>QQXN01000001.1:398536-1658961 GCA_003709825.1 Chaetothyriales sp. CBS 135597 | reverse complement strand
GGGGGGGGGGGGGGGGGGGGGGGGGGGGGGGGGGGGGTGGTTCTCTTTTGTCTTCTTTCTTTTGTCTTTTTCGCTTCTTGTTTCTGAGGGAAGACCAACCTGGTTCCATTCCAGGTTGGTCTGGGTCCTGGTGAAATGATCACCAGGCGGCCGCCGGGCCTTCTTCCCTGTTTTTATTCCACAACTAAGTTTGTAATAATAATAATCATCACAATCATAATCATGAAGAAATGCTCTTGAGAATAATGTACGGAGTTCTTTTTGTTAGTTTTTGTCTCAACTTGGCTCACAATATGGACACAGTACACACAATTTCCTATGAATGCAGAATAGAATACAGGAATCCAAAAAAGCTAACAACATATCCGGGGTAAAGTAAAGCAGGCAGTCTCAGCATTCAGACATATTGCTATGATTTCCCTTTTTCTTCTTTCTTTCAAAATATATACAAAATTTCATAGTTTTGACTGAACAGGCTTGGTAAAGACAGTTGGAACTTCCCCACTACCCTCGACCAGGGTGCTCTTATTCTTGAGCCAACTCTCCAGACCTTTCCTTCCATTCTCGACGCCTACACCACTCTGCTTCCAGCCTCCCACCGACATCTCGGCGGGGCTCTCGCCCCAGGTGTTGATCCAGGAAATGCCGACCTCAAGCTGTCTGATGACGTGGTGGCACCTGTCAATGTCGCGGCCAAACACACCGGCGGCAAGACCGACGTCCGAGTTGTTGGCCCTCGAGATTGCCTCGTCGATGGTGTCGTATGTGAGGATGGACAGGACCGGGCCAAAGATCTCCTCGCGCACGATTCGCATCGAGTCGGTGCAGTCGGTGAAGACGGTCGGACGGACCCAGTAGCCGGACAAGAGGCGCGATGGGATGCCCTTGGGTTGACCCAGACCGCCAGTTAGCAGCGTGGCTTTGTCGACTTCAATGCCATGCTTGATGTAGCTCACGACTTTCTTGTAATGTGCCTCGGAGACCAGGGGTCCGAAATTGGTGTTGGGATCGAACAGGTCGCCTGCCCTGATGTATTCGATCTTCTCCACGAGCAGCTTCTGGAACTGCTCCTTGAGCCGCCTGGGAACAAACACCCTGGTGCCGTTGGTGCACACTTGACCGGTGCTGAAGAAGTTGGCCATCATGGCTCCATCCACGGCCTTTTCCACATCGCAATCATCGAGAATGATACATGCACTCTTGCCACCCAGCTCCATGGTGACGTATTTCATTTCGCCGGCTGCGCTTCCGGCCACCTTCCTGCCAGTGCTCACCTGGCCGGTGAAACTCACTTTTGCGATGGCCGGGTGTGTGGTGAGATAGGCACCGACATCACCTGCTCCGTAGACGACGTTGAAGACGCCATCTGGCAGACCGGCCTCCTTGTAAATTTCAGCCAGGTGCTGGGCATGCAACGGGGTGACCTCGGATGGTTTGTATACCATGCAGTTGCCCGCTGCGAGACAGGGCCCGGACTTCCACAGTGCAATCTGAATGGGATAGTTCCAGGCTCCGATACCAGCACAGACGCCAAGAGGTTCCTTGGTTGTGTACACCCACGCCGTCGGGCGGAGACGAAAGGATTCGCCGTTCAGCCCACCCGAGGCAATCAGATGGGCATAGTATTCCAGCACATCGGCGCCAGTGACAATGTCTACTGTCGAGGTCTCGGAATAAGGCTTGCCTGTGTCAGTGGTCTCAATGCGCGCAAGAAAGTCGTTGCGTTCACGGAGAAGGGCTGCAGCGCGGAGAAGAATACGAGCCCGGTCTGGCGGCGGTGTATTGGACCATGAAGGAAAGGCTTGCTGGGCAGATGTGATGGCGGCGTCGATGGAAGCCGGGGACGAGGTGTGGATGGTGCAGGTTGATTGGCCGGTTGAGGGATCCACGGATTGGAAGGTTGGCGATCCAAACGAAGGCTGTGAGCGGCCAGAGTGGAAGGTATGGCGGTCTGATTGGGGGAGGATGGTCATGGTGAAGGACTTGGGAGGACAGCAAACAAACAAGCAAGCAATGGGGATAAGGTAGGGAGGTTTATCAGCTTTCAGCAGGCTCGCTTCTGCAGACGATATGCGATGTCGTTATTTCCCTACCTTGTACTCGAGTACACGTGTATGTCCTCAGAAGTCTGTATCTCGCCACGACCGTAACTGTCTTCAATCTGCTCGCTGTCTGGTCTGTATGGATCTCACTGACTATGGGTGATGACTTAATTAGTGGGCCCGAGATCCCGGTTTCCCCCTCAGTGGAAAAAACCCCCGCCACTGACTCCGTTTTTTCACAGGCCAATAGGAGGGCGTTGATAGCAATTGCAGCCAATCATGCCGATCATGACAATCATGATGTTTTCTTCTTTCGAGGAAGGCGCGCGGCACTTGAGCAGAGATAGCTTCCTGCCAGCAAAAAACAGTTTGGATGACATAGGAGAAATTTGCGTTACGACAATGTGTTCACGTGATGTGGCCGTATGTAGTGATGTTTTCCATCAATCTTCCCTTCTGCATTGGCGGTATATTATTACATTTTCTGGCAGAGGCATAGAATCTATTCCCAAGTGCTGAAGACCCAACATGACGACCACACACCTCGCCAAGAGCGAAGTTGATAGCTATGACTATCTCATCGTCGGTGGAGGCACAGCTGGCTGTGTCCTGGCATCGCGGCTCTCTGAATTCTTGCCTCACAAGCGTATTCTTCTTATCGAGGCTGGTCCCAGCGACTTTATGGATGATAGAGTCCTAGATTTGAAGAAGTGGTTGAACCTTCTCGGAGGCGAGCTTGATTATGATTATGGCACCACAGAACAGCCTATGGGTGAGTAGGCGAGAGCAGAGAACCAAAACCCCAGCCCTCTTGACCCTTGAGCTCACATACAACCACCAGGCAATTCCCATATCAGACACTCGCGAGCCAAAGTGTTGGGAGGCTGTTCCTCTCACAATACTCTGATCTCTTTCCGCCCGTTTGAGTACGACACTCGTATCTGGCAGTCCCTGGGCGCCACTGGTTGGACGTTCCAGGAGTTCAACAGAGTTTTGAATCGGCTGCGCAACACAGTTCAGCCAGTGCATTCCAAGCACCAGAACCAGCTCTGCCTGGACTGGGTGTCGTCCTGTAGCTCGGCTATGGGAATTCCATTGGTTTCTGACTTCAATAAGCAGATCTCCTCTACTGGATCATTGGAGCAATGCGTTGGCTTCTTCTCCATCGCTTACAATCCAGACAATGGCTATCGATCATCTGCCTCGGTAGCCTACATCCATCCAAAGCTGCGAGGAGATGAGGAGAAGTCAAATCTGACTATCCTAACTCACGCATGGGTCAGCAAGGTAAACGTGACGGGTGGGAAATGCACAGGAGTCAATCTGACGCTGAAGTCTGGTGAGTCTTTGACCTTGAGGCCGCGAATTGAGACCATCCTGTGCGCAGGCGCAGTGGATACGCCTCGATTGTTGCTTCTCTCTGGCATTGGCCCCCGATGGCAGCTGTTCAAGCTCGGCATTCCGCTTGTTGCAGATATCCCTGGAGTGGGAGAGAACTTGCTCGACCATCCTGAGTCTATCATCATGTGGGAGCTGAACAAGCCCGTGCCTGAGAATCAGACGACTATGGATTCGGATGCTGGTATTTTCCTGCGGCGTGAACCGCCCAACGCCGCCGCACACACTCCGGTGTCTGCCAATCCTTTCAACCCTGAGCAGATTCCCGATGGCAATATTGCAGACCTGATGATGCACTGCTACCAGATTCCCTTCACGCTAAACACTGGCCGTCTGGGCTATGACTCACCTCCAGATCGTTATGCGTTCTGCATGACGCCGAACATCCCCCGACCACGATCGCGAGGACGGCTCTATCTGACTTCGTCCGATCCCAATGTGAAGCCGGCTCTGGACTTTAGGTATTTTACCGACCCGGAAGGCTACGATGCAGCCACCCTGGTGTATGGCATGAAGGCCGCTCGCAAGATTGCCCAGCAAGAGCCATTCAAGAGCTGGCTGAAACGTGAAGTCTGCCCTGGACCGGAGGTCCAGAGTGATGAGGACTTGTCCGAGTACGCTCGAAGGGTTGCTCACACAGTGTATCACCCTGCGGGTACGACCAAGATGGGCGATATTAAGAAAGACAAGTTTGCCGTGGTTGATCCAGAGCTCAAGGTCAGAGGGATTGAGGCCCTTCGAATTTGCGATGCGGGAATATTCCCTGCCATGACCACAATCAACCCCATGTTGACCGTGTTGGCTTGTGCAGAGCGTGGCGCCGAGATTATCGCAAAGGCTGCCGGCTGGGATGGCAAGGTAGGCACGCCGGATGGAGCAAAGACTGCTGCGTCGAGAGTGCAGGCAAAACTATGAATCAAGACAAATACTGCACGCCAATTTTGTATACATTGAAACAAACCTGGAGTACGGAGTGGTATCTGTTTGCACCAAAATTTTGCAGTTCTCTGTGGTACCACAATCGAGGACAGGGACCTTTTTTTTGAGAGAGAGAAAATTGACAATATTACACGCAGCTCTCCTTGCCTTGATGTAAGCCGTGAACCCGCCGCGTAGGACATTTGACCAAGCCTCACCAATCCAGCCGCGATACGCCTGGCCGTTGGAAGGACTTCAAAATTCGGTGGTGCCGACTCTGCTGCTCATGCTGTCCAACATACCATCCATCAGCATTGCTTCAGATGCAGGCGGAGGTGAAGCAGTGCCAAAGGCACTGCCAACCAGCCGCGAGCGCATACTATCAGGGGTGAGCTCACCATCGACCGCCGCATCAGTTGACGCCTTCTCAGTATCCACACGCAGTTCCTTTGGAGCCTCTCGCGTCTTGGGGCCCTCTTCCGGTAGCTCTATCGACTTGAAGTACTTGACCGTCTTGACCAGCAATTCGTCGGTAGCAGCGTCGTCGCAGACAATCATGGCATTGGGGTGCATCTGCAGGTAGCTGGACGTCCACATTTGGGAGACAGATCCCTCGACCGTCTTGGAGAGCGCCACAGCCTTGCTGGCGCCGACGACGATCAACACAACCTCTCTGGCGTCGCTGACGGTGCCCACGCCAACAGTCAATGCCTGCCTGGGCACCTTGCTCAGGTCATTGCCGAAGAATCTCGAGTTGGCGCGAATGGTGTCGTCAGCCAGGGTCTTGACTCGTGTGCGCGACCTCAGCGATGAGCCGGGCTCGTTGAATGCAATGTGGCCGTCCGGGCCGAGTCCTCCGAGGAAGAGCTCAATGCCACCCACCTCTTTCATGCGGCGCTCGTAGTCTGCGCACTCGGCTTCCAGGTCGGGTGCGTTTCCGTTGAGGATGTTCACGTTGGCCGGGTCGATGTCGACGTGGCCGAAGAAGTGCTTGTACATGAAGGTGTGGTATGACTCCGGGTGGTCCTCGGGCAGGCCGACGTACTCGTCCATGTTGAAGGTCTTGACATTGGCAAACGACACTCTGCCCTCCTTGTAGGCCTCGATCAGCCGGGCATACACCTTCTCGGGCGAGCTGCCGGTCGGGAGGCCGAGCACGAACGGCTTCTCGGGCGTGGGAGCAAAATCGACGATACGCTTGACAATGTAGTTGGCCACATACTGGGAGGCTCCCTCGGCATCGTCACGGATGATGAACCTCATCTTGGTAGCAGGCGGGGGTGGTAGTGGTGGTGGTGGTGGTGGGGGTGGGGGTGTGGCACGGCAGGACAGCGGTGTTCAGGAGCAAAGATCAGGAGTCCTGGGGGTTCGCAAAAGGCAAGACGAAGACGAGGAGGAGGACTCGGCCGTGTCCATGGCCGCCATTATCATCTTATCCGGCGTCGAAAGCATTCCTACGCAGCGTGGCTACAGCTCTGTACAGCTCTACCAGTCTGCAACAACGCCATCACACCTGCCAAGAAGGGCCAGAATGTAACTTTGTACAAAATGACGCACGGAGTTCTCAGCCAGGGCAACTTTGGCGAGGCGCCTAGCTGTTATCGCTGCTAGACAATACGTTCCCCTCGTGAGATTCCAGGCTGTTCTTTGGCCCGACAGCCGGGGCTCGCCAGCTAAGAAAAAGCCCCGCAGCGCCGCGACTGGCAAAGGGCGGCCAAAGCAGGCGAGCACCGATGCTACCTTGACATCTCCCCATAATTAATTAATTTTTTAGCAATTGCAACGCTGGCTGTCTTTTTGCCTTGGAAGCTTCGAGCGATGTACTGCATTGGCCTGCGCTGAGAGCGCTGTTCCATGATCCAGGGTTCCACCCCCGCCGTTGTGGCTGTTTGTGGGCCTGGGACCCTCTGGGGGTTCGGCAGTACTCGAGAAGGATGGTCCAGAATGGTGACCACGCTTCTTTGTGGGACGAGTCGAGGCAAGTGGCTGTGGCTGTTGTTGCTGTTTGTTGTTGCATTAGCCCGGGCTGATATTATTATCCTCCCTGCGTCGTCGTCGTCGCCGCCGCCTTGCTAACTGTGTGCTTTTGCTTCCAGGCAGCTCGGCCAGCTGTTTTTTATGGGCTTCGATGGCACGACCATCACCGATCAAGTGCGTGTATTGATTGAGAACTACCATGTAGGCTCGATCTTGCTCACGGCTAAGAACATCCAATGTGCTTCCTTCCACCTTTGCTACCCAGCCAGCTCGTCGTCTCGCACACGCGCGCTCGCTCGCTGTAGATGGCCGGAACTTTGATGCTAACCCGTGAGAGCAGCTGCCGCGCAAGCAACTCAGCTGGTCGTTGACCTGCAGAGCCTTGCCCACAGGGCCGGCCACAGCGTGCCCTTGCTTATCGCCATCGACCAAGAGAACGGCGGGGTCAACAGCCTGCACGATGATCTCTACATTCGCCAGTTCCCCAGTGCCATGGGCATGGCCGCAGCCGGCTCCAAGACCTTGGCCAAGGAGGTAGCTCGAGCCACCGCCCAGGAGCTCAGCTCTTGTGGTATCAACTGGATCCTCGGACCTGTCTTGGATGTGCTGACCAACACGAGAAATCAGCCCCTTGGCGTGAGGTCTCTGGGCGACGATGCCCAAGAGGTCTCTGCCTATGGCATCTCGTGCATGCGAGGCTACCAAGAGGCCGGCCTGGCCACCTGTGGAAAGCACTTCCCCTCCTATGGAAACCTGGAATTCTTCGGCCCGCAGACCGACGTCCCTACCATTACCGACTCGCTCGAAAGCCTCTCACAGAATGCACTGGTGCCGTTTCGCAAAGCCATCGCAGCCGGGATTGACTCGATGATGGTGGGTGGTGTTGCAATGTCTTCATCCGGCATCAATGCAGTCCATGCCTGCCTATCCGAAGCGGTTGTTCAGGACCTCCTGCGCCATAAGATGCGATTTGAAGGAGTGGTTGTGTCTGAGTGTCTCGAGATGGAAGCACTGAGCAGGAATATCGGCATCAGCAACGGCACGGTCATGGCATTCAAAGCCGGCTGCGACCTCATTCTCACCTGCCGCAGGCTATCCGCGCAAGAAGACGCCATCAACGGACTAAAAGCGGGTCTTGACAATGGCATGATTGAGAGATTCCGCGTGCAAGAGTCAGTCCAGCGAGTGTTGGACATGAAGAGCAAGTACACCTCCTGGGAGAAAGCGTTTTCCCCACCAGGCATCGACAACCTCAACCGGCTCCAGCCGCTACACAGCAGCCTCTCTACAGCGGCTTATAACAAGTCGATCACCATCGTTCGAGATACCCGGAAGTACCTGCCGCTAAGCAAGACATTAAGGCAGGAAGACGAACTCCTATTGCTGACTCCGCTGATCAAGCCATTGCCCGGCTCACCTGCGTACAAGGCGCTCTATGAGGATAGCCCGGCTCAATATTCTGACTTTTGGTCCGACAATGACCGCAATGCCATGGTAATGAGTGGCGAGAGGGTCTTCAGGGAGTTTGGAAGAGCTCTGGCCAGACAGAGGAAAGGCAGGGTGTTGCACACATCATACACCGCCAATGGAGTCAGACCTCTTCACGAGAGTCTAGTCAGTCGTGCCAAGGCTGTCATCGTGGTGACTGCTGATGCCGGACGCAATCTGTACCAGAATGCGTTTGCAAAGCACATTGCCATGATGTGCAAGTTGCAGGCTGGCCAGGACGACCAGTTTGAGGAGAAACCATGCATTGTGGTGGCAGTCAGTTCGCCGTTTGATTTTGCTGTAGACAGCGCGATCGGGACTTATCTGTGCACATATGACTACACTGACACTGCTCTGCTGGCATTGGTCAAGGTGCTGTACGGCGAGCTCGTGGCTACCGGTACGCTCCCCGGCACCTTGAGCCAGAAAGCACCGGCCAAGAACCTGCGACAACAGTGGCTCGTGGAGAACTTCACCGAGGAACGCGACTCGGCCGCTCTCGACACTCTGCTCGAGCAGATTGGAAAGGAGAGCTCTACTTGCTCCAGTTTTGTACGGGGGGCTACTTCCAGCACCTTCCTGCTGCGATCACCTCAGATCGAAGAGGCCCATTTTGTGGTTCGCAACAGTTCGACCAAGGAACTGTTTGGCTTTTGTGCTACATACTACTCAGCCATTGCCAACTCTGGTTATGTTGGAGCCATACTGGTCGACCCAGCACGCCGGAGACAGTCGATCGGTTACTCTCTCCACACCAGAGCTATCCGAGCACTTCTTCAGCGAACCGGAGTCAAGACGTTCCAACTGGGTAGCCAGCTCCCCGGCGTCTATGCGGGCGTCCCCAAGGGCAACCCAGCCGAGTACACCAACCTACGCCAGTGGTTCGCGAAACTGGGTTGGAACTTTTCGCTAACAAATCCGATATGCTCTTTGCAGATCCGCGACCTCGGCATGTGGATTCCACCCGCTGGCCTGGGCAAGGCGCTGTCCAACACCGAGATCAAATATGACCTGGTGCACGGGCTGGAAACACACGATGCAATGATCGACCATGTCAAACGCAGTGATCAAATTGACCACTTGCCGCTCTATGAGATTGCTCTGGATGACAAAGCAGCAACGGGAATCATCAGGGCCAAGCGCGCTGCTGATGGAGAGATCCTGGGTAGCCTGATCATATGCAACGAAGGCTCTAGAATCACAAGCTTCAGACCAGGATTCGAGAAGAGCAGGAAAAAGGGCTGTATTTTGTGCCCTGTGCTCTCACCAGCAGCCAAAGACCAGCAAGCGCTGCTTCAGGGACTCGTCCTGCTGAGCGTTCGGCAGCTGAAGAAAGCAGGTCTGAAATCAATGGTCTTGGATTGTGTAAGTTTGCTTCGCTCCTCAGGCGCTTGGAAGCGCAGCTGACTGACAGCGTGCAGGTGCAGGATGACGGGTCTATCAAGGCTCTGTTGGCCTTGGGCTTTCAAGTCAGCCAGACCTTTGATGAGGTTTCTGGCGACCCCGAACAGTGGACAATGAGTCCAGGATGAGGGCAAAACCAGCTGCACTCGTGTCGACCTTCTCTTCTGAGCCTTGACCGTTTGACAGGAGCTGCCCTAACCCAATTTCATGATCAACGCCCCTTGAAAGGCAGCTTGGGTGGGGTCCGACGACGACGGCTCGAACGGCGTTTGGCTGCAACCGTCTTTTTTTTTGCTCGCAAAACGGTCAAGGTGGGAGCTGCGAGTCGCTGTACAACAGTGAAAGCTGAGCCACTGTCACCTCAAACGGACTTTGATCTGTTATTCATACGGCGACGGTCACGTCTGGTTATAATAGGGTTGGCCGCATTGCGTCCGCCGTCCGCGTCCGTGGTGGCATGGATCTGTGGATGTGGATGTGGTTAGGCGAGGACAATCAATCCTCCGGCCCAATCTTGGGTCCACCCGACCTATTATTAATTATCTCAGCAAGACTTGCTGTGTTCGACAAAGCCTGGCCATGGTCAGTCCGGGCGCAGACGAATGTATGATTATTGACATCAACAACGCCCATCAACAAACAGAGGGATGTGGAATACCGGGCCTGTCCCAGGCAGAGAGACAGTGCTGTACTATTATGAATGGTCGGACATGTGACACGCACCGACAGATCTGACCAGCCTCAGGCAAGAACGCTTCCGGCGGTTGCGGACAGCTGCCATTTCTTTTTTTCTTGCATTGTACTGTAGCTGTGCGATCCTTCCTTCGAGCCTCAGCAAGCTGTTGTTGCTGTTGTTCTGTTCCTGCCTGGCGGTGTGCTCGTCATTGCCTTTGGCTCTGTTGTGGTCTCTGTCTGGCTGTCTGGCTGTCTGACTGTCTGACTGTCTGTCTGTATCTTTGTCTTCCACATGACCAGGTTGTGTCCACTGGGGGTCAGCCGTTCAGCACGATTGGGCGTTGGAGGGAAATATGCTCACCTAAGAACTACGGAGGTGGGGCCCTGTCGTACACTACGCCAAGTATATTTAGGCAGATCGACAGAGCGAGGCACGCCTTGGCCGGGTTAGTGGACTGGGCCCTGCCTGGTCTCCTTGATGCCCTTGGCCTGGTCAGTGGACAGTGTCGGCCCTTGGCCTTGTTAGTGGACAGTGTCGGCCCTTGGCCTTGTTAGTGGACATTGTCGTTGCCCTTGGCCTGGTTAGTGGGTTAGGGGTTATGGGTTAGAGGGTTAGTGGGTTAGTGGGTTAGTGGGCAGTCTTGTAGCCCTTAGCCTTGGCTGTTTGGGGCGCGGTGCAGCTGCCTTAAGCAGCATGGTGGCGCCTGCCTGCGACCTGCCTGATTTGCTCCAGCGAGCCCCACTGATTTTATTTGCTTATTCCCCTCCACCGCCAACCAGAGGGCTCGTGCAGACAAATCTCCTGATGGGGAGCCAAGGGGCGAGGTGTTTGTCGGTGTTTGGGGCATCGCATGGGCTGCATGATTTGCCAATCGGGGGCTCGACAGGGCCTCTCAAGCCCGCATCTGACCCGGGGCATCTAGGGCCGGTGGCTGTGGCCCATGACGACAGAAGGGCAGATTTGCTCTGCGGACTGCCACTTATAACCCTGGCCCTGGTGGATGGCTGGAACTCTAGCCTGCGCCCGCTGTTCCGCTTTCTACCCATCGCCCCTCTCCTCCGTCTTCTAGCGCGATTCCAGAAGTCTGAGCTGCCTGGCGCAGAGAAAAGTCAAGTGGAGTGGGCGGGCACAATCCTCCATGCACCACCGACCGACCACCGACCAGACGACGGAACCCTTTTGCCTGCTCTCTCTTTGACCATCATCATCATCGCGCCCTATCCTCTTTTTCTTCTTCATCATCATCATCCTCATCCTCATTGTCCTCCTCTTCCTCCTCTCTCTCTGTCCCTGCTTTGCTTGCTTGCTTCCTTCCTTCGACGGCGTGGCAGCTGAATGCAGTGGGTGAGTGAGTGTGCTGAAGAATCAGTAGACAGAAACCCACAAGACCGCTCGCTCGGTCGGTCGGTCACTCCGCCGGTCACTGTTGACTAGTGGCCAAGTTTGGACCTGAAACTCTGAACCCTGGGCACTCACTCTGTCAGTCGGCCCAGTAGCTCAGTCCTCTGGCTCCGCTCTCCAGAGACCAATAGGCCCTGTTAAGATCTCGGGGCGTTTACTCGTTCGACCAACTGACTACGGGCCTAATCATCACCTTGGAACGAGGTACGATATATTAATTACTACTGCAAAAAAAAAGGAAAGCACGGTACCTTGTCGCGCCAGCGATCCATCTACCGATACCGTGTGTCCATCTTGTGGAGATGCTGCCGTTGGTGTTGAGATCTACCTTCTTTACACCCAGTGCGCTCTGATCTGCTTGCCACTGCTTATCCTCTCACCACACCCACTTCCTCTCTCGTTGCTGCCCGGCTCCTGCGGATGGCCTCGACCATGGACGGCTACGACCCTCTGGCGGTGCCCTACCTGCACAGCCCTATGTCTTTTCCTGCAGGGAACGTAGCCAACTATGACTACATGAGTGTGCCCTCTGTGCTGGATCTGCAGGAACAGTACTCCAACTTTGATTCGGAGCCGTACATGAGGTATGTTTTTTTTGTTTATTTCCCCCGCGGTGGCGCCCGCTCTTGAACTGCCACGCTGACTAGGCGACAGTGAGGACATGAACTTTACTGCGCCGACGAACTTGCCGCACACGACCATGCTGAAGCCTTTCTCCTCCACCTTCGACGAGACCCCACCCCAGTTCGACCAGGTGCCTGGCGGCGACAGCGCGGCCGAGAGTCCGTCGATCGACCGCGACAGCAAGTACCTCAGCTTCTCCATGCCACAGTACAACTTCACCCTCCTCGACGACTCGTTTCGCAGATCGTCGTTGAATATCCATGCCCAGTTGCACGGCATGTTCTTTCTCGCCGAGTCGCAGTGGCCTGCCACGCCCGATGCGCCTCCCCCACCACCTGAACTCACGTGTTATCGCCGAAACTTGTTTCAGATCACAGGCTCTATCACACTGCCGCGCAACTTGCGATACGTTTTCACCGACGACGGGTCGCGCATCCCCATCTACGAGCTCGAGCTGACGGTGTCGGCAACGGAATCGGTAGAGGGCAACGCGGTCAAGATCATTTCCGTGCCCTGGAAGACACCATCCAGTGGCGAGGCGCCGAAGCCGGAAGACAAGATTGAGCGTGAGCCTCCGAGCATTGCCCTCGACAAGATGTCGGGCCAAGACGTCGACACAGACTACATGACCTTCCCCATCCAGTGGAAACGGCTGCAGTTCAGAATTGCGACGGCCAACAATGGCCGGCGGAAGGAGCTACAGCAGCATTTCACCCTTCACCTCAAGATCATGGCCTCGCTGTCCACTGGCGAGAAGATCTCCATCGCCGAGTCGCACTCAGGAGCCATCATTGTGCGCGGAAGGAGCCCGCGGAACTTTGCATCCAGAAAGGATTTGCCCTTGAGTAGCAGCACCAACGTGCGAAAACACATTTCGGCGCAGCGGAATTCAACACCGTCAGCGCAGCAGATCACATCCAACCCGCAAGGGAATGCCGAGGAGGAGACGCCACAGATGGGGCTTCAGTACGAGAACGGCGAGCTACGTTCGCCTGATGCCATCACGGCCTGGCAGCAAGATGTGCAGATTCCTGAACTGATTCCGACACCCAACTTTTCCCCTCCTGTACCAGCAACCGCCATCCCCCCCTTACTGCAAGACCCAAGTCCTGACGCGCAACAAACAGCGCCCTTCCCATTCACCTTCAAGGCAGGTCCGGAGAGCTTGTATTTCAGTAGCGACGATGAGGGCAGTCCACACCCTCCACAGCGAAAACTGTCTCGGCAGTCCTCGCGGCCGCCGACCTCGAATCCCTCGCCCAACACGCTGAACAGAACGCGCGCGCAGACAGTGGCAAACCTGAATCCAACCTCACACCCTGAGCAGCCCTCGCAACGGCCGCGACTGCATTCTCACCACACCTCTGGGCCGTCTATATCGAGTTTGACGTCGGCGCCAACCACGATGGGCGGAGCATCACAACTGCCAGAGTCTGTAAAGGCCAAGTTAGAGCACTCGTTCAGCCCTGGCAGTGAGCAACTAGACCGACTGTATGAATACTTCCCCTTGGGCTTTGAGGACTGGATGCCGCCGGTCGAAGCGGTGTTCCGGCCACATGTTGTCCACCATGAGCACCCGGTCCCGCCCGATCCGAGATCACCTATCGCAGGGCGGAACAGCAAAAGATACTTCTCCGAGGTGGCATAGCAAGCAAGCAAGCGAGCGAGCTCTGCCGCCTCACTTGGCCTTAGCCGGCTGGCTGCCTTTGTCGGCCAGGGCAAATTCTTTTCTTTCTTTTTTCAATTCTAGTCTAGGATGGAGAGATACAAGGAGAGGAATATCTAGGACAGGGAAATGAGGACGCTGCCACGATCTGATCTGACATGTACGCATATACCCCGGTGTTTTAAATGCTGCCCAAGGACTTGCAAACGGTTGGACATGAAGTTATTTCTTTAGTCTGGGAGGGGGATGATGGTAATTCTACATGATGCCATCGCATCGCATCCATACCCCCGGACACACACTTTTGCTGTGTGGGCTGTTCAAAGAACGAAAAGGAGGGCCCTCTTCAGGAGAGAAAAGAATATAAATGCAAAAGGATTCAGCTCATTTGATCTCATCTCGTTCATGCCATTCTGTGTGTTTGCATTCTGTGTGTGATTGCGTTAGAAGAGTCTGGGCGAGTCACGACAGCGGTCACGACAGCAGTCACAACAAGGGCGGAGGTCGCCGAAGAGCCTCAAGATGGCGGGTTCCAACGGTTTTTGGCGGAAGGAAACAGGGGGGTTTTCCCGAGAATAAAGGCCCCGTCCGAGAATAAAGGCCCGGCAAGGAACTTTTTAAGCGTGTTCTGGCCATGTTGGGCTCTGACAAAAGGTCAGCTGCTAGTCAAAAAGAGTAAGAAATCCCTATCTAGATGAGCGTTGTACACTACTGTAATCCTCGACAAAATAACTATACACACGTAAGTTTTGCCTTCGTATTTGCTGCACGTTCTCCTCCTACTACACTAGTAGTATATCTCCAAAAGTTCCGAATTTTCAAGGAATGACATATGATAAATATGATAACCCCATAGAACAAGGGCATGATGGGCCAAAAAAAAAAAGAAAATGACGGTAATTTCCACGTGGGAGGATGGATATGTATTGTCTTTCACACCGCGCAAAAGGACAGAGGGAAGAAAACCAGGCTGGGTGTCTACATGTCTTCATTGGGGACTTTCTCCGATGCAGTGATACTCCCTTGTCCTTTTCAGGGAAGCAATTGGCCTTTTCAGAGAAGCAATTGGGTAGTGGGCGCCAGGACGATGATTACACCGCATCTCTCTGTCTCTCTGTCTCTCTGTCTCTCTCTCTCTCTCTCTCTCTGTCTCTCTCTCTGTGTGTGTGTGTTCCTGCTTGCTGCTCTCTCTGCTCTCTCTCTCTCTCATATTAGCAGGATCATAATCATAATCATCATCATCATCATCATCATCCTGGCCTTTTCCATTTCACTAAGCTGGTACCAACACACAGAAAAGACCACTTCGCTTCCTGTACTTCGCCTCTGTTGCTTCGCTTCGCTTGTCTGTCTGCCCAACCAGCCAACCCTTTCTCTTTCATCTTACTCGGCTGCGGTGCTGCTTTCCCCTTGGATGACGGACATCTCACCTTTCTTACCGAGAATTGGCCTTCTCGCTTCGATCCGATCTTGTGTTGCCCAACCACCACCACCACCAGACAGGGAATACTTGTACCATCACACCATTGCCTGCACAACCACCCTGTTTCTATTACTGTACAAAAAATGACTGTCAAACACAGCAGAATGTACAATAATACAGCATCGCTTCATGAGGACGGGGGCGGTGACATTGACCTTTGTCTCTCCTTGGCTGAAAAAGAGGCAGGAGGAGGAGGAGGGCTTTGTGGGTGCAGAGGGTGTACATGCTGCATTGGCTGTGCTTGTGCTGGCTGCATGGGGAGGCAGAACTTGATTATCGGGAATGCCAGTGCTTGCGTCTATCCTGGACAGGGTGGTAGTGTTGCCGCTGCTGTTGCTGCTGCTGCTGCTGCTTTTGCACCCTTGCCCAGCAGTCAGGTTGTGCCCTCCCTCCCGATCAACATTGTCCGCCATGGTCCGAATATCACTACCACCACCAATGACAGCGCTCCTCCTACCGGTACACATGACGCTCTCGGCTTATACGAGCACTCCTTGGACGCCGATATCCGCATGGATCTCGAGACTGCCAACTCCAGCTGGCAGGCTCCATTGCCCACTGGCGATCTTACCCACGTGAACCTCGATCGCTTGAACCAGGAAGCTGGTGATTGGCGAGGTGACTTTCTCCGCAGGCATGCAATCGAGGTCGATGCTCGTCCTGATATCTTCTTCCTTAGCCCGCCCGGCGGCGGTGGTGGTGGTGGTGAGCCTGGTGAAGAAGCAATCGAAGGCGGCGGCGGCATCATGGTGGAAGACTCGCTCAACGTCGAGAATGATCCTACTGCTGATGCTCGGTCTTCCTCACGCCACACATGGGGTGCTGCCTCGTCGTCCATCTCTCACAGTGCCCTTTTGCCGGATCTGCGCTCCGATCAGGTCCACCAGCCGCTCCCTCCTCTGACCGAGTATCACTACCACCACTGCCGCTGCAGGAGCTGAACTAGCAGGCTTGGGCCAGTCTGATGCCTTCTAGCTCATGCTCTCAAGGCAGCCAGCCAGCTTCTTCTCGACGCTTCTCGCCCCTGCCAACCCCAGTTGTCACATCATATCGACCTATATGGGCGCTATTTCTTTTTTCTTTTCTTTTCTTTTCCTCAATGTCTTATTGTTGGCGACGGTCTCTCTTTGTTGCCCTTTGCCGGGGATGGTAGAACTGTGACTTTCCTCATGGTGCAAGATGTCGTCTTGAGTTCAGTTGGAAGCTTCATTACTGTTGTTGTTGTTGTTGTTACGAGAATTGGCTTTGAAAGGACCATGTCGTGTCGTTCGTTGATGATGATTGTTTTCTTTTTTCCTTGTCTTTCTTTGTACTACCTCGAATATTATTTTACTTGTTGTATAGAAAATCATCTCCACTCTTTCAACGACGATGTCCAGTTCTCTCTCTCTGAGCTTAATACTTAATAGCTAGGTGCTCGCCAAGAATTGCCTAGCCTTGCAGCTGTTAAACCCCCACGTCCAACGAATAGGCAGTTACCGCTAAACCCCCACCCATTTTGCACTTTGACCCTCCCCACCCTCCGATCTGTACATACAACAAACAGTACACCCCCCTACCGTTTTCCCTCTCTCCTCTCCTTTCTTAGCCCCTTGATCTGATATTTAAATCCCCCGAGTTCCAACAGGACAAAAAAAAGTAAGAAGGAGAGGGGGAAATAAAAGAAGAAGAAAAAAAACACACACACCCACACACACACAAAACTCGCCCCGTCCCATCCATCCATCCACGTCACGATGTCTCCTCCTCCTCCTCCTTCACAACAACAACAACAACAACCCCTCCCAACCATAATAGCTCCGTCAATCCTCAGTGCCGATTTCGCCGCGTTGGGCAAGGCATGTAGCGACACAATCGCCCAGGGTGCTGACTGGTTACATGTATGTATGAATGGATTATATTTGTCTTTTTTTTTTGTTCTTCTTCTTGTTCTCTGGGGCAAAAAAAAAAAAAAGAAACGGATAGAGTGTCTGTTGTTTTGATATACTTCAAAAGAAGGAGGGGGGGGAGAGAAATAAAACTCATCTAACGTTGACCCTTTTGTTCTTTTTTTTTTTTTCACAAAGGTCGACATCATGGACGGCCACTTTGTACCCAACATCACGTTCGGCGCCCCCGTGGTATCCAAGATCCGCACACACGTCGCGCGCCCGCAGCATGCCAAGGGGAAAGGCACGTTTGATTGCCACCTGATGATATCTGAGGTCTGTCTCCCTACCCCTACCCTTACCCTTCCTTACCTTCCATACATATATTATTGATTTCCTTCCCCCGGGGGAAAAAAACAAAGGAGGAGAAAAAATAATAATAATATTGTTAATATTAATATTAATACATCATTAACGGGGCCGCCCCAGTAGCCGCACCGTTGGGCATCGACGTTCGCCGACGCCGGCGCCGACATGTACTGCTTCCACTACGAGGCCGCCGTCAACTCGGTCGCCGCGACGTCGCCCGAGGACGCGGCCACGACGGAGCCCACCTCCCCGCGCAAGCTTATCCGCCATGTGCACGCGCTGGGCATGCAGGCCGGGATCGCTATCAAGCCGGGCACACCCGTGGATGTGCTCTGGGATATTTTGGACAATCCCGAGCAGGTGGAGCGGCCTGATGTAGGGTTTCTTTTCTTTCTTTCTTTTTCCCCTTCTCTTCTCTTTTTCAGTTGAAGGCTAATTAGGGTCCAAAATATAGATGGTCCTGGTCATGACGGTCGAGCCAGGGTTTGGCGGCCAGAAGTTCATGGCAGATATGATGCCCAAGGTCAAGGCCTTGCGCGAGAGGTATCCAAACTTGGATATCGAGGTTGACGGTGGTTTGGGCGTGGGCACGATTGATACGGCGGCTGATGCCGGGGCAAATGTGATCGTGGCGGGAAGTGCAGTGTTTGGGGCCAAGGATCCCGCCGAGGTGATTCGCATCTTGAGAGAGAGCGTCGAGGGCCGGAGGGGCAAGCTGTGACAGATCCAGCACGGCACAGGCACGGCATGGACACAGCATGGCACGGCAAAAGATTCAAAAGTGGACAGGGCACTCAATTAATTGTGTATCTCCGCAGAGAGATAGAAAGAATTGCCCATGTGGCTTTGTTTTCTGCCTTCAAGCTCGGCTACATGTCCATTCAACCCTTGACTTGCCTTGCCTAGCCAGTCTCCTCACTCCGGTCCCGCGAATCGCCAACATTCTTGGTGGCTTCGCTCCCGCCCTTTTCTGCACTTTCCAGTGGCTCGGGCTGTGAGTGAGTGATGTGTAGAGATTTCGATGCTTGTCCAGCAAGCGCTTCATCAGTACTTGCTGCTGGTGTTGATTCTGGGGGTTGGGTAGGAAGTGTGGATGGAGATTTACTGGCGGGGACACCATCTTCTGTCGATTTGGTTGATGTCTGGGGTTTGGAGACAGTTGCATCTTGTCTATCAGGCACCGATTTTTCTTCTTCTGACTTGTCTGTTGAAGCTTTGGGTTTAGATATCTTGGCGGCAGCAGCAGCAGTAGCCGCCGGTGTGTGTCGCTGAGCAGCTTTGGCAGCCGCGGCAGAGCCGAGCTGTCTCAAAGTCGCGTTGATGGCAGGATCACCAGGCCGCTCTGATGATCTAGCCGCCGCCGCAGCTGCCGCACTCTTCTGCTCTCCTGTCGGCTCACTGATGGAGATGTGTCTGCCCTGGGAGGATCCGCGGGACGGCGGCCCGGACGAGGTCGTCGTCGTCGTCGTCGTCGTCACGTCCGACGGCTTAAGATCGAGGGGCAGCTTGGCTGACGGATGTGGTGTTCTGCCGGCATCAGGGTTGACGCCCGCAAAGTCGGCGGCCTCGATCTGCTCCGTCAGCTCGCCGAACTCGTTCCATTCCTCGACCTGGTCGATGTCCTGTGACGCATGTCAGCGCAGCCCTTATTTTTTTTAATTCCCCTCCTCCTCTTTTCCAGCCTTGTCGCCGCCGCCGCCGCCGCTGCTGCTGCTGCTGCCCGTTGACTAACCCCGATGACATTGCCAAACTTAACCAGCCCCGGCAACTTCCTGCCCTTGGACCTGCGGCCCCACAACATGCGCGCCTTCTCATCGGTGGCACAGTCAACGGCACGGAAAGGGATCTTGTTGGCCTTGAGAATCGTCTCCAGTCGCGAGGTCGCCGTGATGATGTGTGAAGACCCTGCGGTCAGAGACGTGTACAGATACAGCGTTGAATCGGACGCGGACGCCATTGCGGGGGGACACACAGCAGAGGCCGTCGACGGCAAAGGGCGCAGGCGCAACGTTCTTGGGGCCCCCGACAGACCGGTGGTTTTGGTTATTCGTGCAGGACACTGTTGGGGCGACACACACACCACGCAACACGCGGGGCACTGAGCCAAGGCGGCAGGAACAATGTATTGTGTGGTGCGGTAGTTACGATGCTGTTAACTGGCTGTGGTTAGCTCATAGGGCGCCTGCCCGAGGTGGACACTATGATATCAGCCAAGACTGTTCTCATCTAGCGTGGTATTGTTGTCTTGGCTCTCGACACTCTTTACCTTCCTGATGACTCTCAAGCATGTTACATGCGGCAGCCTCGCTCTGTTTCACACTCAGCTCATGATGTTGTAGTCAATTTTAATTTGGGGAGGGAAAAAAGGGAAAAACTCACAACTACAAATCAGGCCAGAGAAACAGACGATGGCCTGTCAACCATTCGTCACGTTGTCGCTGCAATTCCGCCCATGTCTGACCTGTATAGGACCAGCAGTCGGACTTGTGGAGGATCTCTATACCAGCTGCTGTGCATGTGTATACCACAGCCTTTTCGCTCTGGAAAATCCCTCAGGCTGTCTTGTACCAGCTTTGTACTTGTGGGGGTTCTTGTATTCCAGCAGTTGAGACAAGATGTCGTTCTGTACATGCTTCGAGGGCCTGATCGATATAAGTATCCAGCATCTAACAGTGTTTACTTACACACAACAGCTCCTGACTACTACTATGAAGGCAGTAGTAACAGCACCAGCAGCACTAACGCCACAAGACCAAGACCAAGACCAAGACCTCCAACAAATCAAACGACATGGGCATTTGTGGATCCAAGGATGTCGAAGTATGTATACATGTATAGCACGTCGCCCCCAACAGCGCTGACATTGCTATAGGTGGAGCTGGGTATGGCCGCTCGGCCAGGTGCTAATACGGCAAACATGAGGCACCACCACCACCACCAGCATCATCACCACCATCGACGGTCCCCGTCTGGCCAGTCGACTGGACAAGCAGGACAAGTCTCTCCGACGATTACGGCTGAACGAAGGCACCGGTGTGCTGGGTCAGCTGCATCTGGCGGGTCTAGTAGAAACGCAGCTGGTGCTAAAGTCAGAGGACCAGCAGATTTAGATTTACCGCCAGGAATGACCAGGCATGAGCTCGCAGCTGCCAGTTGCCCACCAGCAAGGTACGCATGTACCTCTTCGGCTGAAATAGAGGCTGCACTTCGGGCACTGCCGAAGCCGGCTGGCCCAGGCACCCAGGAGATGAGTCTGGCGGAAAGGCTGGCGATGGCTTCTGGACCATCAACTGCTGGGTAGATGAGATAGCCTGTCGGCTCTTACCTTGGCTGTAGACAAGTAATTACTCCGGACAGGTTCAAAATAAAAATAACTATTGTGCTTGTAAAGTTCAGAATAGTCAAGAATACACGGTGACACAGATACCCAACAGTTTGTCGGTCTTGCTTATTCTTGTCTATTCTTGTCCCTCTGTCTACACGTGTACTAGCCAGTTGGAAGGCACGGCAATTGAACAATTGTGTCATGACTACTGTGCAAGCGAGGAAGGTACGACGCGGCCCGTGCTTGGCAGATTTGTCGAAACTCAGTCCGTGTTTGAGAAAGGTCACACGTGCGGTGAGTCGGAAAGGCTGATTAAGCCGCTCCAAGGCCAGAACAAGCTACATACATAGTATAACAATAACAAGTCAGATAAACAGATCGCAGATCTCCGGCTTCGACCTCGGCCCGGCAGGCTTGGGTTGGGCAGCATTGCAGACGGAAACCCCTGTGAGATTGTGGGATTTGGTGAGCGTGACCTTCAATAAGATGAATGCACCGCGTCGCTTGGCTTGGGAATTAACCAGGGCAGCGAATCGCAGCTGCAGCAAGCCTCCTCCTCAGCACACGATTGGATGAGCGTCGAGAAATCTGCTCTGTACAAGTCTGTCCGGAGCCTAACAACAAGCCTAATAAGCAAGCTCCAGAAGGACTTTCTGCCCTGGTCTGCCTGATGGCCATCACAGCACCCGACGCCTGATCACCGCCCTCCCCCCCCCCCTCTTTTACGAGCCCCTCGTCTCGTTTCTGCCCTGGGCGGTCACCTCTGAATTGTCTTGATTACCTTGATTGATCTGGCCCATCTCGACTGCTATTCATCCGGCCCTCACCTCGACTGGTACTCGTCCGGCCCTCACCTCGACTGATACTCGTCTGATCCGCATCTCGACTGATATTCCATCGCACACGCTGCGACTCTCACCAGTTTGACAGTAGGTTGCAAGACCGCACAAGGCCAGCTTACTGACCAAGACAGCCTGGAAACCCCCCGTCTCAGCCTAACGACACACAGACAGCTCCCCATGATGGCGACAGGATCCAGCTCGGTTAACCTGTTCCGGTCTTATGGCGGCGCGACCTACAACCAGGACAGCAACAACTGGGCTTCGAACTCGGTCACAGGCAACTTTGGTTCTGGCAGTCTTCTCCCTCCCAAGCCCTTGTCGTCCATTCTGCATGTTGGCACGGACTCCTCCTCCAGACGACGAACTGGCCATGTAGGTACCCCTGTGCTCTGAGCTTCCTTCCAGGTTTGACTGGGTGAAGAATCCTGCATCCGCGGCGGCCCTGACTGCGCCCTACCTACAGCGACAAGCCTCGGCGCCGGTTGGCTACGCGTACAAGAAATCTACTGGCCCGGTTCTGCATCCCACTCCTGCGCCCTTTGTCGGCTCCGTCAACATCTCCCCGTGTGCGCCAGCGAGCAGTGAGTTCAGCCATTGCAGAACGCGGTCGCAGCCATTCGCCCAGCCAGGTATCTCCAACATCGACGACGGGCGAATGTATTCAACGGCCCATGGTGGCGTCCTCGCTCGGTCTCTGGAGGGCGTTCCAATGCCTCCCGCGTGGGTGGTGAGCTTTCCAACAGTGGAGCGAGGTGAGTATTCAGCTCCTACTTTCCAAATTCCAGCTTGCAACGAAGCCGGCAAGTCGTCTGAAGAGGGCATGCTCACGCCGCCCTTCAGCGATTCCGGCCTGACACTGGCATCCACTACCGTTAGCGAGCCGATGACTCGAAGTAACACTGATGATGTGATGCGCGGCGTCGACATGATGCGAGTTGTCTCGCAGTCTTCGTCCGAGCATCTTGACATCGGCCTCGTCGATGAGGGCGAGCATGATGATTTGTTTCTGTTTGATGGCCATGGTACCTTGGCGTACGATGGCATTTCCTATTCTGCTTTTGATTCTTCTTTTTCCTTTGGTTCGGAGATGAAGCATTGCGCATCGAATGATGCTGGCAATACTTCATCTCGTCAATCTGCTCCTATTCAGAACTCTCATATTGTTGTGCCAACACGTGGTCAAGAGCTTCGGCGCCTTGAACCTAAGCAAAGTTATGATTCGGCTTCGCATCAGAAGCAGCCGTCGGCCTCGTCTGCAGTCAGACTGGTCGAGATGACATTGGAAGACGGCACCAAGGTCAAGAAAGCTGAGATCTCGCGAGCAGCTCGTCAGCAACCACCACGTAAGACGTCCTTCTGTCCTCACTGCAATGATCAGCCACAAGGTTTTCATGGTGAGCATGAACTCAACCGTCACATCGACCGCCAGCACCGCAGCGCACGAAAGGTATGGATCTGCAAGGACATTTCCAACAACGGCTTTCTTGACGGCTGCAAGGCATGCCAGAATCACAAGACATACGGGGCCAACTACAATGCGGCTGCGCACCTGCGTCGAGCGCATTTCAACCCGTGCAAGAACAAAAGAGGTGGCAGGGGCAAGAAATCCGAGGGAAGAGGAGGCATCGGCGGCGGCAACAAGCCCAGCATGGAAGTCCTGAAGCATTGGATGTATCCCGTGTACGAGATCATCATCGACGACGTCGTTGTCGACAAGCGACCCATCCCAGCCGAGGGCGAGGAAGACATCTACGCCGCCCTAGTCAAGCCGGCACCAGTCGCACACCTTGCCACCGGCCTCTCAGACATGGCCATGGCTGACGACTTTAACTTTGACAGCACAGTGGCTGCTGCTGCTGACCAGCCTCTAACATCGTACGAGACGGCCGCGACGAGCTACGAGGACATGATGGTGATGATGGCGATGGCCCCACCAGCTCCGCCACATTTCCAGATCAGCCCAGTTTCTGAGCAGCAAGCAGGAGGCATGAGCTACATGCAGGCTGGATCCTATTACAATGACTAGCCAGCCCGGGTTTATGATGAGACGAAGAATTGATGTTATCATGAGGACATTATGTACACTTTTTTTTTTGGGCCCCCTGGGTGATGGGTAGCAAAGCTTCGGGCGGGACTATTATTCATTGAATGAATGAAGCAACTAGGGTATATGACTCTGTGGTTTACAGGCTCGGTTGGTATATGATATGATATGTATTCAGTTTTCGGTTTTAGTTTGTATGTGGCCGACGTACATGGTATGAAATTTTTTCAAGCTGAACATACGTATCATTTATGATTTACGTGTATTTTTGCCTTGCAAGTACGGAAGGAAGCCACGTTTGAAGTGGCAAAGAGCGAGCGAGCGAGCGCGCGCGCGCGTGTGTGTGTGTGTGTGTGTGTGCTGCGCGTGGGGCCGGTGGGGAAAAAGGGAAGGGGCGCAGCATGCCGCAGCACATGCCCTGCTTACCTGACAATATTGGCCTGGCTGCTGATCAAAAGCCAATTAAGCATTTGAACCAAGCTCATTTGACGAAGCTTGGCCTTGCTTGCCCTGTTCTTAGAGGGCAGGAACGGGCGTTTGTGGCTGAGGGGGTGGGTTAGTGCGACCCCACTCAGCGCCGAACCTCTGACGACGACGCAAGCAGAGCAAGAGCGGGAAAAGAGCAACGCGCCTGGTGTCACAAGTTTTGTTCGAAACTCAATGAGAGAGCCCTTGTTTTTGGTTGATGGATGTATATATTAACTATAAATTATAATTGACAAACACAAGAGGATATATTAAATTAAAACACCCCCTTTCCCCCTGTGTTCTTAGAGTTGGGATATTTACATTCACCTCGAGACAGTTGTTGTTAAAATCTGGTTGTTTGTTACTATCACGGTACTACTACTGCTGACTGCTACGTCAACCACCGCTGCCGCCGTCGCCACTACCACCGGACTAGTTATCACTTATCAGCCGCACACGCCGCATTCCATCTGACCCAGAGAAGGGAAAGAAGAAGGGAAAAAAAAACACGGACCCCACCCAAATCGCTCGCTCACTCGTTCGTTCGATCGTTCGATTCGTTTGCTGCACGCCGACGCTACCACACTAACCATCTCCGTTTTGCTGATAATTATAATCCGTTCCATCCGTTCTCATCATCGGGTTTATTATTATTTTTTTCCACTTTTTTTTGCCTTGTCCTGGGGACGGAACGAGACGAAACGAAACGAAACGAGACGAGCGAGACCGACCTTTTGACTTGGTTCCTATTATTTCAACCCATCGAATATCCTCCCCCTCTCTCTCTTCGAGTCAGTCAGACGAATTGCGCTAGCAATTTTAATTCCTGCGGAAGGAGAGAAACAAGAATAAAACAAAACGAGAGAGAGTGAGAGAAGAGAATACAGACGTAACACAGCAACAAGTACCAAGTACAACAGTCCAACAGTTACAAAAGATGTCCAATCAAGCATACTACCAGGGTGGTCCTCAGTACCAGGGCGGTCCGCAGTACCCCCAGCAAAGGTGAGCAGCCCCCCCGCCCCCCAACCCTCTCTGTTGCTCTGAGCAGCAGCAGCAGCAGCAGCAGCAGCAGCAGCAGCAGCGGCAGTTACTACTCCTCCTACCAGCCAGTACTAACACACGCAAAATCCAGCTATGGCGGCTACCAGCAAGGCCCACCCCCACAGCAGGGCGGCTACTACCAGCAAGGCCCGCCGATGCAGTACCAACAAGGGCCGCCACCGCCGCAGCAAGTTGTCGTGCAGCAGAAGAAGGACAGAGGCTGTCTGGGTGCTTGGTAAGTTGTTGGTTGAACCTAACTTGCTCATTATTGCAAGAAGAAGACGAAGATGATGAACAAGAAGAAGAAGAAGAAGAAGATAAGAATACTAACACCCTCTCTCTCTCTCTAGCTTAGCCGCGCTGTGCTGCTGCTTCGTGGCCGAAGAAGGCTGCGAATGCTGCGCCGACTGCTGTGAGTGTTGCATGGATTTCTGTTAGAAGAAAAGAAAAAGAAAAAGAAAAAAAAAGGGGGGGGAGGGGGGTGTTCCTTCTTAGTCTTGAATTTCTTGTTGCGATGGGATGCATGGTATATGGATATATGTCTTGTCTGTCTGGGGTGGTGTGTGATTTTTCAAACTACTTATCAATCATCATCATCATCTACATCATGATCTACACCCGACTACGATGCATTGGGGATACAAAGTATATGATAATGATGGTGTGTGAATTAGTCGGATGTTTCTTTGTTTTTTTTTTTCTTTTTTTGACGGAGGAGGAGGAGAAAAGGACGAGGTGAAAGGTGAAAAAGTGAAGGTGACAGGCGACGGTAATGATGATGGTGGAATCTCAAAAAAAAAAAAAAGATTTGGTGTTTTTCCCTCTCGTATTATTTATTCCCTCATCATTTTTTTCTCTGGTGTCGTTCGTCGGTGTGTTGATTGGTACCGGAGAAGAAAAAACTCGTCGGAGGCCAAACAGATAATGACGTCGCAGCCAGCCCAGTTACACTGTAGTTTCAAGGAAATTAAATATGGGGAGACAAGGAGGGAAAAAAAAGATTAAAGGGACCGCCAAAGTGCATCATACATGCGCGCCCGTGAATTGGCTCCATAATTCTATTTTCCTATTCGTAGCAATTAGTAATGTCTGTAATTAATTGAATTGTATCGTCTCTCTGTACAATTATATCATATTGCCGATCAGCCACAGCGCAGACAAGGCAAAACCGAGCAGATTAAAGTATTCACGAACAAGTTCGTCTATCAAGTTCGTCTTCAGGTCGGTGCCTCCCCGCATCGTACGTACAGCAACTACTAAAGTACCGACTTCATGCATGGTCAACGCTCATACAAACGATGCTGACTATGGATATCGTAATCGACCTCGGACAAACTGCTCACTCAGAATCGCGGGCGGGAGAGGCCCGCTTCCCACAAGAATCAAGGGGTATATCGTAGACATCCAATGTGCAGCCACTTCTGTTTTCCCTCGCTTCCATGTACACACACCCATTCTCTGTTCACGCTGTGCATTCGGACCGCTTCTATTTACCTACCAGGCTAGCCGCAGCTGCGGCGGTAGCAAGGTCTGAGCGCCCGCTCATCGTCCGCGTCTGAAAGCCGGGCCTGGGCAAACTTGGATTTGATGCCGACGCTGACATGGTTGCCATATGCGTTGCACGCTTCGTCACTGGCATCACACCCATGCTATTGACATTCGACCCACGCCGTGGGACTGCCTTGCTTGGCGACACAGCACTAGCATCCTGTTGTCGCGCAGTGTTGACTCGCAGGGTCGACGATGGCGGCACCGGCAACGGCCTAGTAGCACTCGACCCATTGACCGAGTTGAGCCTTTTCACCGGTGAGTTGACATTGCTCTGTGCCCCTCGTGTTCGCTGTGGCTGAGATGTCTTTACTCCCGTGATGAACTCATGCCTCGAAGCCTCGAGCGGCGTCATCCTGCGAGTGGGGTCCCATCTCAGGCATCTCGTGATAAAATCAAGGAATGCTTCGTCCTCACATTTGAGGACCTGTCTCAACTCTTTCGAACTGGGCCTGCGACGCCTCCCTTTGCTGGACACGGTCAGTCGGGGCTTGCCCATCGAGTCAAAGAACAGCTTCTTCCGACTGCTCTTTTCAATCAGCCGCTTCTCCGGAGGACCAAACACTTCCATGATGCACGCAAGCTGCTCTTGTTCGTTCTCGCCCGGGAAAATAGGATAGCCCGTATACAGCTCGGCCAAGATGCAGCCCACACTCCACATGTCAATCGGCATACCGTACGACATGCCAAGAATGACCTCAGGGGAGCGGTAGAAGCGTGACTGAATGTAGGTGTACACCTTCTCCGTTTCGAAGCAACTGGACCCAAAGTCAATCACCTTGATCTCCGAGTGGACAGGGTGGGCCAAGAGGATGTTCTCAGGCTTGAGATCACAGTGGATGACGTTATGCCTTTGGAGGAGCATTAGACTGCTGAGGATCTGCTTGGTGAAGCGGCGGATGAGCTTGAGGGAAAATCCCCGGAAGTCGTGTGCCTTGATAAACTCATACAAGTTCATGCCGAGCAGATCGGTCGAGATGCACAGATGGCCGCGAAAGTAGAAGCTCTGGTCAAAGTTGATCACACTATGCACCTTGTCCGGGTCCCATTGCTTGAGCTTCTTCAAGATGTTGACCTCAACAAGGGCCTGCTGATGAAACCTTTTCTTGTTGCGAATGATCTTGACTGCAACCAGCTCGCCAGTCTTGTGGTCAATGCAGCGCACTACCTGACCAAAGCTGCCCTTGCCCAGGACATCGACTACTTCATACCGATAGGCGAGATGATCACCCTCGACGATGTTGTAATCACCTCGCTCGTCATCGTAGCCAAAGTTGGTCGCAGCTAGATTGTTATCACCAACAATCTTGCGTGCTGTCTTGGTGCCAACAAAGTAGACGTCTGGGAAATCGATGATCTCCCCACGCTCGAAAATGTTGAGATTGTGAACATGCAGAGCAGTGGCAGCAGACATGTGCTCGGCCGGGCATGCACGCGCACGTAGCGCATCCAGCTGTCTTGCCTCGCTTTCCGCCCCTCTTCGTTTGGCCGCCAACTTCTTCATCTCCTCTTCAGCAGCCAAATCATCTTTGTCAAGTGGGGGCTCTGAAGCCTTTGAAGCCGCCAGCTTTGCCATCGCTGATGGGCTGGGTAAGACTGACTCGGACCGGTTGGACTGCAGGCCAAGAGAGCGGGTAGAATCGATCGATGGCCTTCCAGAGAGATGGGTCACATTGCTGTCAGAGCTTTCCTGTCGCTTCGGCGCCGGCTTCGTACTAGAGGCAGACGTCTGTCTCCTCGAGCGCACGTAGGTTGGTGGAGGCTTCTGTGGAGCGGTGGAGCTGGCAACTGAAGACAGCTTATCAGACGACCAAGTAGCCGAAGCTGGCAGTTTTGGCGGAGGCATGCTGTTGTATTTGGCGGCATCCGCTGGTGGTGTTGGATCCGCGGCCTTGGCCTCACTCCGTTTGGGTTCATTCTTTTTGCGACTTAGCTTGCGGCGCAGGGCAGGGACAGAGAAGGCAGACTCAGAGTCTGAAGCCTTCTCAACCGGACTCTCATTGACCACGGACTTGGCCGAGAAGCTGGGAGCACGGGGACCATTGGGCTTGGGACCAGGGCTGCGGTTTAGGTCTGCATGAAAATGTGGCCGCATGAAGTTGGTAAAGTCGTCGTTCTTGGGCAATGACATAGAGACAAAGGGTGATATGGTACGATCTTGGTTGGGGAGCTCATTGTCGAATGCGAATACTGGCAGACTCGGGCTCGTCCTCCCTTGCAAAGAGTCTGGGCGAATGACGAAGTGAGAAGTACTACTTCTCAAGAAACCATCTTCGCCAATCCTATTATTCCGGATTGCAAAACCAGCTTTTGAGGCAGTCATGGGCGTGCTTGGAGTCTTGGTTGCAGTGCGGCCGCCCAGAGGCGTTTCAACGCCATCTTGCACCTCGGTCCGCGTGTCTAGGAACGCCTTGATCCTGGCAGAGGTCGGAGTGCCCAAGGGAAGCAAGTTCAAGGGGGGAAGACGCAGAGCGGCCTTGTCATTCTTTTTGATCGGTCTGGGCTGAGTCTTTTGCTTAGGTGGACCCGCCTCCGTCTGTGGGATAGAGCCTCCTGAAGGGGATGAGGCCGCCTGAGACGTTTCGAGAGCAGCCATTGCGTCACCAAAGGTTGTCACCAATGGGCTGACCGAGATCGGCGTATCTGTCGGGGGCAAGCTGGAAGACCTGGCAGAGAAGTAGGGCTGGTCAGTCTCACTCCCTGGAGACTCATACGCCTTGGGTATTGCTGGCACTGGAGGCACTTCGCCATCAGGATGAGACTGTGGACTGCTAGACAGGTCCAGCTTGGGCTTCGGGGTGGGCAACCGGGAGGAATTGAGGGCTTGCGAGGCACGGCCGCTGCCGACGCCGGGAGTGCGCACTGAATTGAGGCTGGTGGCTGAGGACAGGGATTGGCCAGAGCTGTACGACTTCCGGTTGTGATCGGGTGTGGTGCGGGACGAGGAGGGAGTCATGCTCTTTGCATTCACTGCTGCAGGCGAGTTGACCGTCCCTTGAGACAATGCTGGCACTGGCTCCGGCTGTGGCGACGGAGGGGCCTGTGATATTCTGGTATGAGGCAGCGGCGGCGCAGGAGGCACCATCGACATCCGTTTCAGGCGCCGGGCATCTGTGGGGCTGATTGTACGTGCACCCAAGCCAGAGACATGCGATGGCATGGCTGACATCCTCCTGTTCACCGTCCCTGGCGTGCCTGTGCGTTTGGGTGTGGCAGAGCCTTGCGAGACAGAAAGATGAGCCGGGTCTGGCGTTCTGGCGGGAGCCAATGGGTCGTTGGACACCTGGCTCTTCTGTGCAGGCACAGTCCTGGCCTTGATGGTCTTGGGGCTCTGCTTCTCCTCGTTGCCGTTGATTCCAGTTGTGTCCTTTTTCCGGTTCATGAGGCGCAGCGACAGACCCGACCGGTTCTCGCCGCTCGACTTCCTTCCGCCGACACTCGGCCTCCTGTTGAGGCTGTCGATCTTCTCCTGCTCAGGAGCGACAAAGGTGCCCGGCCCAATCGACTTACGTGGAGCCTTAGTGCTACCAGTAGCACCGCCGTTATTAAAGGCATTGGGCGGGAAGTGGCTCTGTCGGCGGCCACGCAAAATAGGCTGCGTTGGGGTAGCTGCGGGGGCTGTCATGGCCTCTACCTTAGTAGGGGAAGGTGCAGAGGGGATCGATGTCTGCGGCTTCGATATGACGGTGGCAGTGTTGAGAGAAGGCCCACCAGTCCTGTGGGAGGGCAAGGGCACGGTGGTGTGTGTGGTCGCCGGTTCCTGCTGCTGAGACTTGCGGACAGGAGAACGTTGGTGGCTGGAAGCGTGGAAGGAAGCTCCGCCAGGCAGAGGGAAGGAGTTGAGGTCGGGGTTGGTGACCGTGATGCGGTCATGAAACTCATCGAAATTGAACGTCGGCTCGAGGAAGGTGCCCAGGTCGATGTCCGGCTGACCGAGTGCAGAATGATGAGGTGCGGCAGGCACGGTTGTCGCGAATGTAAAGCGCGACATGTCATTGACCGATGGGTGGAAGGAGCGGGGATCGTGGGCAGTCGCGGTCGGGGTGCCTCGCAGGCTGCTGGTTCCGCTGCCCAGCTCGTGAAGGAGGGAGTTGCTGACAGATCTAGCATGGCAAAAAGTCAGTGGACAGGCTCAAGAACAATGCACAGAGTTTGCATATCAAAAAAAAAAAAACAATAACAAGAGTAGTATACACACCGCTTGCCCATTGAAGCCGGGGTCATGTTGTCCAGAGGCCGTGGGCCCATGGGGATCTTCGGAATCGACGACTGCCGCCTCCTGCTCGTCAGGTTGGGCTTGGACGCGCCATTGAGGTGACCGTGGCTGCTAGGCGCGTAGGGGCCGCGGTGTGAGAGCGGTCTTGTCGACGGTTGCCCCGGCACGGCCGGCTTGAGGGTGGCCAGGTGGTCGTCAGATCCACCGCCGCTCTCGTGGCCAGTCGGTCCGGCAAACATGGCAGCACGTTGCGTTTCAGCACCAAGGGGAAGACTTGGGCTTGCTCTTCCCCCCCTGGGCGTGCGGCTCACAGGCAGGTTGTTGGAAGCCGTAGCCAAGTCGATGCTGACTGTGTTGGCACCACTGTTGTTGGCCTTGGCGTTGGTGTGGGTATCGGCATTGGCATTGGCAATTGCGCTGGCAACGAAGGTTCGGTAGGCCATCGTGCAAGGCTTGGTCAATCAACCATCCAACAGCGTGAGCTGGCTGTCATCGACTCATCGGCCACCTGCTCACGCCATGTCTAACGGGCGGTCAAGTCGCCACCGGCGTGCCTCGTATGCCGCATTGACTTCAGGAGACCGTTGTGTGGCGCGTGGCTGAGGGTAGGTGCGGCTGCGACTCCGATTGCGACTGCCTCTCTAGGCTTGCTTGAGAAGAGGGAAGGAGGGGCAACTGGTGTGGGTGAGGGTGTCAGGGCAGGTGCAGTTGAAGGCAGAGAAGCTGGGGCTGCTCCTCATGTCCTGCGGTCAAAATAGCGTACCAAGACTGCCGGGGACTTCTCTGGGCCGATCGTGCAGGCGTCCAGGGCCAATGCAGGGCTATCCAGAGTCCATCGAAGCCAGCCAGCCAGCCAGCTGTTTCGGGCCACTCACAGTCGCACGGAGCACCGAAACGACGGAGGATTGTCCTCCACTTAGCTGCAAACCGCCTAGCTCACCCCTGGCTACCCACGCCCATAGCCACGCTGTCTGTTGTCTGTTGATGTCGTTTACTCGTCGCTTCTAATAATATTATGACCCCCCAATCTGGCAGGTGATCTCGCCTATCGTCTACTGGAATTAACAGTAAATGCCTGGCCGTTGAGCAGGATGACCCCCTGGCTCTACTATGGACGCACACGGCGATCAGACTTCCACATGCCACACAGACACGCAACACAGCAATAATACCACACACTATGAACGGCAGAGCAGCCCAAAATTGTACTGAGTTCTGGAGTGACAGCTTCTGACAGGCCCCCTGGACTACCCCTGTGGTGCTCAGCGCTGTTGTGCAGGCGGTAGAGAATCTTACTCATGGTATCGCTATTGCAGTACGAGTAATCGACGGGTGGTGCCCCGCTAGCCCGCTAGCAGTTGCTAAGTAATTAATGGTCGGTGCTTAATTTAAGCCTTTCTACGCCCAAATTGCAGCAAATGCCCGCAATGGAGCTGCCCGCAATCTGCAATGGAGGTACCCGCACCCGCACCCACACGCCGTATGGCACAGGCCATAGGTACCGTAATACTGCAGTTACTGTTGATGTCGAGGGCGGGCTTGCTGTCGCTCCACTCCCACTGATAAGTGACGGCAATGGATGACTTTACTACCAATTTCTTCGCCAGTGGTGGCGATGAGGATTCACCCACGCCCAGTGACCATGACGACCGTGATGTCCAGCTTCATGTGATAGATGCCGAGGCAGAATCGTCACCATCCCCGAACCATGATATAACAGACAAGGCCGCTGCCAATGTCAACCTCCATCAAGAGAGCGCTGTTCCAATGGAGAAGCAGTCTTTGCAAGACCGCCTGCTCGCCAGGCTGTTGCAACAGGTCATTCCCGACGACGCCGTCGATGACCATGCCTCAGACTCGGACGTACATGTATATCCACCAACATTCAGCTTACCTTTGATGACCAACAACTTCCGAAGATTCAACGCGCGTATTGGCATCGTCTTCGGCTTCCAGGACCAAGTCGTCCATCTCTTCAGCTGGCAGCATCCCTCCCATACGCTGTCATTCCTCGCCACCTACTCATTCGTCTGCTTAAACCCATACCTCATCATCGCTCTGCCCCTGGCCATCACTCTTCTCTTCATCATGGTACCCGCCTTCCTCTCACGGCACCCTCCCCCGCCACCCCAGGCAAAAACCTCGTCGACCACGCCCTACTACTCCACCTTCGAAGGTCCCGCCCTGGCACCAGCGCCCACGATCAAGCCGGCCTCGGAGACATCTGTGGATTTCTTTCGCAACATCCGCTACCTTCAGAATTCTATGGCCGATTTCTCCGGCCTTTATGATCTGCTTAACTCAACAATCACCCCAGCTACGAACTTCTCCGATGAGATCCTGTCATCTACGATTTTCATATCTCTGTTTCTGCTCACGTTGTGCCTATTCATCACTGCACATCTCCTCCCATGGCGTCTAATTGCCTTAGTGGGCGGTAATGCTGCCATCGTGTCACTGCACCCTGCATGCAAAAAATTCCTCCAGACACTGCAAGCAGGTAGCAGTCCCCAGTCAGAGGCCTTTGACCCGCTATCCCACGTCCCGCCAAAGCTACAACCTATCGTCAGCTCTGTGTCCAGTATCACTCTCTCCTCAGCTCCGGAAACACGGGAAGTGGAGATTTTTGAACTGCAGCACCGAGCACTGTCGAGTGCTGAGTGGCAGCCCTACCTCTTCACTCCAGCACCATACGACCCTCTGTCTCCTGCTCGCATTAGTGGCGATCGCCCAAAAGGCACCAGGTTTTTCGAGGATGTCCAACCACCTGAGGGGTGGGAATTCCACACCAAAACATGGGAGCTCGACTTGAACGCTGGCGAGTGGGTGAATGAACGGCTCGTGGTTGGTGTTGAATACGATATCGTAGACAAAACGGAGGACGATGACGACGACGAAGAGGACGAAGATGATGTCAACAAGCACAGCGGTGGGGGCCAAAGCTCCAGCAGTGCTGACTTTGGCGGCTGGGTCTGGGACCTCCCTCCTGCACCAGGCCAGGCAGGACAAGATGAAGAAGCATGGCTGGTATATGGCGGCGACTACGATCTTTCACACCATGATGTGAAGCAGACCCCCAGCAAGGCCCAGGAGTATACAAGCGAGAAAGACTGGGAAGAGAGTGTCCGGTTCGGTAACAAAGAAAGAACAGGAGAATGGAGACGCAGGCGCTGGGTGAGGCTGGTGAGGAGGAAATGGGTCTCGCGCAGGCCTGAGAGTCGAGATATTTTTGGTTTCTAATACCCGTAATGAAATGATGGACGTGACGGTTTCTGCCCGTGGCTGTATAGGGTTAGCTAACCCTCATCGCAGTTCACCTGCGCCCAAACCTCTACCTATCAGTGCTCAAACCTCTGCCTACCAGTGCTCAAACCTCTACCTACCAGTGCTCAAACCTCTACCTACCAGTGCTCAAACCTCTACCTACCAGTGCTCATTCTTTGCCCTCGACCTCACCTCTGATCCTCGATCAAATACGCTTGCAATGCAGAACCCCTCCGTCACCCTTAATACGCCCTCGCAGTCCCGCCAGCAAGTGCCTCTTCGCGACTACCTCAATGTGCGAATCGCGCCCTTTTTGAAAAAGGGCCTGACGGAAAGTTTGGATAAAGAGTAGGTCATTTCCTAATCCCTATGGCAGGGTGGGGAGGGGGAAGGGGGAAGGAGTATATATGTATCTCCGCCTCGACTGACCCATCAATATATGTTGCGTGTAGACCAGAATATCCACTCCAATGGCTGGGCGAATACCTGATCAATCAATCGATCCTGTTCGAAGGCAACACCGAGGCCGAGAAGCTGAAGGAGCACTTCCGCTATACATTTCCCCTCCCACAACAGCCTGAGTCTACACAGCAGCAGCAGCAACAACAGCAGCAGCAATCGCAGCCAACTAAAACAGGAGCGGATACGAATGGTGTGGTAGCGCAGGCACCGCAGGCACCTGCGCACGAGGAGATCGTAACCGCAACAAATGGGCAAGAGTCGAACGCGACACGGAACGAAAGCAGTGACCTGGCTGCGGCGCAACAACTGCTAGAGACACCAGTGGGACAACCGGCGGCGGCGGGTGACACAGCTTCATTGCCTCCCATAGAAGGTGATCGCCGTGATACTGAGATGGGCGGAACTACTTGAGGAGAAGATGGCGGGCGGGAAAGAGCTTTTATTATGGCTGGTGGCTGGCGGCGCAATGCATAGTTACAGCCAGCCACGCGAATGAGCATCAAAACGGGTTGAGAAAAGCTGGCCCAAAACAGGGCTGATGGATTTACATATCTATCAGCTAACCAGCTAACCGGCCCGAGAAATCCAGCAACAATGGGTGCACACAAGGTGCAACAACAGGCTTTGCTTGGGTGAGGGTGAGGGGGAAGAGAGGCATCATCGATCGTTCGATCACCCGGGAGAGGAGGAGCGAGCGGGTTGGAACAGAACCTAGAGCGTCTGCGGTTAGCATGCTTCATGTTTGATGCCCTGATGCAAAAGTCCAGAAGAGCAAAGTCATGGCAGTTGAGCCAGGAGAGGAATCAGAAGTCCATTTAGATCATTGAAGACAAACCCCCCTTGTCCTCTTTTTTTTTTTAAAAAAAAAGGGAGGAGCTCGCTTCTGACATAAGAGGTACCAGAAATAATGTATAAGGTAGATCTCATCATATAAATAAAAAGAAGCAGAGTGGTTGTGGAAGGGAATTGTGGGATTCGAGGGATATGAGCTTACCAAAAGAGACAAATTGACTGCTAAGAGTCATTCATTACCTTTAGTGATAGAACTGCCGATGCTGCATGCTGTACACCCAAGGGGTCCAACTAAATCAAAATTGCATGACAATGATTGAGGTTGGTTGAGGAAGAGAGAAAGAGTGAGGCAGAAAAAGAGAAGCAGCGCAACCGAAAAACAAAAAGGCAAACTAAGCTATTCCTTTTCAAGCATGGTCCCGGGGTTTTGGGTTTCTTACGCCGTCCAAAGCTATATACAGGTACACGTTATATACCGTAAGTTACCAGCAAAGGAAGAGGAGGGAGAAAAAAAATGTCAGACCCCTACGCCATCGTTGTGGGCGGAGGCAGCGGCCGACTCAAACTGAAAGGTGTCAAGGATGGGAAAATCGACAAACACGGCAAGAAGAAGAAACACAAGCATAAGGACAAGGATCGTCATGAGAAGGAGGCAAGCGCTCCGGCCGCAAATCAAGACGAGACGGAAGACGGATCATTCCAAGACAACTCTGTTGTATTGAGATCACTTGATGCTGGCAAGGGAAGTGCAGAGCAGCAGCAGCAGCAAATCAACAGCAACAGCAACAGCAACAGCGAAGCGAAGGACAAGGCAAAAGAAGAAGAAGAAGAAGACGAGTCGAGGAGGCGGCCAGCAGCACCACTGAGCAAGACAGAGGCTGAACGACGCTACGAAGAGCAGCGACGGAAGCGACTGGAGGAGCGGTTGCGGAAGGAGGGCGGAGCCAAGACACACAAGCAGCGGGTTGAGGAGTTAAATCGGTACTTGAGTGGGTTGAGCGAACATCATGATATGCCCAAGATTGGGCCTGGGTAATAAAGAGCATCCCGCACAGTATGATGACAAGCTCAAAGAGCAAGGAAAATGAATAACAAAAAAGATGTACCAAACACCCAAGTGCCATCCCTCCTAGGATCACAAGTTGTAAGCAAAAACAGAAAGATTGTCATTTGGGACGGTTTGAAATTGTTTCGAGGGCAACGCGATGTGTTGCCCCCCTGGTAGCTGCATATGTACACAATAACCTGTCTATCCTCCCATCACACACAAGTTTCGCCCAACAGGTTCAGCTGCTGCTGCCCCCAACTTGTGCTTCTGTACAGCATCGTCTTACTCAGCGGCCTCCGCGGCCTCGAGTTCTTGCCGGCCGGGCTTCGAGTTCAAATATTCGTTCCTGGGTGTTACCTGTCAGTGCTCTGTTTTCTCTTTCCGCCATAACCATTCTTATTTTTTCCTTCTTTGCTATGCCTCTTCCATACTTCCAACTCAGGAGATAGAGATACATACTTCTCAGTGGCCCACTCCATGGCGGCATAGGCGATTAGTAGAGGCGGGAGCCAGTAGAAGATCTGGTGCGAGGTGCGGCGGAAAGTGTTGAAGACGGCGGCATGGGCTGTGCCGGCAAGGGGTCTCTGCTGGTTCGATGAGAGCGAGTAGGTGACAATGCCCTTCTGCGGCTGCGAGCCTGGATCGATTCGTTAGACACACACACACATGCGTCCGGTCGAGGAGCTCCGCAGGAGTCAGTCCGTACCTAGTTCACCCCAGGTGCCGAGATAGCTGCAGCCAGAATCTGTCAGTCCCTGCGTTTCTAAGGTTGGGTCCAAAAAGTTGAGCGGATTTGCACACTCACACGCCGTGTTGTCGGTCGAGGTGATTTGACCGTAGAAGGCGCGAAGCCTGTAGGCGCAGTGCTGGCGTTGCTCTCATCGTGACAGGGATACGCAAATTAGGATGAGGATGCGGCGTTGATTTGGGCGTCGACGTGAGGAGGTGTCGACCAAGTTCAATGACGGCGGAGCTCTGCGGCAGTCTTGGCGTCGGGTCTCCAAGCGAATCATGTGCGGGCTAATGGCGAGCAGCTTCTCCAGCTCCGCTCTACTGTATTTTGTTCTACAATGGCAAATGCTCGCCCAGGGGGCGTGCGTATGTATAGCTTGAGCCTCGACTGGTTCAGATTGATCAATAGCTTTTTGTAGTCCAGTTCCATAACGAGACATAACTGAGTAGTTGGGCAGCCACGAATAGGTATTGCCGGACTTTGCACGGAAATAAGGCCAATCTGTCTCCGAGCTATTCTAGATATGGATTAGTGCCATCTTGGATATTCTGCCTGGACATCTTCCACTGTCGACCAGAATTGGGCTACAGGTTTCTAGACTCGTCTTCTATCGGCCTCTATCTCGACCTCCATCTCCATCCTCACACAGCCTCGCGATGTCGGCGCCCACGGTGCTCAACGCCATCTCCAAATGGGCTGTGCCGGTCTTCGTCGGCATCTCCCTGGCCCAGGCCTCCCTGTACGACGTCCGGGGCGGCTCACGGGCGGTCATCTTCGACCGTCTCGGTGGTGTCAAAGACAAGGTGGTCAACGAAGGCACCCACTTCCTCATTCCCTGGCTGCAGAAGGCCATTGTCTACGATGTGCGCACCAAGCCGCGCAACATTAGCACCACCACCGGCAGCAAAGACTTGCAGATGGTCAGTCTGACGCTGAGAGTACTGCATCGGCCAGAGGTGCAGGCGCTGCCAAGAATCTACCAGGTATGTCTCAGTCGCGGATGATATTTTGTCGAGTCAGAGAGAGAGAGAGACTGCTGTACTAACACGTTTACCTCAGAACCTCGGTCTCGACTACGACGAGCGTGTTCTGCCCTCCATCGGCAACGAAGTCCTCAAGGCGATCGTGGCCCAGTTCGATGCCGCCGAGTTGATCACGCAGCGTGAGGCTGTCTCGCAGCGCATCCAGGAGGACCTGCGGCGGCGAGCGGCCGAGTTCAACATCGCGCTGGAAGACGTCTCCATCACACACATGACCTTTGGCCGAGAGTTCACCCGAGCTGTGGAGCAGAAGCAGATTGCCCAGCAAGACGCCGAGCGAGCTCGCTTCATCGTCGAGAAGGCCGAGCAAGAACGCCAGGCCAACGTCATCCGCGCCGAGGGTGAGGCCGAGTCGGCCGAAATCATCAGCAAGGCCGTGGCCAAGGCTGGTGACGGCCTGATCCAGATTCGTCGCATTGAGGCCAGCAGGGATATTGCACAGACCTTGGCCAACAACCCGAACGTCACCTACCTGCCCGGCGGTGGCGACGGAGAGGGCAAGGGCAAGGGCGCAGGACTGCTGCTCGGCCTGAGGGGATGAGCCTGTCATGCTGTTGCTGCGTTTGAAAGGAAGAAAATGACACACAAAACAAGACCCCCCCCCCAGCATGTATTACTCCATGTCAGCCCGCTAAGACATACCAGGTCTTTTGTCTGGCTAGCAGAACTCTCACCAAAACACACTTCTGTACCAATACCACTGCTTCTCGACTTGCTCTCCTCGTGTGGTTTTCCATATCCATGATGGTTCTGACTGCCTCTGCTCCTGCTGTCATAGCGATTCTTCCAGCCAAAGTTTCAAAACAGGGAGATTGGCCAGCGAAGGAGATGAAGAAGTAGTAGCGAATATATGCACCAAAATAATTCAATCAGATTAACAATCCTTTTGAACGACTCTGCCTTTTTTTCCCCCTTGATTTCTTTGGAAGTGAGTACGAGGACTACAGAATAGTACAAATGGCATAAAAGCAACGGCGATAGAGATAGAGATCGGAAAAGTGCAGATGGATAGAAATTGGTTTTTTAAACAAAATAAAATAAATAGAAACTTTTTATTTTCATTTGATTCATTCCTGCATACATCATTTAAAACTTTTCAAAAGGATATATGAGTGTATCGTCCGACCTCGTATATCTGATTTGTCCCCTTTTTTTTTGTTGGAAGAAAAAAATAATGATGGTGTGGCAAGCAGACTGGTAGCTGCAGACACACGGGCAAGGATGAAGAGTAGAACGACAGTAGCAGAATAGAAATCACCTCTATCCATCCATACTCAAAGGCACGACGGTCGATGAAATCAGACCAGGGACGGAATCCTCTAGCACCTCCTTACTCAAAAGTCCTCTTCTGATGCGCTCTCAGATGTCTCTTCACTGCTCTGCTGTTCCCGACAGCTGCTGTGGTGCTGCGCCACACGCTCAGCACACCAGGACCACCACAGAGCTCATTGGCATTTCCAGAACAGGCCATGTTGCACTGGCTCTCATCTGCTGGGCTGCTGTCTACCAGAGCATCACCGCAGAAACACTGACCCGAGTACTCTGTACCTGCGAGGGTGAAGCCCTTAGACTGGCAGAAGGTCACGCACGCAGAGTTGGACATGTGGTCGCCATTGAAGTTGCTCCAATTGGGCAGCGAGCGCGGGAAGACCGCGTCGGTGTAGCAACCCGTGTATGTCCAGCCCGTGGGGACCGATGCCTGTTTGGGCGCTGGGAGCGATGCTGTCGGCACCAAAAGACCCGTTGATGAGGTGGAGGATGGAGGGTTAGAGCTAGCAGAGCTGGGACTGGAACCAGAACCAGAACCAGAGTTGGAACTGGCGCTAGCGCCTGTTGAAACTGCGGCGTTGTTGGTGGTTGGTGCCGCAACCAATGTGAGAGAGGCAGATGACTCGGATTCCGATGCCTTGGTCGCATACTCCGAGGCTGAAGCTGAGGTAGAACTTGCACTCAAGCTTGTCGCTGCGACGGAGGGCGCAGACACTCCAACATTGGCGTTCACACACGTCGCTCCGGTGCACTTGGTGTAGAGACTGATCGCGGCAGCACCGCCACACATCTCACTTGCATCTCCATCGCATGCCATCTTGCAGTTGCCTGGCAAACCTGGGATGGGCGCACCAGAGTCGGGGATTGAGTTGCCACAGTAGCATTCATTGCTGTACTCTGTCCCTGCGACGGTGAAGCCCTTGCTCTCACAGAGATCTACGCACACCTTGTTTGTCATACCAGCTTGGGATGTGGAGTAGCCAGTCAAGAGGCGGCTGTAGAAGTTGTCTCTGCCGCAGCCAGCATATCCCCACCCATCACTTGTCAGGTCCTTGAACGTGGTGGCCGTGGCAGAATACAGCTGCGGATTGACACATCCCGTCGAAGTCTGTGCATAGTTGGGCCCTTCTTGCACCGGGTTGCAGCCAGGCAACTGAGCTAAAGTGCCAGTGACTTGCTCATTGATTACGCTGTCAATATAACAGGCCTCAGCCTGGCTATCGGGGATCAGCGAGAATTCAGGGCAATCCTCCACGCGGCCAGAGAGGTTGGTGCACGTGTTAATAGCACGTTGGAGATGTTCTTCTTCCCACCCCATGATGAAGTCGCCGTGGCTGCCGTATCCCGTGGGGTCACCATTGGAGAAGACAAATGGCTGGCTGTTTCCATGCCACCGATCAGCAAAGGCGTTGGTATCCCAGGTGATCTCATAAAAGAGGGAGATAAAATGCACGGGGTAGTCGGCCGGACAAGGGCCATTGTCGAACGCAGTCGTGGGGAAGGAGACGTGCGATTTGTGATCGGACGAGTCGAGATCCTTGCCATTCCAACAAGACGGGAAGAAGATCTGTTGGCGGAGACCACTGGGGCAGTTGTAGTTGGGAAGGCCGCCTGTTTCTGGATTGGACGTGCCCAGACAGTGGTAGCTGATCGCCTGAGAAGCGAGATCGTCACCACCGCTGCGCTTGTTCGGGTCTCCAGATAGCATGCGGAAGCCTGGTGGGAAGGCCTTCAGCTCCTCGCCATCAACCCCACGTTGAAGGTAGTAGACTGTGGCACCGCCAATCTGATCGACAGATTCGAAATGGCCATCCTCAGCTTGGTAGTAAAGATTGGGAACCCAGTAATTGCTGTTGTCACCAATGACGGTACAGGAAGAGCAAGTTGATGCCTGGGTGGAGTTGTAGTCCATGGTCGGAGCGAACCCGTTGCCGCCCATGACAGTATGTGAATGGGTGGACACGCCACCAGGCGAGACTATGGGATCCAGTCGCTCGACCACGACGGGGGACTTGCACGGCAAACGCCAGAAGGCTGCTGCCGGAGAGGCCAGTAATGCCAAGTAGGCCAAAGACTCAAATCGAGACATCTTGGAGAGTGATTCGTACGCAAAGGTTTGTGGTTGAAGGAATGTGATCGGCCAGCTTATTTAGAGGCACGAACGGGATGGTAAAGGAATGTAAGATGTACACAGTACAAAGGAAGGACGCGGAGCACAGCTCGCAAAGGTTGGAAAGGAGAGGAGGAGAATTGAAGCAGATACGGAATGAATGTAAAGGCTGAGAGAAAAGGACGAGAGACTTGCCGTAGATATCATTTTCAGAATGCAGACGCAGGATTGAAATTGCAGGAACCTAGCAGGGCAACGGCACTCGGCCTCAACAGAACATACAAAGCCCAGGGTTTGATTCTGGCTGTCAGCGTTCCACCTGCACGGCCTGGACAGGTCGTGGCCAGGGGTAGGCCAGCGAATTTCCCCATGTATGATCTTGATATTATCCAAGCGCCGCTGTAGCTTGTGAGGTCATCCGAGCCTGATTGAAGCTTTTCTGAACCCTGGAGATCGTGTTTCAGGGTCCGAAGGAGGCAGGCCGATTCTGATTCTGGACAGGCAGGACAACGCCCGCTCTAAACTAGTTTAGCGCCCAAGCTGTGAGAGGTCCCTTTGTGTTTCAGAGGAACAAGGGGGGATGGGAAGGGAGAGGAGGGGGAAATCTCAGCAAGGTCCCTCTGTGTGGTTTACTCTTGGGTTGCTGCTGTGATCTTTACCTCTGTCAGATCCCAGCCAGGCACAGTCTCAACAAAACATCATTGATATGAACTGGGAAGAAAGAGTTTTGCAGTGGTTGGTTCGACACAGAGGGGTAAAAATAGAGTTGCACTAGTCAGTCACAGCAAAAAATGGTACTGCCTGTGATTGGCCACAATTTTATAATTTCCCCCCTAAAGCCAAGATTCTTGGGCAAAAAATATCATCACTTACTGGAATTACTGACTCGCTCTCAGACTGCGAAACAGGTCCTAGCCAGAGTATTATTAGCTCTAGCTATGCTGTACTATAGGACCCAGGAGCTGGACGTTCTGGATGCCATCATTGATACACTACACCGTAGTACCTCGTATATGTAAAAAAAAAAGAAGTCGGACAAGTTCGCTAACGGCATCGAGATCCGAAATAAGCGACCAAGCTAAGAGCTGGAAATTTCCCCGTACAGGGATCTCGATAAGCCCTACTTACCTATCGGGGCTGCGGAGTGCCCCTATCCTCCGATGAACGAGAGCCGGAAACATTCCGAACCATCAATAAACTTCCAGCATGTGGACGGGGAAACTGTAGGTGCAGGGTACACGTGTAGTGAGGTAGCATGTCCCGAGTCGTCATGTCTGTCTCCTTGTTTATCGATGAGGCTTGAACGCCAAGTGTTGAACTTTCCCTGAGTGGGTGCTGAGTGAACGGGTGTCTGTCCGCAGCCCAAGTTAATCATTCCTCTATGCATGCGACTGAAGTAAAACCAAGCACGAGGGTTCAAACATGAGGGTATATCTCAGCACAGGGTCAGTTGAGTTGAATGATGCTTAGGACGAGGTGTCACCTTTGGGAGAGTCATCGTGACTGCCGTTTTTCTGCAACTGCCTCAACTCCATGTAAAGGGGAAATGCTTGGCGCGACACCTCATTGGTCAGCATCAAACAACACATTAAATTCAACTTCAACGACACTCTTCATTCTCATTACAAGCAGACCAGAGTGCAGTGTAAGAGAATATTATTCCTCTTGAAGATGCCCTGGGTACGCTGGTTGCTCTCAAACTCGTCTTACTTGTACCGACTCCCCATTCAACACAGCTTCAAGCCTACTATTGTTCTTCTCCTGATGTTTCGGGTTATGATTTTGACAGGAGAGAAGACCTTCCACCAAATGCATGATTGCTTTGCATGAATATCTTGGAATTCAGCATGGTAATATCTTGGTCTGTGATGATGTGATAATTATGGTGGGGCTTTTGCTGCTACTTCTGCTGTGTTTGTGCTGACGGCGTCGTCATCGCCGTTGTTGTTGTTGTCGTTGTCGTTGCTGTTGCTGTTGCTGTCTTCCGTTGCTATTTGTTTTGATATACCCCTTCAACACTTGCAGAAATAACTACAGAATCAGTTTCCGTTGGCCGGGCAGCCCTCCAGCCAATATTCCTTTCGCTTCTTTTGCTTTCCTCAACTTTACCCCACCTTGTTGTCCGTCAGGAATCATCCATCCGCTTTCAATTCCTCACTATCTTCTCATCCTCTCATTGTGACCCAATCCTGCTTTATTTCCTTGCTCACGCCCACGCCCACGCGTTCTCCTGCCTCTGAGGCAAGATCAGTCCCTGCACGTGCGATCAAGAGTGTCAGCACCATGCATTCTGCCCCAGTGACTGCAGCAGTCAGCCCATCCATTGTCACGCCTGCTTCCACAGGTCTTGCTGACAATGGGTATGGCGGGAGCTGGTACACTGTCGATTTTGCTGTGCCAGTCTCCAATCTCAATGACGACCCCAACGTCGTCAAGGCCATCAACTGGTACATGACCGACCAGTTTGTGCAATCGACTGCAAATGCTGGGTCAATTTACGGTATCTCCTTCGGCATCTGTCTCATTTTGTTCGTCTATGTGCTCCTTCTCACGCCGTGGTCGAAGATGCGCCGGCAATTCTTTGTCTTGTACATCCTGGCCCTCGTCAGCGAGATGGTTCGATCACTGGTTGACACTATTCGAGTTGGCAAAATTGGCATGTCGCCTTACTCGGCCTATCTCAGCCTTACTGGCGACGTCGGCTCCACCAAATGGTCAACGGGATACATCAACCTGTCCATCACCAAGCAGGCCGCCGCCATTCTTTCCTACATCTTCACCATCGCCTGTCTTTGGACTCAGGCATACAGTCTCCTTCGGCATATCCGACACAACCATTCCCGTCTCTATTGGGCAATTATGGGCGTGCTGACCGGCGGATCTCTGGCCACGCTTGCTTTTGATTTCATGTACGCCTACAGTCAGATCCGAAGACTGCAAGGATATCCGACCCGGTTGAATTTCAACACTATCACTTCTGGCACGTGGATGGGATTGGCGCTGAGTTTCGCGTTGTGGAGCCTGGTCTCCTTGGGATCGGTGATTCACCTGATCTACACACGCATTCGCTTTGGTGTTCGCGCCAACCGGGCATCTCAGTTCAGCCTTGCACTTCTGGTGCTGGTTCTGTTGGACTCGTTCCTAGTTCCGAGTAAGTATGGCTTTGCAATAGCTCTCTACCTTCTAACATGGTCTAGTCACGCTCTGCCTGCTCGGCCTGATCCCGAACCGTTTCGACATCACCAAAGCTACGTCGTTGGTTACACCGGCCGTGTTAGCACTGCTGCCGATCACCTTCCTTTTCACCACCGCGCATAGAACGGAAATGAGCAGAGGCCGGGAAGCAGACGATGGCGATGGCCATGGTGCCGATGCTGATAATGTCAATAACGAGGCGAATAGCGACAACGGTAGCACCATTTGCGAGCGCTGCATCAACTGCACCTGTCGCTCAACTGAGACGAACAGTGACAGCACCGTTCTGCAAGAACTCAACCCCCTCCCCCGAGCCCGGGAGCTACGCCACAGAGAAAACCCGTTTCGCGATCAGGTGCGGGACCCAGTTGATCAAGAGTTGGCAGACATCGATGCGATGCCTTCTCAGCGCACTTCTCAGGCCTCTGAGGATCTTCTGATGGGTCACGTACCGGATGAGCAAGTGCTGCAACAGCGTGCACGTCGTGTGATGAGAAGCCTAGTGAGTAGCAACATCACGCCAAGATCAAGCCAGACAAACCTGGCATAAAGTGTTTGCAACCTGACAAATTGATGTGATGACTGATCTGACCTGGCTGGGGATGTTTTTGTTTGGGAGAGAGGAGGGGTGAAATTGTTTGTGAATATTGGCAGAGCATTTCGACGATCCAATCGATGGATGATGCGATAGATCGGTCTTCTGATTTATCAGGAGTAAGGAGGAGTGCAGGACCAAGATGCGGATCCAAGTAAGCATGAGAATAAGAGAATGAAAGCCAATGAACGAAATACGATGAGCCATAACTTGGTTAAGACGGCGTCATGCTTGCGGTCTGCCAACGTAGGGTAATGCTCCGGATCGAAGCTGCGCCATCGCGGGGAGGAAGTTGCGATGAGCGATGAGGACAAAGCAGTCGGCCGCTGCGCGTAATCTCATTGGTGACTTGGGTGTATAGCACGAGCTAGAAGACTTGGATGAGTAGAGAGTGAGGCGAGATTCTGCTGCGGAGCGAGATGCAGCGGTGCCACGTTGCACCGGTGCCCAGCGCTGCTCTGGCCGGGCCCGGAGCTACCGGACGGAGGTTCACGATGTGCGGCAGTGGCGGTGTGGACGAATCGCCTATATATAAGGACGGAGCGCGTCGAGGGCGAGGGCGGGCCTGTACAGCCATGGACTCGCGGATCAGGACGTACGACAACAAGCAGAAGAGCGACAGCTATGACTGGGCGTTTGGTTGGCGCTGCCTGGCGCTGGCTCCTGCGCCCAATACCTACCACACCCACACATCCACACGCCTCTCCGGCGCCTTGGGAAGAAGACCTGTAGTCAACGTCGCACCAATGGCGACACTGGCGCCACTATAAGGCAAGACTCCACAAGGCGGCGACAGTGAGGTAAGACGAGGCAAACTCATTATCAGAGGGTCGAACGGGTTCGACACCGTTGGTGATGAGGAGGCCCTCACCCGCAGAGAGAACAATGCTTAGGCCACTTCGCGCATGCCATTGGCCCCCGGCCACCCAGTCACGGAGCATACCGACAAGGCCAATCGCAGGCGCTGGAGTGCCCTGTCTAGGGGCGCCTAAGGCGCGCTAGGATCGCCCGGGGGCCCCAAGCTCCAGCCATGCCATGCCATGCCAGTCTACCGCAACAACCGCACGCGGCGCAAACCACGGGCACACTCGCGATTGAGACAGCAATCTCAGGGTGCAAAAAAAGAATGGACAAGCTGCTGCAGGGAAGTGGACAGGATGCAGACGGCGACATGCACAGGAAATTTGCATGGGATGAAGCCAACGACGCAGCTTGAGGAGCCCGAAGCCTCAGCTAAACCGCAAGGGGCGCAAGCTTGGGAGTTATGCTGCAGGAGAGGCAGCCCAGAGCCCTGTTAGCCTGGAATCTGCTGTTTGCTGGCGGTTGCAGAACGCAGAACGAAGCACCCTTTTGGCTTTTTGGGGCCTTCTTCCTGTTCGAAGCGGCCAACTAATTATCACTACAGTATAGTGGCCGAGCCGCGGACTATACACCCAGCCCGCACCGCTTACATTTCCCGGTCCTTGCACTATTCACGACCGGGGGGGGGGGGGGGGGGGGGGGGTGGTGCTGCAACTGTCTGTTTGGGCGATGGGCCAACAGCATTTTTTTTTGGCACCACCACTTGCTAATACTGTTGGGCTCGAGCGAGCCGTGGGTTCTTGCTGGCCTGCCGCTGTCAAGCTGTCAGTCTCCCGTTTTTTGGGGGGGCGACTGGTGGTTTTTTTATTTTTGCTCCGTCAGCATCGCACCGCCCAAGGAACAAAAAAAAAAGGGCGCCCGGCACGCCAGGCAGGCACGCTTGTTACGCTCCTGCGCGCGCGGCTGCCGAGCTGCCTGCCTGCCACCTATCGCTCGCCCACCTTTGCGCAATGCGAGGAACGGCGGGTCCACCATTCACATGGCCCAAACGCAACATTGCGTGCAGCTACGCAAGTGCGCCTCCTGATCGCCTGCCAATCAGTCAGCCAGCTCGGGTTGTTCCTCTGGCCCCCCCGGCGTGTGGGCAGGACCCGGCCTATCGTCGAATTTGCCCGTCATCCATGATCTGCCAGGTTGGTCGCTCCTGCCATTCTGAGTCTGTCTTCTTTGCCCTCTGTCCTTTCTGTCACTCCGCCCCCCCTTGGTTGTTTGCTCTGCCTTTCTACATGGCCGTTGCGCCTGCCCGGTGGATGTTGTTGTTGCTCCTGACCGTGTCCGTCCCAGGTTGCTGGCTTCGCATGTCCCGCCATCGCGGCTAAGCGCGCTTAACCACCCAGCGCATGCCGCCAGAGCCAAGTATCCACGCGGACCTGTCCTCGTGAGCCCGGCCTGGTATCCATGTCCAACAAGTTCAGCGAGCCCTGGAGCCTGCAGGAGAAGATCGAGCTCCTGATCAACATCCTGCAAGTGCAGCACCAGCACTTGCACCGCGATTTTGTCGGATTCCTGGCTCAGAGCGTGCGCCAGAACCAGCTCCTGCCATGGAACGAGGTGCCTCTGCCCAGTGGTATGTCGACTGACTGGCCCGCAGTCTGACTGTCCGCTCTGTACTGACTATGCGACCAGGTCGGTCTTTACTGTCATGCCAGGCCATCTGTGACGCGCTGAACGCGACCTCGCGCCTGCAACAGCCCTTTGGTCCCGCCAACCCGCCCCAGCCCGGCGCTGCCTATGTTGGGCCACCACCAGCTCAGTCGCAGACGCCGTCCCAGCAGCAACAGCAACAGCAGCAGCAGCAGCAGCAGCAACAACAACAACAGCAACAGCAGCAACCCCCGCCGCGCACATACCCCACTGCGTTCGATGGCGAGCAGCCCGCCTGGATCCACCAGCAGCATCCGCGCGCTATTCAGCCGCGGCCGTCTCGCTCTACAGACTCGCCTAACCCGGTGTCGACTAATGGGGAATCACTGACCATCATGCGCACTACAGGGCCTGAGATGACGGGCGAGAAGCGTCGCAAGAAACGCGGCCGTCCGACTAAGGAGGAGGCCGAAGAGCGAGACCGCCAGCTGGCCGCCGAGGGCAAAGTCTACGAGCCAAAGAAGCGGCCGACCAAGAAGTTTCGAGCCTCAACTGGCACTCCTGGCCCAGCCTCTGAGGCCGCCTTATCACCTGTGGCCCGGCAGACCACGCCTGTCCCCCGTGCTCCACCAGCTGCCACCGAGGAATCATCGAGCAGCGGCAAGCGGCGCTCGAAGCGACATACCAGCTTTGCGCGCGGCCACCCCGTCTCTCCCACCCGGCGCGGCCCCGATCCATCAGATTCGACAGGCGCCGAGAGCCCGTCAGACCGACTCTTTGCGCACTTTGGCGAGCGCGACCGCTTACCACCCCACGGCCACGCTGCCAACTCTCCTGGACACCCATCAGCCCCCGAAGAGGCTGGCCCATCCGCGGGATGACGTTCCCCGGGTTGTGGATCTGGCCAGACTTAATGCATGACAAAATTAGCCCCTACGACGATCACGACCAATAGACGCGTCCAAAAAGATCTCAACCAACGATTTCGCATGATAATAGAACGGAAAGCGGGAACGGGGGGCAGGCCTGAGCTTAGGGTTTGGATTTTTTGGGTTGGGGGTGTGATAATAATCATTTTCGTCTGCAAAATCGGTCACCAAGCTGGATAACACGGGGTTCCTTCTCCTCAAACAAACACGGAAGTTACACAATGGCCACCATGCCCTCTGAACACTATTAATGACGACGAGGCCTTAATGAGTGAGGCGCGGACGGTGCCATTACAATTCTGCAGTTTGTCGAAGACGAAAAAAAAAAACTAACTACAAAAGGCGCCTTCCTTACAAATGGAAAGGTGTGTGTGTGTGTGTGTGTGTGTGTTAATGTGTCTGTGTGGAGCGGGTTTGAAAAGCTAGCTCCGTTGATCTGTTTTCCATATTGTGGGATGTTTATTGCTCTTTCGTTTCCTTGTCGGCTCTAATGTCTGCACAGTGGGAGGCAGCAGTAGCAGCGGCAGCGGCAGCAGTGGTGGCGGCGGCGGCGCACTCTTATTTGCTACATATACCGAGGAGTTGTGAGTTATTATTAATTGTTGTTGTGTATATTTACAAGTGGGGAAGTTGGAAGATATACTGATGGGCAAATCCAGGAGAGAAAAATAGAGGTCAAGGTGGGAGAGGAGTGAGAAGCGGGCCGGGGGGGGGGTGAGGAAAGGAAAACCGGGGGTGGCCGGTCCGGCGCTGGGAATGTGACAGATGTAATAATGAACGGGAGGGAGGGGAGGAAAGAGGAGAGGGCGTCGGGGAGAAAAACAAGTGTCGAAGGAATCTAAAGATATTACCGACCACCACCACCACCACCATCATCGCCATCACCACCACCACCACCACCACCACTACCATTACCACTGCTACCACCACTATTACTACCTACCTACCTACCTACCTACCTACCAGCAACTACCAAAAAAAATTTCAAAGCAGAAGAAAGCATCAATGAATGGAACGACATGACAATGAAATGATGAGATAATCCCATGGTGTTTTATGTGTCTTTTTTTTCTTGCTCTCTTTTGGTCCACGTATTGTCTGTAAGTGCTCATGTTGGGACGAAGACGTACAACAAGTTGGGTTTTGTATTGATGAGATACTGAGTATGGTGTTACTACTACTACTATTATGACTCTGCAATATATGGACTCATCTCTTCTTCTCTTACTGGGGCAATTTTGGCAATTCCTCTCCTGTGTCTTTACTTTTCTTTTCTTTTCTTTGCGTATTTATTCATTTTTACTAGATCTGACTGAATGAACGGCATGAAAGCAACACACTGGTGGCAGCAGCAGATATCAGACTCTGTGGAGATATATCTATCTATGCATTGTTGTTTTGTTTTTATTCCCCAGCATCTTACTGACTACAGAAAGACAGACTGATTCTCCTCGCAGCTAGAGAAAAGCCGCAAATTCTTGATGATTTCTGTGTTATCTTTCCTTAAATCTACATAGCACATTGTACGCATTTTTTGAGGAAGGCAGGGAGGGAGGTAGTGGTGAGTGGTGGGTGGTGGGTGGTGTGTTTGATAGAACGAATGTTTCCACCCCCCTCCCCCCCCCCTCCTCCGGGGCCCCAAAGTTTACAGTCAGAATAAATAACAATAACACCACCAACCAACAACTTACTTCAATTGCGATAAGGGTAAGTTTAGGGTACTTTGTCCTGCTGGTGAGATTTGATTTGGATTTTTTTCCTTTATGGTGGTCCAATATTTCTTACTTTTAGATTTTTTTTTTGTTCTTTACGAGCATGCTTATTATATTGTCCGTCCCCTACTGACTGGCTGACTGGCTGACTGGCTGTACAAGTAATATACATACGCACGTATATAAAAAATGGATGATTTATTTGTGGGTCGCTTGACCACCATCACTACCACTACCACCACCACCACCACCGCCGCGGCGGCGGCGGCGATTTTCCCAACTGGGGAGACGGGACGAGACAAGAACGAGGCCGAGACTAGTTCAGACCAGGCCTGGGAAGTGGTCAATGATACAGAAGGTTGGGGGGGGGGGGGGGGGTGGGGTGAAAGGGAAAAAGGGGGCGTTGTTGTCGTTGTTGCGTTGCGTTACGTTGCGTTACGTTGCGTTCATTTTCATTCAGTTGAATACTACTGTAGGTACCGTTGTTGCATATATATATATGTCCTCTCGTTCCCATTCGGAGATATTAATATGCGTATGTATGCAGCTGCCCGCCTTGGTACTCTCTCATAGTAGACCGATAACCCTCAAGGAGGGGGGCGCATGAACAACAAGGTGGGGGGCAATGACGGCGGCCTTGACTTGATCAGCATAAAGAAGAAGAAAAACTTTGCGGAAATTAAAAAGAAAAAAAAAGAAGAAAAGGAAAAAAAAGGAAAAAAAAGGAAAAAAAAAAACAAGCTGAGGAGAGGGAGAAGGGAAAAAAAGCAAATGATGGGAGGGAAGAGGGATGGGAAGGGGGGGGGGGGGGAAATTACTATGCGACTTACAAACACCACCACGGGATGGTATCAAGTTAAGGTCTCTCCTTCCTCGTAAACATGTACTACTGTACATGCAAAAAAGGCAAAAATAGAAGAGAGACAGGACAGAATTGGGTTTTCGGATTACAGGGATGTGTATGGGGAAAAAAGAGGGTCTCCTCGAAAGCAGAAGCAAAAAAAAAAAGTCATTTGTGGACTGATCGTCTTCTCAATATGGTTTAGTGAGATATTCTTAGTTCAACAAGGGCTAACCTTAATTAACATTAACTTGATTAATCTGTTGCTTTTTTTTTTTGTGTTTCGCGCTCTTTTTTTTTTTACGCAGTAATTTAGCGTTACTATGTATACGTACGTACGTACGTATTTAATGCAGATGGCATTGGAAGAATGAAGAAAAGTGAAATTGCTTGAAAAAAGCTTTTAGCGAAATGCGAAAAACGCCAGTGCAGAATACGAAGCCGTGCAAATAATTCAAATACTACAGCACTACTGCTGTACACGTGTATATGGTCGGCCCCCTTCCCACCCCCCCTTTTGAACCCCATGGGACCTTGGACCTTGACCTTAACCTTGACCTGTGGCCCCCTCCCCCCCCAGGTCAAGTTATCGTATCCGAATCGAGCCGAAAGCCCAAAAGTTGATCCACAACAACCAGCAGCCAGGCAAAAAGTTAATACGAAGTTACAGGACTCTACACAGGATATGCACTACACTGCTGTAGCCGCCTTCCGTCCATCCTGGCCTAGTCTGATATTGGACTTCTCAGCACTGCCTTGTTTTACCTCGCTTCAACATTCCAAGCGAGTGCCTACATTACTCTAGTCCTCCAGATTGCGTTCAGGCCTTTCCCCCCCTCTTCCCCCCCAGTCTGTCCCCGCGTTGACAAATAAAGTGAAACCCTAGCCCGGATTCCAGATGTGGATGATCACACTCGGTGCAGAAAAAAAAGGGGGGGGGCAGCCATGGCCACGGGACATGCAATGCATGCGGGTTGTCTAGCACCGCTCCCGGTCGATCTTAAGGTCTAGATTGGGCTTACTAACCTTTATGTCCAACCTGTGCTCCCACGCGCGCGCAGGGGAGGCGGCGCAACACGCCGCCTTGAGCGTGCTGGGGGAGGGACAGCTGAGGGGTGGTGCTACCGAGGTCCTCGTACAGTATACAATACTATGTATGTCTATATGTACGCGCCGCACCGACGCGCCGACGCGCCGCCAGCCGGCCCAGGGGTTCCCGACCATGCCCTTGGGTCACGTTCGTGTCGCAGGATGTGGCCACTAGTCAGGACCTCTTCGCGCGCGCGCACATAGGCAGGGAGCAGAAGGCATGTGCTTGCCCCCCCGCCGTGCATGATACAATTTTGGCACTTTCTGGTAGAAAAAAAATATAATTAATTACAGTAGCTTGGGCCCTGCACCAGCAGCAGGGTTAGCGATCTTGATTGGAAATAGGGCAGACGGCGGGCGTGTCAGGGAGTTGCAAGGATGAGAGACATGGGAAGAGGAGAAAGGACCATGCTTGCGATCATCCAAAGGCAGCAGCTAGCTAGGGCATGTGCAGGGATGCCCAAGACGTTCGATATACTCATGGTATATCAGATGTGCTCCTAACCAATCAGAGGCTGAGGCGCCTCGTTGGACGACAGGTGGATTTGATTCCAGCCAATAGGATCGACTTCAATACACAACTGCACATGCCGTATTTCTTTCATAAAAAAAAGATAATCAGCAGCAAAAGAAAAAACAAGGCATCGACAGGATCTTGCGACGAGAAGGTTAGCTTTTGCTTTCCTCAGGTGCTGCATTTTTTCTCCTACAAGCTTAATAAGCAAAACTTAACTCAACTCTGGATTGGGTGCTTCCCTGAATAACACATGCACAGTATATACAGTACAGGGCAGCTTGTTAAGCGCAGCAACTGAATTTTTTGGACCAGCTTAATCATCAACCAGGGAGACAAGGTAAATCAGATTAATAAGGGCGGTGTCTCATTAGTAAACTTGATGCGTTATACCTGAGTGGTAGAACCGTACCTAATCGGGGCAAGCGCAGTGGACAAGCTTGGCGCTATTCGCTGTGTCCACCGTCGTCGACAGTTGCACCGCACCAGCTCAGCTTCATCACTTCGCAGAGTCCGCCACCCGCCACACCTGGTCAAGGAGTGCAGAAAGTACAGGCAGGATGTGTCGATTATGCGGCCGTGTGATCAAGTGCATCTTCGATTCGATGCCGTCGCGCATACCGATTGCGGGGACTGCGGCACGAGCCCGCCAGTTTAGCACCGCCGTCGTCCGTCGTCAAGGGCTGTCACCACAACCGCCGCGTTCCCCCCCGGCCCTCGCTCACCGGGCCAAGCTACACCAAGCAGCAGCCGTACAGCAGGCACTGCACTCGTCGTCGTCGTTGTCGTCGCCCCCACCGCCACCGCCGCCTCCCTCTTTCGAGTCCTCCTCCTCCTCTGCCGCATCAGAAGCCATCACCTCCACCACCACCACTACCACAGCAGCCACATCATCACCTGCACCTGCACCTCCATCCGGCCCTCTGATCCTGTCCAAATCGCTCCGCGCCCTGCTGCCCGCGCTCTCCGCACAGCAACCGCACTACATCACCGCGCACATCCACCGGTTCCCCTACCTGCTGACAGCAGGCGACATCCTGCGCCTGCCGTTCCACCTGCACGGGGTGTCGCCGGGGGATGTGCTGCGCTTCAACCGGGCGTCGGTGCTGGGGTCGCGCGACTACACGCTCAAGGCCGGGCTGGGGTCGTCGCACAGCGAGTCGTACGACGGCAAACGCCGCGAGCCGCGCTACGTCGACGAGCGGCTGTTTGAGTGCCGGGTGCGCGTCATGGGCGTCGAGAGCCAGCCGATGAGCATCAAGGAGAAGACCAAGCGGCGTAATCGGAAGGTCAAGACTGTCCGCAGCAAGCACAAGTACACCGTCTGTCGTGTCATGGAGGTGCGTGTCAAGAGTCTCGACGAGTTGATGAAGGAGGAGAAGGGCGTCGTCGTGCTGGAATAGTCGGGAGACCGGATGGCATAAATTGTATCAAAAGAAAGATAAAAAAAGGCTGGTTGGTTGGTTGGTTGGTTTGGTTGGTCCAGGAGGAACTTGACAAAACAAAACCATATACTTCACCTCCAGACAGGAAGAAGGAGAAATAAACGAAAAAAAACTTCCATGAGTACCGTACTGCCCCTATTTTGCTATCTCGCCTTTGCTGGCAAGATGATACTGAAATAAACCCCAACTCGCCAAAACCGGCCTTTCTTCCCTTTCCCCCCCCCTCTGGTTCCCTCTCCCCCGTGTAACAAACAAACGTAGTCTTGCTCATTTCATCCATTCAATCATTAAGCTCAATGATAACGAAAACAAGGGGGGGGAACGAGTTTGTTTCGTCCGTTCAAAACCCGATAATGGAATAGACGCATAAAAAGTGAGAAAGAAAAAAGGAGTGGGCAAAAAAGGAAGGTGGTAGTAGTGATGTCATAAAAAAAACCTGATCGTGACTGCCGTTTCTTTTCTGCTTCTCAAGGCTCATCGCAGCTCAAGCGAAGGGAATTGCATACGGTCTTGGATGTTGACCGTACACTCAAAGATACCTTGTTCAGTACCGCAGAATCTGGTGAGGTTTTGTGTCAGTACGTAAAGCTTAGAAGAGGGCAAGAGAAATTGGTGCTGATATAAAAAGACACAACCAAAAAAACTTACAATCGCGTCCCATCGGCGCTCCAGGCAATGCCGGTGGTGCCTATTTCCATCTCCCGTGCCATCTCCGCCGGGTCGCCAGTACGTGAATTCCGAGAGAGGGCTGGCACTCCTGCTGCCGCTGCGGCTGCAGCTGCCACTGCGGCTGCGGAGAGGGGGTCTGTGGCGGTTGCTGTAGCCGGGGAGGATGTCCCTTGGTTGTAGATCATCCACAGCTGACCGGTGCCGACCCAGTTGCCGTTACTGTCTGCGTCGCGGAGACCAGCAGACTGGATGACCATCAGATGGGGTTCTCGGCCTAATCGTGCACGAGGTCGTGGGAGTGTGGTCGAGGCGGAGGCGGAAGACGAAGATGAAGAAGAGTCAGAAGGACTGGTGGTGGCAACAATAGTGGAAGAGCTATTGTCGTTCTGCGTGGTCAGGGCTTGTCGTCGTGCCTGCTGCCGTAGCACACTCAGCATTTGCCGCGTTCTGTCACTGCGGTCGAGCCCAGTGGTGATGCTGATGCTGCTCCGGCGTGGAGGTCGTGGTTGCTGCTGGTCGTTACGCTGCAAGGCCGCTTGAAGGATTCGAATCTCGGCCGCGGCCACAGCCACCCGGCTCTCCGCACGCCGCACTTGGTGTTCCAAGTTTTCGATCCAGGCTTGCCGCTCGCGGCGATGTGCTTCATGCTCTTGAAGCGTGCCAACTGTGGCTGGGCTTTGTGCGTCTGACGCGTGGAGCGTGGTGTTGGTGGTTGGCAGGGTGGATGTTTGCGCCGACACCGAAACTGACACCGTAGCTGACCCTGACGCCGACGCCGCTGCTTGAGCACTGGTCGCAGAGGCTTGGAGGAGGCGAGTGCGCTCCTGGTCTAAGCGCAAGGCCCGACTGTTGCCCAAGCGCATTTCAGTCTCGAGGTCTTGAGAACGCTGCTCGCCAAATTGCTGCTCGGAGCGGAGGTCACGATGCAAGAGCTGTTCTAGAGAGGGCTCGCGTGTGTCAGCATCAGCGCTGTCATCAAGCACGCTTGGGCGCTGCTGGGACTGGAGGAATTGTTCCTGAGTTTCCAGTTGGCGGCGGAGAAGGTCAGACAGCTGTCGTTCGTCCGAGAGTTGACGCTCAAGTTGGTCTCCCAGTGCTCGCTCTGCCTCAAGAGCGGCCTCGATCTGGGCTAGAGTGACTGGTTGATCAGCCTGCGCAGGCTGCTGCGAGGCATCATTCTGTCGAGCACTCTCTAGAGCTGACTGGATTATATCCCAGGGCTCACCAGAGGGAGGATTGGATGATGCTGGCGGAGCCGGTGACGGCTCTCTCGCAGGTGCGGCGATGGGAGCCCAGGTTTGCAGGATCTCGTCGTCAGTCATCCGTCCTGGAGATTCAGATATCCGCGCTCGCCTCAATTCGGGCGGGGCCAGGTGACGGGCGGAAGAGGATTCGGATAGAAGGACGGATGTTCGGCGTCGCGGCTGATGGCTGCGAGGCGTCTGGCGGCTGGCAGGGTTGAGCAACAGTTGGATGTCGTCTTCAGTGGGCGTGGCAGAAAACAACTCGGCTGTCTGACTGGGCCGCACAAGAGGGGAAGAGGTGTAGTTGAGACTGAAGGGCTGGCTGTGGTGCTCCACGTCGTCCGTCGGCGTTTCCAGAGCTTCCAGCACCGACCTCTCTCGAGCGTCAAGGCTGAGTCCTTGGTGGTAAGAAAGAAGGTGCTGCCGAAGATTATGTCGCCTTCTTATCGCTTGGTGCAGGTCAGTGTGAGTGGCCGACAGGAGAGAGCGGCGAGCCTCAGGCTCGGGTATGGAGCGGAGACGCGCCAGGTGCTGCTCCTTCAATTTCTCCTTGATTGACAGATCCTTCAGCCCTGACGGGGTCGAGTCTTGGATGTGAACTAGATCGGTTTTGGATCTGTCTAAGCAGACAGTCTGGCGTCGAATAAAGGACTGACGCACGTCGGCCAGCCCGATCCGACCATGGTCCTCTGCCCAAGCGAGCAGATCCCACGGCGGAGGTGAGAAAGCCATGGATCGGACACAACCCCAAAGGGTGGGCCTTGAGGAACGGAAGGTGCACATTATTGCATCCCGTGGCTCATGATCAGGGCTGAGCAACACGTCCATGTCGAAAACAGTGATTGCGCCGCCCTGCGAAGATGCAGCACACAGCCGGCCAGAAGGAGAGAAGGTGACAGCAAAGGCGTAGTCGTCATACACATCCGAGCCCGTTGGCACTGTCGGCACGGCCAACAGTCTCCAGCCAAAGTCAGGGAAGGGCAGGTTGCGGGAGCCGGGCAGCTTACGCCGCTCGTAGAAGTAGACCCGGTCAGAGTCACCGACAGCGGCAAGGATGGTCGAGTCAGGCGAAATGGCCGCATAATTCATAGGCCGGACATGCTCGAGTGTGATGAGTACCTCACGCTGGACGAGCGAGTAGATCTTGACGGTGCGGTCGTTGTTGCTGATCAGCACCACCGGCTCGGGCTCTGCATCGGCACTCTCGCGCAGGAGGTGGATGTTCATGGAGTTGACAATCTCGCCGCCCAGCACCTGCACGTCCAGGTCGTGGCCAAAACATGTTGGCATCGCGTCGGTCGTCTGCAGCCGGATGAAGGCGCAGTCGCCGTTGGACTCGCCGCCCACACAGACCCAGCCATGGTCGGCGGCCAAGCAACGGGCTTCGAAGGGAACAGTGGCTAGCAGGCGGCGCTGCCGCGACTGCATATCCAGCACATAGATGTCGTGGCCGTTCACGTAGAAGGCCTGGTCGCGGCCAGTGACGCTGACGAGATGGCGCAGCTGGTGGTGTTTGACCGGCACTTCGGATGGGTAGAATCTCTTGGGTGCAGCCAGGTTGTCGGCCGCAAATTGCGCCAGTTCGCGTTCGCGCTCACGCTCAGTCATTGTCATGGTCATTGTCATCGTCGTCGTCTTGCTGACCTGTTTGGACCGAATGTCAACGATGAATGAGGACTCCGCATACCACTCAGCCGCTCAGTGCAGAGCGGGAGAGCAAAGCCAAGTCACAGTGCCGGCGGCAGAGGGGCACAGGCGTGCGCTTGCATTGGGCGCATGCTCGACCCCAGAACGCCGTTGTCGACTCGTCGTCGGCCACGCCGGTGAATGCGGGCGGTTTCATGTCACAAACAATGCAAACATACCAAGCTTCAACGCATGCAGCAAACATGCCCAGGCGCCAACGCCCGACTTTTGTGGGTCCAGCGCAGCTTCGAGAAAGTGCTGCTCAGAATTTCGCGAGGCAGGAGCATCATAACTTTGTACTGTCCTATCTATCTCTTCTTTCACTCATCTTGCCACCAACCACTCCTTCTGTATTTCTTCATCGTCCATCATCTGCATCATTTCTAATCGTTGTCATCTCCATCATCATTGTCTTGACTGTACTCTTCACACCCCTGTGTACTCCCTTCCCTCTCAACAGCCATGCTTTCCTCTCGCCTAAGTCGGGCTGTAAGTTCTCTTTTCTCTCCCCCTTGAAGCTCATGTGCCCATCAAACTGACTCCTTTGCAGCTGCCTCGGCCATCTCACCTCACCCGCATCTCACACGCCCGGCCGTCGCCGTCGTCATTCCTGGCGCGATATGCGTCGACCGACGCCCCTGAGTCGGACAAGGTCAAAGGCCATGTCATCGGTATCGATTTGGGTACCACCAACTCGGCTGTTGCAGTCATGGAAGGAAAGACGCCGCGCATAATAGAAAACGCCGAGGGTACTCGCACTACGCCCTCGGTTGTTGCCTTCACCGAGGCTGGTGAACGTCTCGTGGGCATTGCTGCCAAGCGACAGGCCGTCGTCAACCCTGAAAACACTCTGTTTGCCACAAAACGTCTCATCGGCCGCAAGTTCACCGATGCTGAGGTGCAGCGCGACCTGAAGGAGGTGCCGTACAAGATTGTCCAGCACTCCAATGGCGACGCTTGGCTCGAGGCCCGTGGCCAGAAGTACTCGCCGTCGCAGATCGGCGGCATGGTGCTACAGAAGATGAAGGAGACCGCCGAGGCCTACCTGGGCAAGAACGTCAAGAACGGTGTCGTGACGGTGCCTGCCTATTTCAATGATATGCAGCGTCAAGCTACCAAGGATGCCGGTCAGATCGCGGGTCTGAACGTGCTGCGCGTGGTCAACGAGCCGACTGCGGCTGCTCTGGCTTATGGTCTTGAGAAGAACGAGGACCGAGTTGTGGCTGTGTACGATCTCGGTGGTGGTACCTTCGATATCTCCATCCTGGAGATCCAGAAGGGCGTGTTCGAGGTCAAGTCGACCAACGGTGACACCCACTTGGGTGGTGAGGACTTTGATATCACCCTCGTGCGCCACCTGGTGCAGGCCTTCAAGAAGGAATCAGGCATCGATCTATCCAACGACCGCATGGCCATCCAGCGCATCCGTGAGGCTGCCGAGAAGGCCAAGATTGAGCTGTCGTCTTCGGTGCAGACCGATATCAACTTGCCCTTCATCACCGCTGATGCATCGGGCCCCAAGCACATCAACAGCAAACTGACTCGTGCTCAGCTCGAGTCGCTTGTTGACCCTCTGATCTCCAGGACGATTGAGCCGGTGCGCAAGGCGCTCAAGGACGCCAACGTCCAGGCCAAGGAGATCCAGGAAGTCATTCTGGTCGGTGGTATGTCACGCATGCCCAAGGTTATCGACACGGTCAAGTCCATCTTTGGCCGCGAGCCTGCCAAGTCGGTTAACCCCGACGAGGCTGTTGCCATTGGTGCTGCCATCCAGGGTGCTGTCCTGGCTGGTGAAGTCATGGACGTGCTCCTGCTCGATGTTACCCCTCTTTCTCTCGGTATTGAGACTCTGGGCGGTGTCTTCACCCGTCTGATTAACCGCAACACCACCATCCCGACCAAGAAGTCACAGATCTTCTCCACCGCAGCCGACTTCCAGACTGCTGTTGAGATCAAGGTCTACCAGGGTGAGCGTGAGCTGGTGCGCGACAACAAGCTGCTTGGCAACTTCCAGCTGGTTGGCATCCCGCCGGCTCACCGAGGCGTACCCCAGATCGAGGTGACGTTTGACATTGATGCCGACTCGATCGTGCACGTGCACGCCAAGGACAAGTCCACCAACAAGGACCAGTCCATCACCATTGCCTCGGGATCTGGTCTGTCAGACCAGGAGATCCAGAACATGGTTGACGATGCCGAGAAGTATGGTGCACAAGACAAGGAGCGCAAGGCTGCCATTGAAGCCGCCAACCGTGCCGACTCGGTGCTGAATGACACGGAGAAGGCTCTCAAGGAGTTTGAAGACAAGCTGGACAAGACCGAGGCTGAGGCGATCAAGGAGAAGATTGCCTCGCTACGCGAGTTTGTGGCCAAGAACCAGACTGGCGAGGGCAACGCGACAGCCGAGGAGCTCAAGGCTAAGATCGACGAGCTGCAAACCACAGCGCTGAGCCTGTTTGACAAGATGCACAAGGCACGTGCGGACGAGGCCAACCAGCAGCAGGCCCCTCCCTCTGACGGCCAGTCCGGCAGCGAGGAGAAGAAGCCGTGAAGGCGAGAGCGGTGAGGTTTGAAAAAAGTACTGTGATTTTGGATTTGTGATATCCTGGTGCGCAGCAAGCGGTCTCCAAGCGGAATCGCACACACCTGTACAACTGGCCCAGTTTGGGCCCAGGTCTTGTTGATGTCAGATTAACCCTACTACCGTCTTATCTGGGAGACGGACACGGTGCGCGCTGACCGCCTAACACTAGCTGCTATGCTTTTGTCGGCAATACTTGCCTGGGTGCAGGCGCCCCGAAAGCGCCACAAGGGCAGCAAGCCTTTTTGTGCAACCCTGTAATTACTACTCATAGCTCTGTTGTCTTACTAGAAATCTCAACTCCCCCTTTCTGCTTCAAGCTTGCGATCTCCACTCGCCTCCTGTGTAACCCTGTTTTCCTTTTCCCCCTCCCTGTCTGGGGCGTATAGCTGTCGCCCCACTGCGGCCCCGAGCGGTAAGTCACGTGCCCGGGGGGCCTATACTCGTACTCTGCATCCATACAATCAGCAAAACACCGATTGGCCGGAGGAATAGCGTGGGCAGAGGCGGCATTGGAACAGTCAGCAGGCAGCGGCAGATTGGGCTGGTCAGGGCACGGGCAGTGATGGGCGAAGACTGCACGTGATGAGAGATGAGAGATGAGAAATGTACACAGAGTAAGCCAGTGCCAGGACCGAGGACAAAGGAGTGTAATGGGATGGGTAACAGAAAGGCTGCTACCCGAACCTTTGGTTTTGCAATAGCTGGCGTTGGCGGGTGGGGACTGGAGGCGAATGGTTCTCTACGCAGCCAAGCGCGGCAGCGGGCCCCTAATTATTAGGTATTTTTCCCCCTCTGGGTTTAGCAGCATAAGCAAATCAATACGCGGCAGAGGCCTACTGTATATTATTTTCGGCGCTCGCTTTGTAACTTGCAACGTGTACGGTAAGTAATACTGTACAAGAACACGTACGCACCACCACTTGGATCGTACTTTCCCTACTTGCCCTACTTTCCCTACTTTCCACTGGGCCCCATGCGCGGCTTCCACACCAGGCCGAGCACGGTTGGCATCTGCCCCTCCGCCGAATCTTCCATCTCTTTCTGTATAGTGTACGTGCAGAATTGGGTGTGTACTTGTAGAATTGGGTACTGGGGTACGGGGGTTCTGGGCTACTGGGCTACTGGGGTACTGGACCACTGGGCCACTGGGCCACTGGTGCACTGGGCCACCCACTGGACCATCCACTGGACCGCTGATGCACTGGTGTGCTGGTGCGCTGGTGCACTGGTGCCCTCCCACTCCCTCGCTCCTTCCCGCTCTCTTGCTCTCTCGCGCTCTCTGGCGACTGCCCTATTGGCATGTGGAACCGGGGTTCGAATCCTCTTATCCACTAGTCCTGTCTACAAATTAGCCTAGTTTACAGTATCTCTCCACTGGCCATAATTGACGCACTCTAATTTGTCGTGACACAACTCTATCCCGTATTCTCCCCCCAAAACTATCCAGGTCTCAAGTCACCATTCAGTCCACTTTTCCACACACCGAAAATTAAGCTGCTGTCATATCGCCTCCTGTGTCTCTGTTTCCTTTTTTGCCTCTCTCTCTTTCCCCCCCCTCCTCCTCAGGTGTGCCCAGCACGCCCTTCCTGTCCCTTTATTTTGTTTCGCTGCACCGACACCGACGCCGACACCGACACCGACGCGACACCTCTACTCGCCGTCTCATGTCGTGACCAGCCATCATGGCGTATACACATCCGCCGCATCACGATGCACGAGGGCCTCCGCCGCCAGATCCAATGCGCCGTGACGAGGTACGTTGCCTGACTGTCCTCTCTGAATCGCTTCTCGCCTCTATCCTCCTCTCGCGAATTTTCCCCACTTTTTTTTTCCTGTTCCCCCAAAAAGCAAGCACACGCACACACGCCCACAGGCACAAACAGCCACAACCCCCAAGCAAAGAGATGTATCCTCTTGTCTACACGTACAGATGATACATGTCTTGCCGCTCAGCTCAATCATCCTCGCTCAAGCGCCCCCCCCCCCCCAAAGGACAGCAAATCTGGTGCCAGTATGAGGAGGTGGCTGGATTGGCGCTGTTTCAAGTCCAGGTGACCTGAAAGACGAACCCATCCCGCCTTCCTCGCCTTCCTCTTCTATCACCCGCCGCGCTATTCCGCTTTTGGGCCTATTCGCCCCTGTACGATCTCTTGGCATTCACTATACTATTTCGGACTGTCACCCATTCTGATTCCCAAACCACTCTACTTGATAGCGAGAATCCACTCTACTTGCTTGATAGCGACAAACCCCTCTACTTACTTGATAGCCACCTCACTTGCTGCCTCCTGACTTGCTGCCTCCTGACTTGCTGCCTTCTGACTTGCTTCTTCTGACTTGCTGCTTCTGACTTGCTGACTTCCTTGTTGCAGCCCCGCCCCGGCTGGGGTCCGCCACCATATCACCATCCCTCAGCCTACAATCAACGGCCACCATCCTCGCTGTCGTCGCCAGACCTCATGGACCCCGAAGACTCTGGCAGTGATGTCTCTGTTGGCGGCAACGACCCTTATCATCACATGGGCGGCCTCAGCGAACCCACTCCGCCAGGCCCTCTCAAGCAGAGCCTGGAGTCGGTTGAGGCTATCCATGCCCGGCTTGGCGAGCTCAACCATATCGAAGACGCCAACATCCATAGGCAGAATGCTCTGACCGAGAAGCGTAGACGGCTAGATGAGCGCATCCGCATGAAACGTGAGGCCCAGGATCGTAAGATCCAGGCCATCTACGCCGCCCGTGAGCGCCGTGACGCTCGAATCAAGCGACGTCGTGACATTGAAGATGCTCGCTTCCATACGATTGACGACCAGATCGAAGAGGAGCAGAATAGTCTTCACCGGCGCCTGAAACGACTGAAGCGTGGATTGCCGCTGGAAGATTCTCCTCAGCAGCCACATCGATCTATCTCTACCTCGCCGCCGCGGCCGCCGCTCTCAACCATCCCGCCGCCAGCCAAGCGACACCAGAGTCGGCCGCCGTCACAGAATGACAGTATTCGTCCCCCACCGCCTCAAAACAGCCTGCCACCCCCACCGACAGGCCCAACTTCTGCTCCGTCCTACTCATTCTATCCCCCCTCTCAGCAGCCCTACTCGGTTCCCTACCATCCGCCTACAGGCTATAGCACGGTGCCGCCTCCTCAACCACACCCTCCGCATCAGATGCAGCCGCAGACTTTGCCATCTCAAGGAGGTCAACCTCCGCCCCAGCCGCCTCCGGCTCCGCCTCCTCCCTCGAGCAACGATCGCTCTCCCTACATTGTCAATGGCAAACCCCAATCTCCAATGAACCGTCAACCCCCCCCGCCTCCACCTCAGCCTAAGCCTCAGCCCCCGCCTCAGTCTCAGCCTCAGCCTCAATCTCAGTCTCAGGCTCCCGCCCCCCACGGCACAAGTCATGAACGGCCTCCAAGTCAGCCACGTCAGCCTAGTTCATACGACACCAGGCCTCCTCCGCCTCCGCCTCCGCCAGCGCCAGCATCTTCTGGCTTCGCTTCAATCAATGCCCCGCCTCACTCTGGCTTTGCGGCCGTCAATGCTCGTCCTGGAGCAACGCCGCCGGCTGGATACAGCACCATTGTGCCACCGCCTCCGGTCGTCGAGCCAAGGCCTCCAAATGCCGCCTTCCCAGAAGCGCAGTCCGAGTCCCAGCGATACGCGGCTAATGGCAAGGCCAACGATTCCGCCCACTCGACGCCTGCCTCGGCGGCAGCTGGTAAGAGAGCGCCATCTACGACACATCCTTACCAGATGTCTGAAGCGTTTGCCAACCGGCACCATCATTGCGAACGTGTGGATGGCCTGAACAGGGGTATTTGGACCTATCATGGACCCAATCTGGGCACAGCTGAGCATCCAACCGGCCCGCCGGTGGAGATGTACCTGCGATGCAATCACGATGGCTGTCGTAGGATTGACTGGCGAACTGTGCACGGACTTCAGTGCCACATTGTCAAAAATCACGAGCAACCAAAGGGCACCATTGGAAGTCTGGAGAAGGCGCTGGATAGATACGGCGTTGCAGTTGCCGAAGTTGAAGAATACGAACGAGCGCATGGCGAAGGCACTGGTGGCACTATGGCAGACCCGAAGAATCTCAAGATTAAGAACAAACTTCGAGAGGGTGGACGAAAGAGTGCGCCCACCCCATCTCCCGGCAGCTGGGGACTTGAGCCGACCACCAGACCTGCAGGTTACAAGCCCGTTCCCGGTGCGGAAAACGCAGGCAAACTGGTTGTGGAGAAGGGCATGGGCGATTTTGTGTCTAGAAGAGCCGGGGGACTGGTCGAGGATGTGAATACTTATGAGCCTGAAAGCTCGGTCACGCCTCAATACGAACGCCCCCCTAGTGGCCACAAACCCAGAGTGGACAGTGGGCAAAATCAAGGCCAGTGGAACAACAACAACAACTCTACACCTTCCAGGCTGCCACCTCACTCTATTGATGTCAATCGGCAGCTGCAGGGCGATGCCGTCATGGCTGACCAGGAGTCGGCACCCCGACAGCCAGCACCGCCTCCAAATTCAGCTCCTGAGGCCAGATCGTGGCATACAGCCAACGCCACCATAAGGCCATATGGACCCTCTGCTCCATCTCCCGTGCCCAAGCACGTGGCAATCTTGCAGAATAGCCCGCCCGACTCATCTGAGCGACCCCAGCAGCAAACCCAATCGGCGAAGCCTGAAAACAGGTCTGCTGCGCCCTCGGAATCGCCCCAGATTTCATCGCGGGGAAAGGAAGATGAGAAACGTGAGCGGGTTGATGCAAGCCCAGCTGCGAATACTGTGCCCAATGGTCATTCGACTGACAAGGATGTGGACATGACTGAAGCTCCTGTGCCTGGGCCAAAGGAGCGAAAGCACGAGCCAAAAGAAGACACGGTGGCGGCGGCAGCAGTGGCAGTGGCAGTGGCGGCCGAGGTTGAGAGCCATGCGGATCAGACTGCGGAGGATGCAATGGAGCTGGACTCCAAGAAGGAAGCCAACTCTGCTACGACAAAACAAGCGACTGGCCAAGAAGGAGTCGAGAGTGAGTCGAAGGCATCTCCAGCGCCTGTTGATGGCCCTTTCAAAAGCACTCGGGCTTCTATGAACTCTCCAACGGTGAATCACAAACCACTGGCCGCTCCAACGGGTGCGAAGAGAAGCCGTCGGTCGAGTGCGTCTCGCAGACTATCACAGGACGTAAGCACGGACGGTCCGCCTACAGCGCCACCCTCGAATGCTGACGAAGCCGAAAAGGGATTTAATTCATCGAAAGCAGCCTACGATGGCGAGGAGACCATTACTGCGGTTTCTAAGAAGCCGTCGAAAGAAGAAGAGTTGAAGGACAAGGAAGTGCCCAAGACGCCGCCGAGGAGGAATGCGGGTCGATTCAGCCGGAGGAAGAACGCGGGCTGAGGGAGAGAGAGAACTTCGTGTTTTTGTTGTGCTGATTTCTTTTCTTTTCTCCTTTGGCGACTGGGAATACCCGCGTGTTGGGATATTATACTACTGACCTTGAGCGGCGTCCTTTTGGTTTGTCTTTCCTTTTGGCGACTGCGGTATTAATAGGGCGACTTTGGGGTGTTTCTTAGCCAGCCAATTCCATTATCATTTCTCTGTTTGACCCTATCTTCGTATTTCTGACTGCAAAATAATATTATTTTACGAGTATACAAGGTATACACGTGTATTACCAGTATGATGACTAACAGAAAGCAGCCAATGAGACTGCCGGTTGTCGCAGCAACGCCCAAAGTCAACAACACGCCTAACCGACGGCCCGACGCGTTTTTGATTAACTACACAAGACAGCATGGAATAACTTGAAGCAAGCGGGAATAAGAGCACTCGCATGAATTCATCGACATCACCATTGCTTGTGGCAAATTAAAGAGAGAGAAAAAAACAAAAAGACAAAAGCATCATGTCGCGACGGGGACTCCCACCGACGCCGTGCCCGGTCTCTAGCCAACAATCCTTCTTGAACTACGACTACTACAACAACAACGACTATGACTACGACTGCGGCAATAATACAACAGCAAATCTGGACTTTACCACCGAATTCAAGGCCTCGTTCCGGAATGTGAAGCCGCGACGGCCGCCGAGGAAGACGACGACGACGACGACGACGACGACAACTACCACCACAGCAGGAACGACAGGACCAAGACCAAGAAGAATGCCGGCGGATGATAAGAGTAATAATGATTTGGGATTCGCTATTCACGAAGACGACGGGCCAGAGCACGGCGGCGGCGGCGGCAGTATCGTTTCTGTCAAGCCAGCAGCAGCAGCAGCAACAGCAACAGCAGCACGGCGACGGAGAGCAACGCTGTATATTCCTAGTGATGATACGACCATGCCGACTGTGTATATGGGTGTCTTTTCTCCGCTGAAGAATGCACGGCAGCAGGCGAATCATCAGGGCGAGGAGCACGAGCACGAGCGCGAGCACGGGCAGGAGTTTACAGGACTTGCGGCGAGGATGATGCTGAAGAAGCGGCCAGTTGCAGCGGCAGCGGCAGTGACAGCGGCGGCGCGGCGGAAAAATGATGCTGCTAGGCAGTCGGTGCTGCTGGTGGCAAGTCCGAAGCGGGGGTGTCGGCCGCAGCAGCCGTTGGGGGTGAGTACGACGACGGCAGGGAGGTATAGCCAGGGCGGCGACAACCGTTGGGGGAGTGGGCCTGGGAAGGAGAATGTGCCGCCGGGATGTGGGTTGAAGAAGCAGCTGGAGGAGGAGAAGGAGGAGGATGATAGAGATGGGGAGTTGATGAAGAAGCCGAGGAATCGCCCGCTGTCAGCGTCGGCGTCGGGGCTATTCCAGCAGCAGCAGCAGCAGCAGCAGCATACTGCTTCCACATCAGCGCGGGTGAAGCCAGCGGCACCACCTGCTCGTGCACCCTTGCATCAGCCAAAGAAGCCTGCTCCGCCCAAGTCGAGGCCGCAGGCAAAAGTCAAGACACCAGCACCAGCACCAGCACCAGCACCGGCACCGGCACACATCAAGATCAAGCCAGGCGTGCCATCTCGGTTTGTCGTTCCGCTTGTCAAAGTCGAGCCATCATCATCATCGTCGTCGTCTATCAACAAGTCGTTCCCTCTGCTTCCAGAGGGTCTCCCCCAAGTTTCTCTGTACGAGGAGAACTGGCTTGGCCAGCAAGAAGTTGCAATCACGCAGCTGCTCAACAGCCTGTTCAATGCTTCGTCAACATTGTCGTCTGCTGCTGGTGCCGATAATGATGATGATGGTGGTGGTGGAATGTTGCGGGTTCGTCTCTTGGACGAGTACAACCAGGCAGATATTGCGCTCATGCACAAGCGCGTGCAGGGTGCGCTGCTGTACGGCTCCTTGAGCATTCCACAGCAGCAGCAGCAACAGCAGCAGGGGCAGGGGCAGGGGCATAATCAACTATACGACGATCTCGGCCGTCGCAAGGCTTTTACAGACTTGTGGCTTGAGACATATGACAGCGAGCTGATGAAGACGGCGCTCGAGGTTGTGACGGGACGTGTGATCAGCTCGGCGACGACGACGACAGAAAAGGGCGGCGATGTGTCTAGGCTGAAGAAGCGGCTGAAGCTGTTTATCGAGGTCTTTCTGATCCGCAATGAAGATGCAGTGGCTGATGACCATGGCAAAGCGTCTTCTTCATCGCCGTCGCTGGAATCGCCATCATTATCATTATCATCATCATCATCATACACTCGGACTCTACTACGCAGTCTCATGCTAATCAAAGTGCTTGACCTGGCAAAGACAAGGCCTGGGTTGTCTACGACGGCAAGGAGGCCGCTGTTCCTGGCGACATCGCCTTACAAGACCTCATCAGCTGTGCTGCAGGCTCTGGTGCGAATGCTGAATCCCAGCGCCGGCGACCCTGTCCGGGCCCTGGCTCACCTGGGCTACACGGTGGCGCATGAGCAGCACGCGCTCGAGGAGTACGACTACACGATCACAAACCTTGCTGTCGACCTGCGAGACGGTGTTCGGCTGGCGCGGCTGGTCGAGTTGCTGCTGTACCGCTGTGATGATAAGAAGAAGAAGAAGAAGGAGAAGAATGATGCTGATGACAATAGCACCGCAGCAGCAACAGCAACAGCCGTCCTCACACCCACCGAGATCGTACTGGCAACAGAGTGGCCACTGTCGCAGCAGCTCAAGGTGCCGTGCAATGGCCGGGCAGCAAAGCTGTTCAACGTGCAGATCTCGCTGACTGCTCTTGCCGGAGTCAAGGCGCTGGAGCCGGTGCTGAGCGATATCAGCGCGGACGACATTGTGGATGGATTCCGCGAGAAGACGATGAAGCTACTCTGGGCGCTGACTAGCAAATGGGGGCTCGAGGGTCTGTTGGACTGGCACGATGTCCGGGGTGAGATTGTCCGCCTGGGCAGAGCGGCGGGCAATGTGGGCTACCACAGCGGCTTTGCCCGTCGTCGTCATGCTGGTTGTATGGATGAAGAAAGAGGCGACGACGACGACGATGATGATGATGATTATGATGATGATGAAGGGGACAGCAATGATAAGGCAGCCCGCCGTCGGTACGCCAGACACAAGGCTCTGCTGCAGGAATGGGCCAAGTCAGTGGCGTCCCTGCACGGCCTCAAGGTGCGCAACTTGACGACGAGCTTCGCGGATGGCAGAGTCTTTGAGGCGATTGTCGACCATTACACGCCCTACTTGCCGTCGTATGGGTCAAGCAGAAGCAGAAGCAGTAGCAGAAGCAGCGGCAGCGGCAGCGGCGGCAGCGAGACTCGGACACAGATGCCTCTGTCAGAACGACTCAAGGCCCTCGGATGTGGCGACCAGTTCGCGCAGCTGTTTGCGACCGGCCCAGGCGCAGCGGGCAAGCACCACATCTTCGATCGTGACTTCACCCTGGCCAGCCTGGCCTTCCTGTGCTCCCGCCTGCTTGGGCCGAGCAAGACGGCGCGGGCGGCGACGGTGCTGCAACGAGCCTGGCGGAGCAGGATGGAGGTAGTCAGCAAGCAGAGGAAGGCGGTGCTGCAGCGGCTTGCTCATGACTGTGCTGATGCTGTGGAGAGAAAGAGTGAGAGCAGTAAGACGAGGGCAGGAAAAGTCGAGGCTGAAGGTGAATGGTCTGACATCTGGGCTGGTGGGCTGTTGTAACACGGCGATGGCGATGGCGGTGATGATGACGGCGATGATGGCGATGATAATGATGATGATGATCACTCCGACGGCGATGACAATGGCCTCCAAACTGCTAGCTAGGCCGTTTGATTAATGCACGCTTCTTCCGGCTGATCCGCTCAGTCACTGTATTCCCTTCGTTCCTGTCAGCGAATGGCCGCCGCCCACGCGTCGGTCGCACGTCGCACGTCGCACGTCGCACGTCGTATTCGCCAGACCCGCTCCTCCGTACTTTTGCAGCTCAAGCGAGGCCGTCACTTAACTGATTCATCCTAGGCACGGTTTACGCCGACACGCGACGGCCAACCAGCACTCGGTGGGTGTTCTGACTCCCTCCATAGCCGCCGTCAACCGTCAACCGTCAACGGTCGAGCTTCGACCACCGGGCCGGCGGCTGAAGATGTTTCGAGTGAACACGAGAGCGCTATTTATTCTTATTATCACTACTATTATTATTACCACTAAGATGAATGAGATGTTGTTGATCTGTAAGTCTTTGATGTAATTTTTGTAATCTGCCTGCCTGGCTGCTGGCTGGCTGGCTGGTCGGTTGGCTGTTACTCCTCGAGGATGTCGCGGTATTATCCTCAATCTTCATCAGCTCGACGGCGGGAGATCGAATATTACGGGTATGACAACGACGAGGACGACGACGATAATAATAATGATGATGAACGCTCTCGCAACTCGGCTGCTCAGTACATTGTCATCCCCTCGCGGCCCCGACGACGCCGTGATGATGATGATGATGATTATGGCCAGAGGGTCTTGTCGGTCTCGGCTGGTGCTGAGGTCACTGGGCCTGCACATATGATTGAGATTGTCAGGACGAGGACGACATCTTCTTCACGGCCGCGGTCCGAGTCTCATTATTCTCAGTCACGGTCGGTGAGCAGGCGGTCAAGTCGTGATCGTGATGATCGTGATTATCGTCTGCGTGACCCGGACGCATCCTATGCTGCTCGCTCTCAAAGTCACAGCAGGGAGATGAGAAGGGACAGCGAGCAGAGGCCGAGCAGCTACCGGTCCGAGAGGTTTCTGAGCGTGCCCGGCTCCTTGCCGCCGGAGAGGACGGCCACGCCCAGGTCGACATTGTCCGGGTGGGACAGCGATCAAAGACGGTCGAGAGATGGTGATCGTGACAGTGGAGCAAGTTCAGGCGGTGGCAGACGACGGCTGTCCAGTTACACGTCGAGACCGTCAGAGCTGGATCTGGATCTGGATCTTGCCTCCCCCCAGGCTCCCCCGTTTCGATACAGGCCGCTGAGCCCGGATGTCAGGCAGGCCATCCGTGTTCTCCGCGTCCGGCCTGAGCTGGTCACGGTCGACGACCAAGCCCTGATTGCCTGCGACCTTGAACACAGCTCGATAGGCCAGACCAGCTACTCGACCGTCTCCTACGCATGGGGCGACCCGGACGACCCGACCAGGCCCATCCTCGTCGACGGCTGTGCGTTCAGCGTGCGCAGGAACCTGTACGAGCTGCTGCGCCACCTGCGCAAGTTCCACGCCGGCAAGGCCATCTGGATCGACGCCATCACCATCAACCAGGCCGACCTGGACGAGAAGAGCAGCCAGGTGCAGATGATGTCCAAGATCTACGCGGGCACGTCCGAGGTCCTCGTCTGGCTGGGGCGCCGCGTCGACCACGTCGGCCACACGATCCGCTGCATGCAAGAGTACGAGCACATGACCGACTACGCCATGGCCATGCGCATTTCGCGCGACGAGACCTTTTGGCGCGGCTTCCGCGCCATCAACACCGCCCTGTACTGGAACCGCGTCTGGGTCATCCAGGAGTTTGTCACGCCGCGGACTGGTCGAATCATCCAGGGAGACCACTGGGTCAGCTTTGGCTGTTTCCAGCAGACCATCCGGCTGTTTGATACCCGCGTATGGCGATGGGGGCTGAAGCCGACTGTGTTCTGGGGCCGGCGCGCCGACGACTTCTCCGAGTACATCAGCAACATCCACCCACTTTGGCAGCGGCGCATTGTGCGCGCCCAAGCCCAGAGCCAGGGCCACCGCCGCGTCGTTGACGCCCAATGGGCCCTCCTCTCCGGGCGGCGCTACTGCCAGGACATCCGGGACCGTGTGTACGGCATCATGCCCCTGGCCACGCACGGCTCAACCCTGCGCGTCGACTACCACCTCAACCCATTCGAAGTCCTGCTCGAGAGCATCTGGCTGGAGCACGACAGCCACATGGACCGCACCGACGTGCTGATGAACCTGGCCAACATCCTACTCCTCACGCCCGCCAGCGTGTGCATCTACGCGCAGAAGAAGACCAGCCGCGCGGACTCGCACCTCAAACACACCCGGCTGCCGCACGACCGCCGGCGCACCGAGCAGCTGCACATCCGCGCCGCCGCCAGCCCTGCCTTCCAGGCCGACTGGATCCGCGCCGCCACAACCGGCCGCGACACGTCGTCCGACAACAGCACCACATGGCACAACTTCGCCGTCGACCAGCGCTTCAAACTGCCCAAGCACGCGCTGCGATTCCCCAGCCGCCGCCAGTGTCCCTGGAACATGTTTGTCTACACCGCTGCCAACAGCAGCAGTAGTAGTAGTAGTCGCAGCAACAGCAACATCGGCCTGAAACTCGCCGTCGATTCACGCGCGATGCCCCCTCACGAAAGCGGCGGTGGCGGCGGTAGCAGCAGCAGCCCTGGCCGTCCTCGTTCCAACGACAGCACTTCTTCGTCTGACTTCATGACCGAAGACGCCTTCATCCACGCCAACAAAAAGAAGGCCCTCGCGCTGGGCGTCTACCGCACCACCTGTGCGCCTTACCCACTGACCATCTACTACGCCCTGACCGACCAGCTGGAAGACACCAACCGGGCCGGCCACAACTCGGCCATGTTTGGTGGAGCGCTGCAGGGGCTGGACCTCGACGGGCTTGACATTTAATATAATAATAATAATCCTCCCTCTCTTGTGTTTTATTCCATCTAGACTGTCACAAAACAGTAGTAGCAGTAGCAGTAGTAGTACTAGTAGTAATCACTATACTCATTATACTCATTAATACTGATAGTCATGAAATAACTATAACTAACCCACAGAACTAGTATAATTCAAGCTTAGCCATCAGCTGCTAATGCTGTACATAGTATGCCTCTATATATATATAACACATACGGGTTTAGTTACCTCTCCTCTTATTGTATATACAAACAAACAAAAACAAGACCATTATTCTTCTCTTCTCTTCTTCTTTCTTTTTGCTCTCCCTTGTCTTGCTGGTCTCATCTCAAAACACTTGGCACTGCACTGCACTGCACTGCTGGCCAGTAACTGAGTAAGTGGAATGGGTGAGTGATCACTGCAAGGGTTCTAAACATAGTTCAAACTAAATCCTCCTTCCCCCCATCCCATCCCTCCCCCTGTATGTACACGTGTACAGTTCTAATATATACAGTACATGTACATTAAGCATGGATTGATTACCAAGTGCTTGTTGAGTTTTAAGTTTAAGGGGGAGGGAAAAAAAACCTTCCAGTCTGTCAACTTGAAATCATAATTAATCATTCTTCCTGTTCATTTTACATACAAAACAGGCGATGTTATAACAACTTAGTTTACTGCTATTAATAATAAATATAACACACACACCCTCCCCCCTCCTGTGCATGCATGCATGTGGGCAAATTATCACCTAGATGCAAGGGGGGGGGACGCGCTGGAGGGCCTGGATTTCACAGAGGGGGGTTTTTCCATTGGACCAGCCTGGAAAAACGTGTGCTGTGGGTGTGCTGAGTGGAAAATGTGAGCTGTCAAAATTGATAGTAATACGAGGTCTTGCTCGAATCATCATCTCCTTTCCGGCACGAAAGTTACCGCGACCACGAAAAAACTTGTTGCCGCGGCGTTGCTGGTGGTTTGTGGTAATGGTGCCGCCTCCGCTGCTGCTGAGCTGATGGAAAAAGGGGGGGCGGAGCGGGGGTGGGTTGTGGGGAGGTGTGGTTATGGGTACATTTTCATACATCACAGCTGGGCTGTATGTTGTAGAATAATAATGATAAGCTAGATGGAGATTTGCAATCGACAGCTGCAGCAGAAATGGATCCAAAATGTCGTTGTTGTTGTTGTTGTTGTTGTTGTTGTTGTTGTTGTTGTTGTCGTCGTCGTCGTCGTCGGTGTTGCTGGCTCATGGAGCTGCCAATCGAACTGCAATCGCGGATTCTGCAGCATTTGCATTGGAGCAGCATTGCTGCTTTTGCCCGCACATCACAGCACAACTACAAACTGGTCCGGTTCACGCTCTCGTCGTTGCGCATTTCCATCTTCCACAGGCGCCTGCACGGCCTGCTGGCTGCTATCAATGATGATTGTGACCTGCTATCAGATGAGTGTGAGGATCCTGCATGGTATAGAATAGTGCTGCCGGTGCAGGAGCGTGCGTCCTCGCTTGAGACAGAAACCACAACAACAACAACAACAACAACAACATCATCATCATCATCATCAACAAGGTGCAGGAAAAACAGCAACTTGACGGTGCCACCAAGCGTGCAGAGGGTTCGCAAGATTATGAAGCAGAATGCCAATCTCGAGCAGATCCTGCGTACGCCGATGCTGGCCGAGTTGTCCAGCTTGACGGTGAATACATATGGATTGTTGTCGATGGCGCTGGCCAAGGCAATGGCCACTAATCTCTCGCAGCTGCGGCAGCTGACACTGAATTTTTCCCACCCGTACATTCATGATCCCGTACTGCCACCACGGTACTGGAAAACTTGTCCGGATATCGATGCTGAAGGTAGTCCTGCGTGGAACGCGCTCGCTGGCTTCGGCGACCAGTATTCGCGTTCCTTGAAGATGACGGGTTTGCAAAAGCTGAGCATTACCCGCGCTGCGATTACATCTGCTCAGCTCTCCCGCTGGGTTGGTGCAAGCAGTGAGCTGTGCGAACTCAGGCTTGACTTGGTTTCCGGGGTTGACAACAACTTTGTGCAACGGCTGGCAGATGTCCAGGTCGAGCAGCGACAGGACCGTCGTCCACTCAGACTTCTCTCCATCCAGCGCTGCCCTGGTCTCCACGTGCGAGCAGTGTCCGATGCAAGATGGATCCAAGATCTGGTGCACGCAGGACTGCAGGACTTGCATCTGAAAGAATGCCGCCATGTAGATTCAAAGTTGCTGAAGAACTTAGTTCAAGGACATGGCTGGGGGAGCGGGCTACCCTTGAAGCTTGTCGGTCTTGAGCAAACCCAAGAAGACACCCTGGCTGATCCGGGCCAGGACAACAATGCCGATTCTTCGCGGGGAGCTCGATTGTCTATGGAAGGATTCAACCTCGGCGAGAGGCTGTTTGGGGGTTGGAAATTCGACGTGGCTTGATTGAGCAAAACCATTCGCACCTCATGCCATTCTCAACGCGAAGCCAGCTCCTTGTTCTTCTTGGTCTCTCTGTGCAAAGATAGACACGGCCTCGTGTTCACTAATAGCTGGAGCAGCACCACGCACCGGCGCTTGTGGAGTTGCTCTTCGTCTCCTCTTTTCCTGGCCAGCCTTGCTTGGAAATGTCGGGAACATCTCCTTTGGTTTTGCTTTAGGGTCCTGACTGAAATACTGGTGCTCCAACACTTGGTCCGCCGTTGGCCGGTCAGCAGGGTTGAGTGCAAGCATCGCTGACAGCAGCCCAAGGCCGGACGCCGTGAGGTAAGGGAATTTGCCCGCCCCGAGCCTAGACGTCGGGTTGGGATTCTTGAGCACGGAATGTAACGCTTTGGTGTTGGGTAGAGAACGGAATCCCGGCCACGACTCGTTGCTCGGCGTGCCTAGCATGGCAAATATGAGCGAAAGCTGGTCGATCTCATTCTTCCCCTGGAAAAGGGGCTCCAGCGTGAGCAGCTCGGCCAAAACACAGCCAAGAGACCAGATATCGACCTCAAATGAATACGAGGGGACGCCAAGGAGTAGCTCTGGAGCTCGATACCATAGTGTGACGACTAGCTGAGTGAGATTGGCTGGCGCCGGGCTCGAGGTGAATCTCGCCATGCCAAAGTCGGCGAGCTTGACCTCGCCACGGTTGCTGAGCAGGATATTGGATGTCTTGAGGTCGCGATGGAGGATGTAATGGGCATGGAGATAGGAAATGGCCGACGAGAGTTGGAGCATCAAGGTCTTGATCTCCGATGGCAAGAACGGCTCCGACAGCGACTCGAGAAGGGACTTCAGGTCGTGCTCAACGAAGGAAAGGACCAGATACACACTGTTTCATCATTTCCACATGAGTGAGCAAGTCTGGGCGTATCTGTCTTCTCAGGGGGGGACGCAAACACGCCTGGGGACTTACTCTGATAAGGACGGGCCGGTCACCACCTCACGTAAGCCGACAATATGGGGGTGAGAGCACGCTCGGAGAGTTTCAATCTCGCGCAGACCGGTGATGGGGAAGCCGTCGTGAGACTGGTCGACCTTGAGCTTCTTGAGAGCGACGACTTGGCCGTCTCTCTTGTCCCGTGCTCGAGACACCTTGCCATAGCTGCCCTCTTCAATACTGTTCAGCAGCTCATACTCCTCTACTGAGGCGCTCGGCCTGAAGCCACGAGACACCAGAGGCAGGGTCTGGGCCCCCTCATCAGCGCTGGCATCAGACGAACACCGCCGTCGTTGTCGTTTGGGAGACCGTTCCCCACTTTTCTCTGCAATCTGCTCTTGTTGATTGGCCGCTGCTCCTTCCTCCTTTGCCTTTCTCTTCTCCTCTTTCTCGCGTTTCCGCCGGGCTTTGGCGCCAGCATCTTCTTCGCTCTGTGCCCATCGTGACACTCTTGTCGCCATCTTATTCCTTCCGCACCCCCGGCAATGACCAAAGACCAATATCGGCGGACAGTGAAGTTGTGGAATTAGAGCGAAGGCATAGGCTTAGTTAAAAAAGATTCTACGCGCTAACCAGCCACTAATCAAACTGCCCCACTTTTCCTTCTACGTGTATAAAACGAGTCTTCTCCACGACTCTACTTCTGTTCACTGTTTACTGTTTACTCCACCTATATCATCTATCTATCTTACAATTTGAGTCAGGTGATCAAATATATCTACAGAAAAATCCCCCCTCAGGCATTTGTGACCAAACTCTTCTCCTCCTCAAGGCCGTCTGGAGAATTTCTACCAGTAATGGCACTGGGAATGAATGAGCCTTGCTAGATCAACTCATCTCTCAATTACTCCATGATGACACTTAACCTTTTAACTACTTGGCTACAAAAGGCACTGCCTAAATCAACCACAACATTCGCAATACCCCTCAATAATATTCTAACTGTCACAGTCAGAGCTGGAACCCCCGAGGCCCTGCAGAAGTTCCATTTTTACTTCTGGAGATGTCCTTCAGAATATCAAGCTGCTGTCTGAAGACACGGACGGCTCATATAAGCGGAACTGTGTGCGCATGCAGCGCATTGCAAGAGCTGCTTCCCGTCGCAAGTATACGGGTGCCGACCTGATTGAAGAAGTCATGTATGATGCAGAAGGGTAGTTTGATGGTGACAACAAGGAGCTGCAACCAATGCAATGCGCATGTCAAATTTCAAGGCTAAGAACTGGGATCTATGGCTTGTCAGTTCGCTCACATGGGATAGGGCAATTCAGGGGCTGATTTTCTTTGGGAGGGCAGCGATCTCTGCACTCTGAGAGGTTGGCGATAAGGTGATCAAGGAACTGCTTCCACACCTGACATGGAAGCGAGATGGTACAGCCATGAGTCAGACTGTCTCGAACCTCGAACTGATCAGAATGCCAAGACCCACGTGACCGGGCAGATACCCCCTTTTTGTGCCTGACTCGATTCCACAACCTCGGTCGAGTAAGTAACTTGAGGATTGGTTGATTGGGTGATTGGTTGAATTTTCCAACAGCCGATACAATGATACATGTACACCCCCCCTACCATCCTTCCAATATTGTCGATCATCTTGGCGCACCCCTCTCAAAAGCCAGCCACAACGTCTTGGCTTGGAAAACAAGAAGTTGACATGAAGTATATATACGTAGGGCCTTGCTGTTTTCGAGCGCGTTAGACTTCTAGTGGCGTTCGTTTTCCCTTCGAGGACCGGAGTGGGTGTGCTGTTTACTCATAGTCTTATAATTAATTCTTTCTTGGCCCAAACTAGTTCCACTGTTGCAGTAAAAGCTAATCCGGATGTTGCAGATGTTTGAGAAGCAAGCTTGCGCTACCGTTGGGAGAGTCTGGGCAATTTTCTTTTTTTCTCCTGCTCTTTTTTCACGTTCTTTTGGCGGTGGAACTCATGTTTTGTGTGGACCGGGTCATGTCGAAGGTGTGTGTGTGGGCCATATAGGACTCTTATTGGGGGGCTGTCAGGGGAAAAGGGAGTCGTTTGCCAAGACTCGTGCCGAAGCATTTAGGTCCCAAACTGTGGTTTGCTCATCGTTGATCGTGTAGGAGGGACGTTCAAGATACCAGTCGATACAGAGTGGCGTGAGGCGATGGATGGAGACTTGATATCGATCGAAGAATCAGGTGTGACGCTCATGACACACTTTTATTTCTTTTTCTCTCTCTCTCTCTTCTCCTTTTTTGTCCAGTCCCAGCATGATAGGTAGGGTATTCGTATCTCGTATCTCGCAGATGCTCATACCCTGTTTTTGAAAGAAGGGCAGTAAAAGCAGAGCCCTGTTCCTTGATCAGTCCACGTATATATCCTCTTAGATCCGATAACGTCTCAGGGGCAGCTAAGCTAGGCTGTCCTCTCTGGTCACGCATAGCGACGGTTCTCGACGGTGAAGAGCACAATAACATAGCAATTCAGCAGAGCAGGCTTTGGAGCATGCTTTTGCGATAACATGACTAGGTTAGCTTTCCTGAGATGTGGCGTGTACGTGGCTGAATGGACTGGATCTTGAATTGGGCCAGGTTTCAGCCATCGTGGTAACCGTTTATCCGGATTACGCACATGTGCGGTCCTTGATGTGTATCGAGAGTTCTTGATGAGCGAAAGTACCTGCACTGCCTGCACTATAGTCTTTTCACTAATAATAGCAGCCTCATACTGTACACATGCCACGAGGCTTGCTTGGTCTTGGCAGGCAACTCAGTATTGATTAGTCTGAAGCTTATTAATACACTGGTATCGGTATCGGTAATACATCGGAGCGGAGCGGGTTGCTTAGTTTCGAATTTCAAAGCCGCCCAGCTCGTTGTCACAGAACCAGACGGTCTTCCCCTCCATCCATTGCATGAGCACTGAGTACAGATACCATGGGCAGCCTCGGGATTCAGCCTTTCCAGACCACATTCGCAGTGCCACTGCATTGTGAAAGCTGCGTTCACGACGTGTCGGGCGCTTTGTACCAACTGGATGGCATCAGCAAGGTTGACGCTAATCTGGAAGAGCAGCTGATTTTGATTGAAGGGACAGCAGCCCCATCAGCAATCGTGTCAGCTATCCAGTCTACTGGCCGCGATGCTATTTTACGGGGAAGCGGGAAGACAAACTCGGCGGGAGTGTGCATCTTAGAAACACACTCGACCAGCGTGAGTGATCACGTGCGGGGATTGGCCAGAATGGTACAGCTGGCGGACAACCTGACGCTGGTTGACCTCTCGCTGCAGGGTGTCTCACCCGGTACCTATCATGCCACTGTGCGCGAGAGCGGAGACATCTCACAAGGGGCTGCCTCGACGGGGGGGATATGGGAGGCCGTTGCCAGTCTTGGCGGTTTCGCGAAGCCAACGCGGACCGATCGGGTACCCAGAGGAGTGTTTGGGACAGTAGAAGTTGGCCAGGACGGGCGTGGGAGCTCATTTTTGGCCAGGCCGGTGTCGATCTGGGAGATCATTGGCCGCAGCATGGTGGTCACGAAACAGGTCGACGGTCCGCTCCGACAAGAGGACGCCGACACCTTGGTCGGGGTGATCGCCCGCAGCGCCGGGGTATGGGATAACCAGAAGACAGTCTGCTCGTGCTCGGGTAAGACCGTGTGGGAGGAGCGGAAGGAGCAGCAGGACAAGGGCATGCTGTAAAACGGCCAAGGCTGAACTGTGAACTGTGAACTGCTGTCAGATGGTGCGCTGTTCAACAGCCTGGAGACGAGTTCGTGGCAAAACCCCTGTGTGGCTGAGGAGGACAAAGTCAGATACTGTAGGGTAGTCGGACGATGATGCCTGGATTCGCGCCGCTGAAACGGTTTTCCAACTGGAACACCAGCAGCAACAGAATGCCTGTTTCACATGCCAAATCCAGGCAGCGGACCACAGCTGGTACCATGGGATCTTTACTCGCAAGTCTGACAGTCTCACAACAGCTCTGTCACCTCTTGTCTTCTGTCGTCTATGTGTCGAGAAGCGACGTAGTCCCAGGCCAGCCTAGTGGACAGTGACACATCCTCGCTCTCGGGCATTGGTGGCACCACTGTAGGTGATGAGCACCGACTGCGGGCATCTTCCCGTTGACTTCTGTTTTTGTTCACACCGTGGGCCCAATCCGTTGGATCCTTGGCTTCAGTGCTGCTGCAGCCAAGAGAGCCTATAGCCCTGGTAGCCCAGACCCTGGACGAAGCCAACACCTCGTTTGGTCCTGTTCCATATGTACCAAACTCACTTTTGGATCCCGATCCCTGGGTTATCAGGGCTCCGGTCTTGCCAGCCAGGAGGCCAGGCTCGTATAACTATAATAGTACCGTGCACTGTCTGGCTCAAAAGGACCTGGATGAGAGAAGGCCGAGCCGCTACTGTGCCGTACCTAGCCACGCCTTTTCCCTCTCAGGTGCACGCGGCGTCTAGCGTGCGAGCTCCATCGCCAATCGACCGCTCTGCACGTCAAACTAGTCTGTGCCGAGATTCGTGTGGCCGGTCGGGCTGTTCAGATCGTGGCGCTTAATTCCTTGGACGGCAGTGCCCGCACCACCACACAGAGGACACCGCCGAGTGCGACAGACGGCGGCCGGGGCGGGCCTCCAAACCGACAGTCTCTCTCTGACAGCCAAAGAGTGAGCCAGAGAGGATTGCTTCTGTTGGTGTCCCTGTCACCGAAAGTATCTGATAACTTACACTTACACAGTAATAAAACACAGCACTCACTTGTCAAACGCTGGAGCTGTTGCACATCCGAAACACACACACGCACACACTCACCAACCACGTTTGTCTGCTGCTGGCTGAGCGAGTGCAATCTCATCTCAGACACTGCGCGGCCCTGTACGGCCCAGTTGCTGCTGCTGCTGCTGCTGGTGCTACTACTGACGACTGCTGCTGCTTCGTTGCTGCCGCCGCTGCCGCTAACCGTTCCTTCTCTTGTCTCTCTTTAGTGTCGCTCGCTCTTTCCGCCTCAACACCGCACCTGGCGGCACGCTCCTGCCAGTCATGTCGCTTAAGCAGGTGCGGGATTCCCCCCTTTGTCCGCACAATGCACAATTGCAATCGCTGACTGCGGTGCTTAGGAGATCGAGACTTGGGTGCAGGCACTCAGTCACTACGACAACACCGAATATGAGGAGGCGCTTAAGGTCTTTGACGGCATTGCCGATACCTCGAAGATCCTCTTCAACTGCGGCGTCATCCACGCCACCATCGGCGAGCATGAGCGTGCGGTCGAGTGCTACCAGCGCGCCATCCGACTCGACCAGTACCTCGCCGTTGCCTACTTCCAACAGGGCGTGTCGAGCTTCCTGATGGGCGACTTTGAGGAAGCACTAGCCATGTTCAACGACACCCTTCTCTACCTGCGCGGAAACACGTACATCGACTATGAGCAGCTGGGCCTCAAGTTCAGGCTGTACTCGTGCGAGGTGCTGTTCAACCGCGGCCTGTGTTACATGTACCTGCAGCAGGACGAGGCTGGCATGCAGGACTTTGCTTATGCGCAGAAGGAGAAGATGACACCCGACCACGATGTCATCGACGAGGCCATCCGCGAGCGCGCAGTGGTAAGTCCCAGTGACAGATTCCACCCTCTAAAGATGAGAAGAAACTGACTGAGCGCCCAGGGCTATACCGTCTTCTCCATCCCCGTCGGCGTGGTGTACCGGCCGAACGATGCCAAAGTCAAGAACCTCAAGACCAAGGATTACTTGGGCAAGGCGCGACTGATCGCCACCTCGAACCAGCAGAACACATCAACTGGCTTTGCAGGTGCTGAGCGGAAACAGGCTCTTGCCCAGGAACTGGCGCCCAGGGACGACCGCCCTGCCGAGAAGATCTCGTTCGCAGCCACCAACCTAATCATTCGCAACCTGTCCACCCGTACTCGCGAACAGTCTGCCCCGCCTGCTGTGGGCGCTCGCAACATATTCCCGCCTACGCCGCCCCCCGAGGCCGAAAAGCCCTCAACACGCAACTCTACCAGTTCGGATAAGCAGGTGCCCGCACGTTCAGCCTCCAATCTCCAGCCTAGGCGGCCGGTACCTCCGTCGCGCACCAAGACTGATGTACAAGTATCCTCGCCGCAACCACAACCTGGCACTCTGGCTCGTTCGCAGACGTTCGACGCCAATGGCTCTCAGCGTCCCCTGCTTGGCTCAGCCGAGAACGGCTGGTCTGGCGAGGCAGGACCGTCATCCACAGAGCCAGTATCGATGATCAACCGGCCACCGCCGCGCCGTCTTGGATCTGTCCGTGGCCAGTCTGAGCCACGTGGCCCGTTGGCCTCCCGCCAGCAGTACCCTACACCGCAATCCTCATCCTTATCTCGGAGCAATACATATACATCCTCACGCCAGGCTGCTCTAGGCCCTGCTCCCTTGTTCCGTGAGACAACTCCCCAATCGCGCTTCAATACCTTGGAGCAGGACTCTGCCGAAGACACTGTAGACGACGTCTATGGCTTGTATGCCTCCTCGGGCACTACCCGATCTCAGTCCCGCCGTGGCCCTCCACAATCGAGATTCCGTGACATGCCTTCAACCCAACAGAATGGTTACGGAAATGGCACAAGCATGAGCAGCCCGCTCGAGGAGGTGGACGAGGATGACTTCCAAGACTACAATGAATTCACAGCCGAAGAGATGGCTGCCTTTGAACCCGTCACTTACTCGACTCTCTCACGAAGCCCCCAAACGAGGTCACGGAACTCAGCCCAGGATGGCTTTGGGAATGCTATGATGAGCGGCGCAAAGTCGACCGGCAGCTCTGGCTCTTCTGCCTCGGGCAACGGCACAGCAGGATCAGGATCGAGCAGTACGGGCAGAAGGCCCGAGATGACCAGGGTCCGAATTAAAGTGCACGACGCAGAAGACACCCGCTACATCCTCATGCCACTCAGCCCGTCCCTGTCACGATCCCTCGGCCCCTCCGGCCTCGATTTTGGCGACTTCGAGGCCCGCATACGCGAAAAGTTCAGCGTCAAGGGTGTGCTCAAGATCCGCATCAGAGAGGATGAGAGCGGTGACATGATCACTATGGGCGACCAAGATGATCTTGATGTCTGCCTGCACACGGTCAGGCTCGCGGCCAGAAACGAGAGGAGCGAGATGGGCAAGATGGAGGTATGGATTAGCTACTGAGCAGAACACTCTCAGGGCTATTTTCCTACCATCCACCCAATGCTGTCATATCTTTGGTTTTTGCATTTTCGAGCATGGCGCTGGATGGAATGTACGGTTTGGTGGACGAACAGGCCCCCTTTCTATTCACCCTTCTCTGACTGGCCATGAACTCATTCAATCCATGGCCAGTATCGAATATAGAGGTTCTTGATTGTAGACTTATGTGGCTTGGAGTATTTTGGAATGTTGGACTGTTGGAGAATGGGTAGTACTGATCTCAGTGGGTTCAAACGAGAGTTACGAGGAGAGACGACAGGGGGACGACAGAGGAAGGGGAAGTCGGGTGCAAATATGGCCTTACGCCAGAAGATAATTCTCTTGTCCTTGTCTGATTGGACCTTTCTCTCTCTGATGTGTATGCATGCGACGTACGCAGTAAGCTAGTCAGCCGACCGAACGAACGGTCGACCGATCCTTCTCATGTTTCCTCCCTTACTGAGGAGCAGCGGCAGCCGGAGCACCACGACCACGGCCAAATCCTCCACGGTAGGTAGGAGCATAGTCGCCTGGGGCACCGCCTTCCTTGCCTGGCTCGCCAGCATCACGACGACGGTAGCCACCCTCACGATCACCTCTTGGGCCACCGCGGCCACCACCACGTCGCTCACGGTCATCACCGCCCATCATGCCACGGGGAGGCGCATGCGAGCGCTGTTGGCGGATGTGCGTTGCCGGCACAATCTCCGCCGGCACGTGCAGCCAGTCGCGCAGATACTCGAGACCCTCAGGCGTCAGGGTGTAGTAGTAGTATTGCCAGCTGAATCGCGTCTTGAGGTAGCCGCGCGACGTCAACGATTGGCAGGCCTTGATCACCTGGAGCGAGAGCATTAGAGACTGAATGAATGAATGCCTTTGATGACAGATTGTTCAAGTTGTTCTGCCATGGATAAGGAAACATACATAGAGGTTCTTGACATCAATGTCGCCATGCTTGGGCTGGTTGTAGTCCTTCTTGGCCACGAGCACCTGCGGTTCTGTTCAGTTCACTGAGCGGTGGGGTGGATGGACCAAGGAGAAGAAAAAGACATACACCCTCAGTGAAGAGGTACTCGTGGATCTTCTTGCGATCGGCCTTGGGGATGAGCATTGTCGCGAGTCTCTTGCGCTGTTCGGGAGATCGCGTACAATGCAAAAAATGGGTGGTGTGGGTTTAATAGTAAAATCAGAGAAATCCGTCGTTACAGTAGTCGTAGGTCCTTGGTCCTCAGTCTGTGTGCGTGCGCGCTAGCCTATTGGGCCTTGGCGTAGTGCCAAGAATTGCAGCCTTGGCATTTCGCACTTGCGGATTTTCGAACTGCACAACTAACCAAGCCGACCGCACACTCACCTACCGACCAGCTCACCAACTTTCTAACTATCCCAGTGTATTGCTCACTGAAGGGGATAGCAGTCAGGTATTTATTTCCCCGTTGCTTGCCATTTGGACTTGGGACTTTTGCGAGATCGATCTACTATTCGACACACCCACACACAACCCACATACGGCCTGCGCGCACTCTCTCGCTTTACCCTCAATAAACTTGACAGTAAGCCCAAAGGCTAACAAATTCCCTACAGTCCTCCTCAGTCTTGCAATCATGGGTATCTCACGAGATTCCCGCCACAAGCGGTCCGCGTCCGGAGCCAAGCGAGCTTTCTACCGAAAGAAGAGGTAAATTCAATCCAATTCCCCTCCTCTTCCATATCCGCAAACAAAAACACAACAAGAAAAGAGAACCATCATCTAACCATTGGATTTTTCTTCTCCTCGCCAACAGAGCTTTCGAGAAGGGCCGTCAACCAGCCAACACCCGTATCGGAGCCAAGCGAATCCACATTGTGCGTGTGCGAGGCGGCAACACAAAATACCGTGCCCTCCGCCTGGACTCGGGCAACTTCAGCTGGGGCAGCGAGGGCATTGCCCGCAAAGTGCGCGTGATTGCAGTGTCGTACCACCCGTCCAACAACGAGCTTGTGCGAACCAACACCCTCACACGATCCGCCGTCGTCCAAGTCGATGCCACCCCATTCCGGACCTGGTACGAGGCTCACTACGGCACCACGATTGGACGGAAACGAACACAAAAGGGCGGCGCCGAGGCTGTCGAGGACAAGAAGGTCAGCAAGAGCGTGACCAAGAAGCGCGAGGACCGAGTCAAGGCCGCCGGCAAGATCGACCTCGCCCTGGAGAAACAGTTTGAGGCCGGCCGTCTGTTCGCCGTTGTCAGCTCGCGGCCGGGCCAGAGCGGCCGTGTCGATGGCTACATCCTCGAGGGAGACGAACTGGCCTTCTACCAGCGTGCCATCAGGAAGTAAGCGAGCGGTGAGGCGGGAGAAAGGAGAGCGGGGATAAAGGGCGCACGCGTCGTTGTCGTCGCTATGCTGTCATCGTCGAGAGAAATCTTTTTTTGTTTGTTGGCCCCGGACAAGAAAGGAAAAAGAGCAAAGGTTTTTCGCCAAGATGCTGAGGGGAGGAGTTGTTGTTGACTACAGCAGAAGCACCGGCCTAGGGGAGGGTGTGTATCCCTGTGCAGGGCAGGTAGTCAAAGTCAGTCACGAAAGCCAACAAGTCATGTTTCCACTAGGATTATCATCTATCATCCAGCCCTCACATGAAAACTAGGTCTTGGCTGATGGCTAGTGGGAAGTGGGCAAGGTTGGCAGTGGACTGACTGCAAATGCAAACCAGAAAAAGGGGACCTAAAGATTCTTCATCTCACATTTTCTCCCCCTCTCCCAGTATTTGATATTGTCAGTAAATGTCTTCACGCCTTGACATCTTCTTCCCTTGAACCCTGTCCTACTGAGCAAGAATGGACAAGACACATGAATACATAGCAGAAAGAGAAAAACAATTCTGGTCTCAGCTATGATTATCATTACTGATTATCAAGGGCTCATCTAAGCTTTGCTCATTAGACTCATTAATGTTCTCTTTGGCTGGTGGTGATTATGCTGAGCTCATTACAGCACCTAAAAACACAGGGTCAAGGTTCTCTCCCTTTGGCTTGATCCTTGGTTTTCTTCTCCTTCTTGTTCTTCTGATGCCTCTCCATCTTAGTCTCCATCTTGATCTCATAGGCCAGCTCTTTGGGGGTTGAAGAACAATGGAGGGATTTCCACCAGACTGCCAAGCCGGCTTTGTCTAGTATGCTCGTTGGCTTCACAAAAGAAAGGCGGTTGATTATCAGATTCTTGCCGCCAATGTTACCATTGGTGTGCTTGATCGCCATCATGGGCTCTTAGCAGACTTGATGGGCACTGTTGGTCGTTAGTCATGCTGGCCCCAAGGCAGATCAGTTACTTACTATTGAGCGTTTTGCCAGAACCACCTGCTTTGTCTTCCTCGTCCTCCTCGAAATCGTATTCCTCCTCTTCTTCGTAGTCTTCGGGCTCAACATCGGGATGAGCAGGCTTATCGGCATTGACATACTTCTGGTAGAGATCGACGTCGAGGAGTTCGTCTTCGTCAGAAGATTGCGCAGTAGCCGCATCCTCTGCGTTATCGGGCTGCACGGTCATCCCATCAATGATGTCGCTTGCCAGCTGGATGAAATGGGCGTCAATCTTGGAGCGGATTTCCGCGAAGGTGCCGAGCTCGGTCTGGATGGTCTTCTTGTGGTCGATGAGCAGCCAGAGCTGGTGTCCAACTCGTGCACGAAGTGAGGTGATATCAGACTGCAAAGCATCCAGGGTTGACTGGGGGCTGAATTGCTGGCGGTACTTGTAGAAGTTCTGTTGGGCGAGTGGAGGCGCGTCGTGACGGAGACGAGTGAGCTCAGGGTCGTCATGCGTGACAAAGTAGCCTCGAATCATGGCCAGCCAGCAATCCGACACCCAGAAGCGAATGCTAGCGATCAGCCAATCCTCGCGGAGAGTCAGCAGTTTTTTGAGGGCGTCAACGATTGGCGGCATGCCTGGGGTGGCTGTTTGGGTCTCGATCAGACGGGGGAGGTTTGGTATGATCAGGTTGTAGTCCACTCGCTCGCCCTTTTCTACAGCCAGGAGCCCATTACAGAACTTCTTGTTGGCCCTAGCATCTTCATAGGACAAGCCCTTGGCATGGGTGACGAAGTCCATGAGTGCGGCATCATTGCCCTTGTACAGCACAAGGTAAGCTGGGTGCTTAAGGACGCTGCCATTCCAAACAGGAGCTTCTTCCGCCATCTTGTGGCTGATTGTGATTATCTGTGAGTGGTTCAAGCAGAGAAGGCGGAATTGATGGAATCAGGTAGGGGGGAAGGGGGCAGAATGAAATATGAAGAGAGAAAGAGTGCGTGGCAGCTGGAAGATATTCACAGCAAAAGTCTTCATTGAACAGTGAAAGTGTTTGAGGCAGAAGTGAATGGCCAAAGACAATACCGGTGTTCCCTGAGCAACACCAAGAGTGGCATCACTTGGGTCTTTCCTGTGCAGAGTCACCTAAGCCAGGCAGCACAGGAATTTTACCTCAATCAGTGACACCAAACACTGGTGAAGAGTGAAGTATGTTGGCCTTACTGAGTCTCCTCAAGGCTATTATCACTCGCTATCTCATTGCCGGAGGCCTGGACACAGAGGCTCTTTGACAGACAATACCTCTATGCACAGGCAGAAAGGGAAGAAGGGAACAAGGCAATGCCAGCGGGCAGCAGAACAAAGAATGCCATACCCTGAGTGAAGCAAGGCATGCAACAGCTTCAATGGCACGGCTTCAAAGGCATCCAGATATCCAGGCATCAGTGAGTTCAGACTGGGTGGCAGTGAGATTTTTCTTCTCCTGCTTCATTGCACTTGCCTCCAGTGTGGTGTTGCTCAAACCAGCAGATCTTGCTCCACTATTCCTACCTGTCTACCTTCAACATCGTCCACGAGGAAAGAGACGCCGACGCCGCACCGGTGGCAGTTGCCCAGTTGCCCAGTTGCCCAGTCTCTTGCCGAAGAGTATTGTCCGATGTCTTGAGAAAAGTGGATCCGCCATTCGCTTGACTGTGGAAAGCTCAGACAAGGCCGTTCCTGCCCTTATCACCTCGAAACGTGCCGAAACCACTCGACCCACAGCGACGATTCTGTGCCTCGAGTGCGTTGTGATCAGTGCCGGAGAAGGCCACTGCCGCCACTCCAGCACACCGCCAGAATGCTCATCATCGTTCCTTGGCCGAGACAGGAGCAGCCAGTCAACCACTGTCGTCTTGCTAGTCGGCTTTGTTGATGATGTTGGCAAGGTCGCCGAACAGTCCCGTATTTTAGTGCAAGAAAGAGGTTGGCCGGTGTAGCTAGGGGTTCTGGGCTTGTATGGATCGGCGCCGCGTGACACGATATGCCGGCCCCACCAATCCCAGATTTTTTGTGTAGAAGGGAGGTGCGAGCAACAGTTCATAGCTATCCAACACTTGAAAAAGAGGTCAATATTCCAATTCACACATTCTGCCAGTCTACACCACATCTCAGTACGTGATCCAGCTTCAAAATGGGTTCCGCAGGTCTCCCCACGTCCATGAAGGCGCTCAGTAAGCTTGTGTCCCTCTCCCCAGAAATGCCCCGCCATTTTTCAACCGAGCTTTTTCCATCTCTGCAAAAGCGTGTCGGGGCGATAGCGAGACTCCCATGGGCACACCCAGGAACCAACTTACAGCTTGGGGACTGTACTGACGTCTTGATCCAGGGTATGAGGCACCTGAGAAGTTCGGCATCGTTGAGGTGCCTCTGCCAACCCTCCGTGACAATGATGTTCTGGTAAGCTTGTGAGGGCCTGTCTTAACAAACAAAGCGGTGTGCTGACTCCTCTTGTCCAGCTCAAGGTGAAGGCCTGCGGTGTCTGCGGTACCGATCTGCACATCCACGAGGGCGAGTTCCTTGCCAAGTTCCCGCTCATTCCAGGCCACGAGACCGTTGGTGTGGTTGCTGCTGTCGGCTCCAAAGTCAAGGGCTTCAACATTGGCGACCGAGTTGTTGCTGACAACTCCGAGCTCTGCGGAGAATGTTTCTACTGCCGCCGTGGTGAGGAATTGCTGTGCGAGGACTTCCAGGCCCACGGTGTCACCATGGATGGTGGCTTTGCCGAGTACTGCGCCTACCCGGCCAAGAGGGTCTTCCCCATCAAGAATCTGAGTGATGTGGATGCAACTCTGCTGGAGCCTGCTTCCTGTGCTGCCCATGTGAGTATAACGGGGGCTGAGAGTGATGCCCACCTCCTCAAGGGCGTACTGTGGCAGGATGGCTGACGCCCGTCTCTCTCTCTCTAGGGTCTCGACAAGATCGCTCCCAAGATGGGCAGCAGCGTTCTTATGTTCGGCGCGGGACCCACGGGTCTTGTGTTGACGCAGATGCTTCGGCAAAACGGCGGGTGCCACGTTGTCGTGGCTGCGCCCGAGGGTCTCAAGATGGACCTGGCCAAGTCGCTCGATGCGGCTGACGAGTACGTCGAGCTTTCTCGCAAGGACCCTGGCCCGCAGTTCGAGAAGCTCAAGAAGGATCACCCGTACGGATTCGACATCGTTGTCGAGGCCACGGGCAGCGTCAAGATTCTCGAGGACTCGATCAACTATGTCCGTCGCGGTGGCAAGCTTGTCGTGTATGGCGTGTATGCCAACAAGGACCGTGTCACCTGGCCTCCTTCCAAGATCTGTAAGTTAATTGCCACTTTCAAATCACCTTCGTTCCGCCGTTGGAGTCGCAGTGAAGCTGACAAGGCCATCTGTAGTCGGTGACGAGATCACCATCCTGGGCTCTTTCTCCGAGACCTACAAGTTCCCGGCGGCCATTGACTACCTCGACAAGGGCAAGGTTAAGGTGACTGGCATCGTCAACAAGACGTTCAAGATCGAGCAGTGGGCCGAGTGCATTGAGTCCATGCGCAACAAGAGCGCGATCAAGGCTGCGATCACCTTTGACTAGACTGACAGCGACATCGAGACGTGTGGTACACTTGGGAAGGAGGTGTAAATATACGTCCCGTTGGAAATGGAAGGAACAAATGAGGTTGAAGAACGAAAATGACACCATAGGACAAAGAAATAAGAGTTTGGGTACATATCCCTCCTGACAGCTCCTCTGTTCGCGTGGCGGGATTTGGGAGTCCTAAGGTGCTCACCTGCTGTGGCCAATCAAATCAAGTCTCCACGCGCTACTGACAAGGCTTATCCAAAATGGGCACCCGACCCTAATTACGTCATGCAAGTCCATTGCTCTTTCCTTGCTATTTGATTGCCATTTCACTAGTATGTCATTGGTATTTCCATTTCATTGCCATTTCATTGCACAGTCATAAAACTCACGCCCATCTCACCAGTCATCCAACTGGGCAGCCTGTCAAGATCTATATACCTGCCGTCGCCCAGCGAGGCAAGCTGCTTGAGCCCCCGAAACACATCACCACCCGCGAATGAGAGGCCAATGGGGGCAGCCTCAGTGCTGGCGCGAGCATGGTCTGGAGGTCTGAGCAAGTCGTTGATGCGCACGTGGAAGCGGTCAAGCGACGCATGGTGCTGGTGCTGGTGCTCGCGCTGAGTGTTGTCTACCATGGCACCGAAACGGGCGGTAACAGCAGCAGCAGGATTGTTAGCATTGCTCTCACTCCCACCAGCATCGCCTGCGTTTCTTTCCGCATCCTCTACATCTGCCTCGGCGCCGCCAGATGATGCTGATCGTGGTGCTGGCACCGCTGCGACCTGGCTAAGCGCCCCCTTTGTATCGCTTGAGAATTGGCTGTAAGCGCCGCCGGCAGTGCCTGGTCTGCCGCTGCCACGGAGCGCACAGATGGCGTGTAGGCTCTTGGCTGTCAATTTGGTAGGTTCCAACGCCCATCGCTCATGTGGCCGCGACAGTGCTTTTGGAATCGATTCCAGGATGCAGCGCTTCATGGATGCCAGGTCCATGCCGGCGTGTGGCCGAGCACCACTGTTCTTGGGTTTGTTCGCCGCTGATGCTGACGCTGCCGTGGCACTCCCACCGGCTGAGAGCGAGATGTACACGTGTGGGCAGCTCTCAGGCAGAGCAATATAGATGACACGGCTAGCATCGCTGGCTTGGCGCGCTGATCGGGGGATGTTGCTTGATGTGGGTGCAAAGGCGGAGCGAGGTGAAATATAGACGCGCACGATGGACAGGTTGTACGGCGCAGCGAGGCGGTGGAGGTGGTAGTGGGCTTTGACCAAGGGCGAGATGTGGGATTTGAGCGCGGCGACAAAAGTGGACGGTTGGATGGATGGATATTTTGGTGGTGATCGTGACGCCGACGATGATGATGATGATGATGATGATGATGATGATGTGGTGGTGGTGGTCCTGGTGACCTTCCTCCGCTTCGGCGCCCGCTCCTCAATGCCTTTGGGCAGCAACTCGTCATTTTCTAACGGGGCCAGTTTCAACGCTGACCATCGCAACGCAGTGTCGCTTTGCTCGAGCACGGCGAAATCGATCGTAGCTAGTTGCTGCAGGGACAGGCCTCGTCGCCAGTCTCCGTCGATGATGCGGTCAATTATATGAGACTTGTCGGCCCCAGAGTCGCGGAGACTATGGTATATCTTGCGTAACTCATCCACAGACTCAGCGGGAGGGAAGAGATAGTCTTCTTCCTCGGACTCGTTCAGGCTGCGATTGCATTGGAGGTATGGCGTGCAATGGTCGCGCATGCTGAGCCATTGTAGACATAGCTTGATGAGCGAGGAGGCACTTAGGCGCGAAAGGGACTTGGCTACAGTCGGCGCCATAGCGGGTGTGGGAAATGAGAACGGAGCCGGGATGTGTAAGTACAACTGCTTGACAACTCAACTAATGGATGTGTATGTATTGATGTAAACTAACTACCGCATTGGGACGCCACATGCAAACACAGTGCAAATATGCCAAGGCCAAGTGCCTTCAAGCGGCAGAACTATCTTCCGCTCCGGCTTCTACGCCCCACCAAATCAATTTGGCAGGATTTCAGCTGTGCTTTGTGACAGCCAGCTCCGCGGGCTTCAGCCTCTATTGCCGCATGCTCCCTCATGCTATAGCTTTTAGGCTTCGGTGCATTAGCCGACAAGTGGGTCGGCATGATACTCGACTTATCAGTGGAGGCAAATCAGTACCCGGAGTTTGAACTGGAGTCTCTACTGTATGTGTGGGTTTTCAACCCGCCTAATCAGTTGCCTCCATTTACTAATTGACTCCGTACCAGTAAAATTAATCTGACGTCGTTATGGCAAGAGGATGCACACCACTGCTGAAGGCTTGTCCGACAGTATGCATCTACAAGCTTTTTGAGGATTTATCTTTGGGCAATCATGTGTTATTGCTATTAGCAATGTTCAGATGTAAGATCTATACATGCCGTGCAGGATCAGGAACCAGTTCTTGATACCAATGATGAAGCTGCAACTGAGTCAGACGATCGGGTTCCAGGGGCGTGGGTGGGATCCAATTCGACTACGGAGATACGCTTGGCCGCAAGTAGAAAGCGCAAACATAGAAGGCACGCCTCAGAACCACGCCCCCCCCCCCTTTGTTGCGGATATTTAGGGTTGCCTGTACCCGCCGGTAGTGCCGAGGCTGCTCGAGGGGTGGGAGGGGTGGGATCGGTGGGATGAACAGACCGGAAAGAGCGACGGGAAGGGTGACTGCCGTGTGTTCAGCCGTTGTGCGCATCTTCGCATCTTCGCATATTCGCATATTCGCGGCTCCCAGCGCCTACTTGCCACGCTTTAGTTGGCAACGTGTCAATGATCATGAGCGATCTCAAGGCGACTGTGCAAAAAGTGCTGCCAAAAAGGCAATCACGCAATGCAGGACCAGTGTTTACCATAACCCATGCACAGTCTAGAGGGATCCCTCAGCGCGGGATGCCACCAGCTTTCAGCCGAAAAGCTGTGGTGCAGAAGGGCGCCACCTTCCTGGCGTGGCCAATAGAGTTATGCGGGTCTGATCGCCGAACACGGCGTTTGCACTCGAAGGACAAAATTTGTTCGTAATATCTGTAAACGACCGCCACGGCCGCCCACTCAAACTCTTCTTACCATCTTCTCGCCTCTTCGCCTCGTCGCCAAACACACTCTCCCAATTGACAGCGACAGCGACAGCCCGCTTTCCTTCCACCTCTTCGACCGTCAACACGACTGCTGCCCCTCCCACGTGGTACGGCAGCCGCCAACTGAGGCCCGGGGTCCGTGTTCCAGCAACAGCAACACGGATTGGGCGAGCTCTGGTCCTGTGAGTGCCCCACCAAGAAGAAGCGCACACATTTGTCAGCCGTGGGTGATCGCCGGTCCTGCCCGAGCTATCTTATCGCTGTGGACGTCAAACCCCCACTCCTCGATCACATCATCGCGGGCGTGCGCTCCCATTGAACGCAGCGATCGTGCAAGTTTTTTCGCACCCACACTCTTCGGTGCTGGTGTGTTCAACTAGCCTGGCTGGAGGGACTATGTCGGCCTATCGGGGTCGCACTGGGTAAGTGCCAGGTCCCTGCTCCTGCCCAGCATCCCTACCCCGCCAGTGGCCTGCAACCTGGTTTTTATGCAACTACCTGTCATGTCACTCGCACCTTCTCTTCCTCGCTGCTGCCGTGTCTGTTGATTATACCCGTATTCCCTCTTGCCATTGCTATCACTGCCGTCGCTGCTGCTGCCGCTGCTGTTTGCCGCTGTTGCCGCTGTTGCCGCCGTTGCCACTGTCGCGGACAGGTGTGCTAACCGCAATGCTTCGCAGCCCCAACTACACCGAGTACCTAAACAGTCTCAACTCGGCATCCCCACTCGACGAGGATCCTTTCAGCACCGAGGGCCTGGACCTCCAGAGCCTTGAGATGTTCACGAATGCCAACTTCACCCACCACGACATGATCCCAGAAGAGTCGTTCAACTTCGACATGAACAACGATGGCAGCGTCAAGTACGAAGACCTTCTGGCAAACGAATCCGCCCAGCCAACCTTTAACCCTCCCACCGTGGTCAGCTCCCCGGGCGAGCCTCCGTTCTACTCCAACTACAACACCCCCATACAGCCCGCGCCATCACACTCGTTCCCGGCACTGGAGAGCCAGCCGGCGCCACCGCAGACTGCCAACCCGTCGCGGCGGAAAGCAGCTGAGCCGATCCAAACCCAAGGCCTGACGCCAGAAGAGAAGTCGCGCATCGCGGCCGAGGAGGACAAGCGACGAAGAAACACCGCAGCCAGCGCTCGCTTCCGGGTCAAGAAGAAGCAGCGAGAGCAGGCACTGGAGCGCACCGTCAAGGAGGTCAACGACAGGAACACCAAGCTCGAGGCCAAGATCAGCCAACTGGAGATGGAGAACAAGTGGCTGAAGGATCTGATCACAGAGAAGAACGCCATGCAGTCCCGCGAGGAGTTGGAGCACAAGTATATGGAATTCAAGCGCGAGAGCGAGGAGCGCGAGTCCGAGCACACCACCGGGGTAGGGACTGATTGAAGAGGATGAGAAGAAAAAAAAAAGGGAACGGAGTCAAGTCCAGGTATACCTCTTGGGCGGGCTGGGAGGCTATTCTGCATTGAGTTCCACGAGCTTGGACGTTTGAGAACCTAGACACATATAACTATTTTATTTTATGATACCTTTTCATTGCTGAGATGACTGCAATGCACACTCGAGAGCACACTCAAGAGCACGCACATTCAAGAGCAAAACTCCAGAGCACCGTCAAAAGTACCTCCAGAAGCACCTGTCCTACTGCGTAGAATAGTCAAATAGTCGGTCTGGCACGCACTTGATCACGCGTTAGAGTGTTTCCAGCTCACAGAGCAAGGAGTACAGCCTGTTCGCTGGAATAGGAGTGAATTCTATAGGCTGTCCTTCTGGCCCTTAACGGCACTCGGAAGCAAGTTGCGCCGTGGGCTGGAGATTATGGATTATTTACGAAGTTGGTTAGGCGGTGACATTATTGCCGCGCCTGCCTACACTTCAAATTGAGTTAATGGAGCAGCAACTGTTTCTCGCTGCTGCCTCTGCTTTGCTCTCCTATTGCTTTGTTCCTTCCCTGCTGTAAGCACGAGCCCGCGCCACTCCTACGCTCCTACCCCATCCCCACCAGAGCGCCTTCCCGATCTCCAGCAACAGCAGCAGCAGCGGCGACGCGCGCCAAACCGCCCACTCAACACTTAATTCTCTGCGTCTAGTGCCCCGCCCACCGACGCCCACCGCCCGCTCGTTTGTTTTTTTGCACACCGACTGCCACACGACCATCTCACCCTCGACCGGCCCACTGGTTGCCAGCAACTGCCAGAGTCGCTCGCGGAGCGCAGCTTCCTCGCCGCAACGCCGCAACGCCGCAACGCCACCATGTCGGTCACCATCGCCGAGCTCGATGCCACCGTGCGGGCGTTTCAAGAAGGCAAGGGCGACCAGCAGAAAGAGGCTCAGCAGAAGCTCAACGAGTTCAAGTCAAATCCAGATGCATGGCTGATGGTGGACAAGATCCTGCAGGAGGCCAGCTACATGCCCACCAAATACCTGGCGCTGCAGGTGCTCGACGACGTGGTCAACACCCGTTGGAAGGTGCTGCCGCGTGACCAGTGCTTGGGCATCCGCAACTTCGTCGTCAGCCAGATCCTCGATGCTTCGAGCACGGAGGAGTCGCTCAAGGCCAACCGCACCTTTGTCAACAAGCTCGATCTGACTCTGGTCACCATCCTCAAGCAGGAATGGCCGCAGCACTGGCCCACCTTCATCAACGAGATCATCTCGGCCTGCCACTCCAGCCTGTCAGTGTGCGAGAACAACATGACCATCCTGCGTCTGCTGTCCGAGGAGGTCTTTGATTTCTCCCAGGACCAGCTGACATCGACCAAGGCCAAGAACCTCAAGACCTCGATGTGCAACGAGTTCTCCTCCATCTTCCAGCTGTGTAACGAGGTGCTCACCTCGGCCGACTCGATTCCACTGGTGCGGGCAACGCTCGACACGTTACTGCGCTTCCTCAACTGGATCCCGCTCGGCTTCATCTTCGAGACTCAGCTGATCGACACACTGGTCAGCCGCTTCCTCGAGATTGACCACTTCCGCAACATCACGCTCAAGTGTCTGACCGAGATTGGTGGCCTGCAGATGGGCCAACAGTTTCAGTACGACGACAAGCTGACCCAGATGTTCACCGAGACCCTCGCCGTTGTTGCTCGCACGCTGCCCGTCGAGACTGACATCCGCGAGGCCTACGCCAAAGCCGGCCCCCGCGACCAGGAATACATCCTCAACCTGGCCATCTTCCTCTGCAACTACTTCTCTGCCCACCTGCAGACGATCGAGAAGCTGCCCAACACCGACTACCTGCTCCACGGCCACTTCTACCTGATCAAAATCAGCCTGATTGACGACCGCGAAATCTTCAAGATCTGCCTGGAGTACTGGACCAAGCTGGTGCAAGAGCTGTACGAGGAGATGCAGCAACTGCCCATGACCGAGCTGCACCCGCTTGTCACCCTGGGTGTCAGTGGCCTGTCCAACGGCGGCGCTCCCAACCCCAGCAACTTGGCCAACTACCCGCTTCGAAAACACAAGTACGCCCAGATCCTGTCAAATCTGCGGCAGGTCATGGTCGAGAAGATGGTCCGACCCGAGGAGGTGCTGATTGTGGAGAACGACGAGGGTGAGATTGTGCGAGAGTTTGTCAAGGAGAGCGACACGATCCAGCTGTACAAGACAACGCGAGAGTGCTTGGTCTATCTCACTCACCTGGACGTTGTTGACACAGAGAACATCATGTCCGACAAGCTGCAGAAGCAGGTCGACGGCAGCGAGTGGTCGTGGAACAACTGCAACACCCTCTGCTGGGCTATTGGCTCAATATCGGGGGCAATGAACGAGGAGACCGAGAAGCGATTCCTCGTCACCGTGATTAAGGATCTCCTTGGCCTGACTGAAATGAAGCGTGGCAAGGACAACAAGGCTGTCGTGGCCTCCAACATCATGTACATCGTCGGCCAGTATCCTCGCTTCCTCAAGGCGCACTGGAAGTTCCTCAAGACCGTCGTCAACAAGCTGTTTGAATTCATGCACGAGACGCACGAGGGTGTACAGGACATGGCCTGCGACACCTTTATCAAGATCGCCAACAAGTGCAAGCGACACTTTGTCGCACTGCAGCCGGGCGAGCAAGAGCCTTTCATCGACGAGATTGTCCGCAACATGCGCAAGATCACATGCGATTTGACTCCTCAACAGGTCCATACCTTCTACCAGGCATGTGGCTATATGATCTCTGCTCAGGGCCAGAAGAGCGTGCAGGACCGTCTGATTGAGAATCTGATGTTGCTCCCCAACTCTGCCTGGGACAATGTGATTCAGCAGGCCAACAACGACCCTTCCATCCTAGAGGACGCCGACACTATCAAGGTGATTGGCAACATCATGAAGACCAATGTGGCCGCGTGCACCTCGATCGGCAGCTTCTTCTACACCCAGATTGGCCGCATTTACCATGACATGCTGAGCATGTACCGTGCCTCCAGCCAGCTCATTTCCGACGCCGTCGTGAAGCAAGGTTAGTACCTCATCGCTTTATTTTTGTTTTCGTGATTTAGTGCTGATCCTGCCGTCAGGCAATATCGCCACCAAGACCCCCAAAGTGCGCGGGTTGAAGACGATCAAGAAAGAGATCCTCAAACTGGTTGACATCTACGTCCAGAAAGCAAATGACCTTCAGATGGTCAACGACGGTATGGTGCCGCCGCTGCTGGATGCCATCCTGGTGGATTACCAGCGCAACGTGCCAGATGCGCGAGATGCCGAAGTCCTGTCGGTCACAACAACCATCATCCACAAACTACATGTACGTTACCGCCCCGGGAGATCTAGGCATTGGGTCAGATCTCTCCATGGCAGCCTGAAGACGTTGTGGGCTAACTCTTGGCAGAACATGATGGATGACAAGGTGGCTGCTATCATGGACGCCGTGTTTGAATGCACGCTCGACATGATCAACAAGGACTTCCACGAGTATCCCGAATTCCGGGTCGAATTCTTCAAGCTGCTCCAGGCCATCAACCTGTTCTGCTTCCCGGCCCTGCTCAAGCTGGACGGGCGACAATTCAAGTTCGTGATCGACTCGTGTCTGTGGGCGTCAAAGCACGACAATCGCGAAGTGGAAAACACTGGCCTGGCCATGTGCCTGGAGCTAGTCAACAACATGGCCCAGACCGACGCTCAGACGGCGGGAGTCTTCTTCCAGCAATTCTACATCTCCATCCTGCAAGATGTCTTCTACGTGCTTACTGACTCGGACCACAAGGCCGGCTTCAAGACCCAGTGCATGCTGCTGAGCCGCATGTTCCAGTTGGTTGAGCACAACTCAATCTCGGTTCCGCTGTACCAGCCCGACCAGGCCGCGGCCGGTACGTCGAACAAGGACTTTGTCACCACCTTCACCTCCAACCTCCTGCAGCGCGCATTCGCCAACCTGAAAGAGATCCAGATCCAGCACTTTGTCCAGGGTCTTTTTGCACTGAACGAAGACCCGAACAAGTTCAAGACGCACGTGCGTGATTTCCTCATCTCGCTCAAGGAATTTGCTGGTGACAATGCTGAGTTGTTTGCCGAGGATCGCGAGAAGGAGAAGACGGATGCAGCACTGGCCGAGCGCGAAAGAAACCTGAAGGTTGGCGGTCTGATCAAGCCGAGCGAGCTGGACGACGAAGAATTGTGACTCGAGAAGGAGCTCAGGATTGACTTCAATGTCAAGACAACAGCAGCCGAAGAACCGCTTGGGCCCAGCGTCGAGCATTACGCCACGGGCGCAGCCTTGGACGATGGATGGCAGTTTTACGAACTCTAAAACCCTAGTACTTGTGGCGTTGCCAAAACCCAGGTGACGAGCCACAAGTCTTGCGCCTAATTGGACCTCGACCAGGTCTGAGGAAGACAAAGCGCATGATGTCGGCCGTGTCAAGATTAGAAGAAAAGAAAAAGCATAGAGGGAGGGCGAGTGCAAGCATGGACTGACAGAACCGAGTGAACCGACTGGTGCCTCTGAAGGCTGAATGAGAAAGACAGATGACATTCCCACATTGATGTTGGGCGTGTTGTGTTTTGGAGACCGTCCTCTTTCGCTTCCCTTGTTAGCCTGTCGTTTCTGCTAGAGTCCAGGAGGGTTTCTTCCCCAGATTCCTGATTATTCAAAAATGATACCACACAAGTTATCGTGCAATCAGACAGGTCCCCCCCCCTGACCCTGGTCAGTAAGGGGCAATGCTAGAAAAAGAAAGGCAGTGAGTGAGTTTTGAATGATTTTTCTCTTTTTCTCTCCCCTCTTTGTCTATTTTTTGGTCTCTCTCTCTCTCTTCCAACCATTTCTTCCAACACACACACACAGTAGTAAAATTGTGTAGTAGTTCGTAGTTCGTAGTTAGTTAATAATAACAAGTCAAGAAAGGTATCAATCAAGAGAAGAAATGATTTTTTTTTCTCCCCCTACGACCAGCTAATACCAAGCATGATGGCCGCACCAACAAACAGGGCGACAAACTGCAAGAGGCTCTTTCTGATCTCGGCACCCTTGCCACCACCACCATTATTATGAGTATTCTGATCCAGCGAAGACGTCTCGAGCAACTCTGGAATAACAGCGACAGTGCCGACATAGAGGAAAGTGCCGGCGGTGAAGGGTAGCAGCATATCGCCCCATTGCAGACTGGTGCCCCAAATTCCAGCAGCAGCTGCCGTTGTTGAGATATTGCCATTGTGGTGGTGGTGATGATGATGGCTGTGGCTGCTGCTGCTGCTGCTGCTGCCACTAACTTCCTGGACGAAAATGCCAATGAGGGTGCCGAGAAAGGCGCCGATGGCGGTGACAAACTGCGCGCCCATGGCTTTGCGCTTGGAGAAGCCGGATTGGATGAGCAGGGCGAAGTCGCCGACTTCGTGCGGGATCTCGTGGAAGAAGACGGCCATGGTGGTGGTGGCGCCCAGAGCGGGCGAGGCGTAGAACGAGGAGGAGAGCGCGAGGCCGTCTGTAATGTTGTGCGTAAAGTCGGCGATTAGGTTGAGCAGGCCGGCCAGTTTGACGCTGGGGTTTGCTGTTGTCGGGGATGATTGTGATGCTGGTTCGGTGCTGGTGCTGGTGGTGGGGGATTTTTCGTTTTGTTGTGTGGGTTTGTTTCGCTGGCGAAGGGAGGATGATTCATTGGGAGTGGCTTCTGCTGCGGAGGTTGAGCCGTTGACGTGATTGTGGGCGTGATCTTTTTCTGCGTGCTCATGCTCGTGGCTGTGACTGTGGCTATGGCTGTGCCCTGCACCACCCGTGGCAATGCGCAGGATCTTGTCCATGGCCATGAACGTGACAATCCCGGACAGGATGCCGACTCCCAAGAGCAGATTGCGGTTAGGCTCCAGGAGGACAAAGCGGACGCGGTCCGGCTCGTGCTCGCCAAGGAAGATCTCGGGAAGCAGGTGGAAGAGGGTGTCACCAAGCAGACCACCGACGGCAAAGGCAACCATGATGCTCAGCGATGACGGGTCGATGTTGGGCGGGCACAGGGCCAGCAGGAAATTGGGCGGGCCGGAGATGTAGGCCGTTGCGAGGAGGGCATTGACCGCTGGCGAGGAGGAGGGGAATAGGAGGGTGAAGAGCCGGGCGGCCAGCGAGGTCGACGACGAGGCTGCTGCGGCTGCTTGTTGCTCGTTGAGCTGCTTGACAAAGTCACATTGCTGTTGTTGCCTGTTAGCCTGCTGCTACCATTCTGTGAGCTGATGGCCCTGCGCCCACCTCGAGCCCCTCCTGGATCTGTTCATTTGAGAGGGAGGAGAGTAACGGGGGGACCAGCCCTGCGGCCGCGGCCGATGAGTCCTCACTGGCCTCCACCGTTGTTGCCACGGCACAGAGGCCGACAGCAAGGGCGAGCAAATGCGGACTTGATAAAAGGGCTTGAAACCGCATCGTCGTGAATAGAAAGGGGACGGATTGTTGGCTGTGTCTCTGTTTGTTGGAGTCAGGATAATACTTATGAACACCTCCGATTCTCGGGTTCCAGGTGGAGTTGTGTGATGCAATCCATTGTTCTTTCCTTGCTGCAGGGGGTTCCTGCCAACTAATTTAACCGTTCATAACCCAAAAGTTAAAAATAACTCTAAACCACTGTACAATGAGCTGGGCTGAGCTTCTGGATGTACTCCGTGGCTCTTGCCATTTTACTCTGATATAAAGCGAGATGACCAGGTCCTTCCTTCCCTCTTTGGCATACGCCCTGGCAGTTGGCAGCCGGGGGAATGGGAAGGAACGCGTCAATTAATCGGTGGGCTCCTGCTCGAGTATTCAAGGGTTCCTCTATTCAACACTTAGAGATCAATCAAATGGCCAGCAACGCTCATACTCGGCCCTTTCATCATCTGTCTCAGCCAGCTGATCTAGCATCTGACGCTTTATCTCGTCAAGCTCAGCTTTGCAATCATCGTATCGTTCATGCTCAATGAGACCTTTGTCCGGCCACAAATCGCCCATCCCGTTCTTGATCTCAGCCATAACGTCGGTTCCTGCCACTGCACCATCGCACTCCACTTTGATACGTTCGCGCTCAGCGTCCGAAAAGTTGAATGGGAATGAGTCGCCTGGGTTGACGGCGGGCAAGTCGGTCCATGTGTCCTTCAGATCAAGCAGGAATGATTGGAAGTGCGCCTCGCCGTACTCAAACATTCGGTGAGCAAGAAATAGAAGCCCATATGCGGTTGTCTTGCGGAATTCAACCACTCTAAACAGATCTGGGGTTTTGGAGTGCATGAGCTTCCGCCATCCAATGAACAGGTTTTGGACGGCATACTCATTTATCGCCGTAGCCCGGTCTTCTGGCGACAGCCCTGAAAGCTTTGGCTGTGGTACCAGATCAAGCGTCTCCGGCTTAGAACCATCCAAGTCGATGAAGGCAGGGTCAGGATGGTGGTTGAAGAGGGGTGAGATGTGACAAGACTGCCAGTCGATGACACCTGTGACCTTTGCGAAATTATTTGGGTCCACGAAGATATTATCATCATGCAAATCATTATGCCAGAGGCAGGGCCGGGTGATTGCTGGATCCTTTGGGATGAGGGCCTCAATGACTTGTTGGTAACATGCCAAAGCGGCAAGTTTCTGTTTTCTGTCTGGTTGGTAGAGCCTTGGGCCGCACATCAAGGCAATCTGCTTCGGAAGTTTCAAAGACTCAACAGCCTGCTTCTCGCGTGTCCCGACAGCTTGCAGGTACTGTGTTAAGGAAGCCCCTGTTGTACTCTATCAGCGTGAATCGAACAATGAGACAACCCACAACATACACGGCCCTCGATCGACATCCAAAAGGGATCGGCCTGCATCGCACCAATCACGACCTGTAGCCGGGCCAATGGTGAATTTGGAGTCCCTAATGACCTGATCATCCTTGACATAGTAGCTGCCTGTTGGTGGCCGCACATCTCGAGAGTAGTACAAGCTGCCATAATGGGAGAATGAAACACTTAACCACTGCTTCTGGAGGCGTATCATGGCAAGAAGCACTTGAAGCTTCTCTGGTAGTTTCATTGTGCTCCAGACTTCCGACAGCGGAACACCTTCAGCCTTGTCCATGATGATAAATTCAGCCCCGACAGGATGTGATTGTGCCTGCGAGTTCCAAGCGTGTACATGAGGCACTGGTGTGTTGAGAACCTCTCTGGCCTCCCGAATCACGCATGTCAGCCAGACTCCATGCCGACGAAGTCAAAGGAATACCTACAAAGTCCATCGTGGCAACCTCACTGGCGGTAGTGAAGTGTGGAATGCCAGCATTCGGATTGGGCACCTTGGCCACAACTTCTCGACCATCATCCATAGACATGAGGAACGCTTTGTTGAACATGCCATCGGCGTACTTCTTAATATCAATGCATTGCACTGCTCCTACCGAGTCTGCTGCGACTCTTGCCAGCCGGTTCATGTCGAATCTGACCTCTCGCTTGTGAAGATTCTCCTCTCCATCGACGATAAAGCGGCCACGTGTGAATTTGAAGAATTCATCATTAGAATTCCAATCTGATGTAGATGAGTGTAATTCTCGATCCTTTCATTGGGGGCTTGCTCACCGGGCTGAGAAAAGCCCTGGACCATGGTCGATAAGGTGGGCGTGCTAGAGATAGAGTGGCAGTGCTGTTTCGACGTTTTTCTTATCCTGGGAATGTAGCGCCAAAGCCACGCATATGAAGGTCGGTGCATGTTTTCATGAAATGTCATGCCTACCACGAAGAGTGAAAATCATGGGGAGGACCGCCGGCCCGGGGAGGATATCATGATACGAGAATCGGGAGCCGCATCGATTTTGGGGAACAAGTCCTCTCGACGATTCAATCAAATTCGAAGGCTGAAGACTTTTCTCTGAAGAAAAAGGCTGCTCAGGGTTCCCACAAGATTTATTCGACTGCAGATGTGTAGAGATTAAAGAGAATATGACCGAGGAAGAGGAAGAGATGTATTCATTCGTCTGCTTCTAATTAGGCTGAATACCTCAGGCCAAAAAGGGGCTCATTTCTTGGCCTTGGCATTGCTTCCTGAGGAAAACATTGATAATTGGTGTCCATCAATAATAACTACAAGATTGGAATCGAAAGCGGAGACCAACTCACAGGCGATTAATTCACAAACAAGACAAGCTTTCGCAGTTGGTCTCCCTGTTTGGGGTCGGACACTCAACGCGTCTACGCGTGTAGTGACATACATCGCGAAAGTGACACGCTAAAAGTCCCATCCAATCATATTTCAGAGATCACGTGAAATGCCTCGTTTTTGGCGCCAAATCAGTTTCCAACGTCCATCCAGTTGCTGCCTAGAATTTCAAGTGTGAGACGACGACGAGGATAGTGCAAAGGAGCAAATTATATCATTTTATTTCAGCGAAACTTGCGGTAGAAATAATATAATATGATTGCTTCATGTGCATGAACTTCCTACGCTATAACAACTACCTACTACTGCTCTCTGTTTCTTCAAACACCCTTCAACCTGCATCTCCATGGAAGAGATTGAGAGGCTTCGGAAGCAGCTGCGGGAAGAACAGCTCCTACGAGAAGAGGAGCAACGACGACGCGAAGAAGAGCAGCTCCTACGTGAAGAAGAGAAGCTCCTACGTGAAGCTGCCGAACGTCGTGCCCTGGAGGAACAACGCCGACGAGAAGATGCTGAAGAACGTGCAGGCGCCTCGCAAGCGTTGACACTTGCCCAATACCTCCAAACATGTCATTCCCTCAGCCTTGCCATCAAGGTGGTAACTGCCCGTTCGTTGACGACACAAGGAGTCACGACAGTTCCCACCGGCCGAATCTATCCCCGACGAATAATGCCATGGACTGGATTCGGGAGGGAACAGGAAAAGATTTGGGATCTGCTCTCCTCCAGTCCTTCATTTTCTTCCAGAGCCGCCTTTCCATCCCAACATCAGCTGGATTATGTGCAGTCTCGGCTTCCCCTTGTGGGCAGTGAGATTGGACTCCGCAACCATGAGCGAGACGCTGTGGAGAATGCAGTCCAAACGTTGATGGAGGTCACAAACGACGATTCCCTGTTAAGCAAGCGCCTCGGCCTCAATGGAACGGTCAAGTTCGAAAGTCACACTAATCTTGGTATGACTGAGTCCTCAGGCCAAGGCTCGACTGGCTCAGGGACGGGTAAGCCAGCACCAGCTCGTCGCAAGGCACGAGGAAAGGGCAATCGAGCAGATCAGTTCTGCATCCACCAGTCCTCTGATGGACAAAGACTTCCTGTGGTCGCGATTGAGTATAAGGCGCCGCATAAGTTGAGCTGCGACGACATCATCACAGGCCTGGTCTCAGAGATCCAACCCGACCGGGATGTGATCAACCAGGAGGGTCAAGGCTTTGAGTTCGCAGCAAGGCGATTAACTGCTGCTGTTGTTACTCAGCTCTTCTCCTACATGATAGGTAAAGGCATCCAGTATGGGTATGTATGCACTGGGCAGGCCTATATCTTCCTCAAGATCCCACAAGACCCCTCTTGTGTCTATTACTCGGTTTGTGTGCCGAGCCTGGATGTTGAAGACAACGATGAGACTCGACTCCATCGTACGGCTGCCGCACAAGTCTTCGCCTTTCTGCTTCAGGCCATCCGGTCGCCACCGCCTGCTCAAGCCTGGCATGAGGCAACTAAGACCCTTGATGTCTGGGATGTGGAGTACGAGGATATATTGGCCAATATTCCGGAGACGGATCGGAAGCCACCACGTGAGCGTGCTTATAAACCCCAACGCTGGAAGAAGGCTGTACGCTCCCCTGTCAAGACACGCTCTGCATGCAAGCCCCCCAAGGATGAGATGAACAAAAAGAGGAAGCCAAAGGGGGATGACAGTGACGATGACCATGACAATGACGACGATGACGACGACGACGACGACGATGATGATGATGATGAGAGTCCCTCTCCAACACCAAACCCAGGTGGATCAAAAGGTGGCAACTCAGGCAAAACAGGTGCGGCCTCGCAGAAGGGCACCAAGACATCATTAAACATCCACACCCGACCATACTGCACACACAAGTGTCTTCATGGGCTAGTGTTTGGCGGGGCCATGGATGAGGAATGTCCCAACTCGGCAGATCATGGCCAAATGCATCTCAGTCGAGTTGATTTTCTTTGTCTGGTGCGGCATCAACTGTCAGTTGATCGTGGAGCAGACGCTGATTGCAAACCGCTTTACCTGTCAGGATCTCGTGGAGCCCTCTTCAAGGTGCGCCTGTCGTCCCATGGCTATACACTCGTGGCAAAGGGCGTTGAGGTCATGGATACCAAGGAACTACAACATGAAGCCCAGATATATGAACATCTTGATGACCTCCAAGGCGAGTGCATTCCTGTCTGTCTTGGCCTCATTGATCTTATCAAGCCATACTATTATGACTGTGGAGTCTATGAGCACTTCATGTTCCTCAGTTATGGCGGGCGACAGGTCCTGCAAGAGCTGGGAGAGATCAGTACAGCTATGGCCGATGAGATTGTCGCTGCGTTCAGTCAATTGCATGAGCGCCGTGTTCTCCACCGCGATGCAGAGCTGCGCAACGTACTCTACGACAAACGTATCAGCAGATGCATGATTGTGGACCTGATGCTGTCAGAGCTCCATGACCGTCAACCTCTGGGGACCATCAACGTCAATAATGGTCAAGGTCGGAAGAGGAAGCGGACACAGAAGCAGGAGAAGGAGAAGGACATTTTTGCTGCTGAGGTCGAATCTTTGCGGAGGAGTTTAGGGAGGCGTGAGGTGTATTATTATTGAGCCTGTAGAAGAAATCAGATGCGCCTGACCTTGCAAAATACAGTACCTACACCGATTCCAATCCACCAGGACTGATATTATCTGGTAAGGACTTCCTGATGGTCAGTGCTATAACAGCACTAGTCTGCAATGGGAACAGTTAAGGTTAAATTAGTGTTAGTGAGCTTAGCATGCTTGTTCCCTGTTGATCATCACGTGCATCTGACAGAGGGGTCTCCTCCTCTCTCTCCTCTGCGTCACAAGCCCCATTGAGCGTCATGACTGTTGCCCTTTAGGGCAGCCAGCATGCCGACTAACCTTCTTATGCACCGGCAGCGCCTGCGCCTAAAAGTCGAATGCTACAGTACTATGTACCGTCATTGTGGTTACCCACCAAGCTCCAACTTCCACAGCGATGGCGAGCTCGGTCCAGAGCTTCTCGCGTGGTACAAAATGTAAGTTACCGGCACAACTTCTGGTAGGTTTGCTTGCTCTGTCTTTTCTCCAGTGCTCAACATAGTCACCATGTTGCCTTGGACCTCGATCGTGTTATTCCTGTTTGCATCCTGCAGCCAGCAGGTAGCTGCTCAATTCGTACCACCTCCCTCAGACTTGATTACTAAAGAGGGGTACGCCGGTATCAATGTCCGCTACAAAGAGGTGCCCACCGGCATCTGTGAGTTGAATCCGCATGTAAAATCGTACTCGGGATATGCAGATGTTGCCCCAGACCAGCACATCTTCTGGTGGTTCTTCGAGGCCCGCAACGTTACCCCCAGCGAAGCCCCCTTGACCGTCTGGATCAATGGCGGCCCGGGCTCTTCCTCCATGATCGGCTTGTTCCAGGAGCTAGGCCCCTGCCGAGTGCATTCAGATGGCAAGCCCTACGACAATCCACACTCGTGGTCCACGGTCTCGAACGTGCTCTTCATCGACCAGCCTACCCAGGTCGGCTTCTCTTACTCGATCCCCGTTCCTGGCTATGTTAACGCAAATACTGGCGATATTATACAGCTGCCAAACCAGACCTGCCCAGAATACGCCTCTGACTGGGACTGTGGAACATATGCAGCGCCAAACCCGACTCTGACTGCCAACAGCACAGGCTCGGCAGCACCAAACATATGGAAGACTATCCAGGGCTTCACAGGCGCCTTTCCACAATACTCCCAGAATGGTTTCTATTTCACCACAGAAAGCTACGGTGGCCACTACGCGCCCATCTTCAACCAGTACATCCTGGAGCAAAACGCAAATCTGCCTCCAGGTGCCCACGAAATCGACCTCAGAGCAGTCCTGATCGGCAACGGGTGGTTCGACCCGATAATCCAGTACCAGGCCTACTACAACTACTCCGTCTGGCCCGGCAACACCTACGACGTCGACCCATTCAACGCTTCGGTCAAAGAGCAATTCTACAACAATCTCTATGGACCAGGCAACTGCATCGACCAAACCATTGCGTGCAATCAAAACGGCATCGACGCAGTCTGCAGCATCTCCGACAGCTGGTGTGCGCAAAACACCCAGTTGCTGTGGGACACCTTCTCAGGCCGCGACGAATACGATATCCGCTACCTCTCGCCCTCGCCCTTCCCCCCCGAATACTACGTCGACTATCTCAACACGCCAGAGGTGCAAACCGCCCTCGGCGCCTACGTCAACTTCTCGGAATACAGCTACGCCGTCGGCAACAACTTTGGGGAAACTGGCGACGACGACCGCGAGTACGGGATCCAGGCCGCTCTTCGCAATCTGCTCGCCAATAACGTCACCGTCGTCACGTACTTTGGCGACGCCGACTACAACTGCAACTGGCTCGGTGGCCAGGCTGTTGCTGAGAAACTCAACGCCCCTGGATATGCACACGCCGGCTTCGTCAATATATCGACCCCTGATGGTGTCGTCCATGGCCAAGCTCGCCAAGCAGGCACCTATGCCTTTGTCCGGGTTCGTCTCTGTTCTTTTCTTTTCATTTCTTTCCCTTGTTTGGTCTTGTATACATCCCTCCTTCCGTCTCCTTGCTTCCTTTTTTTCTTTTCTTTTCTTTTTTGGCAACCCCTTTCCCCTAACAAATCCAAAATCCAGATCTACGAATCCGGCCACGAAGTGCCCTTCTACCAACCTCTCGCCTCGCTGACGCTGTTCGATCGTGTGCTCAAGGGCCGCGATATCGCCACGGGCAAACACTCGATCAACACCACTGTCCCGTACATCTCCAAGGGTTCCCCCGTCAGCTCTTACCGCGAGGGCAATGCCACCGTGCAGACCCAGGTTCTCGACGCGTCCGAGAATGACTACTTCTACGACACAGAGACGAATTTGCCCGTCTTTACCAATGGTACCAGTGCGAATACTGGTGGTGGTGGGCAACAGGCGAGGAGGAGGAGTAGTAGTAGTAGTAATCGCCGGGCTCGGTGGCAACGGACGGCAAATTCGAAATCGAGGTTTGGATATTATTATGGTGGTATGAGGCTGTTTGGCTGATTTCGCGTTTTATCACGTACAGGGCTTGACTCTTCCAAGTAGCAGCCTCATATATAACTGAATAGGAGAAAACGGTCTGATTAGGAGAGGCATTCAGTTATCTCGTGTACTTAACTATCTCTCCTCTGTTGGCCCCTTTCATCAAGTCATTAGTCATGCTTCGTTGTTCATTATCATTATCATTATCATTAGTCATTAGTCGTTATTCATTAGTCATTATTCCCTTTGGGTATCATCAGGATATTATCTGGATATCCCGCTGTTGGTTCTTCCCAGGCAGGTTTCCGCCCCCACCCGCCCCCCCCCTTTTTTTGTGTTTTTGTGTTTTATTTTTTTTTGTGTTTTTCTCGTTTTTGAAAAAAATTCGTGGTCGTCGTGGTAATCATGAAGTTGGTGATCAATCTGTTGCCCCCCCCCCCCCCCCCCCCCCAGGCCCTCGTCCTCCCCCCCTTGCTGGCTCATCAGCACCCACAACTCCCTCACAGCCCTTCTGGCTTGATAGGGGCGAAGAACTTCTTGACCGAGGCCTGGCCGTTCAGCCGCATGGCCTCATCAACGCCCACATACATCCAGCGCTCCTCCTTCTTGATGTTCGTGCTTGTGATGTTGACGTCGAAGTCATCATGGATGTGGAGGGTCTCTCTGACATAGCCGCTCCTCGCTGCGATGTCGGCAGTCTTGAACTTGCCAATCTTGAAGCTCTGTTGCTGAACTTCGGACTTGATGACCTTGCCCTGCTCGTCTTTCTTCGGCTTCCACAGCGACTTCTTGCGATTGACTTTGCGACCAATGCCTAGGGCCTCGAGCGGGCAAGGCTCGGCGCCGACGGGTAGAGGTGTCTTCTTGTCGTGCTTGCGCTTGCAGGGGATGCACAGCTGCATATGCTGCCAGAAGAGCTGGTGCAGGGCATGCTTGAGATTCTCGGGGATGCGCGCGTCGAGGTGGCAGAATGCCTTGTCCTCGTCCTTGCATTCTTCTGGCAACCAGCCAAGCCAGGAAGCCATGTTGAAGACATGTGTGTCGACGGCACAGAGGGGATAGCCAAATTCAAATTCGAGAACGCAGACTGCTGACTTGACGCCGATACCATCGATTGAGAGCAGCCACTGGAAAATCTCTTCCTTGGTTTTTCCGTTGAGGAAGTCTAGCGATAGCATGCCAGGCACAAAGTCCGGCGCATTTGGTGGGTTTCCAGTCTCAATGTCATCGGGAAGCTTGCCATCGACTTGGAGAAGCTTCTCATTCTCCTTGTAGACCGAGTTGAGCACGCCAAGAATGTGAATGGCACGCTGGTTGCCGAAGCCAGCGCCGCGAATGTGGTTGGAGAGCTCTCGTGGCTCGAGCTTCATCATAATGTGGTAGTTCGGGATGTTAGTGACTCTCTTCTCGCCATTGACCGTGTACGGAAAGTCTTTGGTCAGCTGGTTCTGCACAACAATTGCATGCTCGTTCTTGGTCGCCTGTGACATGACGACGTTGATGATTGAATGCACCGTGCCTCCTCTTGCTCCATGTAGAGGCTTCTTGGCGACGCGTTCAAGCTCGACATTGATGTCGTACCCATTCTTCTCGAGAGTCCATTTGGTGAGGATATCGGCGACCTGTTGACACTCCTCAGCGGTTGGGTGGGCGTGCCCGTCGTACGGAGTCCAGTTGAAGCTGACACGGTACTTCTTGGACAAGTGGCCCCCTGCAGGAGGCTTGGCCAGCTTCCTTCGAAGTGCTGGCTTTGGATCCGTGACATCTGATTCGTCTTCTTCAATGGTCTCATCGGCTTTGCCCTCGTCAACGTCTTCCTTTCGGGGGTAAGCAGGTTCAGTTCCAGCAGTTGGATCAGCTGGGTCGACTGATTCAACCGATTTGACTGGCTCAACTGGCTCAACTGGCTCAACTGGCTCAACTGGCTCAACTGGCTCAACTGGTTCGTCCTTTTCCACTGGCTCAATTGGCTCATCTGGCTCATCTGATGTGACCGTCTCAACTGGCTCCTCTGGCTCACCCAGCTCAACAGCAGCATTGTCACTTCGAGCAAGACTGGGAACCTTGAGGGTGATAAAGGGACCATGGGCAGAGATCGTTGGGTCCTTGTAGAACTTTGTGGTCTCTGAGAACTCAGCAGTTATCTCCTCGGAAAAGTCAAAGTCTCCAAGGGCACAACGCCTCAGAACCCGAGCTTCATAGTTCTCATGGCGGTAACCAACAACTCCTCCGTCCAAGTAGTCATCATCATCGTCTCCAGCATCCCACTTGCGCTTTGAGGCCCCTTTGTTAGTCGCATCGTGCCATTGGACAGTGTCATCAAGGCCCAGTTCATCATCATCTTGCATCAAAGCACCACCAACATTGAGGAGACTGAGAATAGCGGCTTGTTCCTCCATTGCTTTGCGAAAGGAGCCATCAGCTGCAAGTCTCTTGCTTCTGCGGAGACCTGTTTGGGTAGCCATCTTGTCTCTACACCTAGGCGGATATGAGTGGTGAGTGCACAATGTCTAGAATAGTGATCAGCAAAAGCAAAGAATAGTTGGTGCGGGAATAAGAAGATTGTGTGTATTGTGAGGGGGAAGGCGGATCTTTTGTGTCTGACAGGGCACCTCTATTCACTGATCCAGGATAGATTTGTTGAGGGCAAAGACGTGAAGATACTGCTGATTTCATTGCAGAGATCCTATTCACTTAGTACCAGGATGTAGACTGAGGTGAAGTCATGATCCCAGAATAGTACAAGTGAAATGAAAGAGAGATAGTCTAGACTCCTGAAGCCAGGGAGTTTGACACAGTGTTGGATTGAGAATTGAAGGGGAAGTATGAAAGCATAGCCAGCTAGAGTCAGTGTGTCTCCTTACCTGATTACAGGACTAGGGACTAGATATCTAGAATCCTTTTTTTTGTCCTTTGCATGCAAGCACACAGACCTAAACAATGTTAGCCTGTAGTCCCATTGGCAGTGAAGCCATGAGCAAAGTAAGACTCACTGAAATGATATATGTAAATGATGGTGAATTGGTGAGAAGAAACTCAGGGACAGGTCAAACTTCACTTCAGTAGAGAGAGCTTGACCGTGAAGTTGGAACAAATACAAGCAGTGAGTTGGGAAGATTCAACAGATGAGCTGTAAGATACAGTGAATTGAATGATATGCTTTGAGAAGCAAATAAGGATATGGTGAAGGTAAAGAATATGAGAATTGAGGAAGAAAAGTGAGGTGAAGTTGTTTGAGTTGAGTATTTGGGGGGAATAAGTGGGAGTGGAGTCATCTTCACAACTGTATTGGGTTAGTAGGGTAGAATCAGAGCAAAAAGGGAAGGAGCACATCAACCCAGGTGGCGAATTACTCACAAAGGCAGGTGCTATTCTTCTGCTCTCAGCAGAAATGGCAAGAGCAGGGCCGGTTTGTTGTTTTTCTTGTAGGGAAAGAGCATCCCAGCTCTAGTAGGTGAGGTATAGCAGTGGCCATAGTGGAATTGTAGTTCTGATATCAACCTTGATCTTGAATCTCTCAGCAGGGTGTAATGATGACTTCAAGGCCATTGTCCCAAGTCTTTGCTGTAGGGTTGTCAATGCAGCGGCGGTTTGAGTGTGGCTGGTAGATGATGAGGATCTCATGAACGGTCCCTATGCCAGTGGCCTGGATGAGCAATCCTTGGAAGTGTGAGTAGGCCATTGATATCTTGGCTGAGTATTGATCAGGAGTGTACTTGATTTGAATTCTGTGCAGCGAAGACTGTGAGGGTGAGGATGCTCTGCTTGTGGCTAAGAGGAGAATGAGGGTCAAGTTATTATCCAACTGACTGCTTCATTGCCAGGAGGAGAAGAATACTGTCAGGTGTCCCAAGTTTCAGGGCACTGGTTAGCCTGGGAACAGCTGTGTCTGGATGGACTGCTTGCCATTTGCCCCTGGACTGGTTGATACTCACTAGGCAGTCAGAAGGAGTTAAATAAGCACATCAAGGATCATTGTAAAGAGGCACACAGAGGACTGAAAAATAGACCAGTGATATAATAATATAACAAACACTGTATACAAACCAGAACACACATCACACAAACACAGACAATGCAAGAGCATGCTGCTTTGTTAATAGAATAGGTACTGAGTGAAGGGCTGTGTCACCATAGATGAGTCAGTTCCATATGTGAGATCAAGTGTCAGATATTGGCTGTAAGGATTCTGGCAGAGTTAAGCTCCCTAACAAGCCTTTAGTCAGAGGCATCATGGTATCATAAAGCCAGACCCATCAATTGACAAGAAAAAAGCCAAGGTTGATGTGGTAGCTAGTGTCTGAATCAGGGGTACCTCTGTCTGGTGTCAGACTCTAGGGCCTGTATCCAGGCAAGGATGTATGTGAGAAAGCCTTTGGCGTGCCGTGAGCTGACAGCAGATTCTGTGTGCATATGATCTTGCTTGTCTCTTGCTGTTTGAGCTCGATTCATGAGGTGACCCAAGAAGTTCCAGGCTCGCAAATAACTGTTGTAAGTTGCCAAGGAAGTCGACTGCCTGTGTAGAAAGACATGTTTTGGGCAGTCTGCTCTTTGACAAACACTGATGAGCCAGACCTGGATTGATGCTTAGTGTTGATCAAGGACGACATGGCCAATGCTTCAATCTGCGATTGCATGTTTCTGGTTGTATTTCCGGAGCCGTCTCTTCAAGTCACCTTCAGTCTGTTGCATTGGGTTGAGCTTTCTATCACGCGCCATGGCCCTGGTGTCCTGTCCGTACTTTGCAACCAGTCGGCTCAGCCACTCCTCTTCGCGCTGACTCTGTTGGCGAGGCCTCCTCTTGGCCACTGCCTCGGCTTCTCTGGCAGCCTCTCTCTCCAGTTCTGCGATCACGCCTTTGACTGGGGCAGATGACCCCTGCTGTGGCTCGTCCAGGATATCGTTCAGAGGGTCGTTCAGGGGATTGTCGTCAGCACCATGGTCCTCATCCGTTTCGGGGCGGAGAACGCGAATAATGCGGCCGGTCTCGGGATCTCGCTCGACCTGGATTTCCTGTGCCTGGACTTTTCCCGTCTCTCTTGCTTTGGGAATGGCAAGACTGTCGCCCGTTCTAATGTTTGTCGCCGCCTGGTCTTTGTCTTTGCCCTTCTTCTCTGTGCCACCCGTCGGGCCGCCCAATTTGGAGGACAGGCCTAGTCGGTTGTAATTTTGCCATAGCGTTAACTTGCGGTCCCTAAGAATGTATATTAGTCAAAGGTGCAATGCTCGCCGGGTGTGAAATCCTCCAGACATGGCGGACGGCGACTCTCACCAGTTTGCTGCAATAATGGCATTGTGACCGAAGTCGACCTTGCGGTGGCCTGTCTTTGTCCGCTTGCTGTCTTTAGGCCGCGATTTAGGAATGGAAGAGCGATTCTTGCGTTTCTGTCTCTCGCGACCCATGCTGTAGTGAGGAGCAGTATGCAGGCAGTATGCAGGCAGTATTGCTCAATCACTTTTATGGATGGGCCGTGAGAAGAAAAATGAGAATACTTAGAATGACGCTGTTAGGAGATAAGGGCAAATTAAGTTACGGAGTTAAGGTTGGTCAACTTAATTGATGAAAAGTTTTGAGGTACTTCAGTGTCTCTTTTGTCTGGCTATCTATCTACTGTCTATAGGCACTAGCCAAGGTGACCCCGGAGGCTCGTCTCTGGGGCTTGTTGATGAATCAAGGAGGTCAACCTTGTTCACGATTTCGATGTCTTTAGCCTCGGACGGAGTGCTAAGCTCGGAACCCGCAGATGACGGAGTTGCAAATTCAGCACTGTCCTCATCACTCAGCGACGGAAGGTCGCTGGGGATGGCGATAGCGATGGGTTGCTGATCGATTGGTTGACATTCAACCGTGCTTGCCTCATCCTCAATGGTCCACTCCCACCGTCTTCTCTTTCGCGAGCGTCGGTGGCTGAATGGTGAATCTTGAGTCTGATCGACTGGGGCCGTGTCATCTGCGTGCAGAGGGGCGGCAGCCTTGTCACTGCTCCCGTCATCTCTTCTAACACGAGCACGAGCACGTTCTGTGTTCAGGTCTGCGCTACTGGTTGAGCTCGACTCGTCTTCGGAGGAGCTAAGGTCGATGTGGCGGGCCACGTAGACCTGTGTGACGATCTCCTCGTCCATGGCGGCAAAGGAGACCGTCTTCTCGGGTGGAAAGAAGACCTTGCGTGTCCCTCGGGGGCTGGCGCTTGCTGCAACCGATCCTCGCCGGGGCTCATACACAAGGGCCGAGTTCTTGAGAATGGGCTTGACATCATAGGGTAGGTTCTTTAGATCATACGGTGCTCGCCAGCGGAATGGGCTGGGTGCATTGGATTTGGATCTGGGGAAGGTGACAGGCGATGGGCTTGCCGATGTGGGAGACGGCCTCACGGCCAAGTCAAAGGTGTTGTTGAAGGTATTCAGAGTGGTCGGGGTGACGGTGGCCATGTCGTCGATTCGGTTGCTGGCAGAAGTTGACGTCGACATGCCATGGGAGGTTTGAAGCGACGATGTCTGCAGCGACAGCTTGGGCCGCTTCGAAGCAGGCATTAAAGTCGAGGTTGAGAGAGCAGTTGTATACTGTGATGAGACGCTGGCTACCGAGGTAACATGATCAAGGTAGGGACATGGAGTCGGCACAGGCTTCACAGGACCTAGCATATCTGGCAGTCCAGAATGGAATGCAGCACTGCGAAAATCGATTTCTGCTGGTCGGCCAGGTACCACGGGCGGTGCGTCCGTCTGACTGTAGCAACGGCCGCAGGGGTAGCCGTGGGGTTGCTTTTCTAGCCCTAAAACAAGAGAGCCCGAGGGGTAATCGAAAAGAAATGGTTGGCGAGATTAATGTCGCCGCGTGGTCGGACAAGCGAAGTAAGACGAGATATAGTCGTCACCAGGAGGATTCGAGACACCCCTGTCGAGTGCCTCAACAGGCAGAATCGTAGTATATGAAAGATCGACGGGGGCGGAAAAGGCGAATAGCCGCCGGAACCGGGCTTGGGCTTGGACTAGGCAGCAAGCCAGAGGGGGACGACGATGCAAGGAGGAAAGAGGCGGAGCAGCGCAGAGCAGAGCAGAGCAGAGCACAGAGAGAGAAGGACCATGATGGAAGAGCAATAATAATATGATGAATTTTGCAATGTGGTGGTGTATGGGGGGACTAACTTGGGATCTAGACGCTCACGCCGTTCAGGGACACGTAAGAAAGTTGCGTCAACTACATCACGAGAAAAGCCTTAACTGGGTTACTTGCCGCCTGAAAAGCTGGATTGGTGACTCCATAGAGAAGAGTCGAGCCAACGGTGCGAATTTGGGGGGGGAAGGGGCGGATGGGGCGAGGGGCAAGGGCAATTCCCGAGCAGTCTAAATTATCGAACGGCGCCTGGGCCGGACGGAACCAAGGACTACGGGCAAGCGCGCCACTGGGCGTTGGGGGGGAGGATCTGAGCGTGCGATGGGTGTAGAAAAAACGGATGAGCAACAGGTGGCGCGTACTATATTTACATAGCCTCAATCCATTTGCGGTCTGGAAGCCGCTGGTGCGAAAATAGAACGCGCTAGGCCTATTGTGGCCTAGTCTGGGGGGCATCGGCCGGTCATCCTCCTCCGTCACTACTGCTTTGCTCCTTTTGGCCCTAGTCCGGGTGGCCACAGAAGCGGGGCAATCCATTGGCCATATGGCATTGTTGCCTGCAAGGCGTAGCGCCAGGGTGACTATCCCGTATCGCTGGGCTCACCATCGTCATCAGCCTCTGAGAGCTTTTGCCGCCGTGTAGAAGAAAGAGGACACATGTGCCTGTGCAAAAGAAAAAGAGCACCCTGGAAATGGCCGCAGAATGGCCGAGCAGGCCCCGTGTCCAACGCCTTGAATGAACCGACATTCCTTCTGTCTCAGCAATTGCGGCTTTGTCAACATTGCCCACCCATTGCCCAGTCCGTAGCGCCCGATGTGCGGCACACACAAGGTACACGACACGTGTAGGTCCATGTGATCGCCGAGGTGCCACCTGGGCAGTAAGTCACCCACCTGACTGATGGTATTGTGTATGTGCGAGGATGGCAAACGATGGGATGACAGCCTGGCAGAGATGACATCGACTGAGCCCATCCGCAATGTCCGTGTTGTGTTTAGAGTGCCCGTTGCTCCCAGATCGAGATCGGCTGCAACTGTCTCGTAACTCATGTCCACGCCCACGCTCACCCTGGACATCACCCTCATCCTGACCCTGGTCGCTAGGAGGCCGGCGCATAACAAGTTCCTGGTCATCTTCGTCTCGGATGCGAAAGTCCTTCAGTACGTGCTCCTGCTGCCGGAACATGCGGCCAATATCACGACCGTCGCTTGTGGCACTGTCAGATGCAGTCTCTGCCATGTTGGTCACAGCAATGTTAATCAAGCTAAGATTCCAACCGCCCTTCTCTGGGTGCAACTTTCGAAACATGTCAACCAGTGTGCCTTCTACGAGATTGGCCGCCAGGCTCTCAGGGTCTTGGCGCAGACTGAAGACGAACATTGGCAACGGCACCGACCTTGAGATTCGATGAATCGCACGCGGGCGGCTGCTATCAGCCCCGGGAGGAGGACGTGGTCTTGTGGATAGGCGTAGGGTACGTGGATGTGCGAGCCACCTCTTTCGAACTGGCTCTTGCCCCTCGCACTCGGGGTCATCCTCGAGCAGGTCGAGATGCATTCTCCTGATCAGCCGTAGAGACAGAAGGTACAGCTGCTCCTTGACTTGGTCAAATGTGCGTAGGTATCGCCTGTACGAGTCCTCCTGGCTGATCTGAGAGGGTACGAGCTTGGCTTTGGCAACTTCGCTGTGGTCAATCCCATGAAGCAATCCCCATATCTTCTCACCAATGCCCTTCTGGGAGCCAGCGCCTCCGAGAATGTCTTGAAGCATCTCGGGGCCCATTCCGGGATGTGTCCGAAGTTGGCCAACAGTGAGAGGCTGTCTCACCACATACATGGGTACCTCTTCCTCCCCTTCCTGCACGTCATCTGGAGTCTGGCCCAGTATTCGTGCTCGGAGTCTCTGTGCGATCTTGAAGCCGATGCCCGGCACTTGGCCAATCTCATGGCCATCCATGAAGTCCGTCACTGTAGAGGTGGAGTAGCCCAGATGGCCATATGGAGGCATTATGGTAGTTTGATTCCTGGGCTTATGAACGTTGCCTACCAGTTTGGCCAGAGTTTTGTTTGGTGCAATACCCACAGTCGCCGTATATCCCTTTTGAGACTCGAGCTCATGGCGGAGGTAGCGTGCCAGGTGGGATCCAAGTACCACTCGAAGCCGCAGCTCCCCGTCGTCGTCTTGCAGGCTGGCATTAATACCTTCAGCCATCTGCTTAGGACAGGTGGGTCCGAAGGGGGCCGTCGCATCAAAGTCAAAGCCTTTAGTGGGATCGTCCATGTCAAGGCAGAAGAATGAGGCTGCAAGATTGTTGGGGTTTAGCAGCCGCAAGTTGTACTCGACCATATCGGTGCAGTCAAGCCTAGGAGATTCATGAGTATGGCACCACAGCCCAAACTGGCGCTCACATTATTACCAGACTTCATCGAAGCCCAACCGTTCGGCCCGATGGCTCCATATTCGCGAGCGAAGAAAGTCGTAAAGTTCCTTAGACGCAGCACGAAACTTGGTCAAGTCTTCGCCCAGCACGATGACGACCTCAGGACAGACCTTCCTCGCCTCAGTAATGAGCTGCAGTTTGCGTAAGCCAAGCCGCCTTGCTTCGTAGTTACAGGTCACCACGATTTGCTTCTGCTGGATAGCGAGCGGCACTGACTTGAGCGCCGGATTCTCAGCCTCGACCACCGAGGCATAGAAGCAGTCATAGTCGAAGTGGATGATCAGTCTGCTATCGTCCAGATGGAGCCCCTTTGCCTTGTGCATTTCTCGGACATGTTCGTAAGTGGCGGAAGATTTAGGCAGGCCGATTGGTCTTTGGGTCAACGCCGACGAGAGGCTCTGTGAACGAGAAGATCACCAGCAGCAGCGAAGTCACGTGGAATACGGTTGCAGCATGTAGGTATTATTAGGCAGGAATGGCAGTACTATTTAATAACATACATTGAGCAAACTAGCAAACAAATCAAACAAAGCAAACAAAGCAAACAAAATACACGTGTAAAATAAAACAGAGCAAACAGCGCAAACACAGTAAACACAACAAACGCAGCAAACCCAGAACGTAGACGACAGGAAATCAATGCCGCTCACCACCGTTGTACATCATCGTAAGACGTGTCCCCCTTGGTTGATGATGAACCAATTTCTCCATTCCTTCGGCGAGGGAAGTGAAGGGAAGTACCATTGACCTGGGTCACCGGTGGCCTAACCGAGTTCGTCTCGCAAGCGCGGAAACTGGCAGTGTCGGTGTCCAAACAACAGCTCGTGACCTTGTTACTACAGGTGTAGTAAAGGCTCTTGTCGATCATGTCGCAAAAGAGGTTGTCTGGAAGCGATACAAACGACCGACCATAAGAGGTAGGGGATTCACACAGCTCGCGTGCGCTGGCGCGAACAGAGGGCGAAATGACCAAGAGATCAGCCAAGGGACGTCGTGCTGGGACTTGCGTCTGGTTGACTCCGTTCACAATTGTCGTATTGTCAAAATTGGCTGAGTTCTGATGGCCGAGTCTTCTTGTCGTAATATCTCTCCGCCGTCGACGAAGAGGATCGGCCAGCTTACCAGGATTATCGATGATGAAGCTAGGGTCCTTATCCGTGCCAATCATGGACTTGTTTTCGACACCCCTGAGAAATTCTGGAGGGCTTGGGAATATAAGAATCGAGTCCTCAGTCCTCAGCTTTGGATACATGCGGAATCGAGGTCCACTTTGGCACATAAGGGCCTTATTTTCGTCATAAGTGCGGGCCAGATTGACGTTTGTGTCGCTGAAGCTGGGAATATGGAAACCCATGCCTTGATGAGGGATGCCGTTGGAGCCATCTCTATCGATCCAGACGCATTTTGGGGGCTCCACTTCACCAGTGGATACGTTACCAAGGACGGGAGTGTTGCTGAAGCTCCAAGTAGCACCGCAAGTAGCAGCCACGTTAGTGCTGAAGCCTGCGTTTGCCCCGCTTGCATAGGTTATGCCTATGCCAGCAATGCATATTGCATCGTTTCCCCCATTGGAGATTGACATATAGTTAGCTGGGATGTTGCCAACCTCCTCTCTGGGTTCGATTACGACTTCGACAAAAGTCCCCTGGTGTAATATCTTGCTTGTGCCGTCGACTGACCCAATGGCGTTACCGATGAAATCCCAAAGTGAAACACCCGGTGTGTTCCCACCAAAGCTGGCCTCTTCGTTGGTGGACGAGCCCAAAGCTATGCGGACTATGGTGGCATCCTTCGAGGCTTCAGGAGGGGCGAGGAAGTCCTCGAGGAAGCCGACCAAGGAGACAAAGGAGTCCACAAAGCCGATCACCTGGAGTCCGGCAGCAAGCGCCATAGTGTCGGCAATATATGACTTTGTGCCAAGTATCAGAGTTTGGAGGGACGAGGAATGGAGATTGCAAGATGATATTTGTTCTGGTGGAAGCAAGGCAATAGGACACTCTGTGAAGTTGAGGAACTGGAGGAAATCTGCACAACATTGGCCGTTATATCATCTATTCCTACACGCCTCAAGAGCATTGTTCCAATATAATTTTAACTGAAACCGATTGCACCGTCTTGATGCCGCTTCAAAGACAATATCTGTGCCGGTCGACCTCTTCGGTCAGCGTCAAATGGTTTCTTATTGGGGCCAAAACGGGGTATCCGTAGTCCCAGCGGCATAGTGTCCGCCGTATATCACTGACGAGGAGGGATGGTGCTCTCTTCAGAAGGTTAAGCTCCGACCTCGTATAGGTATATGCCGTACACACCGTGTACTGTACCCAGGAAGGTCGTTATTTGGTCGCAGGAACGAAGAAAGTAGCTATTGTTCCAAGTTAGTCTAGAGACCGCAAGGCTGAATTAATATTAGTCAAGCCAAAGAGTTCCAGAACGATGTTGGCTGATAGACGACCTGCTTCTCATAGGTAACAGGCAACAAGACCGTTTCAGCTTCCTTTTGGCATCAAAAATTGGTTGGCCGCGGTTGCCCAAAAGATTGCTTGGCGGCGCTATTTGTGAAAGACGCAGCCTGTTTGGACGGCGTCTATTCTCTTGGCAATGACCCTTACGAAGTCTCGCCCCAAGCACTTGACCTTCAGGTCTGCCCAGCCTTTCCTTATCCCTTGAAACGTGTCTTTTAGGCTAGTAAATACCGTTCGAATGCGTATTGCGCTAATGACATCGCGTCTGGCGCGCTTCGCCAGGCTTGATACCATATGGTCACTGTCATGAGGCTGGAGTACGTTTCAGCATGTTTACTCCTGGCGGTAAGGCTTTTACACAGCCCAGTGCTGTTGTGCCCTGGGGAAAATCCATCCAAAGGCCTATGATATATCAAGTCGCTGGATGCTGCGATGGCGCTCATTCTTCCAAGTTCTCACCTCACGTCAAATTCAGCACCTTCAGCCCTCCTGAGAATTGACAATCCTGCCTCCTTCCTTCTGAAGCATATTCAAATCCCCAATCTCTTTACCCAACATGGCAAGCTTTGTCTTCTCATGGGCGACCTTGCTGTCGGCTCTGCTATCACAGGCTAGCGCACAGCTCCTCAGCTGCTCCGAGATCGACTGTCCCGCGGAAACCGGCGGCCTGACTCGATGCCATGTCGACAATACAACTCTGGTAAAAGCTGGTGTCGCAAACTTCTCTTCCTCTCTATCTCCAACACCTCTCACTTGGACTGTTGGACTCGCCCCTGGGCGATTCACTGCCGACGGTATTGATCAAAGGCGCTACTATCTGGGCACTCCGCCTGAGCTGGACCTCAGCACCCGGACAGACATCGCTGGTTGCGCACTTTTCTTCATTGGTATCGAAGCCAGTTTGGTTTTCCCGGGCACGGGTCAAAATCTATCCCAGAAGATTACTACTGATACCTGTGCCGATGCCCTTGGAAGCACCTGCGTCAACGAACTTACAAACCAAACGCTCAATCTGCTGGCGAGTTCCAACAGTTCAACCGATGCTCAATGCTCCGAACTTGCTCTGGCACTTCAGTCTTCGCCACCTGAATCCTGCACAAAGACAGGTAACTGGGGCAATATTACAGCAAAAGGTGAGTTTTCCTCGTTTGTCAAATACAAGCAAAAGGTCTAACTTCCTTCTCAGCTATCACAGGTTCTGATATTCCGCCTGTTGTTCAGCCTGGTGATTGCAACCCAACTTGGGACAAAACTTACAACTTGCGAAACATCGCAACTACCCTACGGCTTGCTGATGAGTCGCTCAGCAGCTTCATCACTCCCGTGATAACAACCTTCTTGGCCACTGGCAATGGGAGTGCGACCAGTGATTTGACGAGCCCAGAAGTGCATTTGAATTGTATGAAGCCAATGCAAGATCTTGCCGACGATTCGGCTCTCCCAGAGGGTGGCGGGCAAGCTCTAGCTGTTTGGAAGTCATTCCCATCCATGACTGTTGCCTTGGTCGGATTTTTGGCTGTGGCTGTTTCTATCCTGTGAGGGATCAGTCAGTGGTGGATTGGAGTTGATGTCATGTGTCATGTTGTGTATTTTACGTTCGGCGTACGTTTTTGAGGGACATGCTGCGATTATCACGGGGAGTGTGTGGTTCTGGGTGCAGATGGCATTGTATTGATTACTGGTTATTGGTTATTGATTGATTACTGGTTATTGGTTATTGTATTGATTACTGGTTATTGGTTATTGATTGATTATTGATTATTGGTTATTACATTACATCTGTCGAGGAATGTTATCGATCTGTGCGTATTGATCATTGTTCATTGGGGGCTTGGCATTCTCTTTCTGGCACGCGTCTTGTCCAAAAGCTAAAAAGCGCGTGTCACTAGTACAGTAACAAACACCCAACCACCAGTCGACCGGGCCTCGCCGCCCAGCGCCAATTCATTCATTCCTCGCTGATCTACTCCGTCCTGATGCATTTGCAACTTCCCGGCCGGTGACAGACTTTGATGCCGCCTTCCCACGAACCGTAAATGTCTCAAGGACATGGTGGGTTCCCCCAGCGCAATGTTTTTGCGGCCTCTACCAAACTGCCCGACCGCTCAGCCTACACGACAACAACCCAGCAAAGCTTTGCGCAGTCTGCATACGGGCGACGCCCCGAGCAGCAGCCCCCATACGCGGTAGCGACTCAGGTCCCGCCTCCACCGCAACTGCCGCAGCATGGGACTGGCGCCGCACCTGCGCCGCGACACAGCATGGAGAAAGAGCCGAGCGCACTGTCTGAGTTGACAGAAGAACAAAGGGACGAGTGCCAGGAAGCGGTATGGATGGATGATATTTTTTTTTTTAATTTTTTTTTTTGGATTTTATTTTCTTCCATTTCTCGAGAGTTCCGTTGCTGACAATGATAATGACAAAAACTGCAGTTCCAACTCTTCGACCTGGACCGCGACAAATTCCTCAGCTACCACGAGCTACGCGTCGCCATGCGCGCGCTGGGCTTCAACCTGCCGAAGCCGGAAATCGCACAGATGCTGCGGGCGCACGGCACCCCCGTGCCCACGTCGGTCAAGACGTCCGAGAGCGCCCCTTACCACGTCAGCCAGCTGCAGATCTCCCAGGCCGCGTTTATGAAGCTGGCGGCCGAGAGGGTGCGCAACCGCGATCCCGCACACGAGGTCGAGCGCGCCTACAACCTGTTTGACAACGACCGCAAGGGCTTCATCGTCGTCGAGGACCTGCGCCGTGTCGCCCGCGAACTCGGTGAAACAGGGCTCGAGGAAGACGAGATGATCGCCATGATCGAGGAGTTTGACTTTGAGGGCACGGGGACTGTTGCCAAGGAGGCGTTTTATGCAATCTGCTTGCAATGATGCATGCACGCACACACGTACTTACGTTACGCACGTGCACACCACCATGCTTATGTTGTTATGACTCTGTCAGTTGTTTTGATTGCCTGGAATCTGTCTTGAATATTGCAGCCATGCTGTAGGGGGGCTGGTGCAGGGGTGGCGTGCAGGTGCATCTGTTATGTTGGCGATATGGGCATTGATAGCCTTAGGATGCAAGGCACAGAGGCATTGTTGTGCTTTGCAAAATGAATAATTTGAGTGATTGCTTGTTTCTTGGCTGTATTGGCTGCCTGCTTCACAGTCATGGGCAAGACATGAGAATAAAGGAGAAGAGTAGGCGCCAAAAGGATCATCTCGAGATTTATAGGCCCCCTTCTGCTGATGAAGAAGCTCTCAGCTTCTTTATTTCTATCCTAAAGTTCTATCCCCAAGGGTCTTGAACTGCCCTCTTAGCTCTGGTCTCCGGCCCTGGAAACCTCTCAGAATCAAGCGCTTGCTTGCTTGGGTTGAAGAAAGGGATGCCTCGCCAGATCCCCTGCTGTTTCCCTTCGATCCGGGTGCCAGACAAGCATTTGCTTGGCCAGGTTTAGGAACGCTTCCTTGGCCTCTCCGTCAAGGCAGGACACTGTGTCGGCTAGATTCCGGTCAGGAATCAGGTCTTCGTATAGAAAACGACCTGAGAGGTTTCGTAAGCATGAGAACCATTCATTCGCAATAAGGAAACCCAGTAATACCCTTGTTGTCAAAGAATGGTCCACAGAAGTACTCCTCTGCGGTCTCGCATATACTGCCGTCCTCGCGCGTGACTGGTTGCGGCCATGAGTACGCTCGCATGTGTTGGTACCTTTGCATAACCTCAACAGGCGGCGGACCGAGTAAGGCTATCATTTCTGCGACGTGTAGCTTCGGATCGTAGCGACCGTGTTGATCATGGATATGCTGAAACAGCTCTTTGCCTTCAATCAGATCCCACATCTGCTCTGCATTAGTAGAAGCAACAACAACAATAATGGAGAACAACGAGATGCACCAGAACACCGAAATTCCAAATATCCACCGGCGTTTGCCATCCATTTCCCAATATCACCTCGGGGGCGCGATAGTGGTCCGGCTGAATAGGCCAGACCCCCCAGTCGTCGTCTTCCTCGAGACTGGTTGCACAGCCAAAGTCGACAAGCTGTGGTATGCTTCTCAGGCTTTTGAGCGGCCCAAAGTCATTTCGACACTGATAAACTGGCCGCCCTGTCGAATCGATTTTAAAAGCCATGGGGTGTTTAAGCTGATAATCCATGAAATCAGAAAGTACAGAAGGATCCTCGAATGAGACCATGACGTTTTCGAGCTTCAGATCGGTATGAGCGATCCGGCACACTTTGTGAAGATATTCAAGTCCTGTAAGAAGAATACGAATGTATGTTTTGACGAGCGGCAGTGGCATCCTTCCATGCTCAAAGCGCCGCTGATACATCGAAAGGGGCTCTCTTAGAGGTGGATACACAAGACATGAATGAGAGCCTTCCGGACCTTGAACTTCAAAAGCGTCTAGTGATGTTCGGATGAGTGAGCGACCATGATGTGACGGGTCTGCCTTGGAAACATGCAGTTCGAGCTCGCGTTCATGACTGGTAGAGCATGAATTGTTAGCGATCTTCAGCGCCACTAATCTCTCTTGCTCGTCGATATCCCTGTTATTTTTATCAGAAAGAAACAGCTTCAAACTGAACAGAGATGATTTAACGGCTACCCTTGTAAGTCACGCGCGAGCCATACTGTAGAAGACACGCCCCAGCCGACCTTGACCAGAGTTTGATAACGGTCAGCAAGCACCTCCCCAGGCGTCGCTGGGTAGAAGTGCTTGGAATTGTATAATGGCGAGATCTCTTCATCAATGGGAATTCCAGGAGGGAGTGGTGGTCCTCGAGAAGGAACGGGAAACGGTTTCTTGCGAAGCAAGGCTGACAAACGAGGGATGGAAGGCCTCATTCTAGAAGAACTTTGTTGAGGCAAAGGGTGTGTGAAATTATGCTGACTCGCCAAATATGACAAAGTCTAGGACGTGGCTGGCGTGATTCGCCGCTTCTTATGACGATGGATCAATATCAAGAAGAATTCAATCTTGCAACGCAGTTCCAATAACAATCTCCTCGAAATAGGGGCTGGGAAGCGTCTCACGTGGCAGAGTTAGTGACTTGGGGGCCGAATTGCTGCAGGTGACTATCATATGGTCAGAGGCAACGACTATGCTGAGTAGGGAGGGGAAGGCGATTTCAGACAGATGGTTGTTGGCAGCATTTCAACTGGGTCGCTGAGGTTACTGGTGTCTGATATACTGTGGTATGAGTATAAGTGGGGAGGAATGATGACTAATCGGGTGGGCTGTCACGTGATGGCACTGGTTGTCGGTGTTGATCAGCGGTTGCGTTTGGGGCTACAAGTACACTCACCATCGCCTCGCCATGTCGGAATCAGAAGAGACCCCCGCCCAGCGTCAGGCACGCATCAGGCGCCAGAAAAGAGAAGCGAAGATCAATGCCAATGCCCAAGAGAGACTGGACAAGATTACCCAGTTAAGCGGACGCACGCCCGAGGGTATGTGCAGCCGAATTTTGGCCAAAGACCCACGGGCGTGGGCAAGACTAACAGCAAGATAGTGAGGCGAGAGACACCCGCATCTACACCAGGCGCAGCGACGCCCACCACCAGCGTCTCTCAAGGACCATCTCCCCTCTCCACCCCGGGTCCCCCGCAGTCCCTCGACTCCAACGACCCTAGGCAAGCCGAAGCCCAGCAACAGTTCCTCAATGCGCTTCTCCAGGGTACTGGGCCTGGAGCCGGCGCTGCTCCTGTGAATAGCAATGCCGGGCCACAAGCGCGGCCACAAGCGCAGCCCCAGCTCGGCTTTCCGGGCTCCGACGAGCCGATGATGAGAAAGATGCTGGAGTCTATGCTGGGGGGAGGATCGGGCATCGATGGTGACCCGGACACGCCTCCAGGCATCAACTTCTCGCCAGATGATATTGCCAAGGCGACCGGGCTGCCATCATTCATCACCAAAGCCTTTCTGGGCACTCAGGCCGCTCCTCCCACGGCCGAGCAAGCACGCAACGCCGTCCTCTGGCGAGTTCTGCATCTGATTTTTGCCCTGCTAGCTGCTATTTACCTTGTCTTTTCCATCGACCGCGCCACGGCTGCCTTTGGAGAGAAACCCCCCGCACCTGCTACGTTTCAAAATCCCTTGTCGGTGTTTGTGATAGGTGAAATAGTGCTCCAGACTGCTCAGGTCTTCTTCGCGAGCTCGGCGGGGAAATCCGGCCCCAGGCTATGGTTGCAATTCGCTAAAGACTTTGCAGGCGATGGAGCTCTGTCAGTCTTTCTACTAGGCGTGGTCAGCTGGTGGAGAGAAACAGCATGAATTGCGTGTACAACGATGAGGTATTTACTTAGAATTGCGATGCCGGTACTAAGAATTGCGATGCCGGTGCTAAGAACCAAGAAAACTGATGACTTATGACTTATTCTCCTCTTTTCTTAGTTAATAGAAGCACTTTGCAAAAGCTTATTAATCCCAATTTACACGTATAGTGGGCACGTGTACGTGTACGATGAGCAAAGCCAATCCCGGGCCCCACCAAGATGGCTAGCCGAGCTTGGAATAGCGCGATCTGTCTTTCCACCTGCAGCCAATCTACGGCTCTGTATTTAGGTGTCAACGGTCCTTCTGATGATACGTTACATACGTGACAGGATTATGTGCATACCAACCCCGCCTTGCCGGCCGAAACTGCCGCTTATTCGTGTGTCCGGGAGTTGGCCTGCGAGCAGCTGCCCAGGCCCCAGGGAAGCTGTCTAGTGGTATCCGAGGAGCAGAGTGGCGATGCTGGCTGGCTCTTATCACTGTTATCAGCAGGAACCCCAATAACAGGCGCGGGTGAAGGGAGTAATGGGCCAACGGACCGGGCTTACATACCCCTGAACCCCCGGCGCAAGGGGGCTAGGCGGAGCCCGAGTGCGGGGTGTCGATGTTTGTGTAGAGTAAAAAGTAAAAAAAAACAACCATAAGACCGACGCTTACCAGGCGGGCGCCCCTCTACTCCCCCTCCAACACTCTGTTTAACCGTCGTGAGCAGTGATTCCCAGGATCGTTCTGTGCTTGAACGTGGGAATTGGGCCGTTGGAAACGAGAATTTCGCCACTGTATCTGGTCAATTGTATCGTGCCGATATACAATACATCCGTCCATCTTGCCAGTCACGTCCTCTGCTAGCTGAGCTGTATGGCGGAGGCCGACACACAGCCGCCCAAGAGCACTATTGTGGTGTGTTTGAGCGCCTCTTCTTACCCTCACAGAAGCTCTCTAACCTGGCAAACCTACAGCCCGAGGCGCATGAAGTGCAAACTTACCAGTACGAAGCTTTACCAAGCAAGCCCCACCATCTCCAAACGCACACAACGACTGACGCTCCCACAGTGCTCCGCCAGCCTTTTTCACCAAGGGGTCTGGCAAGACGCATTTGAAAGACTTCCAGGAGTATGAGACTTTGTACAAGGAGTCCATCACGGAGCCGGATAAATTCTGGGGCAGGTTGGCTCGTGAGCTGCTCACTTGGGACCGAGACTTCCAGACGGTGCGCTCGGGCTCGTTGCAGAATGGCGACGTTGCTTGGTTCTTGGAGGGCCGGCTGAATGCGTCCTACAACTGTGTCGACCGTCATGCCTTCAAGAACCCTGATAAGCCGGCGATCATCTACGAGGCCGATGACCCCAGCGACGGCCGCACCATCACCTACAGCGAGCTGTTGAGAGAAGTCTCCAGGCTGGCTCACGTGCTCAAGTCGATTGGCGTCAAGAAGGGTGATACGGTGGCTGTGTACCTGCCCATGATCCCCGAGGCGATCATTGCTCTTCTTGCTATTGTCAGAATCGGTGCCATCCACTCGGTCATCTTTGCCGGCTTCTCCGCTGGCTCACTGTCGGACCGAGTTCTTGACGCAGACTCCAGGGTCATCATCACCAGTGACGAGGGTAAGCGAGGAGGCAAGGTCATTGGCACCAAGAAGATTGTTGATGAAGGGCTGAAGAAATGCCCTAATGTCAAGAACGTGATCGTCTTCCGCCGAACCGGTGCCGATGTGCCCTGGACCAAGGGACGAGATCTCTGGTGGCATGAAGAGGTAGAGAAGCACCAGGCATACATTGCACCTGAGCCCATGGCATCAGAAGATCCTCTTTTCCTCCTCTATACCAGTGGTTCGACAGGCAAGCCCAAGGGTGTCATGCACACCACAGGTGGCTACCTTGTCGGTGCTGCTACAACCGGCAAGTACGTGTTTGACATCCACGATGAGGACATCTATTTCTGCGGCGGTGATGTCGGCTGGATCACTGGCCACACCTACGTCGTCTACGCGCCGCTCCTCCTCGGCGTTGCCACAGTCGTATTTGAAGGCACTCCCGCCTACCCCAACTTCTCTCGGTACTGGGATGTGATTGAGAAGCACAATGTCTCGCAGTTCTATGTCGCGCCAACCGCCCTGCGCCTGCTGAAGCGAGCAGGCGATGAGCATGTGCACCACAATCTGACCAAGCTGCGCGTCCTCGGCTCTGTCGGCGAACCGATCGCGGCCGAGGTGTGGAAGTGGTACAACGATGTCGTAGGCAAAGATGAAGCCCACGTCGTTGACACGTATTGGCAGACCGAGACAGGCTCCCATGTCATCACACCCCTTGCAGGCATCACGCCCACCAAGCCAGGGAGCGCGTCGCTGCCCTTCTTCGGCATTGAGCCCGCCCTGGTCGATCCCAACTCGGGCGAGGAGATTCAAGGCAACGATGTCGAGGGTGTCTTGGCATTTAAGCAGCCCTGGCCCTCGATGGCGAGGACAGTATGGGGCGCACACAAGAGGTACATGGAGACCTACCTGAATGTGTACAAGGGATATTATGTAAGTGTCGCTGCACTCCCCCATGCTTCTTGTCCAATTTCGGCTCTAATTTCGGCTCTAGTTTACTGGCGATGGTGCTGCTCGTGACCACGACGGTTTCTATTGGATCCGGGGCCGTGTTGACGACGTCGTCAACGTTTCTGGCCACCGTCTGTCGACCGCTGAAATCGAAGCGGCCCTCATTGAACACGAGGGCGTTGCAGAGGCTGCTGTGGTTGGTATCAACGATGAGCTGACCGGCCAAGCTGTCAATGCTTTTGTTTCGCTCAAGCAAGGCACCGACTCAGGCGAGAGCATGCGCAAGGATCTCATCCTGCAGGTGCGCAAGTCGATAGGCCCTTTCGCTGCGCCTAAAGTCGTGTACATTGTTGACGACCTACCGAAAACGAGATCCGGGAAGATCATGAGACGGATCCTGAGAAAGATTGTTAACGACGAGGCCGACTCTCTCGGAGACATCAGCACTCTATCTGACCCAAGCGTCGTCGAACAGATCATTCAGACCGTGAGCTCGAAAAAGAAGTAGAGCCGAGAGAATGCTCGCGCGCGCGTCAATTGCAGTTTAATCAAGCATGCTTATGGATAATCATCGGCCAACGTCCAAACAGTGGTGACATGACGGTCGAGATAGTCGAGGCTGACATATCTATTGTGTAACACCTGGTTCAGCATAGGGTCAATCAGCGTAGGGTCAATCAGCGTAGGGTCAATCAGCGTAGGGTCAATCAGCATAGGGCCAAGCCTCGGCCAAGCCTGTGTCAAAATAGGCAGCCAGAGTACCTCAACTCTAGGCTGAATGCTGTGACTCAAAGCCTACTGGTCCAAAATACGAAGTGGAATGTACATATGACTGTAGAAGAGAGCGCCAGGCTGACACTGACAGTTGGGGTGCCAAGCGCTGTGGTGTGCCAAGAATTGATGCCGCCTAACCTTCTCTTTGCGGCATGACTCCACCCGCCTATTTCGAACTCCTAACTGAACCTTTGGTGGAACGCGCCTGCTGTTAAATTCCTATTCATGCTTTCCGCCGCAGCTGGGCGCAGGCTATTCCAACGTTCCTCCATCGACATTGAGGACTAGACATCTCGCCTGGCCTGCTTCCTTCATCGCTGCTGCGCCTGACCCGCAGCTGTGCATCTTTCCTTCTCCTTTTTCATCCCTCCTCAGCCGCCCTTGGTTTGACTTGCTCAACTCGCCGTCATAGCGCGCCATCGACGCGCTTCCATACCTGCCGGCATGGCCTTCGGGGGCAGCGGAGGCTTCACCTTCGGGTCTAGCAACAACAACAGCAACAACGCGTCGTCGACCTTCGGCGGATTCGGAAGCACCAATAACAACACCACCAACACAACAAGTGAGTAGTACCCCCTGCGTTCTTGCCCTCTTCTGACGCACCCCGTAGCCGGCTTTGGGTCAGCGAGCACTGGCAGCGGCTTCGGCAGCTCCACCACTCAGAATAATCCCTTCGGCACCAGCGCATTTGGCTCCGGTTCTGGCGGTATGTCACGGAAGGCGCGAGGGCAGGACGATGCGGCTGCCTGCTAGCGCGCAAGGCCAGCATAACATGTCACTGCCCTCTGATTATTCCACACTCCTTTCTTCTTCTTCCCCATCCCTTCTTGCCTTTCTCTACCATCCACGCTCAAAAATGAGTCTACGCAAGATTCCCCCACTAACATCTTCTCTGGCAGGATTCGGCAGCAACACTGCTACCAACAACTCCTCTTCGCTCTTCGGAAATAGGTCTACCTCGGGTAATCTGTTTGGCTCCAACACGTCGAATACATCGGGAGGCGGCTTGTTTGGAAGCACCAACAATGCCTCCAGCGGAAATGCTTTTGGCAGTTCGTCAGGAGGAGGATTCGGGACTTCGTCCAACAACAATCCTTTTGGAAGCACGAGCACTGCTACCGGCACCACATTCGGAGGATTTGGCAGCCAGAATAATAAGCCCGCCTTTGGCACGAGCTCCAGCTCCACCCCACTGTTCGGTCAAGGAGGCACTGGCACTACCGGTGGCTTCGGCTCAGGCTTTGGCACAAGCGGCTCTGGCACAGCATTGTCCAACCAGGCAGTAGCGCCATCCCAAGGTACTCTCGATCCGCCGTTCAGCGCTGTCGTCGAGAAGGCGGCCAACAGCAGTCAGAGTGAGAGCTTTCAGAGCATCACCATGATGAACGCCTACAACAAATACTCTTTCGAGGAGCTGAGACTCGCAGATTACAATGCCGGCCGAAGATTTGGCAACGGCCAGACTGGAGGAGCCGGTGCCTTTGGCTCGAGCACGTTTGGTGGTTTTGGCCAGACCAACAACTCCACTGGCTTCGGCACATCTTCATCCGGCAACACTCTCTTCGGTTCCACTTCCAATTCCGGTGGCTTTGGTAGCAATACCTCGACGGCATTTGGCTCTGGTTCTTCCAGTGGCGGGCTGTTTGGCAACAAGACCGGCGGCGGCCTATTCGGGCAGCAGACCTCAGGAGCCTCCACTGGCGGCCTTTTCGGAAGTTCCAACAACCAAACAACCAATAGCAATCCCTTTGGCTCTGGCACCTTTGGTTCCACCAACACCAGTACCTCTACTGGCGGTGGGCTTTTTGGGAACACCCAGAATCAGCAAAAACCGAGCCTCTTTGGCAATACCACTGCCACTTCCACTACCGGCACGGGTTTCAGCTTCGGCAATAACAGCAACTCCGCGACCACTTCTACCGGCGGCGGACTCTTTGGCAACAGCGCCAACCAGCAGCAGTCTGGCGGCTTGTTTGGCAACAACCAAGCTCAACAGAAGCCCAGTCTTTTCGGCGGCTCTACCACCGGGGGCTTCGGCTCCTCCAACACACAGGGCCAGTCTTCAGGCGGCCTCTTCGGTTCCTCAAACACAACCACTGCCGGCGGCGGTCTTTTCGGTAATACGTCCAACACCAGTACTGGAGGCGGCCTTTTCGGCAACAACAATCAACAGAGCAATACCACTGGTGGTGGCCTCTTCAGCAACGCGAATAATACTGCGAACAAGCCGGGTGGTCTGTTTGGTGGCAGCGCCTTCGGCAATAGCCAGCAGACGACCGGTGGCGGACTTTTTGGGAACAACAACACACAGCAGTCTGGCGGACTGTTCGGCAACACGAACAACACCACATCGGGCCTCAACTTTGGCAACACCAACCAGAAGCCGGGCGGATCTCTGTTCAGCACCACCACTAACCAATCTGGTGGACTCTTTGGCGGGTCGACCAACACCAACAGCCTCTTTGGCACATCCCAGGCGAATCAGCAGCAGAACCAGCAACAGGAGCAGTTCAAGCACTCGTCGCTCCTCGATCCCAACCCCTACGGACAGTCTTCCATTTGGACTGGACTCCCTCAGCCAAACTTGGAGAACTCGAAGCCACTAGTCACACCTCTGGTTGCGACCCAACAGCTGAAGGAGAGTCAAGCCAAGCCTCCACCATCCCTTCGCCTCAACCAATCCCGCTACATGACCCCCCCAAGAAAGAATGGGTTTGGCTTCTCCTATTCCACCTATGGGACTCCAAATAGTGCTGCGAGCACGCCTGGTGGCAATGGCTTGACCAATAGCATGTACGGCAGCCGCTTTACCGGTGGCAGCTTTGGTCGAGCAATGGGCAAAGCGGCATCAGTCAACAGCCTCCGAAGCCAGTACTTGGATGGTGAAAGTGTGCTCTCGCCCGGTGCATTCACTTCTACTTCTGCTCGCTATTCGAGTGGCAGCATCCGCCGTCTTACTATTGACAAGACAATTCGCAACGACCTATTCACTCGTCCCCCTCTGCCACCCTTGCTTGCAAACAAAGCCCCGACCACTGCTGCCTCGTCTTCTGCTCAACCAAGAGAACTCACCGCCCAAGACGAGTCGCCTCCCGAGGCTACAGGAAAGCTCAAGAAGCGAGTCAGCTTCGAGAAGGATGTTACTGGTGGCCTGAATGGCACTCTGAACGGTCAGACTGGCGCTCTGGTTCGAACTCAAGAAGAAGAAGAAGACGACGATGATGATGCTACAGTTGACGGATCAAGGCCAGCGTTGACTACCAATGGCGCTCATAGAGGCAATGAGCTGGCTGTTGTCCCTGAGGATCGCGAAAGCGAAACAGTCTCTTCCAAGAAGCGACCAGCCGCTCCATCACTCGAGGACCCTGAGCCTGGTGAGTATTGGATGAAGCCAACGCGTGCTGAACTCAAACAACTCCCACGCGAGAAACTGTCGAAATTCCGCAACTTCGAAGTCGGCCGTGTGGGTGCTGGCAAAGTTGTCTTCAACGAGCCTGTTGATCTGACGAAGGTGCCTCTGGATCGACTTTTCGAAAATTTGATCGTGATCGGTCTTAGATCAGTCACCGTCTACCCTGAAGGGGTTCAAAAACCAAAGGCTGGCGAGGGTCTGAACGTTCCTTCAACGATTTCCATTGAGAACTCCTGGCCGCGCAGCCGATCCGGTCCATCACCCGTCGTTAGTGGTCCTGCATTCGAGAGACATGTCCAGCGCCTCAAACGAATTGCCGGGACCACATTTGTTAGCTACGATGGTCACACTGGCATCTGGACATTCAAGGTTCCGCACTACACTCGCTACGGCCTAGACTATGATGATGATGACTACGAAGACGATGACTTTGCTGATAGTGAACTTGCAACGCCTCCAGATTCTATCCAGCAGCCCAAATATGCAGAAGCTTCAGTCATGGAGGTCGACAGTGATGAATATGATTCTTCGGGCCAAGACGACACTTTTGCCCTTCAAGGCCAGCGCCAGAAGACAGTCCCGGGTGGCTTTGGCAAACAGGCTCTGGTTGATGATCTAGACGATGGCTCGGTTTCCCTGGCCCAAGAGGAGGATGAACGCTCAGAACGCTCAATCATATCTGAGGATGATGCTTCTGATGATGACATGAACATGGCAGGTTCTTTCCCAGCTCCAGCAGGACCCGCTCTAAACTTCGACAGCCCGAACCCGGCCATCCTTAAGCCAGGTGGCGCTCCCGGAACGCCCGGCCGAGCTCTGCTTGATTTTGAAGCCGACTGGGCTGAGCAGTTGCAGCGTACGATCAGCCCTCGCAAGCAGAATCGAGATGCTCTTCGGGAAGCCCAGGGCAGAGTCCTCCTCGACCGCACCTACGAACCACTCAAACCGAATGTACGCAGTACCGAGTTTCGATCTAGCATTGATGTCATGAACGCGATTTTTGGAAATGAGCGAGCATCTAGGGTGGGACAGCGTGAGGCTGAGCCGGATGTTGAGGTTTGAACCCCCCCTTTTCGCTATTTTGTTCTTTCATACCATTGCTTTCCCCCCTTGGGCCAGGAGTGTGTTGACGCCTTTTGGCTACAAACACTCAAATTCCGGTCCTATATGCCCTTCTCCATAGGTAGATAGATAATATGAACAAATCACTGAATTATTTCTTGTCTAGCTCCCATACGCAAAACGAGTCAAGGCTTTTGGCCACAACACGACGAAGATGACGGACGAAGACAAGGCCTGGCACTCCAGTTTCAAGCCGAATTTCACCACCCGAGGCGAGCTTATTTGCAAGACTGGTCAGATACCAAGTGCGGCTGGATGGACATCAGAGGTTTTGGTGGCAACTGATTCAGAACTGATCTCGACAAACTCTCTCAAGGAGAATATCCAAAAGCTAGATCTTGCTTCCCTGATCCGCCACGCGTCAATCAGCCTCTCAAACGGAGCGCCAAAGATCGAATACAACCAGCTTCCCTTCTCGCTTCTCAAGCAGGAGATCCCTTCGGCGGAGCAGGACACGCTCGGCAAGACATACGAACTCCTGCATGTTCTCTTCGACATCTACGAAGATGAATTCAATGCCGGCCTCTCTGTGCAGCAACGAGTGGACTTTGAGCCTCGTGTGCGCAAGGACCGTTTGTCGAAATTTTTGGCCAGTGTTGTCGCCTCAATTGCCTACCCTCTTGCCCATGTACTTGATGCAGCAGGGGCCGCATTCCAGCATCTAACTGCTCACAACGTTCGGGCTGCATGTGACACGCTAGGAGCAGCCAAGAACTTTAACCTGGCCTTGTTGATCGCCCAGATCGACAGCGCTGATGCGGCGTTTCAACAGGACATGGCAGACCAGATTGTCGCTTGGAAAGAGCAGGATATCATCGGCGAAATGACCGAGGAGATCCGATCTCTGTATGAGCTTTTGTCAGGCAATACTACAATCTGCCAGGGCAAGCAAGATGGGCCAGCTGAGAACCGTGCATCGACGTTCCTGATGTCGGAAAAGTACGATCTAGCCTGGCTGCAGGCTTTTGCCTTGTGCTTCTGGTATGGCAAGGCTAAGAATGGGAATATTGAAGACGTGGTAGAGGACTTTGAGCAAAAGATCTCTCGGGGCGAAGAATCTGCATCACCAGTGTCGGCAGATGGCAAGGAAGATCCGCTCTGGGTCGTTCTTAAGATCTTTGCCTCCAGCCGCAAGACGACGGCAGCCCCAGTGCCAGTATTGCCGACTGATCTTGAATCTTTGAGCAAGCCATTCGATGTCAGCAAGACGTTTACATTGTTCCAAGCCATTACTCGTGGTTTGCGCGATGTTCCAGCCCGCTACGATCGTGCTGCGGCCGACCACCTTGCCGCTGATTTTGCCTATCAACTCGAGGCCAAAGGCGACTTGGTCGCTGCGCTATGGGCTCTATCACACATTTCACATGACATAACCAGAGGCGAAATGATTGTTGATCTCCTCTACCGACACGCAGACAAGGAGGAGCTGGACCCCCCAACAAGCACTTCACAAGAGGCAAGCCACCGATGGCTCACTTTGACGGAAACACTGCAGATTCCCGAAGCTTGGATCTATCAGGCCAAGGCTCTGTATTCTCGATCGATAAACTCGCGCTTTGAGGAACTGCATTTCCTCATCCAGGCCCAGGAGTGGAATGAAGCTCATGCTTGTTTCTGTCAGCGCGTTGCAGGCAGATTGGTGATTGACCAAGACTATGACAGCCTCAGAGCCGTTGTTGCTGCGTTTGGCGAGAAGCCGGAGGAGCGAGTGGACGGCTGGCTGAAAGGTGGGAGCATGTACGCCGACTTTGCCATAATCGTCGGCAGCAGTCATATCAGCAGCAGCACGTTCAAGTCGACGCTCAGAAGACTGCGGAGCACCCTGGCAGATGCACGGACTCGACTGGCATCGCATGGAGCGGCGGCGGATATCTCTGCTGGTGGGCTGGAGGCGTTGGAGGAGAGAGTCGGGGTGAGGGAGATGAGCGCGGTTGTGGCAGAATTGCTGGAGAAGGATGATGACATTGCTGGAGGCGGAGGGGCCAAGGAGGTGCTGAATTTGCCCTTGGGTGAGGCAGACATGAAGAAAGCTGCCGAGACCATGGCCCGGGAGTACTATGCCAAGGTGATGGGTGGTGGTGGTGGTGGCGGTGTTGCTCGGTGAGCTTTTTCAAAGTTGAGAGAAGTTGAGTGTTTTTGACAGCATTATGCCTGTTTCCTTGCTGGAGCGATTTATTGCTCCAGCAACATGATATTATTATTACCTGGAATGACAAAAGCAGTTTGATAACTGACATACCTACGAAGGGCTAGAAAGAAGCAAAAGTCTGGTCATACATACATAACTTGACGAGTATTCTTCAATTGGTTGGTATTTATTTATTTGACTCGGCGTGCCTGCGGGCCAGGAGCTGCTGCTACTGCCACCACCACCAGCACTACTACGAGCTCATCTGACAGCAGCAGCAGCACCCTCGAATCCAACCAATACCATACGCACGCAAAATTTCGCCATTGAGCCATGTGATCATTTCCACTCCATGATATTGCATTGGCTCCGAAAGGCGAATGGATGGATGCATGCACTGGGCAGTGTGGCACACACACACACACACAATCTTGAGATAGCCGGCGCACGCTGGTTGGGGACCACCACTTCGCGCCCTCTCCACCGGATCTCCAGTCGTGTCAAGTCGTTCAAAGACATGTTCCGCGCGCGCTGGGTCCATACTGTAATTCGGGCGTAGAATATTCATGCACAGTGCATGCTTCCTCTCTCTCTCTCACACACACACACTCTGTATGTGTGTGTGTGTATAGAAGAGGAGAAAGTGGGAAAGGGGACCCGCGCGCCAAGGGTAAGTAAGTACTAGAGGAGTAATAGTAGTAGTAGTAGTAGTAGTAGTATGTCGATCTTCGAAAACGCTCATGCGACAAGAGTTGAAATTACAAGAAAACCGCCGATCCGGGAAGGGAGTGGTGGTTAATGTTGGCAGTGTGCATGTTGAGAGAAGATGAAGGGTCTTTCAGGCAATGTAGGCCAATTCATCATTGTCCAATCGCTCAATGTAATCCTTCTCCATTAGAGCGTCGATATTCTTCTTGATATCGCTGACCTTGGGAGGGAACCGACTGCGGACTTGGTTGATGACTTCCTCGACCAGGTGGACGTGCTTAAGCTTCTTACGTCCCTTCATGATACGGACGATGACGGCCTAGTGAACAAGTTAGCTACGTCTTCACAGCCTGGAGCGAGAGCGGGAATGAGCTTACCTGAAGCAACAGCTTGCGATCCTCCTCAATGGTCTTGTGAGTGTCCTCAGCCTCAACCTTCTGCTCAGACTTGACTGTGATGTTTAAGTTGACTTTGACCTTTTTGTTCTTAAAGTTGTAATTGAGCGAGTACTTTGTGCCAGGCTCAGGTTTGCCATCATCTGGGCTGGGAGTCAAGACGCGGGCCTTGACGAGGATACCAAGGGCAGGCTCGAGGTGGTCGTCATTGAGCTTGGTGATGTCTCGGATGTCAGCAAAGTCGTACTTGTCGGCCTCGTTGAAGAGCAGCAGAATGGCCATTTGGTAGGTGGAGACTTGGAAGGTGTAGGGGATTTTCTGGTTCTTGATGTAACTGGCGCGGACTTCGCCCTTGCAAAGCTGCCACAGCCACTGCAGTTTGCGGCCATTATGCTTCTGGTCGTAAAAGCGGGTGAAGGAGTCGACTGCTTTGCTGATCTCAGGAGGCGGAACGAAAGGCGTGGTGGGCGAGCTGAGTGGCCAGAAACCGGTACCGAGGATCTGAAAGGTCGAGTCAAGTGTTCGCTTCTCGTTGCTGTCTTCGAGAATCTTGTCTTGGAACTCTTTGTAGGAAGCGTTGAGATCCTTGGAAATCTGGACATCCTGGAACATGCGCTGCAGCTTGTTGGTGTACTCGTAGCCACAGGCCTCCTTCAGTTTGCTGATCATGCTGGTCTCGGCATCGTCAGACACAGAGCTGCTGTGGACGAGGCGTTTTGCGAGCATTCGTGAGTAGAATTTCTGGAATACGTCCTTGTCCTCGATGTACTTGAACACCACCATGATCTGAACGAGCAGCTCTTCCAGCTCAGACTCGTCTGCAGCCTTGGCTCCCTTCTTGAGCAGAGAGTCGGCGTACTTGGCAAGCAGCTCAGGTGACTTGGTGGAGCTGGCCTTGCAGATCTGGTTGCGGTTGACGAATTCCTTGCAAGCATTGTCGAGAGAGCGGACAAACTCGGACTCGCCGGTGAAGGCAGAGTTGACGAGTTCCTGGTACTTGCCGTGGATCTCAAGCAGGGCATCAACATAGACCTTCGGCTCAAAGTTGTCGCCCTGGGCTGCAACCTTCTCGACGGCAGCCAGTCCAGCTTTGCGCACATGGGTCTCAAAGCGGTTTCTGAGCGGGTCGAGGCCGTCTTTTATTCGAGACAGAAGCTTGTACATGCGAGCCAGATCCTCCGTTCGCTCATTGTCTAGCAGCAGCTGGAACTCGTCACGGAGCAGAACAGAGTGGGCGGTGATGAGAGCTTCGTTGCAGGTGTCTTGCAGCTTCTTGGAGATCTCGATGTGCAGGTACAGGCCGACCCGCTCCTTCTCTTCTTCGAGTCGGGCTTCAGCCTTCTTCATGTACTCCACCACACTGTTCTCGGCAACAAACCGGCGCGATTCATTCTCGTAGTAGGTCTTGGTGGCAGCCAGGAAGGGCCGCTCAAAGTGGAGGCGGTAGACGTCCAGCGTCGATTTGGTGCTGTCGTTCTCATCCAGACCAAGTGAGACAAACGAGTCCACAATGGCCTTGATCTTCAGCTGGTCGATTGTCTCGCCATTGCGCTGCTTCTCAACAAGCTTGAGCACCGAGTCCATCACCTTTTCGGACACAGCGGTGAAGAAGTCATCTCGCCATTTGACCAGATGAAGGGTATAGACATCGTACACATTCTTCTTGCCCTCGTCCATCTCCCGCTTGACCCAGTGGCGATTGAGATATCGGAACAGGTGGTTGTTGTACTTGGCCGCATCGGTGTACCGTCTCCATTCGCGGATGTAGAAGGTCAGCAGAGCCTCGTCGACGTGGGACTCGGAGCTAGCGAGGACGGTGCGCAGGTGCGTGCTGAGATACTCGCCCAGCAGAGTGTAGAGCTCTTCTCCCAACAGGTGAGCGCCGCGGTGCGGGGTTATCGGGCCGACAGGGTTGTGGCCTGTGGTCGCTGTGGGCGGGGTGGAAGCCTTGTGTGAGGTGCAGAAGTCGTGGACAGCCGTGTAGACGCCCATGTATGTCTTCATATCGAGGCCATCTTGCAGCTTGTTCATCACGTTGTCGACATTCTCCTCCAGGTACGTCCAGGTGGCGTTCAGGTCATCTCGAGGCCGAGGCACCGGCGTGGAAGAGGTCGTCGGAGGGGCAGTGGCGGGCGCCATGGTCGAAGGGCCAGCAATGCACTGATCGAGATGCTGAGACCAGTCCTGGTCCAGTGAGTGTGTGGTGTGCGGTGAGTGCAACTGCCGCCAAGCCTCAGCAGGTGCAACAAGCGGCAGGCGTGGCGGGCGGCGGGCGGGCAGGCGTAGCAGGTGGTGAATCTAGGAACAGGTATGAATATACACCAGTGTCAAGAGAGAGAGAGAGAGAGAGAGGATACCAGCCAAGAGCTAAAGTCAAATATTTCACCAACTATTGTAATGGAAGCAATGGGAAGACTAAGTGATGATGAACAGTCACTGTCTCTCTCTCTCTGTGCATACAAGGCTGAGCTCAGCCTTGCACGTGCAAGCCAAGCCTTAACCGCGGAAGGAGCGGGCGCCAATATGTGATCTGTTTCAACTAAGCCGAGTTGAGCTCAAATTCTATACATAGCATTAGAAAACTGTGGAATCATAGCGACGAAGGCTGGGTGCTCATCTGCAAAATAGGACACGACATATACAATATTCAGAAGGGCTCGGGCCTCGGGCCTCATCGTCTGTCTATCCGCTCCACCAGCCGCATCACACTGACAGAAAAGCTGAACAGCCAGGCGACCAGCGACACCAACAGCACCGAGCTGAGGGCTTCCTGCCGCCTACACAGACTATGGAAGCGATAGGCCGTTGCTGGCTCGCTTCCAACTGCACACGAGCCCTCATCAAGGGTCAAGGCACTGAAACTGAGGGCCAAATTGGCCGACTGGAAGACGATGAAGAAGGTGTCAAGTAGGATCAGGCGGGCCTTTTGACTTGCGGGACGTAGGCCCAGCGGCTTGGAGAAGTACTCGTCGTAGGTGATGTAGAAGCTGTATACGACCGCAATCGTGTCCACAATGACAGCCATAAGGCCTGAAGGGTCGCGGTAGAAGTTCAGATTCCGGTTGCCGATCTGGCCGATACAGTAGGGGGTACGACTGCCAACTGGCTGCCTCTGGCATGTGATGATCCGGCTGCTGTCGCGGTAGATGGTCGCTCCCAGGGCCAGGGCGGCAAGCGCGAAGCTGATGATAGTGATACGGAAGCCGAGCGGGATAAACGGGTTCCGCAGGAAGGTGTACTGGAAGCGTTTATACCAGCCCCTCTCCTTCGTCTTGAACGCATGATACGCTTCCTCGCCGTCGTCGCCGTCGTCGCCCGTGTACCGTCCCTCCAGCCATTCTTTTGAGTAATCTGCCCCATTGGCCTGCAGCCACTCCGGGTCCGCGACTTCCCAGCTGTCTCTTTCGTTTGGATATGCCGAGGCTCGTGCAAAGGAGAGCCAGCGTGAGGTTCTTTCGTGATGTGACCGCCTCTTCAGATAGTACTCGGCACTTCCACCAAGGAGTGGCCGCTCTGTGGTCGGGGCATGGTTGTGTTGGGCGACGAGGGCAGCAGGGAGCTCGTCGATGCTCTCCAGGTCGCTCTCATCGGCATCACGCACCCACGGCGGGATCGTCCGCACCGGCACATGCAGAAGGCTTCCGCGACCATTGGGATCGTTATGCTCTTCTCTTGACACCGGCACGTCGGAAGTCAACAGTGGTGGTAGGACAATGCTGACTTTCTTCTGAGGACTGGCAGGCGATACCAGCTTCGTGATGGGAGCACCCTCGGTCGGTTCCGGCTGGTCCGCCGGCGCAGTCGCGGTGGTGGCAGCGGTGGTGGCAGCAGGAGTAACAACGGCGTTGATGTTGCGGGAATTGGTATTTCTCGGGAATTCCCCGGTCACGCCCATTGTTATGCAGACGCGACAGCCTCGCGCCCAGGGCAATCAACAGCGTCGGGGTTATCAAAGCAGACCCTCATTGCCCTTCAGACCGGTGGTAGGCACATGGGAGTGACCGAGTGAGTGTCTCTGTAAGTATGCAACGACTGCGCCAGCCCCATTACGGCTGAATACAAAATAGAATTCCAAATACACACTCAATACCAATGTTATTAGTTGGTTAATTTCCTGCCTGGCCGCCCAAGCCCCACCGATGACGATAATAACGGTAATAACGGTAATCGCGGGAATTACCAAGACACTGATACCTGAAACATTGCTGGAAATAGTTAATCAATACACGTATTGCACTGTCAAGTACTGTCAAGTACTGTCATTCCAAATGGCAGATGAACGAACACGTCAAGATTGAATGAGTTACTGGAGAGATTGGGGTTTAGTAATTCCTGACAGATCACTCAGAGGCAGGCAACGAGGAGGATTTTGCATATGATAAACCCCTGAGTTGAACAAATCCCCCCATGTTCCAGCCAGTCAATGCTTGCAGCAGCCTCATGTGCCGCCCTTCTAGCCAATCAACACTATGCTTTGCCGTCGGCTTAGATAATCGAAATAATTAAGGTTACGCGCTAAGTTAACTTTAATTGGTTTATTAGAAATTTAGAACACGGTAATGGCGATGCAAAGCTTCCGCCTATTTTCTTGACTGCGCTGCCCTCGACCATCTATCTGTCTGTGATAGCTGCGACAATACCCTCCTCGTCGCCACTACCATCACCCCCCTCCTACCTACTGACGACGACGATGATGATGAGATAGGACAAAACAAAACTCGCCGGGACCCAGCCGATCGTTCCCAGGACCATTCACTTCGAGGGTGGCAACCTATCATGCGCATCTTCCTTCTGCCTATAACCACCAGGCAAGCGCTGATATACTGTCAAAAGTCGGCTGCCAGCGCGACTGCCCACGCTGCGCCCAAGACGATTGCAGAGCGCGTCCAGAGCAAGGTTGCCCAGACATGGGCGCAGTGGGAGTCAGAAGACAAGGGCTGGAAGAAGGCGGTGGTGACATACGGTAATGCCGGCCTGAAGCGCATTCCATACCAGGAATGGGGGCTCAAGAGCTTCCCACCCTCGAGTCAGAAGCAGGACGCCGAGGAGGTGGTCAACAACAAAAAGATTGACGTCGTCTTCCCCGCCAACATCATGCATAAGGAGGATGTCCCCAAAGTCCTGTTTCGCCTGGCAAAGGAGCGCAAGACCCTGCACTGGAACCGATTCATTGGAAGTGCCATTCTCATGCCCATTACCATCCCCTTTGCTGTGGTCCCAGTGTCTGTACCCTGCGCCTCCCCGCGGGCACTCACCCTTTTGCAGGCAAGAAGCTGACTAGAAGCAGGATCCCCAACATACCATTCTTCTACGCCGCATTTCGGTGTTGGTCACATTGGAGAGGTAAGCACCTGTCCGCTGCGATTGAAGAGCCACATACTGACAACTTAACCGCAGCACTGCGAGGATCCGACCATCTCGAGCATCTCTTGACCCACCGACTCTACCGTCCCGTCTCGACCGATGCCGTTGAAGATCTGTACGAGCGCATTGCGCCTGACGCCCCCGACTTCAACTTTGTGCCTACCACACATGCCAATGACCCATCCCTGCCCAAGGAAAAGCTCATTTTGGCAGAGGACAGCCATGACGAGGTGAGCAAGGTCTTGGAGGTCCCAGAATTGGCCACCGAGATAGACAGAGCAGTCTGGCAAGTCAGCACCCAGTTGAAGAAGCAGGAAGAAGAGGCTGCACAAGCACGGGGCAAGAGCGAATAGAAAGGCATGAAGGAGCAGAAAAAGCATTGCTTGACCAATGATCTTATCTGCTTTTTCAGACTGATGTAAAACTAGTTTCCTGGGGTGTCTGCTCCTGCCAATTATAGTTAAGCTATAGCACAAAATAAGCTTTTATTGGTTTAAGTTTTTAAGTTTGAAGTTTAATCTTCCTTAGCCTCACGTGTGAATGTCCAAGTTACTTCCCCAGCATTTCACCTTGCACAACGATATGTACTGCAGTGCTTTAATCAAACCTTTGTATCAACCTTACTGCACTCCTTAATAATTGACGGTATGGCTGCAGACTATGATCTTGGCTCAGGAAGATCAACGCCAACATACCAGCCAAACCAGCCGTATGATGACAAGCTCGGCCTCGCAGTACCTCACCTTCTGGTCCCGTCGCCCAGTATACATTACCAGCCCGGACGAGCATCGTTCCATGTTGACTCTGATGACTTTGAGCGACAAGACGGCCGATGTGGTAGTCCCAGTTTTCTCCGCGCCATTGTGTCAGCATATCCACTGACCCTTGAGCACACAATTTCGAAATGGAACTACGAGAGCCGGCGGTGTGTTCAGGCAGTCTTGCCCTTTCTCCTCATCGGCCCGAGCACCATGGCCAGGGACCCGTCGTTTGTCCAGTCGGCTGGCGTCACATTCCTGCTCGCTGTCCGCAGCGCCCACGCGGTTCGCATGCACCCCCGCTATCTTGATCCCACCCGATTTCCCTCAGCTTCAGGTCTCGCCACTGCCATCTTCGACCTCGACACCCCTTATGAACTTATAACCAACCTGCGGCCAATTGTCAAGGCTGTCAACGACCATCTCGAAGCGAGTTGCATCCGGCCACAAGGGTCCTCTGCCCCGACGGTCACGGCCAAAGTCTTGGTCTTTTGCGAGACTGGTAATGAGAGATCTGCTGTCGTCGTGGCTGCATATCTCATGATTGTCTACGGCATCAAGGCCGTCCAGGCCATTCAGGTGGTCCAGTCCCAACGGTTCTGCATCAACGTCGATGTCGGCATGAGGCACATGCTCTTGTCGCTCGAGGACATCATCGGCGCTGAGAGAGGCGTGGCTGCTTCCCACAGCGAGCAGAACCTCAGTCTGACCAAGCTCGCCAGTTCCGGCCATGGACTGACACCGCTTGCCAAGTCTGCTAAGCGCAATCTCGATGCCGCATATGAGGGCGATGACTGGCTCCCTGGCTGCATGGGTCGCATGGATGGTGACCAACACGGAGGAGTGGCACCATTCGTAGATGTCTGAGCTCGACACCACCACTGTCTGTGGAATATCTTGTGGCCTGCCTAGCCCAGTGAGCAGCATCACCACTCACTTACCCGTCTGCCAAGCTCTGAGCAGATGGACAGCACCGGCTCAGTTGATGACCCAGCAAATTCACTTGCAAGGATGAGATGAGTCAAGCGTGAGATGAGGTACCAGATGAGCTCCTTCTAAGTCAAGCGTGGGATCAGCTACTTCAGTCGTCAAGCCAACAACAGAAACAAAAGACCAATCCCGCCTGATCACGCCCCCCCCAACATGCGACAATGAACTGGCCACAAAACAACATATCCTAGCCTGTGACTTGTCTTGCTTGTCCCTCTGCCCTCATCAAACTCCCTCCAATTCCTCATCCATCCACCATGACTCTGCCTCACTTCCAATCTCCTAGAAATGCGGCTTCGAAGTAACATTTCGCCCCCGAAACGCTTCGACGACGAGTTTGCTGCTAGCAATATGCGTCGAGTCAATCCAAAAACCGTTCCAAAACACCCAGAACTGCTACAGCGGCCCGCCACCCTCGTCGTCCCCTCCAGCCCCCACCGACGCGCCGCTGCCTTCCCAACCCTTCCCTTGTCAGGCCCCGTGCCGGTCCCGCAAGCGGCAAGAAATGAATGGCCGCTTACAGAAGAGGTCGACTTTGAATCTATCAGCGACGATCAAGAGTCTGAATTTGAACTGTATTTTGATCACGATGATCGAGTCTCATGGTCGGCTCTTGAGCTTTCTGTTCAGTGCCAGATATTTTCGCGTCTCATCATCCATCACCAACCTGCAGATGTTGCTGTGCTTCTTGGTCTGACTGCAGACGAACACACGCAAATGCGCAAGCATCACTTGAGAAGAAAACAATTCCCATTCGTCAGTCCAGACGCGCCTGATGATTCTATTGAGAGAGACACTCAATACCGATGGATCTGCGACTTTGTCGAGGCTTATCCAATCTCTGTTCAACGCGCAGCCAGATTTCTCCAGGAGCGGGGACTTCGGCAGCATCTTCTTGGGCAATGGACCCCGAGTCCTGATGGAAGCGGGATGCTAGTATGCAGCAAACTCAAGACTGGCTCAATGGCTTTGTGTACGCCCTCTTTTGATTCCGATGGCAGCCCCAGAGCATTCGAAGTCCTCATAACCTCCTCGGAGGGGCAGTCATCGCCGCACACCTTGCAGCCAAGGTACTACCTCGCTCTGCCAACCAGGGAGAACTTGGACGATCAGTCTTTGTCTGCTCACACGGAACCAATGATGCAAGCGGAAGCATTCCCCCGGCGTCGATCTTTGCTTTCGCCCATCGACCTGACTGCCAAACCTAATACTAAGCGGAAACGCCAACGCTCACCCGATCCTCGAACAGAAGAGCGACCGAAGAAAGCTGCGAGGAAGAGCAGAAAGCAACGCCCTCCACCAATCAAGACTGGACGCCCCTCACATCCTCCAGCTCGAGCCCTTGCCAGTATACCAGAGCCAGGAGCTAACAAGCGGAGAAACGGCGACGAGATTGAAGCTACAGAGAAGAGACAAGAAGTGCGGACAGATCGAGATATAGAGCCTGAAGGAAAGCGAACCGGTGCGGACTCGTCTCCGTCATCTCTTTTTGTCAGCCTGAGAATAACCAGAACGCCCAAATCGAGCATCAACCAAAACATTGGACATGGTCAAGTGGCCAGACCACGCACAGCTGATGAAATTCAGGGATACATGGCCGCACTCAGACTGTCCACTCCATCAGTTCCCCCGCGCACCCCGACAGCCAAATCAGGCCACCAAGTTGAGGACACCGAGCTGATGCACGAAAGTGACTGGTTTAGTTCAACATTCAGACGCATGCCCAAGGATGATCAAGAGAGGCTACTCTCCGTGCATCCTGCCAATCGCACCATCGTTCAGACATGGTTAATCTACGGCAAGCAAGCCTGGAATCAGAAGCGCAACTGGAACCGAAACTTCCCCAAGAACCGTCACAGAGAACCAAGCCGGGCAGAGCGATGGGATCCCAAAGACGGCGGATCTGCCCTGTGTAGATCGCTCGTCGTTCAGCGTAACCTAAGCCAGGAACTCGGGCGCACGGATAAATTCTTTGAAAATGCCCAGGTGGGCGAGAAGATCGTTCAGGCTTATGAAGCAATCAGCCAGCAGAGAAAGGCAATTGAAGAGACCCTCTCGCGCCCAGGCGTATTCGGTGACAAGAAGGTCGGCGAGGCTGCAGAGCGGTGCAAACAGATAGAGAGGGACCTGTGTGATGAGCTGAAAAAGACGTACATGAGACGCCTTAGCGGCCCTGGCAGGGATTTGTTAGCAGACAAGTTTCCTGACAAAGTTATCTTCTTCGACTCGGAGCCTGGACAAGTGTTAGTGAGCCCCAGCTCAGAGGCACTGCCACTTGTCACAACTCCACAATCGAGGCGTACTGAAAACGTCTTCACTTCAAAAGCACTTGGAGTCAGCCTTGATACGCCCAGAGCCCGCACTTTGGTCGACGGTTCAAACCGCACTGATCCGTTTGCAGAGGATGGCATAGTCGATGCAGCGGCTGAGCATGCACTTGCCTCGAGCCCCTTGCTCCGAAAGCATCAGCTCAATCTCACAGCCACAAAGGCGCCTTCTGACCGTGCCGGCTTTGTGCCCGGGACAAACCACACAACACCGACAAGATCGCGTCGCAGCTTCTCCATCTCCCGTCCATCATTCTCGCCTATTCCCGAGGAGGAGGCGCGGCAATTCGCAATCGAATTTGAGAGGCAAAAGCATGCAGCTCGTCTGATTCGTGAGGCTGAACATGAACAGGAGGAATATCAGAATGAGCTTTCGCCTGGAACAAAGAGCGCGAACAAAGAAGGAACAAAGGCAGCACCCGGTGACGAGCCCAAGCCGACAAAGTTTGTCCTAAAGCTTTATCCATTTGCTTTGGTTCCTGCGTCACCTTCTCCTACTGGTGCCAGTCAAAGCAGCAACACCGAACTACCAGCCAAGAAGAAGACAGCCAAGGCATTGTCTTCGTCTACGAGCAACACTGGTCCCAGGAAGCGAGCGGTCGAGACTCGTGCTCAGAAGGCATTCCGTGAAGATAAGCCCTCGGCCCACACCCGAAGCAGGGTTTCAACACCAGATCCCTCGCTGGACAAGGTCGGTGTGTTGAAGAAAGGTGCCCGTGTTGGTGCCGCCCGTTCTTCCACCAGCAAGGCGAAGAAGACAGGCAGAGCAATCAAGAAGTAATTGTGATGGATGGCAACGAGGTATGTTGCGAGTAGGAATGGACCAGAAGGCATGGACTGTATAGGAAAGAATAACAGGGCGAATCACAGTCAATAGTCTTTGGCTCTCGCTCCTCGATAGTTTTTGTATGAATTTACTTCCGTATATCGCTGACCAATCACGAAACTGACACGCTAACTTAAGCTTAATTTACACCACGCGTAAAGTGGTGGTCATTATGACGCAATGCTGAATAACTGCAATACGCGCACCACCTCAGCGATGAATACATGTGTATCACAGTCCCTCTTGTCACAGTGTTGGAGCAAGCGTTGGGCTAGCAAGCAAGTGTTGGGATAATTGTCTGGGCTTTATTTTCTCTGTTTGTTGTTTTGTTCTGTGATCAGAATCTTGGATGTTGAAAAGCAGCAAGGAGAAGGAAGAAAAGAAGAAGAAGGAAAAGGAGAAGAGAGGAAAGAGCAGCAGAGCATTTATCCTGGAATTCAATATGTCGTCGCCGGCAACACCATCGTTGTCGCCGAGAGCAAGGTCTGCCGCTGGATCTGAAGCGACAGGACCAACCAGCCACACATCTACGCCGTCGACATCGACATCGACATCGCCACCGACTCGGAGACAGGTCAAAGATGACAATCAAAGCAATGATGAAAGTCCAACATCCAAAGCTGCCGCTACGACGGCCAACGGCGCGGTTAGGGAAGTTGTAAAAGGCGTTGACGACGAGGAAGACGATGACGATGAGGAGATGGACTTCAAATCTCGCGCCCTAACGAACTTGCTCAAGACGTCATCTGTCTTTGTTGCCATCATGGCCGATAAGATGAAGGAGCAGCAGCAGCGCAACCGCGAGGAGGCGTTGAAGAGAGCACAGAATAAGAACATGAGGAAGCAGGACGTGGAAGGAGAGGAGGACCAGGCGCCCACGAGGAAGAGTGTGAGGACAGCGACGGCAACAGCGACGGCAACGACGGAAGAAGAGAAGCACCTGCCGTTGCGGAGCGCGCGCCTTCCGTCGAAGAAGACGACGGTGAACGATGAGGGCGAGAGCGAAGAGAAGGCCGGAGCCAAGAAGACGACGAAGAAGAAGAAGAAGCAGAACACAGGTATCATGGCGTACATGAAGAAAACCGAAGTCGATCTCGAGCAGAAGCCATCGGTGCAGGAGGCATTGGCCGAAGCGGCGGATGAGTATGACGGCGAGCAGATTGGTGCACACGAGGATCTGGTTGCCACTGAGCAACCGCGCCTCGTTACCGGCGGCAAGATGAAGCAGTATCAGCTGCAGGGCCTCGAGTGGCTGAAGAGCCTGTGGATGAACGGCCTCTGCGGCATCCTGGCAGACGAGATGGGCTTGGGCAAGACCCTGCAGGCGATCAGCATGATTGCCTTCTTCAAGGACAACAACATCTCGGGCCCCTTTCTGATCGTGGCGCCCCTGAGTACGGTGCGCAACTGGATCGAAGAGTTCAAGTTCTGGTGCCCGAAGATCGAGACAGTCCTGTACCACGGCAGCAAGGACGAGCGCGAAGGGCTACGCAAGAAGCGGATGAAGATGAGAGATCAGGCTGCGTTTGAGTTCCCCGTCGTTGTGACAAGTTATGAGATTTGCATGAACGACCGCAAATTCTTAGCTGGATACCAGTGGCGGTACATCATTGTGGACGAGGGCCATCGGCTGAAGAACATGAACTGCCGCCTGATCAAGGAGCTGATGACCTACAATTCGGCAAACCGGCTGCTACTGACGGGCACGCCGTTGCAGAACAACATCACCGAGCTGTGGAGTTTGCTGCATTTCCTGCTGCCGGAGGTGTTCAACGACCTCGACAGCTTTGAGCGCTGGTTTGACTTTAGCAGCGTCCTGGACGAGAAGGATGATGGCGCAGAGGGACAGAACGGCAAGGCAAGGAAGAGGAAGAACAACCTGGTCTCTTCCATGCATGCCATCCTCAAGCCGTTTTTGCTGCGCCGGGTCAAGAGTGATGTCGAGTCGAGCTTGCCCAAGAAGCGCGAGTACATCCTGTATGCGCCGCTGACGACCGAACAGAAGGAGCTGTACAGAGAGATCCTGGCCGGCACCTCTCGTGCTTACCTTGAGGACAAGGCGGTCGAGAGGATTGAAAGCCGGTCAGCCAGCCTGAAGCGCAAAGCCACCACCAACAACACCGGCTCCGGCAGGTCAACGCCCGCAAAATCCCTCAAGCCGACACGCGACAGCACTCCCGCCTCGGTCGCCTCTGCTGTCTCATCCGCACGACGCAGCCGCCGTCGAGCGCGGGTCTCGTACAGGGACATCAAAGACAGCGATTTTGATGCCAAACTGCGCCGCCTCGACGCCGGCCAATACGTCGACCTGAACTCCGCCAGCACCTCGGACCGTGAAGACGATGACGACAACGACAACGACAACAATGTTGATGCAGAAGCCATCGCAGCCAACATCGAGCGTGCACAAACCCTGAAACTGGCCAAGAAGGAAATCGCCAACAAGAAGCTGCAAAACCCGGTCATGCAAGCCCGGCTGGCATGCAACTCACCACACAACTTCTACTGGCCGTGGGGGCCCACCACTGCGGAGGAAGAAGCCAGCGGCAACTACCCTCGCGTCGACGAATCACTGGTGCGCGCCTCTGGCAAGCTCATGCTGCTGGACACACTGCTAAAGCGGCTGTTCGCGCTCGGCCACAAGGTGCTCATCTTCTCGCAGTTCAAGACAACCCTCGACATTATCGAAACCTATGCGACCGAGCTGCGCGGCTGGAACCGGAGCCGGAACCAGCAGCACCAGCAGGAGGAAGGCAGCCTCTGTCGCATCGACGGGTCCATCAGCCAGGAACAGCGGCACGCCGCGATCACGGCCTTCAACACCGACCCGAAATGCCAGCTCTTCCTGCTGTCGACGCGCGCGGGCGGCCAGGGCATCAACCTGACCGCTGCCGACACCGTCGTCCTGTTCGACAGCGACTGGAACCCGCAGCAGGACCTGCAGGCCATGGACCGCGCGCACCGCATCGGCCAGACAAGACCCGTGATCGTCTACCGCCTCGCCACGCGCGGCACTGTCGAGGAGACCCTGCTGCTGCGTGCCGATGCGAAGCGGAAGCTGGAGAAGCTGGTTATTCAGAAGGGCAAGTTCAAGAGCTTGCTCGATGGCGGCGGCGGCGGCGGCGCGGATGCTCAGAACAAGGAGCACTTACAAGATGCTGCGGCGGCGCTGTTGGACTTGGATGAGCTGGAAAAGTATGATGTTGTTGTTGCTGGTGGTGGTAGTGGTAGTAATCCTTCAAAGGCTGCTGCTGCGCCTCTCTTGACCGAGGCTGAACTCGACATCTTGACGGACCGCTCCGATAGCGCATACGAGCGTGCTGAGAGTGGGCTCGATACTGGCGGCCGCGGCAAGGCTTTCCAGGTCGCTGAGACGAAGCGGAATGGCGGCAGTGGAGTCCTGGAGGATTTGACCAGCAAGTAAAAGAAGAAGAAGAAGAAGAAGGGAGAGGAGGCTTTGCAAGACGAATGATTCCAACCAGAAGTGTGTTAATTCTTTGGTTTTCCCCATCCATGGACAGCGTTGCATGCATGTGTTTCACAAAGAGATGGAGTCATTAATGTTAAAAAGTCCCAGTCTCACATGTGGTGGTTGCTAGACATTGTTCCTCCTGAGGAAGCTGGTGCTTACTCTTTCCTAAGGACCGACTCTAGCATTTTTCCACCCAACTCAGCCCTGGCGGGATCCTCGATAATAGGTTTTCAAGACGATAATAAAGCTAGGTTACGGTGGCTGTCTCTTCTTGTGTTGATTAATTTCCAAAACTCTCCCCCATTCTCATTCAGTTATCTAGTCGTAACCTGTACCAGCAGAAAAAGAAATGGAGGAAGTCACTTTCTCGTTAGATATGGAACGGGAGAGCACAGTTTCGGAGACTATTATTATTGCTCGTGCTGATCCATCACATGAAGGCTTGAGTCTAGCTTCGTCCGTATAGCTCTGGATGAGTTCTAGCTGAGAACACCAGCAGCAGCAGGCACACACCTTTGTTTCGTCTATGAGTTATAGACATTAAGGACTATCTTGTAATACTGTACCAGGTATTTTTAAACTATGTCTTTAGAATATAGTGCTAGCGGCCTAGATTGACAGCCTCCCCAGGGTTAATTAGTGGCAGAATATTACAGGACAGCAGATATAGTCAGACTGCTTTTTCCAAACTTCAAACCCAAAAATCAAATGTTCTGGATGTGTTGCAGCATCGAAACATGAAGTATAGGTGTCGCCCAGCAACTAGACTGTACAATTATCACTTCAGCGGCAATGAGCATGGACCAAGCAAGCTCACCCCACTGACTCATTCTTCTCTTTCCCGTGCGTCGGCAACAGCCTTCTCCCAATCGGTAAACTTCATGTAGAGGCCCATAGCCAGTGCACCAAGACCCAGGCCTAGGCACGGCCCAATCCACAAGCCAGCGAGGCCAAGGTGGGGAGGTCCAAAGGTGAGAACAAACGAGAGTGGGATGGCCAGGAAGTACTGCAACCACAAATTAGCATGCATATTGCTGACAGGTTAGTTTTGTGAAAGAAGGGGAAAAAAAGCTCACATAGACACCTAGATTCACCCAGCCTCCGATCTTCTGCCGGCCCAATCCTCTCAACAGGCCATTGGAAATGGCGAGTAGGGCATCAAACAGCTGCGCGGATGCAACCACGGGCAGCACGCTCGCAATAATCGCACGAACCTCCTCGTCTTGGGTGAAGACTGCGGCAATGACATAGCGGAGAGATGTCAAGATGGACAAATCCATGAGTCCGATAACAACAAAGACGAGGTAAAAAGTTCTCCAGGCAGTGTAGGCAGCATCCAAAGCACCGTAGCCAATGAGATTGCCGAATCGCGTTGATGCAGCAATTGAAATGGGGAAAGGAATATGGTAGATCAGGACACAGACAGTCATGATAACCGACTGTGCTGCGAGGTGCTTTCCAGAAATATAACTTGATGCCAAGGTGAGCACGTCGAAGGCGATCCACTCAGCCGCCGTCATCAATATCCCCGGCAGGCCTAGACGGATCATGGGGCTCCAGTTCTGAAACAATCTGCTCCATTGCAAGCCAGGCCAGCACTCCAGTGACACAGGCAGGAAGAAGTAGACGTACAGGACGAAGACGACAGGTTGTAGAGTATTGGAGATGGCCACTGCCAGGGCTGCACCTTCGAAGCCTAAACCAGCACGGAAAACAAGGAGCCAATTGAAGAGAACATTCAAGGGGGCGCAGACGAGGAGGACGACAAGGGATGCGTGGAAGTTGCCCTGGGCCTGGGTAAAGCGCTTAGCAGCCTCAAAGTAGGCCCAGCCGGGAGCTCCGAGGAGATAGATCTGCATGAATCTGCCAGCGAGAAGGGCGACCTCTCTTTCTGGCACAACGAGAGGCAAGAACCATGGCGAGGCCAGCCAGATGGCACCGATCGGCAGGCTGACCACAGTCATGAGGGCGCACATCCGCTGGATATGCAAACCAACGAGTTGCTTTTTGTTATTCCCATACGCCTGTGAGGCCAAGGTGTCGAGGCACGTGGCCAGACCTTCATACACGCAGAGGCCGGTGACATTGGCTGTCATGGAAGCCAGAGAGGCAGCACCCAGCTCGGCAGTGCCCAGGCGGCCAGCAACAAAGACGGTGACCAGGTTGAAGGAATATTGCAGTATATAGGTCAGGATCAGAGGTGGCGAGTACCATGCCAGGATCTTGACCTCAGCTTGCCAGGTGGTGGTGAGGTCAGCGAGCTTATCGTCGTCGGTGTCGTCGACTTGTTCATGAATAGATCCATATTGGCTTCGGTCTGGGGGAGCACCAGAGCCGCGGCGCTCACTTCGAGTGGATGAGACTGACGGCCTCCTCAGCAGTGAGGTTGACTCTGATGTCGGGCCCGACGGCATTGTTGTCGATGTTGTTGTTCCCAAGGTTCGAGGTTGGTATCTTGGGCCAATTAAATAATTAGCCGAATGATTCCCACTAGCGCTCCACCTAATTGAATTCCTAATTATCTATGTATACTGTATGTGTAAGATTGATCCTGCCGCCTGGACGGTGTCCTTCTCGGGTGGAACACATCGTTGTCGTGCATGATTGCCGCCCGATCGTTTCCATGTAATGCATCCAATTTACTCATGTTGTCGTCACTGTCGGGCTGGCACACTGTGCGTCTCATCTTTTGATATATTTGATCACATCATCCGCCTTCAGCACATGAACGAAGCATCATCTGAGCTCCATCTTGTCGAAATGACGGTGTACAAAGCACCAACGAGGCAGAAGATTGGGCGGCGGCGATGACGATGGAGCGACAAGAGAGTGGAGGGAGCTCGTCCACATACAAAATGGGCAAAGTGCGTGCGCCAAGAGAAGAGGGGAATTTCACGTGTCAACTTAAAGTTTAAGTCAACGTATGAGAAACCGTGATCTTCGTGTCGCGTGGCTTGACAAGAGCACTAGAGCACGCTGTCGACCAGCCACCCGCATCCTTAGATCTCCTCACTCGTTCTTTTCTGTCTCTGTCTCTGTCTCTCTCGCTTCGCCTTCCGCCGTCATGACGACGTCCCATCCTTCGCCCCGCAAGGCCGCCTCGCGTGCCGACCTCCGCGCACACGCGGACCCCTCGAGCGTGAGACTGCCAGAATCACCAGAGAAGCGCACTCTCCGGTCGGCCAAGTCACACACACAACTGTCCTCTACGGCCGCAAGCCAGCGGGGGTCGCGATTGGGCGCTAGAGTGCCGCCGCCGCTGCCTCCACCCCTACCGACGACATCGTCAAGAGATGGCGCCAGTGGCGTGAGCAACCCCACAGTGACCACAGTCAACGCTACAGCGCACCCGCCGCCGGTTCCTTCGCTGCCACCGATCCCGCCGATACCGTCCCTCGCATCAATGCCGACCCGCCAACGTGCCAACAGCGATGCCCCCGTCCTGGCAGCTGACCGCCAACGCAGCTCACGCAAGTCGGCCAGTGTCCTGCCCAACGGGCCACTACACAGCCGGAAAACGAGCCTGGAAGTGACGTTCCGCGAGGGCCCTCGGCCGGGCATGTCAGCTGCAGCCTCAGTGTCGGCGCTGCGCACGTCAATCCTGACCTCAGGCGTTGCGGCCACGAAAGAAGGCATGTCCGACTACCGCGTCTATCTATGGCTGGCACTACTCAACATTGCGCCGCTCCCGACAGACAACTACCTCCAGCTCATCCACCGCGGACGGTCTCCAGCACACGCCAAGATCGCCAACGACGTCTTCCGCACGCTCGCGACCGACACCTTGTTCAAGCGGCGCGTGACCGACGCCAGCCTCACCCGGCTGCTCAACGCGACCGCGTGGCGTATCTACGATTCCCACCAGCAGCAGCAGCAGCAGCAGCAGCAACAACAGCAGCAGCAATCACCCACCGCCACACCCCCACTCAGCCAAGAACCGTACCTCCAGGGCATCAACGTCCTCTCTGCCCCGCTGCTCTATGCCTCCCGCTCGGAAACGCAAGCATACGCCCTCCTTAGCACTCTGCTAACATCGCACATTCCGAGCTACATCACACCAACCATGTCCGGGGTGCACCGGGGGTTGGACCTGATCGACCGCATTCTAGCGCTGCGCGAACCCAACCTGTCCGGCTTCCTGCTGGAAAAAGTCGGGCCGGCCAAGGTGTACGCGTTCGCCTCGGTGCTGACCCTGTCAGCCTGCACTCCCCCGTTACCAGAGGTGCTCAAGCTGTGGGATTTCCTGTTCGCGTTTGGCGTCCACCTCAACATCGTCTGCGTTGTCGCCCAGCTGATCCTCATGAAGCAGAAGCTCTACGACAGTCCTAGCCCGACTAAACTGCTGCGCAGTTTCCCCCATTTGGATGCCAAGGGCGTTATTGCCCTGACCCTGGTGATTGTTCGGGATTTGCCTGATGATGTTTATGCTGAGCTTGTGCTGCATGGTCGCCGTGGCTAGAAGGGTATTCGTTGCATTTTCCCGATCAGAGAAGCTACTGTCCACAGTGTGTCTAGGCAATGCCGAATGGCCGAGACCTCTCTGATGTGACGATTGCTGAATGGCCAAGACCTCTCTCGTGTAACAATCACATGCCAGCTGAATGACAATTACCCAGACAGTTACCTCCCTAACGACTGGAAGCATTAGAGCCTCCATGACATCACCGTTTTTCGGCTATGCACGGCTGTACATGGCAATCCTAAAACGGTATCAGTCACATTGCCTATCTGATAACGAATCCCAACACAATATCAGCCGGAGGTCGCCAGTATCCTTTTGTTGATTCCATTTGTATTCAACTGACTGATTGAATGCATCATGACTGACCAGGTGGATCTTGCTGAGTATCTCTTCACACGGCTGCGCCAGTTGGGTGTGCAGAGCGTGTATGGCGTGCCAGGAGACTACAATCTCACGGCTCTCGACTATGTTGGAAATGCTGGGTTGCATTGGGTGGGCAATGCCAACGAGTTGAATGCTGGATACGCGGCAGATGGATATGCTCGTGTCAAGGGCATAGCGGCCGTCGTAACAGCCTTTGGGGTGGGAGAACTGTCTGCCATCAACGCGCTCGCCGGATCATATGCTGAATGGGCGCCGGTCGTCCATGTGGTTGGCACTCCATCCACAGCGATGCAAAACCAGCGCGTCTGTCTGCACCACTCGCTTGGGGATGGGAACTTCAGAGTATTTGCAGACATGGCAGCCAAACTCACCGTTGCCCAGGCCAATCTCGTCGACCTGCAGACCGCCCCAGCAGAGATTGATCGGTGTCTGCGGGAGTGTGTGTTGCAGTGCCGACCTGTTTATATCGAGCTTCCAACCAATTTGGTTTCGGCCAAGGTCTCAGCATCGCGGTTGTCGGTCCCAATCGACACATCGATTCCGGTCAGCGATGAGGGATTCGAAGACGCCGAGGTTGATCTGTTTTTGGAACGAATCTATGCCTCCAAACAGCCCTTCATCATTGTTGATGGCTGTACAGACCGCTATGGTATTAGTGAAGAAGCGGACGAGTTAGTTCGGGTCACCGGCTTTCCTACCTCGACTACTCCCTTTGGCAAAGGAATTGTCAATGAGACGTATCCCAACTTTCACGGCATTTATGCCGGAAGCGCTGGAAAGCAGGCATATATGTCATGGGCACAGTCCTGTGATCTCACCTTGAGAATTGGTCCTCTGGACAGCGATGTCAATACGTATGGGTTTACAACTCTCCCCGATCCAGCCAAGATGATTTCTTTTCACCGTGATTCGGTGGAATTTGGGGGTGATTGCCAGAGCGCAGAGTACAGGAATGTTCACGTCAAGTCTCTGCTCCGGAAAGTGCTTGACCGTCTGGACAAGGAGAAAGTGCCAAAGTACGATCCGTACCCTGACCTGGGCGTTCCCTGGGCGCAACTGAAAGCTCTTCCTCCAACGCAGGCAGATGGCGTAATTGATCAAGAAACGTTCTGGCAGAGAGTGTCGACCTTCTTCCGCTCTGGGGACATTGTCCTGACTGAAACTGGCACGCCGTCGGTTGGTGGCCGCGAACTCATCCTGCCGCCACATGTCAGGCTGATAAACTCGTCCATCTGGCTGTCTATTGGATACATGCTCCCAGCCGCGGCCGGTGCTGCGCTGGCGCTGCGTGACCTGGTGGCCGAGGGCAAGGGCGCAGCCGGCCGGACAATCTTGTTTGAGGGCGATGGCAGCTTGCAGATGACGGCTCAGGCGATTAGTGACATGATACGTAATCGGCTGGACGTCCTGGTATTCATCATCAACAACGACGGTTACACCATCGAGAGGTGGATCCACGGCATGGATGCAGCATACAATGACATCCAGCCATGGCGCTATCTCCAAGCCGCCAGCTTCTTTGGCGCTCCCCTTGACGACCCGGACTACCCCGTCGTCACGCGCACGGCGCGCACCTGGGGTGAGATGCACGCTGTGCTCGAGGACAAGGCGGTCCAGGATGGCAAGGGACTCAAGTTAGTCGAGGTGTTCATGGCCAGAGACGATGCTCCAGACCCACTTAAGAAGCTTGTGGCCGGAGCCGCCCGACGCAACAACCAGTCATGAAGTTGATGGGGGAGTGATGGAGTGATGGAGTGATGAAGTGATCCAAGTTACACAAACAACCCACCTACCCTCTTTCTTACCAGTGGAGTTGATATCCCAATGATGCTTATTATTACCTTGGGCCATTGTTTGGATTGTTTGGACAGACCTCAGAGGAAAGAAAACCCACAAGACAGAAACTGCACTCACTCGCCTTCGTTATCTCCTCTGGAATCTAAGCACAATATCAATCAAGAATGAAACCACAAAAGTGGAATTGCGAATTGGGGTGAAGTGTTCACCTGGGGTGAGCAGGTTTCTTCTGATTGGCCTTTTCAACGTTTAGCCTTTAAGGTTTGACCGTAGCCGAGAGTTTAACTCTGGGATTGTCTTTTTGCAAGTCATTTGGGGTTTTTTTGGTGTGCATTTTTAGTGAAGCCCCGATTGGCCTAGTGCAGATTTCGGCCGAGTGGGGTGGGCAACCAGGGGTGGGGAGAGTGGGGATGTCAGGTAGGAGTGCAGCCAGGACCACATGATATCGTCCGAGAACCTGGGACCGACGGACAGCGGGCATTGGGGGGGGGGGAAAGAAGAGGGAGAAAAAGAGAAGAGGGGTGGGGAAAGAGAGACAGTGGGGCGGTCAGGTTAGTGGGGTGACCCACCGACCGACCAACTCCACCCAGATAAGGTTTTAAGTTATCGAAAAACAAATGGGGAGTTGCAGCTGCACAAAAGAAAAAAAAAAGGGAAAAGAAACCTTGTGTGAACGCCTTCGTATATGCTGTTACAGAAGAACATTGCATTATTTTTGAACTTTTATCTTTGTCCGTTTTTAAGGGAAAAGGGGGTTTGTTTTCGCCTTCATGCTTATTCCTTCCTATATAGTAGGAGTTTTTTATTTTTTTATTTTTTTGCATTTTTCTTCTTTTTTGCTTCTAGGCTCTCTCCCACGTGCGCAGTAGTTTGTGGACTGTAGTTGGTGGTTATTAACATCAAAGGATTTGCTGACCAATGCTTAGAGATAGATCGAGTAGATGGAGATAGTTTGTAGATCACAAGGAAAGAAGGGTTTATTCTTCCTACACATGTGTACTTTCGCTCTATTTTCTTTTTTCGTTTTTCTCAAACAGGGATAACTCCTGAACTTCTTTCTTTTCCCACCCCCACTCCCGGGCTCTCTCTCTCTCGCTCAGTCACTCACTCTCGATGCTAAGCTTGCTCGGGAAACAAAAAGGAAAAAACAGGAGAGGGAAAGAGAAGGGGGACATGAAAGCGCAAAAATAGAGTATTTTTGGTGTCCTTTTTAAAACTTGCTAGCTGATTTTCCTCATTAGGAAAATTGTACGTGCCCCACCCAAACAAAACTGCGACTCGCTGCATATAATCTTCCAGCGCCGATGGGCCCCTGTTTAGTACGTAGAGTAACGAAAAAAAAGAGGAAGAAGAAGAAGAGAGAGAATGCAAAAGGACATGCTCATCTCGGAAGGGGATTTTTTTGAAAAAGAGAAGAAGAAAAAGTGGCATGAAATAATGGCAGAACACGTACATACGTACATACATTTCCGTGCACACCGTCGCTTCGCTTGTCGAAGTATGGGTGAGTTACAGACATCAAACTCGCAGGATATTGATGAAAATGGTCTAGCCAGCTTCAAAATGGTGTTTTTTTTTTCTAGTTTCGTTTCAGAGAGGGCAGGAGGGGTCTTCTATTGGACTTTCTAGAGAGGTAGATGTATACTACTCGTACATCCATTTTGGCGATGTTACAACAACAACAACAACAACAACGACAACAACAACAGTAGCAGCAGCTTTGACAATACTACCCACCCTTTCCCCCTCTCAAAGGAAAAAAAAAAGAAAATCAATAACATAATGGTAATATTGGCGAGGGTGTGGTGGCGGACAGAGAGGTGCTACTACAGAGCTGATAAACCCACCCTCGGATCTTTGAGATTGAGATGGAAATCGGAGAGAGGGGGACATGAATGCCACACTTGCTGGTGTGGTTGAGGAAGGTGTTGATGGTGATAGCAACGGTGATAGTGATAGTCATGTTTGATGATGTAGTCGGTTGATAACCATCACTCAATCAATCAATAACAGTCGGCACCAATATCTTAAAAAAAATCCCCAACTCAAAAAAAAACTCCATGGCTGGGGAACACACCCTGGCGGCCAGCACTAACACACAGAGCACAGACAACAAAATGCACGCATGGAACTGCCTGTTCGAACCTGAACGGGGTCAGGTGTGGAGGTGCGTTGGTTGGTTTGGCTGACGGGCCGACTTATTCGAGCTTCTTGGCAGAAAGTTTAAACTTCTCGGCGGGATTGGAATGCCAAGACCCGAAAGAGATCGGTACCTAAGAAATTAAGAAATTCATCCACTGTGTTATTTTTTTTCCTCTCTGAAGTTGCTCTTGTTGGTCTAGCGCAAGTGTATTATTAGTATGAACTAACTAACTGTACACGTATGTATATATTAACGCTGCCATGGAACTGTCAAAAAAAAAAAACTAATTGCACTGTCATTTGAAATCTGGCACCCATCAGATCTGACATCTGTACAGTAGAACACTCGCTTAACGCCCCTATTTCAGGGCATGCTAGCCACTCCGAGCGCATTGAAAGGACCGAGTCGTTAATGTGTGGAGTTTCCCCCCCCCTCCCAAGCTCCCACCCAATCAGCGTCGTGCCAAAGAATGGGTTTTCCCTCATCAGGCATCTATCGCGAGTCACAGGCTAAAACACGGGTCGAAGGTAGGAACATGTTGACCTGACTGATCTGACCCTTTAGTTTCTCTCCTATCTTCATAGGAGTGGGATTGGGGGAGGGCCGGCCGGGGGGGCAGCATTAAGAGGTTCATTAATCGGAAGCTAGCCCGCTGAAAAATTACCTTCTCGTATTTGACGCAAGGTACTAGCATCTTTTAGGGAGGTCCCTTCTTGGCCACCTGCTTCACACCGGGCTTCGTAACCACACAACCCACCCCCCGCCGGCTAAGGTAAGGCACCACCCACCTTTTCCACATTCCCCCCATGCCGCTCCCGAGACCCGTGTGTGTGTGTGTGTGTGTGTGTGTGTGTTGGCAAAAGAAGAAAAAAAAATCGGGGCGGCTCATTATGCACTTGACCTTGAACTATACATGTATATCCCTGGGCTATAGTAGCAGGGGTGGGAAAAGGTAATTATAGGGAGAAGAGGAAGAAGCAGGATAAGAAAGAGAAGAAGGAGAAGCAAAAGAAGCAGAAGAAGCAGAATAGGAAGAAGCTTCTGACAGTCATCATGGCTACGCAAACACCACCATTTGACGAGCAGTCCCGCCAGTCGCCAACCTGGTCACGACCTATTCTCTTTCTTGTTCTTGTCAGGTTAGTTTTTTGCTGATTGCTATGATTTCTTCGGCTGCGTCTCATGTTCAGAGCAGGTACTTGAGACAGGCAGCAACAACAACAACAGCAGCAACTACTACTACTATTGCAACAGGGCACAGGGAAGGGGAGGACGGCAGGCACTACAGTCGGCTGCCAACCTCTCTCCGAGCCATATATACGCCTTCGTCGTCATCATACCAGGCATTCTGCTCAAGGAGTAGCAACAGAGGATGCGATCCTATGCAGAAATTCAGACCGGGATTGGCATGTGAGACACAGACACAGACACAGACACAGACACAGACACAGACCCAGGGACATCTCGGCCAAAGCAGCAGCAGCAATGGTGGTGACGGTGGTGATACAACCAGATCGCAGATGAATGAGGTTGCGCCACCGCTTCCTGAGCCATCAAGGATGGATTCGGCCTGGACTGCTCCTGCGGCACTGTTGACGGAGGATGAGGAAGGGCTAGAGACTGGGCTGGCAACCTCACACCTGCCGTCGTCATCGTCGTCGTCAACACGTTCATACTCGCGACTGATTCACGATAGTGTGGAGATTTTTGCGATTTCCGAAGATGAGAATGAGGAGGAGGAGGATGATGATAGTGACGACGACGACGATGATGATGGAGATGATTCTGATGAAGACGAAGATGACAGCGAGGACGACAGCGAGAACGACAGCGAGGCAGGAGAAACAAGGGCTAAGCGGGTCAGGAAAGGCTACTGGCGACGGAGGACTCTGATTTATAATTGACATGGCCATGGCATGACGAAACTTTTGCCCTTAATGACTACTCTCACCGGCCGAAACCAAACCAGCCCCGCTTTGCAGCAGGTTTGTCCTCTTTCTCTACCCTTGCTGATGTCCCTTTGGCTTCGGTCTTGTGCCCATTGGCAAGAGATTGCTCCTCTCGGCCGCCGCCGCCTCCCTGCCTAGGATACTGGATGTAGTTCCAGGCGATGTCAAAGAACAGAGGCTTCACCGGGATGGGGACTAGTTTGACGGGATAGTTGACTATATTGGAGAGGTCGACCTTTGGATTGTATCGGTTGAGATGGAGTTGCTGGATCAGAGGAGGCTCGGAGCCTGTATTGGCGGTGGCAGTGGTGCCAACTGACTTGAGGTTGCAGAGGGCACGGTATTGGGTGACCAAGTGTTCAAGATTGGTGGTTGCTGCTGTCAGTGCTGCTGAAGACACATCCAACTTCGGGGCACCAGTAGCCGTCGTGGGCGTTGACAGGGCGGTTTGTGCAGTTTGCGCCAGGCCGAGCGCACGATTGTATAATGCAAGTGCGCTTGTGGTTTCTGACTTGAAGGCGTGTGAACGGCCGATGGCAAGGCATTTCAAGGCCCGGAAGTATGACCGCTTGCCAGAGAGTTCGGCAGTAAAGGTTTCATCGGCAACGACTCCAGGAAGCTCCAGGGTGCTGTCGAGAGACTGTAAAATGGCATCATAGAGGGCCACGCGCTCGCGGAGCCGAGAGATGAGACGGCCTATGCTCTCTTGCCTGGGCGCTCCTTGCTTGGGCACTCCTTGCTTGGGTACCCCTTGCTTCTCGGGTTTGGCGGATTTTCTCGCTGACTTGGAAGACACACTCTCAAATTTCAAGCCGTCATCAGCTCCGCACAGCACTCGATTTCGGCCAATGCGGTACTCGATCACGGCATAGTTGACTGCAGTGCGGGTGATCTGGAGCGACTGGATGCGCCGATCTCCAGGGTCAACTCCTTCAGCTGCGAGCTCATCAATGGCGCTCTTGGTTGCGTCTGCAGCATCTTGGCGTGCCGTAATAACATCATCGTACAACGCTGCCAGGGCCACCTGGTCGATGGTGCCGGAGCTGGATGCGGCAAACTGCTCGTTGAGCGTCGCTTCGTGCTGGTGGGCAAGGGCCAAGGCTTGTGAAATTGCGGCATCTTCGAGTTTGACACTGCGATTTCGCCAGGATATATGAGTGGGAATGTCCTTGGGCGAGTCAGAGGTGTCTGTGAGCTCCGAACTTGTCTGGAAGGCAGACGAGTTGATTTTGCCAAGAGCAGCTTTGGTATCAGCTTCGCCAGAGGGGAAGTTCTCGATGACAATGTCCGCGATGGGCTTGGTGCGAGGCATCTTCAGCTGGTAGGCGGCATAGCGAATGCTGGGCTCCACGATGGTTGACAGCAGCTCCCGATAGAGATCCGTATGTGCCGACTCGCCGAGAACAACGTACACCAGGCGGACAAGGGCATACTGCTCAATACACGGCTGCCACCGGGACTGTTCAAAATGCTTGGTGCCTCGCAGCATGGCCAAGTAGGCCTTTGCCTCCAACAGATCCGTTGAGCGGTCTGTAGACCCGGCTTCAATGACGCCGACAAGATTCTCCGCGTAGGCGATCGCCCTCTGGAGGCGTGACGCTATCTGCCGCTTGGTCGAGCCCAACAGCGGCTTCTGTGTGGCCTCGGGAGACTGCGACTGCTTCATGGCCATGGCATCAGCCCACGATCGCTCTGATGAGGCCAACAGCAGCTGCACCCATTCGGCGTTGCTGGCCACATTCTCCGCCGTCACCGCCGTCTTGGGCACATACTTTCGGCCCTTGGGCGTGGCATTGCCCAGTCGTTTGCGTAGTTTGTGGATGCGGCGGGTGGCTTGGGCGTGGTAGACGGCATAGTCACCGCTGAGCAGAGCCCGGTCCCGCTCGGACACGATGCTGCGTGTGATATTCATTACCAGATTGTGACTGTCTTATTGTGGGACGCACCCTTCTTTGCGGCCATTGTGTCTGCCAAGCCACAGCCTTGGCGGGGGAGACAAGGCTGAGGGACAAGATTCAAACTAGGGCTGTTAACCCTGACAATTGGGAATTAGGGTAGTATAACCCTCACAATTTCTCGACTCCCGTGTCACTCACACCACAATCCCTCCCTTCGTTGGTTTATTCTTGCTGCTGCTTCCACCTGTCCCGACTCATCCGGCCCGCTGCCGCATGAGTAAGGTCCATGCTAGAGCTGACCGTGGCATGCGTTGAACCCGCCGCCCAGCTACTCGGACGGCGTCTTCCTCGTCCTGCTCGATCCAGTCGACTGTTGCACCCGCGTTTCTGGCGCAACGAGGGCCACTCACTGAAGGCGGCGTCGTGGTGGCCTGCCTATCTCGAATCTGTGCGTCAGATCCCGCAGTCTAGAACTCGGAACGTCGCCAAAACTGTCCTCCCCAAGGCAGCTCCACCAACTGCTCACTATGGCAGCCGCTCCTTCTCCCACTATTCGTATGCCGCCAGTGCGGGGCCAGAGCTTGATGTCGATGAGGGACGTGAGACAAGCCAGGAGCAGGAGTGGGAGCAAGATGATGGCCTTCAGCAGCAGTCACAAGATCAAGTCCTTAAGGCGTGGCAGCCGGCTGTGCTGGCCCAGCAGGATGAGCTGGACCCCGACATCGAGCACCTGCTGAACCTTTTGGGCCCGGACCCCAAGCCAGATCTGGCCCAGCGACGGCGAGACAAGGCTTGGGATATCTGGGTCTCATTACCGGATCAGGAGCGCTTTGCGTCTCGGATGCTCAGAAAATTCTCGCAGGCAACGCATGCTGCCGACCTGGATCGAGCCATGCAGGCCTACAGCATCATTCCCCAGGATGAACGCACAGTGGGCGACTATTCCTCAGCCGTGTCCGTGACGATCGCTCGCCACCGCTATCACCACGCCTTCAGAGCCTGTGACGAGGCGATCGCACGCGGGAAAGGCCTCGAACCCGCACAGACTCTCCTCTTGTGTTGCTTGCGGCAACGGCTCTGGAAGAATGCTGCCAGGGCATGGCGGTCCTTCTTCGTTGACAAACGCCACAATGACCTCGATTGGTCTGTTTTGGACAACGAACCCGAGCTTGTCCTGTTGACTACGAAACTGCTCAAGAGACTCAACGCTGCCGACGTTGTTCTTGCGGCAGATCTTCCCACTCTCAGACAGCTCGCCTCTGTGCTGGTCACCAGGATCGCGTCCAGTGCTCGCGTGATGGCTGTGATCACACAGGAAGGCATTCTCCAAGTATATCACCTTTCCAAGGCCATTGGTATCTCCAAGCCGACTCACTTTGCCCTCGCTCTATCAAACTTGTGTCATACTCTCAGGGACCGGCTGCGAGTCGATCTTGCCCTCCTGATTTACCGCACTTTCCGCGCAAATTACCCACGGCTCAGCGAAGGCGTCTTCATCGGTCTCTTACGGCTATGTTCCCAGGCAAAGTCCACACCTGAGACTTTCGACTACATCATGAAGCAGTACCAGGAATTCCACATTCCACAGACCAAAGCCTATAACATAGCCATGATGTCCATGGCCCGTGAGGCCAATGTTGCTGAGGTTGAGCGATATTTCGACGACTATAAGCGGACCACCGGCCGTCCCGTTGGATTGCCCGTTCTGGTTCCTCGCCTCTATGTCCACGCTATCACCGGGGATGTCGCGCAAACGAAGCATGCTTTGTCGCAAATTCGCGACGAGTACGGACTTGAGCCCGACATTGTGTGCTGGAACATCTTGCTTTATGCTCATTGCCGATCTCCCCAACCCCATGCAGCTTTTGAGGCCTTTGACGAGATGATAAGCCGGAGCATACAACCGGATGTCTACACCTTTGGCACGCTAACAGCCATTGCTAGCAACTCGGGCGATACATCCAGGGTCCTTTCCCTGATTGATCTGGCCGGTCAATATGGTATTCCTCGCCACGGTGACATGGTTGCCAGTGTCGTCCATTCGCTTTGTCTCAACGGCCGCGGCCAGGATGCCTGGGACTTTGCAGAACAGGCCACTCGTGGTGGTGTTCACGGCTCCGCTGTCAGGATGTGGAACAATCTGCTTCGCCATTACGCCTTTCTCACTGATGAAAGGTCGATTGCACAGATACAAAAGACGATGCAGCAGTTAGGTGTCAAGCCAGACGCCATGACTTATGCCGCTCTGATGACATCTCTTGTCAGAAAATCAAGAACTGAACAGGCCCTTCATCTGATCCGGCGTTCACATCTGGAAGGCAAAGTCGTTGCAAACGCTTTCCATTACTCAATCCTTATCCACGGATTTGCCATGGAGAAGAACCGCGACATGGTCTCGACGCTATATCGAGAGATGGAGGACCGGTTTCCTCGAATCACCCCTAGCGCCCGCCTAGCCATGCTCTATTCTCAGGTCCACAGAGACTGGGACAACAACCTGCAGAGGATAGTCTCATCGCCAATGCTGCCCAATGCCACATTGAGCCTTCCTAATATCGAGGCCCTGGTCAAGGACAGCGTGTTAGATACATCAATTGCAGACATGATGACGAAAGATCCCCAACCGGGATTCCGACGACGTTCACCTCAATCAGCCCTCGAATCAATCTCAACCGAAGTCTTGATCGACACCTTTATGGCTGACGCCCAGGTTGAGAAGTCTGTCCAGGTGATGAATAATGTGTTGCCGACTTCACAACGCCCACGGCCCGAAATTTCATCTCAGCCAGAGAGCATCGAGATGTTGACCACTCGGATGTTTGTTGCCATACATGACCAAGACTGGCGTGCTGTTGATACAATATGGTCTACCATCCTCACCAGTGCTATCAAGAAGGGCCTCGCTTTGAACGCACCGCCTCAACTTTTCGCTGCACTGCGCAGTTTTCAGGACTCTGGCGCCAATGTGCAGCAATACAGCGACAAGTGCAAGGATATACTGGCCGAACACGACCTCGCCATCCTCCCAGCAAATCGATTCCTTCTCAGCCGTCCACTGTCTCGATACATCCAAGCTCTTGAGTTACAGCCCGGTCTATCCAGGAGACTGCGAGGTCTCATCACCAGCTTGGAGGCCTGTGGATTTGAGCTTTCCAGCAAGAATTGGAATTCCGCTGTGCAGGCGCTGTGTAAATCCAACCTTGAGCATGATCGTCTTCTGGCCTTTGAGATCTTTCACAACAAATTTCTCACTCATTTGCCTACCTACCGCAACCTGTTCTCCTCCACCTATGCGAACCCGGTTCAAATTGCTACCGGACGGCAAGCTGATGTTGCCAAACGAAAGCTGACAGAGCATACCAATCCCGGCTTTCTCATTCCCACCTACTTTACTGTCGTCTATCTTGCCTCAACTTTGAAATCATTCGCAGGCGGTCACAAAGATTTTGTCAGCAAAGTATCTGCTACCTTCCCTGAGACCTATCATTACGTTAATAGGTTGCCTTACAAGCCTGACCGCATACAAGGTGTCTTGCTCAGAGGAAACTCGAGCTTTGGCAATCCCATCAAACGGCCTCGCGCCACCACTTTTGTTGATGTTGCAGGCGTGGCCGGGAGCAGCGCGATAGTCGATCAAATCTCGCGTGATGTCCTGGATGAGATCAGGACAAAGCTACCAGACCCCGAGCACAGCTCTTCTCTAGACCATCACCTGGCTCTTGAGGTCGGCTCAGCTATCAAGGGCGAGCCTGTTCTCGGTAAGAAGGTTCTTGCGAGTGCAATCCGTGAGGAGTCCGAAGCATCTCAGCGCGTACGCCTCGAGAAAGAACGCGCTGATCGAGTAGCTGCCGCTGAGATGCTGATGCGTGACATGAACCTCGACCGACTCACTAGGAACGACTATATTGGGGACCCATCTCATGTATCCAAGCCCAAAAATGGGCTGCAGGCTGATGACATTGCAGGTAGAACAGCTTCTGCAGTCGGAAGTGAGCAGTCAGTCTTGGATCAGCCAGCCTTGCTCAAGACCAGCGTCATATCAAGACCCGGCCAACAACAACTGGAGTCGCGAAGATCTCTTTTGAGCCGCACCCTTGGCCCCAAACGCCCCAGGGTAACGGGCCAGGAAAGACGGCGGGCACGCAGGACGAGAGATTACAGGAACATGGCAGTCTTCCGTGCAAACGAACGGGCCCGCTTCATGGCTTCCCTCAAGGTCCAGAAAGCTGCTCTGCGTCTGCGCCGGCTTATGCCGCGCATACGAGACTTGACTTTCCAGGCCCGTGTTGCCCGCAAGCAAGGCGATCACGCTCGCGCCGAGCAGTTTCTCAAATGGGCTGCCGACCCTGTCTTTGAGTGGCGCAGACAACTTCGATCTTCGTTTCAAAATAGAAGGATCTGGCAAGTTCTGGAAGCCTATGCTCCTGGCTTCCATGACGCCAATGACAGAGTCGCCATGAGGACGATTGAACGCTTAATCCGCCGGCCGGGCGCCGCCTTGACAGGTGGAGTCTCTCATCTTACAGACACTCTCTATCTGCGTCCAAAGTCGTCAGGAGCTAAAGTGGAGCGGTTGGTCGAGGATGCTGAGGACAAGTTGACAGGCCTCAGGCCTTCTGTTGCCAAAAGGGTACGCCTGCGAGAGACAACACAGGCTGACAATACCGCGGCTGTGATCTCTTCAGGGGAGGCAACCCCTCAATTTGATCCCTGGGGTTCCACCATGGCCAACGAGTTCGCCGTTCTCGACAATGGCCAAACAGGGCCACAAACATGGCCAGAGACAGGACATGCACAGAACAAGTCGAGACCAACTTGAATTAATTGATCACCAAAGAGCGACGTCCAACAATTGTGTATATATGTTTGTTCATTTCATTGTACAATACTACTCTATAGTTGTAGATTGAAGGCCCAAAAAGAACAAATCTCTATTCCGTTTTCTCCGCCCGCCGCCGCCACCGCCGCCGCCACCACCACCCACACCACCCAGCTTATCTAGTATTACTCCCCTTCCAGGCGCCGTAATGCTTCAAATGCCGTGCCATTCTCCTTCTCTTTCATGTTCATCTTAATCCTCATCTTCATCACCTCCGACCTCCTCTTCTTCTTCTCCTCATCCTCCCTCCCAAACACACGGTCAAAAAACTCCTCATGACCAAAAGCATCATCCTTGGTCGGATGCTTCTTGGATTCGTGGTAACTAGGCGAATGCAGTTCCACCAGACGGCACGCCACCGCGGCGGCGAACCGAGTGTTCACAGCAAGCATAGCATTCCACCTCTCTGGTCCCACGAAGCGGTCAGTGTAGATCCAGTGCGCTATGTGTCGGACAATGAACGGCCGCAGTTCGGGGCAAATGGGCGGTGGGCGCTGCTGCTGCTGCTGCTGCTGCTGCTGCTGTTTGGCAGATCGAGCAGTAGTGCTAGTGCTAGTGCTGGCAGAACCGGCAGGAGTACCACCACCACCTCCAGTATAATAATCATAGTCATCACCATCAGCACTATCAGCACTAGGAGCGCTATCACCACTATCATCGCCCTCATCGCCCTCATCGCCATCGTCAGAAAACAACTCCTGAATAAACAGCGGCGACGGTAGTAGAATATCCAGCATATTGAACAGGTCGCGCAGCTTCTGGTACGCGATCGACAGCAGCTCTTCAAACATGGTGTATTGCGCGAGGCTGAAGACGCGCAGCCACAACACGTCCTCTGGGATTGTGGTGGCGGCATCGGGGACAGGAGAATGTGGGCTGTTGTTGTTGTCGTTGTTGTCATTATGATTCTCATCCTCATTCTCACGCTCCTGATTCTGAATCTGATCCTGACCCTGACCCTGACCCTGACCCTGGTCCTGACCCTGCTGAGGCGTGACATCACGATCAAGCGTGTAGAAACTGGCTTCATACACACCGCCCGAGTACAGAGCCTGATACAGGACTTCAAATGCCTCCGGGCAGACCCAGGGCAAGTCGATGGTGTCTGTAGAGCGCTCGGCAAACCCACCGCTGGCGCTGGTGCTGGTGCTGGTGCTGGTGCTGGTGCGGAATGTGTGGGCGAAGAACTTTGAGGCGTGGGTGAGGAGGCCTTTGTGGATGATGAAGGTCTGTTTCTTCTTCGTTACTGCTTGTCGTTGTCGTTGTCGTTGCTGTCGCTGTCCTCGTCCTCGTCCTCGTCCTCGTCCTCTTTGAGCACAACAGCCAACATTAACCCTGACCATATCGCAGCCATGCTTATGAGAAGGGATCGGGAATTTCAGCTTGAGCAACTCCTCGTGATATGAGAGTTCAGACTTGTACTCATCACCATCGCCATCCAGATTATTATTGGAGCTGTTGCTGAAAACAGAATGTCTATACATGATGATGATGATGATGATGTGTGTGAGTGTGCTGAAGAAGAGCACAGCAGTGAGATAAATCAGTAGGCGTTAGAGATACTTTGATACTTACTTCTGTGTGGGAGCAGACAAAGAAGGATCATGGAATCAATCAGGTTGAAATCCTCTCTTAAGGCTGTTGCTGCCGTACAGTACAAAACCCAAAAGACTTGAGGCTCCTCTGCCTTGACCATTAAGAACCCTTGTCCCTTGCAGGCTTGTTTACCTAATTGTTTGTCCTTCTCTGACGCAGGTGGTCTGATTGGGGTCGCCATCCAGGGGGGGGGGTTCCTTGGCATAAGGCGTTTTTTTTTAAATAAGTACACGTGTAGATTATCAATAGTGGATTCAGCAACAGTAGGTAAGGCACATGGCATATGACACATGACACATGATGCAGGACATGGGACATGGGACATGGGGCAAACCAAAAGATGTGATCCACAGAGTAGCACAGCATTGCATCTGGTTGGCTGAGCAAACAATCTGGTCTGGTGTGTGTGTTACACAAGGCTGAGGGCAAAAGATGAGGACTTTCTCCTTTCAGACTTCAAGAAGAAGTGACTTTCCCTTTTGGCAGCATCAGATCAACAATCCAAGGAGCTTGTTTGGGCTTGTAACGGCGATCCATGATACTGGCATTAACAAACAAGGTCTCTCGGCCCGCCTGCAGCGCGGTAGCATCGATGTAGGCGCCCATCTGACTGACACAGTCTTGTTCATATTCAGGCTGGTGGAAGTGCATGCTAACATCACCATCACCATCACCACCACTACTATTACTACTACTCCTTCGTTCCCAATCCTTAGTCACCGCCCCCCAAGCCTCATGAATATGGCCGAAACAATGCAGGCGCGGCCTGACGCGCTCAACAGCGCGACGGAGATGCTCACAGCCGACATCCTCGCCGCGGAAGGTCCGGTCGAGAATGCCGATGGGCGGGCCGTGGGTCAGCATGATGTCAACGGCAGTCGTCGCTGCTGCTGTTGATGAAGTCTGCACAACAGGGTTAACAGCATGGGCAGAGTCCGGGTTGTACCGGTCGATGTGGCGGGGGTAGCCAAAGGCCCAGTTGTAGAACTCGGGCTGGTAGGCGCTCACATAGAGGGTGAAGCGGGCGCCGTTGGGCAGGTCGAAGGAGCGGGTGCCCTCGACGAGGTAGTGGATGCCGGCGGCTCTGGCCCGCTCGCCTGTGTACAGGGCTTCGATCTCGTCCAGCTTGTCGGCGGAGTACTTGGGGTACGAGGCGTGCAGGCGCGGGTTGGCGGTGTAGTAGTCGCGGTCCAGGGTCAGGTCGTGGTTGCCCGGGATGACAATCTTGACGGGCGCGTTGATGCGCGTGAGTAGGGCTAGGGCGCGCTCGTGCTGGGCGTCCTTGCCGTTGCCAGTCAGGTCACCGGCATGCAGAAGCACGTCGGCAGTGGGGAGTGGCCATGTGAAGGGGAGTTGGCCTTGGCCTTGGCTGCCGCTGTTGTTGTTGGGGCGATGAAAGGGTAGAGCACAGTGGGTGTCGGAGATGATGAGAATGCGTGTTTTGACAGTCTCGGTTTGTTCTCCCATAATAATCTTTTCCTTGTGTCGAACTGGGAATTAACTCCTCGAGTCACGAGGCTGGCGCACGTGGTGGTGGTGTTGGTGGTGGTGGAATAGAACGGAACGACGGGTAGTCAAGATAAAGTTATGCTTCAATGTAGTTGCCGAAAGGCTAAAAATGAGCTTAAGTCTCGAGTTAATTCGACAGGAACAATACGGAGACAACAGGCTAAAGGCTGACAGATGGACAGATAGACAGACAGACAGACAGACACCGTCACTAATACACACAGCTTACGCTTACGGGCCGGAAAAGAACTTGCAGGCCTCCTCAATCTCAGGGTCGCCATTGGCAAAGTCCCAGCCAACAATGCTCGAGTCCTGCGAGCAGCACACAATGCGCCTGGCATCGAACTGCAGCTTGAATACTCTGGCAGCAGCAATTCCAGCTGCATGATGTGGTGGTTGGTGCTGTTGTTGATGTTGCTGGTGCTGTTGTTGCTGCTGGTGCTGTTGTTGTTGCTGAATGTGATGTTGATGCTGAATGTGATGTATTGTGGCAGCATGGTGATTTTGCACACCTGGTGCAAGGGGTGGTATCGGGGCTGGCTGGATGGGATGCTGGGCTTGGGATTCTCCTTGCTGTTGGGCTACTGAAGCTGCAACAGAGGCATGATTGGCCCGGCTTGTTAGAGAAGCAGTTGTACTGGCTTGGTCGGACTGACCCGCGCTGGACGTTGTAGACACCGGGTTGGATGTGTCCCTGGTTCGTGGTGCTCCAGCGATGCTGGCAACCCCGGCGCCGGTGGAGACAGTCGCAGTTGCTGGCCCGGCGACGCCGACAGTGCTCAGACTCGGGTTCTGAGTGAGCGCGGTTTGATTCGAAACAGCAGTAGGGACTTGTGGGCGGAGATGGGCGGGGCGATTGGCATCACGGATGGCCTGGTCTTGCTGCAGCTTGAGGCCAACGACCCAGTCGCCAGCGACGTTCTTCCGCCAGACGATGATGGACTCATCGTAGCTGCCAGACACAATCTTGCCCCACTTACTGCCTCCGCCGCCCGGGGGCAGACGGGCGCCGAAGCAGATGCGGCTTGAAGTGATGTCCTGGGCGGGATCTCGGCTGCGCAGATGGTGGCCGTCAGTCCTGCCCTCCCTCAACTCGGCCGCGTGCCTCTCATCGGCGGCCCTAGCATTGATAAGATCCTCCTCCTCACACCCGGGCAGGTCGCCAAAGCCGGCCTGCAGAGTGCGCACCAAGTTGGAATGGCCCTTGAGCTCGGCAACCTCAACGCCGGTGACAGGATCAAAGATGCGAACGGTGTGGTCGCTCGAGCCACTAACAATGCGCCTCGAGTCGAATTGCACACAGGCGATGCCTTTCTGATGGCCCGGTATCGAGCGCAGCATCTGGCCGGTCTTGACAGTCCATATCTTGATGAGTCTATCGCCACTAGCGGAGACGACGATATCGTCAACAATCTGGATTGCATTGATAGCGGCACCATGGCCAACAAAGGTCATGAGCAGCTGGTAGGCGGGCAGAGCCTTGATGGTGCCATTGGCCAGATCAGCCTCGAGAGTGGAGGGATCGTGTACGGCCCAATCGAGAATATGGTCGGGCACACGCACAGCCTCGGTCGAGCGGCGGATGCGTGGGCAGTCGGGACTGAGCGGTGACAGCGGCTGGCGATTCCACACCTTGATCTTCTTGTCCTTGGAGCACGTCACAAGGTAGCGGCGGTCGAAGCGCAGATTCAGCACCGACTCGGCGTGCGCCTTGGGGATCTCATGCACCTTCTGGCCAGTGGAGAAGCGCCAGATGATGACGCTGCTGTCGGTGCTGCCGGAGATGATGATGTCCTCCTCGGGCGACGGGTCGAACTGCAGACACAGCACCGACTGCGAGTGGCCCGTCAGCGGGCGTCGCACCAGCCGCCGCGTGTCAAGGTCCCAGATGCGCAGGGTCTTGTCTCGGCTGCCGCTGACAAGCCACTTGCCCACAAATTGGATTGTGTACACGCACTCTGTGTGCGCCTCATGCGCAAACGCCGGGTCGGGCAGCTGGAAGTTGGTAAAGTGGCCCTTGGTCCAGTTGAGCTCGAGGCGCTGGCGCTGCTTGTAGAGGAAGGCCCAGTTGAGACGCTCGTGACCGCGGGAGTCGACCGTAGTCGGGTGCAGCTTGAAGGAGCGAGAGCGAACGGGGCGCGTCCGCAAACTGGGCCGGGCACTTATGCGGCTGCTTTGTACTCCATCCATCTTGTCCTCGTCATAGCCACCATGATTATTATTATTATTTTCACCATCGTCGTCGTCGTCGTCGTCGTCGCCGTCGTCGTCGCCGTCGCCGCCACCAGCGTCGGGCATGTCATGGTCACCGTCGCTCTTCAGACTGCGCCTGTGCGCCGCCGGGAGGGCAGTGTACGTGTGCAGCTGGCGCGTATCAATGCCCCAGCCCTGGTTGGCATACAGCTTCTTCCACAGCTCGCTGTCGAGGATGCGGTTTCGCCACGTGTGCGAGGCTAGCGACGCGTTCAGCAGTGTCGCCGCGTCCAGGCGCTCGAAGATTTGGGCGGTGATCTCGGGCGGCAGCTTGACCATCGGGTCCAAGTGCAGGTAGGGTGCCAGGCGCTCGACCACGGTGGCAATGTTGGCCGCGCGTAGCGTCTGCAGGATCTCGAACGCGACTTCCATTCGGCTGTTCTCGCTCAGGCTGCCAACATACTCCTGCAGCGCAGCCATGCGTGGCGCCTCCTCCTGGCTGGGCGTGTCTTCACTGAAGCCCTCGTCGAGACGGAAGGGTGTTGCCGGGCGCACACGGTCCATTCTTGTTGTTACTGTTCTTCTTGTTCTTCTTATTCTCCTTCTTTTTCTTCTTCTTGTGATGCTGAGGCTGCGGGCGCTTAGTTACTCGGTCGGCGGCGGACGACAGCGCAGGCAACAACGGGCGGGGATGAGGGCCATCAATCACAGACAACACACACGCGCTTGGCGCCTGGCTGACCTCTGTGCGTGGGAAGGACGATATACGGCGGTAATTTCTCAGTGCAATAAACTGCTTACCGACGGTGGCAAGGATCCAAGGGTGCGTTGCATTGGCGGCGGTGGTCAATGTATTAAGACCGGTGGGTCCCGTGATTACATAATTCCTCCTCGTATATGCCGCTGCATAAAAATGTAAAACGTAAAAACGCAGAAACTCTCCGACCTCTAATCATTTGACAGTCGGTGTCATATACGCCGGGAAGGTGTAAACTGCGTTCATTATCTTAGTCATGGAAGTTCTGCCCAAATGCCTCGGGTATCGAAAACTTGGCTGTTTATCTTCTTTCAACCCCATGTTGTACTGTACAAGTGGATTTACTGTGAGATGAGCCTCCATTTGTACACTCTCTGTCTTCTACCGGCTGAACCAAGGATGCTCAAGAGCCCGACGTGCCGTGATCCTGCTCGCGGGATCCAAGTAGGTCATCTTGACAATCAAATCCCTGAGCTCTGCATCCACATAGTGCCACATTGCAAATGGCTTTCTTGGCCTCTCTGCATTGAAGTCGCCAGCAAGAGCAATCAGCCGGTCGAAAAACTCATTCTCCTCACCAATATGCCGAAGTAAGCCCTTGAAAGTATCCTCATCAGCAAAGAAGGATATATGTCTCCGTAGGATATACCACCAGGCGTCATCTCCAGCTAATTCTTCATCACTGGCGGCGCGAAAGATCATATCATCAAGCATCATATAGATCATTGTCACACCAAACGAGAAGATGTCAGATGGTAGACTCTGCTGTGCGCGTGCCCAAGACTCTGGGCTTCTCCATAGCCGGTTCCCACAGAGACAGCCCTTGATGGCTTGTCCAGGCTCCAGGAGCACAGCATCCTCCAGGTCTGAGATCTGAACTCCTTTGATGGCAAGATCATTGCTGGTCGTCTGTTCATAGTCAACGAGGATGTTATTTGGCTTTATGTCTGGTAAAGTGTCAGCTGTATAATGGTTCCCAGAGTGCTGGCCTGTAATAACTAGACTAGGTCTTACCTGTATGGAGAATGCCTCTATCATGGAGCTCAGCTAGCCCCGTAAGCGCACTTCTGAGGATAGCTCTCCTTGTCTCTGTTGACAATGACTTCTTGCTAATCTGCAGGAGGTCGGTAGCCAGGAAGCGGTACACGAATAGTTCCAAGCCTGGGACCGTATCGACCACTGCTCGCAAGTTCGGGCACGAAGCCAGTGGTCTCTGCAGCTCTTGCTGGTACTCAAATTCACCCGCTATCATGTTTTTGATAATGTATTTATTGCCATCGTTGGCACTTGACATGAAAATAGTTAGCTCCCAACCTACTCACTCAGTGCTCAGGGGTATACAGACTCTGCCCGATAGACACACAACAAGGGACTTCTTCGCTCAGAGAGAATTTCCTGGATCCTGTATGTTCGTCCTGAGTGACCTTGGAGAGCTGCTCCTATTGACAAGGGCGGCTCTGATTTTGCCTGGGGAAGAGACGATGATACTATTGTCCGTCGACATTGCTGGATGGACAAGGGCAGTCGAGCAGGCGGTTTGATTTTGATTCTGATTTTTGCAGGTGCTGAGATGATCGAAACAAGCCTGTAAAGACTGGACATTCTGTAGGAGTGATGCTGATATGAGCTGTCTTGTGGTTACACTGATGGAACCAACCTGATGCTGATGGTTATAAGCCCTTAAGAGTTCCTTCTCCAGACGGATCTGGTCAACTTGTTGCCTGATCAACTTGATATAGACAGATACAATGAATGTCCAAATTCATATTCACAAGCGAAATTGATTCTAGAGTAGAAATAGTGGGCTAATGTGGGCTAATAAGCATGATGCACATCACCGCGTGCCCTCCTCAGCCCGCGGTGCCTCTCCACCTCTGGTCCCCGTCGTGCCCGGGGGTAGCAACACCTCCGGCAGCTTGATGCCCATCCCGCCCTTTGACGGGCTCTCAAGCTTCTTCTTCGTCTCCGGCAGTTTACTCGTCCGGCCCCCGGCATTGCTGTCCTTCTCTTCCTCCCGTGTCTCCGGCTCAATCCGCTTCAGCTTATCGCCTTTGATCACCTGGAGGATCTCCTCCTTGGTGAGCGTTTCATACTCGAGCAGTGCATCCTTCAGCATTTCCAACTCCTTGCGGTGCTCGCTGAGAATCTTGTCTGCCCGTGCACGCGCCCCCTCCACAATCTCCCGCACTTCCTTTTCGATTTCTTGCTTGGTCTCGCCTGACAACCGCTCGTAGTCGCTGGCCAAGTCTACATTACCCAGCTTCTTCGAGTATCCGCATTGTGTGATCAAGTGGTAGGCAATCTGCGTCGCACTCTGCACATCGTGTGCAATTCCACTCGTCACCTTGCTAGGCCCATACACCAGCTCCTCCGCAGCACGCCCGCCCATGCACACATCAATAGAGGCCAGATACTGGTCATAGCCTCTGCTGACTGCGTCCATCTCCGGTAGCATGTGCGTTACGCCCAGTGCCCTACCGCGCGGGATGATTGTCATTTTGTACAGGTCATCGCTGCTGGGAGTGTTCAGGTTGACCAGACAGTGGCCTGCCTCGTGGTAGGCTGTCATGATCTTGTCCTTCTCGCGAATCAGTCGTGATTTGCTCTCCGCTCCCATCATGATTTTATCCTTGGCCCACTCGAAATTGTTCATGTTCACCTTCTTGAGCTTCTGTCGCGAAGCATGCACTGCTGCCTGGTTGACCAGATTCTCCAGATCAGCCCCGGAAAAGCCGCTGGTGCCACGAGCAAGCGTTGTTGCGTCCACGTCCGAAGCCACTGGCACATTCCGCATGTGGTGCTTCAGGATCTGGATTCGGCCCCGAACATCTGGGAGTGGCACGTTCACATGCCGGTCAAACCGCCCAGGCCGCGTGAGCGCCTTGTCCAGCGACTCCGGGTAGTTCGTTGCTGCAATCAGAATCACACCCGTGCTGGGACTAAAGCCGTCAAGTTCGGTCAGCAGCTGGTTGAGCGTCTGTTTGGCATAGGCGGGGTCTCGTGCATTGCGCTTCGATCCAACAGCATCCAGCTCGTCAATGAAGATGATTGAGGGCGCCTTATTACGTGCTTGTGCAAACAGATCCCGCACGCGCTTGGCCCCGACGCCGACATAGAGCTCGTCGAATTCCGAACCAGACATGTAGAAGACGGGACAGCCCGCTTCCCCAGCCACAGCACGAGCCAGCATTGTCTTACCGGTGCCAGGAGGTCCGACGAGAAGTACACCTTTCGGAAGCTTGCCGCCCAGTTGGTTAAATTTGTCCGGGTTCATCAAGAACTCGACCAGCTCCTGCAATTCTTCCTTGGCCTCGTCGCAGCCGTGCACATCGCTGAATCTGACAGTCTGATGCTGGGGTTGTACCTCGTTGTTCTGGCCAACTCGTGTCCGTAGGCTGCCGCCAAACTCGGCAACCATAGTTAGCATTACCAATATGAAGTACCCTACTAGGCCAGTCCACAGAAGCATCTTTGCCCATCGGAAGATAGTCGAGCCCCATGACTCCTCGACAACAACGTATAGAGGAGTCTCTTTTGCTCCGGTGCCCTGTCTGGTACCCGGTCTGACAACAGAGCCGGCTCCAATCGACTGGCCGGCAACAGCCTGACCCACGGCCTGTAACTGAGACTGAGAAAGCATCGATCCATTAGCCAGCTCGGCGCTGACCGAGCCAGGAGCTGGAACAGATCCCGTCATTTGCAGAGCCTTCAAGTAGGCCGCATCTGCTGCCGGATTGCTCGCATACCGTCCAGTCTGGTATCTCTCAATCACAATCTTGGGCATGTTGGCTCGGAGGAGCGCTTGATAGAAGGCATTCTGGGCTGTCGCACTCGTCGGATTACCGTTGGCTGTGCGCTCAGCGTGTGCCAGCGCATTCTGCGACGTCTGGGGATGAAACGAGTTGGAAAATGCCCTCTTCTGGCTACCCAGCCGTGATACTCTTGCATGTGCCGGCCCGGGCAGGAAGGTAGGTATAGTCGATCGAGAGGTAGAGCGTGCAGCCCACGAGACCGAGCTTTGCACGACAGGACGAGGAGGAACCGATGTGGACAGCGCCCTTCTCAATGCGCCGACCAAAGACTGCGGCGATGACGGTGCCATCATGCCGAGACCGAGCGACGATGAGACAAGCGGACGCGCAGACTGCTGAAGGAGTCCACTGCTTCGTACGGATGCGGTCGAAGCCAAGCTGAGGCAGTCGGGTAGTTCGAGGCCGGGACGCTCAACGGCCTGGGCTGCGGCGCGGGACTGGAGCCTGCTACCACCGTCCGCTGACGCTTCTGAGCCTGCTGCTGCTGCAGTGAGATGTCGTTGCTGCTTGGCACCGCTTTCTAGGCCTCTGACCCGGTTCAGCCGATATCGCCGGATGGTCTTAAGCGGATGGTGAAGAGCGCCGCCGAGGGACGAGAGGGCGTCAGGAGCGAGCGAGGGAAGTGCCTGTGCCGAACAAAGCATTAGCCATCTCGACCCAGTCATTGACATCGGGTCACACACCGTTAATGAGGAGAGAGAGAGGTTGAAGGTGAAGGCCATAGTGGCGCAGGCCCACCGCGGCACGATAATATTAGGCTGCAAAACCACGCAAGACGACGCTTACAATCACTAACGCATCAATCACTGTATGGACACCATCGGAACCATCGACATTCTCGAGGGCATGGATGAAAAATAAGGAAACAAGGATGCACCACCTCTCTTCCGATGGTGGCGACGCTCGGCCGGAGATGAATGGGGAGAAGGTGATGGAACTGCCTCGTTCGCGTGCGCCAGTCACGTGCGTCTCCAATATCGCCAAGGCACCTGACCTAGACCCAAAACAGCTAGCATCGCCTTGAGATCCCATTTAAAAGCTATTCACTCTCACCAGAGTCACCACAGCTATTAGTACGAGGTTTCCCCCTGGTGCCAACGAGTACAGTATACTATCTTGATGCCCGTCAGGACCGGAACTCTCTGGGTGAAATAGGTGTCTGCACTGGTGAGATGACTGGACTTCTCACGCTCTCCCCAACTGGCTGACCAGATGCCTGGCTCACACTTGCCCAGAGCTCGCTCCCTTGTTGTGATCTCGAATCTGCCTTGACTGGCACTACCGGCCTTCTTGCCACCGTCACTTCCTCCAGCGCAGGATCTAAGAATACAGGGTGATGCTCGTGAATGAATGTGCTGCCCGGCAACTCTTGCATCGCCATCTGACCTTTCGACAATGACTGTCCACTATCTGCCGAGTATTCTGGGGGCAAAGATGCTGGGGTCTGAGCCACAGGGTACCTTGTCGTTAGTAAGTTGTGACCCATTGCTAGCCCACGCCGGTCTGTGCGGAAAGGGAATGTTGGTGCCACCGCCCCGTTCGCAGCCGACATTCTTGATGCTTTACGCCGGCGGTAAAGCCAGAATAAAGCCCCAATAGCCAGCAATGCCGCGCAAGTGACAAATACACTCAAGATGGTATAGCGAGCAGCCTTGCTCAGACCCCTCCGCGGGATTCTGACAGGAAATCTTTCTGTAAATACTCGATCTGTGATGAGCACCAGACCTGGCATTGTTGGGGTCGTCACTGGTATAAGCGGTGTAGAGAGGGAGGAGTAACACGGGGTATATCCACCCAGCTGGGTCGAGAAGACTTGGAACCCGCTGTCCAAAGTTAGTTTGGACACTTTGCAACTGAGCACCCGAGATACAAACCTTGGACAGCAGCCACCAGCAGTGCTGAAGTAGTCCTGAGGACACCTTGTAATAGTTGCGCTCTGACCATATGGATACAGGCAACAGCCAGGACGATCAGGCGCACAGCCAATTGCAGGATATTGAGATGTGCCATGGTTCAGATCGGTAGCAATGGCAAAATATGGTGTCGTACAGCTACCTGTCAATAGGTCTTGACCACTGAACGACGCAAGCGCTCCTGGCCTAGTCCCAGACACTGGCCATATAACAGTCGTGCCAGTAAGGGTTGACAGAGGGTTGCTCATAGATGCCATTGTCATACTGGTAGTTGTTGTGCTCTTTACAGGAGCTGTCCTTGTCCCTGTTAATGTAAAGTTGAATGGCGAACAGCCCACAAAGGCTGGTGCTGTCTCATTCACATTTTCGCATTCTTGCTGGTTGAAGCTGATGGCAATGGCTTGTTCTGTGGAATTGCAGTTTGTGGCAAGACAGCATGAGACTGTGCTGACATAGGCTTCATCTGTGCAGAGACAGGCAATATCAATGACTTGGCAAGTTGATTGAGCTGACGTTAAGTTGGCTAAACAGTTTTGCTAGTGTTGCTGTCAGTCTTTTGCCCAGGACACAGTCAGGGCTAATCAACATACTGCACATATTGGCACTTGTTCAACAGTGATAGCTGTCACTTGACTGCTGGCTAGTAGTAGCCTGAGAAAAAGACCTAATTGCCACCACATAGCTCTATTGGGTGATGTGGATTAAGAGCGACGGGTTGCAAGCAGTGTAAGAGGGAAAGCAGAACAGCATAGAGAACTCAAAGACAGCAACCTACCTTGGCATCATTCAAGGGGGATACTTCCATGTTGATATACCTGGCCAGTGCACAAACAAAGGCTTACATACCTTGGGTGGTCATCAAGACGACATTCAGTGAGAGCACCTGCTGCAGCATTGGTACGAGCCTTGATACTGAAGAGTTCATGAGGCTCCCCCTGAGACGATGGGCAAATTGGATGAAACAGCACATGTTGCATGAACAGGTGCAGAGGCTTCAGACAGAGACAGTCTAGAATGAAAAAAATCTGAAAGGGATGGAATGTTATGGCGCAATGGAAAGCGGTGTCAGAATCTTGCACATGACCAGAGGAGGCTTGGGAGGACTTACTACTGAGAGCCTGCTCCTCTGCCTCCTCTGGGTGAGATAAGTTTTAGATGACCACCTGCAGCTCAATAAGATAGTTATTGTAGGCAGCACCTGCAAACTACTATCTTCTGGGCACTGGGAAGTCCATTCTCCTCTTCATTCTCCTCTTCCTCCTTTCTCTTATTCTGCCCTCAACGACTAGACCACCCCTTCGAAACTCCCGCTGTGCCTCCGAATCCCTCGCCTGTTCCTGACTCTCCCTCCCCAGGCTGAAGGTCACCACATGGATGATTGATCTGGGAAGGAGAGTGTACACGTCGATAGCAGGATCGAACCATTGCATCTTCATGGCAGGGGGCCAACGACGACCTCTTGCTAGGTCTTTTCTCTTCACCTCCCAAAGACAATAATGTCGAAGTAGGTAATAGGCACGGTGTACATCCTCGCATGCGAACTCCCCCCATCTGGGCCCAGTGAACCCAGCATCATGAGTGTCCCGGAACCATTTATTACCTTTCCGGATCAGGAGACAAATGGTCACGAACCAGACCGGATAATGCATCTGGTGATCCGAGGTGCTCCAGCCGTTGAAGGCAACATCCTTCGACGGATTGATGCGCTCTACCTTCGTGAGGTTCTTAACTCGCTTCGTATCGATCTGCTGGAATAAGCTGAACAGTGTCCTTTTCTCCACAGCGACACTGACTTCAGCATTGGGGACACCATAGCCGCTGGTTTGCGTCTTTGAGAAGTCCTTCCAGATTTGTTTGAGCTTGTAGCAATATGCTACGCATGGTTTGGTTGGTGGGATAATTCCCTGGTGAGATTATTGTATTAATCTCTGGTTTATGATCATTTATGGATCAGTTGAGACTTCCTTCAGTATTGTATCTATTCTCTTCTTGTCCATGAATACAATCCCAACATTAGGAATTGTGCGTGCCAAGAATGTGTGTAGAATAAATAAACCAGCTAGTCCTAAGTAGGAAAGCAGTTTGCAGTGTCTCACAGTCTATGGCTGCCAAGACGCTTGCCTGTATGTGGTATAGTGCGAATTGCTCCACTTGAAAGTATTTACAGTAGACATAACCCTCATTCCTTGTCCCTGTCAACTTAGTTCAACCTTTCATTGATTCTCATCCAATAAACAGGCAATTAATTGCACCTAATCTTTCAACAACAATGTTCAGGTAGGCTGTATTATCAGCTGTGGGAAGAATGGTATTAATCCAAGAAAAAAGCTCAATGAGTCATTGATTGCCCATCTTGACTTCTTGCTTGCTGAACTTCCCACCAGCCATATTGTAAGGGGGTTTTGTTGTGCTAATGATGGTTAGCGATGCTCAGCCTAACTGTCAGTGTGCCTATGGCTGAGCTTGACTCTGAAATTTTCTTAAATCAAGCTTCTCAGCCTTTTCAGCCTCTTGGTTAGGTCAACTTTTCTTTTTCAGCCTCATCTTACATCCATAATAATGGAGGTATTCCCAATGGGCCCACTCAGCCCCCTTGTACTACCAGATGCTACCAGGTTAATGGTGCATATCTATGGTGGTGATGACAACGTCACATTTCCATCTAATGATGAAAGCATCCGGTTCTTTTCTGGTTTAGTGAGCAGACCGAGACTTATCTATCGATCAAACCATTACATTCCCTATGATCTGCCAGACAAATACACTTGGTCACCAAGACACATGCTGGTTCCGCCTCTCCCTGGGAAGCTAACTGATGATTGGAATAATATTATCCTTAACCAAGCTGGAGCCAAATGGGATGATTTCAAGGATGTTGTCCGCATTAATGCTCTCGTTCTGGCTAGGTTTGACCTTGATGAAGGAAGAGAACTGAATCATGTTGTGCTTGTTGGTCAAATTCCAGATGCTACTACAACAGAAAAGGGAACGGCAGCTGCTTTTGCAAACTTCATTGCAGCATCCCTCCAGGAGCTAGGCTACCTCGACGTGCCTGTCTATGTAATTGCCTGGAACGCACATGACATGACCAACGGCACTCCACTCGAGAGCGACACTACAATACAAACTAAAACACTGACCAACGTCACGAAGCAGTTTACCGACGCGTCTGGTGTGTCAACTGCACTGACCAAGATGGAGACAATGGAAGGCACTCGTGGTTTCTGGCTGTGCAAGACAGGTGATCCCACTGGTAGGTATGCTGTATCCTGCCGACATGTCTGGCAAGTTGATCACATCATCAACCAAGAGGAAAACCTTCCATATAACTACATGATTGGGCCAGGATTGTCGAGGGCAGAGGTTGCGTGGCCAGTGGACATGCCTGGCATTAAGCAGATGGTTGATCAGAAACGACGCGATTTAGGCCGGCTTATTAGAGCTGTTGAACACCGGATTGCTAGGCCCAACAGGACGGCAAATGCATGGGATGTCCTAGCCAAGGAGGAGTCAGAGCATGCTCTCAATGAACTTATACAGTTTGAAGCCAAGACGGTTCGACGAAAGGAAGACCTGAAAACTCGCACCAGTGGCTATGTGGAATGGTCACCCCCAATTGACTTGGACCCACAGACCGGCTGTGCCATCGACATGGCAATTGCTAGGTCATATGAAAGTGCACATTCTCCAGATGAGCTGGAGAATTACATCATACTGGGAGACAAGATCTCAGAAATAGAACTTCTGAATGGTCTGAACTCGAATGATGCTAACACGAATGGCTTCATCTACCCAGACAACGGCAAACTAGTGTTCAAAACCAGTATCACGCCAATGGCTATGTTGATGAAGGGCACCCAAGTCAATGAGGAGGGAAAGGAGGATACCCCAGTGCTCAAGGATGGGAGAACTACTGGCATCACCATGGGTCGTGTCAGCTCAGCATGGGGAGAGCGTGATATTACGATGCCGGACGGCAGCAAGAAGCGCACCAGAGAGCTCGTCATTTTCAATCTGAAGAAAACTGAGGCTTTTTCTCAGAAAGGAGATTCTGGCTCGGCAATTGTACGATGTGTCGGCGAGAGGGCTGAGCTAGTAGGTATGGTTACCGGCGGCAGGGGGGAGAACTGCAACCCTGATATCACCTGGGCCACCCCTGCCGAAGTCCTACAGCAACAGTGGGCTGCTCAGGGGTATTACCTGCCAGGTACAGGTTGAGGGCAAGTGTTGTCGGTGGGGGCTCCACCACATTGGAGAAAATAAATGCCGTGACGCTCTACTAAGTAGACAATGTCATGGGTCTGTATTTCAAGAGTTGTGTCATTGATCGTATCCTGTATCCCCTAGGTGCGGAAATACCGAGGTTTAACCAGATTAGACCAGGGAGTGCGCCTTGGCACACTACCCACTTTTCTCATCAGCTTCCCACCGACGAACGAAGTCGCCAGGGTCGTGCGAAAAGACATCGGGTTCTTGTACAGTGATCAAAATGATGACACCATGTTCAGAAACCGATGTGCTCGAAGCGGCTTTCGACGCAGCAAAAAAAGCCGACCCTTCCGCCATTCTCCTTGACTTACGCAGACGAAAAGTCTTTCGAGTAAACGGCAGAGTCATAAAGTTCGGCCCAGACGTGAAGATTTATGAGGCCAAGGCCATGGCTTTTATAGCCAACTCTGCTCCCTCCGTGCCAATCCCCCATATCTTTCGGGCTGAAACATTTGAAGATGGTACAACGGTAATAGAGATGGAATATATCGCAGGGGACACATTACAGGAAGCTTGGCCCTCCCTGTCAGAAGAAGAGAAAAAGGGCTTTGCCCAACAGCTGAATGAGATTTTGGAGCAACTGCGATCACTTCAGGGACAGTATATTGGTGCTGTTGGACAAGGCCCAGCGGTTGATATGCGCAGGAGCACTGAACGAGGTGGCCCATTCTCCAGCGAGGCTGAATTTAATACCTTTCTGCGACAAAATGCCATTTCAAAGACGCCCAAGGTATACCATCGAATGCTGGCTAGCCTAATGTCAGATACACACAGGATTTTGTTTACTCATGGAGACCTCAGTCCGCGCAACATCATAGTACGAGATGGTCATATTGTGGGTTTACTCGACTGGGAATGTGCAGGATGGTATCCTGAATATTGGGAATTTGTTCGATTCTTCAGAAATGTCTATACTCGGATTGACTGGCATGAGTACGCAGATATTATTTTCACCGAGTCCTACCCTAGTGAGGTGATGGCAGATCATTTTCTTGGCCGCCTGACCAGACATTAAAACAAAAAAATAGGCTTAAAAGGGAGCCGAGATATTGCAGCAAATTTACTCTTCATCTTCTGCTTCAAAGGTCACATCCACCATCTTACTGATCCCATCTGACCTTTGCTGCTTTGTGATCCACCCCAGATTGTTCAGCCGCGTTAATGCATCCCCAACCCATTTCTGACAGTCCCAGTCATGTGTGCTGTTATCGACCGGAGTGGCGGTAATGGTCGACTGGATCTCGAAATTCGACTTTCCCGTAATCTCAGCAATAGGAATTTCTTTCACAAATCTCTGGCTGTTCGTCGGATCCTCGTTCAGTCTTTGATCCACTCCAAAGTCTCCAGCCACACCGACAGCATGGATGAGAGCTGTAACGCCATCGGCAAAAGTAACAAAGAGGGCGGTGTGCCGGGTCTTCTGCAGATCGACGGGATCACCTCTGTAGACAATAATGCTCAAGCGTGCAGACATGTTGCTAACAAAAACTGCTCCGTTGTCAGAAGAAGTGTAGTGGACTCGTACACGAATAAAAACTGAAGTATGATTTGGGTTTTGACTATAATAATTTAAGGTTAATTGACTTGAAGCTTATCAGCTCAACTGGAAGACGAAAAAGACAAAAAGACATACAACTCCAAACGAGCACGCGACTTGCTCAACCAAGCTCTGGGCCCAGATGGATACATACATCCTCGTGACTGGTGCGAACAGGTAGGTATGTCTGTTCAAGATGTCTCTTCGTCTCCCACCCCCTCTGTCCTGCCCCCCCCGTTCACCTTTTCATGAGTCAACACGACTAACCAACCAACCGGCGCACCCTTTATTTACAGTGGCCTTGGCCTTGGCATCTGCACAAGATTGATCGATGAGTTTCTGCAAAAGAAGGGATCGTCCTTAGCGGCTCCAAATGGCAAGAAGAAGGATAAGAAGAAGGATGATGATGAGAATGAGGGTGAAGAGCAAGGAAGAGACAACCTGACCATCATATTTACCACACGGAGCCGAAGAAAAGGAGAAGACACACTTGCGCACCTGAAGGCGCACCTCAAACGCACACACCCGTCCCGACAGCATGGCCGCATCCGGCTGCAGCCCGAGAACGTGGAGCTGACCAGCCTGCTGTCGGTGCGGGCGCTGGCGCAGAAGCTGGTGGCCTCGGACCTCCCGCACCTGGACGCGGTGATCTGCAATGCCGGCATCGGCGGCTGGACGGGGCTCAACTGGCCGCTGGCGCTGTGGACGATCCTGCTGGACATTCGAAGAGCTACCACATGGCCTGAGTACAAGCTGGGTGCAGTTGGGCTGGTGACAAAGCCGCAGCTGCCGGCGGCGAAGGCGGGAGAGCCGCTAGTGTTAGGCGAGGTATTCTGCGCAAATGTGTTTGGGCACTACATGCTGGCGCACTGGCTCATGCCGCTGCTATGGGCAGCCCCCGCGGGCGATGTCAGGCCCAGCAAGGTGGTGTGGGTGAGCTCGGTGGAGCCCGTGGCGCGGCACTACAATGCGGAAGACCGCCAGGCCCTGCGCACTGACGCTGCCTACGAGCACACCAAGCGGCTGACGGATCTGCTGGCGCTGACGGCGCAGCACCAGCAGGCGACGGCGAAGCTGGTCGACCAGTTCCTCGACCCGACGCCGACGCTGATGTCGTCCGTAGCAGCAGCGCAGAACGGCGGGGCGGGCACCAGCAGCAGCAGCAGCAGCAGGGTCAGGCAGAGACCGCAGTTAACACGGCCGAGGGTGCTGCTGACACACCCTGGTATTGCCACTACGTCGATCATATCGCTGTACTGGATTGTGGCGCAGGGATATGTGCTCGGGATCTACCTCGCACGCTGGATGGGCGGGGTGTGGTCGACGGTGAGCCCCTATCTTGGTGCGGCAGCGGTCACGTGGGCGGCCCTGGCGTCGGGGGATGAGCTTCGGGCCAAGGAGGCCGAAGATGGCAGTGCAGGCGGCGAGGGGAAATGGGGCACGGCCATTGACCGTTTTGGCACCACGGCTGTGCGCCGCACTGAGGCCGAGGGCTGGGGCATCGACGGGTCAGGCAAGCCGTACAGCGAGACTTGGTGGGGAGGGCCCTCATGGCTGGGCGGTGGCTACAATGGCAGACGCGGCGATGCGGTCGATGCAAGCAAAGAGGACGTCGAGAACTTTATCAGCGGCGGTGCCGATGCATGGCAGGCGATGGAACAGCTAAGGGTGGAGTGGGAAGCCAGGCTCGAGGCGTTTGATAGAGAGCAGGCAGCAGTCTGAACCTAATATAATAATACCTTCACGCTTTTTGTAATCCTACGCTTGCTCTTGATGTAGCACCTCATCATCCCCATCCGTCCAGCCCTCGCTCATCTTGACAGCCTTCTGCCACTTGCGATACATGGCCTCGCTCCTGCCCTTTTCGATTTGAGGCTTGAAGAAGGTGCGCCCTTGCTGGTTAATGTTCTTAAGCTCATCAAGCTCCTTCCACACGCCCACCGCAAAGCCGGCAGCGATTGCAGCGCCCAGAGCAGTCGTCTCGCGCATCCGTGGTCGATCGACGGAGATCTGGATGATGTCGGCCTGTGTCTGCATGCTGAGGTCGCTGTTGCTCATGCCACCGTCCACAGCCAGATCGGTGAGCGTGACCCCGCTGTCGGCTTGCATGGCGTCGAGGATGGCGCGGGTCTGGAAGCAGGTTGCTTCGATCGTAGCCCGAGCAATGTGTCCCCGCTGGGTGTGTGCCGTAAGGCCAAAAAGAGTGCCTTTGGCTGAGTCGATCCAATAAGGAGCGAACAGCTGTTGGACCTTAGTACCTCATCCGAAGGAGAGAGGCGAGAGTGCAACACTTACTCCAGAAAAGGCTGTGACAAAGACTGTGCCGCCGTTGTCCGGCACTGTCTGTGCGAGCTCAGAGATCTTGTGGCTGTCACGGAAGAAACCGAGGTTATTCATGAGGAACTTGACTGACGAGCCTGCAACGGCGATCGAGCCTTCGAGTGCATACGCCGGCGGCACGCCCAGTGGCGAGAAGTCAAACGCCACAGTCGACATCAGCCCGTGCGAGGAAATGACAGGCTTGGTGCCCACATTGAGCAGAAGGAAGGCGCCAGTACCGTACTGAAAACGTCAGTATCAAAGAGAAAGGAGCGAGGATTGAAATATGGCCTACTGTGTTCTTCGCTCGTCCCTTGCTGAAACCGCCCTGACCAACAAGCGCGGCGCTCTGGTCGCCCAGACAGCCTGTGATTCTCACACCCTTCAGGGCTGTAGACGCGAGCTTCCCGTAGGCTGTGGCATGGGCACTCGGCACGATCTTGGGCAGTGAGATCTTGCTCGGATCAAGTTCAAAAAAGTCCAGCAACTTCTTGTCGTAGGTGAAGTCGCGGATGTTCATGAACATGGTCCGCCCCGCGTTCGATGGGTCCGACACAAACACATTGGCCTCCTTCCCACCGTTCAGCTTGTACACGAGCCATGTATCAACGGTACCAAAGGCCAGGTTGCCAGCCTCGTACGCTGTCTTGACAGCATCAACATTGCGCAGCAGCCACAGCAGTTTCGCAACCGAAGGATAGGTGGTCAGCTGCTCGCCGCAGATGGCGGCCAGCTCATCCACGCCCTTCTTCTGCTTGAACTCACGCACAAGACTGGCGGAGCGGGTGTCGGTCCAGACAATGGCATTGTGCAGCGGCTCCCCAGTTGTCTTGTCCCACACAATAGTCGTCTCTCGCTGGTTGGTGATGCCTATGGCCTTGATGTCGGAGATCGAGTGGCCCAGCTTCTGGAACTCTTCCGTGGCCTTGTCGATGCATTCGCTGACAGAGGACACCAGTTCGGCAGGGTCATGTTCATGCCAACTACAACAAGTCAGAAGGACAACACAGAGCGGGGGCAATACGGGCAAGCACACGCACCCAGAGTGTGGGTAGATCTGCTTGAACTCGATCTGATGCTGAGTAACAAGCTCGCCACTTGCATCGAAGATCAGAAAGCGCGAGCTCGTTGTGCCGTTGTCAACAGAGCCAATGAAGGTCTTCTTAGGCTCGGCCTGTATGTATATGTGAGCAAGGTGTGGGCGGTCTTGGCAGTGGGCAGCCTTGACAGTACCATTATTTTTCACACACGCACTCTGTGGAGCTTGGTGACAATGTCAGGCAGTGGTCTACTGGTAACAGGATAGAGTCCGGGAGGCGATGGACACTGTGAGAAAGCACAAGTAAGATGGCTACCAGGCCATAAACCAGAGTAGATCCAATCAAAACAGAGAAGGAGAAGGGAAATGATGGTACTGAGGCAACAAAACAGCACGCCAGAAAAATTGTCGTCGCATCTCCAGCAACATCCCGCCAACAGGTGACATTACGGAGCATTAAGTTACGTCGTCGCTGTCGATCAAAATCAATCGCCTGCGGGGCAAATCAAGATCGATCTTTGTTCTCCCGAGTCAGTCTTGGACGCTAAATTGCTAGTGTCTTGGCGCATTATGTCAGCTCTTCGTCAGCTGCACGTGTCATTGCCAAGCTAACCCCACTTAGTCAGGTCCCAGGTTTTCCTGAACTGCGTCCTAAGTGGAAACGCCATGCCTCTTCCACCAGTATCAGATCGATGGGACCTTATACACGGCATCATCCTTGAAGAGCTATCAGATGAATGGATCCTTGAGCGATTCTCTGACAAGAGCCCGTGGCCGTCCCACGATCCCGATCTGCTCCGTGTCAAAGATGTGCCCAAAGTTGGTTCTCATCCGGAATATGTCTTGCGTTCCTCAAGTCTGGGCATGCTTGACAGGCTTTCCCGGGAAGTTCTTGACATGATCTTCGACAATATGGACCTTCGTTCTCTAGCGCGTCTTTCTTGTGTCTCGGCTAAAGGCCATGTCGTTGTTCAGTCTCTCTCTACCTATCATGATCTTCTGCAGCATGCACCTGTTGCCATGGCAGCATTGGGCGGTACAGGAAGCATCTGCTTTCATACTTTGAAAGCGCTTTATGCAACTCTCTGTTCACGGGACTGTGCTTCATGTGACTATTTCGGGGCTTTTCTTTTTCTCCCAACTGCTGAGCGATGTTGCTATGAATGCATGACCAAGGATCACTCCTTCTGGGCAACTCCACCAGATTTAGCCCAAGAAGCTTTTGTACTTGATCAAGACCAAATCGAGAAGCTCCCAGTCATACATGGGCTTCCAGTACAAGGGAAGCCCTTGACAGACCTTGTCAGTGTTAGGGCCGCGAGGGAGCTTGGTTTCAGAGTTCATGGAACCACCACATTCACACCTGTCTTGTGGGGCAATGACTATGATCATTACCGGTATATGCATTGGCTTCAGGAGCCCCCAGTACATATGCAGAAGGGCAAGTTGGGGATACTTGCTGGATACACGAATGGATCATTTACCAGTGATGAATACTTTCGCATGGCATCTGTCTCGGTGGGGTCATTACAGAATGGCGAGTTTGATAGTGGCCATTGGTGCCGTGGCTGTGGATACTTAACCTGGGGGCATGAGGATGAAGAGGATGCCATTATCTTAGCCTTGGGCTACACCATTGCCGACGCTCGTGCGAGATATATTGATCCTGTTCTCGAGACCATCAAGAGGCGTGCGTGGTCAAAATCAGAGTTTTTGGTCCATGTGCAGCAGTGCTATTGCATACCGAAACTGGTATCTGGTGAATGGGTGGATGCCTGGTGAGGTTTTGGTGCCTGGGTGTCAGGAGATGTCAGAGAAGGAATATATGAATTGGACAGGGGAGAAAGTAGTATAGGGATGGAGAGAACAGGCCTTTCAGGACTCAAGAAATAGTACTCCTATATGGCCTGTGTATGAGATATCTCCAAACTGCTGTGGGTGTTTATCCAAAAGGGTAAGAACAGGAAGCTCAATGGCTTGTTTATAGGGTATCTGTCTACTATCTAGTTGGCAATATTTGCTCTAATATATACACATGCAGCTCATGAAGAATGAAATGCCAAGACATGATTGTACATGTATTGTCGCTGTAATCATCTGTATCAACAAATCATAATGGGCCTAATTTAGTGTTGCACTAAAATCGTCCCACCCACACTACACAGTACACTGTCTAGTCACATGCATGCCTCCTGGTAACTGTGAGTATAGAAACCAGTGATATTGAGCAGGATAATAACAAGTGCAACATGGCACAGCAACAAGGAAACAATATAATTGTCCATTGATTTGTATGTACATTGTCAATACCAAAGACAAAAAGCTTGGCAGCGACCTTAGCAATCGCCAGCCTCCTATTGGCTCGGAAAGTTCAAACGCACATCCATCTTCTACTCTTCATCTTCATCTTCGCCTTCACCCTCGGCCTCAGCCGCCGCAGCTTCTTCCTCCTCTAGCTCAGCGCGTGCCTTGGCCTCGGCATCAGTCGCCTCAAGCTCCTCAAGCTGGGATTCCCGCAGAGCCCGCATTCTGTCGGCAGGACCAGGTGGTCGGGTAATGAGGTCAGCAATCTGTCCTCGGCCAACCAGGGATGCCACGATGCTGGCGCCCACGACAAAGGTCAGAACGAAGCGGTACGTAGCATACCACGGAGGCGCCCATCCTCGAACGGAGGCACGAGCATCTGCGAAGTAGAGGAACGTGAATGCCAGGAATTGAGCAATCAAGCCAATTTCGGCAGGAAGGAGGATTGTTGGCCATGCCACGGCTGTAGCAACGATACCGATGGCGTATCGAGAGTAGCCTTGGTTACCACCATATCCGGCCCATTCCAGACCCCAGTGAATAGCACCCAGGAAAGAAATGATCTGTCGTATAGTCAGTAAATGAGAGGACAAAGTGCCCTATCGACTTACCGATGCTCCGTAGCCAAGCTCAATGGGCTCAATCAGGTGCAACAGTCTTTCAGCAGTCTCGGCAGAGAGGATAAGGCCATGTCCATGGTGTGCAGCGTATTGAATGTCCCAGGACAGATAAACAGTGCTCAGAGATGTGGCCAGGTACGGAAGCACACCAGCCATACCAACCACCAAAGCCTCCTTGGGGACCGCTTTCAGGCTGAACAAATCCACAATCGTTTGCTGTAGCCTGCTGTCAGCAACTCCGACCCACACTGTTGCTCATTTGTCGACTTACAAATTCAGCCTTCATGCCTGCCGACACATCGGTGTGATCGTCCGCTTGCTGACGCGCCGCGAACTCTGCACCGGCGCCAGACGTGGTACTGGCAAGAGACACCGTGTCGGGGGTTGCCTCGATCTTGATCCTTCCTATCTTAGCCTCCTCTTCGACGTTGCGTCCCTTCACAAAGGACGGAGATTGGTAGGATGTAATGGACCGATACTGGACCATCGATCGCTTAAGTGGCTCTCGAACGGCGACGGCCAGGAGGCCTGAGGATGCCCGCTGGCTGGCATAGGTTTGGAGGTGCGCTCGGAGGAGCTTGGACGGGGCATTGCCGCCGATCTTGCCCGCCGCCTGCGAACGCAGGGAGCGTGGCAGAGCTCTGGAAGCGGTTGTGCGGAACATGGTCGGAGCGCTGTCGTGCCACTGTTAGCTTTTAGGGCAGTCAGCAGCCGTCGACGCAGCAGTTGTTGGGAGTGGAGAGGTTGGCAGTATTCAGGTGTGCGAATCAAGACATCCAGAAATCGACTGCGGCCTCTCACACCACGAGAGGAGCTCAAACAGCACTAGTAGCTGACTGAGGCCACCGTAATTCATACGGTGGATCACACAATCAGTTTATGCAGTCACGGAAACACCCAAACTTACAAACAGTGACATCATACCATTGTCAATACACCTTGTCATATTCATCGCCTGGATCGTTTGGTAGAAGCAGACGCTCCTCTCAGTCATTCTTCCGGCTGCCCGTAGCTAACCCCAATCTCCTGGTATTCGACTGGGCGAACTGAAGGCCTTGACTCGTTCTAGAACTCCATTCGTGCCGATCTTCAAGCCACAGGTGGCAGTGCGCCTCTTCTATCAGATCGCCATCCAGTTCCATCGCGCTGGTCGATAAGGCCCCTGTCTTGATGTACGACTCCTGCGGGTAACGACTTGGCCCTGATCCCAGGCCTGGGTTACTGGCCCAACCCGCCAAGATGTTGGAAGGTCTGGTTGCCAACCTGCTCAACCGCTTCCTGGGCATGTACGTTAAGAACTTCGATCCCAAGCAGCTTAATGTCGGGATCTGGTCTGGCGATGTCAAGCTCCGCAATCTTGAGCTTAGACGAGAGGCCCTCGATCAGCTTCGATTGCCTCTGAATGTCGTTGAGGGCAGTCTTGGCGAGCTGACTCTGTCCATTCCCTGGTCGAATCTCAGAGGCAAGCCAGTCAAGGTCAACATCGAGGATGTTTTCCTGCTCGCTGCCCCTAAAATGGAGGTCAACTACGACCCGGAGGAAGAGGAAAGGCGAGCCGTGGCTGTCAAACTGGAGAAGCTTGAAAGCGCTGAGCTGCTAAAGGAGAGGAACGTTGAGAGCATGAGCAGGGAAGAACAGCAGAAGAACCAGAGCTTCACGCAGAGCTTCGTTAATGCCATTGTCGACAATGTCCAGGTCAGCATCAAGAACGTGCATATTCGATACGAAGATTCCATCTCCACCCCTGGCCACCCCTTTGCCGTCGGGTTGACTCTCAAGGAGATGAGTGCTGTCAGTACGGATTCAAGCTGGGTTCCCACCTTTATCCAATCAACCTCTGCTACCACCCACAAGCTTGCGGTGCTGAACTCGCTGGCTCTCTATTGGAACAGCGATGCAGACCTTTTCGGCACTGGCAGAGGAGAGGATGTAGGTCCCGACGCCCAGCACCTCGAAAGGGATGATTTGATCCGTAAATTCAGGGAATCTATCGAGTACACTGAAAGTTTCCAATACTTGCTCAAGCCTGTCAACGGCCGTGCAGGCCTCGAGATGGACAAAACAGGGAGCACGGACAAACCACACATCAAGGCGCGTCTCCTCTTCCAGGAGCTTGGCTTTATCCTGGATGACGAGCAGTACCGCGATGCTCTGATGCTGGTTGATCTGATGCACTACTTCATCAGGCACCAACAATACAAGAAGGATCAGCCAACGAAAAGCCCGAAAGAAGATCCCAGGGCATGGCTGAAGTTCGCCGGCCAAACGGTCTACAACAAGATCCATGAACGCAATCGCCGTTGGACCTGGGATTACTTCAAAGAACGACGGGACATGCGCCTGCGCTACATCGAGCTGTTCAAGAAAAAGAAGACAGACCAGCCGCTCTCAGACCAAGAGACAAAGGACCTTGACGATCTCGAGTTCAAATTATCCTATGAGGATCTGCGATTCTGGCGGTCTCTGGCCAGGAATCAGCTAAGAAAGGAGAACGCAGGTGTCAAAAAGCCCCCACAGCCCCAGACGTGGTCGCAATGGATCTGGGGCGGAAGCGCTGCTGGTAGCCAGCAGGATGAGGACTCTTCCTTGACGGAAGAACAGCGGAAAGAGCTCTATCAAGCAATTGACTGGGACGAGAAGAAGGTCATTGCTGATAGTTTAGAGCTGCCACGTGAGTCGGTCAAGTTACAACTTGACTCAAGCCTACGTACAGGCAGTTTTACCCTCAAACGTGATCCCCACGGAGAGAACAACGAAGCGCTCAAGCTTGTTTTCGATGGCTTCAAAGTCAAGGCCTTGCAAAGGCCCGATTCCTTCCTAGCTGATCTCTCCCTGGCCGGATTCAGAGTCTATGACGGCACAACACCAGGCTCTCTCTTTCCACAAATTGTGATGGTCAAAGGCCGAGAGGACCAGCCATCAGACTCTGACGCTCCCCCCGAAAGCTACTCTTTGGAGGATGAGGAGGCGGATGCTGAAGAAGGTGACACGAATGATGAAGAGAACCTTTTGCATCTCATCTTTGAGAACAACCCTCTAGATGAAAGTGCTGACACCGCATTGACACTGAAACTAAAGAGTCTGGTCTTGATTCACAACCCCAGATTTGTGACAGAAATCGTCAAGTTCTTCAAGCCACCAGAGAGACAGATGGACTCGATTGGCGCCTTCCTTGAGACGGCCGGTTCTACCGTCGAAGAGATTCGCCAGCAGACCCGCGCCGGCTTAGAGTTCGCTCTCGAAGAGCACAAAACCATCAATGCCAATCTGGATATCTATGCCCCTATCTTGATCATTCCGGAGAGTATTACCGAGAAGAGTACCTTGTGTATGATCCTAGACGCTGGTCATGTGAGCTTGAACAGCGAGCTGGTGTCGAAACATACGCTGCAGGAGATCCACTCAAAACGCAACAAGCAATATACCGAGGCCGACTATCGACAACTTGAAGGGCTTATGTATGACAAGTTTCATCTCAAGCTTGACTCAACACAAGTTTTGATCGGCCCTGGCATTGAAGCCACCAGAGCACAGCTTAATGCAGAATCAGATGCTCATCACATGCACATAATCGATCGCATCAACATGGACTTCCTCCTGGAGAGCTCCATCTTGCCCAAGGCCCCTGGCATTACGAAGACTCGAATATCAGGCACACTCCCTGTTCTTCATGCCTCTGTTTCAGACCACAAGTACAAAGGCCTCATGCGGCTCCTGGATGTCGCGATCCCCAAATTTGGCGACGACAGGCCGCAGGAGAATGGCCATGTCGATGATACCCAGAACGCTGAGGACGCCCGATCCAAACGTAAGTCAGTCTTGCTCCTTGAGAGGAAAGACCGGCCTGCCATCGAGAATGAATTCGATGTGGAAGACACAGACGACGAGAAAGCTGGAAAGCAATCAAGTGATGATAAGACCCCGGCAAATATTCACCAGCGCAACTTTGAGCTTCGATTTACGGTCAAGAAGCTGCTAGCTTCACTTTATAAGGCCCATGACAGTGACCCGAGCAAAGACGAACTACTGGTGGAGCTTGTTGCTGAACATTTTGGCTTCGGATTTTATATGCGGCCCTTTGACATGGTTGCTGAGGTGTCTCTTGGTTCGATGTCCATCGACGATCATATCGAGGAGGAAAGCCTGCCAGAATTCAAGCAGCTTGTCTCCTCCAAGGGCTTCAATGCGCAAGAAGGAAAGGATCTGTTCAACCTCAAATTTGTCAAGGTCAATCCCAACTCTCCCGAATTTCAGTCGGTTTATGCTGGTATTGCCATGAACCTCGACGTCGCCGTTTCCACCATCAATGTCGTGGTCACTAGAAAAACACTTCTTACGTTGCTTGACTTCACATTGGACACCTTTGCCGGTGGCAATGTCCAGGAAATCGAGGGTCCAACGCTTGATGAAGCGAAAGAAGGCACCCAACAACAAGAGATACAGCCCAGCCAACAACAAACCGGCCCAGGCGACAAGATCCGCATCAAAGCTCAACTACATACAATTGCTCTGATTCTCAACAATGATGGGCTGAGACTTGCCACGCTGTCACTGAATTCTGGCGATGTTGGCATCTTCCTTGACCGAGGCTTGATGCAGGTCAAGGCCAAGATTGGAAACCTGTCCCTGGTCGATGACATAAATCAAGGTGCACCTGAGCAATCGCCATTGAGACGTTTGATTTCAATAGAAGGAGACAACCTTGCAGATTTCAAGTACCAGACTTATAACCCAGACCGTGAAGGCTACCCTGGCTATGATTCTGGCATCTACCTTAGAGCCGGGTCGATCAAGCTCAATTTCCTAGAGGAGCCTTTCCGCAAAATCATGCAATTTGGTGTTAAGTTTGGCAAGATGCAGGCAATCTACAATGCTGCTCGTCAAGCAGCTGCCAAACAAGCCACACAGGTCCAGAATTCGGCGTCAAAGATGCACTTCGATATCGTCATCAACACGCCTATCGTTGTCTTCCCTAGAGCCATGGTGGCTACTCCTTCTCCAGATCTCTTGACGGCATATCTAGGAGAGATATATGCCAACAACAAGTTTGTTGCTGTCAAAGGCCAGAGTGATCGGGCTCTCATTGTGAATGAGATTTCAGCTGGTATCCGACACATAAGGCTGACAACTGAATTCTACTTTGAGAATGGACAGTCTGAGGAGTTGGAGATGATCGAAAAGGTCGACCTTGACTTCAAGATCCGATATCTCGAGCACCAAACAGGGCTGGACCGGCCCGACCTGGAAATTGAAGGGAACCTTTCCCCCATCAATGTACGTGTATCTCAGATGCAGACCAAGTTGCTGGTGGAGTTGTCCAAGACAATACCTGCTGCATTCGCTGTCGATCAACAATCTGAGGAGGACATCGCGCACGAACTTCCCAAAGAAGTCTCCACCGTGGCTGTCAAGGTGGCGCAAAGCGAGTCTGACGAGGAGCAATCGTCAAGGCCCTCTTTCCAAGCTCCTGAGCTGGGATCTCCTGACGATGCCTGGACAAAGCTAAGTTTCCTCTTCAATGCTCCCACCATTGGCCTCGAACTCATACATGCCAATGAGGACGGACCCACTGGGGATCTGGTTGCTGCGAGTCTGTCAAAGTTCTCCTTGAATGATACCAATGCAAAACTTCGCATGCTGAGTGATGACTCTATGGAGGCAGAGCTTCTGATTCATTCCTTCACCATTCGTGACAGCCGCACCAAAGAAGCCAACAAGTTCCGCAAGATTATGTCCTTGATCAACAGTAACGTTCAGCAGCAGTTCATAGCCAGCGTGTCAATCTCTGGCGGAAAGGAAAAGAACGTTATTGTTATGCTGACAATTGACAGTCCACGCATCATCTTCGCCCTCGACTATTTGTTCGCATTACAATCCTTTGCCAATACTGCTCTTGGCCAGGATCCGCAGTCGATTGCTGACACGGAAGAGATCTACACCGCAGACAATGACGGGAGTGGTGAAGATCAAAACTCTGCCGAAGTGAAAAAGGGTGAAGAGATTGCAACGACACAGAGTCAAGGCACATTCTCATTGGCCTTCAGGGTCAACATTGTTGATGCCCAGGTCGTATTGATCGCTAATCCCACTATCTCAAACACCGAAGCAATTGTTCTAGGTACAAAGGAAGTTCTTGTTTCGAAGCAGCATGCGACAACCCTCCAAGTGACCAAAGTTGGCATGTTTCTGTGTCGAATGGACAAGTTTGAAACCAGCAGACTTCGTATCTTGGACGACTTCTCCCTTCAATTGTCGATGGAAAATCGTCCTCAGGGCAAGAATTCTTCTATCACTGCGATCAACGTCGATATTGAGCCCTTGGTCCTAAGGCTCTCTCTTGGTGACATTCTTCTGGCCATGCAAATATTCAACAAAGCGTCCGCTGCCACTTCTACTGAGGCTCAAGCCCGGCCCCAAGAGCCGAAGAAGATCAAGGATATCAAAGACTCTTCCATGGCATCCTCGTCACGGCGGGTGTCTATCGGAGCGGCCACTTCCACCAAAAAATCGAAGAAATCAAAATCCATAGTGCAGGCATCCGTGCCTTCTCATGCCAGATCTTCAACAATTGTGAATAGCGAAGAGCTGATTGCACAGATCGATGGTATTCGCGTCATTCTGATTGGAGATCGACACGAGCTCCCTTTGCTCGACTGGAGTGTAAAGAGCTTCAACATCAATGTTCGAGATTGGTCCGAGGCAATTAGTGCGGATACAACATTAGACACGTTTGTCAACGTCTACAACTTCTCCAAATCGGCCTGGGAACCACTCATTGAGCCATGGCAGGTCGCATTCCATATGGCCAGGGACGAAGACGCGATGTCGGTGGAACTGCTTTCTCACAGAACAATGGACATCACAGTGACCTCTGCCACGATCGCACAAGCCTCCAAATCGTTTAATTTCCTCTCAAGTGACGAAGACATGCTGTCAAAGCCCCGTGTTGCAGATGCTCCCTACCGTATCCGCAACTACACAGGCTTTGACATGAGTGTTTGGGCCGATGAGAAGGACGAAAACGCCGCTGCAGTCAAATTGACTGATGGCGAGGAATTTGCCTGGCGATTTGAGGATGCCGTGTCCATGCGCGAGAACCTCGCTCCAGAAGGCAATGCTGGCCTGGTTGGCATCAAGCTTGAAGGCAGTGGATTTGATAGCATCAACCGTATCCCTGTTATCCGTGAGGGAGAGACGCTCTACAGCCTCAAACCGCGGAAGGACAGAGTTCAGCATCGATTACTGGTCGAAGTCAAACTAGGCGCGGACAGTGTGAAGTACATCACTTTCAGGTCGCCACTCCTGATTGAGAACAGAACGCAAATCCCGATCGAGTTTGGGGTGTTCCGCCCTGAGGACAGGACGCTTCTCAAGATTGAGAAGCTGCCGCCAGGTGAAGACCGGCCAGCCCCTGTTGGTGCTGCGTTTTATCACTCTCTCATTGTTCGACCTGATCAAGGCTTTGGCTACGGATGGTCCAACGAGAGATTGTTCTGGAAGGATCTTCTCAAACGAAATACCAGGACTTTGAAATGTCAGTCAGAGGGTCGTGATGAATCCCCTCCCTTCTACTTCCAAATGCACGCCACATATGACAAGAAGGACCCAATGACACAAATATACCCCTTCATGAGGATTCAGATCTCGGCCCCAGTCGAAATACAGAACCTTTTGCCTTATGATTTCAAATATCGGATCTATGACAAGAACACCAAGAAAGACTGGACAAATTTCCTGCGCAAGGGCGGCGTCAGTCCGGTACACGTGGTCGAATTATCGCATTTGCTGCTTCTGAGTGTTGACGTCCAGGAAACGGCTTACAATCAGAGTGATTTTGCCATCATCAACAGCAATGCTCAAGAAGACTTCCGACGTGAATCCAGCCTGCATCTCAAGGATGCCAAAGGCTCTCATCTCAGGCTCAAACTTCACTACACCAACGTCAAGGACAGTGGTGGTGCATTCCGGGTATCTGTCTACTCTCCCTATGTGTTGCTGAACAAGACTGGACTGGAGTTGAGCATCCAGAGCAAGACGTTTTTTGGCTCTGCCAGATCTCAGCCGCATCAAGGTCTTGCAGCTCAAACGGACTCTCACAAGACTCCGCCATATCTCTATTCCTACCCCACGGATGATAAGAAGAATCGGACCTTGCTCAAGGTTGGTGACTCGGCCTGGAGCAAGCCTCAGAGCTTTGATGCTCTGGGGAGCAGCTTCGAAGTCATCTTGCCTTCGGCTACGGGCAGGAAGGAGATGCACATTGGAGTGGCCGTGACTGAAGGTGAGGGCAAGTATATTGTCACCAAGGTTGTATCATTCACGCCCCGTTTCGTGATAAAGAATAAGATTGGTGAGAGCATTGAACTTCGAGAGCCCGGATCCTCGGAGATCATGACAATGCAGCCAAACGATCTTCGGCCGCTTTACTTCATGCGCCAGGCAAGCGAGAAACAGCTATGCCTTTGTTTCCCAGGACCGAATAACCAGTGGTCCTCTCCGTTCAACCTCGCCAATGTGGGAATGACCCACGTGAAGCTGGCGAAGCAAGGGCAACGCCAAAAATTGATAAGGGTACAGATTGTCCTAGAAGGGCCGACATTGTTTCTGCATCTTTCAATCGAGCCCAAGCACTGGCCGTTTTCGATGCGCAATGAGAGTGACACAGAGTTTCTCTTCTTCCAGGCCAACCCAAACATTGGTGAACTCGACGAAGAAGACCCTGGCAGCGGTTGGAAACCCATTCGCTACAAGCTCCCTCCAAGAAGCATCATGCCATATGCCTGGGATTATCCGGCCTCCAAGAACAAAGAACTTGTGCTCACCTCTGGCGGCAAGGAGCGCTACATCAAACTCGCGGAGATTGGCAATCTAATGCCCATAAAGCTGCCTCCTCGCCAGCCAGGAACTCCCTGGAAAGTCATTGACGTGAATATTGTCGCTGACGGGCCAACACAGACGCTGGTTCTGTCGAATTATAAGCCCCAGATGTCCTTGTATCGACAGAAGACCGGGATGAGCACGACATCACAGACAACTGCGAACCAGGGATTCGAAGTGAAGGAGCTTGACTCCAAGGTCAATTTCAAGGCAGAGCTTCGACTGGCAGGCATTGGCATTTCGCTTGTCAATTTGAATGTGAAAGAGCTCGTTTACATGACTTTTCGCGATCTCCATGTCAAGTACGGGGACTCAGAGCTCTATCAAACCCTCAACTGGACAATCAAGTGGATCCAAATCGACAACCAACTCTATGGTGGCATCTTCCCTATCATCATGTACCCAAGCGTTGTACCCAAGACTGGCAAGGAAATGGAAGCACATCCAACATTCCACGCCATGGTCACCCTCGTCAAAGACGACTCATACGGGGTTCTCTATGTCAAGTATGCCACTCTGTTGCTGCAGCAGATCACTATTGAGCTTGATGAAGACTTCATCTTTTCCCTGCTTGATTTCTTGAAAGTCCCGGGTGCGTCGTGGGCAGAAGAGAAAGAAGGACAGCTGTGCGATGAGAACGTCAACATCCCCGAGCCGAGCAACGAAGAGCAAGGCCGGGATGTCTACTTTGAGTTGCTGCACCTACAACCCATGCAGCTAGACTTGTCTTTCGTGCGTACGGAGAGAATCAATGCAGAGGAGGATCTCAGCAGCAGCCCGATGATGTTCTTCGTTAATGTCATGACCATGTCACTTGGCAATGTCAACGACGCACCGATTAAACTCAATGCATTGTTGCTCGAGAATGCACGTCTACCGGTTCATTCTCTCCTGTCCAACATCCAAGCCCACTACACCCAGGACGTGCTAGGACAAGTTCATGTTATCTTGGGTTCCGCCGACTTCCTGGGCAACCCCGTTGGTCTATTCAATAGCGTCAGCTCTGGTATTGCCGATATCTTCTATGAGCCGTATCAGGGTCTGGTCCTGACAGATAGGCCGCAGGAGCTTGGCATCGGCATGGCGAAGGGGGCGACCAGCTTCGTGAAAAAGTCGGTTTTTGGGTTCAGCGACAGCATGGCCAAGTTCACAGGCTCCATTTCAAAGGGCCTGACTGCGGCAACGATGGACAAGCAATTTCAAGACCAGCGTCGTATGTCTAGAAACCGGAATCGGCCGAAGCACGCTTTATACGGCGTGACTTCTGGTGGTAATGCGTTTGCAAGCTCTGTAGCCAGCGGCATTGGCGGTTTGGCGCGCCTGCCCCTCGAAGGCGCCGAAACCGAAGGCGCGATCGGTTTCATGAAGGGCGTTGGGAAGGGTGTCCTTGGGCTGGCGACCAAGCCAGCGATTGGTGCTTTCGATCTGGCTTCAAATGTTGCAGAAGGCGTGCGAAACACGACGACCGTCTTCGACCAAGAAGGCCTGGATCGTGTTCGGCTGACACGCTTCATCGGTATGGACGGCATTGTCAAGCCCTACAGCCAACGCGAAGCCCTCGGACAGTTCTGGCTCAAGACTTGCGACAACGGCACCTTTTTCAACGAAGACTACATCGCCCACTTGGAACTCGAGGGCAAGGAGATGATGGTCATTGTGACTTACAATCGCATCTTGATGATCCGCTCCCGCAAGCTCCAGGTCGAGTGGGACGTCAAACTGACCGACGTCCAGACAATCAGCAAGGAAAGGACCGGCATGGGTATTGGGTTGAAAGGTGGCGCCAACGGCCCTTTCATCCCCATCTCAAACCAGAGCTCACGCGATTTCTTGTATAAGCAAATTGCCATTGGTAAGTCAACCAACCCCCCCCCCCCCCCCCCCCCCCCCCCCCCCTTCCCCAAATCTTTTGTTTCGAAATTTTCAAATATCAAGTGGGAAAGTGTCTAACGGTGAAGCAGCTGTGAATGCTTTCAATGACAAGTACAACGCCAAGGGGTGAGACATGCCATTGGTTGGTTGGTCTCTTTTAATGATAGGGACGACGGGTTGAAAGGTGCTTTTTTTTTATTATGCATAGCCAGGGCGTCAACGTCGAATGGTGTTTGTTGTGTTTCTCTTTATCAAACGAAAAAAAAAGCTGTCTAGAAGTCCAGTTGAAAGCGTGATTTCCCAGCAGACCTTACTACCTGTTCTTTATAATATTTCATAATGATGAAATTTACTGTATTTTTCCTTTTTTTTTGATTCATCTGGACGAGTATGATTATTCGGACAACACTGTCTGTCATCGATACTGATACTTTCCAAGAACAGACTGCTGGGATACAAAAATGTTTCTACCATTATTATTATTACTCATGATTCTGAGCTAGTTCCGGGACTGTCTGCCTGTCTGGTTAGAAAGATGCAGTGATTTAATATATGTTAATATGTGTGTTGTGTTTCATCATACAAGATGGGGCTAGTCCTAAGTAGGAATGGTTATGCATTGTCAAGCAACTTTAAAAAAGTGAAACAGCCAAACAGAAGGCAATGGATGGCTAGACGCTTGACCATATGGGGTATAGTGTTGGTTCCTTTTTCCCCTACTTGACCTCTCACCATGGGCTGGCTCAATGCCATGTGGGGATGCTGCTATTGAAATGCTGGATGGCAGCAGCACTTGGGTCAGAAAAGACTGATGTATTGGTGGTAAGGAAGAGCTAGTAGGAGGCATGGTTACCAGTGGCCAGGTGTACCAGCTCTAACCTAGATGTCACCTGGGTGACTCAACTCCTGCTGAAGTCCTACAGGGCTGCACAGGGTTATTATCCAGGGAAAGAGTGATGAATGAAGGCAGGGCGGCTCAGCCGTATTTCAAGACTTTTTCTTCTTCTTCTTCTTCCTTCCGTTGATCATTTATCTCTTATTTCTACACGCCTCATCTACTTACTTGTCAAGGTCGACGAGGCTGCCAGTCAGAGAGCAAGTGCAAATCTGCGACTGGTGGGCAGCTCATCATATGTGTGTGACCAATCCCTCCCCCCTTTCCCCCGACTCGTCCCGGCATTCCATTGTGTCGATCCATCAATTCTCTCATCCAGGGTATCAAGATGCCATGCTGGTTTGTAGTGTACAGGCTCGGCTGACATGCATTCTCCTCTCGCAATAGAAAAGAATCCCATGTCCTGACCGAAGCGGTCATCAAAAGTCGTCATAAAGCTGATTACCTCTACTTACCCACGCTTCTCCTCTTGGGCGCTGGCATCGCGATTTCGACCAGGGCCTCATCATCCTCATCGTCCCTATCTTCGTCACCCTGGCCGTCGAACTCGCTGCCGTGGTCGTCAGCGGCTGAGGCGCCAAATGCCCCGCTGAGCCGCTTCTTCTCCGTCTCAGTCAGGACCTCCTCATCGCTACTGCTGGTCCCCTGCTCGGTCGGGGCCACCATCTCACCCATTTCATCGTCGTCGTCGTCAATGTCAAGTGGGCGGCGCTCCAGGCTCGTTCTCGCCTCAAGAGGCGGATTCTCGGGATCGTCTGACCCGGAGCTCTCAGACGAAGATGTGTCGTCAAGAGAATCGTCAAAGCCATCCGACTGCTGTTTGCCCGCTCTGGAGGCCGGGGAAAAGAGACTGGACAGGCCTCTGCCGACGGAGAATGTAGATCGATTTTCGGCTGGGCTCGCTCTGTTTGCAGCATCTCGCTGGCCAAAGAGGGTAATGTCCTGCTCTTCCTCATCCAGGCTGAAGGGATCCTGCTCATACCCGCGATCATGATCGCCCAGGCTGGCGAAGGGATCGTTGGTGCCAGCGCCAAACTCAGTAGCCGACTCCTCCTCGGCCCGGTCAAGCTGTTCTCGCCTATGTCTAGCCAGCCGGTCAGCCAGGCGCCGGCGGGCTCTGCTGGGCTCAAGATTGAGCGGCGCAGGCGGGGGCGGGATCCACGGGATTTGTTGGCCAGCCTGAAACCGGTCAGTGTCAGCTGCAGGCTCCTCAACGAACTCGATGTCTAGACTCACGCTTTCGAGTCCGGATCTGGAATCGGCAGCAGCGAGTTGGGCTGAATTACGGGCTGTGTCAATGTCTTCGCCATAGTCCATGTCTTCATCATCGTCGTCAGAGGAGCTGCCAAAGCCAGAAAGCAGCGAACCGACAGAGGAGAACTGCTCGGACGTATCGGAGCCTCGATTGAGCTCAATGCTATCGAGCGGCTGGCCGCCGATGCCGGCATTCTGTAGGGCCTGAGATGGGCCAAGGCCAGCGTGTGTATTGACAGTGTTGAGCATGCCCTGGCGCGGAGCCGGTTCGGGTCTGAAACCGCCCAGGATTGCATTGTCGCGCTCTCTCGTTTCAGCCAGCGTCGTGCTCACGTACTCATCCCAGTCTTTGCCGTAGATCGAGTCCTGCACGGGGACCGAGAGCAGCTCCCTGGGCTGGCGTTCCCCGAATTTGACAACCTCTTCGGCCACGAGGGTCAAGTGACCCATATAGCCTAGGCGCATGTTGCTCTTGGCCTGTACCTCGTCGCTGCGTCTCTGACCTTGGATGATGGCTTCGGTGATATGACCGGTCTCGAAAAGGTCGAATGCAAGGTATTTGTTGTAGCCACGGTCCATGGGCCCGTTGAAGACTTGCTGCACCACGTCGTACACCACGTTGTGCAAGAAATTGTTCCAAGGAAAGCGGAAGAAGAAGTTGAGGATGGTGGGCACAACCTGGTTTTCGACGAACTGCATCTTCAGATAGTCGCCCACCACGGGTACGTCCTGGGATTCGCTTGGCAGGTCTGCAATGGAGCTGTCGTACACATGAATAGAATCGCCTTCGACTTGGCTATCGATGCCTACTTGCTGGCTCCCCCCTCTGACTGATTTCGGGCTCAGCGGTGGCTCAGGACTGCTCGGCGTCGGCGTCTTATTAGGATCACTTTGTTTTGAGAACAAGGGGCTCGGGGTAGCAGACTGGTCTGCTTCAGGCGACGATGACGACGGGGACGATGACGACGACGACGACGACATCTCGGTGTCTTCCACGCTCAGCGGTCGAACCTTGTTTGCCAGTTCCGTTGCAGGGGATGGGGCAGAAGTGGCAGCAGTGGCAGCAGTGGAAGCAGCGGCAGCAGCGGCTGGAGACGGAGGGGCGACATCAATGCCACTGCCACTCTTATCTGACGCTACGCTTGCTTCCGGGGTGTCGTCGACAGCGACCTTTTCGAAGCCGTCTTCCTCACTGCTGACGCCCGTGCGCAGCTCGTCCTCGGTTGAAGTGGAGGCTGAAGGGGTAGAAGAGCCGTTGTCAAAGTTGTTCTCGAACTTGGACGACGTCAGGGAGAAGTCGATGGCCGAGTCTTCACTCAGTTTGATGGAGCTCAGGGTGCTCTGGTCGCGTAGTCGCTCTCGCTCCTCATCACGGGCACGAATATACTCTTCGCTGCCTGGCTCATTGAGCAGACCCATGTTGCTACAGTGCAGAAGCTCGGCCATGAGCTCGCACGTCTTGAAGCGGTCGAAGCCCAGAGGCTCGATGTTGGTGCCCCATGCTGACCTGAGTTGACCGCGCTCGGCCAGGCGCGTGGTGGCGCCATCGGCAACAGTGTGCTTGGAGCTGAGCACGAGAGCCATGAAGTCGGGCACGTGTCTGGCAAAGAGTCGCAGCAAGGTGCCCAGATAGATAGGGTCATGGTTTGATGGAGGAGCGTCTGCACTCTGGCCACTGTCGGGATCGTAGTCCGAGTTGTTCTTCCGGATGACCTCGATGACGATGCCGACGCCGACAGTGAGCGGGTTGCCGCCTTTCAACATGGCCTGAATCAAGGTATGGATGCATCGCTCCGACACCAGTTGGCGTGTCAGGCTGTTTGGACCGATGCACGATTGCTGGTCCTGGGCGGCATTGGCCGAGATGGTGATGATGGCCTTGAGGAAGTCACCGGCCGAGGTCTGCGTGGAGGCATTGCACTCGGGCGACAGATAGGAGAGCAGCATGGGCACAAGGTCCTGTTGATAGAGCCACTCGACCACGCCGGCACCGCCCTCGGCCTTCTCGAGACTGATGATGCGCAGCAGGAGATCCATCACCATGGGGCAGTCAACGTGCTGCAGGATGGCTGGCACAATGCCCGGCAGCGCCTTGATGAAGTCGACCATCTCCTCCGTCTTCTTTTCCAGCAGGTTCTCGTTCACCTTGGTGAAGTAACCGGCCTGCAACGGATCCAGCGAGGGGGGTCGCCGCACAAAGTCCCAGAACTCGGTCAGGAAGGCGGTGCTGGCCATCAGCGCCTCGGTGATGGACCAGATCTCGCTCGAGAGGATCTCGGACGCGACATATGCGTACTTCAGCCGTCGCTTCTCTGCCTGGTCTAGGTCCTGGCTATCTTTGTGGCTGCGTGGCACGTCGGACGCGTCTCCTGCGGCCTCCTTGCTCTTCCCCTTGTCCTCATTCTCATCGTCATCATCATCGCTATCGTCGACCGTGTGCGGCCCCGGCGCGATGACATACTGAAGCAGCGCACGCAGGATGTCATCCTCGCGCAGATACTCGATCAGCTTGGTGTGGTGCGACTTGAGCTCTTGGAGCAGTTCCGACTCTTCTAGCAGGTCTTCAAGCTTGACATCGGGCTGGTCGAGGAGGGTGTCGATGGCTGAGATATTGGAATAGCCCCCAAAGCGCCAGAACATGATTGCCAGGCAGGACGGCGATCGCAGTCAGAATTAGTGAGTGAGGTGGGGGGTGGGCTGGCGATCAGCAGCGCGGGTGGTGTTGAGTATTAGTAGGACAGGCGGTCTGCTGACTTGATGGTTATCAGCCACAAGCAACAAGGGAGTTGGCTCTTGTCATACACACTTGGACTGTCACATGTGGCAAACAGGAGGGATTGAGATACTGATGAATACATTGACTTGCGGTCCAGCGCGCTGTTGAAGTCAGTCAGTCTGCTTCACTGCTTTAGTTGGGCTTGACAGGTGCAGGAGCAGAAGCAGAAGGAGGCAGGGCACATGAGAAGAGACAGCCTTACCTGATGAATGAGTGAATGTAGGAGAAGGGAGAAACAATCAGAGATGAGTGTGTGCAACTGTGGCTTATTGGGCGGCAACGGCCATTTGAGATAAACTTGGTGTGTCTTGTGCCAGAAATTGAGAATTATTATGATTATTATGATGATTGATTGGGGCACTTTAGCCGAACTCCGGGCATTGGATACCGATAAGACGAATGCCTGAAGACCTGAAGAACAGAAATAATGCAGATAACTTGTTGATCTACTATTGCTATTCTTCCTCCTTGTATCTGGATATTCATCTTATTGACCATCTCTACTCTACAAGGCCTGTTCTTGTATGGCTGTGTGCCATGCTGCCTACCTGCCTGCCATGCCTTTCAGGGGCTCGTGACTTAGGCACATGGTACTTACTTTTTAATTAGAATTAATTACTTTGGTGCCAACTCATTTAATTAGCGGGGCCAAAAACTTAGCAAGTTAGTTAAAAACTTAACCATAATTAGCCTGAGTTAATTAACTTCGCCTCTGTTAGACCCTGGAAAATAATAATACTCCGCACTGCAGCTGCACACCATCTAAATGCAATGCCCATGATTCAGTCCTCACTATTGTGGACAGGTCAACACAATGAACAGGATATTCGGCAGTAAGAACACTGCACCCAAGCCCACTCTCAATGATGCTATTGGCACTGTAAGCACCACCACACGCACACCCACCTCCACCTGCTGCTCCAGGCAACCATAACTGACTCCAATACCCCTCCTCTCCCAGCTCGATACCCGCGTCAGCTCAATCGACGTCAAGCTCTCCCAGCTCAATGCCGAACTCAGCACCTACCAGCAGAAGCTGTCCAAAATGCGCGACGGCCCCGGCAAGCAGGCCATCAAAGCAAAGGCACTCAAGGTGCTCCAGCGCCGCAAGATGTACGAGACCCAGCGAGACCAACTGCAGCAACAGTCGTGGAACATGGAGCAGGCCAGCATGATGCAGGACAATCTCAAGAACGTCATGACCACTGTTGATACCCTCAAAACCACCAACAAGGCCCTGAAGCAGCAGTACGGCAAGATCAACCTGGACAAAATCGACCAGATGCAAGATGAGATGGCTGACCTGATGGACATTGGCAATGAGATCAATGAGAGCATATCCCGCGCCTACGACGTGCCCGACGATGTTGATGAGGCCGAGCTTGATGCTGAGCTGGAGGCTTTGGGTGAGGACATGGCCTTTGAGCAGGAGATGGGCATCAGCGAGGGCCCGACCTTCTTGCAGGACGAGGTCCCGCCCACCTTTGTGGATGAGCCGCCCGAGCAGGCCAAGGTCAAGGAGGCCGCTGGCGGCGTTGGATAGACAACACAGTCTCAGTAATGTTTCACGCTTGCAAAATGATATGATACCCCCCCGCCCACCTCAACAACTTGTCCGGCCTCCGCTGTTCATCTGCCTCTCTCCCTCCGTGCCTGGCTCGCTTTGATCGCTGCCGTGCGCAGGATAAGCATGGTCACCTCCCGTTCCTTGTCCAAAGCCTGCAGTCGCCGCTCCTCCGCCTGGTCCCCATCTCGTGCTCGCCGCCTCCTCATCTGCTCGCCATTCCCCCACACGACAGCCCCGTCTGGAACCTTCATGCCCTCGCGGATCGTGACGCCAGCACAGATCTTAGCATGCCGCCCAACGACAGCCCCAGGCAGGACCGTAGCCTGCGACTCGATTATTGCACCTTCGAGAACCGTGGCTGAATAGTGAATCTGCGCGTGCGGCTCCACACGCACTCTGTTTTCGATCACTGTCTCCTTCTTGCTTCCATCCTCCTCTCGTCTGATATCATGCCCAGGAATCGCTGCTGATACTGGTCCCTGCGCTGTTGCACTTGATGCTGATGGCAACGGACCTCCCACTACTGCCTTTTCACTGATAATGCAGCGGTCGCCAATTACCAGTGGTACATGGGCAGACAATAAGTAAGCCCGAGAGTGCACAAGCGTATTATTCCCGAGTGTTATGCTATGCGAGCCGCGTACATACGCCCCAGGATCCAGATGAGTAGACGACGGAAGTGTGACCGGAGGCTTTGACGACGCCATGGGAATAGAAGTAGTTGGATGGCTCGTCAAGGCATCCATTTGCACTCTGTTTGCCCTGCTTACTAACCATGGCTCCACTATTAAGGCAAACCAGGGCGGGACACACGTCTAGCTGCCTTCTTTTTGCTGAGACCCAAGTATTGCCAGCAAACAAACAATCCCACCAGTAAAACCACCATGTCCTACTACGACCCAGACTCCATCCTCACCACACACACCAAAGTCCCCTGCACATTCAACCTCTCAGTTCCCGGCCTGGGCTACCTTGCCGCCACCGCCACCAACGCGGCAATCAACCCCTCCGACTCATCAGCATCTCCTTCCCCAGCCGGCCAAATATCAGCAACAGGAGCAACAGCACTCGCCTCCGGCACCACCATCCCCCTACCCCTCTGGCTGGGCACCCTGCTCGCCGTGTCCAACGCCAGCAATCTCGACTCGGACCCGTTCGTCTCGCTGGACTTCCCCGCCGCGCTCTCGACATCGGTGCTCAACGCGCTCAAGGCCGACCCGGTCTCGGTCGACGTGCGCGCACAGTCACCACACTTCTACGATCTGGGCACCAGGCTGCTCGAGCTCTTCGAGGAAGACGAGCTGGTCGATGTGTTGAGCGACACCTTCAAGGCGCGCGCCGCCAAGCTGGCCGACTACGCGAGCCATGGAAGCGCGCTGGCGGTCGGGGGCAGGAGTGGCGGAGGCGGTGCGGGGAGCGTGGGTGGAGAGGACTTTCTCAGGGGTCTGGATGAGAATGAACGCCGGCTGTTTGTTGCTGCTCATGATGGCGCTGCGCGCGTGCGCGACTGGGTTGCCAGCTTGAAGCAGACGACTTGACCTGTTGTGTGAGAGCGTTGCTCCTCACCCACACCCCCCAGTGGTTATTGCTTTGGACTTAGACTCTGCTTGTGGCTTATGACTGGGGTGTGGAGGGTCTCCATGATGAGCAAAGCCCATGGCTCTGTCCATGCAGCTCAGTCAAGTCAAGCCACACCGCCCGGTCATTTCCGGCCAGCACAATACTGCAATACGCTAGTTGTCGGCTGGCTTCGGAACTCACCCAAATGACTCTCAGCCAGCCAGTTGTGAGTTCGAGTTGCACAGCCACAGACAGAGTATTCCCCGCTACAGACGGTGTCCGGCTGGAGAGAGGCAGCTAATGTGGCTCGGAGACGGATCAGGCATGTTTGCATTCTTCCCGGCTGAATTTGCGGCCCGGTGCCGACTATCAATCATGGTATATTATACCCAGGCGGCCTCCCGTCATTTACAAGACGGACAACATTCCTGACGTCAAAGAAGCCAGCAGTAGCTAACAACAACAACCCCCAAACAACAGCAATCTTCTTGCTCCGTAACTTGGTGGTATCATCTCTGTAATGCCTTTCCCAGTTGAGTTCCCTGTCGAGTTCGTCGAGGTTGGTTCAAGTCCACGGTAGCAGTTCCAAGGAGGTTTTGTATTTCCTTCGAACTGACTGGTGGCATTTGAGGCTCAAGTTTTCAACCAGCCACTGCCCTGGGCTGTGCGTCAAAGTCAGGGCAGCCCTGTTATCAGTTCTTGTTGAGGTATTCCTCAGGAGTGTTATCTCCTTCCTGTTTCTGTTTGTGTTTCAGACGGGATCAGCCTCGGAGAGCTTGAGTCACCTGGGTGTCTAGTATAAACAAATCTGGGGGCGACATTATCGGGTCGACAACAAGTAAACCTTGCTCCCGGGAGATCAAGGGGAGGCTCTGGATCTTTGCGAGTATTGCTACCAATTTGTGGTGGTCTTAGGCCTGTGTAGACTCGAGAGTGCGTTGCAGGTATAGCAGGAGAGTTTGGAGGGGGTTCAGAGTGGTAGAGGAGGAGAAGGGAGACAACTCCAGATGGCTGTAAGTACAATAAAGAGTAAGGAGATGCTGCAAGGGTGTACAGAGATCCCGCTGCTCTTTAGATGCAGTCTATAGGGGCTGCCTACAACTTATCTATTGAGCGGTGGGTGGTCTGTTGATAACTTGTATGACTCTGAGAGTGTGAGGAGCAGTAGTAGCCTTGGCTGCCAAGCCTCCAGAGTCTCATGCAGGACACCTACAGTGTGTGGCTTTATAAAGAGGGAAATACCGCCAAGCCCTGAAATGCAGCCACCTCGCCTTCTGTTTCCAGTTAGATGTGGCTTGTGTAACGCCACCCCACACAAGCACCTAAAATTGCCCCACATTCAACGCGCGCTGACATAAGGCAACCCCTGATAGCATCGGTATACCGGCAACGAACTGTCTCCCACCCCTTTCCTCCCTTTTCCACCTCTTGCTTTCTCTTCCCCCGGAGCTCATCATCGCCACATTTCACTTACCAGACAAGTCGTACTTCTCCCAACACAACAATGCGTAAGCGCTTCTCATTTGGCTCGTCAGTCAACTCGACATCGTCGCTCAAGGCACCAGCGGCGACGGTGACAGTGGCGAACAAGAGCGGCGGCAGAAAGTTAGATGCTTCGCCATCCCCCTCCCGGTCAGCAGTTACAGCCTCACCACTTGTCCCAACCACATTCACCGACGACCTGCCGTTGCCATCAGTCTTTGTCTTTGATCTTGATTACACGCTCTGGCCATTCTGGGTCGACACACACTGTGCGCCGCCACTTAAGCCGGTAGTGACAGCAGCAACAGCAGCAACATCAAAATCAGGATCTTCATCATCATCATCGTCAGCAGCAGCAGCAAGCTCGTCGGAAGTCACTAAACTTCGCGACCGCCATGGCGAAGACTTTGGCTTCTACGACGCGGTCCCGCCCATTCTCTGGGCCGCCCGCCAGCGTGGCATCACCATGACTATCGCCAGCCGCACCCACGCGCCGCAACTGGCTGATGCCATGCTTCGCAATTTGACTATCTCCCCGCCTCCCGGAGCCGTAGCAACAGCAGCAGCGTCAGGGTCAGCAACAGCAACAACAACAATGAGCACGGCACACTCCATGCCGCCCAATGCCTTTTTCAACCGCAACAAAGACTACCACTACGATGACACCACCCGATCCAAGACTGCCAGCAGCAGCACCCTCAACGTTGCCGGCGGTTATTCCTCCTCGCAGAGACCCATCAAGGCCATTGCGCTCTTCACCGCGCCACAGATCTACCCTGGTGATAAAGTCACGCATTTCAAGAAAATCCAGGCACTGCTGTCATCACCATCAGGCGGCGCGCCAGCAGGAACACCAGCAGCAGCAGCAGCAGGAGTAGCAAGTGGAACCCGACGATCCCTCCTATCATCATCCTCATCCGCGGCCCCGTCGCCCTCGCCCTCTCTCCTCTCAGTCTCCACACCACCAGCAACGGGCACAGGAAGCGGAACAACCTCGACAGCCCGAAAACGGCGATCGCTCGCCATTCTCGGCGGCAGCAGTCGGAATTCCAAGGTTGAACTGCACCAACTCCAGCAGCAGCAGCAGCAGCAGCAGCAGGACACGGCTACTGCTAACACTGCTAACGCTACTGGCAACGCCAATCCCAATGCGATCGCCTTCGAAGACATGATCTTCTTCGACGACGAGGCGCGCAATCGCAATGTGGAAACCGATCTGGGCGTGACTTTTGTCCTGGTGCGCGATGGGTTGACGCGGGATGATGTGGATCGTGGTGTGTGGGAGTGGCGCATGCGTCGGTTGGGCATTGCTCGGGCTACTGCTACGGCTGGTGCTGGTGCTGGTGCTGGTAATACTACCACCAACAATAACAGTAACAGTAGCGCTCCGACTGCTACAGGGAACAGCAGCAGCAGAAGTAGTTATGTCACCGCCGCCGGGTTGGATACGGACTGATGATGATGACTACGACGACGAAGAAGACGACGAAGATGATGATGATAATATACCAAGCAAAGAAGAGCACAAACAGCACAAACAGCGCCAACAGAGCCACCAAAAAAAAGGAAGAAAAAACCCCCAATAAGTTAGAGAAAATTCCACTTGGAGTTATGGGATATAAAGGGGTAAAGGAGCAGAAGGAAGGAAACAGCTTAGCATATGATCCTGTGAGCAGCAAAATCTGGATAAGTTACAAAATACCCTTACACAACATTAGTTCCCCCCAGCCGCATCATCAAGATCCTGCTCCCCCTCCTCTGATCCTCTTGCCCACGTCCCCATTGCCATCCCCATCATCGCGACCTCTCTTTGCACCGGCGCCAGGACCAGGCACAAACGGTCGTGCACCGGCGCTCAAACTCGACCGTGCACTCGTACTTCCTCCACGCCCTCCACCAGCGCCACCACCAGGCACGTTGGTCAGCTGAAGACTGCCCCTTCCTTGCCCACCGCCTCGGCCACGTGCTGACGACGGCGCACCGCCACGAGCAATGCCACTCTGTGATCCACCACGACCAGATGGATTAGCTCCCCCTCCGCGTCCACCACCGCGCGGTATGCCCGAGCTTGTACCACGCGGGAGACTGGAGCTGGGTTGACGCAAGCCGCCACGAGCAGCTGTGGGTGTAGGTGGTGTTGGAAGAGACTTGCTAGGGCCGTTGACATGTGCTTGCTGTTGTAGTTGTTGCTGCTGCTGTTCGAGTTGACCTTGTGGGGCCTGTTCTGTAGATTCTGGCTTAGGTGGAGCGTTGGTGCTGGCGGGTTGCTCAGTCTCTGAAGAAACCACTGGCTTGAGTGCTTGAGGAGCAGGCTTTGGCACTTGAGCAGGTGCAGGAGCTGGTTTGGCAAGCTTTGCTTCCTCCCACACCTCTCCCACGCCTCGCTCTGGTGTTTCTTCAGCAGCTTTCTTGACCACCTCGAGCTGTGCGTTGGCCTTTCTCAACCCATTCTGGGCCATGTTGAGCTTCAGCTGACCCTTCTTTTCCGCCATGAGCTCTGCATTTGCAACCTGTTGTGCTATTTTCTTTGCAGCCTCCTCATCGAATTCGAGCTTCTGCTGCGCCCATCGTTCCGAGAAATCTTCCTCCAGCGCCTGCTTTTGATCTGCAAGAGCCGACTCCTTCTCTTGCTCGGCCTCGGCTCTTGCCGAGACAAGCTGCTGCTCCAGCTCTTGGATTTTCGCAGCGCTCTCTCCGTTGCTGGCTTCACCAGCAGGCGCCGCAGCCTTGAGCTCTTCAATTTGCTGTTGAAGGCGCTCGGTGCGCTTTCTGATATTATTGGTAACCATCCGGTTAATGAATGCGTTTCTCTGCACTGCAAATTTGGCTCTTTCCTCGCCCATGTTGATCAACATCTCATCGGAGACCTCCACTGGCAGCGTGGCAGGTGCTTCGTGTGCTTCTGCCGCGTCAGATGGCTTGCTAGCCTCACTAGCGACCGTGATGGACTGTGCTCTAAGACCGTCCAGTTCTTTCTGATGCTCTGTAGTTAGGCGTTGCTCCTGCTCTTCGAGTGCAGCTTGCTTTGCAGTCTCGGCCTCCTTCTTGACCTCAGCAAGTCGTTTGTTGAGAATGCCCTTGAGCTCCTCTTCCTTGGCTTTGCGCTCAGACTGTAATGCTGACAATTCTTGCTCCTTTTGTGACAAGGCCGATTCCAGCGTGGAAATGCGAAGCTCTAGTTCGCTGATGCGCTCTGCTGACTCGGCAGCAGCAGCAGCCTCTTCTGATGCATCGCCATTTACTTGAGCAGCACCACTTGTCTGATGGTTGCGTGCAGACTCGAGCTGTTCTCTAACAAAGTCAAGCTCGGTACTAAAGTCCTTTCGCTGGCGGCTGACCTCGTCCAGGTCTGCTTGTTTCTCTTTGATCTTCAGATTCAACTCTCGCACCTTGGCCTTGAACTGCTCCTGCAAGCGCTCGCGCAATTCACTCTGTGCCACCTTGACTTGGTCTGGAATGCCATCCACTTGAGCTTGCAAGGCCTCACGCGCCTCGACGGCTGCGTCTCTCTCGGCCTGAAGCGAGTCCAGTTGCTGCTTCAGTGCTTCAAGCTCGGCAGGGTCAACACGGTTGTATTTTGACAAAATGTTCTCAGTGCGCTGCTGCCACTGATCTCGATCATTTTGCAGAATTTTTATCTCTCCGTCGCGCAGCTCAGCAAGATGCTCAAGCTCACCGACCTTGGCCAAAAGGGGCTGAATCTGACTCTCGAGCTCTTCAACACGCGCCGCCTTTGCAGCGAGAGCTTGCCGCGCCTCTTTCGCCTCTGCACGCAGAGTGACACTGCTTTCGCGGAAGAGATTAAGCTCGTTCAACGTCTCCATCAGCTTTTCGTGGCTGGCCGCATTTCGTTCCGAATCAATTTCCACAATGCGCTGCTGATCGAGCTTGAGCTGAGTCTCATCAAGTCTGGTCTTGGTGAAGTCGAGCTGTTGTCGCAGTCGCTTGGCTTCTTGTGAAGAAAGGTGCAACTGCATGTCGACAATCTCCTTCTCTCGGCGCAAGTACTTGATCACTTCTTGAAGGTTGCCGTCGCCTCCGACCGAGTCATCGGTCGCGGTTGTGTCTCCCAAGGCCAGTGCAGCACGATCCTGTTGCAGCGAAGAGATCTGCTGACTGAGCTTTTCGAGTTGGTCATGTAGTAGGCTATTTTGTTGCTGTACTTCTTCACGGCGCTTCTTGAGGTCGGCAATCTCACGCTCGTACCGATCTTTCAACTCCTCCCAGCTCGACTCCTTCTGCAACAAGCTCGCCTGGGCAGACTCAGCCTGGCCCCTCAGGTTAACCAGCTCCAGCCGCAGTTCGTTGGCTTCAGTTCGAACAGTCTGGAGCAGCTTTGCAGCCTCGCCATGCTTGACAACTTCCTTCTCGTAGTTTTGCTGTGCCTCGATTGCAATCCGAGCCTGTTCCTTTGTGGTCTCCAGGTTGAAGTGAGCCTGTTCTGCATACCGCTCTTCTTGCTCCTTTAATCGTGTAATCTCGGCCTCTAGAACTACCTTTTGCTCATCCAGCCGTCGAGCAGATTCAGACTGTTCATCCCTAATCTTGGACAAGGCTGAGTTCGTTCGATTGAGTTCGGCAGAGATATCTTCGATCCGCTGCTCGAGATCCTTGATCTTGCTATCTTTCTCGGCTAGTTCGGCACTTGTCTCCTCACGGTACTGGTCATTGGTTTCCGATAGTTCTTGAAGACGCTCTTCACTCGACTGGCTGATGCCCTTGTAGACGTCAATCTGTTCCTCCAGTCGCTCGATTTCGGCATCCTTGAGTTCGATATCACGTTTGAGCTCGGAAACCTGCAGGGCGAGCGCCTGCTCGGTCGATATGTTGTCTTCTGCGGTCTCCTCAGCGGCAACAGTAGGCTTGTTGAGCAGCCCGATGCGTTCCTCTGCCGAGCGTAGTTCAACTGTGAGCTCGCTAACCCGAGCTTCCAGATGATCACGAGCAGTTTTGGCAGATGCCAACTCTTCCCGTGCAGAGCTGAGGCTCGTGAACAAATCATCAATCTTCTTCTGGCTCTGTTCCTGCTCATATTCGCGGCGGAGCGAAGCTTTGCGGTAGTCTTCTTCTTCCTCGCTCAGTTTCCGCTTGGTAGCTTGCAGCTCGGTTTCAAGTGACTCGACTTGTGACTGCAGTCTTCGGCGTGTCTCCGAGTCGGCTTGCTCGCGTTCGTTTAGAAGATTCTGGAGATTGTTGTTCATTTGATCCACCCGGCTGCGTTCGTTCCGTAGTGACTCGTTGTCTTCGATCAGTCGACTCTCCACGTTCTTCCACAACTCTTTCTCTGCCTTCAAGTTTGCCGACTCCCGTCGTAGACTTTCGATCGATGAGCGCGCCTCAACAACTTCTTCAGCGACTTGCTGAGCCCGCATCTCCTGCTTCGTACCATTCTCCATAAGGGTGAAAGTGCGCTTTGTCAGTTCCGAATTCTCTGCTTTAAGCAGGTCCAGGTTGGCCTGCAGCATCTCGTTACGCTGGGAGGCAGCGATCAGCTGACCCTGTGCTCGACTGATTTCAGACTGCAGTTCAGAATTGCGCTTCTGTAAATTATCAATCTGCTGTCGAAGCGTGGTCTGGGTGGTCGAGTTCTCGTGGCGGTAAGCATCGAATTGCTGTTGTAAGCCATTAAATGCTTCTTTCAACTCAGCACTCACGGCATGAACACTCTCATTCACACTAGGCGTCGGTGAGCCTGGAGCAGGAATGGGCAGAGATCGGGAAAAGTCCGAGGGGTCAACAAGACGTCCTTTGCGGCTCAGGATGTCACGGAACATATTTCGCTCTTTCGCAAAGCTCTGGGACTGATTCATCAAGTTTTTGATCTCATCTTCCAACGAGACAATCTTGACTCTGGCAGCTTGAAGCTCCTGTTCCATGTTGGAATACTGTCGCTGAACTTCTTCGGCCTGGGAGTCTTCTAGTTTCTGGACCAAGCTTCGAATTGTTGTCACTTGGGCTTCGTTCTGCTGCTGAAGCTGGGTGATATTCTTGAATATGAGCAGTCGCTCGTTGACGATTTTCTGAGTCTGGGACAAGTCGACAGTTGCCTGCTGCATTGCTTCGTCGGCATACTGTTGCATTTGCTCAAAGTCCTCTTTGGTAAGCGACTCGCCACGACGCTGGATCTCTTGCTCCATCAACAGATAGCGGATCTCGGCACTCATGTCACGGAGCTGCTGCGTCAAAAGCTCTACCTCCTTGGTCTTGGCGTCTAGCTGGCCCCGATAAGTTCTGACTTGCTTGACACTGGCATCGCGTTCTTCATTGGCCTTGTCGAGCAGCTCTGACATCTCAACCAGCTCGCTCTGCGCACGGGCCGAGTCAGCATGGGCTTGGTCCAACTCGGGCTTTTGCGCCTCCATCTTCTGGACCATGTCATCGAGGTTCTCCTGCAGCTCCTCTCTTATCCTCTTTTCAGTAGCAAGGTCCTTCTCTAGTTTCTTATAATCCGAATACAATTGAGTGGTAGAGACATTGCCTCTCAATCGAGATGTGCTGGAGGGTGAAAAGATGCCAAGCGGGGTGGAAGGTCGTACTGGAGTAGATAAACCGTTGCCAAAGGCCTGTTGGCGAGGTGTGCTGGGCTGGAGGCGAGCCTGATCAAGTTCTGAGCGAAGATCAGCAACGGCTGCCTCCAGTTCTGTAATCTTGTTCTCGGCCGCTTCTTTCTCCACGTGGTCGTTTTCAGCGGCGGCCCGAATCGCACCCAACTGCTCAGCAAACTGATCTTGCTTCTCTTGCAGCAGCTCATTCAATTCCTCCACTCTCTTCTTTGCCATCTCGGCCGAGGCCTGTTGCAGCTCTTGGAGGCGTTTAATGGTCTCTATCTCTGTTCGTGCCGAATCGCCCTCCGCAAGTTTCTCCTGTTGTAGCTTCTGAATCTCTTGCAACAAGTCCTCATTCCTGCTCTCTTGTTCCTCCAGTCGTTGACGCAATGCGGCATCAGATCTCTTGAGAGCCTCGACTTCCGAGATATACAGCTCGTTGGACCTCGAGAGATCGGCAATGCGAGCATTCTTTTCCCTTCGGAAGGTAGCATGTTCCTCGATTTTGATGTTGCGCTCAGTCTCCAGCCATTCATTGTTCTTCTTCAGGAGATCGATTTCTTGCTGTAAACTCAGCTCTTTGAATTTGAAGCTCGACGCAGAAGAGTTGGCAGCTTGAACAGACTGCTCTAGAGAATTGATCTGCTTGCGAAGCTCCGCTGCCTTTTGGTGTTGCGAGGAAAGGTCGTCGGACAGTTTGTCGTACGCGCTCGTCTTCGAATCGAGGAGGGCCAAAGTGTCGCGGTTAGAGGCTTCGAGAGAAGTAATGCGCGACCTCAGTGTAGTGAGTTCAGCGGCCTCGGATTGAGACGTGCTCCGCCACTGCTCCAAGTCGGCCTCAGCCTTCAAGCGATTTGTTTCAGCCGCTTGGAGCTCAGACCGCAGTGTTTGCACATCTGCGAGGGCCTTGTCCCTTGAGTTCTGCAGCACCTTGACTTTGGACTCATTGGTCCTGACAACGGTCTCAAGTTCGACCTCAAGCTTGACCTTCTGAGACTTTGACTGTTCGTATTCCTTCGCATTCTGCTCAATCGCTTTGAGAAGCACCCTGACGGATTCGGCCGTGGGCGCATCGAGCACAGAGAGAACGGAGGCCTCGGGAAGGGATGAGAAGGTCGAGATCGCTCGGACATCGACGTCGGTGGCCATGGTGGGACAATGAGACAAGGTCGGCGGCAGAGCAACGGCGCAACGCAGTTGCTAATGAGTACCGAGAGACGGATCCTCACGCCGCATGACCATCAGTCTGGTCGGTCCAAGGTGTTGGTGAGAAGAGCCCAAGGTCGATGCTGAGAGAGGAGACAACAAAGACTTGATCGGTGTACGGAAGGAATTCTTGATGCCAACAAGCAGGCGCGACCGCGACGCCAAGACCTAGAATAGGGTAGGGTTAGGGTATAGGGAAAAGCTCCATACGCTAGGCTATATGTGGCGTGGCGCAGCCTCAACAACCCACAGCTGAGCCTTGTTTGTCACCACCGTTTAAGTTATTCGGTTTCCACACATACCCCTGCTATCATCCGTTCTGCCGCGACTTGATGTGAGCGACGATGTCCGCCTCTAGACCGGGGATCTCTACTGACGACCATGCTGCGGTCTCAGCGGCGATCCAGTGGGCTATTGAGCGTCTGAGGGAGAAGTACCCGGAGAGCGTTAAGTACGACGATCTTGTGTCGTACTGCTGGTCTGGCCACGAAGAGAATGCAGCACGTATCACGTTTTGGACTTTCTGGACAAAGAATAAACATAACAAGATCAGTTACAACGCAGCCACCAACACCTATCGTTTCCGGCCGCAATATCCGATCGCGTCTGGGGCAGACCTTGTGGACTACTTCCGCAGACAGAAAACAGCAAACGCACTGCAAGTGAAGGACCTGAAAGAGGGATGGCCGGATGCAGACAACGAGATTGATACGATGGAAAAAGAGCACAAGATTTTGGTGGAGCGAAACAAGAAGGATGGCAAAGCACGCCTGGTCTGGGCCGATGACCCAACTCTCTATGCTCCTCTTGACCAGGAGTTCCGAGACATGTGGCTGAGGATTGCGCTTCCCAGCCCTGAGGACACGATTAAAGAACTGGCTCGGATCGGGCACAGGTCTGCAGGTCAGGTCAAAGACCCAAAGAAGGCGGTGACAGCAACGAACCTGAAGAAGGCGAGAAAGTCACGAGGCTTCAAACAGACCAACACACACATGGCTCACTTGTTCAAGGATTTCTCCAACAAACGGGCACAGGCAGGGAAATGAGGATTTGCGTCGATTGCGAGCAATATCGCAGTGAAGAGTCATCAGGTTGAGAGTCCTCGACTACGTTTCAGTCTAACGATCTCATCCTCTATCCAGCCCAGATCTCTGACTGCAGGCCGCCTGTTTCTATGCGGCCGCTTCGACATGGTCTGCAACGGTGGCAAGGACTGATGCTTGTATCCCCCGCCCTGTCTTGACGACGATGGTATCTGTCCGCTCTTGCCTGCTTCTCCGCTTGACCAGATTGTTCTTGCAGGAGATCCTATCAGTTGATCCTCCATCTGCAAACACTGCACGGAAATGTGCCGTGAGCCAGTCTTCAGTCGCGCCTTGTTTGGTTTGACGACGTGCGAGGGGGTACCAATACTCGTGATAGAAGGCCGACTTCTACCCGAGCGGTAACTCCAGTGCGCATATCTGCTCCCGGTCTCGCTCTGGGTCGATGCCGTGGCTGGCGATGTGCTCGGTTTTGTTGACGAGGTGGTGTAGTACCATGCCATCACCTGGTCTTTCTTTTCCTTTGGAACCTTGCCCTGGGTCAGAACACGTACTGGCCAGGAATTCCGCATCTGGACCTCGGGGTATTCGGCAACAGCCTTTAATCGCGGCGGGTGCATTGATGACTGCTCATTCAAAGGAGGAGGCTGTCGTTGTGATGCGAGATGTGCGGATTGGGCGAATGTTGTCCAGGGATGCAGCCTGCGTCTCTTCAGGTATACATATGTGGTGCAAGCAGCTGCGATGGCTGCAAGAAGCGAGAAGCCAACCGCGATTCCTGCCACTGATGCCGTGTCCCATCCTTCAGAATATCTTTTCTGCAGAATCATGATATCCTCCTCTCCTCTTGCCAGGGCTCTGAGAACTTGGTCTCTCTCGGCTCTGGGAGTTTGATGTGAGTCATCCCACTGGCAGATAGAAGGACATAGCTCTCTGAGCTCGACTCAGAGGTTGCCAGTCCAAACAGACAAAGTTTGATGTACAAAACAAAGTCTAGCACGGAAAGCCTCGTACCGGTTTCGGATAGTTAGTGGCGTTTCTCGCGTTTCTCTACCCTGGTTTCACTCCTCTTGCCCTTGTAGTGTTGTACGCAATCACTGACTGGGTGTACGTATCCCAGCTACGTAGCCACAGACAGGGTTGCCAGCCGTTTCTTTTTTTAATGATCTGGAGGAAGCTTGACCTGGATAAAGACGCATGCATACTGTGCAACAACCCCTTATACAAAACAAAATCGGGCCTATTAATAGATCAGAGACTTATACCTGGTATTTTAGGGCGAGAGCTCGACGAGACAGCCGAGGTGGTGGCTGTTTTCGTGTTTTCGTGTTTTCGTTTGTTTAGTATGCAGTCCGCAGTAGAGAGAGAGGGAGCGAGAGAGACATGGCGAGATTGCCAACTCCACAGGTAATTCCATAACTTTGCTGTCGTACGAGAGAAAATACTTGGTAGATGGTCGCGGGAAGCTAAGTAGGGATGTCTCCCTTGTTGGGTCCACCGCAAAACCCAAAGGCAGAGCAAATTCCACAGCTGATGAGCGAGTAGTTTATTCTCCCGAAGGTAATGACAGAGAAATGGCAGAGGATAATAACAGAGCAAGAAGTAAGGAATCAAGATCCAACTGACGTTTAGGAATGATTCTTGCCCTGCAGAGGTTTAGGAATCGTTCTTGCCCTGCAGACGTCGGATTCCGGACCCCGCCTCGTTCCTGCATATTCTTTCTGTACACTGTACATTAGTACGAATCGAGTTACCGGAGCGCATCCCGATTTTGCGGAAGCCGGGCAAGGAAGGTGCCATCCTGGCGTAGAATTTTTCTAGTGTCGTCATGTGGCCAAAAATGAATCCGGTCGAGACCGAGGCAGGCACGCACGAGAAATAATCAGTCGGATTTTTGGAACCCCGCCAACACCAACGCCAGCGAGCACGGGGACAACAAGCCTCGGCCTTCTGTGTCTAAACGTGTATACGTTGTCTAGAATGATTGTACAGTAGACACCCGGACAAGCAGACGATGCAGGAAGCATACAACATACTTTACTCCGTAGCAAATAGGCAAATAGCCCGAGTCGTCTGACTAAGAATCAAGGTCCGCCCTGGTCTTCCTTCAGTGGAGATCGGCGGCTTTAAGTATAAACCTTTCGCAATCCCAGTTCTTGGGGAAAACTTGACAACCAACTGACCGACCTTTCTACCAACCCACCTCAAACCAAGTTGCATAGAAAGGTAGCAGACTGTCCACTCTGCCACCTTGCCGCCTCAAGCCATGCAACTCCCTTCCACCACGATCATGAACGGTACTCCGACGACAACGGCTGGTGCCACGACGAATCCCACTTCTGCTCCTGCCACTGCGGCCTCTCCTGCCACGACCGCAGATGACGGACCGATTAAATTCGATACCATCGAGTCGGCAATTGCCTCGTTCCGCGCGGGCAATTTCCTGGTCGTGCTCGACGACGAGTCCCGCGAAAACGAAGGCGATCTGATCATCGCGGCGGAGGACGTGACCACTGAAAAAATGGCCTTCATGATCCGCTACTCCTCGGGTTATGTGTGTGCCCCGCTGACTAATGCTATTGCTGAAAAGCTCAAGCTGCCGTTGATGATCGGCGATGGGGCCAGCCAAGACCCGAAGCGCACTGCCTATTGTGTTAGCGTCGATGCCAGTGAGGAAGGAGTCACCACCGGCATCAGCGCACGTGACAGGGCGTCGACCTGCCGCACCCTGGCTGGCAAGCTGTCAGGCCCTGCCGACCTGAGGAGGCCCGGACATATTCTGCCGCTGAGGGCCAGGGATGGCGGTGTCTTGGAACGCCAGGGCCATACCGAGGCCGCTGTGGAGTTCTGTCGCCTAGCGGGAAAGCGTCAGGTCGCGGCTATTGGTGAGATAGTCGAGGACGGCTTGGCCGTTGAGGGACAGGCTGTGCTGAAAGGAAGTGGGATGATGACGAGGGACGCATGCTTGCAGTTTGGTAGGCGGTTTGGACTGAAGGTGGTCACAATTGCGGACTTGGTCGATTACGTTAACAAGGACGCACGCAATGGGGTTTCAGGCAGCGCAGGGCGTTGATCCCGCCGAGAGAGCTTACACCTTCACTCACGAGCCAGGCCTGGGCGATATAGCACACTTGGATGTGGGCGAACAGCCTCGGTCCCGATAGGCCAGGCAGTTTGATCGATCAGACGTCTTAAATATTCATTGCAGCTCCTTGGAAGCGGTTCTACCTCCCATCTCTGTTCTGCTTATCATCTATCTGACTGCATTAACTCCAGTTAACACAATCTTGTGACAGACAGGCAGCGAGCAAGTACAAGGGTTGATAAGCTACTACCACATACAATGCCCACTGGTTGGCAAAGCTCTTTACACCGCCTGCTACAGGATACCATGGATGAGATAACGAAGGGGCAGCATCTCACCAGGCATGTGAACATGTCGAATGTGGTGCATCAATAGCATCTGTTTATGGCAAAGGACTAGTCACATCATTTCCTGTGGTTCGACTGAGCTGGATCTACCTGGCCCTGACCATGACCCAAGGGCATGCTGGAGATACTGTACGATAACAAGATACAAGCCCAATTTCCAAACCGACCCTTCCTCGCCTGTGAAAAGGGGCTGTCGATTTCGAAAACAGCGTGGAAACGTCGATCTCAAGCTTGCAGCCCTGATATGGACCTATTTTTATCTTATCAACCTGGTATTCTTACCCTTACCTCCCCATGTGCTGTCAACAAGAAAGTTGATCCCAGCCCAAGTTACAAGGCAATTCCATGGCGAAAACCCTTTTGTGACGAAAGTGCTCCTGTGGTCAAAGTCGCCAAAGTGATGGGACTACACCACAGCAAGTGATTGCTAGGAAGTGCTGTGCAGGGAGCTCTTCGTTGACATCTGAATCGTTGTACAACTGGGGGAAAATAGGTGTCCCCAGCTTCCACAGAGTCTAGTGATTCTAGTGATTACTCTGGTATTTGTGATTGGTACTCCCCGCTAAGAGAGATAAGTTGGCCCTTTTTCAACGGCCGGCAGGGATCTTGATTGGGCCACGTTCTGAGATGCTAAACTTTCTGATATCAATAATTCTGGTGTTGTCATTCACCTATAAGTTGAAGATCAACACGTGTGGGCCTGCTGCCATCATGCAGCCGATGGTCTGACTATGTAAAGTCTGACGCTTATCTGCTGAAGTCCTCTTGACGGTTGTCTTCCTCGCGATTCCCCGCGTGACTGTTCCGTCGCCGGCCGCCTCTCAGCCGATGGCTCCGCTGTACACGTCCGTGGCGCAGTCGGACCATGAGCCTGCCCATACGAGCGTCAATCCGGCGCAATCCCACGATGCGGCTCTGCCAGAGCTCCCACAGATCTCCCATCGACCTCTGTCGGCCGATTTCGAAAGCCTCTCGGGCGAAGTTGGCGTCATCGGCGGCCACGAAGGAGGCGACGATGTCCCACCGACACCCAAAGCCAAACGCGCAGCCGGTGGTGGTTTCCTCAACTCCCTGTCCTCTGGGCACTCATATGAGATGATTGACGAAGATGATTATGACGAGCCTCTGCAAGCCACGCCGAAGGGATCGGACCCTGACGCGCCAACTTCGGCCACTTACCGCGCACCTCGTGTCCGCACTGCGTCGGTTCCACGGAACCTGCCGCTTAACCACCCGACTCCCGATCTGCACACAATTCAAGGGGCCTACGCCAGGCACGTTGAGCGACTTGAGGAAGGTGCTGAACGACTCAGCATGACGTCAAGCCTGCAACACCAGGGCATGAACGAGATGGAGAAGGAGCGACCGTCGCCAGAACCAAGCAGAAATAGCAGTCTGCGGCACACGGCCTCGCACACGGCCTCTGCACGCCAGTCTTCTGTCGTCTCGCCGCCAAATTCTATCAGTGACAAGAGCGTGAAGCGGGCGGACGGCTACTCGCCTGTCAGCCCGCCAACTGGGTCGCCTCGATCTGTCTCGCCTGGCTCCGATGCCGACTCTCGTGCCAACTCACGTGCCGACTCTCATGCCCACTCTCCATCACGCCCCTTGAAGAGCAGCGCCGTCCAGCTGCCTGAGCCAGACTACGAAGGCAACCCGCTTGAGTTTGGCGAAGAGCCAGCCCGTCCTGTGCCCGGCGTGGTCGCCTTCCAGAACGAGATGGGCGTCCTCACAGTGGCAAATGACGATGGCACTGGCACTGGCGCAGGCGCAGGTGCCGCCGGTGAACACAGTTCTCGCTCAGCCTCACTGGCTGAAGGGGAGGATCCTTTTGCAGACTTTGACGGCGTCTATCATGGTCGGCCCTCGCTTGACGGATCCCTGCGCCAACTCTCTCTTTCTCATCCACCGCTGGCCCGAGACTCCAAGGCTTTCAGAGAGGCCCAACCTGGGGAGACAATGGTCTTCTACCCTGCACCAGTGCCTGTTATGCTCAATCTTCCTCCTCGGTTATCCAAGATCTCCATAGCCGAGCGGGAGAAACGGCGAATGCAGGCCTTGAGCGGTGTGCCTGAGGAGTTACGCAAATCAGCAGCCTGGCTGAAAAATATGCCACCCAGCGCTGATTTGCGCGAGAGAGAAGTGAAGCTTCCTCCACAGCTCAGAGCTAGTGCCTTCTTCGATGGGCCCAGTACTAGCACGAGCCTCAAACCCACCGACGGCTCGGCAGTCCAAACTCTGGATGCCATCCTTGACGCTTCAGCATATGCTCCAGTCTCTGCATTTACCGACCACCCAATTGCTGGAAGAGTCGGGCACGAAGTCTATGGGCCTGAGAGACACTCCAGGAAGACTTCACAGGGCACTAGAAATTCGATGCTGAAAGGAAGACGCCGATCGTCTATGAGCACTCTTCTGAGGCTGAGGAGATCTTCGGATCCCCTCATCGACGGACGACAAAGTCGTGTCGTCTCTGGTGAATACAATGTCCACGACGCAGGTGAGGATGAAGGGCCGCGTGATGACCAAGAGCGGGCTGCGGCAGAATCCATCGCACCTGGTGACGATGAGCTTGTTCATGACCGCGACAACGAGGGCAAAGGTGAAGCCGACGATGGCGATGCTCAGAGCACGCACTCTGAACATCAGCTCGGCTTCTCAGGAGCCCCAACCACTCTGCTTGCCGAGCTCCAACTGCGCAAGGCACAGCTGAAAAGCCGCAATCGTACTGCCGCCGACGCCTTCCCCCAGGGCATGCACTCCACTCTCCTCGAGCTCGATGCTGTAGCCCAGCTGCAACAACGGGCACGTCAGACCAAGCATGTTACGCTGGCCTGGGAAGATCAAAAGGCAGCCGAACAAGAGAACTTTGCTGATGAAGACATCCCGCTGGGTATGCTCTTTGCTGAGAAGGGCAGGGGCACGCTCCTCAATGTCAACCGTCCGCTGGGTCTTATGGAGAAACGAGAGATTGAAGAAAATGAACCACTGAGCATTAGGAGGGCACGCCTGCGTGGAGAAACATATCAACCACCCGGAAGAGAACTGGAGCCCACTCCGGCGGAGGAACAGCCCGAGCCAAAGTTCAAACTTGACTTGCCAGGAAGCCAAGACATCGAAGAACAAGAAGGCGAGACTCTAGCTCAGAGGAGGAAGCGCATGAAAGAGGAAAAGGAGAAGGCTACGGTTGGAAACTTTGCATCCGAAGCCGTTAGTGAACTCGGTCTCGAGGCACCCAAAGAGCCGGCCCCGCCGCCACCACCACCAGCACCCTCTAAAACCCCAGATGCGGAAGAGACACTTGGCCAGAGAAGGAAACGACTCAAGGAAGAGGCACTTAAAGCTGGTGCCAATCCCGCTGGCGAACTTCGCCCAGCCCTCAGGACTTCTCATAGCATGGCAACCATCCTCCAGGCCTATCCCAACGGCCAACGTCAACTGTCGGGCGGCTCGGTACAGTCGCTGCCACAGCAGCAGACGGCCTGGGCAACAGGCCTCGTGCCTAACCCGCTGCAAGTCGACATCCGGAGCTCCGCAATCCCACAGATTCCCGCCCACATGCAAGGCCTTCCCTACTACAACCAGGCTTCCCTCACGCAGCCTCAGTACAATCCCTCGCAAGCCATGATGTACGGCTACCCTGGGATGGGTCAGATGGCGGCTCAGCCCATGGCAATGAACGGCATGCCATACGCCCAGTACGGCCAGTACGCGCAATACGGCATGATGCCCAGTATGCTCGGGCCTCCGTTGACCACCCAACAAAGAGCTATGATTGATCGCTGGAGACAGGGCATTGCCTAGGCATTCTAACTCTTTGATTCTTGCCCTCTTTCTGCATTGCTTGGAAAGTCTGCATTTACCCGGACGGCGCAAAGACAGGATACACAATAATACTTGGGGTCGCTGGCAGTATGAAGCGCTTATTTTGCTTCGTATGCCGTGTATGGGTATTTGATGCTACTATTATAATGAACAGGCCTCGGAAAATGATATCCAGACACCAATTGCCACAACAGCATTGACAGCTTCAAAAAAAAATACCAAAGGATAACGTAATGGGGGAGTTACACATGATTAGTTAGCATTTCAAAATTCAAAGAACTCTGGTTAGTTGTCGAAGTCATAAGTCAAAGGCTGCTGCTATATTTGATAGGAATAATAAACGGCTTACAATAGAGACATCACAGAGCCCCGTATGCTGCTAAAGAGCTTGATGTCCTTTACACTCATACTCTCAGCTTGCTGCTATTCTCATCATGACATATGGTCAATTCAAATGGTATGCTTCGAGAGCCTCATTTTTGATATGCTCTCTCCGTCTGGTGATTACTCAGCAAACAGGCAGCAGCCATCTTGAGCCATTTCACCCATGTACATAACATCCACTAATTTGCCATACCCATCATCAATGCTGTTACTATCATGGATGAGATTTTGATGCCAAAGCTACATCACAAACTCCCTCAATGAGCAATTCAGGTGCAGGTGACCGGTCAAGAGTGACGGAGGATGAACTCGTTTTTGAGCATGTCAGTGCGCCTGTCGAATCTGTCCAGGATTATGTTCCAGGAGGACTGCATCCTGTGCACCTTGGCGACATAGTCGGCCGGTACAAGATCTTACGAAAGCTGGGATACGGCGGATACTCGACTGTCTGGCTTGCACAGGACGACGGCAACGACAACGACAACGACAACGACAACGACAACAGTGGCGAAACAGGTCCGTATGTGGCGCTGAAAATCGTTCGAGCGGATAGCAATTGCGCAAAAGAGATTCAGCTTTATGACACATTGCGAGCGAATTCGGGTCAACATCCAGGTGCATCTTATATTATGATGCTTCTGGACCACTTTACCATACACGGACCAAATGGCCGGCATGATTGCCTGGCTTACGAGGTATTGGGCCCTAGTATTGCGACTGTGCTCAGCGATTCCGCTGGTGTCAATACAACAGGTTATCTAACGCTTCCAGCTGCCAGGAAAACCGTGTATCAAGTCCTCCTTGGCCTTGATTTCATGCACAGTGTTGGGATAGCGCATGGAGATATCTACTCTGCGAATGTGCTCTTTACTGTGAGGGATTCATTGTCTGAACCTTTGAAGTTTACACACCAACCTCGCTCTCAAGTTTCTGAGGATGTCAAACGTATCAAAGGTTCTCCGCAACCAGGTGATCCTCGACATCTTACTCTGGACTGGCCACTAAATGAATCGGTTTCCCCAGAAGGTGATATCAAGTTATCAGACCTGGGAAATAGTAAGTTCTGTCCACCCCTCTATTGACCTATGCTAACAATTTTGTGTATGCTTTTTCCAGAATGACCCGCCGGCTGAGCCGAAAACGCCACTCGAATATAGGAGTCCAGAATTGATACTGAACCAACCGATTTCTACGGCACAGGACTGTTGGGCCTTTGCTTGCTTCGTCTACAGCCTTCTGACCAATAGGCCTTTATTTGATTTGTTATGGCTTTACAGCAAAGATGCACGGAACGATACACACATTCTGCAGCTGTTCTCGCTCCTGGGTCCGCTCCCCGCTTGGCTTAAGCAAAAATGGCACCGCCATGATCTCTATTTCAACGATAGTGGACAGCTTCAAAAGTTCACTGTGGATGACGATACCTTTTCATATCCGGACTTGGAAGCCCTTCCAGAAGAGGATGACAATTCACCCACGCCAGAGCCTACACAAGGTGACAGTCAGCATGGAGAAGACCCCGACGAAGTCTTCGGTACCCGGTCTTCCCATAACCGGCTGGGGATGCCTCTCGAATACTTTGATCCAGACCTTTTCCCATCGATCATTACGTTTCATGAGAGGATAACATATGAAAGCCAAGATGAGCCTAAGTCCTTTCCAGATTTTGTGGCTCAATATCCGCCACTCTCAAAAAGATGGGCCGATGAGAAGCATCCTGACATGCAACCAGCAGAGTCTGAACTAGTCTTGGATTTCTTACGGCGTCTCCTCACATACGAACCTGACCAACGTCCCACCACTCAAGAGCTCCTACAGCATGCCTGGATTCGGACACACTGTGCCTCAGATCCTGTAATCGACTCAACAGCATCAGTGCCATCGAGGAAGAACAAGAGGAAGCGGTCGATAAACGCGGACGAGGCAGGATTAGATGAAAAGCAAGATGGATGAGAGTCAGATTCGGGCCATTGGTTCCAACTTCCCTCCTCCAGGCCGTCCTGAAAGCATGGCCATCCTTTGGGCACGGATTAGCATGTAATGTCTCTGGAAAAAGATCCTCTGTGATTTGTTTTAGTTCACTTTTCTCTTACTGTAGCGTTGAGCTCAAGCAGAGTACGCATTTGCATATTAAGGAATGAATCCTCTCAAGCTGTTGTCTTGACCTATCGTCAAGACAGCACTGCTGGGCACACACCTGTTACAATGTGATTAGTCAGCGTGGCATGCAAGGGCTGCTTAGTAAGCAAGACGACCAAAGACCGAAAACTCTTCAACTCCACGCAAGGGGAAAACCCTACATAGCTATCTTTAAGACAACAATGTGATCACATCTCGGACTAATACCTCTTTCTATGAACCTCGAACACCTCAAATTCGGAAAATGCTACATGGCACAGCACTGAAGGCTCATTGCGAACCTGCACTCATATTCCCAATGCGAATCATACGCCAGGAAAAAGACATCGAATCCTTCACAAGTCTGCGCCGTATTCATCATGCACAGAGTCCGATACAGAGACAGTCTAGTATCATTCATGAAATGCCCTGAAAATGAGAGAAGAAGACAAAGGATGCCCACGCTTGTAAGGAAAAATCCAGGATCTGTCTGCGGCAGGCAGGCAGCAGCAGGCAACGAACGTCCGACGGTGACCGGTCTCCTAGCAACCAAAATGAGCAGTTGATATATTGCTCCTTCACAAAATCCCCTTCAGAAATGCCTCATCCAGACCGCTGGTCCTCTTTGGTGTCGGTGTCGGCACTTTGATGTGCCTTGACTGGCCTTGATCCCATCGAGGGTGCCAGCTAATGAGCCCCAGAACCATTCACTCACGACGGTGTGGGGATGGAGCCGGGCTCGGCCTGAGAGGAACTAAAACCATGAAGCGACGGCGACAGTGGTTTAGGGACTCCTGAAGGATCCTTGGGAGTTGGTTTTTTTGTTTTTTGTTTTCTCTTTTCCTTTTTACTTCTTTTTTTTCTTTCTTTGTGGACGATACGGAAGAAGTCTTTCGGTGAATGATTTCTGTCAGCGGTGCAATGCATATGTCACCCATCTCAGCCAATCATCCCTGCCAGACATCTCGATGCCTGGTACTACGATGGATTTGGCGCCGATTACACTCCTAGCAATATCAGAAGCCCAAATGTCGATTGACTTGTCTCATATGACAGCCAAATAATAGTGCTCTCAAGATTCGCGTCACGGAAGCCTATGGTAGAATGCAATAATGGTGCAGGGAATCTGATAACATTCGTGCCGTTGAAACCGTACAACTAGCATAGGCGCACGCACGCATATGACCTAGCGCAAGCAAACTGAGCAAACCAACTCCTCGTAGGCGACACAACATTCGAACGAACCCTCTCCAACTGTTGAGGTCTGAATTGCCCCTCTTGTCTGGTCGTCCACTTGTCTCTATTCTCCATGATTCCGGACGTGCACATTTATAGTGGAGATCTTCATCGCTATGAGCAGCAACATGAATCTGATGACATCAACACACAGGAAGGCACGAAGATCTCAGCCCACATTCTCTCCTTGTACCAAGCAGGCGAGCCCCTCTTCAGCAAGGAGCTTCTTCGCAGAGTTAGTCAACAGCTCAAAGCCAAGAGCCAGAAGGTTTCAGTACGAGGTCTTGATGGAGTCGATGTTGATTTTGATATAGAAACTGGTCAGGTATTTGATGCTGGTGATCCAGAGTGGGACTTCATTATGCACGTTCACCAGGCTGCCCCCCCCCCCTCTCTTGAATAAAACAGCTAACAATCTTTCCCAGTGGAGAACCATTTATTCTCTATTTTCCTATTCAATTCATTGCTTCGTATGGTTTCGGCTTCATCCCTCGCATTGCATACTGCAGCCTATGGATCTTCCACAATTTACAAAAGCGTGATAGAGCCACGCAAAATCTCATCTCTCCTGGGCCTTGTCCTTCAGCAGAGGAGGTCAGAGAATTCTTCAGCAAGACCAAGCAGGCATGGGAGGCTAGCAAGGAACGAAGACAGCTGGAATCGATCCTGTCGGCAAAGACTCCTACTGTGCACATTAAGAAAATAGTTGCTTTTGCATGTGGAGGGATGAATTACTTCGACGAAGCCCCTTGGGCAATCCGGTCCGCCTACCAGCATGCGTTGATTCTGAATATCCGGGATGTCTTGAGAACACGACAGGAATGCGATAATATCGAGTGCTACGCACAGGACCCGGAATATACCGAAATCGACAAGGACGTTCTTAATCAATCTGGAATAACTGTCCTTGGTGACCCGCAGGGGTTCCTCGAGGTTGACGACTCAACCCTGGTTCTTTCCTTCGGCCCTGACATCCCAGTGAGGCAGATTATAGCGGATATTGCCCGACCAGCCATGATGATATGGGATCGCCTTAAACCATGTGAAGATGAACTCAATGACATGAATATGAGGTCGTAAGGTCTACTCTTTTCTTACAATCAAAGCGGTGCAGATATATATATATATATGAATTTTACTGACTGGCGCGGGCGTGCTAGAACGGACCCGGATTCATATCGGCTGCGAAAGATGATTCAAAGCTCCTATGAAGCGATTGACTTTCCTAGCGATCTTGAAGCGTTCAAACATACAGGTATCTACATTCGACTCGTATGTTGACTCTCGTGTTTATGATTAGAACAATCTGGAGCAAGACCACTATGGCGGTGGAAGGCAAGACGGCGGCGATATGGGCGCTTGACTCGTCGTAATCGGGACGCACGCCCGAATCCCCATCGACAAGATGATAATCAACCAAACGGACCATCTGCTACATTGTCTCAGACAAGGAACTGCGATATTGCAGACGTCACAGGTAGATATGGAATCATCCAGATGACTTGTGCAATGCATTTGAAAACAGCCTCCAAAACATGACATTGTTTTTAACTGGGCGAGAGACTACATAAAATAAATTGCAGACAGTGATAGACAGTCAAAACTCTGAACCCATAACGCGCGCAGAATTTCCAGCAGAGAGCGGGCGATCCAAACAGATCCATTCCATGAACTCGCAATCTGTCGTGTTACTCCTTAGATAGTTACAACACAATCGACAACAGGAATGAGATTGTTACAAATTGATTGATTGGTTTCCTGATTCCAAGACACTCCAACAATTAAGGTGAAATTAACTGAGGCACTCTCTTCTCACTACACATCCCATCATCCCATCTTTCCATCTTCTGGCTATCTCTTTAACTATCAATGACACCTCCACTGAAGATAGGACAGGTCCTGAAGGGCGCAAAGGACACATACTTGGTTCTGAAACAGCTGCACCAGAATATTTGGGGCGCCACGTAGGTTTACATCGACCCCTGGCAGCTTCGTCATGGTTGAAATGTGGAAAGGACCACGAATTACGCGGCGGGCGTTGCCGTGAAGACAGCCCCTAAAAGTCGCCTGTTTCGCGAGCAAGATATTCTGCGACGATTTCAGGGCCATCCTTGCATCCGACAACTTATTGATCAAGTGGAAGACCCCTCATGCTTGGTCCTTGAACAACTCCAATGTGATGCCTTGGAAGCATCAGGAGCGGCAAGACTGGCAAGATCAGATATCAAATTCATTGCGAGACGTATCCTAGAGGCCTTGAGCTCTTTGCATGAGGATGGCATTGTACATACAGATGTCAAGCCCAATAACATCCTCCTTGATTTCGACAAAGACGGAACGAAGGTGGTTGAAGCAAAGCTCTCTGACTGTGGTGAGAGACCCAGGGTTTCTGACCATCCCTCAATGGCTGACTTACGGGGACAGGTGATGCTTGGAATATAGGTCATGATATCAATCCTAAAGGAGAAGGACACATCATTGGAGCCGCGATCTTCCGCAGCCCAGAAGCTATGCTCCAGCTGAGATGGGCTACGCCAACAGACATCTGGTCTTTTGGGGCTACAGTATGGCTCCAACTCGTTCTCTTCTACCCTGGCTGACAGTCTGTGCAAAGCTCATTAGTCTGATCTGGGGTAAGAACTGGCATATATTTAAACCTGACAAAGTGTCAGCCGACCATGAAGAGTACGCCGTGCATGTTCTCATCCAACAGGCCAGGTTTTTTGGACCGTTTCCTCTCAGCTATGAAGACGTCATAGATACCGAGCAAAACCAGATTCTTGCTGGGGTGCTTTATTACATCGAAGAGCACAACCTACGCAAGCCATTCTCTCTGGTCCAAGACGAAGAAGTAACCAGTGAGGACAAGGAGTTCATTTGTAAGATCATGCAGATGGATCCGAGGGACAGACCGACAGCCAAGCAGCTCCTTGCAGACGAATGGTTCAACCTGCCCTGAGAAAGCGATGTCCTCTAACAGGCAGGCAATAGAAGGTTGTCAGCCGAAATGGGTGCTTGTACGCTGACGCTCGACGCTGAATTCCAAGCTCGAACTCAGTGCTGGGTATGAGGCAGTTCATGATCCGTTGCTGGTCAAGAGCATAAACATGCCTTGTTACAGCTGCAGACAGAGATAATTTCCTTGGACGTAGGCACCTCTTGTAGTGGAATACCAGCCATGGCAGCCTGAGGTTAGTGTCTGTTTGGTTTTAGGCTGAAGGAATGTGATGAAGAAATTCTGGTCAGAAAGAAGGGAAAGTTTAACGAGGGTGGAGTTCAATACCGTATATTTACGAGAATTACAGTATCATACAGCAGTTGCCCTTTTTGAGTGCCAAGGACAACCGTTGCTGTGGCAGCAACCCACCCACAACAATGCCAAGAGGGTACGTAGTTTAACTATATGCGATCCTCTCTGCCCTAGTGAATTGTTTGCTGATTAGTAGCTTACTTGTTACCCTTCCATTGAATGGACATGATTCAGTGCATGTTGTAACAGCAAATATTTTGTTGCCTAAGGTCAGCATGGCCCGCACCCGGCAGCACCAAGAAGCAGCAACAGCGCAGATCTATGAAGATCCTGAACCTCCAAGACCTCAGCAGAAGACCCACAGCCGCGCTACGTCCGTCGGCGACATCCTCAGAGGCCGGAAGAAACAAGCCCTCAGTGCAGACCAGCAGGAATCTCGATACCAGAGCGCCAATCCACTCGGGGAAAGACACGTCAACAGCCCACCTCCACCACCATCAGGCATGCGTGTGCCACTGCGGCAGGAAGAAGAGCAGCATCGGCGGCCAGCACATAAGAAGACTGGCAGTACAGTGTCGTTGAAGGAGCTGATTATGGGAGGTGGTGGCAAGGACAACAGTAGCAGCGAAAGCTCCCCGACGACCGAGGCCACGCCGCAGAAGAGTCCGAAGAAGAAGAAGTCGTCGACAAACCTGGCAGGACTGTTGAGGAAGAAGAAGTCGAAGCGTGATCTGGAAGATGATCAGCCAACCAGGGATCAAGAGAATGTCTCGCCGACCAAAAAGGCCGCGGCTGCGGGAGGTCGGACACCGCTGTGGGAGCAGATGGCCGCGCAGCCCCTGCAGGATCCAAGGGGCAGCATTGTACAGTCTCCACAGACGCTAAAGCGGACGATCGAGGAGGAAATTGCGTTGTATACACCCAAGGACTACTCGGAATTTCGGCCACACGAGCAGAGGAACTTCTACGGCTATTCTACTCCAATGGTGTTGTCTCCGCCTTCAATACCTCGCCTGGAGCATAAAGGAAGCCGCAGCTCGATCTTTACGGAGAACATTGACGATGATAGCACGTCACAAATGCAAAGACCGAAAAGCCGAGACCACAGTGACCTTGCTGCCACTGCTGATGCAGGGAATGTCAGCGCCGGGAATGTCACCACCGGTCCTAGTGCTGCTGCCGTTCCAAACAACTCGAGAATTGCGGAGATGAGGTCCAAGTTCGAAGGACAGAGTAGTGCACGTCCACAGGCAGAGGGAAAGGAGAGGAGCAGATCACGAGTACTCGAAGCTCTCTCAACTTTGGGCGGGAGATCAAAGGAATCGATGGCATCGACAATGCCAAGCGAGGAAAAGGAACAGCCATTGAGTGCCGAACAGCTGGACCAAGCTTTCGAAACGGTGTTGGAGGCACGCAACATCCCGCACAATATGCGCGAGACAATGCGCAATCTGAAGCCGGATGTCAAGGCCGCATTGATGAGAGGTGAGAGGAGCGAAGGCTCGAAGAGTTCCGTGGCACTCAATGATGTGCGCCACCGGGGTAGGAGCCCGACAAAGAAAGAGGAGCGACCGAAGAGCCAAGATGGAGAGGGCAAGCAGACTAGAAGCAGATCTCGACCGCGGAGTGGCATCCTGACACTGTCGAGGAAAGATGACAGCTCGCCTACTAAGCGGGACAAGAGCACGACACGAGCACGCAGCAAGTCAAGGCCGAAGTCGGTCGACTTGACCGCACTCAGACCAAGCAGCGCAAGGTCCCTAGGCTCGTCAAGCTCTGTGACATCGTTGTCGGCAGCGGACAGTGCGAACACACCAGGTGACTTTATCCACTACTTCCGCGAAGTGCAGAAGCCCTCGCTGATTGAGGTGGGCAAATTACACAAGCTCCGCATCCTGTTGAGGAACGAGTCGATCAGCTGGACAGATCAATTCGTGCGTAAAGGGGGGATGGACGAGCTTGTCTCGTTGCTGTACCGCATCATGAAGATCGAGTGGCGTGAGGAGCACGAAGACAACCTGCTGCATGAAACACTGCTCTGCCTGAAGGGGCTGTGCACGACCGAGCTGGCACTGCAGAAGCTTGCCGAGATCGAGCATGAGTTCTTCCCTGCCGTCCTCAACATGCTCTTTGACCCGGAGCGCAAGGGACCGTCAGAGTTCAGCACGCGTGGAGTGATCGTCTCGCTCTTGTTTGCACATCTCTCTGCCATGCAAACTACAGGCGGCGAACAGCTGGAGCATCGGGCACGCAAAATCCTCACCTTCCTCCAGGACCCAACGCCAGAGAAGGAAAAGCACCTGGTCGAGTTCGTGTCGCAGATGCATACCGCCCGGCCATATCGGATCTGGTGCAAGGAGGTGGTCAACGTGACCAAGGACGTCTTCTGGATCTTCCTCCACCACTTCAACGTTGTGCCTATTCTCGACAACATCAGCAGCGACGAATCGACCTACGCTCAACTACACTTTCCTGCACCTCGCCCTCCACACCCAGCGGCGCCATATGTGGGGGGAGTGGAATGGGAAGCAACACAGTACATCGCTCTCCATCTGGACCTGCTCAATGGTCTGATTGCGTCGCTCCGGACAGCAGAAGAGCGTAATCTAGTCAGGGCTCATCTCAAGCAGTCAGGGTGGGAGAAGGTCATGGGTGGCAGTCTCCGGACCTGCAAAGAGAAGTTCTATGCTGGCGTGCATGATGGATTGAAGGTCTGGGTTGCAGCTGGCTATGCTGATGGTTGGTACATCGAGGATGTTCGAGCTGGACCACCGCGTGAGGGGAGTGCCAGAAGGGCCGCGGTCAAGACGAAGGCTGCTGAGCCGGCCCCAAAGATTTGGGTTGATGTTGGTGTGGGTGCGCTGCCCAAGGTTGATGACGCTTGGCTTTGATTGAGATTCACGATGCTTATGAACAACGATCGATATTCAGTGTGTAATTAATAGCTATGAGATAGAACTGGTCTCGGCAATTACCAACAATTACGCAGATACACAAATATGCGATGAGTCAGTGACGTCAGTTCTCGGCTAGGCTGCCGTGCAAATGCGCCAAACCTGCCAAGCATGACGCCAATCTGCGATCAGTCTCGGTTGGTGGACTGACAACCGCAGGCAGAGCGGCCCTCGCCACTGACTCTCAGACGCTCAGCTGCTGCTTCCAGGCTGCTCGCGTGACGGAGTACGTCGTCGTGACTGCCCTGCCGCTCACCGCCGTGTGATCGCCAGCCAGGCCGACCGACTGCACTCCCTTCACCCCAACCCGGCCGACTCTTTCTCCCCACAATGGCGGCTGCGTCAGTGTCGCTGGGGACCTCAAATCTGAGAGGCTCTGGCCGCCAGACGCGCACAAACCCGACGCGCACATCGAAGACGGCGGCAACGGCACTGCGCCAGAACTCGCTGGTCGCCTCCCATCCTGTCGCTGGCAGTGGCCCCGCGGCGCAGGGAACGGGCCAGCAGCAGCATGGCTTCTACCCGGCCATCCAGCACTTCACCGACGCCGTCGCCGCTCTCCCGCGTGACTACCGACGCCATGTCTCGTTGCTGAAGGAGGTTGATGCTAAGGCCTTCAATCTCGAGGCCGAGCTGCAACAGCTGCTGACGCAGTGCATCGCCTACACGTCCACCTCGTCCCTCGGCACATCTGTATCCCTACAGACCGATGAGGCGCGCGCCTCCGCCTCAGCTCCTACACCCCTGTCCAGCGCCCTCAACAGCTCTGCTGTGGTGCTCCGCGATCACGACGCGCACACCTCGAGTACGTCGGCGTCAACAGCGTCAAGCGCGCGGCGGCGGCAGGTCTTTCACAATCTCCGTGCTACTCTGATGCAAATCATGGTCACAATGGACGAGAAAAACCATGTGATCAACAACGCCAATGAAGATCTGTCGCGGCACCTGCGCCGTCTCCACACCATCTGGCCGCACCTGACCAACGAGCTGTCGGAAGAGGCCATGTATGGCAGCCTGAAACACTGGGCCTACACAGATACCAACCCGACCAAGAAGGGCGCGGCCGCGTCGAGGCGAGATGCCGCTGCCAACGCCGCCCACCACGAGTCAGATGCGGCCCACCGCAGCGAGAGCCGAAGAGAGGCAGTCGCAGCCAAGTCCAAGCGGAACCCAGCACGCATCGAGTCTGGCTTTGGTGAGGCTAGCCATGGCAGTAGCAAGAAGACGGCAGCAGCTGAGAAGCGTGCGGCCGAGAAGCGCAGTGCTGCAGAGGCTGCGGAAGAATTGTCTGGCCTTGGCATCACTGGCACTTTCCGCGGCAAGAAGGCCAAGGTCACTGGTGCGGCTGCTGCTGCTGCCGAGAAGGCTGCGCATGCCGGGCTGGGATCGGGCGCGATGTCGAGAGAGCCATCGCAGCAAGATGGTGGCAAGAAACGGAAAGCCTCGGCGGCGACGACAGCCATGGCCCGAAAGAGGTCGGCCTTGGCCTCTCAGGTTGTGCCAACACCGGCAAACACGCGCCGACTCAATGCCAACCAAGACTCGCCCAAACTGCCATCAGCTCCACTGCCCGGTGCCTTGGCAAAAGAGCCATACAAACGGAGCCCTGCGCTCAGTACTGCACGTCTGGCAACTTCAACAGGGAGACAGAACTCGGTCCAAACCAATGATCATAGCACTTCACGTGGCCGGCCATCGTCTGCGTCTGCGCGCAATGGTGTCTCGGCCGGCACGCTGGAGCAACAGCAGAGCGTTGCTGTTACAACAGCTGCTGGCAAGACAGCCAACGAGGCGAAGAACACGGCCAAAGAGAGTGCGGTCAACAAGAGCAGTATCGAGGATGAAAGGCTTAACGGTGCCGAAAGCGATACACCCCCTAGAGGTGCAGCAGCTCTCGAGCGCACAGCAAGCAAGCAGGGTGGCACCAAAGATGTCGACAACGGAGCCAAGCCAGCGGACAGTCCTCGATTAGGCGGCTCTGTTCCAGCCTCTCGCGGTCGGACAGCCAAAGTCAGCACGCCTGTTATGAGCGCACTTGGTGAAGCCGACTTGTCGGGTATGGGAGAGAACGGCAATGGGAAGTCCAAACGACCGGCACGGCCGAGAGTAAAGGACCACGGCCTCCATGACAGCCTTAGCCCCAAGGGTCTGCCTCTGAAGCGGTCCCACAAAAAGGGCGCCAGCATGGCCTCTCAGCCGTCCCAGCAATCGAACCAACGTGTCAAGGCAGAGGCCGAGACCATCACCGGGGCCGAGGACTACTCAGAAGAGCCAATCGAAGACCCGCTCGAGGACGAGAAGTACTGCTATTGTAACGGTCCGAGCTATGGAGAGATGATTGCCTGTGACAACCCCAAGTGTCCTGGCGAGTGGTTCCACCTCGAGTGCATCGGCCTGAAGAATGCGCCGAAGAGCGAAAAGTGGTTTTGTGAAGACTGCAAGGAGAAGGTCGTTGGCAAGAGGAGTGGCAACGGCCGTTGAGCAGGCCACGGAAAAACAGTAACTTACAGTAATATTACCCCCAGTGACACGTGCTCAACGCCACGTGCTTGTGGCTGAGTAGGAAATAGCAAGAAGAATCCACACAACACAAATCCAAAGCAAACACCTAAGATAGCTAGCTAGCTAGCCAGCTACTGTAGATGAGTTCCTTCGGCAATCCATCACGGTGCACCACACAATATCAGGCAGGCGGCTGCTGCTGCGATGCAAGATAATCTCAGAGAATCGTTAATCCTCTACTCTCTGCTTGCTTTTTCCTTAGGAGAGTATACGTATCTGACTACGCAAGCTCACGCACCGCTCATGGAAGTCCTAGAGTAATCAGCTAATTCGGCTACTCTGAATGATTGGGTTTGCGAGATGCGCCAACTGCTAGTGAGGTGCCGGAGAGGGACTGAAATTGCGAGCACGTCTTTGGAGGTGCAACTGATGTTATTCTAGCACGCAAAAAACCTACAGCACCGATCGAATCGAATCGCCTCGCCTCAACATAATCCATGCAGGTAGGGGGGGGTGTGGTTACAGTATGGCCGACAAACTCAACGCGCGATGTATGAAGTCGCAACTTGGGCAACTCTATCTATCTATATATATATATATATATATTTCGCGATTCATACCTTCCAGGCAACTAATTAATCCAGGTCAGTTCATTTGACATTGAATTTGTGCTCAAATGATGGGTAAGGATAACCCAAAATCTAGCGATAATGTGGGTGTCATCAGCACCAAGGATACTGAGCTCAGCCTGGATGAGCATGGCCAGAAACGCTCCTCGGTAGCTGTTGACGACCAGGTCCAGGATGTTGACCCAAAAGAAGAGAGACAATTTGTATGTCTGGCAGTGCCGTTTCCCCCCCCCCTCCCCCTCTCGTTGACACAAGCTCTGGCTTGAGAGGAGAGAAACTGATGACTGATATAGGTGTGGCGGCTTGATCTTGGGTTCATGACCATTGGGTTTCTGGGTTATATGTTCAAATACCTTGATCAAACTAACATTGTGTGCAGAGTCTATCCCAGGAGTGCCACAAAACATATGACTGATCTGTCTCTAGAACAATGCTTATGTCTCCGGGATGAAGGAGGATCTTTCATTGCACGGCAACGAGCTCAACTATTTCACGACGTATTTCAAGTACGTTGGCATCTAGTGCTGCTCGTGGTTGGAGGCGGCTTGTGGTGCTGATTTGCTGCAGTATCGGGTATATGATTATGCTATACCCGTCGTGTATCATCATATCCCATATTGGACCGTCACAATGGCTGCCGGCGTGTGAGGTCAGCATTGTGCTCTTGAATACTGAGAGGCATATGGGCGCTAATCGGGGGGCATAGGTTATCTGGGGGATACTTACATGCTGTTTGTCCACGGTGAAAAACGCGCAGCAGGTATGATTTTAGTTTCCGCCATCATTCTGGAGAGCAAATACTGACCGGATGATGCAGATCTACGGCCTCCGGTTCCTCATAGGCTTTTTCGAAGGAACTGCGTGGCCAGCTTACTACACCATTATCAGGTATGGACTCTGCAGTTGATTGTCGCTGAATTGGTGAAAGAAAAACGTTGCTGATCTCTCACTCAGTCAATGGTATTTACCTCATGAAGTCGCTCTTCGCATGAGTATTTACAATATCGCCCAGCCGGCTGGAGCTATGTTATCCGGAGCAATGCAAGGAGCGCTGTCCACCAACCTGGAGGGTGTGCTTGGTCGAAGTGGCTGGCGGTGGGCATTCCTGATCAATGTGAGTAGATATGCTGCTGTAGCGGCTGACTCCATGAATTCAAAGCTTACTGAACAGGGTGTGTGTACCATCGCGGTTGCACTTGGTGCTTTCGTCTTGCTTCCTGGCTATGTGAGTGATAACATCACCCGTTGACAAGAGTTCTGTCTTCCAAAACCCCTATTAACAACACGTCCACGAATCAGCCTGAGCGTCAAAATCCGTTGTCCAAGTTCTATCTGAAGCCCCGGCATATCGGTAAGTAATCAAGGTTGGTTGTCGATAGTACCGTGCCATTCTAACAACAACTTCCAGAAATTGCCCACGCTCGCGCTCGCCGTGTAAACCGAAGACCTCAAGTTGGCATTACGGTGAAGAGCTTTCTCCGTTGCTTCACTTTCTGGCAACTCTGGGCTATTGCAAGTGAGTCTGATGATCCTCGAACTCAAGGTTCCTCATGAGCAACGAGATACTTATAAGACCACTACTACCAGTCGCGTGGCCAATTGGCAGCAATTTTACTCCGTCGAATTATTTCAATCTCTGGCTCAAATCGCTGAAGAATCCCGATGGGACTGCTAAATAGTAACTATACTCTCTCCCTTCCCGGGCTTTCCAGCCGAATATTCCTATGGCACAAGGGCCGTGCTAACTGTCTTTGATCCAGTTCTGTCGCAATGCTGAATTACCTACCAATCGTGGGCCAAGCTATCCAGCTCGTTGCGGAACTACTCTTCAGTGGATTCAGCGATTTACTAGGCCAGCGGCTACCATTCCTCCTGCTACATTCTGTGAGTGGGAAGATCCCGTCTCACTGAAGTTAGAACGAAACTAATGCTGGGCTGCAGGTGATCAACATCACCTCACTCGCCATCCTAATCATCCGCCCCGCTAACCAGCACGCATACATGGCCGGATGGTACATGAATTACATCGGAGCGTAAGACTCAGCCCATCCCCCCGGCCTTCAACCTTGTTCACTTCATCCATCCCTCCACCCCAAATATCAATCTAATTCGCCTGATTATCTAGAGTCTCCCTCATGCTCCTCTGTGCCTGGGGCGCCACGCACCTCCAGCACGAACCGGAAGTGCGCACAGTCATGTTCGCCTCCGGGACGGTTCTCGCCTATCTTCTCAATGCGTTCGTGCCCATCGCCGTGTATCCCGCGTCCGAGGCCCCGCACTGGCGCATCGGAGCGAAGCTGTACATGGGTTTCGCCATCTTGTCTACGTTCATGTTTGTGGGAATCCATTTTGGCTTTAAGTGGGACGACAAGAGGCAATCGAAGCGCGCGGCTGGATCCAGGGTTGTGGTTGAGGAGGAGGAGGATAATGGGAATAATGGTGAGAATAGCGTGCAAACGACTGTTGTTCGCTAGGTTTGGTGCGACTGGGAGCTTGGATGTGACGATGTTCTGACGGAAAAAAATAATGGATTGGGGCAGCTTTTTGTGAAGCGAGGTGAAGCGAGCGAAGCCTCATCTTGGAGGTGAGCATCTCACTGTGACTCTGCCGATTGTAGTAGGGTCCTAGTTATTCAAAATAGAGTAGACTACTCTAAAAAGCAAATATCTGACTCGATAACTGCTCATGTCAGACTTGTTCTGGCTGTCGGAGCTGTGTGACCGTCTACAGGGGCAAATGGCGGGCAAGGGAGTTGAATAAAGCTGCGGGGAATTGAATAAAGCTGCGGGTGGTCCCGAGCGGGCGCTAGGCCGACATGGAGGGGGCCGTTAACCCCAACGAGGGGCAGGAGTCCACTGTAGGTCCCCCCCCATTGCCCCTATTGCCGTGGCGTAGCAGACAGGCCATTTGCACCCCTTGTTTTATAGAAAATCGGCCGTCTTTGTATAGGCCAGGACGATGGTATGATTGATTATGCTTTGGCCAGTTCCCGGGTTGAACCTGTCACACCGACAGGTATAATTCAAAGACTATATCTTGACTTTCTTCTTCTAACCTTGGTATAACGTTACATTTATTATAATCTTCCGGTGTCTCCCTCGCGGTGTCTCCCTCACGGCTTGAACCAGTATTGATATACCACAATGTCGGCACCTCACAGCCACATTTTTTCCCATTCGTTCAGCACCACTTGGCGCAAGGCTCTGGTGTCTCTCCCTCGCCTGGTCCCCAACCACGCGCTCTATCTCACCTCTCCTGATGGCCCACACCCATTCGTGGTAAAAGTGCCATCTTTCCACCCTAGGAACCATGATATACCTTGTCATGTCTTCCTTTACGTGCCACCTCCGTCGTTGGGACGCCATTCCATTTCGACGGCTGCCACGGCAGCAACTGCCACGCTTACAACCGAGACTGCTACTACTACTACTACTGCTACTACTGCTAGCTCATCTACTTCAAACACAGAAGAGCAGCATGTCCTGCGGCTCCCGGTCCTGATCGACTTCCATGGAGGCTCCTTCATTCTTGGCACTCCACAGGAACAAGCGCCTTTCTGTGCGCAGATGGCGCGTGAGCTGGGCACTTCCGACCCAGGCGGGGGATGCGTCGTCATAAGCGTTGACTACAGGCTGGGGCCGTATGCGCAGTACCCTGCAGCCAATGAAGACGCCGAGGATATTCTCCGCGCAGTACTGGAGCCAAGCACTTTGCCAGGCAAAATCATCCTGGACGCTGTCCGTCAGAAGGTGAGGAGGCAGCTCGATCGGGACGACCAGGTCCATCTTGATCCCAGCCGGGTTGCCCTCTCCGGCTTCAGTTCGGGCGGTAATCTCGCGCTTGGCTTGGCAATCAGCGTGGCAAACGATCCCACTATACACCGTGATTGGCCGTCCGTCATCCCCCCAGACTTCCCACGTGGGATCCCACTGCTGCTCTTCTACCCTTCGCTTGACTCCCGCCTGCTGCCAGACGAGCGGCCAAGACCGCCAGGGCTGGACCCACCCACCGGTTTCTTCAGCCGCCTCCAGATCGAGTCTGAGCTCATGCCAAAATACATGCCAGTCTCGCAGCGCGGCCATCCTCGAGCGAGCCCTGGCCTGGCTCCACTCGAGGGTCTGCATCCGCGAGCCCGCATCATGCTGGTCCTGCCGGAGCTCGACAGTCTATCTGAGCAGAGCATGGCCTGGATTGAGAAGCTAGCACAAGAGGGCAGAAGTGCCGATCTAGACGTCGTCCAGGTGCCCGGCGTCATGCACGGCTGGACCCAGTTTCCAGACTCTTGGCTGAAGAGTGACGACGAAAGGGCCAAGAAGGCCATGGTCTTTGACACCGCTCGGCGATTTGTCCAGCAGGTGTGGAACTCGGGGACTTTTGGTGCTGGCAGCAGTAGCAGTAGTGGTGGCGGCGGCGGCGGCGGCGGCGGCGGCGGAGACAACGTTCTTTTGCATTCCAGCCGCAACCAGGAAGGTGCATAGGGCCTTTCGGCTCCAGACTCGTACTTTCTGCCAGGGGTTCTTTCCAGCAGGGCGGATTGCTGGCCTATGAGCGACATCGTCCACGTCTCTGATCTGTCCCATTAGACCCACCAGACCCACTTTTACTCCCACTTTCATGGTCACATGACCGACCAACGTGAGACCATCTACACGTGTACATCGAGCTGTTTCCTGAATTCTTCCTGGGCTTGTTCCATTAGCTGCAGTAGTGAGCTCCGTCAGCAGCCCCTGCTCAGGACCCTCTCCACCAGTTGCTGCTGAACAGTCATCACTGGTTCCTTGGCCACCTCCACATCCCTCTGGTTTGATTCAATGGGTTCACATCAGCAGACTCTGTGGGATCGGCTCATCACCCTTGCTCTCTTGAGGATGGAGCCTTGTTGCCTGTTTGTTGCCTCAATGCTTTGGCACACATGACTACCTGATTGTCACTTGGCTTAATTACTGCCGCCCTGTTCCTGTTCTCATTACTTCCCTCCTCCACCTTTCTTTTGTAGAGGCATTGTTTTACTCCTCATTCACTCTTGCATTCACATTTCCTCCTTTTCCTTGATTGCTTTATTTCCTTCCTAGCAGTCCTTACATTTCTCTTTGGCTTTACATCTATACTCTTGCATACTGCTATCGCTGCTTACTCTGTTGTTGGTGCTTTGTACTGCTCTGTCTTCAATGGAGGACACTACCAGAGGCCACCAGAGCCCTTTCTCACTTTTTTATAAACAATTCCAATCCCTCTGCCAGCTCAATTTCATCACTGGTCTCCAGCAATGCGACCCAGACCACTCTTTGTGTCGTGCAGTGGAGGAACTGCGACGTGCCACTGAATCCCATCGATCTGATGCTGCCAGTCCCTTTCAGCCTTACGGATCCAATCCACGGACGAGCTTTGGAGGAACCGGCACTGGCCGCGCTGACAATCGGCCAGCAACTCCCAACTTTGGTCCATCTGGCCGTTACTCTAGCTCCTCTTACCCCAGTCCCCCATCCACCCCGAACGGTGATCGATTGCCCAACCGCAGATCATACTCGGCACTTGCCAATCAAAATGCTGTTTACGAGAAGAAGTTTGAGAAGTATCAGGCCGAGCTCAGAGATGCAAAGCAAGAACAGCAAAAGACAAAAGATGCCCTTGACGAATCTCAAGAACAGAATGCTCGTTTGCAGACCAGGGTTGACGAATTGGACAAGCTGAACGCCGAAGCAAAGCAGGAAATCAAAGACTTGAGGACTAGTCTTGAGGAAGCATGCATAGACGCCGTCAGACTATGCCAGGAAGAGGAAAAGTACTTGGATGCGGCAAAGTATCTTTGTAAACTCGCTGATCTTAAGCTGCACGAGGCAGAAGTCTTCGACAGTTGCAATGATTTGGCAGCGGCAGACAAGGCGGAGAACAGCGCATTGAATTTCGAGCAGCAAAGGGGTGAGATGCTGATGCTTGATGATTACCATCTCAGAGCCGAACTAGTCTTTCGAAACATCCTGGGCCGCCGTGAACAGCTCTACGGTGCCGACCACATCAAGCGGTACAAAGAAAGCCGTGTCGCGCTCCTCAGCCTAGCACACGCGCTTCGGAAGCAGCACGATGTCAATAAAACAATGGAAGCCGAGAGACTGTACGAGCCACACGCTAGCCTCGTTGCCATTGACCGTCAATGCGAGAGGAGCCGCGAATGGGCCTTTTGCAACGCCATCGCCCTGGCTGGTGCATTATATGAACGTCAAGCATACGCCTGTGCAAAGCACCGTCTGAGCCTTATCTGGGAAGCCCGCTCTAAGGTTCCGGCTGGGTATGCCTCCGAGCTGGGCGCAGAGGTGCTGAAAATCCTGCATCTCTTGCGCGGCCGCGTCGACCTGGGCCACAAAGACCATTTCATCGATGCGCTCACTGTCATCTGCAAGCCTGATCCTGCAGAACTCAGCCCACTGCTTCTTAACTGTTACATCGAACTTGGCACACTATTGAGTGAGCAGACTGGAGTTGCCCGTTCAGCCAACAACTGCCTTCACGAAGCTTTGGGCTATCTCCAGGACGCATGGCGCTGTCAGGACCGTCTCAGTGTCAAACAGGGAAGAAATACCCTATGGACCATGGCACTAGTCTGGGCCTCGCTGGGAGAGTGGAAGCTGGTGAAACAGCGGCTTGAAGAGCTCTGCAACTTTGACCTTGACCACAACCATGACCCTGGCGCCAGTGATTCTGCTCCCAGCAGCTCGTCTCCTCCCACCCAAGATATGATATCTGCCCTCACTGCATGCCTGCAGCTCAACGCCGGCGAATTCCGCTCTGCAGCGGAAACAGCAACCCCCCTCGTTGTCGTCACTTGTGACGCCAGCAACATCAACAACTCCGACATCATCGCCATTGCTACCGAAAACCTACTCTCTCCCCACACTCACTTGCACCAAACCGACACTCTTCTCAAGGCCCTCATCAAGCGCCGCGAGCGAAAGTCGTTTGAAAAAGCCAAGGAAATCTTGGAACATGTCTACAACGCTGCCAAGCGTGGAGGGATGACCAACATCGATGAAATCAAGATGTTCGCTGCCACTGCGAGGTCCCTGGCTGATGAGTGGATGGCGGCACGCCGCAATTCCGGTACCAACCTGACAAGCCCTGGCAAGATTACGACGATGGCCAATGAGATGGATCAATGGGCCTCTGCTCGTGCTCGCGCCGCACCTGGGATTTAAGTCTCACTCTTTAGAGATTGCTATTTTTGGGACCATTCATTCTAGCACTGGTGGAGAGGCGTTGGGGGGCGGGAGACCTTTACAATGATTGTATTCATATATCTATTTTTTGCTGGAGCTTTGGAGTTTGGGGGGGATGGGCAACAGAACATCAACACGACAAGACAGGCTTTTGGGGGTAGCCAGCTTTTTCCCTCCTCTCTGTCAACAGCCAGGAGGAGGGTTTTTTCAGTCCCCCAAGTGCAATGATACCGAAGAAGGCAGACATAGAACCAGCAAGCAATTGAGTCTACATAGAGACTGTCGTTAAGCTAGACTTGAAATAATATGCTACTGGAAATATAATTTTTTTGAGTCCCTCTTCTCGGAGTTAACTGAAGTTAGCTGGCCATTTCGCGGGACTATCGCGTCACAATTTTTCCCAGACCCACACCACATAACATTTATATCTATATGTCTAGTCCGAAATTTGCACCCAGAAATCCACAGGACTTCGGTCGGTTAGCTCAGTTGGTTAGAGCGTGGTGCTAATAACGCCAAGGTCGCGGGTTCGACCCCCGTACTGACCATGACATACCGTTTCTTTTTTGATCGTGTGAAGCTTCGCAAAACTAAACAGGTCGCTGGCGCGGGACGGGCGTGCGGAAGTTTTAATTTTTTTCTTCTCTCACTTAGTTTTCTGACAAACCTCAGGAGGGGGAGATCTAGGCTGAATCAAGAATAATAGCCACTGCTGATGCCGAAATTCCGAATCTTTGACTACAGTTCTCGACAATGTTTCTTCCCACATCTCTTTCTTTCCCATGGACAACCCGCTATATCCAAAAGGGTCTTACTGGCAGGCTAACCTAATATAGTTAGGATTAAAATTTCCCTTTTTTTAACGTCGCCAACGTCAACGTCACTGTCGTCGACATAACCACATCGTAGCATTTGCCGTTAGTTGTTGTGCATAACTCCCGTTACTAATGAAATCAACATATCTAATGTACACCGCTAGAAGAACACCACGATGCATTTTTTTGTATTATTCTTATTCTTATTATTCTTATTATTCTTCATCATCATGTTCGATGACTGCCGCCAGGAGCAAACCCCCTCTGAACTCTCAGGCTACTACTAGGAGCACACCATGTACCGTCTTCCACGGCCACCACCAACGGTTGACTGGCTCAAGAACGGCGGCGACCAAGCCTCATTGCCACCGCCGCTTTCTAACTGAGGAGGCGGAGGAGGAGGAGGAGGAGGAGTGCTTTGAGATCTTGCCGCCACATGAACAGATAGAAGAAGAGCGCCTGCCCAACTACAAAGCGGAAAAGTTCTACCCTGTCCGACTGGGCGAGGTGTTCAAGTCTAGGTATCAAGTCGTTGCCAAGTTGGGGTTTGGCACTGCTTCAACGGTCTGGCTATGCCGGGATCTCGAGTAAGTAACGGCCCATATATAAATTCCTTTCTTTCTTTCATCCGTTTGATCTCAGTTTTGCCGTGGCGGTCTGTTGACGTGAGTGCTATATAGGGAAAATGTGCTTCTTACCCTCAAGGTTTGCACAGATGGAGAAGAAGACGCACAAAATGAGGTGGCAATCTCGCGCCATATCAGATCCATTGACGCAGAGCATCATCCTGGAAAAGCACGCTTGCGTGTTGTGCTAGACAACTTCGACATTGAAGGACCTCACAGATCTCACCGATGCTTGCTCTTCACCCCACTGGGCTTGACATATACCGATTTTAAAAACCTGTTCCCAAACAACGCTCTGGAGGAACACGTCTTTCGACAAAGCTTGCTTATGGTCCTGCTTGGCCTGGACTTTTTGCATCAGGCTGGTGTTGTGCATACAGGTTTGTTTGGATATTCCCATTTTTACTTACATTTCCTCTCCCATAGCCCCCCTCACTACAATACTTGCACAGCACACTACACTGGGCCTCTGAATTAACAGAAAATATATGATAGATCTCTCGCCGAACAACATTCTCCTCAGCGCTGCTGACGACGACGATGATGCTTCTGTTTTCTCGAAAGTTGAACTTGCCGAGCGGCAGAACCCATCTCCTCGGAAAGTCCTCCCGGATGATGGCCGCATTATCCATCGTTCGTACACAATGCCAATCACATATGGCGCACCTATCATTGCCGACTTTGGCTCTGCTCGTCTGGGAGAGCCAGGAGGCCGCCGCCAGAAGCACTCGGGCGATGTCATGCCCGGGCCGTATCGCGCCCCTGAGATCGTGCTTGGCATGCCGTGGGATTCGAAGATTGATATCTGGGCTGTTGGTGTTATGGTATGTATATATATATATATGTGTTGCAAGTATATATATATATATATATATGTGTTGCAAGTATATATATATATATATATATACAACCTCTCCTTCTCCATCTCCATCTACTTGCCTGACAAAAATCTGTCTAGATATGGGATCTCTTCGAAGGCGGCCGGCTCTTCCGCGCCGTAAATCATGACACCGGGCAACTGGACGATGAGCACCACCTTGCCGAGATGGTCTCCCTTATGGGTCCTCCGCCGAAAGAATTCCTACGCCGGAGTGGCGATAAGTATCGCCAGTACTGGGACTCGGAAGGTGAGTTGAGTCGAGTCGAGTCGAGTCTTTACTTAGCAGGACATCATGATCATCATCTCTTTTCTTCTACCTTGCTTGACTGACTAACAACAACATCTCTCCTCAGGCAACTGGATCGCTGCGACTCCAATTCCTGAACAGACCCTGGAGATGCGTGAAACCCGTCATCCCGTGGGTAGTAGGGAAAAGCAGCTCCTGCTTGCCCTAGCCCGCAAGATTCTACGATGGCTTCCTGAAGACAGGCCGACGGCAGAGGATCTGTTCGAAGATGAGTATCTGACTCTTTCCCTGCCGGTAGTTGGAAATCAGACGGGCCAAACAACTTGCTGACTTTTCTATTCCTTCCAACCTGCTTTTTGATAATACTAGGTATCTATTTACAAGAAGAAGCTTCGTATAACAAACCCACCCCTTTTCCTTCTCCGCTACTAGGCTTACAATCCATCTATCGTCTATTGAAATTCAAATACCTCGACCCAATAAAGAGCAGAATCAAGTTGCTCCCAATGAAGGCGGCGAAGATGCCCAAGTCCCGCCATCTATGCTCGAAACTCATGCCAAACGGGCTGTAGAACTGGTCACCAACCTTGTACGCGCAGTACTCGCATATGTCTGTCACATTGTTGACAAGGTACCCGGGACCTCCGGCCGCAAAGAAATCGGACATGTATTCTCCACAGGTCTGGCCCGCGGGGGCAGGGAACGAGTTCAGCTCGACCGACTTGCAGACGACCGTGCGGCCATGAAGTTCGGTCGTAACCATGCCCGAGACGAGGCGGGTGAAAGGGTTGAGCTGGTAGAGCCAGGCACGCCAGAAGCCCGGGATTTGAGGCTTGGGGATGGTGACGCCGCAGAAGAGGGCGAAGATGATGACAACGAATGGGTTCAACAAACTGGAGATGAAGCTCGACGGCGTCAGCGCCGCAATCATCTGACCCAAGGTGACTGAGAAGAGCTCGGTAATCAGCACGATGAAAAACTGGTATCCGGCGCGAGAAGACTCGTTGAGGAACCCGGGAAGGTAGTAGATCGGGATGAAGAAGAAGACAGCGCAGAGGATGCTGTACGGCATCTCGGCGCACACCATTGCAAATGCAAATGGGAACGGTTTGTATGCCTTGGCAGCCGATTCGCGGTAGAAGATCAGTCGCGACATGTCGTACATGGGCTCGACCTGCGCCAGGATCAGCGCCGGGATGACAGTGACCTGGAAGATGGTGAAGACACGGTACTGCAGGCTTTCGCGGCTGTCATCAAGCTGCAAGAAGGCCAAGCCAGTAAGCAGAGCGACGATAACGTGGTTGAACAGCCGGGTGAAGCCGTAGTTGGGTGAGCGCCAGAAGGCCAGGTGCGTGCGCCAACTGACCACCTTGATTTGGTGCCACAACGGACTCGCGTATTCCTTCTCGTCCAGTCGAGCCTCGAGGGCAATCTCACGCTGCCGGCTGGCCTTCATCTCGACGATCTCGGCTTTGATGGTGGCAAGCTCATCGCTTTCGCGCCAAATCTGGCCCCAGTCCTTGTTGCCGATGCGCGGCGCAATGCCAGCGCCGATCGCATCGAGCATCCATTCGGCCGGATTAGCGTCAGCAGGGCAGTGAGCGCCGTTCTTGCGAAAGTATTCCAGCAGCACGTGGGCGTCTTTGCCAATGTCGCCAAAGTAGACCGTCTCTCCGCCCTTTTGGAGCAACAACAGTCGGTCGAAATTCTCAAACAACGCGCTGTTTGGCTGGTGGATGGTGCAGAGAATGGCCTGGCCAGCAGCGGCGAGTTTTCGCAAGAATCGCACAATGTTGAAGGCTGACTGGGAGTCGAGGCCAGAGGTTGGCTCGTCCAGGAAGAGGAGAAGCTCGGGTTTGGCAGCAAGCTCAACGCCGATGGTCACTCGCTTGCGTTCCTCAACCGAGAGACCGCTTTCAGGGCTTCCAATGATGGCATCTGCGAGATTTTCCAGCTCTAGAAGGCACAGAATCTCTTCGACGTAGCTATACTTTTGCTCGCGAGAAACTTCATACGGCTGGCGCAGATCGGCGCTGAAACGCAATGCTTCACGAACTGTCTGGGTCGCCTCGTGCACGTCCAGCTGCTCAGCATATGAGGTGCCCCGCTGGAAGCCAATGCCAGGCTTCTGCCCGTCGACCAAGATGTCACCTCCAATCACGCCGATGTTCTTGCGCGCCGCAAGCACATCCAGGAGCGTGGTCTTCCCTGCGCCGCTGGCACCCATGAGAGCAGTCAGTTGGCCCGGGCGCACATATCCAAAGACATCTCGGAGCAGGCGGAGCTGACCTGACGGAATCGGCACATCATATGTCAAATTCTCCCAGGTCAGGATTGCTTTGGATGTGATATTCAGGTCGGAGCTGTCCTGGGCATCTTGCTTGGTTTGTCGTCTTCGTTTCCGTTCCTGTAGCTTCTCGTTCAGCTCCTTCCTCTCTTTGTTCTCCTTTGCAAAATAGGTGACAGTGCGACCACCAGCTCCGTACTTTACGACCTCGCCCAAGACGACATTGGTGAAGAGGAAGAATGCACAGAGCGCAAGAATGATGCCCCAGTTACGCCACAGTGTGGACGGGTCGTAGTCAAAGCCTGTCTTGACATATGCACTGCCTGAGACATCGACAGATCCGGCCTGGGAACCTGGCAAAGTGCAGACCTGATTGTTGATATTGGTGTAGCTGGGACCGACGGGTCTAAGTGACTCCGCAGTACAGCGCATGGCCAGCCTCTTGAACTCATTCATCATCAGGGCTGAAAATCCCAGACCAAGAGCGTTGATGTAGAAGATCCAGCGCAGCCAGACTTGCTGACTCTGAAACTGTATGATATAGCCAGAGGTGATAACAAATAGGGTAATGATCACTGAGGCGAACTTTATGGCATAATCGAAGTCTGGACATAGACAGCCGATGGTGCGGAAGAACAGTGTCATTGCCAGGTAGCCGAAGATGATAATAATGACAAATGTGAAAAACGCGCCCGGAGTCCTTACCAGTCCCGTCATGAAATACACAATGACAGAGAAGACAAAAATCTGAACGGACGCGAAACACAGATCGACCAGGATTTGCGCAATCCATAATGCACCAGGGCGATGGAATGTGTAGGCTCGGTGCTTGTTAACAATTGGCCGACCAAGCATGGTGGATGCGAGTTCTGAAAAGGCCTGGAATGCGTTGAAGAGGAGGGCAATAAACAGGACGCCACCGCGGGTGAAGGCGCCGGCCGAGGTCTTGGGCTGATTGAGCCATACAGTACCAATGACAATGCCGATGACAATGGACGTGATCCAGGATACCACCAGAGTGAACTTGTCCTGCCACTTGATCAAGAATTGCCGCTGCACCAAGGCCCAAACCTGCAAGTAAAAGGGAACCGAGTAGACTGAGTCCTGTGGAGTGTGTTTTCGTTTCGCTTCGCGGTGCGCCGCGGCAAAGTCGTCGTAGAGCTGCTTCTCCTCCCGGATTGAGTCCCGATAGTCTGTCATTTCCTTCTGAAGCTTCTCTGCATAAGCCGACTGATTGAATGCTTCAACCAGAGCGCCAGGGCTCGAAGGCACATTCTCCGCAGATCTACCCGGTTTGTATTCTCGCTCAAACTCATCGGTGCAGCCGGTGAGATAGTCAGGCGTTGTCTGACGCGGCTTCTCCAAGAATCCTAGTCCTTCAAAGTAGGCTCTGGCTTCTTTGGTGGGTCCGAAGAAGACTTGACGTCCTTGATCAATCACCATCACCTTGTCAAACTGCCTGTAGATGCTCTCTGACGCCTGGTACAAGGACACAAACGTCGTGGTCTTGTAGATGTTGGTCATGATACGGAGCGACTTGGCATAGTCCAGCGCGGTTGACGCATCCAGGCCGCGGGTGCTGTTGTCCCAAGCACAGACCGTGGCCCCCGTCACCATCATCTCGGCAATTGACACTCTTTTTCGCTCACCACCTGAGACACCACGGATGAAGGGGTTGCCAACAATGGTGTTGATGGTGTGCTCAATGTTGAACATCTTCAGCAGCAGGTGGATGACTCGGTCCTTGAACTCGCCTTTGCTCAGGCCCAGCGGCCGTTTGCCAGGAGTTTTGGTGTCAAGAGCAAAGCCGAGAGTTTGACCCACTGTAAGGGTTGGGTGATGAATGTCATCTTCTTGGTTGTAGACTGCTTCTCCTCGGTATAGTTTCGCAAAGGTCGAGGAGTCAAAGGGCCCATAGAGAACTTCACCCTCGATGCCGGTGTAGCCAAACCGCTGATTGGCAATCACTTTGAGAAAGGTGGTGCACCCACTGCCTGGACGGCCGAGGACAAGAACCATCTCCCCGGGCTTTGCAACGCCGCGGAAGCCGTTCAAGATGTCGAACTCTCTGCCTTTCTTCCCATAGCCGAGGATGTGCATGATGGTGCCTGGAACATTGAAGAAGTCGACAAAGGCATCCGGGAAGACTCTGACGAAGTTCTTGACGCCGCCGATACCGCGAACAGTCAGATTCTCCCATATGACACCGATATGTTTTGATTTGATGCCTGCAGCGCCTTCGGCCTCCCGATTCCCACGTAGAGTTGTTTCCAAGTCGAAGGCTTGCTTGGCCGTATCGTCTGATGAACTCGCCGCCTTCTCCAGATCTGTCGCTTGCGTAACCGAGCCAGTCTTGGAAACACGACGACTGATTGCACTCAGTTCTCTGCTCAGCTCAGCAAATTCCTTTTCTGCACGCTCAACATCGACGCCCGATGTCGTCCTCTGGAGGCCATATGAGTCCAATGATGTCCGAGCCTTTTCAGTCGGCCTCTCGTCGTCAACGAGGTGTCTGTCGCCCATTGCATTGCTGTTACGCACATCAGAAGGCGACAAGGCGGCCTCATGAACGTGGCCATTCGTCGATGGTGCGTCCTGATCCGGTCTATCGGAGCTCATTGTGGTTGGTAGAGCATCAGTCATTGTTGGTTGTCCACCAAGCTTTTCCTACAGCCTCCACCAACAAACTTTCGGACCGGACCACCATGCAAATTTGGAAGAAACAGGTCACCAGGCAGAGCAGTAGAGAGGAAAATATGGGAGACGAAAGTTATTATTCAAAAAGTTGACATCATAGCGGAAAACAGCGTCGAGATTTGCGGCAGTTGCGACCAGGAGAAATTTGACCTTCAGGTCGATCTGTAGAGGAAGGTGGTGCCTTGTTGCTTTGTAAGGCTCCACGGGATTGGATGCTAAAGCCATTGTGGCGGTTATGCCCTGAGATTATGACTCGATCAAAATCAAAGACCCACCAATCAGATCCCAGCAACACTTGTGCTCTTTCCTATTGAAGTTAAAGTTTTGCTTCTCTTGTCTTGTTTGCTATACACTATATTTCTAAGCGGACTTTCCTTATCCCAGTTTGTATTACTAAGCGCACATACGCTCCTTCCTCGTCCCATCCTGTTCAGAGGTGGGGGCAGAGAATCTCAATTTCAAACGAACAATCTCTCTGTTTTCTTTTTGAAACTAGAATCAAACAACAACAACAACAACAACAACAACAACAACAACAACAACAACAACAACACCGCTTGAAAGATGAGCCCATCTCCCTTATCTCTAGTCTCTTCTGGACGTCTTCGGACTCGTACTTGCGGTAGCCCTGGAGGGCCTGAAGAGTCATCAGTAAGAGTCATCACTTGTTCATCATGCAGTTCAACAACACTTCCAAGACCGCTCACAGGGGCAGTGCAGCCATGAGTCATGGAGGCGGACTATCCCACAAGTCGATGGCTGTCTCTACTCTGCCAGTCCTACCAACTACCATGTCTCTTGGATGATGGCAAGTCCTTACGGCTCAGGATACAGATTATAGTACTGCTGAACCAGAATATTGACCTTGACGCGTCCTCTAGATACAGCTTGATCTCTTCCAGGACTTCCTCATAATATCCCGACGGCACAAACCTCTCATTCGACGAGAAGAGTGATTCTGAGGACAGAAAAATCGCTGAGATCTTGAGTGAGTGCATGAGTATGCTTAATACTTTCTCTGCTGGGGATCTCTCTTCACCTTGCAGGTATGAGCAGTCAGGGTGCCAGTATTGGTTGAGGCTCTGTATCCTCAGCTATCTCCTCACACCAACAGCAGCCTCTATAGTCTCTAGCCCATCGAATTGCAGCCAGTTTGAGACCTGTGAGGCCCATGCACTGCCTACCACAGTATCACTACTAACCCTCGCAAGCTTCCTCTCTACAGCTCTGATCTGTTTGACACCAGAAAGAGTGTGGATTGTTCAATATGGTCAAAAATCTTCTCGATATTGAGGCGAGGCCGACATTGGAGCTTCGGAAACGAAGATATCCCTATTACACTAAGCAGTCTCTTGAAACCCGTGACCCTTGTCGCATTTGTTTGTCTGCCAGAATGTCCGACCCCGGTCACTTCGCCCGTGCGGATGTTCTTGGCTCTTCTCAAGGCCCATGAGGTGCAGTGTGGACTGTGCAGTTGTTCGAGGGCGTCGCTTGGAAGCTCTGATATCCAAGAGTGCTGGATGATCCTATTCTTGGAGTGCAAACTAAGTTGCACCAATAAACTTAGACGAACTCTCTCGTTCAAAGTACTATACATATAAAGCTGCAATCGGCTGGCCGGGCCGAACCCAAACAACTTATGTTGCAGACGGCCAATAGCGCAGACAGCCATACACGAAGAGCCCTGTCCATCTGCTGCACACTTATTTCTGGAAACAAAAGTTTGAGAATTGTATAGTGCATATCATCTAAGTTGCTGCGTGAGCATGAGGCGCTCGCACGAAAATAAAACAGCAATTTCCATTTATCAAACAATAGCTGCACATTCGCTGTGTTCCAAGATCATGATTATATCAAATTGCACCCCCCCCACCTCCTTCTCTCTCTCGCTCTCTGCTCTGCTTCATTCTTCCGGGAGCGGGACGACCCAAGCCCTCTTGGAGGGATCGGTCTCTGGCTCGCCACCATAGGCCACCTTCTCCATGTCATCAAAAACGGACAGGACGCGGGTGTCGAGGAAAGGCAGGACGCTGGTGACGACGATGCCGAGACGGCCGGCGGTGGGGTCAACCCAGTAGTACAGATTGCCCAAGCCAGCCCAGAAGCCACTACCGCGTCTGCGGCGATCAGGAACATCGGCGTTGTTGACAAGGAAGCCGGTCGACCAACCAACGGGGATACCTGGCAGGAACTGGCCGGTCTGGCTGGCCTGGGCGAGCGAGCTGGTGATGCGGCCGACCTTCTTGGTGTGCGGCGCGACCTGGGGGATGAAGTCGCGGAAGAGGTACTTCTTCACCGTCTCGCGCTTGAGGATCTGGACCTTGGACTTCGGGTGCGTGCCGTAGTTGATGATTGCCAGCAGGAATTGCGAGTAGTCGTCGATCGTGCCGGACAGGAAGTGCCCACCGCCGTAGACCTCTGGCGGGGGCGCGTCCGCGGGTGGAGCAGGCAGGGTGCTGAGCGAGCCGTCTTCCGGGCTGCGCAGGTACAGCGGGAGCAGGTCGTCGATGGAGCCGTTGGTCTTGGTGAGGTACTCGACCGGGTTGGCAAAGGTGTTCTGCAGGCCGAGCGGTTCGAGGATGTTGACGTTGACATACTCGGGCAGTTTCTGGCCCGAGACGGCCTCGATCACGAAGCCCAGCCAGTCGGTGTTGATGCCGTACGTGAAGTCCTCGCCGGCCTCGAAGATGCGCGGCGTCTGGAACGCCCACTTGGCCCCCGTCTGGTACCGCAGCGGCTCCTTCTGCTGCACTCCGACGCGCCACTCCAGCGTCGACTGGTCGAAGAAGTCGTAGGTGAACCCGGCGGTGTGAGTCAGCAGGTTCAAGATGGTGATCTTCTTGCGTTGTGGACGGTACTGCGCCGTGCCATTGGCATCGTAGCCAGAAAGCACGGGGATATCTGCCAACTCCGGCACGTATTTCTCCGCATGGTCGTGCAGTGAGATTTTCCCTTGCTCGAGCAACTGCAGAGCAGCCACGCTGGTGATGAGCTTGGTGGTGGAGAAGAGAGAGAGCGGCGTGGATGTGGTGAAGGGCTTTGAGTCAGCGTCACCCAGGTTGTTGACGCCGAATGCTTTACGGTAGAGAGCCTCGCCGTTGGCGTCGTAGATGGCGCCGGCGATGCCAGGGATCCACTTGTCGTTGACCAGTTTCTCAAAGAGAGGGTCGAGCTTTGAATCGAGACTCATGATTGTGAATGAACTGTAGATGACTGCCTAGTTGATGATGTGCCAGATGATGATGGAATTTCCCTCCCAACGACGGAGGAAGTACTTCTGGCTTTATATAGCCATCGAACCCATACCCACCCTCCATCGCGTATCTACCCCTCTCTCCCCTTTCCTCCCCTCCCCCCTGCCCGTTGCCCAGCCATCAAGCTAGGCTGCACATGCTGGCCCGTTTCTGCCTTAATAATTAATCGCTACAGCAGCAGCAGCACACACTTCCCAAGAGCAATTCTGTCCCGCGGCACTTGAGGTGGTCCTGATCGTTTGCCGACTGTGGAGCCATCCGCGTGTCGGCGGCCAACCAGGCCAACCAGCAAGCAAGCCCCCGTCACTCGCCCCGGACAGATTGATCGCTTCCCCCGTGCCTCTACGGACGTACGAGGTGGTACAGAAAACAGGGAAGTCCCCATTCGCCCTTAGTGGTGTAGTTGGGCACTAAATTTTGCAGCCGTCTTTTGCAGCCAATCACGGCGGCGCAAATTCTCGCGCTAAAGAGGTATGATTACTAATATGTCAATCTCGATGAAACAAAAACTGGCTGTTACAAGCAAGACTAGCCTGAGCAGGTAAGAGCTCCCTCGCTCCAAGCCTTGGGAAGGCGCAAAAAGTTAATCAATTTAAGCTGGTACAAGTTAGCTGATTCGGCCGAGAAATTTTGCACGTGTATGCATGGTATACATGTGTATGTAGTGTATATCGGACACTCTCTCTATGATGGTTCCCCCGCGTTATTAGTGCAGCAACAGTGCGAATATGTCATTGCGCTGTCGAATTTTCTCATCGCTGCTGCTCTTATTGCACGTGACCCAGCGAAAATACACGTGTACAAGCGAAAGAGGCGCCCTCGTGGCTGAGGAAGCAAAATCAGGGATCAGGTACGTCGAGGCGACTGGCAGATGCTTCTGCAGATGCTCGCCTACGATCTACGATCCACGTGTGCTACGCACGTACACGTGTAGATGGTGTGTCGTCGAGTCTGGGGGTCGAAGCCTAACCTTGCCTCATTGGTCATGTGATAACTCTTGGCAGCTGTCTTGGCATCTGTCTTGGCAGCTGTCTTGGCATTTCGTCAGGAGAAATATTCTGGTCTATTGCTGTAGCCGAAATGCAGTGAAACCATGTGGCTGATCAGAGAGAATGGTAATTGCTCGCCAAGCTCACTCCTTATCATTATTTCATGTCCTGGCAGCCTTTCGCCTGGATGATTAATGACGGCTAAACGTGCTTGGAATATCAGATTCTTGGTCCGTCCTACTACAGCCTCCTCAACGCTTTGAGCCGGCAACGGGTGGCAGACCAAGGTGCAAATGACAACTCTTTGGATGTGCTAATGCAAGCTTACTCCTCCTCGCTTTCCTCCGAATCGCCATCATCACTACTGTCGCCTGGCTCAATGCTTCGCACTGCACCAGGGCTCGTAGCATCTCCATTGTATGCGCCTAGCTGACCCCGCAGAGCCTCGATCTGGGCCTCTTGCTCCTGCTTGTTCGGTCGGTTCTTCTTGTTCTTGCTCACAGCACCACCAGAGTAGCCGTCCGAGTCAGCCTTGGGCTCATCCGGCGGTGGGCCAGCAAACCGCTTCACAAACGAAAGCAGCTTGATCAAGGCGTGGTTGGGAACTTCTTCGATGTCCAGTTCGATTTCGTTCTCTGCACTGTTGGCCAGCGATGGGACAGATTGTTGGATGATTTTGAGGGCTTCCTGCATCTGTTTTTCGGGCAGCATTGCGATGCCGTTGGAGATGTATTGTTTCTCTTGGAATGTGACGTATCGTTCTTTTGTCTGCTTCGATGACGACTTCTTCTTCTCTGACGACTTCTGCAGCCCGGGAAAGGTTGTCTTCGGTTTCTCCTTCTTCGATGACTTTGGCTTGCTCTTCTTGGGAGCAGTCGAAGGCGACTTGGACTTCTTTTTTGACTTTTTGTTAGTCAGCTCACCCATCTGCTTGGACATTTCGGCAATCTGTCTCTGCAGAGCTGCAATCTTCTCATTTCTCTCAGCTTCGCTATCTTCCTCATCCTCGCTCTCAGCCTCTTCCTCTTCTTCATCTGACTGGGGGTCAGACGGAGGCTCACGCGCGGCAAGCCACTCATCCTTGGTCGCCCACTTCTTGTCAAACATCTCCTCCAATTGGTGGCCCGCCTGGTTGACCCAGTCTGATTCAGGATTGAACTTGTAGCAATTCTTGAACACCAGGCGCACATCTTCTTCGAAATCCTTGGCCTTCTCGTAAACGTTGTTGTTCAGCTTGGTCTGAATGGTCTCAAAGTCCATGGGCTTCTTGATAACCTGGAAGTATGTGGGGATGTTTAGGGCGACAGGATCAACAGGATGCGTGAAGAACTGGTTGATCTGCCAGTGCTTCGTAGACGAGATCTCCTTGAGCACCTCCTGGCAGAATCGCAGCTGTAGCTCATACTTCTTCTTCCGAGGTCGGCCGCCAGCAAATTCTTGGTTTCGCTTTGGAGGCACGATGGCCCGCTTCGGTCTGCCATCAGCCATGTTGCTGTCACGGCGTATCAGGGGAACACCATCTGGACCAGGAGCGAACGGTGTTGAGGGAGTTGCAGCAGGAGAACGAGCATTTCCGGCAGCAGGCTGAGCCGTTGAGACTGACGGTCGTCTCGGCGGCGCTTGGCGAGTAGGTTCTTGTTTGACCTTGGCTGCTTTCTTCTCTTCTTTGCTCAGCTCGACCACAGCAGCTTGGGGCATGTTGTTCCTCATTTGATTGTTAAAAGAATTCTGCATCTTGTAGGCAGCTTGGGTGACGGCGTGGTCCTTGCCATTAAATGTGACGCAATTAGATATTATCAGCTCGAAATCACTAATGAAATCGCTGAGTCGGGTGTACTGATTTTGTTTAAGCTTGTGGTCAATGGTGCCCAGGTCCATAGGGTGTTTAATGATGTCGGGATACGTGGGGATGTTGAGGGCGATAGGGTCGACCGGCAGTCTGAAGGCAGCCGAAGCATTGCTCTTCTTGAGATTCGAGATGATTTTCTTCATTTGAGCCAATCGTGCTTGAGTGATTGACTCATCGCCATCTGGTCGTGCGTGGGTCGCCGGGGCTGTGTTGCCATTGGTCTGGGTGGACGATGCTGCAGGGAGGTCAGGGACCTTGAATTCATGAGGCTGTGATTTCTCTTCTGTCTTGACAGCCGAAGGTTGCGAATTATCGACCGCCTTGGGCTCGTGAGAGTGCGCGTCATCATCCGTCTTGACTCTCTTGGTCGCAGGCTCCGTCTCGTCCTGGTCGTCCTCACGCTCGCGAGACAGCTTAGGCTGAGAAGGTGCGTCTGGCATCTCTGTGTTTTCGGGCGCTGCTGGTACGGCAGGTCCAGCTTGCTCAACTGGGTCTGCAGTTTTTTCTTGAGAAGCAATGGTGGGTTCAGGGTCCGAAACGGTGGGAGTTGCGACGGCTGCGGGCTCTGCTTGTGTTGGAGGAGGGTCGGGACTTGGGTTGTTCAGTTTAACTGATTCGGTGACACTCTCGGTCGGTGCATCGACAGGTGTGGTGAGAGTAGTCTGGCCAGCGGCCTTGTCCTCGCTGGGCTTCTCGCTTTCAGCCTGAGGGAGTTGGGCAGCAGGCGCAGCTTCACTTTTGGAAGGCGCATCGGGTGCAGGCGCACTCTCGTCTGTCGAAGTGGCTGCAGGTTCCGGCAGGTCGGTCACCATCGCGTCAGGGTCAGTCTGAGTTGGTGCTAATGATGAGATGACGGAGTCGCCAGCTGAATCTACTTGCTCAGCTAGAGGTTTTGACGCGGATTCGGCACCAAGCGCAGGTGAGTCTTGCAGAATGCCATTGGTGGCTGGAACATTCTCATTGTGGAGGATACCGTTGGAAAGAGCAGCATCACTTGTCGCCGACTGGATCGCATCACTCGCAATGGCGGTCGGCGCTTCGGTGTTGGAAATCGCGGCGACGAGACTTGAGGCAATATCAGTTTGGCCTTGTTGTTCGGTCGTCTTGGAGAATTCATTGAGAAGCCTGGATTTCTGTTAGCCGATAGGCATGGAGTGTGGGAGAGGTGGAGGACGAACCCATTGGACTCAACCTGCATCTCAACATCCATGATGGAGCGCAGAAGGGAAGGAAAGGAAGTAAAGGATGATGGAATTAGAAAGGATGAAGGATTTATGATACAGTGACCATCAAGTGGGGGCGAGAGAGAAGCCTGGTGGCGGTGGCGGAGGCCTCCTAACGGAATGGGTGAGATGGAGAGAGGCTCGACGGGATGGCTAAAAGGTGATAAAGGCAAGGCGACAGTGAATCAGGCGTCACACGCGCAGTCAAGTGGCAACAATACGCCTGTCGCAAACCTGAATTGGTCATGTGACAGGAGGCAGAGGCGCCAAGACTGGGACAGGCGGCAGCGAGCGCGCTCACCGGCGAGCTGAAAGCGTTGCCTATAAGTCAGGTGTTGTCATTCACGTGATGGGGGGCAGCGCGCGCGCGATGGAAGAAAAGTGCGGCGGGCGATCGATGATAGTAATGCGACAATAAGGAAAGGGCGACTGAGTCGAATCAGGTTTCCAATGTTTTTTGTGGTCCAGCAGGCGCGGACGAATTGGGGGCGTGCTTGGCGGGCTTGGCGTGCTGCAGACGCGACGTGAGGAGAAGTCGGGAAGGGAATACGGAACTGGGGATCAGGATTTATGAGAGAGGGGTTGCGAAATCTTTAAGTAGCCTCGGCCTACCGGCGGTCCCTGGAAAATCCTTCAAAATCACGCTAGACTGGGTGGCGCTAACTTGACTGGCCCACTCACGTTCATGCTTCAGATTGATGGGCCGCTGTCATTGGCTGCTGCGGATCTCAAGTCGACTAAGTCTAACCAAATCCGCTCTAGCGGTAAGCCAGAAGTGGCCCGAGCTCGCCACAGCCCTACCCCTTTTCTCACATCAATTTCACTGAGATGCATTGATCTTATGCACCAGCAAGGCAAGTATGTTCGCCCTGCTGCTGCCAACGGTCACGAGACCAGGGCTGTGTTAAGGCTGCCTGACTGCGACGGTGGAGCAGTATATAGGCCTTCTCGAACCCCGGTGGCCGGGGGGTTCTTTCCTCGTCCAGTCGGTTTCAGATGATGTCACGTGTGGTCCTGGTATGACTCATAGAATCGTCCACGCCCGTTATCTTGACGACAGCATGCGGCGGCAGGTGCGATGGTCTCGAAAGCAGAACAAATTCTGCTCTGCGGTGCATTAACCTAACTGGCACAGCACTGATACACAGACAGTTGGAGGGAGGAGCAAAATATGACGGAGGTCGGAACTGGGAGGGGTGTTGTTTCGCGCCTTCCGCACCAGTCAATTTCACCAACTTCACCAACTTCTGCACTCAAGTACCGAGCTCTCTCAAGTCATGCCTGTGGAAGGAGCATCCTGCCACGACTCGACATGGACAGCTAGATCGAACCCACCAACATCAGTCGATGATTATCTCAAAATCTCACTCAGGTCTGATAGACATGACAGTACCACAGTAGGGGAAACGTAGCCAGATGCCACGCAATCAAAGAGAATCCAGTATATTTTTGACACTTTTTCCAATCGAGATGATAGTTGGTCTTAATGCCCTAAGTTACCGTTTGACAGGAGGGAAACATTGAGCTTAAAAGTGGGTAATTGCAGTACGAGGCGAGGAAAATGGAAAAGCAAAAAACCTCACCACTCTTGGCATTCTGTCGCCCTAAACTACAACAGACATAGCGTCAAAATTGTTTAACTCCGCCAAAATCCACAGAAAAGTTTGGCAAAGTTTGGCACAAATCCGAGTATTCAAGCTGCAAAAGAGTGCCAGTGACCTGACTGCCCTCGTTTTCTTGACACAATGCTGCTACAGCTACAGAGCCTGTGAGTCAGTGTTGATTGTTCAATATGGGTAGGCAATCTGTCACAACAGTGTCTGCCAAGGCCTCCACCGTCGCTGCTCCTGCGCTCCCCTCGACGGCGGCGCCCACGTCTTCGAAGTCGTCCATTCTAAAAGCCAGCTTCTCGCCATCGCGCTACCAGTTGCGGCTGTTTGCATCTGTCATCCAGGGATTCGAGTCCCAGCAGCTCCGCATCCACGACACAAACACCGGACGCCTGCGCTGCCAACACAATGCTAAGCCGTTGACCTCCATCACCTGTCTCGATTGGGGCCAGTTCAGGCCAGCCACAGCTCAGAACGGATCAGGAAAGAAGAACTCAAGGAGTGGCGAAGATGTTGTTGTTGCATACGGCACAAGCGATGCAGAAATTGTCCTGTTCTCGCCTGCGGCCGCCTCCACAGTCGGCAGCCTCGTTGGCGGTCACGAGCGTGGCATTCGAGATTTCAAATTTTCCCAGCACCAGCGAGACGACGCATGGAGCTTGGGCGGCGACGGGAAGCTGGTGCAATGGAACTTGAAAACTGGCAACGCAGTGCGGTCTATTGCGCTTCCTGACCCCGCTATCCACCTGCTGTCACTGCCCAACCAGACGCAGGACATAGCCAACATTCTGTGTGCCTTTACTACTCCTTACATGCTCACTGTCGGTGCTGGTGAAGAACTGAGCGTTCAAAGCTTCGACTCGATGAGAAGGCCTGTGACGGTGCTGCTTCGATCGAACCATGACAGAGGGAACACCGCCGGCGATGAGTTTTTCCTCTCCGCTGACACAGGCAGACACATCCACGTCTACAGCGTTGACCAGAAGAACCTTGTCCGCACGCTTCTGTCTGCCGATGAGGTGACTGATGCCGACCTGTACCATGGCCAGTCTGGTGCCTGGACTGAGCAGTTGCTGTCTGTCACGACCAAAGACGGCGCCGTTGAGCTGTTTATGCGGCCCTTTGTCCAGCCGACCAAGTCGGACCAAGGCCTCGAGTCCAGCCGCAAGAATCTGACCAAACGAGCAACAGCCAAAGTCTATCTCGTCAGCTCAGACTCTAAGAAAACGCGGGTACCGATTTTTGCAGCCTCGCTACAGGGACCTGAGCTGCACGTCGTCTCTGTGGACAGTGGGGTCGAGCTCGCCTTCCAGAAGATCCGCTGGCAAGATGAGGGAACAGGCGAGTTGCTCTTTGACGGTGTCAAGGAAGTGGCCCGCAACAAGGCTGCTTCCACTCTCAACACTGCGGTGACGAATGGCGCCAAGACTATGGCCAAGACGCTGATTGACGAGTCCCGTACAGTGGTGGTCAATGGCGGGGCGGAAGGCAGCTCACAGGCAGCAGCCATCGAGCTGGATGACAGCGACGATGGCGAGGAGGAAAACGACGACGATGAAGCTGATGAAGCTGCTGAGGTTGATGATGAGGAAGAGCAGGAGGACGAGGACGTTGACACTGAAATGCATGATGCTTCTGATGCTGAGACTGCACAAGCGGCCAAAGATGATGGCCATCCTGGAGGTGAAGCCGACGAAGAACCTTCCTTCGGCGACCTAGTCGCTGCCCGCAACCGTGGCACGATTGACATTGCCTCATTCGCAGCCAGCGACTCCCATGCTCCCACCGTGGACAATGGCGTTCTCTCCATCCCCACTGGCCTATCTCTTGGTACAGTCCTCACACAGGCACTGCGCACCAACGACCGCATCCTTCTCGAAGCCTGCCTGCACACAACAGATCACGCTGTGGTCGCCAACACGATCCAACGCCTTCAATCTTCGCTGGCGGGTACCCTCCTCGGCAAGATTGCAGAGCGCATGGCTTCCCGCCCCGGCCGATATGGTGATCTGCAGGTCTGGGTACAGCAGCTGTGCGTCGCTCACGGCGCAGTCCTTTCCACCATGCCCGAGGCCAAAGCCAAGCTCAAGACCCTTTTCAAGGTGCTTGACCAACGCGCCAAGACTCTGCAGCCTTTGCTCCTGCTGAAGGGCAAGCTAGATATGCTGGATGCGCAACTGCGCCTTCGGAGACAGCTCGCGGCAGAACGCGTCACTCGCCAGCAGCAGGCCGGCGGTGTGGTTCTTGTCGAAGGAGAGGCCGACAACTGGTCCAGCGACGAGGACATTGACGCCGACGGTAACGCAAAGAAGAGACATACAGGGCGCCAGGCCAAGTCACTCGCCGCTCTGGAAGACCTTGTCGGCGGAGACAGCGACGACGACGAAGAAGACATGCCACTTGCCAACGGCATCAACAACCATTACTCTTCTGATGACGAAAACGAAGACGCTGACTCTGACGAAGACAGTGCTGCCAATGGCCCCTCTGCACGCACTAACCCCCGACACAATAGAGTCATCGACGACATAGCCGAAGAAGAAGAAGAAGAAGAAGAAGACGACTCACATTCCGACCTCGATAACGACTCCGATGACGAAGAAGAAGAAGACGACGACGAAGAGGATTCAGACATGGACAGCTTCATCGACGACGGCCCCATCGAACAGGACCCAGAAGCCGATGACCCCCTCCTCGACGACGACGCCGGTCGTAATTCCAGTGACGATGACGGCGACAACGACGCTGGCAATGTCACCGCCGCCAGCCTATCGAAACCGAAATCATCAACGAAGCCTGCCAAGAAGAGATCCCGTCGTTGAAAGTTATTCTTGTTGATATCGAATTTCGATGTGATTTTCACGTGAGATGTCATGTCATGTGATGTTTGAAACAAGAAGAACGATTTTTTTTCTTCTTCTTTTTGTGCCAGAACGAGTCGAACAAGAAAAGAAGAAAGAAAAAAGAAAAGTTGTGTGTCCATTCTTTTTTTTTGTTTATCGATCGATCGATCAGTCCAACCTCCTACTACTACTCCTACTCTTACGCGCGCGCCGCCATTGACAGGATTTCTCTCTTTTTTTTTTGTTGAAAAAGGAAAATTTGAGTAAGAAAAGGAATATCGGTAAGATAGATTGAGCATGGCCAAGATTGAATAGGAGATTGTATCATGGAAGGGGTTCAAGTGCGAGTGGATGTGTGGTGTGTGCGTTTGAGAAAGATAGAGGGATATAGTAGATACCCATCGATGCGCCCCAGAGAGGATCAATGATGATTACAGCATCTGTGAATTCAAGTCGGTTTCATGGTAATGATACTGGGATTGTCTGTTCCTGGTTAATGCTATGGTATGGATGCTCGCCGTCTCTTCTGAGTTATGTGATGATGATAGTTCGCTCCAATTCCCTGGGCTCTCTCTTATCTAATCACATCGCCAATCCCTCTTGCCACCTCATCCACTGCAAGCCAGTCGTCACAGGCCTCTAGCACCTTACTCCCGCCCAGCAGACCTTCTTTTCCCCCAAGTTCTCTGCCTCGGCCCTTGCTCTTGCCCGGCCATACCTCGAAGAACTTGACCTTCTGATCGCTACACGCAATGATCAGACTGCCTTCCTCCTCAGTCCGTGATGCCCAAGACTCACCCTCCACTCTTGACTGGGCTCGTAATCTTGACAGCTCGTCGACGAACGCTCGTCCTTGACCTTGATTGTTCAAGTGGCCCACTTGAGAGGACCGATCACCGCGTGACGATCTGATTCCGGGGCGACTAAAACCTAGGTCTTCCGTATCCTCATGGTCAGTGTCCTGCCTCCATCTTGCATCTTCTCTCAATGGCACGGCCTCCTAAACCGCAAATCCATTACCGCTGTGTCTCGGTAATGGTGCAGCATCATTCGGCCCGCCAGGATATGGGATAGCCCACAGTGCTCTTCCAATGTCACCATTGGCCTTCCGTTCCCACGGTATACTGACCACACACTCGCAGCTAGGCCAAGCAAATACAGCAACCCGGATCTCATGGTCAGGTTGGGCATAGCCAAAAGTGGCTACGATTTCACGGCGAGTAGTGCTCCATGTCAAACTGGTGACCTGTGCAAAGACATTGATCACAGCAAGACTGCATCCGGAATCTGCGTGGTGGAAGTGAATCTGACGGTCATTGGTGCCTCCCCTAGTGGCAAGAAGACTTGGCTGCCACGGTGCAAAGGCGATTGCCTTGACCGCAGCTGAATGGTAGAACGAAACAGAGTGCAAATTCATCTTACCAGCAACACGAGGACTGGCTAGTTCGTTCTGCAGCACAACCCCATCGTATCTCTGACCACGTAGAGACCCTCCAAAGCTTGGTGGTGTCAGCGGAAGGCTGATATGCCGGCTTGCAGTCGTAGTGTATGGTTGTTGCAAGGGGGGAACTGATTGACCCTGACCGGATTCAGGTGTTGTAGGGAGCAGAAATGGGTCCAAATTTGGATGACTCCCTCTAATATAGTCTGGGGGAGGTGTCGGTGGAGGTGTAATCATCACCGGAGGCACCACGATCTGTTGTTCCAGAGCTGCTGGCGATGGCGAACTTGGATTGATCGGTTCTGGTCTTTGTCCGTGAGGCCAATCATCTTGTTTGAGCACTGCTTCCGCTTTGAATAGGAGTGCTATGTTGTCATTTCCACCAGAGACAAAGCTGTCACCAGAGGGAGACCAGGCCAAGCCGCATATGTTCTGGCTGTGTGCATCTAGTTTAACCAGCAAAACCATTGCACCAGCCCCAAACTCGGGCCACTCTACCGAGTAATAGTATATTCGGCCACTGTCATCTCCAACGAGGAGATCTTCTGAGGCAATGAGGGTATGGGACCTACATGACTGCCGATGAGACAGAACAGGTCGCCAGGCCACGCAACAAGCTGGAAAGGGGTGCGGGGCCTCAAGCCGGGGTCGTGGTTCAAACAGGCTCCAGAGCGACACATCGCCATTATGCCGAGCGATGGCAAGAATAGACTTACGGCCCTCATCCGAGGAGAAGGCAAGCGACGTCACGAAGTTTGTCGCTCTCGCTGCCGGAAGAGGCGGATATCGGACGCCGTACTCCTCAGTCCAAAGATAGACTTTGTCTGTCAACGCAACGGCCAGAGTCCGTGAGGTGATGCTGTACGCAAGAATTGAGCAGTAGAAGTCGTCTCTGAGGAGAGGCGCATCAAGGACGCGGAATGCAACTGTAGAGATGCTTTTCTCCGTCTCCTTTAATTTCATGCTCCGAGTGACAACAGGCTCTGTCGGATTGTCAGTGATTCTGCAGCCCGTCTTCTGTTCTCGGCACAAACCTTTGATATGATGTGGCCTGGCCCAACCTCCATGCTGCCATCTGATAGCTGGAGAACCAGCACCGGCTGCACGCCTGGCAGCTGCTTGGTCGTTGGCATTCAGGATACGGGCTGCCTGATCGAGGTTCAAGGCAAGAGCCAGGCGTCTTTCTTGCGCTCTAATCTTATCGCCTCTGCTCGGCGTATCGAGGAAAGCAGGGGTATGCATGGTAGCATTGGTACCACTTGCGAGAGTGATGTTGCCACCAACGTCAACCGCCTGCAATTGCCCAAAGTAGGAGGCCATACTTCCGCCCACGGTCCAGAAGCCAGACCAGGACAGTTGTCTCAGAGACTCGGCCCCAGGCCTGGTTTCATGCGCGATGGAACCTGCATCTGGAGTGTAGATGAAGGAGGGTGTATGGTGAGGCGGTCGCAACTGGTACATGCCGACAGTCCTTTGTAGCCTTACAAACCGAGTCGATCGTGATTCATGGGTTGGAGTGAAAGGGTCGAAGGTGTCTGGCCGACTTCTCTCGTACAACTCACGACCTCCAAGAGACAATGGCGCTTTGCTCGTCTGGTAGGCGTCTCGCTTATGTCCAGCTTCGGTTCTCATGGAGATGTAGCGATCTGGGACCTTAAAAGGAATATCAGGATTGCCACCGATGCATCGTCGCTGGGCAGATGGGCCTGTTGACTTGTTGGTCTGTTGACCCGAATTGTGCTCGTTGACCGTCTTGACTGAAATGTCCTCCTGAAGTTGGCAGACTCTTCCTCTCTTCCGGATGGTCTGGCTGGGGGTCAATCTCAGCATCCGTCGGTCGGGGCAGGAAGTGATAACTCCATCTGTAGAGGAGTATGACGAAGAAGAGGCCGATGACGATGATTCCGAGGCCGATGACAGCAAAATTCTAGTAGCTGAAGGGTCGGCTCTGCTGCTTGGCTGACAAGGACCGGAGGCATCGTCCATGGAGGGCATTGGACTGCTGGATTGAGGGCGGGAAGAAGAACTGCGCGGATAAGCCGGTGGGAAGTGAGTTCCCAAGGAGAGACCAGAGTCGCTGCAAGTGTGCGTTTTCGCCGTTCATGCTGAAATGGAGAGGGATGGCAATCCTGGCGTCACAACGACGGCCAAGGTCATGCCGGGGACAATATAAGAGCGGGTAATGTCTGTCTGATGAATGTGAAAATGCCCGGTATGGATGTCAGTAGCCTAGCCCTGCACAAGTCGAATGCGGTGGTGGACGCTGCGGCGATGATGGGCGAGGATGAGTTGGTGTTTCTTGGGTTTTGCTGTTGCCTCCAAAGCCCAGGTCGCACCTTCCATTGATTTGACCCATTTTTGCATTCGCGAAGCAGGCGCGACGGTGTTGATCTGAAACATTTCCAACTTAGTCTCTGGGGCAGGAGCGCAGGCAGAGTGCTTGTTCAGAAACGATGGCCAGCGTAAGAAGTGTTGTGTGAACGAAGAAATAACCGGGCACTAAATCACAGTTGAAGCACGGCATCTCTCGTACAGCCGCCCAGAGTGAGCGGAAGGAACCAACACAAAAGGAGCTCGACCAGATCCGCGCGTACCAGAGTTTGGTTAAGGAAGTCAATGCGAAGGTGCTGTTGAAGAATCCTACTGTGCAGAGGCATGAGATGGGGTGCTGACCATGGCAGGTTGAGAAAAAGGAGTTCACGCCTGAGCTTCTCCAGAAGACGGCTGAGCTGCTGAGGCAGAACCCAGAGTACTACACGGTCTGGAATCATCGTCGACGGATTTACGTAAACGAGATCAACAGTCTCGCAGCACAAGTCGAGGCAGGAGAACTGACAGAAGAGGCCAAAGCGTCACAGGTCCTCGATTTCATCCAGCTGGACTTGCAGTTCCTGTTCCCGTTGCTGTTGAAATTCCCCAAATGCTACTGGATCTGGAACCACCGGCTATGGCTTCTGGAGCAGGCTACACAACTGGTCCCGACGGAGAAATCGACAGCGCTTTGGACGGAGGAGCTAGGTCTGGTTGGGAAGATGCTCACACGCGACAGCCGAAACTTTCATGGCTGGGGCTATCGCAGGATGGTTATTACCAGCCTGGAGCAGCTCAAGGGTGAGAGCATGGCCAGGAGTGAACTCGACTACACGACCAAGATGATCAAGGCCAACCTGTCGAATTTCTCAGCCTGGCACAATCGATCTCAGCTGCTCTTGCGGATATTAAACGAGCAACAGGCTTCAGACACGGAGAGGAGGCGCATGCTTGACGATGGTAAGATTGGCCGCCGGTGTTGATGTAGTAACTAACCCGAGCAGAATTGGAGCTGATACACAAGGCGTTGTTTGATCCATACGACCAGTCGTTGTGGTTCTACCACCAGAATTTGATGTGCGCCTTGGACCCTCGGACGGCACAAGCAACGATGGCACCTAATCTGAGCAACGAAGAGCGGCGAGAGTATCTAGCTAAGGAGCAAGAATTTGTTGAAGAGCTTCTTGAAGACGCTGACGATTGCAAATGGGTCTTCCAAGCATTGGTCGAGATTGCTCTGGTACAAGCCGAGGTTGGCGGGGGCAAGATTGAGGAAGAACAAAAGGGGAGGGTGCGCGCACATCTGGAGAAGCTCAAGACGCTCGATCCCCTGCGAAAGGGGCGCTGGACAGATCTGGAGCAGAAGTTGGCCGCGTGATGATACAAACCATGGTAGGTAGAGTGGCCGGGGAATTCTATGAGTATTATTTATTTACTATTTCCCGTACCTCAAGGGAACTCATCTCTACACAGTATATCAAGGAACTTAGAACTGGCTCAATTCAGATCAAGTACACTCTAACACCGGTGATGATCGATCCCGAAATGTCAGCAATAGAGCGTTGAGTCCGTGGACGAGTCTTTGTTAGCCTTCTGGGAAGGAGCTACCTTCTCATAGTAAACGTGGTGCGTGACCCGGCTAATGTTGCTTTATTCAGGGTTTACAGATATGATAGATCTTGGCTAATTGGCCCAAGGATGGTTAGGGGCCCGGACTACGGAGACCCACCTGTAATTTTAGTTAATGTGGCATGTATGGCATGCGATCGCGACTGCCTGCGCGCGTCTAGACAGATTTAGGAGATTTTAGGCAGGGGTGGAAAACCGTCGTGCCAATTGAGAGAGACAACATTATAACAGAAAGTCAATCAAGATCTCCCATTTACTCATTGACTCGTTGACTCATTCACTCACTCACTCACTCAGACTACTCATTGAATCACTCTCGCACTCATCCATTTGCCCTGTTCCTCCGCTCCAGCCACACCCAACAGCACCTGCCCTTTCCTGGTTCTGACTGCAACCACCCCGGCCGCAGTTTCCCTTCTTGAGCCCCCGGGTCGGTCACCGACGACGTCCATCTTCACTACCACGCCTCGACGCTGCCACCATCTGTATACAGTGGCCTCCATGGAAAGATAGCCGATCATTCGGCCTGCCCCAGCTGCGTTATATCGAGTCAGGAGCCTTGATACCGCTGCCTGTTGGGTACAATGGAGGCTACGCAGTCCAATGCTGACGACCGGGAAGACGTAATAATACCCTCCTGTCTATGAATTGTCAAGAAGTAGTCATTTGCTGATAGCATGCAGAAGTTTGAAGATGCCGATTCCAGCCCCGTGTCACCGGCCCTGTCCGCACAAGAACATCATGGAAAGATCGACGAGCACCTGAACGGGGAAGGAGCACTGGGGGTAACCAACGGTACAAGTGCCGGTAACAAGACAGAGGCTCAACCAAATGGGACCAGACCAGTGCCCCTGCCGCCGAACAGTGTCAAGGCCATGGCTGCATCCTTCGAAAATACCGACCCTTCTTCAAACGCCGGGGCAGCCAAGTCCACGCCCAAGCCGTCTCGGTTCCATGGCTTTACTGCCTCCCTGCCCACAGTACCATGGCCGGCCCCGCCTCCACGGTCCAAGTCAAAAGATGAAGCCTCTGCGGAACAAGCACCCGCGGCCGCCACCGTACGCAAATCAGGCACTCCTTTTGGCTGGTTCAGTCGGTCTACCTCTTCCAAGGACACCAAGGCTCCACCTGCTGACGCGAGGCGGAATACGGCGGCTTCAATCTCGACCGTGGGAAGCAACCCGGAACTGATGGCCAAGATGCTGGAAGAGGGCGATGGCAGAGCCACGGCAAGACAGTCGCTCAAAGAACAGTTCAAGCTGTTGAGACTGCGAGAGGAAGCAGGCATACACCAACTTGACGACCCAGAGGCCAAGGAAGGCGGTGCAGTCGCCGGCCTCATCGGGCGGTCAACCAGCCTTGGTGTCAGTGTGGCCTCCCCGCAAAGCGTTGAGGGCGAAGTCACGAGTCCGGTGACCCCTCTTTCCCCTACGACTGACAAGACGGCGCACGTGAACCCCAATCTGCTGCCGGGAACAGTGTCTGGCATTAGCACCTCTGCCACTGCTGCCGCAGCGCCGATTGACTGGGACTTTTGGCAGGCCATTGTCAACGAGGGACCACAAGCGGTGGCACGCACAAGCCCAGAGGAGTTGGCAGCCGCAATCAGCAGCGGCATCCCACAAACAATCCGAGGCGTTATTTGGCAAGTCTTGGCTGGGAGCAAGAATGTGGACCTAGAAACCGTGTACCGCGAACTTACAGCCAAGTCCACACAGGAGGCGGCGGCAGACGCTCCGGCCGTTGGTCAGAACAGCACACAGAATGATGAATCAGTCAAGGAGAAGACTGATTCCGGTTCGACAAGATCATCCGTTAAATCAAATCCTTCGTCCCGCGGCACAAGCGCCAATGCGCGCAGTGCCTCGCTGTCCCCCTCCCGCGACAATACAGACGGTTCCACCGCTGGCAGACTCGAGGCCGTTCTTGCCGCTGAACGTGTACGAAAAGCCAAGGAGGACCCCGCTGCGATCGCCAAACTTGAGAAGATGATTCGAAGGGACATGGGCTCACGGACGAGCTACTCCAAGTACACAACAGCGGCCGGTCTCCAAGAACCGCTATTCAATGTGTGCAAGGCATATGCTCTCTTTGATGAAGCAGTCGGATATCCCCAAGGCATGAACTTCATCATCATGCCGCTGTTGTTCACCATGTCAGAGGAAGAGGCATTTTGCCTTCTGGTCAGGTTGATGAACAAGTACCAAGTCCGAGAGCTGTTTGTGAACGACATGCCAGGACTTCACCTCCATCTTTACCAATTTGAAAGGCTACTCGAAGATCTCCAGCCTGCGCTTTACTGTCATCTAAACCGCCGCGGAGTCACGCCAAAGCTTTACGCCACACAGTGGTTTCTGACCTTGTTTGCCTATCGCTTTCCGCTCCAGCTTGTCATGCGCGTCTATGACTTGGTCTTGTCCGAAGGGCTTGAGGGTGCAATCCTCAAATTTGGCATGGCTGTCATTCAGCGGAATGTGCAAACATTACTTGCCATGACTGACATGCAAGCTTTGACCAACTTCTTGAAAGAGAAGATCTTTGATGTGTACATTGATGCTACTCCTTCGTCAAAGTCAATCCTCGAGTCAGGCTTCTTTGGCAACTCAGGGGGTACAGACAATGAGGTATACCGTGCTGATCTCCTGGTGCAAGATGCTTGTAGCATTAAATTAACGCCGGAGATGCTCACGCGCTACCGTGAGGAGTGGGAAGAGAAGACTAAACTTGAAGCAGCGCGTGAGGCCGAACTGGAGAACCTACGCACGGACACGGCCACCAAGGCGTCGCAAATTCGCTCGCTCGAGCAACGCGCCGAGAAGTCGGATGCCGAACACATTGAGCTTGCAAACGAGCTTGTCAAGCTCAAAGTAGAGAATCATGAGCTGACTGACCTTAACGAAAGTTTGATGGGCCAGGTCAAGGAGCTGCGCAAAGTGGCGGACAGCGAAGCCAAGAACGTGGAGGAGAAGCTCAGAGCTGGCATGGAGCAAGTGATGCAACGAAACGTTGAGGTCCAGAATGAGAACCGGCATATGGAAGAGCAGATGGCTGAGATGGAGAAGGAGTTGGTGGCCATGAAGATGAAATATGCTGAGGTGAGTTGCTGCATATGCAGATGAAGCACAGACACACAGTACTGACAATGATGCTACAGTTGAACACCGACCATGAAAGCCTTAAACAGAAATGGGTCGATCTGCGAAAGAAGATCGAGTCGGGGTATTGATGGGTCTGCGATCTGGCATGCCATCATGGTCGCATTCAATTCCATGTACCATCTGTTGCTGTCTATATTGATACCCTGAAGAATTAACCCCTTATTTGGTTATTCTCTGCTCTGTCCTTTTCTTTTTCTTCCTTTTTCTTTTATTTGCCCATTATGCATCAAGACAGTCATGGTCAAGGATTAGACAAACAGGGGTATCATCGCCTGTGACCTGGAGAGAGTTTGTTCGTGCATTTCGTGCATGAACAGGCAAGGCCACCCCCCTCCCTATTCTTGCACTACACTTTGCATTCCTTTGAATTTTCTTCTTTGCTCTGAATTTCAATCAATCAATCAACCATCCAGCCAACCAGACCAAGATAGTCGGTTAAAATTCGTTTGCCTACCGAGCATTCTCGATGTACTCGGCACTGGGCTTTTCGTATTTGGCGGCAAAGTACTTGTTGCTGTTGCGGGAAAGCCAGACGCAGAACTTGGACAGTTCTTCCTTGAGCCGGGCGACGGATTGGGTGTCCATGTTGGTCTGGGCGATGAGTTCGGGCATGTTGACTGTTTGGTTTGGTAGTTATTAGTATATTGGCGATTGTGGGTACGGGAAGGAGGAGGAGAAGAAAAAGAAGGAGAATACTCACCAAGCATACGAGTCAGGTGCTCTGCGCCGTAACAATCACCAGGACCGCGGTTCTCCCAGTCTGGATAGCGACCTGATTCCCACAGTTTGCGGACCTAGTAGAGGTGAGCTTCTCTTCTTCTTCTTATCCCCACCCCCCGACCACTTTTTTTTTGTAAGGATTGTTTTTCGTTTTTCATTTTTCAAGCTTACCTCTGCGAGCTGGCCGCGCTCAAAGCGGTAGAGGAGGATCTTGCCAATGCTCTTGTCAAAGTAGACCTTGAGGCCGGCGCAGAACTCCTCTAGGATGTCGGCGTCGCCCGTGCCCAGACGGCGGTTCAGCTTCTCCTCCTCGAAGTAGCTGTCGATGATGAAATTGGCGGGCGCGCGGCTGGGCAAGGGTACCAGGAGAAGTGACTTGGTCACGTTTTCCCAGTCGTCGACCAGGATGTTTTTCAGGTGGTCGGGGATCGTGATGCGGATCGATGGGCGGGATACGAAGTTGTCTTCCTGTGGGTGGTGGCGGAGGTAAGTAACAGGGTCAGAGAGACGATTACTACCACCAGCAGTGGGAGCAGTAGTAGGAGCAGCAGTGGGGGCAGCAGTGGGAGCAACAACAGGAGCAACAGCAGTATTGCCAGGAGGAGTGGGAAAGCGAGGCAGGGGCCGAAACTGGGCAGCGGTAGTAGCAAGGGGAGAGGTAGCGGTAGCAGCATCCGAAGGGGTTGGTGGGATGCCGACAAGTTGGTCGAAACGGCCGTATCCAGATCGTGTCTGGAAACTGCACATCGAGAGGACCGATTTACACGGGCCACAAACTGGCAAATGCCCATCGCAGGAGACGCCCAAGAGCAAGCATTGAGAGCAGGTCATGATTTTGGGTCCGACTTTCTTCTCCGTGTCCATAGCTGGAGGAATAATATGAGCAGGAGGGTTGGGCCGCGCTCCGTCTCGTCGTGATGGCGGCTCTGGCTTTGCCTCTGGCTTTGGCTTCATGGGCTTGCTGGTGGCACCGGTGGTCAGGTGCTGTGACTGGCGCAGAAACCTTCCTCCTGTCCGGGGCATTGTGGCTTCGAGGAACTTGGCATCATTAGAGAGTTTGGGCGTAGAGCTGGTCTCATTCGTCTCCGTCGTAGTAGGCCAGGGCGGCGACGGCGTTCGTGACAGCGAAGACAAAGGCGAGGACGAGGACGAGGACGACGACGAGGACGACGACGGGAGGGTTATTTTGGTAGATCTTCGTGGCACCAAAGGAAAAGCCTTGGCAGGAGTAGTTGAGGAGCGATATTGCTGCAGTTTCTTGCGCACATCGGCTTGCTGACGACGGATGACTTTGCCAGGCAGCTGGGCCAGGATCTCAGGCTTGATCTGGCTCATCAGGTTCGCAGGGATCTTGTTGAGGGCGTCGGAACCCCAGTCAGAAATAGTCCAGCCATCATTGCGATTCAGCTGCTGGACCAGTCTGTCCGGAAACTTCAGCGCGTCGAATGGGCCGCCCGCTCCAGGAGGATCAAGCTCCAGTGGATCTGGGCCCACGCCGGCAATGGAGGGAGTCTTGCTCTTGGGGTCCAGACCCTGGTAGAAGAGGTGCTTGGCAAAGTTGCCCGGCTCGTTGGCCACGGCCTTCAGGTAGGCTGGATGGGCCTTCAATGGAGCACGCTTACGTTTGCCTTGCTGGACAGGTTCCTGCTCAGTTGCTGCCTTCTGATTCTGAGTAGTGCCACTAAGGAGAGGCGCCCAAGACACAATGCCAGAACCCTCTGCACCAAGGCTCATATACTCTGGCTCAGGTGAAGGGCTGTAGGTCAATAGTTCATCAAGTGTGAGCTCAGAGGCTGGTCTGGCACGGTTGCTGCGTGTGGAACGGCGCTTGGAACTTCTGGCAGAGGTAGTTGTCTTCGAAGAGGCTGCAGATTTGGAATCGCGTGGAGGTGTCATTGCGGATCAAGCTGCTGACTCGACCTCGTTGGTGTCCAGGCAGGCAGTCCAGGGAGGCAGTCCAGGGAGGCTGTTCAGACCCAGGCCAGATATCGCAGACACAGAGAGTCACACGGGGGCAAACAGCAGAAAGCAATCCGGGTAGGGCACGCTGCAAAGGCTGCAAAGGCTGCAAAGGCTGCAAAAGCTGCAAAGGCTGCAAGGGTTACTGACCTTCTCAATGTCGTTGTCTCGACCTCGTTTGGTGCCTCTGGCGCCAGCGGGAACTGACGAGTGTCTTTCCTCAGAGCCACGGCCACTGCCCAGGTCGGAGCCCTGTTTCTGGCTTCGAGACTGGACGGGCTTGACTGCCGACTTGGGCTGAGATTGCTGGATCAACTCTCGCTTGAGGTTTGCAGCCAACTCCTTGTTGTCCTCGGTGAACTTGCGGAGGCGGTCTTGCAGCACCCAATCGTCCCAGCTGGATGGCTTGAGAGTTAGCAGGATGGGTGAGGAGGAGAACGGGAAGGATGAGAGGATGAGAAGGGAGAAATAGAGGAAATGGAGGAGAGGAGCAGGGCAGGGGGAGGGCAGCCTGGACTGTTGCTACGCAACCAGTGACAGTGAACTGAGCAGTGAATTGAACAGCACCAAGCATTATCATCACTCAGGGCATAAACACACCCCCTTTGCATCTCTCCCTCCTCTCTCGCAAGGAAAAATCCAGGTAATCGAACTTACGTGTTCTTCCAGCCTTTATAATGGACTCTGTACTCATACGGACTCGTCTTGTCTTTGGGGTCTTGCTTGCGGATCTCAAGCACTTTGGCCTCATAAAGGAGTTCTCCATGGAAGCAGAGTGCTCTTTCGTCCTTCGTGTACATTGGTTTGCTGTCGCTCGCTGCGGGTGCCATGGTCGAAGGGGTGTCTTTTTTTTGGCCAGTTGACCAGGCAACTCTATCAAGAAATAAGAACAAAGAAATGAAACAAAGAAAAAGAAAAACAAGATGCGACAAAGCTTTTTAACAACGGCGATGACAACACTGGCAGTGATGCTGCTGTAATGCCTCTGTTCGCTTCACCGTGATTTGATGGGGTCGAAGGCGACGAGGCAAACTCGAGAAGGCGCGGATCCATTCCACGATGCTGATTGGCTGGATTCCATGGCACTTAAACGCGGACGCGTTCAACAGACGACGCGCGTCACTATCGTCGTCGTCATTGTCGTCGCGTGCTCAGGTCGACAACTTACTATTATTACAGCAGGCAGTAAATTAGAAGGGAAAAATGGCCCGGCGCCGGCACACTGAAGAATCGCTGCTGAGCAGCTACCTGCTGCCGCCCTCTTCGCTACCCACCATCATCCCCTTGTCGACATTTTTCAACTATCACAAACCGGGATCAACATCAACATCAACATCAACATCATCGGCGACGGCGACGGCGACGACGACAACTGTTTCAACCACTCTCAACCCGGCAACAGCACGAGCGTTGAAGAAGCTATACCGCGACCTGCAGTTTCAGCGGCAGATCGATGTCGACACCGTCCGGCTGAATATTGAGCGCGAGTGCAGGAGGGGCAAGGTATTGAAGGCCAGGCTGAAGGGGAAGGTGAGAGCAGAGCTGCAGGATGCTGGACAGGGGGGTGGCAGAAAGCGGAAGTTTGCGATGCTGGAGGAGGAGGAGGATGATGATGATGTTGATGATCATGACGACAACGATAATGAGGATGATGAGTTGGAGGACGTGGGCGAAGAAAGGATAGATCCTGTTGATGATCCCCGCGAGATGGCTCTGGATGATAAATTCTTCGGCCCAAACGGCGCTGTGCTCCCCGTTCGATCACGGCGCTATCACACTACGACGTCGCTCCTGGCAGCCATGGAATCCTCTATCAACGATCTCGAACGCGAAATTGCCAACTTAGACGGGCAAAGTGACGAGATCTTGCGCGAAATGAACGACACGGTTAGTGCTCTGAGCGAGTTGCAGTATGGAAAGTCTCCCGATACAGAGGTGGAATCAGAGGTCATCGCCGCCTTGAACGAGTTTACGAATACCGTCAACCACGCTGTCAGGGAGGCAAAGTCAGCAGTGACATGAAATGAAACTGTCCAGTTATGTGCATTCTTTTCTTGCAACTATTGACGTCTCAATCTCGCTCCATTCGCTCACTTGTGCGCCTCAATCACCTTGGCCACCTCGTCCGCACTGCCCATGAAGATGCCACTCCGGTCATGGATGCTGGTGGGAACAACGTCCAGCATCCTCTCCATCCTGCTGTTGATGGCCTTGCCACCCGCATTCTCCATCACCAGCGCCATCGGCGCACATTCGTATAGTATCCGCAGCTTACCCTTGGGGCTCTTCTTGTCGGCCGGGTAGGCAAAGATGCCACCGTATAGCAGGGTCCGATAGGCGTCCGCAACCATAGACCCGATATAGCGTGCCGAGTAGGGCTTGAACTTGGACGCGTCAACGCCCGGACCGGGTGTCTTGAGCGAGTTGACCCAGTTGAGCGTCTTTTCGTCCCAGTAGAGCGAGTTGCCTTCGTTGATTGAGTAGATTGCCCGTTTCTTTGGGATTTGCATGTCGGGATGTGTGAGAATGAATTCGCCAAGCGCGTTGTCCTGGTCTGGTCAGCCGAGCGTATTTCACCAGTTCCTTTTTGTTATCATCTTACCAAGGTGAAGCCGTTGACAGTGCCGCCCTTGACGGTAAGAACCAGCTGAGCAGAGGCTCCGTACATGGTGAATCTGTCCCCATATCAGCACTTGCTCTCCCGCAAACATCAACCATCCCTGTTCACACTCACCCAGCAGCCGCCAGTTCCGTGCCCGGCTTCAGCAAATCTTCGGGTCTTGGTCGTCGGCCCGACGAACTGACTTCCTCAGGCAGTTTGAGGATGGCAAAAATGGTGCCCACGCTGACTCCGGCATCCAGGTTGCTCGATCCGTCAATTGGGTCGCACGCCACCACATATCTCGCATTAGGGTGCTCGTCAAAGTAAATAATGTCTTCTTCCTCTTCCGACACCACGGCCCGGCATTTGCCAGACCCGCGAATGGCTGCGAGAAAGATGTCATTGGAGATCACATCCAGCTTCTTCTGGTCGTCGCCCGTGGTATTCGATGAGCCAGCCAGGCCAGTCAGGTTGATCAGCGTTGCTTTGCGGATGTAGTACGCAATCGACTTGAACGAGAACTGCAGCGTCTGGCAGAGAAGGCTGTACAAAGAGTATGGTCAGCGACCACCTGTTAATGTCCCCTCCAGGCTCAACTCACGTGAAATCACCGGTGGCTTCTTTGTGTTTTAGTTGCTGCTCGGTGATGAACCTGTTCAACGTGATGATGTCTGTCTGGATCTTCTCGCTGCCTGTACCCGTCTGGTACGCGCCATTCTGATCGTTCGTAGCCATCTTGATGCAGTGCTCGTGACTATCTCAGTCTGTGAAGAAGTCCGCGTCGAGGGGTATTATTGGAAAAATATTCAACCAGAAAGTCGGAAGGCCTCGGCACAATAGACGAGGGATGAAGAGGGGCAAAAGAAGGTTCACTCTACCAATAGGTAATAGGCAGTGGATGGTGATCAGCGGCGAGAACGACACAACAACCAGGCCTGGACGGAAATAGCAACAACAGTGATGCTGAGAGCAAATATATTCTTTTATATCATCCGCTTTCTCTCTCTCCTCCGCCTGTTTTCGGACTGCGGAGCGGCATTAATTATTCGGTTTTTTCGGTGTTTGACCGCAGCACGCGAGGAAGGAAGGAGCATCCGCCGTTACTTCCCCGCAGCACATCTCTCCCGACCCTTTCCGGCTCCATCCGCAGCTCTTGGCAGCCACTCACCCGAAAACATCCTTGCAATTGCCACTGTCCTATCTTACCCGAGCGTTGTTAGCAGCCTCGGCAACCTAGCCACGAAATCTCACAAATCTCACAATATAGTTAAGTCAGTCAAATAACAGCGCGCAACGGTCGCCGGATATAACACCTCGAGATTAACAGTCTAGTTCTTGCCCGCGCCCCTCACACCACTCCCAAGTCACGTGCCTTGGCAAACACATCAGCTGATTAATGCTCCATCACTATTTGTCCCTCTTCCCGATGAATTGTTGTCTGTGGATGCCAGTGGATGTAGTACACGTATAATTCTGGGGATTTACTCCGTACAGTACATGTTCCTTGGCGCCATTCTACATACAGCGTCACAGGCAAAGCTAGCGTCTTTCAGAACCTCCTATGGCTACGCACTCGATTCGCCATCTGATCATCTTGTTGGTATCCAAACAGCCGTCAATGAAACCTACATCTGCTCACTCCCCAGGATTATGCTACAGGGTGATGTGGCACAGGACGACTGCATCAAGTGCCTTGTCACATTGAAAGCTATTTATGATCGCGACGGATGACATTATTGGCGACTGTGGAGGGCACGTTAGGGTCTACCTGAAGGGGTGTGTTGCCCACCAGGAAGTGCCGAGGAGAACGGCAATCAAGCGGCAATCGAGCGAATGGGCTGGTTCCCTTTGGGTCTGGCTGCGAAGACACTGTGCAGTCCTCGGACAGAGAAAATGCATGATACCAGGGCGGTTTGACAAACTAACCAGCTGTTAATCTTGAGGGCATGTAGTTGGTGCGAAAAGGCGCCAGGAGGCACAGGCGCCTAAATCCAGCGGGACCTTGCCCCACCACCCCCTGCCCGAAACAAAGTCAGCAACGAAAGGAAAAAAAAAAGACCTGTGGCCCAAAAACCTACAGGATACTGCAGAAGGTCGAAACGTAGCCGGCGCCTACAACCAAAAATAGAGCGCTACAGGATTACAGAATTTCAGACAGCCTGTGGTATTTAAATTGACGAAATCCAGCTTCCACGCTTCTCTAACATCCATCTCAACCACCTACGAACGCACCAACCAAAATGGCAAAGTATATCAATCGCTTTTCTGTCGTTCCAAAGGAATTATTCCGTCTCGGAAATGGACCAACTGTATCCCTTCGCGACAGAGCTGTCAAGAAAGTCGGAAGCTATGATATTCTGTCCGAGACCGGGAAAGTCAAGCCCAAGGCCATCACTTCACCAGAGACTTATCGGAGTAAGTTTGTGTGTAACACGCAAGGTGTCAACATACTAATCCAAAAGGTCCAAACGGTGCCTCGTTGCGCCCAAATACCCCCACCGTTCAGGACCTTGTGGACAACTTCTCGGGTGCTAGCGTTGTTGTCTACGCGATCCCACAAGGTTCGTTTCCTTCTCCCACGGCGGTCGAAGCTAAATGAGGATCAGGGACAAAGTTGCCTGAGGATCTAATCATCGTCCACGAGAAGGCAGATCACTAATCCTTGCAACCGGCGAAAGAGATGAGCCTGGCAGGTTAGTTGTTAATCTTTCAGCAGCAATGAAAACCCAACCTGACACTTTACAGAGCTGAATGCGAAAATCAACGATTTCCTCAAGACGAATGGCAAGCTTCTGACCAAGGCAGAATGGAAGACCAAGTATCCAAAAGCCACAGAAACTTCCTAAGGTTCTGAACCTTTTCTGTGGCCAGTCCTCTAACATCATGTTGAGCAAGTTTTGTTTTGCTGAAGATGGAGGTCATGCTGAAAGGTTTTGTGTCCATGCGTTACAGTTAGTCTGCTTGTTCAAACTGTTTTGATTATCTGAGTTGCCTAGGTAGAAGAGAGAGGTGGGAACAATGTTCATTTGCAGTTGAGCCCAATTGTGCCCAATTTTTGATTCTTTCCAAAGTCATCTTGTACAAGCTGTAGCACCATTCAACCAAGTGCCATGCACAAGCACTGAACACCAACCTTGCCACTCCTGAAGTGATGGTACACCAAACCAGAGTATAGGCCCTCTCATTTTGCATATGTATCTGGCGCAGCATCGTGGAATGGATGTTGGTCAAACCACTCTTCTGCATCAGTGATAGTTGCCTCGGACGAATACAGCTCGTCGAGGACGTGATTGAGTCCTGTACATTGAGTAAGGTGAGAACTATGGAATCAAGCTTGAGAACTTACTTGATAGTTCTAACCCATGCAGTGATTGGATTGAAAACTTTGAAGGATCAAAAGAAAAGGCAATCAGCGGCGCAGGCAAAAGTATCCCTAAGTACCAATGTAAGCACTGAGTATGGGAATGTAGTTTCCGTAATATGGACCTTTCTTAAGACTGATCATGACCGGCTTTCTGGTCTCGTCCTCCTCAATGTACTGGTCGAATGCGAGTCTGGTCAAGTCTTGCATTAGGATAGTATTAGGCATGAAAATTGGACCGTTTGTTTCTGCGGGCAATCTCATCAGTTATGTCCCAAACGATACTTCGGGACCACATACTTGGTAGTTTGTCTGAGACTCTAGGATAGATGAGACCATCATCGGACACCAGAACCCGCTCGTTGATAGCCGGGTCCTCATCCTTTGTGAAGGCTGAAAGATTTGATTTAGGGAGGAGCTGGAGCCGATACACTGTCGTAGGAAGTCTGGAATGGAGAGAAACGGTGGAAAGTCTTCGCAGGTAGCCACACTGAGGGAAGATCGGCGAATGCCGGATTGGCATGCGTGGTGAGAGTCTGCCGAGCATTGTTGACGATGTTGTTATGTGGCGGAAACGATGTCGCGGTGACCAGTGCCATCGTAAAGGTTATGGTTACACTCTTGGCAGCACTTAACCACTTTGGGACGCAACTCCACGAATCCTTGAGGTCTGACATTTATTTATCTCTGGTACATGATCTTAGCCCTTTTGACTTTAGTCTGAGGTCAGGGGTACAAAAAATCGTCTATTAATTTATTCAGATACTCCAGAACAAACTCACGAGCGACTTCATCGTTGTCAACTCACGGCGCATATGGAGACATTCAATCTACAAGGGTATCAAAAACTGAAAATGCATCATGGCTCACTAGTTACATTTCTATCCCGCCTCCGACTCCATGGGAAATGCTGTCATAGGCGATCGTATCGACACTCCCCAAGCTCAGAGAATGGTGCCAAACCTGTTGGAGAATTAGCTAGATGAAGTCAGGTAAGAGAGGACAGACACCTACCCGAAGGTCTGCTTGATGCTCCGAACATAGTAGCCTTCCCAATTCCGCTGGACTACCTCTTCTTGACCAACTGGAACGCCAGTCCATGTCACTCGCAGGTTAGTAACACGGTCCACATCGTTCTGGTCAAAAACAATTTCTTGTTCCGAGTAGTGGTCACTTGGCCATTGCGCCAGACGCCATTTCTGGACGATCTTGGTGGGTTCGTCAAGAGTAACAAACTCGCCCGTGACATTTCCATCGAAAATGGCAAACTTGGCCTTCGGCTTCGCGCCTTCAAACACCTTGGGTGGGGCCCGAGTGAAGGCAGCTAGTCGCTGAGGGTCTGTGAATGTTCGATAGAGCTCTTCGGCCGTGGTACGAAACTCATCAGTTGCAGTGACGGTTGTAGTGTTGACCGACGACTTGGCAGTCGTTGTCGTTTTTGTAGTCCCGGCTGGGATTGGTGTGCGCTCTCTCTGGGGATGCCAGGTCGGTGTGGCCACCCCGCTCGCTGGATTCGAGTCTGGAGCATGCTGCAGATCCTTTCCATGTTCCTGGATCAGGGCCGGGCCGAGCTTGATGAGAGCCTTCCTTAGCTGAGGTACGATCTTGGATCTGACAAGATCCTTGACTGGCTGCTTCTCAGCAGTCTCGCCATAGATGTCAATCTCGAACTGACAGAGTTAGTGACTGCGGGATGACAGGACACAAGCTGGGGAGGACATACAACAAAGTCATCTTCGCCCGTGTCGTATGCACACTCGGGAACTCGTATGCTGCCGCTAACATCTGCGCCCTCTTTGTTTTTGCCTGTTCTCCATCAGCACCATATGCTGCCAGAATGGGTGCGTAGTGCAGTACCCTCGTACTCTATATGCAAAGACACGTCGAAGATGGAGATGACTTTGCCCTTTCGCTGGCTCACTTCGACGTCTCCATCTAGCGAGCTGAGCTTTGATATCTTGGCTGACACACCGTCCTCTTCTGCAGAGAGACCAGTGATCTGTGAATTTATATAGTCTCTTGCCCAAGGGGTAGCATCCTTATTGACCCAATGCCAGTTGTTGGGATTATGAAGGACCATGGCTGAGAGAGTGGAGAGGCCGGAGGGAGGGCTGTATCAAAGAACTAGACTGAGAATCTTAGAATTTGGCTTCAAGAAGGTCATGTTTGAATTGCATGGAGATGACATTGTCAGAAGGGCGCAAGGCATTTGCCTGCTATGAGCTGATCCGCATGAATAGAGTACAAGTCTCTCAGACTGGTGCCAGCTTGTGTTTCATCATTCAGAGGGCAGGGGATAGACACGGTACTTACTAATGAATGGTTTAACTTGTAGTAATGCAGTGATTAGCAGAGTGAGCTTCTGTTATTTCTAATATTGAGGAGGTGGGTGACTTGTAACTAATTCCTCCCGAAAGTTCGAGAAGGACGGCCCCACTGCCATCGAATTTTGGGGTGTGGTTCGGCAAACCTGCTAGTTATGCTGAATCATCTTGGTGGAGCCCCTGTTTGGGTTGCCAAGATTTTGCCCTTGGCACACAATTCTAACATCGAATCGTTTGAGTTCTGATCGTTTCGTCTTCGCCCATCCACCTCACCAACTCGACAACATGGTAAGCTAGCCACCTCCCTTGATCCTCTGCAGCAGTGCAGAATCGCCACCGGCAGAATGGTCCTCGCGAACATTGTCCAAGATCCCACCTCGACGTCGACTGTCCCTGCGCGGGATTGACCTCTTAATTGAGTGTTCAAGCACCCACACTTTGCGCATACATGTCAGGTGAAGACTGGCTGGAGACATGCCCATCCTCTCCCTCCTCGCGCCTCGTAACTGTTGTGCGTTGAGGGAGAGGGTGTGGGAATGATCTCGCTAGAGTTCAAAAAGACAAACTGCAAATTTGTAGAATCTTTTGCTGATTGGTCTTTTTTCTCAATGACAGCCTCCGAAAGGAAAGAAAGCCGCACCTGCTCCGTTCCCTGCGAGCAAGGGCAGCAGCAAGAAGGCCCCAAAGGTACGCATCATCCATCCTAGTGATCTTTGGGAGTGATTCTGACTCTGTCCCGCAGAACCCTCTGATCGAGAAGCGGCCGCGCAACTTCGGTATCGGCCAAGATGTCCAACCTAAGCGCAACCTCTCGCGCATGGTGAAGTAAGTCGGCCCACCGGTCCGTCCCTCAAGTTTGCAGCATGTACTAACTAGGTGCGTCAATAGGTGGCCAGAGTACGTCCGTCTTCAGCGACAACGCAAGATCCTCAACCTGCGGCTGAAGGTGCCACCGGCAATTGCACAATTCTCGCACACTCTGGACCGCAACACGGCCGCATCTGCTCTTAAGCTGCTGAACAAGTACCGACCGGAGACCAAGGCCCAGAAGAAGGAGCGCGTGCTGGCCGAGGCCACCGCTGTTGCCGAGGGCAAGAAGAAGGAGGATGTCAGCAAGAAGCCGTACACAGTCAAGTACGGTCTCAACCACGTTGTGGCACTGATCGAGGCCAAGAAGGCCAGCTTGGTGCTGATCCCCAACGACGTTGACCCGATTGAGCTGGTGGTGTTCCTGCCGGCGCTGTGCCGCAAGATGGGCGTGCCGTACGCTATCATCAAGGGCAAGGCCCGCCTGGGCACCGTTGTGCACAAGAAGACTGCAGCAGTGCTTGCCCTGACTGAGGTCAAGGCCGAGGACAAGAATGAGCTGAGCAAGCTGATCAGCACGATCAACGAGGGCTACACCAACAAGTACGAGGAGAGCCGGAGACACTGGGGTGGTGGCATCATGGGTGCCAAGGCAGTTGCGCGACAGGAGAAGAAGCGCAAGGCACTTGAGAGTGCCATCAAGATCTAAATTATTAAGCACGACAGCAATTGTGCACCGCCCCCCTTTTTCGCTCCGAGAGAGAGATATGATGGATGAATGATAAACTTGGGCCAGACATTAATCGCACGGCGATGCATTAAGTCTTGTCTACATGAATGAATCAATCCGGTTTCAAGTCATTGAAGATTCAGTTAGCCACAATTACGCCAATCTGATCTGACTGACACGTCAGTCTCTCTCTCTCTCTCTCTCTCTCTCTCTCTCGCTTTCATTCTCTCTCTGATCCAGGATCAATTCATTCAATGCCTCTTCCTCCAAACTGCGCCCTCTCTCGGGCACAAGAAAAATATAAGAATGAAGCTCATCCGTCATGCTTATGCTTAGCAATAAGAAGGTATTAACAATAATAATACACATCAATCAGTCCGTCCATTAGGTTTGTCATGTCTAATCAGATTCAAAACAGAGGATTTGGGGGGTTTTCGGTTAAACAAAAAAAAGAAACAATCATCAATCGCTCGCTTGCTTTGAGAGGGGTCGTCGGGTGAGGCTTTTTCTTTGCTTGGTTTACTTTTGGATTAATTCATCTCAATGGCGTTGTTGCTGCTGCTGCTGCTGCTGTTGTTGTAATCCTTGTCGTGCCTGCAGGAAGTCAGTCAGTATGGGCTAATTCGTGTGGTATGCAAACGCAAAGACGTGGGAGTAGTTCACCTTCATGGCCTCGATGCGAGCCTTCAACTGGCTTGTGACCTCGGCCGCTCTCTTCCAATTTTCTTGCTTGCCAGCCGATGATGTGCTGGCCTCACGTGGGTCGGCTGACAGTGCACTCGAATCTCGGCTGTAGGTTGAGGGCGGACCAGTGCCGACATTCGTTGGTGGGCTAATCTTTCTCCGCGAAGCCAGGATATCGACTGTGTTGTGATTCTCCTTTTCCTCCGTGGGCCCCAGGTTGAGGTTGGCGGTGGCCAGGGCTGATTGGGCCTGTGGCCTGAGCGGCTTTGTTGCGGCAGAGAGGCCGCTTCTTGTGCTGGCAGCGCTGGCAGTGCTGCTGGTACGATTCAAGGCGGTGCCACTCAGGGGTCTGGAGCCGGAGGCTGGGCGGATATCATCGTAGACAGGGCCATTGGCATAGGCATTGGCGTGAGGGTTGGCGTAGGTGCTGCTGGTGTAGGAACCGGTGTAGGTATTACCGTAGGCACTGGAGTACCCATTGATGCTGGTGCTGGCATTAGCGGCATCGAAGCCATCATCCTGGTGGCTGCGGCCAAGGTCGTCTCGCTCTCGGCCCAGGCTCTCGCGGCCCAACCGTGTCAGCTCTCGCTTGTACCGTTCACACTCTTTCTTCAAACTTTCCATTTCGCTTCTGAGCACGTCTGACTCTCCTCGAGCACGGGTCAGCTGTGTTTCCTTGGCCTTGATTTGGAGTACGTCTCGAGTATGGTCCTCAATCAACTGGGCATTCTGGTTCTGCAGCTGAGCTATGTCCGCGAGCAACCTGGTGTTGGTGGATTTCAGGTTCTCGGCTAGCGCGGTCATTCGGTCCCTGTCGGCGCGCAGCTCTTCCAGTTCGGCTAGCTGAGCGGCGGACAATGCCGAAGGGGCGGAGGGAGACCTTGGCGACGCAGGAGCAGCAGCAGCAGCAGCAACAGCACCAGGCCGGCCAAGCGGTCTGCTGGTCAAGCCTCGGCCAGCAGCAAATTTGCTGGGGCTAGCGACTGGTGCTTCATCGTCAGAAAGCTGGTTGAGAGGAGTGGCGAGTTTGCGTGGTTGGGGAGAGGCGAGGCCGGGCCGCTTGAGGGCAGCAAGCTTGACACCGTTGGGGGCAGCGAGACCGGGCTTGGAGACAGCCCCAGGCTTGGACAGCGGCCTGGAGACCGGCTTGGGTGCTTCTTCCTCTGTCTCGATCGACTTCTTGCTGGCAGCGGCGGTGGCAGGCTTCCTTGCTCCGCCCACCACCTTCTTGCCCAGTGCCGATGTGGCCGCAGCCCCCTTGACTGGAGCCACGACCGGCTTGGGCTTCTCCTTGGCCTTGACTTGAGCTGAGGCAAAGTAGTCGTTGATCTTGTTCTTGCGGCTCTCGTCGAGGCCGTCGAGGTGGACTCCCATAGCACGTTCGCCAATGATCTTCATCAGCGTGCCGAGGATCTCAGCGCCCAGGGCACGCATCTGCTCAGTCGACTCGGGCAGCAGCTTGGTACCGGCATCAGCGATCTGCTTCTGCTCTGCCTTGGAGGGAACTTCACGCGTTGTGCGTAGACAACGGACGAGGAACTTTGCAGTCTCCGCCCGAACATTGGGGTTCTTGTGAGACAGGAAGCCGACGGTGGTTTCAAGGCAGTCTGTCATCGAGCTGGACAGGAATACAGCGTCCAGTGCAGCGCCAAGGGCATCCGCAACTGACTGTTTCTTCTCCTTGAGCCGCTCGAGCATGGGCTCAAGCACGGTGGAGCGGTGCCGGGCAAACGCCTTGCGCAGACCCAGGGCCAGCTTCTCGATGCAGTGGGCGGCAACAGTGACAACGGCGACATTGGTATCCTTCATGCACTTGGCCAGCGCCCGCACAAGATCGTCGATGGGTGTGTCTTTGATACGCGGCGTGTCGACCACAGCCAGGAGTGCGTCAAGACTGTCCTTCCGTTCTTTCCACTTGGCTGAGCCAACCATGTCGTAGAAGTCGGCGGCCATCTGGGCCGTTACATCGACAGGCTCAGCTAGATCGAAGGCTCCGTCCTGATTGTCTTGCTGGTCGTCACCATCGTCGCCGTGATCGGCTGCGTCGGCTCCGTCAGTGGCAATACCTGCAGCTGCATCCTGCTCGGCCTGGGCAGCAGCTGCAGCCTGCTGAGCCTGCTGGGCGCGGGTAAAGCGCTGCTGCTGCGGTGGATCCTGGCTGACGCTCTCGAACAGCTTGTCGAGGTCTGTCTGCTGCACTGGCTTCAGCTCGGGCCAGAACTGGGGCTTGATGGCCTCGCGGTGCCAGCGGTACAGTTCGACGGCCAGGGCTTGGGCCTCGGCGCGGATGTTCTTGTCTGCATGGCCAAAGGCCTTGGGTAGCTGCTTGAGCACGGGTTTGGGGTCGACGATACGGGTGCCGAAGTTGTGGTAGAGCGTGGTAAGGGCGGCGATCGAGGCAGCGGCGACCTTGGGCTGCTTGTGCGAAAGAGCAGGCAGCAGATCGTCTAGTACCAGGTCGGGCTTGTCATTCTCGATGTAGAGGAGCAGGGCTTCGATCGCGTGCTGTTTGGCTGCCGGACGCGTCGAGGCCAGGGCCTTGTCAGCAATGGCCTGGATTGTGTGGGGACGAGAGCGCGAGGCGGCAACGGGGCCGCCATATTTCAGGAAGGCGCACAGCGCAGCCAGTCCCTCAACCTGGGCAGCCACATTGGCATCGGCAGCGGCTCCCTTCCATAGCTCAGGGCTCTGATGGAAAGGCGTGAAGACGGGGGCGGAGGGGTCGGGAGAGAGGGCGAACTCTTTGGCGGCGGCTTCGTAGGCTTCCTTGCGCACCTTCCAGGCCTTGTGCACGAAGCGCTCCTCGAACGGCAGGGAGCTGAGGTCTTCCTGCTCAGCCATGGGCGGCGGTGAGCAGGGCTTTGTGTGCGGTGTTTGTGTTTGGGCGGTGGAATTAAAACAGTGCGCAGTCAGTGTTTTGGTTTTGGCGCAGAAAGTGTCAACAGTCAACAAAGAAAGAGCGACCAGGGTCGTGACTGCCCTCCTTACCAGAGACACCACCACTAATGGTATAAATGGTATAAATCGTACAATAGTTACTGCGGTAAATAACAGAATCACCGTCCTCATCCCTCTCCCTCTCCTCCCTCTCTCCCTCTGTCTTTCATTGCCATGTCACTCCTGCTCACACCACGCCAGGCTGAAGAGCTGTAAGTTCAATGCTTGTGATTCCCAAGTCACTCACTCATCCTGCTCCTTCTCCGCTGATCCCCCCGATCCCCCGATTCCCCGATCCCCCCAATTCCCCTCCGATTCTCTTCTGATCCTGTTCTATTCTACAGTCACAAGTCCATCGTCTCCTACTTCCTCGCACGTGGCTTCCACGACTCAGCTGCCGCCCTCCGCCGCGAGGCCGACCTCAACGCCGCCGGCTTCGACGACGCCACGGCCAAAAAGTACGACACCCTGCTAGAAAAAAAGTGGACGTCAGTTGTGCGGCTGCAGAAACGCATCAGCGACCTTGAGGCCAAGAATGCGGCCCTGCAGGCCGACCTCGCCGCCGCCACACCGGCCTCGGCCCGCAAGGTCGACCCAGCCACGTGGTTGCCGCGTGCCCCCGCCCAGCACACACTGCCGGGTCACCGCCTCACCGTCACCGCCGTTGCCTTCCACCCTGTATTCTCCTCGCTGGCCTCGGCCTCGGAGGACACCACAATCAAGATATGGGACTGGGACCTGGGCGAGCCCGAGCGCACGATCAAGGCCCATACACGGCCCGTGCTCGACCTCGATTTCGGCGGCCCTCGCGGCGCCACCTTGCTGGCCAGCTGCTCCAGCGACCTGACCATCAAGCTGTGGGATCCGGCCGACGAGTACAAGAATATCCGCACTCTTCCCGGACATGACCACTCCATCTCCTCGATACGCTTCGTGCCGTCGGGCGCAGCCGGCGCACCGCTGTGCGGCAACACACTAGTGTCGGCCTCGTGGGACAAGACCCTCCGCATCTGGGATGTCACAACCGGTTACTGCCTGAAGACCCTGACTGGCCACACCGACTGGGTGCGTGCGGTGACGCCGTCACTCGACGGCCGTTGGCTGCTGAGTGCCGGCAACGACTTCGTGCCGCGACTCTGGGATGCCAGCACCGGCGAGGCAAAGATCTCGTTCCTGGGTCATGAGCACGTGCTTGAGGCTGTGGCGTTTGCTCCCGCTACTGCCTACCCTCACTTGGCCGCAATGGCCGGCTATAAGAAGCCGCCGCCGCCCTCGTCGTCCGGTGACTTCCTCGCCACCGCCGGCCGTGACAAGCTCATCAAGATTTGGGACAACCGGGGCACCTGCCACAGCACCCTTGTGGGCCACGACAACTGGGTGCGTGGCCTGGTCTTCCACCCGGCTGGCCGCTACCTGCTCTCAGTGGCAGATGACAAGACCATCCGCTGCTGGGATCTGGCACAACAGGGCAAATGTGTGCGCGTTGTCGACACTGCCCATGACCACTTTGTCAGTTCCATCCGGTGGGCGCCGGACATGCAAACCCAGGCGGCTGCACCCGCTACCGCTGCAACTAGTGCCGCACCGCCAACGACTACCACAACTACCACAACGACAGCCACAGATTCAATCAGTCAGAAAAAACAAGACCTCTCCCGTATCCGCTGTGTCATTGCCACCGGCTGTGTCGATTGCAATGTGCGTGTCTTTACAGCCTGATGTTGGAATATCAAGTCAGAATGAGTGAAAAAGCTAATTAGATGGATCAATCACGACGAGACGACAAAAGTTGACTGCTGCAGAGTCGGGCAAAAAGTACTGTATACACTGTGTTTAGACCATCAGTCGAGCCGAGCAAGAGCCAGACCTAGCCTGATATTAACCTGCTCCTCCCTCTACCACCAGCCCTTGCCTCGCCCGCCCTCGGTACCGGCATAGCGCCGCTCCTCCTCTTCAAACAGCTCCCGCTCGACATCGGCCCGTGCGCGGTAGGCGCGTACAAACTTCCACGCCTCGGCGTCGGCCATGTTCCACGCCTCGGCGACCTTGCGCATGCGCAGCAACTGCTTGTCTCTGCTCTTGATCTTCTCGCGCGCTTCTCGCAGCAGCTCGACCTCAGTGGCAAGCTCTTCTGTCGTAGCCGGCCGCGGCGTGCTGCTCTTGGGCGGCCCGTCCGCTGGTAGCCCGGCCGGCTCCTTGGCCCACCGTTCTGGACCTGGCACTGGTGGCAGCGATTCGCCGTGCCAGATAGCTGTGTGCGGGATGGTGAAGCCAAACTGCCATGAGAGGTCGGCCAGCCAGTCGTCGGGGAAGGGCTGCACTATTTCACGAGCAGGCTTTGCATCGTTGGTCGGTGCCTTCTCTGGCAGCGGCAGCTTGTTGAAGTCGGCGGGGAACTGTTCGGTCACAAACCAGATGGAACGCCACGAGCCCCACGGCGATGCCACCATGTCCTTGATGCTCACCACCCGCGATGGCCCGCCGCGCCCGTCACCCAACAGCCGGCGCGTGACTGCCGTTACCCATGTGTCACGCTCGGTATGACGCCGGATATGCGCTACGCTCACATCGCTTGACTGGTTGTTGAGCATAATCATGGTGTATGGGTGGGGGACCACGCTGATTGTAAACGTCTTGGAGTCGTTGCGGAAATCTTCGCTTTGTGAGATGCGCATCTTGGTCCCAATGCAGGGCACACAGCGCGGCCGGTTCGGCGGGCACGATGACTGCAGTATCGACGACGGACACTCGGCTAGCAGCCCAGCCAGTTCGACCGCCGGCTTGACCAACTCGGTCGAATGCGCTGGCAGCGGCTTGAGCACGTTGATGCCCAAAGGGAACACGTTCTGCCATGTCGTATGCAGATGCGCATCTATCAGGCCCTTGAGTGCCTGCTTGCCCTTGACCGGATGCTCCTTGAGAGAAGTAGCCAGGGCCGCGTACTTGGACGCGATCGTGGCATCGTCGTAATTTGCCAGCCCAGACGGCTTCTCCACCTGGAACTTGTCTGCTCCAATTGCATCAATAGCCGTCTTGTATGTGCCCAGCCTGACGTCGCCCAGCGGGAACTTCAGCGCTTCTTCAATCTGCTTCTTCTCTCCGGCAAACAAACCAAGGCCGAGCCCGTCAAATCGCGTCAGCTGTGCAAACTGTCCATGCCGGAGATGCACCAGAGTTTCGTCATCGTACGACCCCATCGGCACGCAGCGCAAGCTGGCCAGGAGCCCTGTGCCCATGTGCGCCCAGGCAAGCCAGCGCATGAATTCGTGCTCCAGATCTGCTCTGATGCCCTGCCGTTTCAGAGTCGGATACAACGGGTGATTGATCGCCTCAGCCTGAGTCAACACAATCGGCTTGAAGCCTTTGGCCCACCATGCCCTGCGCCACAGCAGCAGTTGCTCTTTGTCCGCCTCCATTATCTCACTGTCTCTCTTCAGCGTAGTGTCGTAGTATGTGTACACCGGCCGCCGCTCCGGTAGTGGAGGCAGCACCGCGCGGTCCTCGTCCAGAGTCACAGACGAGGAGAACGGGTTCAGCCATTTCCAATCCGAGTACCATCTGCTGTCGCCCCGCGTCGAATTCGACTGCTCTGGCGGCTTGTGCGTCGACCTGTGCCATGTGATCTTGAGGTCGGGCACCTCGAACGACAGCGCAGGTAATTTCTCCCGTATTGACTCGGCCGGCACCACCGCCTCCACCGCCGCCACTGCCGACGACGCCATCTGCCGTGTGGACGAGGACCAGGTGAATATGGCGGCCGCAAGGACCGCAGCGATAAAAAGGAGCGTGCTAAAGCGTAGCCGAGCCATTGTGGCGGGCGTGGTAAGGACGAACGAGGGAAGAAAGAAAGTAGAATTTGAAAAAATGTTCGCACAGTGGCGTCGTCGCCGGGGTTCTGGTTGTTGTTCTTGTTGTTGTCGCTGTCGCTGTCGCTGTCGGTCGCGGTAGTGTGTGTCCCTGCCTGTATACGCCTTCTCTTTCACCTTACCTTCGATTGTCCATTAGTCAGTCACTCGACGAGGCAGGCACAGCCCGACAGCTGATTTGCCCCGCTTGCCATAGAAAAGTGTGCTCGACCTCGGTCGGCGATTGTCGAGGACCAAAAAACGACATCGCGGCACGCGGCCGCGCGTTTGGGTGACCACCGCGAGTCAGAAAGGGGATGCCAGTGCCAAGACCTGACTCGCTGCGCCGGCCTCGGGAAATCCCGTTTTTGTTCCTCGTCAATATATGCTGTCGATGAGGAATATTTTTTTTCCCTGGCCAATCCCCCCAAAAGACCGGACCAGAACTGCTCATGGCGGTCAGTCCTGATGCAGAGCACCTGGAATGGTGGGCAGACAAACTCAAGGATGCTACTATCTCGCCCCTGACCCGGGACTACCCCGAGGCCGCTGGCGAAAATGCTCACAAACGCCCCATTGAGGCCGTTGAGACTCTTGCTGTCAGCCAACAGACAGCACAAGCTTTAAACACTCTGACCAAAGATTCCGACCCAAATGCCTTCTTTCTGGCTGTGCTGACTGCTCTGATTGCTCGCCTGACGGGCGACGACGATATCAGTCTTGGCACCAACCATGGACTGAATGGCCCGGCATTTGTCCTCCGCACCTTCTTGTCTGTCTCGGAGCCCTTTGACGGCCTTGTGGACAAGGTCAAGGCCGGGATCGCCGAGTATGATGCTAAACCAGTGCCCTTGTCGGCCATACGCCAGAAGCTGCAATCCCAGGCTCTTTTCAAGTTTGCCGCCTTCAACGCCAGCACCGATAGCTTCACCAGCGATGCCACTCTCGACACCACTGACCTCTTGCTCACATACGAAATCCCGGCCTCGGGCCAGCTCTCTATCACCGCACGATACAACCAGCGACTCTTCTCCAGTTTGCGGATCCAGGCTGTCCTGGCCCAAATCGAGACTTTCATCCAGAGTGCTGCTGCAGCCACTTCTCAATCCATTGGCTCTATCGACTTCACCCCTGCTACGCAACGGGATTTGCGTCCTGATCCCACCTCCGATCTAGAATGGTCTGCGTTCAGAGGAGCAATCCATGATATCTTTGCTGCCAATGCAGAGAAGCATCCGCAGAGACTGTGTATCGTCGAGACCAAGTCTGATGACCAACCAGAGCGCAGATTTACCTACCAACACATCAACGAAGCATCCAATATTCTGGCTCATCACTTGGTTGATAGCGGCTTGGAACGCGGTGACCCCGTCATGATCTACTCATACCGCGGCGTCGATTTGGTTGTCGCCGTCATGGGTATTTTGAAGGCCGGAGCCACCTTCTCTGTACTGGACCCTGCTTATCCCCCAGATCGGCAGAACATCTACCTCGAAGTGGCGCAGCCCAAGGCCTTGGTCATTATTGAGCGTGCCACACGAGAAGCAGGGCAGCTAGATCCAAAAGTACGCTCGTTCATTTCCGATAATCTCCATCTCAAGACTGAAGTTCCCGCTCTCTTCTTGAATGACGACGGTGAGCTGTCTGGCGGACGCTCCAACGGAAGTGATATTTTCGACCCAGTCCAGAGCAAGAAAGCCAAAGGCCCGGGGATAGTTGTTGGACCAGACTCAACCCCGACCTTGTCTTTCACCTCGGGATCAGAAGGCAAGCCCAAGGGTGTTCGTGGTCGGCACTTCTCACTTGCTTTCTATTTCGACTGGATGGCCAAGACGTTCAAGCTCTCTGAGAACGACAAGTTCACAATGCTCAGTGGCATTGCTCATGATCCCATTCAGCGAGATATCTTCACTCCTCTCTTCCTCGGTGCCCAACTGCTCGTTCCTGCAAAGAATGACATTCAGAACGAACGGCTAGCAGAGTGGATGAGCGAGCATGGAGCTACAGTGACCCATTTGACTCCAGCCATGGGTCAGATCTTGGTAGGAGGAGCCGTTGCCAAATTTGAGCAGCTACATCACGCCTTTTTTGTTGGTGACATCCTTATCAAGAGAGATTGTAGGTCCTTGCAGAACTTGGCGCCAAATGTTAACATTGTCAACATGTATGGTACGACCGAGACACAGCGTGCCGTCAGCTACTACGAGATCCCCTCACGAAACCAGCACGATGGATATCTAGACAGGCTTAAGGACGTTATACCCGCCGGAAGAGGCATGTACAATGTACAGATGCTTGTCGTGAACCGCCATGATACATCCAAGCTCTGTGCCGTGGGTGAAATTGGTGAAATCTATGTTCGAGCCTCTGGTCTGGCTGAGGGCTATCTTGGCCTACCCGATCTCACCAACAGCAAGTTCGTCGCCAATTGGTTTCCCGGTCATGAAAAGGGGCTTGAAGAGGACCGGCGCAGGTTTGAGGGATTGAAGGACCAGCCCTGGGCCAAGTTTTACTTGGGGCCCCGGGACCGACTTTATAGAAGCGGCGATCTCGGCCGATACACTCCAACAGGCGAGGTCGAGTGCTCTGGACGAGCCGACGACCAAGTCAAGATTCGTGGGTTCAGAATCGAGCTCGGCGAGATCGATACTCACCTGTCGCAACACCGACTCGTCCGCGAGAATATCACCTTGGTGCGAAGAGACAAATTTGAAGAACAGAATCTTGTCAGCTATGTTGTGCCCCAGATTAAAGAATGGGTCAGCTTTCTTTCTGAGCAGGGCAAAGAAGATGAGCCAGATGACGGGTCACTTGCTGGCCGATTTGAGCGTTTCAGACAGCTGCAGAAAGATGTGCAGGATTATCTCAAGACCAAGCTGCCCTCTTATGCTGTGCCGTCTATCATTATTCCAATGAGAGCTATGCCTCTTAACCCCAACGGCAAGATCGACAAGCCGAAGCTGCCATTTCCAGACGCTTCCATGCTCTCAGCTTCTCGCCGACGGAGATCATCTGTTGTTAAGGATCAGTCTGAGTCGGAGCAGTCAGTGGCAGCAATCTGGGCCAAGCTTATTCCTGGCCTGCTGCCGCGCACCATCAAGCCAGCAGAGTCTTTCTTCGACCTCGGTGGTGACAGCATGAAAGCACAGCGACTTGCCTACCTGCTAAGGAGGAACCTTGGCACCGATCTTCCCATCAACAAAATCTATGCTTGCCCAAACCTGAAGGACATGGCTGCAGCTGTTGATGGATTGAAGACAGCTGACTCTTTGGAAGGCGGCCCAGGCGAGGACGGAAATGCTCAGTCGAGTGCTGCTCAGTCTAGGATTGAGTATGACTCGGATGCCGTGAAGATGGTTGAGGCACTGCCAAAGTCCTTTCCCAAGGCTGACCCCAGTATTCCTTCCAACCCTGTCGTCTTCCTGACAGGTGCAACAGGATTTCTTGGCTCCTTCATTCTCAGAGACCTGCTTGAGCGGCAGTCTCCATCAATCTCCAAAGTTATTCTCTTAGTCCGTGCCAAAGACGCGACAACCGCACAGTCTCGGGTCAAGCAGACGTGTCAAGCGTATGGCGTTTGGAAGGACTCGTGGGAACAAAGGATAGAACCTGTCTGTGGTAGCCTCGGTCCAGCCAAGTTTGGCTTGTCAGACGACAAGTGGAAGGAACTTGAGGACTCTGTTGATGTGGTCATTCACAACGGCGCCCAGGTGCACTGGATCAATACGTATGAGATGCTCAAGCCGGCCAACGTGATAGGCACCCTCGAGGCGATCAAGCTCTGTGCCCAGGGCAAGGCTAAGAAGTTCGCCTTTGTCTCCTCAACCTCGGTCCTCGACCACGAACACTTTGTTACCGAGTCCGAGCGAATCATTGCAGCCGGTGGCGAGGGCATCAGCGAAGAAGACGACCTCTCTGGCAGCAGGACAGGCCTCGGTACCGGCTATGGCCAGTCCAAGTGGGTGTCTGAGTATCTCTCGCGCGAGGCTGGCCGGCGTGGGCTCCAGGGGTCCGTCATCCGAGCAGGCTACGTGCTTGGCGATGCAAAGTCTGGCGTGACCAACACCGACGACTTCCTCATCCGCATGCTCAAGGGCTGTGTCCAGCTGTCGAGCCGGCCCAACATCAACAACACCGTCAACATGGTCCCAGCCAACCATGTTGCCCGAATTGTCGTTGCCTGTGCCTTCCACCCTCCCAGTCGTAATGGCAGCGGCGTCAATGTAGCCCATGTCACCGGTCACCCTCGCCTGCGCTTCAACCAGTACCTGAGCACGCTGCAAACATACGGCTACGCCGCTAAGCTAACCGACTATGTCCCCTGGGCCGCCTCGCTAGAACACTACGTCAGCAGCCACTCCGACTTCGCCCTCATGCCGCTCTTCACCTTTGTCGCCAACGACCTGCCCTCCAACACCCGCGCCCCCGAGCTCGACGACTCCAATACCGAGGCTGCTTTGTACGCTGACTCCACCTGGACCGGCGAGGACGTCAGTGCCGGCAGCGGCGTTACCAAGAACACCATCGGCTTGTACCTGTCATACCTCGTCGCAACCGGGTTCCTGGCTCCGCCCACCCTCAAGACGCAGGAAGGATCCGACCAGCCGGTCAAGGCACTGCCGACAGTCAATGTCAGCCCTGAACAGACCAAGGCCCTGGCCAGTGTAGGTGGCCGTGGTGGGTTGGCCTGAAAAAATAAAAATAAAAATAAATAAAAAGACCGTTTGAGCATCAATCGCCAACGTTGAAAGCATTGAAAAGTTCTGATCTGTGGCCAGTTGTCATGACTGGGGGGTAGGGAGTGCACGTGACTCGGAAGACCAGAGACCGGAAGGCTTGGCAAAGAGGTTACTTGTGGAATCTGCTCAACTCCTCAGACAAAGAGATAGACCACCATTTGCCCTCGAGATAGTCTTGTCAGGCAGCCCCTGCAAGTTCCTGTCTTGAAAGCTCTAGGTCCATAGGTCCCCATACTCATACTCCTACCTGCTCTATCTCAGATCTCCTTTTCCACTCTCCCAAGCAGCTCCTACAGCCATCTTGCTCCCCTTGCCTGAGCACTTGGACCCTCTCCTACCACACGCTCGTACTCACATCCTCCCTTCTCCTGAGCCCAAAGGGCTAAAGGGACACTACACCAGTTGTAGCATGCATTTCCAGATTATACAGAAATCGCCATTCTCATTGAGAAACCACAACGACAAGTATCTCAAGCTTCCTCGTCTTCCTCGTTCCAGTCAGGCTCAAAAGGGTTGTAGTAGAGCCTGGAGTAGAGCGGTGAGCTTTTCTGCTCCCAATAATACTTCACAACAGTTGCGGAAAAGCGATCACGGTTGACAAAATACAGTCCTTTAAGCTCAGGCGCGTGGAGTACGAACCATTCGGATATTTGGAATGCCAAAGCCCCTCGAGAACGTGACCTGTTTTTTTTTAGTAATTTTTTTTGCCTCGACGTTAATTCAGTGTAGCAAGAAACTATCATCAGGGCTTGAGAGGTGGTAAATTTTTCTTGTAGTGACTTACCAGTTCTCGTCATAGGGGTCGTCAATATCTGCGCTATCAAGCCTCAGTTGACGCAAATGTGGAAAAATTGGCCCTTCATGCTCCTGACTGAAGCCACGTCCGAGATGTTTTAATGCATAGCTGCCAAGCATAGAGCAGACCCTCAATTCAGGGTGGTGTTTTGCCAAGGCATTGATGCAGTCAACCGACAGTCTGTTTTGCAGCTCAAACTCCAAGAACAACAACGTGGTGAGGGAAGAAATGAGACGGATGAAATCTTCGTCCGTGATGCTGAGGGCGTGGGTGGTGTCAGGGCGGCTGTCCGGATCGGCTGCCAAGGTCAGGGCACAGAGCCTGGGAAGCTTGCCTAGGGACCGCAAAGCTTCTGGAGACAGGCTGGTCCCGGATAAGAAGGTGATCGAAAGCTTCATCAGGCTTTGACAGGTAGTAAGGAATTCAAGGGAAGGATTAGATCCCCCCAGCCCTCCCCCCCCTCCCCCCCCTCCTCCTCCTCCTCCTCCTCCTCCTCCTACCTCTCCTCCCGCTTGTGGACCCGCCGCTTCAATCCGGACTGTTAGGATTTGCAATGATTCTGCCATAGCCGCCGGCAGGAGGTTGGCCAGGGCTTGTATGTTCATCCCAATGTCAAGGGTTTGGAGGCCCTTGAAGGGCTGGGGATTGTGAGAAAGGATCCGGGCCGAATCTTGTTCTGATATCATGATCGTCGCTAGCTGCAGGGCCTTGAGGTTCCTGCGACTGGCAAAATATGACAAGATTTCCATATCAATTGCGGGGCATGACTGCGGTCCAAAGTCAATGTCGGTAAGTTGTGGTGTCGTTTCGAGAAATCTCAGAATCGTTTTTGAGTGGCTCTTGTCAAAGGGTTGATCCAGAGTAAGACACCAAAGTCGAGGACATTGAAGACTTAGGTCATCCAGGAAACTCAAAGGAATATCGCCTCCATAAAACCTGAACACCTCAAGGCTAGGTTGAATATACTTCTGCAGCCAGTTCTCTTCTTTGGTGTTGGTATTGTTGTTGTTGTTGTTGTTGTTGTTGTTGTTGTTGTTGTTGTTGCGCACAAGACCGGGGCCAGAAGCGTAAAACGAGTCGACATTGATTTTTTTCAACTGGGGGAATTTCAAGCCAGTGAAGGTTAAATGTTGAGAGCTATCTTCCTTGCCCATGAAATCCAAACTCCAGATCTTTGCTGCATAGACCTGCCGACGCGATTCATCCAGCCCGGCCAGAGCGCTGACTGGTGGGAATTTTCGCCATAGCACAGTGGTGCCTTGTTCAGCAAATGACTTGTTAACGAGTATTGCCGCTCGTAATGACCTGTGATCGTTTTCGAGGTGTTCTAGGATGCTAAGCAACAGCTCTGGGATTGAAAAAACGTAATGTGCGGCAGAGCAGGACATTGTTAATCTTAACGATGGCGAGGATGACTCGGTTGGTCATTTATAATGCCAAGAACCCAGCTGCGAACTTTTCTTTTGATGACCTGAAACCTGGACTATAATAAAACGCACGACGTTGACCCGTCAACTCTGATTGCCTACCGTTGGTCCTCAACCGGCTAAGTGATCCGTAACCCATTGGTCCGTTGACCATCCTGCACTTCTGGACGCTCCTGTCGGCCGTGCGGCCAGTGTCCTCCGGTCGCCAAGGTGGGCCTAGTATATAACGTCCTGTTACATACCACCCACCACCTTGCGCTTCAGCCTCCTATCATTTTCAGCTCGCGGCAACACAACCGATGGCTGAAAATCCTTTAGCTTACAGTCCTGATGACTCCGCGTCAACGCACTGCAGACCATCCACTCGCCGTGAGCAATCACAAGCACGGATGCGCCGGCCATTTCTGTCCAACAGCCACATGGATGGTCCCCCCGCCTGTTCTCTGGAAGGGTTCAAAGAGCCATTCCTCAGAAAGTGTCCATTTGACTTGGACACGTTGACCGTCATAGACCGCATCAACCCAGCTCCTTATGCTCTAGATGGTACTGGGGGGGATGGTGGCCTGGACGGATACAACTGGATTGTCGACTTTAAAGGGAGCAGTGAATTGTTTGTGTTGAAAATTGTAGGTCTATAGAAGTATAGAGCTCTCCCTGTGTGCTGGCTACCACATGGCAGTTGTCATGGTTTGTGTTCTGACTTGACTAATTCCTCTTCCTCTAGTTCTGGGACAATGACCCTCCCAGGCAGCTGCCAGCTTACTTCGCAGCCCAGCGAGAGTGCCAGAATGCTGCCCTACTCCAGATGATTCAGGAGGCTGTGCAGCCAGAGCATTCGGATTTGGGTCCGATTCTGATCAGACACCAGCCTCAAACTCGAAGCGATGCCGAGGCCAACCTGTTTGCCTTCTCCGATGAGAGGCGTTTGAAGCGTCTTGAACAACAGAGGAGCAATGGTCATATATCATCATCTCTACATGAGGTCACAACAATTCCACGTATGCGGAAATGCTACGGATGGCTGCAGATCACAACCGAGGACTTGTACAAACGTATGCCCCGAAACCTCCGCGCACGGGCTATTGACTTGGGCAAGATCAAGCGGTTTATCCGGCCCGGTGCCTGTTATTATGGCATTGTTTATGAGTTTGTGGACAAGAATAAATTTGACATTAGAGCAATTCAAGAGCCCCTTACTTTTCTGTGGCGCCTTGGTTTCAGTTTCTCAACAACACCATCTAGCTGGAAAAGTGGAGTCTTGATTGATCATTCTGATATTGTTCATCCTAGAGGCTGTGGATGGTGGGAAAAGTGCTGGAGCCAGGAGTACAAAAAGTGGCCGCTTGGCAGGCCCATGCTTCTGAAGGCACCTGGATCTGACAAGGCAAACACAGAGAAAGCAGAAGAAAATGTAGGCAAAAGTAGCTGAAATTGAAACCCCGTTAATAGCTGACATTATGCAAAGTCTCTGAAGATATATCACAGAACAGCATAAGACTTTACTAGAACCTGGCTGGAAGCAGCTAGAAGATTATTAATCAAATGACTACATCTGAACTACAGCCAAACTGCAGCCAAACACATGCCACAGGTTTGCAACCATGAACCTTGTGATGTCAATGTTTACATTTCTCCCAACTCATCTATGCCAAAGAAGAGATTCACCTTCAATCAAAAAACGCCCTCTTGTGAAAATGCCTACTATTCTTCAGGCACGGCGAGCCAGACAACAAGCCAGCCAACAAGCGGGGAGCAATCTTTTGCCGATGACCTGCCGGCCAATTGGGATTACAATGTCCAATACAGGGCAATTCCATGGAAAGACCATGGCAAGAAGCTGACGGGAAAGCTTGCCCTCTGGGCGTTGGCGATGATGTCCCTAAATGGCGACAACGAGATTGAGTACTCGTACCCAGGGCTGAACACATGGCGCCGAGTCGAAGACGGCGGCTTTATGCACAATACAACAGGGGAGAGGAGAACCCTCGGAAGGGGCTGTGTGAGAGATGACCCGATGTAGAAGGCGCACAGACCTGATAACCAAACCTCTTTCCTTCTCTGCGTGAAACGACAAGAGCAAACACAAGCATCACATAATCCACAACGCTCGCCCGAAGATTGAAATCAGCACTATCTTCAAACGGAAGCGAGAAATGAATATTCAGAATGCTATGGTACGACTCGAATCGTTTCGGTGATCAGTAGATTAACTGATGTGTAGGCTGAAACCCATCATTCATATCATCTGAAAGCATTCCCCTTACCGACTCACTCGACGATCTCAAAGATAGCCGTCCTCTCGCTCTCATCGATCTTCCAATGCAGGGCGTCAGGGTCTCTGCCCAGAACCCAGTTCCCCTCGCGAACAAAATCATCATCAGGCCGCTGATCTCCATAGAAATCTGTTGTCCACGGATGAAACTTCTTGTCCTTAAGATTGCCTTCAAGATCCCCAAGACACCACCAGCTAGTTCCCATGTAACGTTTGTTAACACCAATTCTGAATCTCTCACCTGGCCTCAAGTCATCTTTTGTGAGCTCCTCCTCATACTTGAAGATCCGCTCCCAGGTCAATTTGTGGGTAACTGTCACCTCGCTGCCATCACCTGGGATAGTCAGGAACTTAAGCCCACACTCTCGTAGGTTTAGAGAATCGTCGTTCATGATCTCATTCACACGGAAGAAACCAGGTGAGATTATTTTGCCGGTAGGCTGATCTTTATCATCCAAAGCCGCAAGGTAACCAAATGCACCCCGTGCAAACATATCCATGCCCATATCACCGAAGACTTCAAAAACAGATCGATAAATGAGGATGGTGATTGGCTCTTGAGGGTGCTTTGAGTCGACGATACGTATTCCTAATGTGACATCGAGTGTGGCATCAGGCTGGCTTAGGGACAGTGTTGGAGAAGTGGTCAGCCTGACTTGGAGCGAGACATGAGTTTCCTGAGGATCGTAGTTGGAATGAGAAAAGACCATTCTGAATAGCTGGTCCCGATCAAGCTGGCATGAGAAGGAGATGTAAAATCACGGCAGATAGGTCCAAATATAAAACCGCAGCACCAAGTCATGCTGAACAAACATCTGGGAAATTACGTAAATCTATACCAAGGGCGGCTAGCAGCTAGTCTATATAGGCTAAAGCTTCTGGATCTAGTTCAGCATCTTGGTCTTGAGTGCAGGGGCACCTTGTTGGTTGGGAGTGAATTGATTGGTATATACCTGATTAAAGAGGGTCTCAGCGCTTGTGGCCAAGACGCCAATCTCCATACAGACATACTAACCTAAAGTAAACTAGCTCCCAGCTTCCCTTCACGTCATGGACTTCATTTTCCTTCCTTCCCTGCAGTTGTGAGTTCAGAGACGACACACCAGTAGGAACCCGACACATTGAAGAGCCCCTACTCACTCATGTGTCGCATTATGCTGAGTGAGCCATCGGGATGCGAATTTCAAAGCACCCCACAGAGTACGGGTTGTATGACCTCCGACTTACATGACGATTGAGTGCCGGCCGGCCGGGGCCGATCGCATGACTCCCCTACGATTGTTATGGGTCATCTGGTTTGTTGGGTCGCCAGGACCTTGGTCTTGTTACTGGTCGTCTAGTCTAGACAGATTGTGGTGGGACTGGAATGGTCTGTATGATGATATTGAGGATCTACGTGTACAGCATCCCCCTTGGCCATCTGGCCGATCAACGAGCGTATTGTATGAGCGCCAAGGCGCGAAGCCAACCCACGTGACAATGCACGGTCACAGAAGTGTCGCCATTGCTTCACATCTCGATGTCGGACAGCTGGCAGCGCTTCATCACGTACGCTTCTGTACAGAAAATTGTCAGTGACCAAGAACAGTACCAGATCAAGTGATCTCCGGGTTCTGAAAGCTTACCCAGAGCAGCAGCTCCAATACTCTCCGCATTGCGGAACGGCACCACAAGGCCCTGCGTGTTCTTTCCGGTTTGCCATCTCTTAGCAAGATTCCGGGCTTGTGAAGGGGGGTTGCCTTTTGGGGGCACCTCATCGCCGACATCTTCGGTGCCATGCGCGGAAAAGCCTGCTGGATCACTATAATTCCGTTAGCATCATGGCAAAACAATGGGAAAAGCTCTTCAAGGATGCTTTTTACGTACGCTACCAAGGGATAGTTTGCAAGAGCTGTCACGGCATCAAGGTGTGTCATCTCATGGAGGAGAGTCAACGCCCCGATCGAAAAGTCTTTGAACTTGGCCCCTGGCGTACACCATGAGTCATCTCTGCGACCTGGATTCAGCTTCCACCCGTGTGACCCAGTGTACTGATTAGTTGCGGGATGATTAAAATAAAGTGGACAGATAGTTATCTGTCTCGGAGTGTTGCCCTGTTCTGGCCGAGACTCGGTCCAAGCAAAGCTCCTCGAATTACTGTGGTATCATGTTAGAAACAAACAAAGATATCATGCAGGACATAGAAGACGAAAAAACCCACTCGATGTGACAGACAGGGTCACCAGTAGGGGCACAGCGGACTGAGAATCTGTAGGGCGGATTTATTTCAACATCGTTTCGGGCCAATTGGCTCCAAAGAGCCCTTGCATGCGCAAAATCTTCATCTGAACCAGCTCCATTGGTCCGGAAATAATGCCTAAAACTTCAAGGAGAATGTGGTGTTAGCCATTCGTATTTTGTTGCTGGCTCTGCCAGAAATCCCATTAACTGGGTTGGTCTACTTACGCGACATGATCTTTGCTCGTAATAGATTGAACGGCCTCCTTGGCGAGAGCGACCACATCCTCCAAATCATGCTCGAGCTTTTCTTTGTTTTTTACGGAACAACCGCTGATGCTGACCACGTGTCGTCGGCCTAGAGGTGAATAATGTGTTATGCCTGTAGGCGATGCGAGACCACCAAAACACAGGTACACAAGGACAATCACCGCAATATGGATGATATCCTTGGTCGATGGCATGCTGGCTGCACACGGGTCGGCCGTTGGACGTAACGCAATGGGGAAACACTCTGTGAAAATGAGGATGATGTGAAGGTTGCAGAACGTTTGGTAAATTGGAGATGGGTGCTTCTTGCTTCCCTTTCAACACCAGAAGAGATCCGGGTTTTTATATGCAACCATTGCCTGTGAAGAGTCTCTCTCGAGGCACAGTGATCCGTAGACCTCGTTGGATGGATGCACAAGAATGGGAACTGCATGTTACGGGAAATACAACAGGAGGAGAAAGACAACATGAAAGCATGATGACATGATGATACAGTGATCACATCGATGTCTGCATCATCCCAACAGGGCATCGTGATGGAGGTAGGCAAGGCCCCTGGCTGGCATCCAGCGTTGGTAACTTTTACTCAGCCTTGTATCGAGAGCCACATGATATGATGCTTAACCCAGATAGGTTGGTGCAAACGGCTTACCCCTTTATTTCCAGGCTGCTAGCCAATGAGGTCGCCAGAGAGCCGCCCAGCGAAGGTCCACACCTGTTGAAACTGCATACATCCTGGGGGCGAAACTCAACTCGGCGGCTCAGCAGGTTCCATCCTCCAATTACTGGGCAATATTGGCTTGGGAGCTTTCAGAACGCAGGCGCTTCAGCAAACCAGGGACGCACGCATGTCTCAAAAGCAATTTTTCTTGTGCTGACATGACTTGGTACGTGGTCGTCGCCCGCCTCAGTGTACGTTTGATTTGACGTGTCAGCCCGTGCCTGTGGTCCCCGCCCATTCAGCAGCCAATAGGACGTCAATATTTGTGACTATCCGCTTGATGCCAAGACTGTGGGCGAATCTTGGCGCCAAGAGAAATCAACAAGGCTCGGGCCCCTGTCGCTGGCGCTACCACTGCGGGCGACGTCGACGGATGATATCACACGAGGAACTAGCAGAGACTTCTCATGAGCTGGCACAAAAGCTGCCCTGGTATCGCGGAGGCGCAAGGTACCTGGAAAGGTGCGCGAGTCCTCTCCCAGGATGCGCCTTCCAGAGATTGTGTGAATGCCGAGACGCCGCCATTGACTGTTCCCTGCTTGCTTGCTGTGCCGCCGACAATGCAGAAACCCCCCCTGGATGCCTTAGGCCAAGGTAAGCCGAACAGACCACTTTGGCTGCAGACTGACAAACAATTAGGTAAATGGAACAGCCAAGGTGTGAGGAAGCCTTGGCGCCAAGCGCTGGCGACAAGGCTCGCTCCCCTGAAGGCTGACCGCGCCTGTCGACTCGACACGCCGGCGCTAGTGCGGCGGACGAGGTCGACGGGTAACATCGCGCACAGGGCTAGCAGAGATTTCAGAGGGACTCGGATGCAGGTTGCACCGAGGCCACAAGGGCGCGAGGTATTTAGAATAGTGTGCATCCTCATCCTCGAGGAGTCCTCTAGAGATTAGTTTGAATACCGAGCCCCCATTGCCTTCTCCCTGCATCCTGCCACCCCTGCCCTTACACAAGGTCAAGGGACCCGAATGGTCAAAGCACAGGTACGTAAGGAAAGGCGCAGCAGAGAAGCATGAGACCCTCGAATCCTGCGTCTGTATGGCAGAGCCATAGATAATTCCAAACCCAATTGAACAGATAATTCTGCCTTGCCTTCAGCCTTAGAAGATCCCTAACAATGTCTCTGCCAACTTCCTCCTGTATTGCAGATGTCATGGGCCCGCGCAAATATCCTCGAGACTACTGCGGCAAATGAGACGCATTGTTTCCTTTGAAAGATGTCCGTACACACTTTGCCAGGATTAGGCACAGCACATTAAGTTTACCCAGCCCCAACATCCTCCCACGCGTTAGAAAAGCTTGTCTGGAATCAGTGATCACTTCAAAGGATAAAGCTATAATTAATCATACTAGGTGAGTGTCTTAATTGTCATAGTCTGAGTATAACGTGTCATCGAAGGGCCACCTACAAATTGTCATGCTGGTGTCAGACACACTGTTGTCGATCATCTTAAGGCTGAAAGAGTTGACTAAAAATAACAGGGCACCGAGGGAGTAACCGTCAGCAAATGCAATCGAGTGGAGCAACGGATCGACTTTCCTTTGTTCTTCGTACCAATGCAAGGGCAGGGTATTTAGCTCGATCATCTGCCGAACTGTGCAAAGTTCCTCCTCATCTTCAGAACTAAGTTTGCCAACCCTGTAATATCACGATCGCCTGGCCTGGCCTTTTCCCCACAGAGACTGGAGAAATTTCCGAAACCGCATCAGATTGCCCTACACGCATCTTTGCGCAAATACGTGTCGAAATCGACATTTTCAGCGAACTAATCAGGCTGGAGCTAACTACCTGATGGCGGCGCGTGTTTCACTGTTAATTAGTCAGATGCAAGTTGTCAAACGGGTGCCGTTTTGACACAAGTAACCCTAAAACAAGCTCATGACAAGCAGTTGGAAGAGAAATATCCGCCGATATACGTATACCAATTCAAACTACTATGCTACGGCACTTGGTCCACACGAGTCTGGCGTCACCAATGTGTGTGGGAGATTCAGGTGCTACAATAATAAGTGTGAATATGGGTGGGAACATCCCACGACAGTTAGTTTTTCTCTTTGGAGTATTCTGAACCCTGTCCATGATCAGAAAACCACACGTACGTATCAACAAGCCTTGACAAAGAAAAAGAATAATGAGAGAGAGAGGGGGGGGGGGAATTAGTCATGAAACAACTGTCCCAGTACAGTCCTTTCATTTTTTTCATGAATGCCCAACCACAGCCCCCCTGGGCTGGTACGGCTCCTCCAAGTCCCGCATCTCTTCCTCCACGGTCAACTCCTTCCCTCTGACAGCCGCAGCGTCATCCAGCAGCCTCTCAAGACTACTGGAGCCAACAGTTGGCACAGTACCCTTCTGAATAGTCCAAGCAAGGGCAACCTGACTCTGGATGCAGCTGATGTCAGTTCAGTCAGTTTCAACCTGATGTACGCTCGCTCACGGGTGGGGTGAATACTTAGTCACCTTCACATGTACAAAGTGGAGGCAGATGCTGAGGTCAGGGGTGGGGTAAGCAGACCACACCACTGTAAAGGAGAGAGCCCGGTGGGGAATCATCTCGCGCGCTCCTCTTCGCGCGGCAGCAGATCAAGTCTTTGGTTTCTGCAGGGAAATGAATTTTTGTCCAGCCGTAGATTCTGTAATCCAGAGAGTTGGTATGCCCACTTTGATGATGATGATGATGATGATGACGATGCTCCTCCCCCTGTGTTGTGTTTTGTCTGATAAGAGAAAACCAAAAAAAAAAATTCTTTGCTCAATGTTTGAATAGTTTAGAAAGAAGCGCACGCAGGGGGTGGTGGGCTTAGACAAAAGAAAATCGATATACCAATATATCGCACTTTACAAGATCATGCAATGCTTTCATCGTTTCTTCAGCTGGCACAGTGTAGTTGTAGCAGTGAATCTGCAAGAGGTCAAGGTAGTCAGTGTCCAGGCGTTTGAGGCTAGCCTTAAAATAGCCTGGTGCGATAGTCTGCACTGGTTGATGTAGTCCTTGCTTGCTGTTGTGATTTCTGGATATGACAGGCGAAGCTCGGAATGACTGTTCCTGACGTGATTTTTTTCAATTCACCCGTAGTGCCAATAGCTCGCTCGCACTTGCCCAGGCTGGTGCTGCCATAGCACCGGGCTGTGTCCTCTGCGATCCAACGGATCTTCTGGTGGTCAATGGACGTTGAGCCTTGGCGGCGCCAAGAAATATCGACGAGGCGCCCGCCCCTGAAATGTCCTCTTCATCCTTGACGCCAAGGCTTCTGATGTAGCTTCTCAAACTTAGAAGCGCGATCAGGAAGGAAAAGGTTCCAACCAACGAGATGTGACCGAATTGACCCTATTCTGCCTACTACATACAAGAAAATACATACTCTTATTGCTAAACTGGGGGCCTGTCAACCCCATCAGAGAGAGAGAACTAGCAAGTCTGCACACTTGCTGCCCAACCCTCTGAGAGATGCCTCCAACCGTCTCAGTTCAGTCTATTGCTTCTTTTCCCCTCTTTGTCCGTCCGATCTGACCCGATGCTCTTCCATTCGATCCCATCCCATCCCATCCCGTGCCGTATATCAAACGACCGCAAAGGGAGAAAAGACCGGAAACAACCTACTTTGTGGGTTGCTTCGTCAACAGAAACAAAAGTCAAACTTCGCTCCACTGTCACATACCACCGCATCCATGGTATTTTGTAATACACTCCCGCCGTGCAATTTCTTAATGCTCAGCCTGCTTGAAAAGCAAAACGCCTTGCAATGCAACAATCTCCCTCGCGCTCGCACACCTTCACATCATCCACACTTCTCACTGCTCAAGCAAAGCCAAAATAATCAGCACCCAGATTAATTGCGGTCATCAGATTGGTCTTTAGTGTCTCCTGGTTATCATATGCCGGCAAGTCAAGTTGATTAAAACACGTGTGACTCGTTGGCAGCCGGTTCTGGCTCGGATCACGATGAACTGCCATTCTGTTAGTCCTGGTTCCATGCTTATGATCTGGGGAATACTCACTTGAAAACTTGGTCGTCCCTTGCATTCCTTCCAGGTCCTTAAACCCATTCAGCGGCACCTTACTCGTGCCTGTAATGAACTGCAATAGCTTGGCACGCTCCTCATTACTCATCGCTCGGACAATGCGCCAGAACCAGGTCACTTGCGGGCTGTTGGCATTGTAATTGTGGTACTCGGTATTGGCCTTCCAGTCATCGACGTCGATCTCTGGCAGACCGGAAATGAGCAGTTCGAGTTCCTGCTCATCGAAGATGGCAATCAAGTCCGCTGGGATGATGTCGTGGAAGCCCTTGACAAATTCGTCCATCTGCTCCTTGACCGAGTCAAAGAGCCGGTACTGAACGATCTTCTGGACGTACTCGTGCTTGTTCTCTTCGGTAACGCTGACATTCCGCCCATTTGGAATCAGATCGATGATCTTGCTCTCGCCGAACTGCTCTTCCGTGACTGAAAAGTCTTCCATAATTGAATCAGTGATGTCGTTCTCCAGGATCCATTGCAGCGACTTCAAGTAGTCAAGGTCCATACTCTCGAGATCTTTCAAGCTGGGCTGCTTGCCAAGCATGCGCTTGTAGACAGCACGCGAGAAGTGGCAGTCTAGCACACGTCCTTCATGCAGGGCTTTGCCAATGATTCTGCCCACAAATTTGAAGTAGTACAGATGTTCGCCGTTCACCCAGCTTAGTTTGCTTGGATGGAACGTGGTCTTGTCGGCGGCAACCGGCTCCCAAAGGGCCCAGTTGGGGTTGAATATACCTCGAGCAAGAACCTGGAACCATTCTCGCGTGACGCCGCCGGCATCAACACCTTCCTCGCCGTTGAATCGAATATTGAGTTTGCCATACTTCATCTCATCGGCGCTCTTGTAGTAGAGAGCTTTGTACGAGTCTTGGAAGACCTGGTCTCGGCGCACGTTCAGTTGCAAAGCTGGCTGGACATGTCTTTGCTGATGGAGCCTTGAATGAATCTGCTTGGTGAAGTATGCCCGCTTGTTGTCAAAGTCCAAGACCTTGGGGTTCTTGACCAACAGACTGAAGCTACCGGCACCTTGCATCAGTTTCGGCGACTGCCGGATAATGTCGTTCAATATTTTACGGTGCTCGGTGGTGAAGTTGAAGAAGAGACTTTCAAGGCTGTCGTCATCTTCAACCGGGCCAGGACTGGTCGGCACCTGCGACTGTGTGTTTTGACGGGCCAATGGGGCATCCTTCAGGGAGGTATGCTTGCAGACGACCATCAGGGACTCGACAAGGGGTAGCAGAATGGTGGCAAAGGAGATAACGCTGTCTTTCTCAGACATGATGCTAAGGCATTCACTAACCTTGGTCCACAAAGGCCCCAAGGACAAGCCTTCATAGGAGGCGGTGAGAATGCTCTTTGCGGTCGAGTCATCGCCGTTATCATCCTTCTTTGGGGCTGCCAAAAAGTCCAGGGCTTTCAAGACCTGCAATAACTTGACTTGATCAGATCCCGGTTGCGAAAACTTGGACGCTATCGGACCCGACAGATCCGTGCTTGATTGGGCTTCACGCAGCACCGGCAGGAATTCTTCGATGTCGCTGCGGATCGATTCAGACAACCGCTTCACGTGGCCGATCAATTCTCTGCTGAAGACAGCACTGGTGCCCGGGATTGTGGAGATGCTTGACATGGTCTCGAGAGCAGCATGGAACGTTTCGCCAGTGCACTCTTGTGCGACGAAGATTCGAACGATGAGCTCGAGATTTGATTCGGGAATATGAGGCGGCTCAAACTTCTTCTTTGACTGCTCGTCTTCATTGCTCTCCTCCTTCTGCTGGTCTGAAGGAGGCGCATCGTCTGGCCCTCCACCTGACACTTCAGCTGGCCCTTCACCAGGCTGCTGTGTTGGTGGTGCAGTCGATACATCGGTCATAACTGCATCGTCAGGTTGTGCTGACGGCTGTGCAGGCTGAGCAGCTCCCCCCTGTCGACCATCATCAGCAGTTGCAGTGTCAGGAGTTGCAGTCTCTTCTTCAGCCTTGGACTCGTCCTTGTTGTCCTCGTCTGGCTTCTCCTTCTCTTTGCGCATAAGCACATTCAACGGAGCGGTGACAGCCGCCAGAAGCTCGGCCAAAGACTGGAGGCAGGGTGAACTCTCCATTATCAGCTTCCGATCAAGCAGGCTGATCAGATCATTGACGGGATACTTAGTCATCTTGGTGTCTTTGCCCTTTCCCTTCTTCAACTTCGAGTGAGCGCTGATATCGACCTCGCGCAGGAAGATGGTTCGAATGCTAATGCCGTGCTGAGAAAGGTGCTTTAGTGCTGCCAGACACTGTTGAACCACCACCAGCGGGGTAACCTCGTCGGCGAGGCCAGAGCTTGGTGGCATCGAGAGTGGCCGCTTGAATGGCTGCGGCGTCTTCAGAGAGCTCGAGGCTTTGGCGCGCAGTGACAGGCTGGCAAGACTTCTTTCGACAGCGGTCACATCGGTCGAGCCCTCCTTAAGGATGACGAGGATGATGTTAATAACTTCAAATCTAGTCTGCCGATTGCCACACACATTGCGCAAGATGTGCCAAAGATTGGCCTTGAGCGACCCCTGCTGGGGTAGAAACATGAGCCGCAAGAGGGTAGCCACTCCAGCTTTGTCGATCAGCTGCACCACCTGTCTCTTTGGGTCTCGGCGATTTGCTCGGCCAGAACCGTCATTCGGGTGGGTTGGAAGATTGGCAAAGGGGTGGAAGAGTCTTCTGGCCTGCTCACGACCCTCCTGGGCATGGCGAGGAGCAAGTTGGTCCAGAATCTCAGCTGGTTGCTCTGCGAGAATTGCCCTTCGCAAGGCAGGATCGAGAGTGGCAAAGAAATCGTCGTTGTCCATTTCGCCAGCTTGGCCCTGGCCAGCCGTCTGGGCCTGCTGGCGACGAGCCTCCTCGCGCTCTCTGCGGCGCTGGGCGTGAGCTTCTTGCTGACGGATTTCCTCGCGAATGTCTTCTGGAAGGGCATTCAGGAAGTCTGGATCAATTCCGCTTGCGTCTGCATTGCCGGTCTGTTGCTGGGCCTCTTCTCTACGGGTGGCATATTGCTGCATGATGACCTCTTCTCGAAGGTCTTCAGGAAGAGCTTCCAGATACTCTCGATCAATGTCGAGGCCAGTGATATCTAGCTGCCGGCCTCTGATGGTGGTATACACCCGTGGTTGCTCGGCCGGAGCTCCGCTGGACGAAGGACCGACCTGGCCACTACTTGCAGCGGCTTCCTCAGTCTGTTCTGAGGTATTGGTAGGCTGAATGTCTTCCATGGGTCCAGAATCAGCAGCCTGGCCTTCTGTCGAAGTGGATGCCCCTGTACGGGCAGTGGTGTTGGCCTCTGCCTCTGCTTCAGCTCGGGCTTCAGCAGCTTGAGCGGCAAGGGCCGCAGCTTGGGCCTCTGCCCGTTCGCGCTCCTCTTGTTCGACTCGAGCCTTTTCTTGGCGCTCCCGCTCCTCGGCTTCATGACGCTGCCTGGCTTCTGCTTCAGCCTTGGCTATCTCTACCTCCTTCAGCAGCCGAATCCGATCATCTTCCTTTTGCTTCCGCTGTCGCTCCTTTTCATCACGTTGCAGGTCAGGATAGAGACGCGACTGAATCTCTCTGGCGATGCGAGCGACCTTGTCCATGTAAGAGCTGCCAAAGATGAGTCGGCTCTCTTGCTGCCATCGGACCAAAGTCATAGCAGGGTGGAAGCGGGTGTAATATGCGACATCATCTCTGAGAGTATGATGGTGGTGATGATGATGGTGGTGATGATAATGGTGATGAGGGTGTCGAATATGAAAGGTGTTGACAGGGGTTTGCAGAGCGTCCCGGAGCTCACTTAGACCAGGGCCGTTGACAGTGAGATTGAGAGATTGGCCGCCATGAATGAATAGCGGTTCACCACGGGAGATGGCGCCCATTATGGCATCCAAGATAGCTCCATGCTGGTGGCCGGATCCATGCGTGTGGATGACAGTCGAGACCGCGCCATTGCCCATAGGCGTCGGCATGAAGCCAGCAAGCTCCGGAGGGAGACCAGCGCCAATCTCACGTGTGAAGGCAATTGCATCACCAGGCGGAATTGGAGGTCTCACTGTGTGATTGGAGGGTCGCTGCAGCAAGGGATTGGAGCCATCATCGACATCATTTCGGCCACCTCGGCGGCCGGGAAGTCTGGCCAAACCACCTAGGGCGGGTCCGATAACGCCGTCCTGGCCACCGACTCCCCGGGGCAGGAAGCCAGTAGGCAGGCCTCTTATCACCCGGGGAGCGCCATGGCGACGTGAAAAGATGCGAGGAGGCCGAGGGGTAGGATCTTCAAAGCCCCACTGGTCTTCAAGGAGGTCATCTTCGCCGTCCATCAAATTGTCAAAGTTGTCATAATCGATGTTCTCGTCCATGTCGTCTTCTTCATCCTCCTCATCGTCTTGAGTTGGGTCGCCAGCATCGTCGCCAGCCTCATCTCGGTTGAGAAGGGTGCCTTGGAGGATTGGAGGAATGGTGCCGCCGTCGTCGTCGTGCTCGACCCCCATGTTGAGCTCTTCGTCTCGCCCACCGAGGACTCGCAAGAGGTTATTGAGGTCGCTCTGAATGCCGTGTGGAGGCTCGGGTTGGATAGGGCCATCGTCGAACTCAATTTCATCTCCCTCGTCCTCGTCCTCATCATCTTCATCCTCATCTTCGGCTTCATCTTCATCCCACTCACCTTGGTCTTCACCGCCGTCACCAAGGCTATCGTTATCGTCGGCGGTGATTTCGCCATCTTCACCTTCGATGAGAATCTCAGCATCCTCGTCGTCGTCATCTTCATCATCGCTGTCCTCATCGCTATCTTCATCGCTGTCTTCATCGCTGTCCTCGTCGCTGTCATCGTGGCTGTCATGGTCATCGTGGTCCATATGGGGGCCGTCCATGACGAATTCGATGTCCATAGGAACATCGCCAGGTAGACCTTCGATGGGCCCATCAGGATGAGTATCGTCCTCATCCTCATCGCTAACAGGCTCGTCTCCATCTTGACCGGTGACCTCCTCATCGTAGTCCATTTCATCGTCGTACTCTTCCTCTTCGTCGTACATCTCTTCATCTTCAACAGCCTCATCGTCCTCGGATTCTGACTCTTCTACGCGATTAGGATCAAGCATTCCCAGAGCCGAGTTCCGGTAGAGATCCGGGGTTTCTTCCCGGTCATCTTGAACCTCTGAGACGGACGAGGCGTATGAGATGTTATCATCTGATGAGTTGCCAAGGACCGATGAGATGAGCTCTGGCGAGGTTAGGCTCAGTTGATGCGCAATCGCTGTCAGCTCATGCAAGGGTTTCAGGATGAACTTGATCACTCTCCTCGAAGAAGGGTGAGCAAGGTCAATCTCGGCAAGAGAGCTGGTGAGAACGGAGACGAGGTTCTTGTCAAACATCATGCGGCCAATGACCTTGTATGACGTGCTCTGCACGCCAGCAGTGCCCTCGGTGCTAGATGGCTTGGATAACAGGCGGTTGAACATATCACTCAAGCAGAGCAGCTTGCTATACTTGACCTGCAGTGTTTCAGTGGATGCGGTTGCATCTTTGAAGGCACGAATGGCATGTTCAAGGACAAAGCGACGAACGAACGTCAGATCGGGCTCATCATCGTTGTCTTCAATGATCGGAGAAGACGAGTAGCGCACCGTCGGACCAGACGTGCTCTTTTCACCGGTCTTAGCACACAAGGCCACAATGACTTTGCAGGCCAAGTCCGAGGTGACAATCTTCTTTCGGCAATGCAGCGACTTGTTATCCTTATCCACATAGCCAGAGCAAACGAGGCCTGTAAGGAGGTAGTTCAAAATTCCCGAACGGGGCTTCGAGGGTGTGGTGGCCAGGGGGTCAGACTTGCGTGAAAAGTTAATAAGCTCAATCTTGGTGCGAGTGTACGAGCTCAGGACTTCGACTAAGCAGGATAGTAAGAAGCATCTGTAGAGGAAGATGGGATGATCTTCCGGCTTGAATTTGGCACTGTCGGGGTCGGTGGGAGTGGCGACAATGGGACGGATGTCATTGTCGGGTTCTGAAGAGGCCTCATCCGATCGGTCAGGAAGACCGGACAGTTGTCTGGTCAGGGCGTTGATGCGATCGCTTGCAGCCACAATGCCGTTAGCAGCGCTGACTAGGCTGTTTTCAGGCTGTGACGAGCCAGCAGGATCTTCGGCAGTGGGAGGGCGCTTGCTGGTGTCAACCTGCTTCTCATCTTCGGCACTTTGACCCGTAGCCTGTAGCTCTGACAGGATGAAGTGAATCACTCCATCAGGATGCTCGACAACAGGAAGTTTCAAGTCAGAGCCTTTTTGCTTGATACCTTCAGGCTTGGTGTCATCGGTCGACTCGACACTGGTTGTGGCTTCAGGCTGAGTCTGACTTTGTTCTCCTTGCCCATCGGTCGCTGGCAGATCCGTGGCCGCAACATCTGGGTCAACAGGCGGATCCTTGAGCGCGAGGACAGAGGCAGAGGATTGGGGCAACCACTGGGCGAACTTGAGCATTTCCTGAGTCACATCAACAAATGCTTTGGGGTCGCGAAGGGCGACATAGTAAAGTTCTCTGGTATAGCTATGGAGATCCAGCGTTCTGCCGCCAGCCCGGCCTGTGAAGGCGGCTTTGATTTCGCTTCTCATGATCTGCTTGAGCGTCTCTTCGTCCTCGAGCATATGCCGCAAGATGACCATGAATGGAAGAAGCAGCTTGGTCTGGCCAACACCAGGAAGTTCTTTGATCATGGAGAAAAAGTATTGCAAATTCTCCTTCTGGGCAAGCAGAGTGGCCAGTTCTCGCTGTCGAGTCAAGATGACGAGCACTCTGGCAATTGACAGGGCCATTGCTCTATCCTTGCCGACCTTGGGAAGCAATTTGATCAAGGTATTGAACAACTGCTTCTTCTCGTCCATGTCCCAGACCGAGGTTGAGGTGAAGTGGGCAGGTGTGAAGGAGTCGAGATCTCGCGGCGGGTCAAAGCGAATCTCATCAGGTTCACAGTCCCTGGCAAGCAACTTCTCCACGATGAGCAAGATGGGTGGTACCCAGGGGTATACCTGGTCAGGCGCCTTTTTCGGCATCGATTGGGGCAGTTCAAGGAAGGCAATAAAGGCCTCAAAGCTGGTCTGATAGATCGACCATGTATTTCGGAAAACCTCGTCATCATGACTGATGATGAGACCGATCAGATGGGCGGCAGCAGCGACCCTCTTGCCGTGCGACTCAGTCATCTCCTCTCCCTGGGTTGAGATGAGCGACGTAATTAGGAGTCTGGCAGTAGCCTCCCAGAAGTCGACCTTGGCGGATTCAGGCGACAGCTTCTTTGCAGCACTTGAGATTAGATCAGAGAGTTCAAACGCCAATGTCTGATGGCTAGCAAGAAGGTTGTTACAACGATCCACAAGGTTGGCACGAAGGGATGCTCGCTCGGCCTCAATGGTCTCAATGGAATGCTTGGCTGACTGGGCAGCAGTTGCAGTCACTGGCTCAAGTTTTGGTGTGGTTGATGGTTTGGGCTCGGAGTCGTTCAGGATGTGACTAAGATCCATTGTCGACGAAGCAGATGGCTGAGTGGAGGAGCGGGCGGTGGCATTGGAGTCGATTCCGAGGGGAGGAGTGGCGGTAAGATCCTCCATCTCGGTTTCTGCTGCAGCATTGTTGAGGTGTTGCGTGAGAAGGGCATTCAGATCTAGATCGGGGGTAGAAAATATGTCGGTCGAGGTGGGAATCAGGCTCGGCTGGCCTGGCCCAGCAGGCGGATCTCGAGGTGGTCCGGCAATGTCAGTCTCACCAGCCGGTGCAGGCAGGCGTTGTCGGCGAGGGTTGGCAATCATAGCTTCACAATACTCTTCTGCTGCCTTGTAGTTACTGTACGGACCAGGGTTGGTTCGGTAGATGGCCTCGTGTGCAAGATCCTCAGGGTAACCCTTGTCCTGTAAAGCACGCAGCTTGTGGCCGTCAATGGCAAACTTACGAGGAGTATGGGCCGTGGATGGAGGATGGCTGCTTTGTGTTTTGATGGCATCGCCCTCCTGATCGCCAGTCAGGGTGTGTTTCAGGATGGAGATGAGTTTCTGAACAAGGTCAGGGGAGGCTAGGTCGGCATAGTCGCTGTCCCAAATGGCCTTGGTCAGGGGGAGAGCCTCCATTCTCAGTTCAAGCAGCAGCTGGTGGGGGACAAAATAGTAGGATTTGGAGGGATCAGGGCACCTCAACACGCTGGCCTGCGGAGATTCAACAATGCTCTTCGCGTTGGTCAGTTCGTCAAGAGTGTCGAGACAAATCTTCAGGCCGGCGCTTGGGTAGACCGTGCTCTGGCCAGGTTTGGATTGCTTCAGCTCCTCAAAGAATTCGAAGCCGATCTCAGCCAAAAGTCGAACGCCGCCTCGGTTCTTGAAAGCTTGGATGATGTAAGACTGGCAGGCATTGACCGAGGCTGTGCTGTTCATGTCGTAGAAACAATTACGGACGTATGACAGACTGACGACAAGATAGGCAAACCTGGCATCCTTTTCCAACAGGCTCTCGCCATCATGCAAGAAATAGGGCCGCAGCTGGTTGACATATGTCTCGGCAAGGGCGTCTGCAACCAGGGAAATCTTCTGCCTGGCAAACGGCTCCGGGCGACGCTTTCCCACAACGCCGTGGCCAAGGTTAGTGAGCAGGTCGTTGATTGCAGTGGGTGTGTCGAGCACAAGGTAGCGAATAGTTTTGAGATTCTTGAACGCTGGTGATTGACGATCCTTTTCCAGAGATTCTGCTTCTTGCTGAGCGTCGGTTGCCGAAGTGGTCGGGTCTGTACCGGTAACTGGGGGATTATCCAGTGCAGAGGCAGTTTCCCACACACCGAGGATTCTGTCAACATCATCGTCTCCCGTGGAGAAATGTTCGGGAGTGGTGGCCTTGGCCCAGGAGGGTTTGATGGTCTTCTGGATGACGACTGCTTCGCGGTTGCACGCGGCAGCGATGGAGCCGAGCAGGAGAGCAAGCTCAGCAAAATGGTCGGCAAGATTGACTTGGCCGAAGAGATAGGTCTGAGCGGATCGGGTGCCATACACGGGTGCATTGAAGACCTCCCCCAAGACGGTGGCCAGGCAGTAGACCGCGGTCAGACTTCGGACAAAGTGGGTGCCAGAATGAATGACGGTGGAGGAGGTAGGATTAGGGTCAGCCTGGGGGAAGATAAGGGGGGCGAAGTAAGAGGTCGTATCACGAGGTTGTGACTCTGAGAAGGGTGCCAGTTGTGTACAGGCATACTTGGCACGTTCGGCGAGAACAGGAAGGATCAAGTAAGGCTTTGTCTCAGCCAGCATATGGATGACTCCTGAGAGCTCCTCGAGGAAGCCCTGAAGACCGAAAGGATAGGAAGAAGCAGGAATGCTCGGCAGGGTAACAAAGTCAAGAATGATGTCCTGGGCGCCACAGTCGAGGAAGGTCGAGCAGGTGGTAAGCTTGCTCAAGAAGGTGGACAGGAAGCCGACGGCAGGGCGAAGATAATCGGAGACGTTCAATCCTGAGCTGTCCTGGTCATCGGAGTTGACATCTTCAACATGATGCTGAACCACGTCGACCTCGGGCGGGGACCTGGGAGGAATGAGAATGCCATCTGGGCTGATGGAGGCTTTGGCTGGATCAGGCACGGCGCTGGGCTGAATCGCGTCGTTGAATTCGAGAATGTCTCTATTGGGCAGCTTGATGGGGCGCAAGGTGAGCAGATCTGTGTCAGGGCGCGGCGGGGGGATGATCTCGGTCTGCAGAGCGGCTCTGCCCCCGCTGACCGCGTTTTCTGGCCCATCGAGCACCCACAGCTTCGGACCGGCACCAAGCTCAAAGGCCATGACTCTGCCAATGTGGCGGACGCGAGCAAGCATGACGATGATGGCAGAAGTGACTGCGGAGCGCAAGTTGGGGTGATGGCGCACCAGCTCATCAAACGTCTGGCCAAGCTCGCGCACACTCTTGGTCTCGGCCATGGCCTTGACATGCACGGGCGACTCAAAGATCTGGAAGAACTTCTCAAGCGCACCGGACGCCTTGAAAGCATCGAAACCCGGCGTGGTCAGGCAGATGGCCTCGAAGGCGGCAGCCACGTTCAGGATGGCGTCGACAGAAGCCGGAATGCCCGGTGCTTCCTGCCTTGATACGCTGGAGATGTGCCGGGGAGTGTCGGGTGCGACAGTCGGAGGCGGCTGGTCGTTTGTGATGGTGGCGAGAAAGCTCTTGATGATGCCGGCCTCGGCGAACACGTTGTAACTTGGCGGATCGTTATTGAGAAAGGCACAGATAGCCTTGACGGTCTCGCTCCATGTCTGGGCACCAAAAGCCGCCAGGTTGGCGATGATGCGCTTGACCGCCGCCGGCAGGGCTTGTGAGTCGACCAGACTCCGAAGCACACGATCTGCACTGGGGCCCTGGTGGCGACTGATATCGTTGACCATGTCGATGATAGAGCGGATGATCTGCTGGTGCAGGTGAGGGATCTGGTAGTCGGTCAGTTTGGTCTTGTAGTACGGCTCGATGCCCTGGCCGGCGCTGAACAGGTCCCACGCCTGGTCGACGAGGGTGCGCAGCAGCTTGGTGGTTTGGTCAAAGGCCGTAGCGGCGATCAGAGCGACCAGGCCGTCCTTGAAGTGATGGAAGTAAGTCTTGATAAAGTCCAGTATGCGGAGATGGATCCGCATCGCCTTGGCCGTAGTCAGGTCGAAGCCGGACACGTAGGCGGAAATGAAGTCGGCCGCAATGATGTTCTCGCCTGAGCGGCCGTGGCCCGAGGCCTCGAGAACGACGCGCGGCATGGAGAAAACGGCCTCTCGCCAGTCATCACCCTCGAGGTTGTCGCTGTCGCCACCGTCTTGCTCGATATCCTTCAGACCGCGCCTAGTCAGCCGAAGCAGGAGACCGTTGCGGGAGCTGGCGCCGAGGGCGGCGATGATGTCACCAGCGAAGATCTTATGATGGGCCAGTACGCCCAAGGTCTCCATGCTCAGTGTCTGCATGTAGCGGCGGATGGACGGTTCGCCGCGCCTCGGCTCCTGGATCAGGCTGACTAGCTGCTTGACTAGCTCCTGCGGCTTGATGGCGCCGGAGTCGTGGTTGAGGAGCTCGCGGTAGATGTCACCGCTGCCGAAGACGTTGGCCAGAGCGTTAATGGCCAGAATGCGCACGGCAAGGAGGTCCTGGCGGCTTTGATGAGATGTCATCAAGGCATAGGCAGCACGGAGCTTGTGCAGAAGCTCGAACTGCTGTTCCGGCGGCAAATCGGCTGGTATCGTCTCAAGCACCTTCTCGATGGTGGTGTTGGCAAGCTCAGCCGGCGTATACTCGATGATTTTGGGCCAGGAAGAAGCCTCGGCCGGCTTCTGGTCGGCGTGAGCAGTCGGCTCAGGGTCTTGTGTGGCCGAAATCTGCTGACGAAGCGGAGAGGGCGTGGCGGGCGCTGATGATGTGACCGCCGACGGTGCGGGCACAACAACCGGCGGCTTTGGTTCCTTTGGCTCCGCTGGCTTGCTAAACCAAACGACCCTCACAAGCACAGTGGCGGCCCATTCGCGATCTGACGAGGCTGCAACCTTGGCGCTGCCCTGTTGGACAGGGGTGTCTCGGTCTCGGCAGAGAGCACGGAAGTCGTTTGGATTGAACGAAGCCGACGACGACGTGCGCCTGGGCCGCAGAGTCTGCTGTTTGTCCTTCTCCTTGGCCGTCTTGACTGGCGAAGGCGGCCCGCGCTTGCTCGGCGGCAGACTGGTCGCGATGGGGCTGGCCAACTGGCGTAGTCGGTAGTGGTCGTAGCTGTAGAACTTGACCGGCAGCGAGCTCGGCGACACACGCTCGGTGTAGCGCTGGGCCAGGAAGATGGTCAGCCGCATGGTTTGGTGCAGCAATGGCAGCGATGTTGTATTCAGCAATGCGTTCAGTCGCTCAGTCGAGTTGTACAGCGGCCGATTGGCACACTTCTCCATCAACAGGCGCGAGAAATCGAGAATGGCCTCAACCAGCTGCCGGTCGCCATCTGGACCGAAGCCCAGTGCGACCAGCGCAGCCTCATCGCCATAGCCAGGGCTGCCTTCAAGCAACACTCGGCAGCCAAATGGCGTCGTCTGCGGGCCGCGGTCCAGGCCGTAGGTGATGATGACAGCCTCAAGCACGGCATCGAAACGATCAAGAGGGCCAACCCAGTGCATCAGATCGCCACGTGGATATGCCCATCGATGACCCCATGAGGCGAACAGCTGCGGCAGCTCAGCAAGCGGGGCATGTGTCAGCTTGTCGACGAACTCGGCCACGGCGGGAGACTGTGAGCAGATGTCAGTGTCATTCCGTCTATTATATGCTCTCCTTTTTCTGCTGTTCTGCTGTTCTGCTTCTTCTCCCTCTCATTTGTTCTTCTTTCTTCGGACGCAGGGGGATGCTCTTACCAGAGACAACTTGTGCTTCTCCTGCGGCTGCCTCGTAACCTTCCCCATCTTCAACGACTCACTGCTGCCGCGGCAGCCGAGGCCGCATCAGATTCTTTCCTAGCTCCTACTCAATCCGCCACAGCAAGCAATCGCAACGGTGTCGGACCGGATGTTGTGGGCACTGGGTAGTAACAACAGGGCGGAAGGAACGGGGGGCGAAGGAGGTGGAGGGAGGCGGTCCAAAGCAGATGCGCGCGTTGCTTAAGAAGGGCTGCTGTCAGACGCAGCAGCAAGAAGGATAACAAAGGCGATGGCCCGTGTTTGCGTGCGGGTGGGTGTGTGCTGGTGGCAGGAAGGGCGGGCTGCAATCCCTCACCCAGTCGGTCGTTCGATGGCTCGTGCAGAAGCCACGACGGTCGAGATAATGGGTGCACTGCTCAGGCCGGAATACCGGACTTGAGACTTCAGAGTGAGAAGAGGCGTCGTCGCAGACGGCGGATCGATGAAGGAGCAGTGGAGCGGTTGATGATGAATAGTGAATTGTTCGATGGGCGTCGTAAATTACCGGAGCTAAAGCACTGTCATACCGTAACTTACGTGCGTTCGCTTGGCGCTTGGCGTTCCTGTAAAAAATCGTTAGACGTCATCGCCATATAAGGGAACCTAGCCGGAGTGGAATGCTCTAGACCCAGAATGGCTAGCAACTTTGTTGTGGAATACACCAGAAGATGATGGGAATCAGAAAGAAAAGTCAAGCAGAGTCAATCAGATTGGACCTTACAAATTCTATCCAAGGCTCCGAGTGATGAAGAACCGAAAGATCTGTTCATTACATGATTACCAATTAGTCTGGCGTGAAACTGTCGTTATACATGTCATTTGATATTCAGCCTCTCGCTGATTCATTACTTCCCCTTCCATCGCACTCTCAGCGTTGTGGGCAGATTAGAGAGGTCGTTCTGGCGCTCGTCCAGGTAGAGAGTGCCATCTCCATCGCCCCGGACCTGCTTCAGTTGCCCGAGCGGACCGAGTACGCGCTCAAGGCCGGCGAGAGGCGCGACGAACTGCAGCAGCGCATCAGTAAATGCCTCATGCAGTTCTGAGGCAATCTTCACACTGGCATTGGCCGACAGGTGTGGCCCCGTGACATTGTAGACCACGGTCTGTCCTGCAGACGACGTGTCCGCTGTGTCACTCGCAATCGTCACCTGTGCACTACCTGCCGTCACCTGGGCGATCAACGCTTCAAGCTCGGCGGACTGGCCCTGGCTGGCCTGAGCCCCAGCAGTCTGCGCCGCAGCAATAGCAACAGGGCCATCTGATAACAGCTTGTCGATGAACTGGGCGCTGAGTCGAGTCGCCGACACTAGGGTCAGGGCGAATTCGGCGAGGACCTGGTTCCAAACCAGCTGTGTGGCATCCTGGCCGCTCTGTGCCACCTGTGCCCAAGCGTGTTTGCCCTCAACGCTCAGATAGTGGTTCAGCTCTGGCTCTTCCCTGTCATCCCCATGCGCGTGTTTGCCTTTTGCCAGTTTGGCTGCGATCAACTCGGCCAGCTTCCGAATCTGTTTTCGGTGCGCTCCGTTGAGCAGAGCATGGGGTGCGACGGTGAAGCCGAAATCGAAGAGCACACCGAGCAGCCTCTGGAGGTCGAAGCTGCTGAATGATTTCCCAAGGTTGGCGACATCTGTATCTGAAAATCCAGCAGCTTCCAGCAACAAGTGGATATAAGCCTCATTGACCACGTCTTTCAGAAGGTCGATCTCCTCAAAGTTGCCGATGCGATACTGTGCCTGTTGCCACACTTGCGGGATCTTGCGTTGGAAGAAGGACAGCAGAGCCGGCTTCCACTGCGCCTGCTTGGACAGAGGTCCAAAGAAAGCTGCATTCAATGGCTGTGAGGACGCCGGTGGCAGTCCATTAATGTTAGTCAGTCGACGGGACCAAAGCCCTGTTGTGATGTCAATTTCACCCTGTGCCAACACAGTTCGAGTCACGCGGCCGCTCTTGGGCGTCTCAAAGTCATAGTACTGCTCCTGCCCAAGCTTCTTGAGCAGTGTTTGGTTCTTTGACGGTGTTACCAGTGGATAATGGGCATAGATCGAATTGGTCGAAAAGTAATTAGGCAGAGCAGTGAGCACCGCCTTGTTCAGGGAGCAGCCATAGTCGATCGAAATATCAGATTCAACAAACTTGAAGGCCCAGTTGGTCAGGTTCTTCGGTGTGCTGTCGATCGTGTAGAAGCGGTCGCTTCGCACCAGAGCCACAGCATCGGACAAGATGGCACGAGAGATGGTAAAGTTGGTGCATAGTCCGCTTCCTGGTGACATTGGCTTTTTGGTTGCCTCTATAATGACGCCGGGATATAGCTCAACATTATCCGGGTGCCCGTACAGATTGCGCAACTGCTCCTGGATGTACGGGTCCGGGTTGATATCCTCGAATGTCTTGTGTGCGGTTAGCTTGAAGTACTCGCGGAACTCATTCAGACTGGCAAGGTTCCACGAGCGCGCCTGGACTATTCCCAGTATCTCTACTGACCGCAACACCTCAGGCACATGCAGAGCTCCAAAAGCGCCGGCAACATCGTTGACACTGTCAATCCAGATTGCAGCCAGCTGGTCGTCTGGCAGCGTGCCATCTGGTTGGCGTTGAAGATTGTGGAATGGTCGTTGTAACGGATCGGCTGGAAGCGCGTTCGACCACTTCTGCAGGGCAATCAGCACTTCTGGCATAGACACGCTCGCGGGATCCTTGTCGCCGAGCAGCTGCTTGAATTGTGCTTCTGACCAGGCCTCATCACGCTGCGAGAGGGTGCTGTGCCAGCGATAGATGGCATTGAACTCGGCCGACACCTGGTTACCCGTGCCCTCAGGGATCTTGTCCCTGACTAGGGATTTTTCCTCCGATGAACGCGGGTCCAGGTTCCACTTGCTATTGACCGAGTTCAAGTTGAGGATGGTACGGACATAGTCTTTCAGGATCATGTTGATGTACAGCCCCGTCGTCACCAGCTTCCCTGTCTGGAACAGAACCTCATCATATTCCTCCTCTGCATCCGGCCCGGCCGGTCGGCCATGGGGACGGCGGATAGAGGAGAAGCGACCGTTCTCGTCGATCTTGGCCAGGGTCTCAACGGCGTGGTTATGGAAGCGGTTGTAGAAAACCAACAGCACGCCTACACCCGGCGGAAAGCCGAGGACGCGCTTGTCTGAGAAGCAATCGGGCTTGAGCTTGCCATCCTTGCCCGTGCGCACCAGCAGCTGGTCCTCACGGCTGCTCCCATACAGCGGGGCCAAGTCGAGGTAGGAACTTGTTTCGGAGATTCGAAAGTCTGAGTGGCTTGTGTGGAAGATGTCGTGGATGATGATGGTTCCAATGTAGAAGAGCACGGAGCTGATGCTGTTGGGATGGGGCACAAATGTCTTGCGGGCCAGCAGACTGTCAAAGACGACGCCCGGATCTGGCAGAGCGACGGGCTGCTCCCGCTTTGGTCGGACTGTGCGTGCATATGGCTGGCCGGCAGCACCAAGGTTGGGGTACAGCAAGGAGTTCTTGCTACCATCGGCCTCGCGGAAAGCAAATTTGGCGCCCAGACTGGTCAGCGGCGGATGCTGGAGATCGTCCCACAGTTGTTTCAGAAAGAGTTTGGTCACCGTCTCACTCTCGACAGACTGATACGGCAGATCGGCAGCCAGCTGGATGATCCTTTCCATCAAGTAAGTCTGGTCGTTGATGGGCTCGCCGCTGATGCTGGACAGCGTCACCTCCGTCACTGTGCGGGCATTGCGAAAGTTCAGTGCTCGCAGTCTCTGCAAAAGGATTTGGCCCTCATCTGTACCCTCCTCCGAGAAGTGCGAGGAGGAGGACGAGGGCCTGACGGCTGGTCGCGCCGCCACAGCGACCGTTGGCGATGGCGTGTCTGTTCCATTCACGGCCTTGGCCTGAGCCGAGGCATCTCCCTGCCGGGACTGGGACGCCTGTGAGCCAGTACTGCGGTTGGAGACGCACGATAACCACTTGAGAAGGCTGGTCATGTTGAAGATGGTGATGATGGTGATGATGATGATGGCTAGGCAATCAAGCTTACCAGACTTGCATGCCGCTACGAGGACGCGTCCATCGGGGGGTGGAAATCAAGTGAGTAGATGGGAGGGGGGAATCAGTCATAGATGCCACACACACACAGAGGGAAAGGAAACTGGTCTTATACAGTACAGTACTTTGCTCTTGATGGAGCCGCGAGCACGTTCAGCTCGCCTGGCCATACGATGCCAGGATCATAGTGAATTCCGGAGGGAGCTTCGTTGGGGCCAGTGGGCGATTGTGGCTTGAAGAATTCGTGACAATCCTGCTAGAACATATTAGGCTGGTGCGGGTAAGGCCAAGTCTAACCAAGCATCTAGTTTGAGTAAGGCAACTGCCTAGTTAGTGCTCCGTACCACTGAGGGTGCGTAGCTACAGGGCCTAGCGGGGTGTTAGTTCTGCTTAGCTCTGGTTAGTCCTGGTTAGCCCTAGCTCGCCCTAGTTAGTTCTTACCCACTGTCGCTCTCGGCTAGTGCATCCCTGTAGAGTCCCACCACTTTGGGCACCGCCGAGCCTGCATTAAATTGCAAGGTCGCTTAATTATAGCTAAAAGGCTAACCAATGCGCCCTGCATAACTGCTGCTGAATATTTCTCGTCCGCTAGTTAGCAGCACTAATCACCCACTTACACGTTACAACCAACAGCAGTGCAAGTAATTCAAGTAAATACTGTCAGCTACAGACGGTGTAGTTAGTCCACTTAGACTTTCCGCAAAGACAAAACCGCTTCTTTTTGCTGTTGACAGGTCGCGTGGCAACCCTAGCGGCAATAAGTTTAACTGGAGGAGGAGAAACAAGAAAAGACACCGCTGACAGTTCAGTTCCACGACGCCCCGACACGCTGATTCGCAATTTTGTGTTTTTCCCTGATCGACTGCATCTCGTACCGGGGCTTGCGTCGTTCCTTCCTTCAATCACCCCCCCCCTCGCCCCTCCCTCGCACCCCTCCCCTCTCACCCCTCGCACCCCTCTCAATCCACTAGGATCTTGATCTTTCGATCTCGATCCCAAATATGGCGTCGAAAAGCATCACGCTCCAGATACAGCCGCGGGGTTTGTTCCCTTCCCCCCCTCCCACGACAGCCACAATGTGACCAAAAAAACTGACACACTGCTGCTGCAATGGTAACACAGGCAAGCCGGTCAAGAAACTCCCCACCTCCGTCTCCCTCCCGCCCTCGGCCTCGGTCGCACAGCTGTACAGCTCGGTCGCCGCACCCACCGGCTTCTCCGTCCACCGCCTACGCCTGACCAAGGGCTCTGATGGAACCGTGATCCCCAACACCGCGGACTCATCACTCGACGCGGCCGGGCTGCGTGAGCAGTCGACGGTGGTGGTCAAGGACCTGGGCCCGCAGATTGGCTGGCGGACCGTCTTCGTGATCGAGTACCTGGGGCCGATCCTCATCCACCCGCTGGTCTTCGGCGTGCTGCGGCCGTACCTCTACGCGGATGCACCGGAGCAAGCGTCGCAGCTGCAGACACTCTCGCTGCTCGTGGTCGTGGCACACTTCATCAAGCGCGAGATCGAGACGCTCTTCATCCACCGGTTCTCATCGGCGACGATGCCGCTGCGGAACCTGTTCAAGAACAGCGGGCACTACTGGCTGCTGTCCGGGGTCAACATGGCGTACTGGTTGTACAAGCCCACATCGTCCGCCGCCGCAGAGCCGCCCAACCCGGTCCTGCTCTACCCGGGCCTGGTCCTCTACGGGCTCAGCGAGATCGCCAACTTCAACGTGCACGTGGAGCTGCGCAACCTCCGCCGCTCCGGCACCGCCGAACGAGGCATCCCCCACGGCCCACTCTTCAGCCTGGTCACTTGCCCCAACTACCTGACCGAGGTCCTGTCCTGGGTCGGCGTCTACCTGATCAGCGGGCTCAACTGGAGCGTCCTGCTCTTCCTCGCCGTCTCCACCGCCCAGATGGCCCAATGGGCTGTCAAGAAGGAGCGCCGCTACCGCAAGGAATTCGGCGACAAGTACAAGCCAAAGCGATACACCATGCTGCCGGGTATCTGGTAGACCAAACAGAGACGAGAGAAGACAAGACAAGAGACAGTCACTCGCTCGCTAGTCACAATACTCTCCCTCGGCTCAGCTCAGCTCACCCTCCCTCTCTTCAGCCGCACTATATCTATTGTAACCTTGCTGGAGTCAGTCGTCCAATCATTTAATTCCCCCCTTCCCCCCCAGTAACACACCAAGGTTTCGGCCCCTTTCCCTACCTACCGCCCCCCCTGATCAAGACTACTACCACTACGCGTGTACAATGTACTAAGACGGTCGCCAAGTCGCTACATCTTGTCTCATCTTTTCGGGTCCTCCTTCCCCCGCGCTTCTCTCTCTCTATATATATGTATCAAATATATAAAAATTGACCGTATAGATAGGCCAGTATTTATATACATGTGGAAGAGCTTTCTCCTTCTTTTATTCAACCTCCCCCATCCCGTTTTACTGTCGTACACCACTTATTCTCGTTGCTTGTACGTGCTTGTTAGTTCTCATTCTCACCACTATCACTATCACTAGCACATGCTAGCTGATGATGGATGTTGATCACTGCGGGGTTGGAACACTAGTTTGTAGATGGTGTCGTTCATACGGATCAAAATCATCAAGATCAAGATAGATGACCTACTTTAGCGCTCGGCTGCCCTTGAACTACTGTATTACTGCACTATTACGTGCGTATCTCTCATCACAACCCACAGATCGAGCGGCGGGAACGGGCCGGAGACAGTGTTGCACAAAGTACCCACCGCCCGGACACAGTCATTTCTATCTACAGTATTCTTCCATGGCCTAGCTTGTCTGTTCGCTCAAACTGAAAACTCCCTTGTCGCTGCTTAGCTCCCTCTTGATACAGCCAGTCTTGCCACTTGAATTACTAACCTTCACTGATACAATGTCCACCCTGCCGCTTCCTGCCAGAGACAGTCACAAATCATGCCTGCCCTCCCCACAATGCCGACAAACAGATGTACCACGCCCTCGTGGCGCCTCCGTCCAGCCAGTCAGAAGAAAAGTTGGTCTGTATGAAGAATTCCAAGGCTGTTGTCGGGTTGATGATCCCCAAATTCGAGTAGAGAATCCCCTTCCATCCTCCGCTCACGTTCCACGCAGGATCAACTGCATTGTCGGCAAAATACGTTGCCCACTCTTCCGCCACAAACTGATGTGTCCGTGTCAAGGTTGAGAAGGGCATCAGCGGGATCATGTGAATCCCTTGAGTGTACTCGAAATTTGGCCCGAAATACGTCGTGTGGTCGGCCTTGTTCTCAAACAGGATTCCCGTGACCTTGTTGCCGATGAATTGAGCTGGCTGGTTGCTGTTGGACGACTCCATCAGGAAGTAATTTTGCAGACTTCGCGCGAGCACAGCCAGCATCAGATTTCCTCTGGCTTCCATTGATGCATCGCCGATTGTCTTGCCCCACATCTTCAGCCCGTATGCGTGCATTGCATCTTCGGAGCTTGACTCCTCGTCTTTGCCGTCTCCACTCGCAAATAATCCCTTGGCCCAAGAGTGGCCGTTGTAGAAATCGAAATTCCTGAGTATGGGAAAGTATTGATCCACCGAGCTCGGATTCGACGTGTCTCTCGCCAGTGCGTTCACGTAGTCCTTGTTTGCTGCCAGCCATGATGGGTCCAGATACCCAATTATTGCAGCTGCCTGGAGGAAGTACCCGTAGTGAAAATGATGATCGTTGTAGTACGAGTTACCAAAATCCGCACCCGAGTCCCCAGTTGCATAGCTTGCTGACGATACAATTCCCTTCCAGTCAAGGTCGTACAACAGAGGGTATTGCTGCTGATTGCTGCTGAACACGTTGAACGCTTCCTTGAGCTCTGCCAGGGCTGACGAGGCGAGTGTTTGTTGCTGAGTAATGTTGTTCATCGCAAATACAAGCGTCGCGAATTTACTGAGGCCTTTGCCACTGTAGTACATGCTGTTGAGATTCGTCTGTGCCGACATGTTCTGCGAAGCTTCTGTCGCTGCAATGTTTTGGGCAACAGCGAGTACCGCTGGGCTCAGAACTTCTTGCACCTTGTACGCTCCGTCGGGCCTCCAGGGCATAAAACCCATGTCTGTAGGCAATTTCTCCTCCAGAACCCAATAATCTGCCGACACAGCTCGTGCGACACCGTTTGTCAGTGTGTCCAGGGACAGGCTCGTGATATTGCCCAAGGTGCTGTTGTCGAAGGACTGGACGTGATGCGGAAGCGCAAACATCAGCAAAGTCGAATTACAGGCATATCGGCCACCCTTCTTCCATGACAAGCTGTATTGCGCAGTGTTCCCATTCGCATAACCTGAGATAGATCCAGCAGTAGGATAAGTGCCAGCTGCGTTGTCGTACACAGAGTCGTCGGCTCCACTGGGAAGCTTAGCGATCTGGATCACACCCGACCAGTTGTTGATTCCTTGCAGCGTCGTGCTTGAAACAAGTTCGAAGTTGGGAGCAATTCCATTGTCAGAAAGGGCGTAGAGAAGCCAAACTTTGCCGTCCTCGAGCGTGATCTTGTATTTTGATATCCCAGATGACGTGATACTAACAGCGCCAACACTTCGAAAGAACACACTGCTGTGAATAACGGGCTGACAGTTCGTGTATAACCCAGTTACAAATCCCATGCCCTGCACCACTGGCACTGTGATCACTGGCGAGGCTCCCGACCAAGGGGAGAGATGGACATTAGCTGAGAGAACCTCCAGCGAGTCTGTGGTCAAAACTGTCTCGTTCTGCAATTCCACCGCCGACAATACTAAGGACTGGATGCCCAGCGGATTGATATAGTAGCTCGCTGGCTGGTTTGGAATCTGCGTGTTAGGCGCCCCAAAAACCTTCTGGCTACTCTCAATGTGAGATATCGCGAGCCCCCAAGACTCGGCATTGCCACTACCCTTCGCCCAAGTCAATGAGTAAGGGCCTGGAAAGGCTGGGGAGCTTTGATCACCCAAGAAGAAGTTCGAGTAGAACTTGTTCGTCTGAATGGGCCCTGTCTGGTTTTGTATGCCTAGCCGTGGGACGGGATGGCCGGATTGCTGTAGAATGTTGGCCGGTGGTTGGCGAACATCTATGGGGAGAAAGATGTCTTGGCCATCACAACCAGATGAAAATACGCATGCTGTTGGTGAGCCAGTGGGGTATGAAGATAGATGGGAGCTAACAGTGACTGTTTCAGCAATGGTAGAAGTCTGTGTTGATGCTGCCGAGATTGTGGTCTGGGATAAGACAGTGCCGGTAGTTGTCACCACTGTAGTAGTACCAAACGATGTAGAGCTTCCCTGCACATCAGTTGTACTGTACACAGAGACGAATGTGATGGTATCTGTCGTCTCAACCGAAAGCTCTGTAACCGTCGAGCTTACCACTACCGATTCTATCGTAGAGAGTGGAACTGTTACTGTCTCTGCTAGAGTGCTGGTAGGCTGAGTGGCCGTGGAGTTGTCAAACGGGGCAATCGTATCAGTAGGAAGCAATGTTGATTCCGATACACTCGACAAGTTTGTGGGGAAAGGCAGCGATGACGGATGTCCATCAGTCTGCAAGGTAGTGATAACTGATCCGGCAGTCTGTGGCCCTTCCGAGGCGCAAGTAACAGTTGGCGTCTGAGTTGATGGCAGATCTGTGGAGATGACAGTTTGCAAACTCAGGCTGGCATCTCCAATTGTGACCGCTGATGTCAAGGCAGACGAAACACTAGATTGGACATCTGAAACAGTGACAGAGGTTCCAGGCAAGCTGCCTGTCTGTACCGCTGATGTTAGTGCATTGCCGTGGTAAAAGCATTCAACCTCCCAGAGGGACTGAACAAACTGTGGGACAAGAGGAAGAATAAGGGGAAGGGGGAAAACGCAAGGAAGTGCAGCAGCAGAATAGACCTGCGGTAGAATTAGCAAGACTGATATCTTCCTGAAACGCATTTGAAAATGACAACAAGGTATTGCAACGGTTTCAACAGAGTGATTGGCGCGAGGGACACAGGTCAGGCGTCCGAAAGGAGGGTTCTGTTGTCGGTGTTGTTAAGGATGTAAAGCTGGTAGAGTTCCAGGCAGGTGTGGTGTGGCACAAGAGGTGGCTGTCAAATCGTACCGAAACAGTGTATGCACTGGCAGAAAACTAAGATTTCCATGCAGATGCGCATTGTCGTCCTCATATACTTATCCAACCGAGCAGTGGAGTCAAGTGGTTGGAAAGCTTCCAAGACCACTCGGCTGCCCGGGGATGCTGCTCCAACGCCTTTGGTGGGGAACTGTCATACCAGAGGAGGCCATGTGAACCACGATGACATTGATAGGGTGCAGTACTTAGTGGACAAGTCTGATGGTTGCGACAAGAAGTCAACAAGTCAAGAGGTCAAGAAGTCTAGACAGGTGTCGAGGGGTGTCAAAGATAAAGCTTGAGTCAGACAGAGGATGGAGTGGAAAGTCAGTAGTAGGATGATGATCTAGGTTGCACAGTCTGGGGGATCTAAGTCCTAATAATGCGGCTGGTGATTGATGCGTAGATGAGGGAACGATTGACTGCTGACCTCCAGCAGGGAGTGAGTGAGTTGAGGAGTCGGGCGAAGAGCACCTACCAATACTTCAGATCATCTCAAAAAGCATAGGACCAGGCCACGTAATCCGCCCGTGGATGGAAGGAGCAATCCACGAAATGTCCATGGGTGCTGTAGCTCAGGTGCAGTCCAGAAGCCAGGAGCGATCCAGCTGAAATTCGTTCCTTCCCTCACCATCCCACCTCCACAGCGAGATAATCGAAGGTCAAAGGTCAACAAAGTCTAAGTTAACGAGATCAAGGGTTAACACTAATAATTCTTAATTAGGACCCGTTGCCAAGCCCCGGCCAATCACGCTTTCGGCGGCGCCCCAACCCAATCTGTCACACGACAGGCCATCTCGAACTGTAGCAAGAGCGACCCATGCCGCCGAGGGAGCCGAAAAGAAACAAATCTCGAATCTAGCAACTACAGAATCCTTAATGTGGCAGGAACAATGGTGAAAATACCCATAAGCGACGAGACAGTTTAGTACAGTATTAAATACCCTTGGACACACTTTGGCCCCTTCTCACACCTTGGGGCGTTGCATTGCCCGAATAATGCCCTGCTTGACCAACACCCTGGGCTTCGTTGCATCCTGGAAAGTGCTCTTGGTCGTCCATTCAGGCCCCAAGGGAAGCCTCAAGCTTCGCTCATATTGCTGTCTTGACTCAAACGGATGGGGCAGTTCCGTCGCGAGGTACTTCCCATTCTTTTTGACTCGCTTCTCGTTGATAATCACTTTTTCCAATTTGGCATCTTGACGCTTCTCGGGAGCAACGCCTTGAATCGTCGTGACAAACTTATTCTTCGTCCGGTTTTGATATTTTTTGCTGATGCCGGCCCCGGTCCAAGCTCCCCAGCCAGGGAGGGCGTTATCGATGATTTGATCGCCTTCTTCAAGCACGACTTCCTGTTTCTCTTTTCGAAACTCTTTGATAACGTCGTCGTCACCCGCGAAGATGTTGTCCGCCAGGGTCACTGCTCCAGCCTCCCCTGACCCAGCAGGCTGATCGTCAGGCTCTGATTCTGAGGGGCTGGTGTAATCATCGAGAGCTGTTTCACTTGGCTTGGAGGGCTTGCGAAGGCTCTGCTGCTGCTGTTGACGTGTCCCATTGGCCTGTGCTGGCTGTTTGATTGACCCGGCGATTGCCACTGAGAGTGGTTTTGCAGGGGGGTCGGCTCTGGGAAGAGATTGAGCTTGTGAAGCAGGTTTGGTTGAGATCTCCTCCACATCCTCATGATTGCTCATGTCTTCGTCGGACAGCCTCTCCTCGAATTCGCTAGTCTTGAGTCGTATCTTGGCTGGGTGCGCAGGCTTCTGCTCGCTCTCGACACCAAACTTTTGTCGACCAACAGACTGTGTAATGTCAGTGTCTGAGTCAAGGTCGTTGTTTCCTCCCTGGCCGCCGTTCAGCTGGCGCCTGAGTTCTTTAATTTCCGCATCATTTCTGGCCTTCGCTGCCGCTTCAGCTCTCTGCATGAAAGCCATGCTTCCAAGCTTGCTGCTCAGACCGTTGTTCGTGTCCCTCTCCAATTGTTGCAGTTTTTGGTCCAGAGCATCATCATCATCTTCTTCATCATCACCATCATCACTGCTGGAGTCGCCACTGGCCCAGCTGCCATCGTCCTTCTCTCGTCCTCCCACCCGCCTTCTCAATTCTTCATCCCTCCTCGCCATCTCCTCCATCGCCGACCTGGCACCGTCATCCCACTTCCCCTTTCCGGCCTCCTTGGCCGCTTTTGCCCACTTGCTCTCGCGGTGCCTCCTTCCCATTCTCTCTTCCGCTCTAATCCTCTCTTGTCTTTCCCTCTCCTCCTCGCTGTCTATCTCACCCCTTAGAATACCATCAGCTCTCTGTTCTGCCTCCAACCTAGCCTTCTCCTTCCTATGTATCCTTCTATATGCCTTGCTTTTGATCTTCTTGATCCTCCTTGCCTTGACCTCCTCTCGGAAGAGTAGATCTCTTTGCTTCCTCAGCTCAGCCCTCCTTGCTTGAATTTCCTCCAAGCTCACCTTTTGCTCAGCCAAATCTTCCTCTTCCCTGCCCAACTCACCATCTTCTCCCACCATCCCACTCTCAGCCAAAATCTCTTGCATTTTCTTTTCCAATTCTGTCAAGGGCTTTCCCTGTATTTGCGGGAGCTGACGACTTGCAAGCGCAGTAGCTTTGTTGGGATCAGCCAGAGGAAACTGCAAATGCTCTGCTCGTCGATTCTGCTTGACTGTTTCTACCCATTTCCCCAACTCTTGCTTGCTCTTTTCATATGCAGCCGATCTGTCCAGCCTGTCTTGTTGTCTCTTTGGGAGCGGCGCGGCAAGTCGCCCGGGGACACCACCCTTGTACTCCTCTGGGCCTTTCTGTTCAGTGCTTTGCAGGATTTTGAGAGACTGTCGCTGTGTCGGATTGTTGACGTATTGAAGGAGATCCGAGGCGGAGATCTTTGTCTCCTTTGCCTGTTCTGAGCCGCTCTTGGATGTATCTGGCTTTTGCGAGAGAGACTGCACGAAGTTGTGTAGGCGTGCGTGATCACCATCCTCTGCATCTGAGACTGAAAGGTTCGACTGGATGTCGTCACCGTCTTCAGATGATTCTTCTTCGTCGCTTGTAGAGCTGTCGTGGCTCACGTCTTCTTGAGTCTCCTCCTTTCCCTTCTTCTTTTGCTGTTTCTCCCATTCCAATTCATCTTGGTCATCCATGTCCCAAGCAGTGGCTAAATCTACTGCTTCATCTCCTAAGCTTCCGTCATCGTCGTCGTCATCGTCGTCGTCGTCATCGCTGCCTTCCACCTGCCCATCTACTTCTTGGCCTTGGCTCTGTGCACCGCGCTTGCTCTTGCTCTGACTTGCCGCAAACCTCCAGCCTTCAAACTTCTCTTCGTCACTGCTGCCAAAGGCATCATCACTCTCAATCTCACTATCTTCATCTTCCTCATCGCCGTCGCCGCCTTCGCCCATGACGTGCCACTGCTCGCCATCCTCATCACTGCCATCATCATGATTGTCGCCGCCATCATCGTTGCCACGACTATCATTCATCTTCATCCTCTTCCCCGGCCTCTCTTCCTGGGCATTCGGATCTTCATCCTCTTCCAGTGCGAGTCGCCCCTTCAACCTGCCGCCTATTTTGACAGGGAGCTCTCGCTCAGCAATCTCTAGGGCATCCAGACCACGGCCTCGTTCTCGGCCGGCCGCCCTTCTTCTTGCACGCTTCCCTTTCTGTGACTGAGTTGAGTCACTTGCTTGTGCAACAGGCCTTCCGTGTGATTGCCTAGGCATCTTGTTTCCTGATTGCCTTTTGTCTGGCAGCACTGCTGTTGAGTTGATAGAAGTGACGAGACTAACAATGTCATAAAACTTTCGTGCAAAGGCCGCGGAGATAAACTTTTTCTTCGCTCCGCCAAGTTCTTTTTGGGTTTTACTTTTGTGGGGCAATATCATCGTCATCAATTTTTCCCATGCATGCGAGATTTTTGATTACATAAGATGCCGTAATACGTACCGTCCGTTAGACCCCCAATGGTGATATAGACTTCAAGCCATCTTTGGAAGCAAATGGTCTTCACATGTCGACTGTGAGAGTGACTAGCATTGTAAGACTAGAGAGCTCTTATGGGCTTATTCTACTAAGTTATTCTTTAGTTACATGCCTTCCCACTTACACTTGTCTCATCTCACAATATTTACTTTGCGCATGTGATCAATATCTGTACAACCTCCACATATCAAGCTTTACAAAACAAAAGACTGCGCTTGATAGCGTGGACTTGAAGACCCAGTGTCTCGCAACTCCAAAGAACTATTTCTTTCCAACCCAGACAGCGGGCCGAGACTTGTCCCAGGCCCAAAACTCAAAGAGATATGGCTGCGGCATTCAGCCACATCAATTAGAACAAAAAGAGAAAAAGAATAAACCACAGGCGACTGGCAACGAGTGCCATACCATTATGCCAGCTCTGGTGTACTGTGGTTCGAGCGCCGTTTGCGTCGACAGATCAATCCATTGGATTCCGGCCGATGTTGTTTTAGTACAGGATATCGTGGTAGTAGTAGTAGTAGTAGTAGTAGCAGTAGTAGACAGAGGCTCCTAGCCTCGCTGACAAAGGACTTTTGGTAAAGGAGGGACGCGGAGATTGAAAAGGAAATTTTAACGATAGACGGAGCCCGCTGCAAATATGCTCGCCGCCGCAGCTGATGCCCATTCGTTCTCTTCATAGGGCGGCGTAGGCCAATTCGGAGGAACATATTCACATTCGGCCTGCTTCCGGATGTCCACAGGCTCTGAGGGATTTGTAGACAAATGAAATTGCACACCATTCCGTTTGGCTGAAGGAGATGGTGTCAGATATGCGCTCTGGGCGGATGAATGATTTGAAACGAAAGTCGGCTGATTGACCTCTTTTTCACTGGTTGCATTCGGGTCAGATGCTTTTCGTGCGTTGCCTAGTCGTCTGGCGGCTCTGTTGGCAGAGCGGAGAGCTTCATCAAGTAGCTCGTCTTCCTCAGCAGGAGGGTCATAATGACTGAGCTGGATTGGCTTTCGGTTGCGATGAGATTGAGCCGCGGGCTGCGCACCACCTTTGTCATTGCTGTGGTTTCCTTGAGAGTGAGGGCCTGAGCGAGTTCGCTTCAAGGTTGATTGGTTGGAGTGGCTGTCGGCAGGCCGCCGTGTGGTCGAGTCATCATGGTCAAGGCTGTATCTAACGCTCTGTAACATCTGGTCGAGATCGGCAAAATCATTCTGCGCCTCGGGAATGACGCTGTCGACCATTATTGACGACCGATTGGACCAAGGTGCGTTGGCAGCATTAGCCTCGACATCATCACCACCAGGTGAAGTCAGGCCATGTCTGCCGGAGAAGCGCCTGGCTCTCTTTCTCAGATGCGAAAAGAAGCTTTCACGTTGCTGAGGCGGAGAAGCCAGTCCGCTATTGGCATTGAGTGCCCGCTCTGCCTCCAGCCGGTGATTTTCGGTATATTGATTGCCATTGGAGTTGACCGACAGTTGACGGCCAATCTTCTTCGACTTGGCATTTGACGAGGCAGACTGATGTTGCAGGTCTTTGTTCACAGCTGGTGAAGGATCTGCCAGCGCGTTTACAGCGTGAGGTAGAGGAGATATTGGCCGGATGGATGGCAGGATGGGCATAGGAGCTGTGCTCGAGCTCTGAGCCCATGTTGCTCGCTTGTTGGAGCGTAGGCGTGGCTTAGGCTCGGAATCGGTGTTGGACTCGGCATGTTGCTGAGCCAAGGCAGCAGAGCTGTCCCGGGCGATGAGTGATCGACGGAACCATGAGGGTTTCGCCGCGAGGGTGGGGCCTTCAGATACGTCTTTAGATCTGAAGCTGAGATCCGAGTGTTTTCGGCCAAGCAGTCGTGAGGACGACTTGGGCATGAGCGGGTCGACGGCATCAGCAAAGAACTCATGCTCCATGGCTTGACGAGATGTTGGCCGATTCTTCGGATCCCACATCAAGCACCAGCTGACAAACTGGCTGAAAGCGGCAGGCCACTGAGGCGGTTGCAAGATAGTCTCGATAGCATGAGGAGCCATCTGGTTGGGTTAGTCAAGGTTCAGCAAAACTGAGAGACGAGGTGACTGTACCTTTGGGAAAGAGAAGCCCAGCTTCTGGGCGAGTCGATTGCCCTCACGCCATTCACCGCCGCCAACGCGCACGCCGCTCTTGGTGTACCAGTTGCCTGGGCTTCCCATTATCTCACAGACGCGCCACACTTGGTCGACTTCATTTCCGCCGGGGAAGAGTGGCTTCAAGGTGGCAATCTCAACCGCCATGGCACCAATGGCCCAAATGTCGACGGGAGCTGAATATTCGCCAGCTCGTAGAAGCACCTCTGGAGCGCGATACCATCTGGTTGAAACATAGGTTGTAAAGGGGAGCTTAGAGTGTGTTTCCCGAGCAAGGCCAAAATCAGCGATCTTGATGGTATAGGTAGGGGGAGTCGAAGGAGGAGTGACCATGGCAGAGTATCGGCTGAAGGCGGTGTGAGAGTCATTAGGTGCCGATGTTGACACGAGGATGTTCTCTGGCTTGATGTCGCGATGGAAAAAGTTGTGTGAGTGAATGTGGTCCAGTCCACAAAGAATCTGATACAAGATGCTCTTGACACTCTTGACATCCATGCATTTATGATCGCGTGCCTTCATAAGCTGATACAGATTGCCATCCATGAATTCCATGCAAATATGCAGCTTCTTGCTGAATGGATCCAGGAAGATATCCAGTGCGGGTACGAGGTGAGGGTGCGTTGGCAAGGTGCGAAGGAAGATGACTTCTCGCAGCTCGAGACAGGGCTTGAAGGAGTCAAAGGACTTCTTCATTGTTTTGATGGCGATCTGTTTGGGTTGCGTCAGTAAGCACTGGGTACCAATGCACGTAAGAGCTCTCACCATTGTGTTCCTCCTAGCCACGGCGGTACCAGCAGCGCGTACACGAGCCAGGTGCACGCTACCAAAACTGCCATCTCCAATCTCTTTGATCACCTCAAACCGATCTTCCAGCGCCGTCATTGTGTGCGAGGAATGTGAGCCCGGCCTAGGGAGCCAGTCATTGACCACGGTCATGTTGATTACTGTTATTGTTGCTTTTGCTGCTGTAGCTGTTGTACCTGTTGTTGTAGCTGCCGCGGGAGCACTTCCACCAGGAGAAAGCTATTGGCTAGGCCGGGTCTGAGCTCGGTGTTGTTGAGGCTCAGAGTTGCAGTTGTTGGATCACGGCATTGTACTTGGCTGAGCTGGACAGTGGTTGTTTGGCTGACAGCAAACTCGGAGCTCGAAAAGGAGGCGTTGGAAAAAGGTCGATGGCTTGGATCAGGCGAGGTATTACAGTGGAGGGCGGGAACCGTTGATCGGGCTTCTCGTGGCTATTAGGGGACCGATGGGCGGTCTTCGACCTTGACAGGGGGGTTTCAAGAGGATATGCTCAAGACGCTAACCGAAGCTATTCAGAGAGGTGGCTTGACAGTTTGGCGGAAAGCGGATCCCGACGTTCGGCTCTCAACAAGCGGTCGGCCGGGTGCCCCTATATTTTGACTGGCGTAGGGGTGACAGCAAGAGAAGGAGGGAAGGAGCAGAGGGTGGAGAAGCGAGCGAGAGAGTTAAGGGTTTGGCAAAAGGATGGATGACGGTCGATGGTCAGCAGTACGGTAGAAATGGACAGGCTGGAGGGCAATCTGCGGCAGTAATACCAAGTAATAGGACTAGGAGCAAAAGAAAGCAGCGAGAGAGAGCGCCGAGGGAGGTCGGAGAGTCGGACCTGTGGTCGGGGCTAGATTGCAGGGCGGAGGGATCAGCAGCCCCCTATCGCTCGCACTGGTCACTCGGAGTGCGGCGGTCGTATAAAGGGCCAGAGAAACGAGGGCAACGGCCAGACACGATGAGAGAAAACGGAGCGGGATTGATGATTGATTCCTTGATTCATTACTGATCCACCAGATGGGGGCACCTGGACACTGTCGTGACAGGCTTTTTTTCTCGCCTCCGAAAGAGGGTGACGGGGCTTGTTGACTCTGGTTTGGGTCTGTGGGCCTTGCCACGCCCAAAGGAGCTAGGGGCAAAGCATAAACAGGGCAGCCTGTTCAGGCACGGTCCTGCTTCCCCGACGCACCAAAGAGCCCCAAAAAGCCCCAGACCAGCCCCAAAAAGCGAGGCCAATGCCCAAGCTCCGGCCCACACCCACCCATTGGGTGCCTGTTGACTTAGATGTACATAACAGTATAACCATTAGAGTTGCTTCTGCTCCTCTTGCTTGATGTAGCTTGCTGTAAACAGACAGCTAACCTGACCGCTCCGGCTGAGACCGATGAGGCCGATGGGACCGATGAGCAAGCTATTAGTCTCATTATTGAGTCTGTGACTACTCGCACTGCCCCTGTGTTTTGCTCGATCTGAATCTACACGTGTACAGTGTACAATAGCAGCCCTGGGTGCAAGCGAGATCAGCCAAATCTCTGGGTGTGACAAACCTGGCAGGTGTCTCTTACGTCTCACCACCTCGATTTGTATCACTGAAAATGCCAGTGCTGTCCAAGGAGCAGCTCAATCTCCACCGGGGAAGAGACTCACTCCCCTCTCCGAAAAAGTTAGTGCGGCACGCACCGTGCTCGGAAGCTCGAGTTGCAGCTCGCTCATCGAAGCTTCCATTGTGTATGTACTAGGACGCACACGACGTACACGACGGACACGACGCACCCCTTAACAGTGGTCCCAAAGCTGATCAAGGCTACACCAGTCTTGACCGTACGTGAATCCTACCAAGTAAGGGTCATGTGGCTGGACCCCAAGGCCATGGTCCTTCCTGGTCCTACCCTGTGGTATTGCCCGCAATTAGCCCAATTCCCCACTGCCACGTTGACCAGAGGAGAGACTTGATTCAGGGGCCCCTGACGTTAGCGTCCACCAGGCCGCGGTCTACCGGTTGAGTGGGGCTGCGCTTGCCCCGTTAAGGAGCTCCTGCGGCGATCGAATCTCCGGAGCCAATGTAATTGGCTATTCTTGCCCCATTGCCCTGTTGGCTGGTGCCACCGCCTACGGGAGGCTCCAGCTCCGGTCCGAGAAATCCACTCCTGAAACGTGATGAACTTGGGCTGTACACGTGACATAATCCTGCCAAGTAAACAAGTCAGTGTTTTGCTGATTCCTTGGCGGGGTCGCGGTCAACAACGTATGCCAAGACCGCTCACTCACGACTTCCCACGGGGCGGACGGTGGTACAGTGAAGTGCAGCAAACACGCACCAAGCAACAAGCAACATACATACTGCTCCATTTCTCTAGACCAGTACCTCTGACATATAGACCATTCTGTCATTGATGCAATAATCTATCCGGTGAGCTGCAAGAATTTGCATAGCAGGCTTGTATTTCCTTGGTTACCCCTCCAAAATCAAATCAAGCAAGATCCCAAGAACCCGCCATCCCCCGGATAGAACGCCATTGATTGCCAGCCCTCGGATTCAACTCACGGCAGCTGCAGCTCTTGGGTCAAGATGTATCGACCGGAAGGGAAGGGAACCAATAGGGCTGCCAGTCGCCGAATGAATGCAGACGTACAACCGTGGAAGAATCCTGGGTAAGGTCCAACCATCTGCTCTCTCCAGTTCAATCCCAAGAACCGGTTCCGACTGTATACCAGCCATCGTGATCCATTGCGCCCTCCATCTCCGTTATCTTGATAAATCAACTTTCCTCTCAGCCGTAAGAGACATATATGCTAATATGAAATTCAAGCTCCCACAACATGGCCGTGCTAGAGGAGTATGTGATTGTCCATACCTATGCTTGGCTTTACTGACCAGTGCTCAGCGACATTCGCTGTGGGAGCTGTAACAAAAAGCTGAATCGCGCACGCTTCTCCAACACTGCCCTCTCCAAGTATCAAGCCGCACTGTTCGCGGCTGCCAGGAGCAAGAGCAACCCTGCAGATGTCCGTCGACCAAATTGCCGAGACTGCACAGGCGGTGGCCGCCAGGAAATGTTCTGTCAGGGTTGCCAGAAGACCTTGGGCCTTGACAGATTCTCCAAGAATCAGCGCCGGATACCTGACAACGCTGTAGGCGGGATTTGCTAGCCTTCATGCAAAAAGAAGCTAACATCCCGCAGGCTTGTTGGGACTGCGTTCAAGCATCAGAGGACCGTGTTGGCGATGTCAAGGAAGCCATTGAAGAGCAGAAGATCCTTGAGATGCTTGAGAATCCATCGGTATTATCCCTCGCATTGTCCAACTGCCACAGATGATTGACAAGTTCAGGCTACGTCCGCAGCGGCGTTCAACACGGGCTCGCTGCACGACGCGCTTTCCTCTATCAACAAGAACTACGGTGGCAACAGCACTCGCTCCTACGCCGGCCATAGTGCTGTCAGCAACGACTCCGGTGCTGTGTGGATCCGCCCAGACACGTCTTTTCCAAGCAGAGATGGTGCGGCTGTGAGATCGGGCATGCAAGAACATGACGGCGACTCTGACTCTGATCAGACAACTCAAAGCGGGGCTACGAACTTGCAGTCCGTCATCGGCCGCACCTCCAATGCTGGCTGGGATGATTCTACCCCTATCGAGCAAGCATTTCGCCGCAAGTCTAGCATGGCCAGTTATGCAACTGGAGGCGCTAGTTCCGGCTTTGCAAAGCAGGGTGCATACCGCGCAGATGTAAATCAACGCGCAATGGATCAGCACCGTCGTGATCAGGTGAAACAACTTCAAGCTGCTCATGAGGACGAGGAAGAAGATGAAGAAGGCACCGAGACTGCAAGCGATTCCGACGACCCCTATTGAGTGCAACATGTGCATGCTCTCTCTGCATCTATCCGCCATCGACTGCCCAACATCCGGGTGAATTTAGAGTGGCCGATTGGCTGGAGGTTGCTGGTGCTGCCCAAGCCATCGATCCAACCACTGACGACGAAATGAGGTAGACACACACAAATACAGCAAATCAGATCAAGAAAAATGAAATATGTGGGTTTCAATGACACAAAAATGGTGTTTCTGGTCCAGAAGTCTCATCCTTCTGTCAACGCAGCGCACCCACAACGGCAAGTCTTCCAGAGCGGGAGCCAGTACAAGATCTCATCAGCTGCCGATGGTGATAGTTGAGTAGTATATTGACTGTCCATCCACGGCAAATGGACTGATGACAGTTTCCTCCAGGCGTGACATTAGCCGCTCTAATGATTGTGATTGATAATCATTCTTTCGGGTATAATGTCTTCCGGCAAAACTTCGCTAGATAGATGACAACAGACTCGTGGCTCCCAACAGATTACAGCGGACAGCAGTGCAATGTCGAATCACGATCAAGGGACAGAAGTTTTGACCAGGTCAATCCTATGCCAGCCGCTCTTGATTCCACCTCTAAAGTAGCCTAGCCTCTTCCCCGGCTGACTACCGCGGGTGACAGTGACAGCGATATAAATCAGAAATGTAATGACAGGGTGCCAGGCGGGCCAGGGCACTGCGGGATAGGTACAGATGCTTGTCTGCAAGCTTCATCGTCTCCATCCAGTGGGTCAACAAAGGCTCTTGATGCACTGATGTGATATGGCCCTGAAGATTGTCGACAGAAGGAGCTTGGGGCCTCATGAGGAGACAGGCAGTCAGAAGAGAATCAAGTCATAAGTCATGTAAGGCATGTCGTGTCTTGGTCCAGGAGGATCCGAAGTCTTAAGGTTTGTGAAAGTACTCGTAGTCCTCATAGTAGAAATCAGGCAACGGAAATTTCGCCTCGTGAAAAGAATGGGGCTGCCAAGGCGCTAATCTTCCTCGGGCTTAGCAGCGATGCTAGTCTATTTCTTGGCATTCTGTTGGAACGAACCATCAATACTTCTAACGTATCAGGCTGAACAATGGTCGGAATTCGCTCAAGTGGCAACTTGTATCGGCTTTCATGTTGGTCCGCACCAGTGCCATCAAGTAAGACTCACAGTTCCTGCCCATCGCCGCCATCGATGCCCAAGATCTCTAGGTAGGACACTGAGTCCCCCCTTGCCTCTCATTGTCGATGTCCTCGTACGCCAGCGAGGCCGGCTTCCCGCTCAGGTCAGCCTCTGATGTAAGAGAGCCTCGGCGCGTCTCGGATGCTCCCGCCATGGCTCAATCTAGCCCAGACTCCGAGCAGAAACGGTCAAGAGGCAGGAGCACTGTCCGCGACGGATATTCGTCGGACCCAGGCCGATATTCAGGCGAAAAGCAGCCCATCAACGATGCCATCACGTCAGCCTTTGCTGTCACCCCAGCTAGCAGCATCGCCACCACTACCACTATCTCTCCCGAGCTGCTTGCTCAAATCACGTCGCATGTCATCCAGCAACTAAGATCAGCGAACCTTTCTGTAGCCTCTGAGTCAACGCCATCACATCAATACGTCGCCACAAACCTATCACCTGAAGTTCGTACTGCTCCTTCTTTGGATTCGTCATCGCAAAGTCAAACTCTCAATCCAGAACAAACGAGAGTGGCCGCTCCAGACTCTGCCGCTCAAGGACAAAATTCTCCGCGACTCGGTCGGGCGGTGGTTGATACACCACCTCCTTCGCGCAGGAGTACAGAGGAAGGAATCCGCGCCCAGCAGCAGTCTCCCAGTGGCAACAGTGGCAGATCGGCCGATAATGGCAAGGACGATCACACTCCAAGACCCAAAGGGCCACAAGGGATTTCCAAAGACGAAGACTTTACCATCGTTGAACGAGCATGGGGAGAACTGTTCACCGAGCAGGGCGAGGGCACTGCACGACTGAGCCAATTTCTTCGAGGCATTGCCCTCCACCTCATAACAGACTACGAGCCAAAGCATAGTCTGGTCATTACCCCAGAAAAGATGCAGCGGTATTACGAGGAGACCAAGCTTGATAACGACACATATCCCTGGCAAGTCATCTTCGACGACAGAACCTCATCAATCTCGCGCATGTTCAGAGAGATCTCGGCCCAACACCACCTGGTGCAACCTCATGGCAAGGAAAACGAACGGCCCGATGTGCCTGGCTTGACGCCGCGAGGCTTTGCAACTTGGGCCACTCTCTTGATCAGGGCACACCCAAGCCAGGAGTTTGAAAGGCTGGCCAAGACTGCACGCGACATGCCAATAAGCAATCCGGATGACCCCAAGGAGCGTTTTCCGAAGGAAATCTCGAGACGACTGTTCCCCGAGCATTCCAACGAGACCATAGCCGCAAGGCTACAACGGGCGATATCTGTACACTGCAATGTCTCATTCAACGCCCGACAGGACGGTACCGATATCACGCGGCTGAGTGCCGTTAGTGCCACCAGTCCGGCCAACCCCAAGCGAAGCTCAATCTCAGCGTCTGAGCAGGGCCAGCCAGCCATCACACTGAGTGCGCAATCAAATGAGAGCATCCCCCAAATAGGAGAACGGTTAGGGAAGGTGGTATCACATACCGATTCAGGCGTCGTCATTGATGATGATACACCCGCAGCACCGCCTCTCGAGCGCAAGAGAAAGCCGTACGTCGCTGCCCCAGGAGGGGGTAAAAGCCATGAAGATCAGACCAACCCCGCCGCTGTCGAGGTAAAGCCAGCGACGACGGAGAACAAGGCCGCGAGCTCACTGTTGAATCCTGGCTGGAGTGAGCCACCAAAGCCACGGCCTACTCCGATTACCGTACACCATCCAAAGTCAACGTTGCCACCGCCACCACTTGACATTCCAGAAAGTCGCCGCCGCCGCAACAGCACAAACTACAGAGATCAGCCTTCGGGACCGGCGCCTCATCGCACGAGATCACCGTCTGTTGGTCAAACGAATGGCCATGGGCGCCTTTCAGAGCCGGATTATGGCTACAACAGTTCGTATGCGCCTGGGTCTTCTTCTTTAGACAGTGGAGACATCGCCCGCCGATACCGCGAATACGATGAGTACCGGGAGAAGCACTCGACCGACCGGTATGACCCTGCTCGAATGGCCGCTGTCGATAACCGAGGCCGTGAACGCGGAGAGTCTCGCCCTCGAGGTCACTCCATCTCCACTTCTTCACAAGCGGTTTACCTGACTGATGACGACTATTACAAGGCGTACGGCGGTTATCCTCCTCACTCTGCCACAATAGCGTCGTCATCAAAAAGAGATGTACATGGCAATTACGTTCCTGGATCAGCCCCATCCAGTGCAGCCTATCCTCCCACCGCTTTCAGAGACCCCAGAGCGGATGTCTCTGATTCAGGACTTGGCTCGGGCCGGCGCACCAAGGACTCGGACGGCTTTGGAGACTTCTCCAGAAATCAGATGAGATAAAGTTTGAAGCTTGTGGTCCAACTGGATGCCGGGAAGAGCCCTTATACTCCCTGTTTTGAGCGTTCCTCCTCGTGTCTCATTCACTCCAACTGTACTCTAACACGCCCTTATGAGATTAGAGCGCTCGTTCTTTTCCTTTTTTTTTGTTATAGTGTGCATGCTGTACGAGGGTCGGTCTGTGTAGGAACTAATTCTGGGCCCAGATTGTATCCATATGAGTGCCATGACAGTTCAAATATCTGAAGTCCAGGTCAATTCGGTGTGTATCGTTGTGATATTGGTAATTTATAATTATACTTATGCAATTCCTGTTGATCTCTTTGACTCTGGACTTGTTTAGTGATTGTTTTCTCATGTCATTACTGTTATCCTCCCTTCCACTACCCTCTTCATCACAACACGACACTCGAAACCAATAAATATATGTATATATATATTTATTTACGTATACTGAGTGGATCTGAGTGATACATGACACTCTTGCGAAGCCCTTGGTGGCAATCAGTCACTGAAGAATATCATTAGAGCTTTAGCATAGCATTTGTCTTCCAAGGGTAGAGAGAGCTACTCGTATAACTCTCTTGATAAGGATGCAAACACGTTTGAATGTTGAATCGACAGAGCGTTGACCCCGCCTCCCCCGATTGGGTCTAGCGCTGTTGGCTGGTTGCGCACCTCACCTTTTTGAGAATTCCGACCTCTCCCGGATCACGTGGTCCTTGACATGCTCACCATTGCGTGGCCAAAGACTGTCTCGACGATCTGGACCCAGATGGAGACCAAAACGTTTTTCTGTTGCATATTGCTACTGCATGTTCCTTCTGACAAAGAAATATCAGTCGGGAAGCACCAACCTAGCGGTATCTACCACTATAGACTTGTGGTATGACCGAAGTGATGACTTGACTTTTCACTCGTCAGGCATGATGGCCAGGCCTGAATAAATACCGGCACAGCTTAGCTTGGAATATGCTGAACCAAAGCAACCGGACCCCAACTTCTCAAGCTGGTCCAACTGGTAATGCCAACCAACTGGACAGTTCCTCCAGCTCCAGCAATGACGACCCCATCGAACCGGTGCCCAGAGATGATGACACCAGCAATCCAGAGTTAAAACTAAACCTCACGGCAACTCATCCTCGCAAGAGATGGCTGAGGCCTACGGATGACGATCTACCGGTCGAGTGGTGGTTCGCCTCCACGGCCATTCCCCTCATTGCCGCGACCTTCGCCCCCATGGCCAATCTCCTCTCCATCGCAGCCCTGGTAGTGCCTTGGAGGAACAGAGTCACAACCGAAGATCCAGGTCTGCGTGAATCGACCTCAGTGGGCTACCCAGATCCTCGATGGTGTTTTGCCTTGAACGTCGCCTCTCTCGTTTGTGGCTTTGTGGGCAACTTGTTTTTGCTGTTCAACTTCACTAAACGCCTGCGATATATTGTGGCGTTGCCAGCAACCATTATTCTCTTCTATGTGGCATCGGGCATTTTAATCGGCATTACGGTCTCAATGAACGAGCATGTGCCTCCGCGCAAGGATGAGGTGTATTCTCAGGGCTTCTGGCATGCCATCATTGCCGCCGCGCTATACATGTTCAATTCTATGATCCTGATGGTGAACATGCTCGGCTATTTCCTCGGACATTATCCCCAGCATTTCGACCTGACTAATGAGCAGCGGAATCTGATTCTTCAGACTATAATGTTTTTCATTTGGCTGGGTGGTGGAGCTGCCGTCTTCTCCTACTGTGAACAGTGGACCTATCCTGATGCCCTCTACTTCTGTGATGTTACCATCCTGACCATTGGCTTTGGTGACTTCGTCGTGTCAAACGATCTCGACCGCGGCCTCGTCTTTCCTTTTTCCGTCGGCGGCATGATAATCCTTGGTCTGATGGTCAGCTCAATCCATGGATTCGCTCAGGAGCTAAGTAAGGACAAAGTACTCCGCCAACATGTTGAGAAACGGCGAGTTAATACTCTCAGCCGTGCAGTCACACTCACAGATGAGGATAAAAAACGAGAGGAGCTGGAGAAGGCTGTCCAGAGTGGCCAGCGACCGAACATCTCCAATCCTATCCTTGATCCTAAGATTCAGCAAAAGCTCGATGATGCAGCCGGCGCGGCAGCTTCGAAAGAGAAGCATATTGGCTTTATTGACCCCCGCAAACCAGATTCCAACGACGCAGAGCCAGAACCGCATCAGTTTTTGAACTCGTCCTGGGCTCGCACCACCGTGAAGATGGTGACAGCCCCTGTTGTTCTTCCTGTCTATACAGTTGGAAAACTGATGTCCGGCCCACAGAAGGCTCTTGTCATGCGCGAGGAAAAGGATCGATTCGATGCTATGCGGAAGATTCAACATAATGCCAAACAGTTCAAGAAGTGGTACGCACTCTGTATCTCGGTCATGGCTTTCGGCATCCTCTGGTGTGTTGGTGCGCTTGTCTTCTGGAGAGTGGAGAGGCACACTCAGGGCCTAAACTATTTTGAAACCCTCTACTTCTGCTATGTATCCCTTTTGACTATTGGCTACGGCGACCTCAGCCCCAGGTCGAATGCTGGCAAACCCTTCTTCATTATCTGGTCTCTGATAGCCGTGCCCACGATGACCATTCTGATTTCAGACATGAGCGACACCATCATTGCCGCTTTCAAGAACTTCACCTTCTGGATTGCCGATTTCACCGTTCTTCCCAAGGCCGGCATTTGGCGTAGCATCTTGGACACGAATCCTTGGCTCCGCAATTGGATGACGCGCAAAGCCGAAGAGCACAGATTGGAAAGGGGACTCCCCGTTGGTCCCGATCCAGACCAGCCAGATGACGCCGATGATGATGATGATGGTTGTGATACTGATCCCACTGATCCCAACAGCCCCGATCCCATGGCGCAGGTCGAAGTGCCCTCTCTCACAGAGGGCCAACTGACCAAGGGACTCGCTCTCGCAATCCGCAACACCGCCCTTGATCTCTCTCGTGACCCGCACAAGAAATACGAATACGACGAGTGGATCAAATTCACCAGACTCATCCGCTTCACCAAAATGGACCAGAGAGAGCTCGAGGAGGACGAAGAGCAACAAGGCCCCATCGAGTGGGACTGGCTCGACGAGAACAGCCCCATGCTCAGCGGGAAGAGTGAACCTGAGTGGGTCCTGAATCGCTTGTGCGAAAGCCTCCTGCGACTTCTGAAAAAGAAGAACATCGGATCCGAAGACAGTGTCGGCCAACCCTCGAGCAGCAGCCAAAAGAATTCCCCATCTTCAGCAGCAGCAGCAGCAGCAGCAGCAGCAGCAGGACGAGCAGCACCCATCTCTGTCTATTCGGACGTGGCTGATGATGATAAGAGCAGCACTAGCCCCGCTCCTGCTACTGCCACCACGCGGCCGCACGTTAACCAGGCCGACGCATTCATCAATTTCTTCACGGGTGAGCGCCGCGGCTCCGATGCGTATGCAACCAGCCAGCCCATGTGGAGCAAGAAGGCACTCGAAAGGAGGAAGGCAGCGGGCCGGAAGGGGAGCATTTGATTGATTCGGACCTGGCGGGTGGCAGCCCTTCTTCTGATTTTGTGCTTAATCAACAGTTTTGTCCTTTTTTTTTGCCACATTATTATGACAGAGCAATCAAGAATAGAGAGAAGCTGAAACGGTGGCTTGAATACACATACAGATATATATATTGACCAGGGAATGGGGGGATGGGGAGGCTAAAGTCAGGATTATTTATCACTGCTTGGTTAAAAGTGTCATTGATTGAAGGTTTGCGAATGTACAGAACGTGTAATACATAAAATGTAGACATAGGGACAAGATAAAGCTACTCCAGGCTTTAATTACCCATTGGGTTTTTCTGTACTCTTTGGGAGACTAATAAACTAAGTTCGTTCCTTGCGGATGAGGTGTGCATGGGGGGCTCTCTCATCATCATCGGTGTCATCCCTTGCAAGCAGACGTTTATTCGTCGGGTCGTGGCTTGCTGCTTATCCATCATATCTCTTTACTCATACAGTTGACATTGCTCCTGCTTCCCCTCCATCGATATCAAAGCCGCATCATGCCAGGCTTGCTAGACAAAGAAGAGTCAGTTAGTCCTCGTTCACCGAAAGTCGATGGGGAAAAATTAACTTACCGAGCTCACTGATCTCTCTCTCTCAGTCTTCTTCCATTTTGCCAGTCGCGGTCTCGTCTGCCTGCATGACATTGACGCCCTGACCGGATCGCACACCCTTGCTCTTGCTCGTCGTGACTTCTCCTCCATTGTCATCATCACCCTTCATGGTGCTCTTGTCCTTCGTGCGCTGGCTCACCGAGGAGCCCACTCCCTTGTTCTCCATGCGATGACTTGCGTGACCATGGTGACCCTTTGCCGCCGGGATCGAGACCGGAGGGCGCCCGGTGACTTGATCTGCAGCAGGCCCAGTCTGGAGCAGCGCATCATCATCAGCCGCGAGTGCGGCGATTTGGGCCCCGAGTTTGCCACCGTCGATCTTGGTGGGTTTTCGGTACTTCTTGGTCACCTTGGTCACCTTGGTCACCTTGGCTGGCTTGATTGCCTCTGTTTTCTTCTCCTTGGGTGGTGGTGGTGGCTCGTTCATTCGCTGGATGAACTCGGTGAAGAACTTGTCCCCTTCCTCCAGGGTTGCTTGGAATTGGCCGTCCAGTGGCAGCTTGGGTGATTGCGGTGGTGTGACGTAGGGGCGCAGGTAGGCGTAGGGAGATTCTGGGACAGGTGGTAGAATGTAAGGAGAAGGGTGATCGAGATGAAGGCATGATGGCCCTCCTTCCGGTGCTGAGCCTGGGCTAGACAGGGTCTCCAGCAAGATGGGAATTGTAGCCTTCATGTTAGTCCAGAATGCATTGTTTGTCTCAGGAGTGAGGATGGGAATCTTGATAGTAGTATCTTTCAATACCCAGTGTGGAGCATTGCTGGTTATGAAGTAGACATCTCGCACTGGAGGTGGTCTGCGGAATGGCGTAGGACTCCGAGGGTCTTCTATATCGCAAAACAAAGGTTCAGCAGCAGTGTCTTCAGTCTTGTCGCTGTCATATGGAGTCTTGAACAGGGTATTGATCTCGTCCCGCAGCTTCAAGAAAGAAGTAAGGTTGATGGCAATATCTTCTGTGGTTTCGTCATCCTTGTCGGATTGCTGGGGCTCTGGTGCAAGTTTTTTGCATGAAAGGAGGACTTTCAGAGAGAAGATCAAGGCTTTGCGGTACTTGACGAATGAGGTTTGGTATGCAGCAGCCAAGGAGTTGAAGACGGCGCGGAGCGGGTCCTTGAAATGCAGGTTCTTGTCAACGTAGACGACACGCAGGGTAGGGAGATACTGGTCCACGTAGTAGAGGTAGGAGACAATTTTGCTACCCAGATTGTAGATGTCTGCGAGTGAACTGGCTCTGCCGAGGCTGGTCAATGAGTTGTAATCAGACAACGCGTCATCGATGTTTGCCGTGCGAGGAGCTGGGAGGCGTTCAAGCTGGCGGATGTTCTCTTCGTAGTCGTCTGGTAGAGGAGTAGGCCAGACCAAGTGAAATGTGGGTGTCGATGGCGGCATTGTAATGATTGTTGAAGAAGATGCTTTTGGGCAGAAAACGATCGAGTCGAGAGGAAAAGGTCGAGAGTTTGAAGTAGCCCATGGTGGTTTATATACTCGATGGATTGTTGTGCTTGTGCTTGTTGCCATGCCGATATCACAGTCAATAGAAGACTTCGGAATGCCTGGGACGGTGTATTATAAGCAGGAGCTGCGGAGGGGGCAGGTAAACAAAACCACCGCTTGGAGAGAAGTTGCTGGTGGTGAGGTGCACCTAGGGCAGCTTCCTTGTTGTCACCCATTATAGCCAGGACAGCTACTTAACTCAATGAATCATTGTGATTGTGGTTTGGCAAGTATATCTCCTGTTCTTCTTGATAGACTGTTACTGACAATAGGCAAGGCCCTGGACAGCCTGTAAAGTGGAAAGACATGCTTGCCAGGTGCATTTTGCTCATTGGGAATCAAACTTCAGTTAGAGTCAGTGCCCAATTAATCATAATTCTGACATGTCTGGCTGCAATTTTGGGCTGGGAACAAGTGAGTCGTGGATCTGATATTGGAGAACCTCAGCTCCTGAAGGGGAAGACTTCTTGGATAGCCATCAATCAGGGTGGAATACAGAAAGATCAATGATCTAACTTCACACCGAGAGTTTCTGTGCGGCAGATTCTGGCATCTTCTCTCTTACAGAATACTGCTATCACCCTCCAGACCAGACAATCGATCAACGGTCAGGCGCAGCGGTGTCGAAGTCAAGCAATGGCGAGGTTATGGATATGTTTGCTCTGTTTGCTCTTCAATTAAAAGGGCGCTAACCTGATATGGGCGACAAGACACGCTAGTCCAATCAGGAAAGGCGTCAAACACCAATCTTCACTTCCAACTTCCACGCGCCCTTCAACATTAGTCAATCTCGAATCCATCTGTAAAACATGTCTTTCCAAACCGTACAATATGTCCCTCCTTCGCGCAAAGATTCAATCCAACAGAAGGAAGTCATCAGGATTTTTGCTGTCGCCCATGAGCAACAAGCCTGGGGCCAGGACAAATTAACAAACCACTGGTGCTTGTATCTCCAGACGAGCGGTGACACTTCGGTCTGCGTTGACATGAGTCCTAGCCACACCTATCCAAGTACCCGCCTCCCTGGTGGCTCGAAAGGAATCCTTGTAGTCTCAGAGCTAGCTGACACCACCATCCCCAAGAACGCCACCAAGGTTACTGAGATTCAGCCATTACAAGAGCTTCGTGTGCAGCATATTATCGATGCTCTTACAGAGGCTGGTCACGACAGATATGAGTTTGACCATGATGGTGTCGGGTGCCGCTTGTGGGTGAGCAGTACCTTGGCCCTGCTTCAGACCAATGGCTACGGCGACTCAGGACAGATCCAGGAAGCTCAAGCGGCAATACGTAAGCTTTGGCCTGATGAGACTTCTCTCGAGCTTGATGCTGGTGCATTCTTCTGAGGGTCTGGCCCTTTACCAGCTGACTAGAAAGAGGACCTGCGACAACATCACTTTGCAGGTATATATCTTCTGTCAAGCAGGCCGAGTCTCGATTCTCGTTTGTGCCATTTACACCCTTAGCAAAAAGTACAATCACGAGGCAGCGTTCATTGATCATAAGTCTAGGTTCCTGCAAAGTGGATGAAATGAGTTGTCTCTGCTGCGGTGGAGAGCATGGAAACGCGCCATAGCTCGTCTTTAACGTGGCAGTTCAGGAGGATTACATGGCAAGTCTTGGATGGGTAGATCAGGTGGCGAAGGGAATTAATTCCTGGCGTCTGATCGGATTTGTGAGGGATATTCGAAGAGGAAAGCCTTGGTTCTACCCCCACAAAGCACTCAGTCATCTGGCCCTTGCACGAGGGGGGCAAGGCATAGTATTGTTCGATGCGCTTACTACATTCCATTCCCATTTAACAATGAGTGGGATATGCGAGCATTGAGACAAAGTATATCAATTCAGCATTTAATCTCATATTTCGCCTCATCTTGTGCAAAATACTGAGCTACGACGACGACGACGACGACAATAATAACGACCAGCTAAATCCAACCCAGCAATGCAACTGACAATACTATTCCCTTTGACCTTCGCCCTGCTACTCTGCCCCCCTATAACCCTTGCCGCCCCAGCCGCCGCACCCGCACCCGAACCCATCAACGCCAAAACCTTCAGCGTCCGCTGCCCAGCCAACTCGTCCCCAGCCGTACAATACATCCACTTCGGGCTCGCCCCAGCCATACAGAAAGAGAGAAACGGGGACTTTGACGAGAACCCGGAGATCTGGTCATCCTGGGTCGGGGTCTGTTGCCCACCAGACCACCCCAATCTCGACGTCGCGACGGACCCGGAGACCGATGCGCTGAGATGCTACAACCGGATATATGACAATTTCTTTGCCAAAGATCCCGCGCCCAGAGTTACTCCAGTTGAGGGACAGATCTGTCAGCGTGGGGCTGGGGTGTGTCTTGATCATCCCAGGGGTTGTTGTTGGGATTTGTAAAGGCATTATTTTTTTTTTAAGGTTTGGATATTTGCTTTATGTAAGTAAGGAAGATTAGTAGTGTGTGTCTTAGTCATGCACTTAAATTTATGTACTCGGGAGTGGGGAGTGGGTGGTGTCTAGTGGTGGTGTGTAGCTGTCAATATTGATATGACTGATGCAATCAACATGTGACAAAGTAATGAATTGTGCATTGAGACGATGATGACAATGATTTAAATTATGCAGTAAATTATTATTAGTTCTTGGCAGATTTGTTCTAGTTTTTGGGGCGTCGACGAAAACAAAGTCTCATTGGATGTGAAGTTGAGTCCGGACTCGCCTGATCCTTTTTCCTTTTCTCTCTATCTCTGCGATATCGCCCCTGTCAGTTCAAAACAGGCGTTGGAAACGGCGCCACCTCGACCAGGCCTTTTTCTCTTTCTCTTTCTCTTTCTTTCTTTTTTTGGTGTGGGTTCCACTGATTGGAAGAACTTTGACCAACCAAAAAAAGCAAAGAGGGAAGGCCATGCGCCATCATTCAGCAAAGAAGAAATAATCACAAAGCATATGTGGGATCACCAAAGCCTAGTGCGCGCATGTGCGATCAGATCAGATCAGAATCGAAGAGCAAAATCGAGGATCAGGATTCAACGACCTCATGGGGGAAAAGCAAAAAGTGAAAAAATGAAAGAAATAAAAATAGCAAGTCGTACACATTACCATTTAATTCCTACCAAAGCCCAAGTCCATCTTCTTCCTTGACCAGCACTCGCGATTTCTTCAAATCCTGTGTCCACTTTCGAATCACAAAGCACCACAGCTGTTTCTCCTCCATCCTCTTCTCCTCAATGAACTTGTCGAGTGTCAGCTCCGACTGCCAATTTTCTCGTTGCCTCCCGTTCCTGACTAGCATGTCGCTGGTCAGATGTGGGAACTGTGACTTGGCACTTGCGATGGCCTCCTGATCGCCCTGGGTCTTCAACTGCACGATCTGGCAGGGCGGACAAGGGTGATCCTGGTGGGGGAGGTGCGAAGGTAGGCTGAAGTAGTAGTGCAGCGCGCTGTGTGAGCATGTTGGTGGGCATGAGAAGGAGAAGGAGCGACCGGATGATGGTGGTCTCGTCTTGGTATTATTAACACCAGTCACGTTCGTCATGGAATATTGAAGATGTGGGCCGCTGCTTGCTTCTCGCTGGTGAGTGATATCCGGCAGTGGTGCTGTCGCTGCTCTTGTGAGCATCTTTGGTGGTGAAGAGGGACTGGCTGTTGCTCTTGGTGTTGCAGTCGCTGACGTTGAATAATAGGAGGCATATGACGATGAGTCGCTTGTTGTTGGACGCCTGAGAGAAGTACGACGATACTCACAGTTGTAGCATTTACCTGGTTGCTGTTGCAGCCTGTTTCCGGGTGTTCCACTGGTGGTCTTCAAAATACAGCATGGCCCCAACCGGCATGCCTCTATCGACATCAGCAAGCCGTGGCCGCAGCGAAAACGAAGGATGTGGGCTTGACACATCGGGCGATTGGGTAAGATGGGCTATTGTAGTAAAGTTGAAACTATCTGCAGCCTTAACAGTGTTTGTGCCAATTGACTCCCGGCTTCACAAGCATGTTGCCTTCGACATCCCTGCCGTAATGTATGATATCGTAGGGAAGATTGGCCTTCGACCTCGCTGCAGGAGAACGTCCAGAAGGTTCCCAGCCCTTCGCAAATGGGCTTTGTAAAGGGTCGAATTGTTGAGCCTATATTTCCTGGACAAAGCCCCTGGATCTGATGGCGTTTCTTAGAACTATCGAACTGGCATAGTCAATCAAGAATTCGAGTACAGTGCGCGGTATATGCTTCGTTCCAGATTCGTGAAAATGATGTTGAATAGGGATGATGGAGTTTAGGCTTATCGATCTTGATGTAGGGATCAGCAGAACGGATGAGTGCTCGTTAGACTACCGCCCGATGCAATACTTTACCAAGGAATTGACTCAAATCCTACCACGCCCCTCTTTGCCGCGTCTTCCGACTATGTTGGTGTTCCCCTCATTTTTGAGAATTTTTCCAGTTAGCTTGTTACTACCCCTGGCGCCGTCCAGAGACCACTTATGTTGCATCAAGAGCGCTGATCGAAGGTTACTTGCCATCGGTACCGTGTGTGAGCTGAACCCAGGCATTACAGCTGCCAAATTTCGACAAGACCAAGCCTTGGCTATACAACAGTTCGCCATTGCAGACCCTGGATGGACAGAACTTGCATGTGCTAGAAGTCACGTGGAGTGGTGTTTGGTTCAACCACGTTAGTAGTTCGCCCCTCGTGGGACGGGATGGATTTGGCACCGGCACGTGGAGGCTGATCCACCTATTCTTATCGTGCGGCTCTTGCGTAATTATGCATATCCACAACCGAGAACCCTGCAGCAGAAATGCATAAAGGTCCCAGAGGCCGAGATGCTCTCTCCACGAAAGAATATTCTTCGAGTCGCGCGATCCTCGGGAATTGAACCGGGAGAGGAAATTTTATGATATATCTCGTTGTCTTTAATAACGCCAGGGAAAAGCAACACCATCCACACAGATCAGGCAGCAGTTGACCATTCGAAGTCGCTATCCGCTATTGCTCGTGTTGTAGTACATTGTGATCTTTTGGATTTTGAACACATTATCGGCCGTTGGTGGTCCGCAACTCCACTCTTTGTCGCCGTTAGACCAATTGTTCCAGATCCAGTTGCCAGGCTGGGTTGGAATATTATCTGTGAGCTTGCTTTGCAGTTCACCGTCAAAGTAAAAGGCAGTGTATGACTCAGTCCAGTCAATGCGATATTCGTGCACCTTGGTAGTGATGTCGGAAGCAGGGGCGGTCACAATGCCATAGGTAGAGGAATCCTGGCCGGGATTGACGGCCTGGTTAACATACCAGATCGGATTTGAGATGCCTGCATCGACCCGAGACTGAGACTTGGGATCAGTAACGTACTCGGTATCAATCTCCTGGGTGTCTCCATGGTAGAAAAAGTTTCCTGTATCAAATGTTAGCAAGAACTAGAACAGGTATCTAACAATCCTTGCCATGACATGTGCCTGCGACATCGCTGAAGATGGCATGCGTCCGAACGCTGGCGTGCAAAATGTTTGACACCGTGGTGACGACTTCGGCACATTTAAGAGCTTTATCACTACTGGGTGACTGGCCACCAGGGACGAAGAGATTCAAGTAGTCACTTGAAACCCGGACATTGGAAGGAGTGAACTGGTGGTCAAAGGGCGCTCCTGCTGATGTGTCTTCGACCACGTAGTCACTGGCGGTGAGGCCATCGGGCAGGCTATCGCCAGTGAAGGTATAGACAGCCTTGTTGTTGAAAACACCAACATCGGCGATTGTCCATTTGCTTTCTTGATTTTCTTGAGTAGAAGCAAATCCCGGTGCTGAAATTATCGAGGCAGGGCTCTGCCTAGTCATCAAACCTAGCCATAAGGTGAGTGGGACGATCACAGTGTTGACGAAAGCCATCGAGCTGATTCCGGGATGAAAGAAAGCAGGGGAAAGAAGAGCAAGGTCATGGGGGATGAGGAATGTTGGGTTCGAGGCAAAGCATTTAAATATTCTTCATGGTTTAGGTTGAATGGTATAGCGTCGATTCGGAACCAGGGGGCATTCTCTGCTAGGAAAGAGAACATACCAGTATGAAGCGGTTGCATGGCACCCTGGGATCCATGCCTGGAGAGGATGCCTTGTAGCTTGGCCATGACGGCTCTCTTGACATTTCGAATTGGCAGCATGGGCTTTCTGAAGACATGACTTGCATCAAAGTTTTCGTCGGCGAAGTCAGGCAGGCTAGGAAAACCCCTGAAGATTCGCATATGCCTCTTCCGCATCTTAGATAAGGTGAGATGAAGCGACATTGGAACAAGGTTTAGTGCCGGTGAGGTGTAGTTTTGGTAGACCGGATAGTGTGACCGGATGGTGTGAAAGTCAGTTTTGATCAGAGGAGAGCTGTTGAATCTGTCTTGTTGTACCATGGGGAAAGGAAAAGGGAGGGAAAAGAAGAGGAAGGGAAAGGGAGAGAATGGGAGAGAAAGGGAAGGCGCCAAGTTCGGTGACAGAGAGGCAGTTGCGGCAGGGTTGAGCCTTCTGCCATAGAGCTGTGGCTGAAAAGCTGGTAGACGGAAGGAACGAACGCCACGACATAGTTTCCTGCCTAATCCACGTTTCTTTTAACCTCATACGCGAAGACGGTCCTCCGCAGTAACTCATCTCCAGGATCATTGTCGAACATGACTTTGTCCATGACGTGTTCGAGAAGCTTGGTGGCGCGAAAGCCCTGCTCCTGAACTAATTCGAAGAATCTGAGATCCTTGTCGAGTAACCAGGGACGGTAGGGCGTGAAGAAGACCAGGGCGGTCGAACTGGCGCCGGGTTTCATGGCACGATCCAAGGTTTTGACCAGTTTTTCATGTTCAGAATGATTGAACAAGATATCAGCCAGGATCAGAAGATCAAAACCCTCTTGACTTGGATCAATATGTTGTCGCAGGGAGTCAACGGGGTTGCCCCAGAGGTAACCTTGGGCAACAATCTTTGCTTTGTTCTGGATCAACTCACAGTGCTCGATGTTGTAGCACAGGTTTGCAATCAGATCAGGGTCAGGATAATCAGTCACCACAACCTGTTTGGCTCCATGGATAGCACAGGCCAGACTCGGGAGGCCGGCACCCGCCCCAAGCTCGAGCACTGTCTTTCCTTGGACCAGTTCAGCAACACGTTCTTCAATGAAAGCAGTGACCACTTGGCCGGCATTCCAGAGCAGATGGCCCTTTTCAACATTAGCCAGGGCGGACTACGAGCGGGCACTTTATCATTAGCACACCCAAAGAGGACTATGGCCGATCAGACGCAGCGACAGAGTTCGGCCGTCGTTCAACGTGTACTGGACAAACGATGGCTTCTTCTCAGGCGGGTAAAAGTCTGCGGGTTCCTGGAAGAGGTCCAGGCCATTGTCTTGATCGCTGCCGTCATCACTGTGCGATCCCATTGTCAGACAGGCTGTGAAGGCCGAGGATGCTTCAGCATTCTTTTTCTTGGTGGAGGGAGTGAGTGAGAAAATCAGGGCTTGGCAGCTGATGTCTTGGCAGAGCGGAAGAACGTCGGCTAAGTTGCCTAAATTGCCTAAGTTCCGTGATGTGCTTTGAAAGCTGCACGCACTGAATGATCACGTAACGGGCGGCACCGCGCGTCGAAGAGTAATTAACCGCGCAGCAACCTCGGCATCTTCCTCCACTTGTTCCGGATTCGGATTTGCTTTTTGGGTTTACTAGATTTTCGAATGAACAAAGAGCGTCATAAGATACCGCGGTGGCATGTTTTGGCCCCAAGACCTGGTGATCTACCCAGTCACGACCGAGCCCTTTCCCTGACAGCGAGATTAGATAGAGGACTTCGACTGTCCATGAGGCGTAGAGGGAAATTGGCTCATGATCCGTGTCCACCCGACTACTTTAACACAGGAAAACGCCAACGTTGCACACGTACACAGTAGTCTGATAACATTTTAGTTTTTGCATCACACACACCGTCAGCCCAGGTAGGGACTTGCCAAAAAAACATCCGGCGAAACCAGCAGGAGCGAACAAAGCAACCCCACGCTTGCGCTTGCCCATCCCTGCCTAATATCATCTGATGAAAAGCGCTCCTGCCCGAGGCCGCTGGAACTTGCTATTGATCTCGGCATCTATTGCCCTCCGCAACCGGTACAACAGGTGCGCCACTCAATCGTTGCCTTAAAGTGTTGAGCTCTCGTATTATTATGAGGCCCCTCTAGACACGCCGAACATCCCATCAGACTTGAGAGCAATTCTGCGACTGGAGCGATTGGTCGTCCACCTTACCCACGCCGAATACAAGTGAAAAGCCGGCAACGAATCGGCAGCCTCATCCTTGCCGCATCAACCCTCGGCCTTCAGCCCTCCCCTCAGCCCTAAATAACGACTCGACTGCCTTGCCGTGTGCAGTTGGAAAGGAAGAGGAAAAAAGAAAGAGAAGCATAGAGTCGGAAATGGCCAGCTTCCCACGTCGCAGTGCTCGCTTGACTGGACGAATGGAACAACAACAGCATCATCAACAGTACTCTCATCCTTCCTCTGTTTCAACTACAAATCTGTCCTCCCCAATTACCACCAACCAATCCCTGAACTCGCCCCCTCCGGCCGCATTCCGGCAGCACGAGGCCGCCGCCGCCGCAGCGATGGCAGGCCTGCAACTACCACCCGCACTGCCCCATCAGCACGACTCATCTAGGGCTCCTCTCCCCTCACCATCAGCGGCCAAGCTTGATCCATTCTCCTCCCGACCGTACTCACATCCCAATTGCCCTCCCTCGCAGCCAGCACAACATGAACAGAACAGCATGTTCGGCCAGCAGCCACAGGGCCTTGGTCAGAACCATCACCACCACCATCATCACCAGAATCAGAGTCAGAATCAGAACCCGCCACAACTACACCCACATTCTAACTCGATAGACCACGGCCAGGGCAACGTACTATCGCTAAACCACGGTCAGCTACCGCCCGACTTTCTAGCCGAGGCAGCCCGTCGCGCTCAGATCGCCTGTCTGATGAGGGACATGGGCGATGTGTCGTTGTGAAGAAGTACCGAAAAAAAGTGGACTGATTTAGTAATACCCGAGGTGGCAGCAGCAGCAGCAGCACGAGCATCAGCAGCTTGTTGGCATGGATTGATCGTCAAGAGATTTCTCCTCCCCTTTGCATCATCGTCACCACCACGACCACTTTCATCATGACGGCGAGCATGCTCTTAATACCTCCGCAAGCTTTGGCCGCAAACAACCCAACCCAAACAACCCTCCTGTCGTAATAAAGTATATATACGACAGGGACAGACGCAGCCACAGAGAGCCGGCAACAAGCCACCCGCTCCCGAGCTCGGCATGGCATGCGACACACACCTTCAAAAACAAAACAGAAGCGCCGATCCCAGGGGTTATCGTGTGAGCACGGAGCAAGCATTGGAGCAAGCAAAGCGAGCGAGCAGAAAAAAGCAGGGCATGTGATATTTTGCTCGTTCTCACTGAACGCAAATTTCCCCGAAAGTCTAATCATACGCCCGCCATGCCCGCCACTGCCGCCCCCTGCCGCCGCCGCCGCTGCCGCCGCTGCCGCCTGCTGCAACCGCCTCTCTCTTAAAGTTGACTGCCCCTTGAGCTTATCAGGTCAAGCTGTCGAGCTAAACTTTCAGAGTTGAAAAGAACTTTCTGCACCACCTGAAGAGGGAAGCCGCATCCAGATTGGGGGATTCATTGCATCACTGCTGTTGCAATTGGGACTGAACGAGTCCCATGTGAGCAACACAAGAAACAGTTCACAAAGAACAAACACAAACACAAACACACATCCAACTCAACTCACAAACATTTGATGAAATCCTGCTTTCGTCAAAGATTCCCTTTGCCTCTCCTCCATTTTTACCTTCTTGCGCAGAGCGTTTGAGGACAGATGATTATTTTCTTAGCATGTATGGGCCTTGAGTGAGCGTTGGACCAGAGATGAGACAGATGAACGAGAACTTTCCCATTGATGGAATAGACAGACAGACAGACAGAAAGACAAATAATAATATCCTACCCGGAAATCTTAAATGTCTCGTAACACCCACCCCCCTCCTCCATCTGATGCCGTTCAATCACTACTACTGCCTTGGAACTCCAGGCGCATAAACTGCACGAAGCTGTCCACAACGCCGCGTCGCCCGTCAGTCTGACCGGCATAGCCCTGGCCATGCGAGATGCTGGTGCGCTGGATCTGGGTGTACTTTCTCCGAAGACGCTGAAGCATTGGCTGGCTGAGGACGGTGCCGGACGGGATGGTGAGTTCGTCCGTATCGAACCAGACAACGACCTGGTTTGAACCATCAGTATTACTACTACTGCTACTATTATTATTATTAGTATTATTCAACTTGGCCGGCGGTGGCAGCGGCAGCGATACAGACAGCGTGAGAGTGCCGCCATCGCCATCAGCCATGCCCAGCTCGCGGGCCTGCCTGAGCAGCGTTTGCACCACGAGCAGCGTGGTTGATTCGAGTGTTTGCAGGGCATCCGCCGACGTGGCTGTCGGCAGGATCGTGGCTTGATGCCGCCGCACTTCATTGTGGGTGTTGTTCGCCGCCTTGGTTGTTGCACTGCTAGCTGCAGCAGCAGCTGCTGCTGATGTAGCTGCTTGTTGTTGTTGATGGGCAAGTGCTTTCTTGGAGGTCGGCTTTGCGGGAGGCGGGTAGAGGGCGTCCCAGATGGCGGCGTAGGGCGGGTGGGGGTCGGTCGAGGGGATGGTGAACAGCGGGGTGTCCCAGCGGGTGAAGGGCGATGGCGGCTCGTAGCGCATGATCAGCGAGGACAGCGTGGACGGGTTGTACGGCGGCGACGCGCTGGGTGGCGGGGCTGGAGCAGAGGGGAGCCAGCTGGGCGCCGCCGCCGCCGCCGCAGGTGCTGCCTGCTCAATGGTCGCGGGCGAGGAGGAGGCCGCTGCACTTGCACTTGCACTTGCAGCTGGAGGGCTGCTGATCGAGAGGCTTGTAAGGGTGACTGCGGGGGCGGGGGAGCCGTTATCGTTGCCGGTGTCGTCGCCGGCGTTGCCATCAACGGACGAGCTGCGAGACCGGCTGTCGTGGCCGCTGGTATCTCTGTCACCGTACAGAGCAGTATGGCTCTCTGGCACGAGGTCGCCTGGGACATCCTTGCCCGCGTGGCTGGTATCATTTTGCCCTGTTTCGCGGCTGCTGTCGACTTCGTCGTGCCTGCCCCATGCGATCAGTCTTTCCTCGTTCCACTGCCGGCACTGATGTTCGGAGGCTGCCGCATGGACAACGCAGCAGCGAGTCGCTGCCGCCTTGGCTTCACACCAGAGCTGATAGCGGTAGCCCTTGATATAGTTCAGGCTGTCAGCCACAACGACACAGTCTTTGGACAATGCCCGTTTGATGGCTGAGAATTCTTCCGCCCGTGCGGTCTTTTCCTGGGCCGCCGAGTTGTACACCTGATCCCGGAGCCGTGTCGGCTTTTCGACAGAGGACGAGGCATCAAGAGAGGCATGATGAGAGGACACAGTCACAACTGTGCGTTTGGCTGACGATGGGTCTGAGGCAATTCGATGGGTCAGATACTCGGCAAGTTGCTGTGCGCGATGGGTCTTGCCAGCACATGGCAGGCCGGTGATTATGATGAGCTCTACGCTTTAGTCAGGACGCGCTACAAGCAGCAGTGACTCACTTACCGGCATTGGGAGATGGATGCAATGTGGATGGCGGCGACGGCGGGCGGCGGGGTGAAAATTGTGTGGTCGCAACACCAAAAATGTACATTAACTACATGCAACCAATCCACCAATTACTACCTGACTCGACAACCCGCCGGTATTGTACGAAATAGACAATTCCTCCCAGCTTAAATACGGCTATTATCACACCAAAGAATACCACAAAACGATCCACAACCAAGATGCATGTCAAAATCACGAAACCGTGGCCGTTAACAAGTCCAATGGGCAAACGCTCCAGGAACAAAAAAACAAAAAACTATCAAAAAGTTCACCGAAACCGGCCGCAGTGCTGTTGTGGCTACAGCCTCGCGCCGTTTCTCCGCTCATCACCATGAAGCAAGCTGAATTGTGACCGGGGTATATGTTCTATTCCTCAACTGGACTTTTTCTGGGACAAATCCTGTGTGACTCTGTTCCCGGCAGAGATATCCTCAATCCTGGCATGGGAGCTTTTGAATCTGTATTCCACTAGTGCCGCACGTGTGTGCCCAAGCACCTGAAATCCATGGCTTTCCAGACAAGAAGTACCGAAGGCGCCGAGGCGGCAAAGGTCCCGCAGTGGGTACACTGCCTGTTAGTATTCAGCAAAGAAACCAGCTGCCTGGTATTGCGAGAATTCCAGGTCACTCATCGATGGATCATAGACCATCACCTTGTCGACAGGCACTGGTCTATACGTCTCAACTAGAGGACGTGAAGAAACCGACCGTCGGGTGTCCCTTGGGTAACGTGATAGTCCGGTGGCCCGAGCAAAGCGGGAGGAGTCTGATCTTTTCATTGGCACTGAGCTGGGAACGCTCGTGCCTTTGCGTCGCTTTGGTTCCGGGGCAGGGCATCCGCTGGCTCCATCTTCATCACCCTTTTCCGGGACCCACTGATGAACACGTTTCATGTGATCGCGCTGATTCCAAGACCGGGGGAATCCATTATCAGGCCGTGACCGTGGGCAATTGGGAAACTTGCAGAGATAGGGGTTCATTCCGTGGCAATGCATTCCATGGGCTTCGCGCTCGTGTCTGAACAGACAGGCGTTGGATGAGAACCGGGCATCATCACCTTCTGCTATACACGCCGGGTTCTTGCATTTATAGGGCCTCAAGTGGGAATCCAGGTACTTGCTGCTCAGGTGGTTAGAACGCACAAACGACAAGGAGTTATACCACCTACGCATAGATGCATCGCTGTTTCGTCGGCTTATGGGTACATCCAGAGTGTTCAACCAGCGGGCATCGAAAGAATCCATCCTTGTCCGGGGGAGCGCTGTAGCGAGGGTCTTTGCGGGCCTTGGACTTGTCATGAGCATCATCTGGTGGCAGACCTGGCGACACAGTAGGTTGGCTGATTTGTTGGGAATTTGTGCGATCAGAGTGTGGCCTGATAGGTCGATGGTGAGTTGCCTCACGGTTAGTCCCACTACAACGAACATAGACGCATTAGTTTTGGCATGACACAGTCATGGTCTGAGGGTCTCCTAACCTGTGTGGCTGTATGTTCAAAGCACCCAGTCCTCGGCAGTCAAGGCTATCCTGGGGTGGGGAATGTCTGCTTCTGGCCAGTCTTTGCTCCACTTCATCCTCGTCGGGGGGGCTGGGAGGTCCTCGGAAGCTCAGGGGAAAGCACTCGCTGGGCACAGAGTTCATATCCAAGGATGATGTACCAGCTGTGTAGTCCAGATACTCCGGGAGAACAAAATCCTGCAAGGTAACCTGGGCTTGGTCCATATCGCTGACACGCGAAAGCACATTACTAGGAGCGTAGCTGTACGCTCCTATCTCAGGCATCATTGAAACAGTGTCATATGGTTCAACATCATTCAGGCCACTGAAGGCCATAGATACAAAGTGATCCGGTTCAGCATGACGTCCCTGGACAGTATCCCATAATCCCGGATTAGGATAGTGTCGAGAGACCGATGAAGATGACAAAGAAAAGTTTGAATCATTAATCATAGCATCCTCAGAAGCTGACGAGAATGAAGACGGGCTTGGACCCGGAGTCGTCAGACTTCTGGGAACATAGAATCCGGGTTCACTTGAGTACTGGTAGTCCTGGAGTACCAGAGAATTCCTTGAGTTTGGGGCCATCGTGTGAATCCAGGCAATGTAAATCAAAGGCTTCCTGCCACAACACAAGAAGTTAGTCTTCGGCCTTCCCATCGAGCGATTAACGAAAAGTCCAGGGTTCGGAAGGTCCGAGAGCATGCCAGCCACAGGGTGTTAGTATTCGAGGCTCTGTAATCGCCCACGCAGAGAGCTTGGGGTTATTCTCCAACCGGTCATTCACGAGTTGAGTGTCGTGTGTTCCAGGCGACGTGGGCATCAGGCGGCAACAGGGTGTTGAGAGTGCAAGCCGGTCCTATTCTTCATTCCACATCCCACGAGGTTTTAGTCAGTCGAATATCCATGAAGCATCCGAGGAGTTCCCAGGCAGTTTCCAGGTCCACTACATTGATTGAGTCATTTCTGTCGGCAGTTCCGGTCGGAACTCCTGAGGGGCAAGTCCGGCATCAGTCATTCAGAAATCCACAGAGGCGGGGAGCGTCATTGTAAGATGGCGGCAAATGTGGCGGCAATCAATATCTTCTTGCTGCATAAAACATGGCGACAATGTAATCCTCGGAAGGTAATGCAAATATCCAGCTTCAGAATCAAAACGCGGCAGACCGTGGGATTGAACTCCGGCATTTCCTTTCCTGGGTAGGCAAACTCCTGGGGAAAATATCCTGTGGCAAGGTATTGGTTGCATTAACATCATTATCTTCAGCTCATGGTCATAAAAGACCCGTCATTGCTGTGCCGGTGGGTCCGTGGATCTCGGGTAGAGGAACAGTGCATCCGGGTTGTGGTCAGTAGTACGGGTCACGATGGGGTCAAAAAGCAAAAACAGAATTCAAGAAATTACCTTATAGCAGCGGGATGATGGTGGTGACTGTGAGCTCCTCCAACAGGAACGGTCGCAATAGTTTCCAGGTCTGTTGAGTGCGAGTCACGAGAGGCCAATCCGGGAGTAAAAATGTCCGGCTTCTGGTCCTGAGCAAGTGGCCTAATGGGTCCAATGGGGGAGTTTTGTTGTGAGTAATGGTCGGAGGAAGTCGTAGATAAAAATATACCTGACGATAACGATGCTGAGTGTAGGAAGAAGGGAGAGGGAAGACTGGAGGGCATGAGGTCTTTAAAAGGCGGGGAGTTGTACTTCTACTAGCGTCGACAAGTGGGAGGGGACAAGGAGAATCGCGCCGTCTCACGCTGCCTTGCGGACATGGTGGGGCTTGGTCGTGGCTAACGCTCTGCCAATGAGTTGGTGTCGGAGGATCAGACTAGACGCAGCTAAAAGTGGTAAGCGCAGTGGTGTGATTAGCGACGACAGAGCATTTGCCAGTGGGTGTGACGTATGCGGCTCACCCTGCATGACGCCTGGCAAATGCCTGTGCTTATCCTTCTTCTAGAGGTAGTAGCGACGTGGCATGCTCTGTACTGATCGGCAGTCGCCCTGGCTTACATTCCTGCCAATAATCAACAGACTTGGAGTCATAGTCACCAGACGATCGTGTTACAGCTTCGGATCCGTCGATTGTGTGACGTCATCCTCATCATGCTTGGACTGTGACTCGATCTTACGAAGGCGACTGACTCGGCCTGAGACCAGTGGTGCGCCTTCCTACGCCCACGCTGGGTGTGTGATGATCTGTACCCAGTGCTCGTAATGGTCCTGTCGAAACTGCGGTCAGTACAATTGCCAACACCTCAGTTAGACTAGCGAGCGGAAGCAGGCAAAAATGCCGTTCAGACTAGATGGTTGATGGTGATTGTCTCATCAAAGACACTTGCGGTCTCAGGTGAACTATGCTTTGACACAAGGATACATCATGTAGGGCTCAATGGAGAAGGAGAGTGACACCACTTACATTTGGAAACTGGTACCTCAACAATCAATGACTTGCTGAGGATTGGGAAGCTTTGGCAAAATGTTGAGCTGAAAATTGAAAGTGTTTGAGTGGAGGAGCTGGTCTTGGATTGTTTGACACCTTTGCTGGCTTTCGGAAATCCGCCCCACATTCAGAGCTGTCAGCTGGAATGGGTCTCCTGAGCAGTGCATACAGTAGTGCACAACCCTGAAGTAGGGCTTCTGCCACCTGTCAGAGTCTCAGTTGACTGACCTGTCTAAAGACTAGAAGCTCGGGAGCGTCAGAGCGAAGAGACTGGCCTATTCTGTTGTGTGAGAACCTCCCACGGACTGGACTGACCTCGGTAGGAGTAGCCAGCAGAAGGAAGTTACGAGTGTCGTGACTACCTTGGCGACAACGTACACACATCAGGATGACATCCTAAGCCTAAGAAGAAAAATCAATGAGACAATTTACATGTTGTTGCTCCTGCTGATGACAGCTTCATTGTGTTACCCAAACATGTTCTCTCCGCTGCTGTTCGCCCTGAGTTTGCTGTCTTTGTCCCATACTTTCCCTGCCATGGTCTTGTCATGAACTGGACTGGTGGACAGCTCCAACGTCATTCCAAAGCCAAGAATAACACCCAGCTCAAGACACAGAAGGGGTTCCTTGCCCGAGCTCAGCGACGACAACGTGCCCAGATCAGCGATGCCCTCCCTGTGCCTTCTGTCTTCTCTCACTTCAACAATCACAGGGCCGGTGGACAGCCGAGAGCACCGCCACAACCTCCACACTCTGCCCAGGACAGACAACTTCTGACGCCTCATCGAGGGCACTCCACGGCAGAAGATATCCACCCTCCAGGCTCTGTGATCATCATCAGCTCGTCACCAGCGTCCGACAACAGCACAGCTCGGTCGAATATTGCTACATGCCCCAGGGACACGGTTCGCACAAACGACAAGAAGGAGCCAGTGGTTGATTCACTGGACTCGGTCAAACGCAGGTTGCTTGTCATTCCAGACTGGGCAGGGCTAAACCCAACAAAGCCCGTGCAAATGAATTTTCCTCCAGCGGAGGAGATAGAGCGCTTCGGCAGGAGAAGAAGAGATGATGTCGCCGAAAGACAGAAGAAGCAGCACCTGACTCGCTCTCGCATTACCTACCACCATAACCGCCACTCAATTCACCGTCCCAATAACACAACAGCTCCAGATCCGCTTCAGCCTGATAACTTTAGCATTCGCATTGGCTCTGACATCCACAAAACCCAGACTTCGCTCGAAAGCGTTGCTCAGCGCACCGGGCTGTCTGGGGCGCCATCCCAGTCGAGTGAATCTATGCTTCTTGACAAATTCGATCCTAAGGCCCAGAAGAATGGCCTGGCCAAGACAGAGTCCAGGCAGCTTGCCCGCTTTGCCTACCGTGGTCATGATTTTGAGCCCGATCAAAGTCTTCTGCCCTTGAACGAGGTGCGAGATCTGAAAAGCTGGGATGAGGTACTGGAGAGATCATCGTCAAAATCTTTGGTGGTAGCAAAAGCACCCTCATCCACGCCCTTCATTGAACGAACTGATGCTGCTGCCAGTCTTACTCCCCATTCAAGCTGCATGCCCCCACCTCTCCACGTGCCTGGCGCTGACCCTGAAGCCATCTTGCGGAGTGGAAAGAACAAGATAAGTACCGTTAAAGCCAATCATAGAGAATGGCCTGTACCTACCAATGGGGAAATCGGTAATATAGAGCTATGCGAGGCTCCAGTAGGAGCTGCTTTATGCAGGCCGCCAGTTTTCACGCTAGAGAAGCAGGTGGCGATGGAACAGGAGTTCTTGAGAAAGTTTCAGCATCCTACCCCGGTCTCAAAGCGTTTCCCGCTGGATCCTGGTGCTGATGGACTCGCCCATTCAGGATCAAGGGCACATCACTCTCACCTTCTTCGGGCTGATCTTGCTTCCCCCGAGTCTACTGTGGATGGCACAATCTATCACGACATCTCGCAACAGCTGGCGCGGAGGGATAAGTGCAATGGCATCTCGAATCAAATGGCAGACGAGAATGATGCATGGATGAAGACTGTCTTCCCAAAGGATTTCGAGAGAATTCAAAACAGTTTCTCATTCCGCAAACCCTTGAGGACATGGAAATCACATCAGAGCGACCGCGTATCTGAGACGTTTGGTCCACTCAGAGGGAAAAGCACTGTGAATGAGCCACTCACACCCAACCCGTATCGTACTGTGGCGTCACAGGACATCCGATCACCTAATGCAGATTCTACCATCTTCGACCGCACCTGGCAGTCGAGGAGGAACTCACTCAAAGCGACCCTGGGCGACGGAACTAGCTTCTTGCCGCTCTTCAACCCAATGACTGGTTCATATTCAAACGCACCAGAAAGTATCTCTGTTAAGCGTGACAGAATATTTGAACAGCAGAACGATGATGTATCCTCTCTGGGCACATACAGTCGTCACTCGCCATTAAAGCGGACTGCTGAGCAAGCATTTGCAGACGACTCCCCACAGTTTCTGCGCCGACTGCCCTTTCAACCGGCGCACTCTTCACCATCGATGGCACAGTCTACTGGAGGCTTCATAAGCGCGGCCCAGAGATTTGCGAATAATCATAGCGCTGACCTATTGCAACAGAAGCCAGCACAGCCGTTCATCTCGGTCCCGAGCCCAATCGGTCCAGAAAGCGGACATGGGCTGTTGTTATCAGACCGCACATCGCCGCCTCAGATTTGTGGTTCCCTGTTCAACGATTTTCGGGTGCTCCATGCACCATGCTAGATGTGTCAGATTGGAATCAATGCAGAATGAGTCTCATTTACAGGAAAGATGGCCTTGATATGACAAGGCCTGCACCTGGTCGTGGTGTCAACAATACCAAGTGCATTCAAAAAAGGTTTTACGAGTAAAATTGCATACGTTTGTAATTACTAGTCCGTACACCAAGAAATTTCGCCCATGGAGTTATATTTGGAACAAAACACAGGTACCGTACTGTACCTTTCAATACAGCTTTGTGTTTCGGAGCTGAAGACTTTGCAACGGACAGAGGGTGTACAATCGAACATTTGCACGTCCGCCTGCGAGAGCCGTCTGGTGGACTAAAAGGATAGCTTAGAGCCATTGCCGAGTGCCGCTGCGGACCTTTCCTCCCCAATACGAACATGTAAGTCTCCTAATTCGTCAAAAGCGAGATGGATTCCTCCTGGTGTCAACAACTTCAGATGATCGAGCGAGAATCATTGTAATACAATATCGCCTCACCTCACCTGCCCCATTATCCCCTCCCATCTTACAGACCATGGCGTCAAAATTGCCATCAGATGCCATTCCAAAGCTCGTGTCCCAGTTGTTGGAAGATCCCCAGCTGCCGCGAGCCAACCCAACAACGGCCTTTTGGCAATTACCGCCTCATCCTCTCACAGATATACAGTCTGCTGAGCTCCTAGAGAAGACCGATTTCGCCATTATCGGCTCGGGAGTAACGGGCTGTAGCATTGCCAAGACTCTTCTCGATGAGGAGGAGTCGTCGTCATTCCCTTCTTCATCTTCGAGCTCGACTATTACCGTCTTCGAAGCACGGGCATTGACTAGTGGTGCCACTGGTCGGAATGGCGGCTCACTGACATCCTTTGCCCGCGCAGCCTATCCCGCCTTGAGCCAGCAGTTCGGCCACGAGGAGGCGGTGAAAATCGCCCGGTTTGCGAACAGGACGCTGGCTAAGATGCACGAGCTTGGCAACTCATCACAGGAAGCGCTGGATGCAAGTGAGGTGAGGAAGCTGAGGAATGTGCTTTGCTATCTAGATGAGGAGTCCTTCGAGCGCGGCAAGGAAGCTGTCAAGTTGTATGAGCAGCATGTCACTGAAGATGCAGGTTCATCCGAGGTCTTGAGTGCAGAGGAAGCGCTTCGGGTAAGCATGTTCCCCCCCTCCCCTTAATTCTTCTAGCCACTGCTTGATTGTGCTAACAAAAAGGGTGGCCTAACACAGAGGTTCAATGTGAAAACGCCTGTTGGGGCAATTCTTGTGCCAAATGGTGCATTTTGGCCGTACCGACTCATCACCCTGATCTGGTCTCAGCTATATAATCAGTTCAAGCCTCGTCTGGCGATCGAAACTCACACCCCTGTCACTGCGATCACGTACGACGCTGAGACCAGCCGTTCACACCCTTACATCCTCACAACCCCCCGCGGAGCAGTCCGTGCCGCAAAAGTCATCCATGCCACTAATGCATACACGGGCCACTTACTGCCCAAGCTGCGCGGCAAAATCTTCCCCCTCCGCGGCACTATGTCAACGCAGAAGGCCCCCGCCGAGTTTGGTCGATTCGGAAGCGAGCGAGGATGGTCTTTTGTCCACATACCAAGATTCGATGAACAGACTGGCGCCTTCGAGTTCGGCCTGTACTACTCGAACCAGAACCCCAAAACCGGTGACATCTTCATTGGTGGAGAGAAAGTCCTGTCCGATGAGTTATTTGTTAGCGACGATACCCAGCTAAGCGCAATCTCGAGAGACAATCTCTCAACCGTGCTTCCCAAATTCTTCGACCAAGGCTGGAAGACAGAGGAGGGTGAAACGCCTGAAGTGCGCCAGATCTGGTCTGGCATCATGGGTTTCACGCCCGACCATCTGCCGCTGGTGGGGAAGTTGCCGCTCAGCGTGACCGAGCGCGGCGAAGAGGAGGGAGGAGGAGGAGGAGGAGGCGAGTGGATTGCAGCCGGGTTTAATGGCTACGGCATGCCTCAGTGTTGGTCGTCTGGCGAGGCCGTCGCCAAAATGCTGCTTGGTATTGAAGTCAGCTCTTTCCTGCCTGAGGCGTATAAGGTCACGGAAGAAAGGTTGGCAGATGAGCGGCGCATGTCGCCTGAGACAGCCGTGAAAGAGTTGTTGGGAATTCAATAGCTCAAGACCTTGCTCTCTCTCTCTCTCTATCTCTCTCTCTCTCTCTATCTCTCTCTCTCTCTCTGTGTGTGTGTGTGTGTGTGTGTGTGTGTATTGCTCCTTCCTCTATATCGAGGGCAGCTGACTGCTTCTGCATGTGGTCTGAGGTGCTGGTTGGCGAGATATCGGATGGCGAGTCATACAAGAGGACAACCCCTGCATTACACACATATATCTATATCATACCCGTGAATTAGGCCTGAGTTTGTGCAAGATGCCCTGTCTTTTTAGGGGAATTGGGGTTGCCCCCACCACTGGCATTCTTGGTGGAAGACATTATCTTGCCGATCTCCGGAGGAGGTAGCAATCAAGCCTTGTGCGCGAGAGCTTTCCTTTGGAAAATAGTTGAGCTATGATGCAGGCCAGGGGGGTTCGAACCCCGGCCGTATACCATTGTAGTTTTGCTATTTTCAGGCAGAAATATTGGGCATGATCGGCTCTTGACAGCCAAGACCCTTGTCGGTGAGGGTTACATCACCGACAACCGGGTGATACAATAGCTTGTATCATCCACTGTAACCCAATGCTTTGCAGCCTTGCCCTGGGTTGCCGAGTATTGGGCTGATCCCTTAACCGCGTAGGCCCTGGCTCCATTGAGTCTGTGGTCTACTAGGGGCGGTTAAGGATGACATCGTTACAGACGTTGAGTTTGTAACACCCCTTCACATGCCCTGTATTAGAATGCCGGATCTTGCCTGAAGCAGGCGGGATTCCTGTCTTTTTGCAGGGTGTATGTAGTGTAGAAGTACCCCATCACTGGCAATTTGGGTGACGAAGTATTGTGAGATACTTGGTCTTGATATTTTATTTGCATCTCTAAAACCTGAGAATGGTATCTCGAGTCTTTGCACTCCTTGCACCCAAGCTAATCATGAGCAGCTCGACGCACGATCCTCCACTGTTTGTTTCTTCAAAGTGGAATATTTATTTCAAGGGCAAGTAGGAAAAGACATGATGCCGTAGATGCAGAAGAAATAGCTCTCTTTTACATCCTGCTTTATCTTGTGACTGGTTCTGTAAAAGCCTTTGTGGACTTGGCCAGAACCAGACTGAACTTTTGGCTTTTTGTTTGTCGGGGTGTGGGAGGAGGACAATCACTTGATTTTAGCAATGCCCTGTAATGTGAGATATATATCAGTGCCCCAGCCATACATGCTTTCCATAGCAATGCCACCACCAAAATATTCTGCATATGCTCGGCTGAGGGGCAAGCCGTAGCCAAGGCCTGCAAGGCTGCTCGTGTCGCCTGCGCCTGAAAGCGCATTGAAGCCGTCGGAGTTACCGTTGTCGGGGGTGGCAGACTCTTCAGAATTGAAGGTTGTGAAGCTATAGGCCCAGATATTGGGCAAGGTTTCAGGTGAGATGCCGCCACCGCGGTCGCGGATTCTCACTGTGATGCTGGGTACAGCAGAATTCAGCTGGCCGTCTGCAGCTGCTTCGGCACAGTATTCATCAAGGCCTGCTTGAGAAAAATCATAGGATCTGTCCGCGGCGACGCTCATCTCCCTCAGGGCATCGAGTTTGGTCTGGGAGATGCCTGGGGCAGCTGCAATTGTTACTTCGACCGGGTGTCTCTCGTTTCCGGACTCCACGACGGCCCGGAAGGCGTTCTTGAGCAGCTCTGTAAATATATACTCCAGATGCATGGGAATATGGGCAAATTCTGCGTCTGCCTCTCCATTGATGACCAGTGTGGGTCGGATGCCATACTTGAGCTCGCAGATTTCACCCACAAAGTCCTGACATGAGAGGATGACATCAGCAGGTCGGAGAGCAGTATCTATGACACCGATATGGTTCTCAGGCTGGTCTTGATCGCCGACAGTGCCGGTGGATGCCACATGCAGGGCCAGATGCTGCTCTGCTACCAGTCTCGTGCCGATTCGAGCGCGGAGGTGCTGGTCCAAGAAGCGAGTGGTCTCGGCGGCATCAATATATTTCCGACACTGGAGAAAACCTCGGGCCAGAATGGGAATTGTGTTGGAATGAGTGCTAACGAGTTCGGCGACAGCTTCGGTGAAGCGAACCTCTTCTTCGATTGTGGTGATACGCTTCTGCCTGTAAAATGGCTCTAGAGCGGAGAGGGACTGTTGGTAGTTGTGGTAGATCTGGTTGATTGATGGATTAGAGACGACAATGAAGGGCAGGTTGCGCAATGCCTGGATCCGGTGGGCGAGGCGAACGGGCAGATGAGACAAGGCGAAATTAGCAGAGGAAATGAGAGCCTCGTCGGAGAGCGGAGGCTTGCCATATCTGTGAGTGTGTCAGTGGGCGGCCCCTACCTGTGTCTGAAGCTGTTGGTCGATTGATTGATTCATACTTGACAAGGTCAGTCAGGGTCAGTGGGCGGCGAGGCTTTGCGGCCAAGCGATTGATCTCGCTGTCTGCGACGACGCCGGTGTTGAATGGAGACGGGGACCACGTATGGGACTCGGTGCTGAGGCGTCGAGAGACAAGACGAGGAGGGTAGAGGCACCGAGCCGCCATCGTCGTGGTGCTGGTGTGATCCTATTCCTTGATATTGTCGTCGCTGCCGCCCCGCCCAGTAGCCCTCGGTTACCTCGGCTTAGCTAATACACGTGTACATATCAGCTAGATCCATCTATACTAGTGTAGAATGGGACTAGTACACTGCTAGTTTGGCACTCAGCACTCACTCAGCACTCCGTAGAATTAAACATTCTGTAATAAGTTAGTCTCGAGTCAAGCAATTAAAGCTAGTTCGCAAAGGAACTGAGCAACTGGACAGCTCAGACGTAATGAAAGCTGATTGGGGCTGTGACACGTGTGTGAGTAACGATGTCCTTTTGGGCGAGCATCTTGATCTTGGTCTCACTGTGCATTCCTCCACAATCAAATCATCCCTTCCCCGCATTACTGCATCCCACGTCTGTACCGAGTAAGGTATAGACCAGGCTAGATCAAGCTAGAGGGAAACCCAAGCCAATATTGACGTTGCCAATAACTTGAAACGTGGAGCCATGAGCGATGGGAATGCCAAGGAAGCACAGCCACACTCGGACGATTTATCAAAATACCATTGGTCAGTCTGTGGCCCAACAGGCCTGCCAAGCAACACTAAGGCGGCAAATGTCCAGTCGCCGGGCCAGCCTGAGGCACATGAAGAGGTTTGACCGGGTTTGACCAGCGTCAAGAGGAAACTCTCCCGTCATCACCAACCATCTGGCGCACAGCTGATCAAGATCAGCAGCGCTCTTTCCAAGTTGACAGCAAAGCCAATTATTGGTGGCACCTCCCTGCCAAGGTGATCCCGTTGCTTGGCACTAAGCTTCACGCCGCGCAGACAGAAGAGCCCCTAGATGATATTAAGCTTCAAGTCTTCTTTCTCTTGCATCACAGGTACAGATCAATGTGTACGTAAGATGTGGTTGTCGAAACTTTGGCACACCTCCCTCGCTCCTTCCCTTCCTTCCGCTCCTTCTCGCTGTGCCGTCTGTGTGCTAACAGGGATCTTCTTGTGACCGCAGCTGCAACCAAGATCCATTCCCAATTCGCGACTGTTGCTCGGAGGCCCTCACGCGCAGGAGGTGAAAGCGCTGTTCTAGCGAGCGACGATATGGACGGCAACGGCACGGCCGAGGCCAGCGAGAGAACCCATCTCCTGCAGCGGCTGACGACCAGCGACTCGGGCACCCCCTACTACAAGCATGAGAATGCGGCCATAAGATGGCCGTCTCTTCTGTTGCATGTCACCTACGAGATTGTCACCTCCAACTACGTCAATGTGCTCTTGGTCTTTGTGCCTCTTGGAATAGTCGCAGGCGTTTTGGACTGGTCGGCCACGGCCAAGTTTGTCCTCAACTTCATTGCCATTATCCCCCTGGCCTCGCTATTGGCCTTTGCTACTGAAGAGCTGGCCGTGCCGCTGGGACAGACACTGGGTGGTCTTCTCAATGCTACCTTTGGAAATGCGGTCGAACTCATTGTAAGTGGCTGGAATTGCAGCAGCTGGGAAGAGGCATGGCTAATGTCAATGTAGGTCAGCATTATTGCCCTGCGCGATAACCAGATCCGCATCGTGCAAGCTAGCATGCTCGGCAGCATTCTATCCAATATCCTTCTTGTGCTCGGCTGCTGCTTCTTCGTCGGTGGACTGAAATACAAAGAGCAGCGATTCAACTCCACAGTCGCTTCTACCATGTCATCGCTCATGATCGTGGCAACGGCCTCCCTGATAATTCCAGCGACCTTGTACTCGGTCATGTCTGGCGACGGCGACCAGTCGACCGAGGACCACATCATGGTTCTGTCGCGCGGAACGTCGATCATCCTGCTGGGCATCTACGTGTCTTACCTGGTCTTCCAGCTCAAGACCCACTCGGATCTCTTCGATGACTCCGAGGCACAAGAGAGCGAGGAAGAGGGCGACCGGATTTTGGGTGTCGGTGGTGCGCTGACCCTGTTGGTGGTTGTGACAGTGCTGGTGTCATTGTGTGCAGACTACCTGGTGGACAGCATCGACGACATCGTGGCGTCATCCGGCATCAGCAAGACCTTTATTGGTCTGATCCTGATTCCGATTGTGGGTAACGCAGCCGAACACGTCACCGCGATTATTGTGGCCTACAAGGACAAGATGGACCTGGCAATTGGCGTCGCAATCGGATCCAGCCTGCAGATTGCCATCTTTGTCACTCCTTTCCTGGTGGTGCTTGGCTGGATCATGAACCGTCCCATGTCGCTGCACTTCGAGACGTTCGAGACCGTGTCGTTCTTCTTGGCCTCTTTGGTTGTGGTTTTGCTGATTCAAGACGGCAAGTCCAACTACCTCGAGGGCCTGCTCTGTTTGGGCATGTACCTGATCATTGCGCTTGCATTCTGGGTCTTGCCTGACGATGCTGGAGAGAAAAAGCCGGGCATCCCCAGCCTTTTGTTTGGTGGCAGTGCATAAGGAAGATCAGGCCGTGCGTCGCAGGGGAGAGAGCCGATTTCCTCATTTTCTGTGTGGGTTTTGAGCTGGGAAGGAAACACGACGGGGTAGGTAAAAGGATAAGGTTGAATGTACAACGGAGAAAATAACACCTTGTCGTGGTTTGTAGGATTAGCAATGGATAATTACAGCGCCGGCGATCGCGGGTTGGTGGTGTGTGTGTGTCCAGAAGACATAAAATTGTATGTGGTATAAGGTGTCGGCAAAGTTGCCTGAATCAGACCTCCTGCTCTTACCATCTTCTCGCTTGGAATCTTCGTAGACTATTTGGACGCAAAATGCCTCCTCGACCGTCCATCTGGTCGCCCCAGCGGCTTGCGTTTTACACCAAGCCGGTGGTGCCCCGGAAAAGAGTTGCTCCAGTGCAAAAGTGTTTCGCCAGCAACGATGCGACCAAAGAAAAGGCGTCCCAACAACCCCCGTTGACGACGAACACTACCGCGTCTGTCTCGCCCACCGACCAGCGTATTCTCGCACAATATGTCAGCACACAGCCACAGCCGGCAGAGCCGGAAGTCCAGTTCCAAGGCACTCGAGCAGAGGGATTGCAGTACCCCAACGCAGGCCCCGGCCACAAGTTCCCGCTGCCAGACACATCCGCGCTCAAAATCACCGACCACCTGCGCCGGCGATACGACCCAGTCATCGACCAGATGACCAAGAGCATTATGCGAGACGGAAAGCTGAGCGTGGCACAAAAGGTACGTTGTTGTTGTTGTTGTTGTTTTTTTTTTTTCTCCCCAAAAGTTTGCTGTCGCCCAAAATGAATGAATGAATGAATGAACGAACGAACTGACAGATACACCCAGAACGTGTCGATGATCCTCGACTACCTACGAACCGCCCCGGCACCCCATGCCAACGGTGCCTCCTACCGGCCGCTGCTGTCAGACACGATGCTGAACACGGAGCACACGCACACGGTGGCCGTGCCGCGCGACCAGCTGCCGCTCTCGCCCATCCAGTACCTCACCGCGGCCATCGACTCGGTCGCGCCACTGGTCAAGATCCGGCAGCAGAAGGGTATGGCTGGCGGCGGCGCCTCGACGCCCATCCCCGTGCCTCTGCGCGTCAAGCAGCGGCGACGGACCGCCATCCAGTGGATCCTGCAGGCCGCCGAGTCCCGCAAGGAGACTAAGCTGGCAGAGCGGCTGGCCAAGGAGATCATCAAGGTCGCCGACGGCACCAGCAGTGCGTGGGAGAAACGCCAGCAGGTGCACCGCCTCGCGGTCGTCGCCAGGAGCAACATCCGCCTGACAATGAGGCGGAAGCGGAGGTAGCTAGCTAGCTTGGATAGCGCGCACCTTTGTTTTTTTGTGCTCTATCTGTATATTAGAAAACTACTGGCCACTTGTACTATAGTGCGGCCGATTAAAAATATCACTACAGTAGCCCAAAAGAATCTCCAAGTCAGTCGATGGCGAGCAGGCCTTGAGACAAACAACTTCACAGTACCTGTCTAATACCTACTCCCCACGAAGGTCTAGAATGAGAAGGGAAACAGATAGTACGACCTGATTGTCATCATCGTGGAAAATGAAACCTCCCTCTCTCATTCCAACTCATCAACGGATCCAGTACTCCCTTGATCCTTCTTTTTGTTAAAATGCGGGTCTCGAAACAGTGTTGCTGCTTCAATTTCAAGCTTTTCGGGGCCGGACCCACATTTTAACTGCCTGACCCTGACATAATTCTAGTAGTCCAACACGAGGCCGAAGCATTTCCAGAGCTCAGCAAAGGGGAGGTGGAGAACAGGAGATGACGGTGGTAGAGCGATAAGTTAGAGACCCTGTTGTAGATTCATCACTGTTCGGAGTTCTCCGATGTGTGCGGCCCATGCCATTGCAGCCGACACGGGGGTAACGTGGTCTTCATGGAGTTGATGTTGAAATAATAAAACTATGTCGGAACTGATAATGCTGAGTCTATCTCGATACTCCCTCAGTGTGTCTTGTGGGCAACAGAAAACATTCAACAAGATGCCATGATTTTCGCTTGATATTGTCAGTTACTATCCAGTTTCTATACAATAAGTAACAAGGACTAGAAACTTACATTTGAATTGCTCCTCATAAATTGCAATCCTGCCACGGTGTTTTGATAATGATAATGTTTGTTTAAGAGCAATTTTGTCGCCAAATGTCAGTAAAGCCAAGAAAGATACTTTGGTATACCCATAAGTGTCCTCTCCGACGCTATCCATGCTGATGTCACTGTCTTCTTGTTCTGATGCGCTGCCGGTCTTTGGGCCCGGTTAGTGAATCGTTATTTCCTTGGGTTTGAGCTAGGACCAGCTTCAATTGGCCTTGATGTCTTGAAGCATCACTGCGGGTATAACTTACGTTGTATTTGGTGATGTGTACTTCAAAGAAGCGCATATAGTAGCGTGCCCTCGCAATAATGACTATTCTGAGACTACAGTAAGCAATCTTAATCCGAATTCATTTGGAAGAGCCAGGTGATCTGGGCTGGTCAACTCACATATTCTTTAGACCTGCAGATGTTCTTTGTATCATCCGCATCGATAACGACTGCCCAGCCGGATCACACCAGCTTGCCATCAATGATGGTACCAAGTTCCCGTTTTGTCTCGAGAATCGCAACGCGACCATGAGGTTTAGCGCCACTAGGAATAACGTCAAGGCCTCCATTGTCGATAGACCTATGAGCCAAGAACGATACCAGACAGGTCTGTACTTCTCTAATACTGGTCGAGTAGCCACTCGTCTGCCTCTGGTGCAGGTAATTAGCCAACTCTGCCAAATCGAACTGTTCAGTCTTTCGAGTTTCTCTGGGTCCCAGTGCATAGTCCCCGTCATCAGCACATCCTCCAGGGACAGTGGAGTATGTACCTGCCCACGTGGCTGGATAAGAAGATCACCTGTCTTCATGATGATTGGGAATGGCTGGGCAGCCGTAGATGGGGACCCAGCTTCCTGCCATTTCTTCAATTCCTCTATTGTCAATACTGGCCAGGTCAACCATAGCTTCGTTCCTTCTTCACATTTGATGGTCGTGATGACACCATGGTGGTCAATGTGTGCAAGTGAAAAGATGCCAGCCTTGCCGCAGATGTGGAATGAGGTGCATGCTGATAGGTCAGAAGGGTCTCTTGTCATTACCTTGCCGCTCCCATGGGTCTCAGTGAAGAGACCATCCCCGTATGGGAATAGTACATCTCTCAGTCTCCGACAGAGTTCATTGACAACTTCAAATGCAGGAGGAATCTCAGCTAGGATTTCTTCAAATGTTTCCTGTCCATTTGTCCTGTGCTGACTGTTGCTATTGTGATACAACAGGGTTGACAACGTGGCGGATAAACTCGGCAAGGAAGTGGTGGGTTAGATCTTCCGGTTGGATTGGCTAAGGCCTGTCTTCTTCCTGGGAACATGTGGTGATGATCAGGACGGCTCCTCACATGTCTGGGGACGCTGGTCCAGTGTCTGGCTTGTCCTTTGCGACGGGGTCTATTCAATGGCTGCTGGAGGAAAGCCTGGTATAGAGTGAGTGTATAATATAGAATTCTCGTGCTGTGTTTACACTGCTCGAGAGACTTGTTATCCTTGGCAATGGTGGTGGTACATACACCATCGTCTATCAGTCCATTTTCTGGTCAACTGTCAAACTGGAGGTTGGATAAGGTAGCCTGGGCCGAGCCTGTTAAACTTGCTGGTGGCGGCCCTGTTTGCTGGATCTCTCGGGTTTCAAGTCTGCCTCTGTCTCGCCTTGCGGCTTCTTTCTGCTCACGGCCATAGGCAGCTGGTGTATAGAGACAGGATCGAAGTACAATACCTACTTGGACCTAAGTCGCCAGCGGAAAATAAGAAGATAACTATAATCGAATTGCTGAGACTGTGATGGTAGCTTTTGCAAAAGAGAAAGAGAAAGAGGAATTGGCCGAGCGGGGACAAAGAGATTTTATGTTGAACTGTTGAACTGCTGGCAGCCGCGACTGACCAATGCCAAGCCCTGGATTTGGCAAGAACCGACATGAGGATGAATTCGGAAGTTGCAATCACACGTTAGGCCGCCCAAGGGTATATGCACCTGTAAGGAGGTGGACATGGGGGTTTCTCGTTTTCATATCCTTACCATAAAGTAGCCTCCCGCCCAAGCAAGCACGGGCAGCTCAGCTGGCTGTCTGCTGCCTTTGTGACTGGATGTCCACAGAAGTTGTGCCTGTTGACACCATCGAAAATGCTCCAAGAAGCCATCTCGCGCATATTGTTTGTCTCGAGCGTCGAATGCCCACTTTTCTCCCCGGCTGCCTGTGATCCCCTTTTCGATAGCAAGTTGACAGCCGGCGCATGCCATGCCATGTTCAACTGTGCCACTTAGTTGATTATAATAAGGCAGTGCACACGAGCCCATAAAGTTGTATTTTTGATATCGTACCGAGACCTCTTTTTCGGGGGTTAGGGACAGTCTCGACCACTGTTCTTGACTGGCTTTCTGATTTTCGCACAGGGAAATAGCCTGGCTAACAGAAGCAATCGGAGTGCGGTCTTTGTACTCTAATTCATCCAATGAATATACTCCTGGCAAGGTCTTGAATGTCTTGAGCTGGCGTAATTCCTTCTTGGTCAGGTGCAATTCCCCTCGGAGAGAATGGACAGTTTGCAGTTGAATTTCGGGAGCCTCCCTAAGGCACCTGAAACAACATCTCTTCCATGTTAGAAGGGATACAAATCCGCCAAACTCGCCGCAGAGGCTGCAAGCCTTGGTACATAGCACATCGTGATAGAACTCGAGTAGAGAAATGTCGTGGGCAAGTCGTGTACGGAGCAAGGCGCACAGCAGGTTCAGTCCATGCAAGACTACCAGCTGATATTGCCCCAGAGAGTCTACCACCTGTCTCGATCGGAGATTAGTTTGCCGGAACTTGAAGAGAGAATAGATGTCCAAACGGATCAAGATGGGATGCAGAAGCTCGAAGGGTAGCGAATCGAGGAAGCCGAGTCCTGCATTCGAACTTCGCTGGAAGGGTATTGCTATCGATCCAAGGATGTCAGTATGTTCACGAGGCGTGAACCAGATCACGGACATGGCATAGTCCCTGCGATGGTATGCCGTGGTCCGAATAATGGCCTCAATCTCATCTTCGCCAAAGGAGTATGCCGTGGAAGAGAGATACCTGTAGGTCATGGGGATAGCCATCCTATATATGTAGGTTGGCGGAATGCTTCCGTTGGCAGGGAGGCACGGGGCTTTAGCAAACACGGCTGGGTGACCACTCGATGTTTGGTTTCAACACGTGACCATCTGTCTTGTTGACACGGGCGGGGAAATAATACGCGCTAACCTAATATGGCAATTAATTTTGGCGCGCTAGTGACACCTTAAAGCCAATAAGGTTTAGTGGCTTTCTAACCAAATTAAGCGATTGGTATACCCGCGTCACATACTCCAAGGATCGTACCACAATCATCAGGTTTACAATATCCATCTGATGCTCTCACCGAGCCGACGAATCGCCTGGTCAGCTCGTCATGTAAAGACGATTGAGGCGGCTCTATGCCGACGCACTGCCTCCTCCTCTTCCCCCTCCTCCCTCTCCACATTCCTCCCCTCCAACGCTCCACACACCTCCCTCCCTAGCTACCTCGCCTACGCACGCCGGCACGGTGTATCCCCGACCAGCCCCACATTCCTGGGGACACGCTACGAGTACGTCGTGTCCGACACCGTGCGCCGCCTCGGCATCGAGACCGTGCGCGTCGGCCAGGCAGGCGACCGCGGCGTTGACCTTGTTGGGCATTGGCACCTGCCCTCCCAGCAGCAGCAGCAGCAGCCAGACACACCACCAATTCGCGTCGTGGCACAATGCAAGCGGCTGGCTAAGAAGGTGACGCCAAGTGTGGTGCGCGAGCTTGAGGGCAGTTTTGCAGCCGCCGGTGGGTCAGATGCAAAGGCAGTCGTGGGCATTGTCGTGGGCACCATGGCAGCCACAAAGGGCGTCGTCGACGGGTTGAAGCGTGCAGGCCGTGCACTTGTCTGGCTGTGTGTTGACGAGGTCGATGTGGATGTGGATGCTGCGCAGTCACAGCAACAACAGCAGTACGACGCAGACGAAGACGAAGTGGACCACAAGCAGCCAGATGAGTACGGCCTGAAGGCAGGCAGGATACGTCAAGTGCTCTGGAACCACAGGGCCAGCGCCCTCGGTCTCGAAGGCATCGACGTGGTGAAGAGGCACTATACCACGCTGCAGGAGCAAGAAAGAGGCGACGAGGTGGAGCTGCAATGGAGAGGGCGCAAGATAGACGATGCTCTTCTGCGCCCTCGTTGATGATTGCATCTGATCCTGATGCTAATATGATATCCATCTTTCAGATCTCTAGACATAGATACCGATTGACGTGTGCCTTGTGCCTTTTCCCGTCTTTTTTTTTGTTTGCCCGTTTCTATGCCTTTTGCTTTAAACCCAACTCCTCTCGCCTCAACGCTGCTCTTCTCCCCCATTGAATTCCTTGGGCAAGTTCATCCCCACCCGCCGCGCTGACAGTCTTATGCGCTCGTCCTGGTCCATACCCGATCCGGGATTGTACCGCAGCAACAGCTCGCCGTACGTCCGCTGCGCCTTGAGAAATTGGACAAATTGCTCGGCTTCCTGCCGCCGCGCGAGCTGGTACGCTTCTTCTCCTGTCGATGTCGATGTTGCTGTCGCAGTTGCCGTTGATGAAGCCGTTTGCGGCCGAGGCGAAGTGAAGTGGTTGCGGATGCTCGTTCGGATGCTCGAAGGCTCCGTGATTGATGTGCGCGGTGGCAGCTCCCGCAAGATCGACCGGTACAGCGCGCGTGCTTCGGCTGCAGCCATGGCCGTGAAAGATGTGGAGTGTGTTGCTGGCAGAGAAGCCACTGGAGAAGAACGAGATGGGGGAACTTTATAGCGGCGCAGTTAAGTTAGTTAAACCTTAACTGAAATTAAGTTAGTATGCTTGAATATGCTTAAAGAGCTAAATCAGAAAATTAGCAAATAGAAAAAACCCAAAAAGTGGAATACTTCATCCTGTCTTTCTATCAATTGCAAAGCAATAGAGCCAGGGCGGGCTCACTATGTAATATCGCAAGTAGGATATTACTATCTCAAGGTCTGCATATCATAAAGTGCAGGTGCATGATCAGCCAAGTGTTATTTTTCTAATTCACTTACTTTGCGTTCTGGATTTTCTTTCGGATTTTATTTTGCCTACCCTGACATATAATCCCCCCTATACAGCGGGTCATAGCTGAGGGTGGGCAAAATAAAAATAAATTGAATCCCAAGAACTTGAACAAGATATTCTTGGTTAGAGATGCATCTAGGTGATTCTAACAACGGTAGGATTATGCTCTATCGCTCCGACGTCTTCGCCGTCCTCGGCTCGACCTTGATGACTGCTGCTGCCTCTCACCCTGTCCTCGGCGTCCTGAGCCGGCAGCAGAATACCACCGTTCATCCCACCCGTCCTCTACATCCTCAATGTTCATATCATTGAGTGATCTCTGTTTGCGGAGGAGCACCGCATCAGTGCTCTCAAATCCGTCTCTTGGCCGCTCATAGCAGGACAAGTCCAGCACGCCTGGTTCATCTACTGCTGCTGCGAGTGGATGCAGTGGGTCAACTGATAGACCTCTCTTGATGTCATCGCTTGATGAGAAGCTCAGTTGCAGCACGTGGTCTTCAATCCCCGCGTATACCCTCGGTGACCAGGGCGACGGAGCCGAGAGGGAATAGACTGACCCGTGGTAGCGATCTGTCGGTGGATCGTTAACTGGCAGTGGCTTCCAGCCTGCTTGACGAGGAGGCAGTTTGAGTGCCAGGAAGACGTTGATGTCACGCCGAGCTTGACTCTTGCGTTGAGAAGAAGAAGGAGGCGAGGGAGAAGAAGCGGAAGCCAGATGGGAGTAGACCTTGGCGCCTGGCATCCGCATGTCAAACGTCTTCAGACACCCATTTTCTGTGCTTCCTGCTAGGAAAGATTCATGTCCAATTGGCTGTAGTGACACCACCTGTCCTTGGTCCACTCTGTCCCAGTAGCTCATCTCACTGCCACGGCCCGTCCTAGTATCATGCAGCCGCACTGCTCCATCACTCCAACCTGACAGAAACAGTGTGCCCTCGTTGCCACAGACTTTGTCCAGAGGTGCGATTGTGTTAGCCCCGTTTCTGCCATTGTCAAGGAGGTCACTTGGCAGTAATACTGCTTTTGCAGGAAGCGTGTTGTTTGGTGCGAGGTTCGCTTGCAAGTCGTACATTTTGATAGGCGCCGAGTCTCGGCCTCGAAGATGCTGTGCTGCCAGGACCAAGGTTTCGTTGGAGAGGAACCGTGCACACCTCTGTCTGCTTGCATTGGGCTGATCGGCCTCGAGGGTGAAACTGTCAGCCCATTCAACCGGTTCGACCCTGTTGCTAACGTCATATACTCTGATGGTCTGTGTGCTGCAGAGAGCAAGCAATGGCTGCCGTGATGAACTGACACTCATGCAATCGCTCTCTTTGTTGGCCTGGATGACTTCCCCTCGTCTATATCGACCTTCTGTCCCTGCTGGCGGAGTTGTGACCCAGCCGACTTGTCCGTTTGCCCGCCTGAAGATAATAGATTCACAGTCGGCTTGAAGGCGTTGATCAGGTCTGAGCAGTCGAAGCTCGAGAATGTCGTTCTGCGGTTCATCTCCTCTGGGGAATCTGGACGTCTGCCAGACAATAGTCTCTCGAGTAGTTGATGTGATTACGATCTTGCTGCCCGCCGCCCAGGCCAGACACTCCCTGTGGCCGTCGCTGGTCTCGTAGCTGTCGATCACAGGGACATAGCCCATTTGATGGCGACTCCTCGCGGCAGAGCGCACAGAGGAGCTGCTCTCAAAGTCAGGCGGGTAACACTCCCGCGCCACAATCGCTCGCCGACTCCAAGCTCGCGACCGGGCGGTCAACGCTATCGCCGCCTCCCTCCATGAGCCCGACACGGCCTTGACTGAGGGGAATGACCGCTGCACAAAGGACTGGAAAATGCCATAGTCGTTGGATGAAATTTTCGCGTACAGTGCTCTGTTGACGGCGGCGACATTGGCTATTGCCGACGCCGAAGGCAGATGTCCGATTATTTGCTGCAGGCACTCGACTGGCAATTCGTCAAGCATCGACTGTTAATTCTTCAAGCATCGACTGTTCGCTGTGGGTTCAATCAAGGGAGAGGAAGACGAAGACGAAGACGAAGAGACGGTGAGTTATTAATAGACGGAATCACCAACTTCCTCACATTTAATACTCCACACGCATATATATGTCCTTACATGCCTTGTCGGTGAATGAAAGTCGAGTAGAGATGTGGGACTGGTAGAACATATCATATGAGCGAGGCCGCTACGAAAAGAAATGGAACAACGGCAGATGATCAACAACAATGGCGGCAACGACGACAGCGACAGCGACACCAACGGCAGCAACAACAGCGACCATCAAGCCCATCGAGGCCAAGTCAGTGCACCAAATCCAGTCCGGCCAGGTGATCGTCGACCTGTGCTCTGTTGTCAAGGAACTGGTTGAGAACAGTCTGGACGCGGGCGCGACATCGATCGAGGTGCGCTTCAAGAACAACGGCCTCGACGCCATCGAAGTGCAGGACAACGGCAGCGGCATCTCCCCCTCCAACTACGCCAATGTCGCGCTCAAGCACTACACCTCCAAGCTGGCCAACTACGACGATCTCTCGACCCTGCGCACCTTTGGATTCAGAGGAGAAGCGCTGTCGTCGCTGTGTGCGCTGTCGCACTTTGCCATTGTCACCGCCCAGGCCGACCAAGTGCCCAAGGGCAGCCGCTTGGAATTCGAGCCTTCTGGCGTGCTCAAGGCGACGACAACAACCCCCTGCCAGCGTGGGACTACTGCTATTGTCGAGGGCTTGTTCAGCACCCTGCCAGTGAGGAGGAAGGAGCTGAGCAAGAACATCAAGCGGGAGTATGGCAAAGTGCTCGGTCTGCTGCACGCCTACGCGTGTATCGGCGTAAATGTCAAGTTCACGGTCAAGAACACCGTCGTCAAGGGCAAGACGGTGACGGTCTTCGCGACAAAGGGCAACGCTACAACACGCGAGAATATTGCCAATGTCTATGGCGCCAAAACGTTGCAGGCCCTCGCGCCCCTGGACCTCGACCTCGACTCTCCTCCCTCGCTGACCAATGTCAAGCTTGTTGGTCACATCTCACGGCCCGTGTTTGGCGAGGGCCGCCAGACGCCAGATCGTCAGATGTTCTTCGTCAATGGCCGGCCGTGTGGACTTCCCCAGATTGCTAAGGCCATCAACGAGGTCTACAAGTCCTTCAACGTATCGCAATCGCCGTTCATTTTTGCCGATTTCATCATGGATACCAATGCCTACGATGTCAATGTATCACCAGACAAGAGAAGCATCATGCTCCACAATGCTGCTGCCTTGATTGAGCGTCTGAAGACCTGCCTCAGTGACATGTTTGACCAGCACGAGCAGACTGTACCCCAGTCTCAAGTTGGGGGCACTAGACTACCTGCTTTCCGGCAGCTGACTATTCAAAAGCAGAGCACATCGAGGTCTGGTCTCAGCCAGCCACCTCCACCTCGTCCAGCATCAACTGTTTTGACGAGTTCGTCCGGGCCTCAGGACGCTTCCTCAAGTGTTGAGAACAGCTCTGATGATGGTGATGATGATGATGATGACGACGACGAGCCGGCTCCTGAAAGGGAGATCGCTTCTGCATTACAGTTGTATAGGCAAAGTCGAACAAAGCCAGTGGAATCACGAGCAGAGTCCAAAGAATCTGACCCTGACCAGGCTGAGGACCCCAACGAGGACTCGCCGGAAGATGATCATTCCGTTACCAGCCGCCTTCATGTGCGCGACTTCAACAGGCGGATTGCTGAACAACAAAGTACTAGATCCAGTAGTGAGGATGCTCAAGTGCCGACACTGCCGATCCTGTCTCTAACATCCTCACCTTTGGCCAAAGAGCCCCGTGGCGTGGTCCAGAGCGCTTTCGAGCGCATGCGACCCATGAGAGCCAAGGCCGAAATTGCCACTATCACCGTTGATGGAGAAACCACAACCACTGTGATTGGGTCACAGTTTCCCAGAGACGAGGCGACGTTCAAACGTGCGCGAGTCAACAGACTGCTGTCTCACAGACCTAGTGTCGAAAAAGCTTCAAGGGGCGCCTCGTTTTCTCGAAGTCTTCAAAAGTTCGGGGCGCCTGGAACGCAGCTCAACGAGGACAAGGACGAGGACGATGATGATGATGATGATGATGACGACGACGACGACGCTGAAGACAGTATCATGGAAGAGGATGACCGAGAGCAAGATTCAGCTTCGCCAGACAGCGAATCCGATGAAGAAGAAGAACACGAGCAGCCGGATGCGGAAGTGAACTCAGCCGTTAATGACTCGGACGAAAGTGATGACTCGGAATACGTGGATGACAGTGAGAAGAAGGCACGGGAAGAAGCTCGGGTGGCAGAGCTGATCCGCCAGGCAGAGGAGAGTGCAATGCTCCCAAGCCAGGAGAATATAAGGCGAGCCAACAAAGCATTGAAAGGGGGACGTACCAAGGACTCTACTTTCAACTTGTCAGCTAGCATTGGAATATCAATGCAACAGCTGCGCAAGGATATGGCAATCTTGAAAGCGAATGAGCAAGACATACAGGACATCAGCGTCGAGCATGACAAGTCAGACGCTGCAGCCAAGGACGAGGAAGCTCATCTCTCTCTCACAGTCTCCAAGGCCGACTTCTCACGTATGCGAGTGGTGGGACAGTTCAATCTTGGTTTCATTCTTGCCGTGCGACCCAAGAGTGGGACGATGGGAGAAGGGGAGGACCATACCAAAGATGAGCTGTTCATCATCGACCAGCACGCCTCCGACGAGAAATTCAACTTTGAGCGGCTACAGGCCGAGACTGTGATCGGCAATCAGCCTATGGTACGGCCCGTGACGCTGTCGTTAACGGCAGTGGAGGAGGAGATATTATTGGAGAATCCGATCGCCCTGCAAAAGAATGGCTTTGTGGTTGAAACCGACACATCTGGCGCCTCCCCCGTCGGCCGCCGCTGTACTCTGACCAGCCTGCCGGTGAGCAAAGAGACCACGTTCGACACCCGCGACATGGATGAACTAATCCATATGCTGGCTGAGGCGCCCATGCTCGGGGCGGAGTCATCGGTGCCACGGCCGTCACGGGTCCGGAAGATGTTTGCAATGCGAGCATGTCGGTCCTCAATCATGATTGGGAAGACGTTGAGTCTGAAGCAGATGACAGTGGTGGTGCGCCATATGGGCACCATTGACAAGCCCTGGAATTGTCCTCACGGTCGCCCCACCATGCGTCACGTGACTACCCTCGACACCGTGGAGACGTGGCAAGAGCGAACAGACACACTGGCGGAAGCCACGACGGGCGGCAGTTAGAAGGCAAGCGCGAATTTGCAATGGACGCACGCCTACCAGGTTCATCGCGTTTATTGCTTATTGCTGGATACTTAGTCTACAAATCAATACCTTGGTACTTTCCGTTTTCTCATCAGGCAGTAAAGTTGTGTTTCGGAAGGAACCGCGACCCACAATTTCCGTAACACCTCGGTTGTTCTCGTCAACCAACCGAGTTCGCGGATTTCTTCTCACAGGCTTTTTGAACTGCCCTGTCATTGCACAGCTGAAGCTCGTATCCAACTAAAAAAGCTGCAGTCTCGCCTTCCCTTCCCTCTCCTTCCCCCCCTTGTTGGAATGTGGCTGTCTCGCAGCACAAGAGGCTACACTTCGCTCGCGAGCGTGACGCGGACTCATTTGACAGCGTCCTCAGCGGCTACCGTGACCAGGGTACGGACTCTCCTCAACAGATTCCGCACGCCCGAAGAACAAAGAACAAGTCGTGTGCTGACCTGTGAACAGAAATTCTCCATGGCCCCCTCCATCCGATCAAACGCAACTGCGGCCGAGTTCCGCGACAAGGAAGGTGCGTACCAGCTGACGGAGGAAGGAGCAAGACATAACGACGGCGGAGTGAAAACGACACCCTGGCTGACACCTCGCGCGCACAGAATACCATGAGGACAAGTCCAAGGGAGCTATGCTCCGGTTTGAGGACTCGCTACCCCGGCTGCCGGTGCCATCGCTTGAAGAGACATCGAGGAAGTACCTCAAGAGTCTTCACCCCTTACTAAGCAAAGAGGAGTACGCGGCGTCGGAGAAGGCGGTTGCCGAATTTACCAAAGAGGGCGGCATCGGGCAGAAGCTGCAGGAGCGACTGATCGCCCGTGCCCAGGACCCCAACACCAAGAACTGGATCATTGACTGGTGGAATGAGGCCGCCTATCTGGGCTACCGCGACCCAGTCGTGCCCTATGTGTCCTACTTCTATGCCTTCCGTGACGACCGGAAACGCCGGAACCCGGCCAAGCGGGCGGCAGCAATCACCACTGCTGCACTCGAGTTCAAGCGCCAGGTCGACACCAAGGAGCTCGAGCCTGAGTATATGCGCAAGAACCCGATGGCAATGAGCAGCTACCAGTACATGTTCAACTGCTCGCGTGTTGCTGCCATTCCCTCCGACTACCCCATCGTCTATGGACCGGAGGGCAACGAGCACATTATCGTCATCCGCAAGAACCAGTTCTGGAAGGTCCCGACCCATGTCGACGGCAAGCAGCTCACCACGGCCGAGTTTGAGCACCAGTTCAATCATATCTACGCGCAATCAGAACCCTCTCCTCCCGTTGGGGCCCTGACCTCGCTTCCTCGTGACCAGGGTGCCAAGGCCAGGGAGCATCTGCTGGCGGCATCGCCTAGCAATGCCGAGGCCCTCAAAGAAATCGAATCGTCCTCCTTCATCGTTAACCTGGACAATGCTACCCCGATTACGCTCGAAGAACGGTCACGCCAGTTCTGGCACGGCGACGGCGCGAACCGGTGGTATGACAAGCCGGCGCAGTTTATCATCAACGATAACGGCACTGCTGGCTTCCAGGGCGAGCACTCTATGATGGACGGCACTCCCACACACCGGCTCTGTGACACTCTGAACGGACTGATCGTGCATAACAAGCTCGATTTTGACAACCCGACTGTTCGCTCAACCCTGTCGCCCCCGACAGTTGTTCGCTTTGATGTCGACGCCAAGGTTGCAGAGGACATTGCCTCGGCCCAGAAGCAATTCGCTCAACTGATTGCTGCTCATGACTTGCGCGTGCAGGCCTACCAGGGCTACGGCAAGGGTCTGATCAAGAAATTCAAGTGCTCGCCCGACGCGTTCGTGCAGGTTGTCATCCAGTTGGCTTACCACAAGTTCTACGGCAAGAACCGACCCACATACGAGTCGGGTGCCACGCGCAAATACCAGCTCGGCCGTACCGAGACCGTGCGCAGTGTGACCGACGAGAGCGTGGCTTTTTGCAATGCCATGTCTGATGCCCACGTTCCGCGCGCGGAACTCGAGCGGCTATTCCGTGCCGCTGTTGCCGTTCATGTCAAGAACACACTCGAGGCCTCGGACGGCCGCGGTGTGGATCGACACCTGTTTGGATTGAAGAAGTCTCTTCTGCCTGGTGAGGAGGTGCCTGCTCTGTTCACTGACCCGGCGTACGCCTACAGCAGCACGTGGTTTATCAGCTCCAGCCAGCTCAGCAGCGAGTACTTCAACGGCTACGGCTGGAGTCAAGTAGTCGATGCTGGCTGGGGTCTCGCATACATGATCAAGGAGGACAGGTGAGTGCACACTTTTGTTTTGGCGCTTCTCCCAAGGCTAGCACAATGCTGACATGTTTATAGCTTGCAATGGAACGTGGTCAGCAAGCGCCTCGGCTGTGAACGGATGAGCTTCTTCCTGAACGAGGCTGCAAGCGACATCCGGAGCATCCTGCTGCCGTCCTTGGAACCGCCCAAGGCCAAGCTGTAAGCATCACGCAGACAATCTCGTCTCGTTACTTGCTGGCACCAGCAAGCTGTAATGGTAATGCTGTGGCCTGTTGGCATCATTTTCCTTCTCCGAACCACCTTGTTAGACATTGGAATACTCTTTCCTTATGGTGTGTATATAAAATCCACGGCACCAGAGCCAGAATGAGGGGGATGAGTTTGGCATGCCATTTGGGAGCTTGAGGAGAGAAGGGGGGTGGAGATGAAGGCAGATATGATGATGATCCTTTTTAATCCATCACCCGAACAAGAGTTTGTTCTGCTCTATCGTCGTCTGGTGCAGCGTAAACCGGCCGGTGTCGATGCCGTCGCGCCATTCAAATATGGGCGGCTGATCAGGGCGAGATGGCTCTCGCTGCCGGGGAACGTGCTTGAGCATCTGAGCCATGCGTCGCTGCACGAAACGTGTCTTGATCAGTCGCCGGGGCCTCTTCTCCTCCAGAAGTAAACGACGGCGCTTGTTCTTTCTATCGTAATCGGTCAGAATACTATCAGCACCTCCATCGTGGGTCGACGGACTGCTGGTGGTGGTGGTGGCAAACACTGGCACCGTTGCACGCGGACGCCGCGGTAGCCCTCTAATCTTGACCCAGCCCTGAGCAACGGCATTGATGTCCTGGTATTCACCCTCTGACAACGGCACGTACAAGCGATCGGCGTGCAACGCGTACCACCGCACCCAGGCGTTCTTTATCCGTCTCCGCGGCATGGGCTTCCCCCAGATCGTCTTCTCGTGCAGAGCCGGCCCCTGCGGCCGGAGCTTATAGTTTGACCATGAAAACTGGCCCTGCTGCAGCCTTTGGCTCTCGAGTAGTGCGGTGATCAGCGGCGGGGGTTGCCATTGGGAATTTTGAGGGCTAGTACTACTACTAATACTACCATTGCCAGCGGCAGCAGTACTGAGCATCTTCTTCGGCGACGGGAACGGCACAATCTCGTCAACAGTGCTGTCCGGGTGCATCAGCCGAGTCAGGATGTATCTCCGCCGCGGGCCCTTGCGCGCATATGTCAATTGCAGCACGCGTTCAAACGGCCGCAGATGGCCGTAGTTGGCGCGCGTCAACACCGAGAGCAGCCGTCGACTGCGTCGGTTGAGGCCTGTTTGCCATTTTGATATTTCCTGTGTGCTGCGTGTGGACGCGATCTCGTCGTATTTGTTGCGGTAGAATCGGAAGCGCGAGACGATGAAGTGGTGGAAGTAGGTGCGGGATTGCGGCAGGGTCAGGAGGGAGGCTTCGCGGAGGAGGTGTCGGTAGAGATGTAGGAGCGGTGGGGAAGAGTGAGGGGAGGGCATCACATCATATGTTCTTGCCCTTGCCCTTGCCCTTGCTCTTGATGTGAAGCCTGCTTGGCTGGTAAGATGCGCAGTTCAGTGCAGTGTAGGAGATAGGATTTAAGGGCAAGTCAAGGCAAGAAAAGGAGTCGGAAAAACTCAGTGGCCGGGCAAGCGGGGTGTCGGACCCACCGGCTGTCTGCTCCCTCGACGCGTTCACGTCCACGACAGCTTACAGAGGCGCGCTCATTTCGTGATTCACGCGTAAACTGGTGGCAGCCAGTTGCTGGTCAAGCGATTGCAGGCACAGAGGCGTCTAGCACTGGCAAAGACAACTTCTTCGACGCCGTCATCGGCCGGTACCTCGACCGCAGCCGCGCCTTCCTGCTCGCGCCCCTGCCTCGTTGCCCGCGGCTCCGAAAAACGGTAGCTGTGCTCCGGAGGGCCCTCGCATGGACGACGTTGAGGCCGTCTGAGTCTTGTCGTCGACGGTGTGGGCTACTTGGAGTTTTCCCATCTGCTCAACAGCAACAATACTCGCCACATTTTCTGCGCTCACCGGCCAGCGACCCTCTCGACTGTCCTCGGTGTGATATGATCGAGGCGACACTCTAGGCCTTTAGTCTCAACTGCCTCCCCATTGTCATAGCTGTGTCACCACCACCATTGTTCCTGTCACCCATCCATCTCACCATGGCGTCCGCGCCGTCCCTCTACCCACAGACTCCACGCGACTTCTCCCAGAATGGTCATGCATATGTGCAAGGTGCAATGGGACCATATGATGGTGGTTCTGTTAACTCAACCCCAGCTACAGTCACTGCCCCTACACCTCCTCCCCACCGGCCTGGGTCACAGCAGCAACAACAGCAGCAGCAGCATCACCTGGGCTACCACATGAATGGCAACCAGATAAATAGCATGATGCCACCCTCCAACAACAGCTTTTCCCGCTATCCAGACCCCACTGCTTTTGCGCCTGCCCAGTCACAGCAGCATGTGGCCAGTTCTGCCCAAGCAAAGTACTATTCTGACGGCATCAAGCCACAGATCTATACAGTGAGCTAGCTATAGTTATTGTTCTTCTCACAGATTGGCCCACTGACAATCCACAGGCCGTCTATTCTAATGTCAGCGTCTTTGAGATGGAAGTTAATGGTGTCTCGGTTATGCGCCGCAGAAACGATTCCTGGTTGAATGCTACGCAAATTCTCAAAGTTGCCGGCGTCGACAAGGGCAAGCGCACCAAGGTGCTCGAAAAGGAGATTCTCACAGGTGAGCACGAAAAGGTACAAGGCGGCTATGGCAAGTACCAGGGCACATGGGTCAATTACCACCGTGGACGCGAGTTTTGTCGACAGTATGGTGTTGAGCAGCTACTTTTACCCTTGTTGGAGTACGATGTCAACAACGATGGCGCCGCTGGACTGCCCCCCGGAATGGAAACTCCCACAAAGGAACAGGCCATGGCCGCCCAGCGCAAGCGACTCTACGGAGCGGAGGGCAATCGATCAATGTCTCAGTCTGGAAGGGGAACATATTTCAAAAACATGTCCAATACGGCTGCCAACGCCATCCAGGCTCTCAATCGCACCAGAATGGACTCGCCCAACCACTTGGACGGTAGACGGTCGATCGGGCAGCCGAGGCAGTCGCAACAGTCGCAACAATCCTTCGGCCAGGATGGTCTATTCCCCCACAGCAGCCAGCAGAGCATGCCTAGCATGGCTTCCCAAGAAAGCTTCAGCACCGCAGGCGTTCTGAGTCAAGGCGCCAGCTTTGCTGACTTTGCCGAACCCGGCTCCCAGGAACCACCACGCAAGCGGATTCGCCCTTCGCCTCAGACGTCCTTCATGGCCCAGTATGATGGCATGGATATCAGCATGCAAGACCCCAGCCCAACCGATCCATCTCAGTCCTCTTTCTTCTCTCAGGGCCAGTCCTTCATCATACCCAAACCGGTCATTTATGGCCTAGATCCGCTGCCATTTCCCAATGGACCGCTCGAGGAGCAAAAGATGGAGGATCTCTTGGACCTCTTTGTCGACAGCAACTGCAATAATTTCGATGACCACCCAGCCTTCCTCCGTCTGAGCGGCGAGGAGTTCCAGATGCCGATCGATCAGTCTTGCAACACGGCCTTGCACTGGGCTGCTACTCTGGCGCGGATCCCACTGGTTAAGAAACTACTCGAGCGCGGCTTCGATATGCGCCGGACTAATAGTGGTGGCGAAACAGCCCTGATCGCAGCCTGCAAGGCCAGAAATAACCTGGACAAGAGCTCCTTCCCCGACTTGCTCGAGCTCCTCGGGCCTAGCATCGAAGTGCGTGATGGCCGCGGCCGTACCCTGTTACATCATATTGCCGTCTCGTCGGCAATGAAAGGGCGGTCCGCCGTTGGCCGGTATTACCTCGAGTCTCTTCTGGAGTATGTCATCAAGCAAGGCACTACACCACACAATCCTGCGTTGGATGAGAACGGTCAGGAGCAGAGTCCACCGATCAACCTGGCACGCTTCATGACAGACATAGTAAACGCGCAAGACAAAGCGGGTGACACGGCTCTCAATCTAGCTGCACGAACAAGCACAACTTCCATCATCGACCAACTGATCGAAGTCGGCGCAGACCCGCATATTGCCAATCGAGGAGGCCTTGCTCCTGTCGATTTCGGCGTTACTGCAGACTCGAGCCAGCCGGTCAACGGCAACAGTGTCAATGTGTTCGATTTCAGCCTGGCCAACAATTCAGCCTCTACCCAGACGTCATTTGAGGAAGCGGAGAAGTCGTTCATGTCCACGGTGCAGAACATATTGGCCCAGTCTAATGCTGACTTCCAAGCCGAGATCAAGGAAAAGAATGAGATTCTTGACAGCACCAACGCTGCTCTGAAAGCATCAGGAGCGTCGTTGACTGAGGAGAAGCGGAAGCTTGAGGAACTACGGGCGCGTACGCGAGAACGAGAGAAGCTCGAGCAGCAAATCGCGAATTTGAAACGTGGTATCCAAGCAATGAGGCAACAACTGGCCAAAGACCAACCCAACACTCCGATCCAAAGTTCAGTGGCCGTTGGAGAGGCGGACAAAGGCCTGGAGCATGATGGGCAGCTGGCATATCTGCAGGCTCTCTTCCCCACAGGAGCGGATCCTACGCTCCAGTTGACCCAGGAGCAGGCTAATGTTTTGGCCGGTTTGGAACGCGCCGCCGTGTTAGCCGGTCGGGTGAAGGCATATCAAGATCACAACAACGCTCTTGAGACCAGGGCCAAGGAACTCAAGGCCAAGAGTCATGAGCTGGAAGAGCGCTATAAAAAGATTGTGAGTTTGTGTACAGGCGCGCACGTTGACAAGGTGGACGAGCTGCTCGATGGACTTGTCCAGGCCGTCATTAGCGAACAGAAAGAAATGAGCGACGGCAACGAGCTAGCAAGGGTGAGAGAATTCCTGAGGATGGTACAAGAAAATGGCGGTTGAGCAGTTGAGCAGTTCAGCGGTTGAGCGGTTGGCCGGTTGGCCGGTTGGCCGATTGACTGGTCGACTGGTCAGGGTATTCGATAGTTTCAAGCTGTGCAACAGATGTGCTGTCCACCAGTGCTTAGAGCGATGTAACCTGGAATCCTTTGAAGTCCGTTGCAGACTGCTAAACTACTTTGAAATCAAGCCACCACAGTCTATTGATCTCCTTTAAAATCCATCGCAGTCTATTGATCTCGATTGAGCCCTGGCTTTCCTGCACCCTTGTTTGTCATTGTCATTGTCATGGTCGCTCACCCTAAGTGCCAACTGTTTCGCGCCAGCTTCTCCCCTTCCAGGCGACGCCACACAGAGCACCGCGCCTAGAGAAAATTATTATGTAAGGTCACTCTTAATTAACTCTGCTTAGGAAATTAGGAGCACCACCGGCCTACCCAAACGCCGACATCTCTGCGGCACTTGTCATGTAATGTGGAGTAACAGGTGATCAATAAATTGAAGATTTCGATGCTGTGGCCTGATTTCGCTCAAGGTTGGACCTGGACTCACCTGATGGACCCCCCCCCTGTGACTACTGGTTGTCGATGCTTCTCGATCGCTGATTAGGTGGGCCTCAGCCTTGCAAGGTACAGCCCGCCTAGCGCTTCGGGGCGTTATTAATAGCCCTAGGCGCCTATTTGATTGGCCCTTGGTCACCTACCGAGGCCTCTCCCCTGGCGGCACCCCCCGGTTTCAACGCCCCCGGTCCTCCAAACATTTTGTCTCTTGGCCTTCCTTCGAACTGTCTCAAACATCCTTCGCCCGAAACCGCCGTGATGGACCTCTAACATTTGCCCATCGTACCGACCAAGTCTGGTCCGATATGACACACAGAATGTAAGGTGTAAAGTACCAAACCCGGTGATGGAACAGAACTGTTTCGAGCAGCCTTCACTCCTCTCCTACTATTACCCCTCCCCAAACGGTCTCCCTTCGCCCTTCACACTACCACTGCCTTGCTTTACCGCGTCCCTTCTCGCCTTCATCATCTCGTTAGTGCCGGCTGCTACACTTGCAGTCTAGAAAGCAGTTTGGGAACAGTTTGGGCGTCTCTGGTCACAATGTCGACTGGTGACTACAGCTTCAGGCCAGCACCATCATAAACCCGTCGCCGTCTCCCTGAACAGAGTTTGTCTTGAACCTTCGTGACACTCTCTTGGTCTACTATTCCTTTTAACGGCTGCCAAGGGACTGTACTGGCCCCTCTTTGCAATTCCCCAAAAGTGCGCCTCTGCTGGTCGGTGGCACCTTATGACGAGCACACTCTGGAGTTGCTGACAGCAATCATTTCCCTACCCGGGAGCGAGCGGCACCACCATCATTTCCTTTGAGTTGGCTGGGTGGTACACATGAAGGCCGGCTGGCTTTTTGCCTGGGCTGCCATTGTGGCGTTATGCGAGCAGCTCATGCTGGTATCGGCTTTGGCCACCGTCCATGTCCCCCGAGGCCTCAACATTGACGGGCTTGGTGCCATGGCCCCCCAGCGTGTCAGGCGATGGATCGAACACAGGCAGGCAGATACGACAGAGTCGGCCACGTCGACGGGGGCCTTGCCTTCTGAACCAAGCGCCTTGAACCAGACCATCGCCGACGCATGCATCTCTACGCTCAACAACATCACCGATATCACCAACGAGGCCGGCATGGCCGCATGTTACAACATTCTCTCCCACAACGTTGGTCTCGGCACATTCCAAGCCGACCTGCGATTGTACAAGGCCGCCGATCAATCAGGGCTCTTCAGTGATATTGCTGTTAGTCAGATGCTCGTCGACCTGGTTTTCCCTCCTTGCACGACTTTCTCACTGCTCAAAAAGCGCTCCTTGACCACGCGAGCTATCGACACGTCCATGCTGGAACTGCAACAGTACAGCCTCTCAGGCTCGTTCACCAGCAGCGTGGATACTACCAAGCTGAATCAAACCGAACTCATGGCCCTGATGCTGCCCAGCATCTCCGTCGTCGCGGCCAAGCCCGACTCTGACATTCCCATCTCAACAAACATCACCACAACCGACATCGCCTTCTTCGTTATCGGCGACTTCCAGAACCAATTCACTCCCGCCCTCACAAGCCAGGCTTTCCAGCAGGAAGCCATCCTCCAGTCCAAAAACTTTACCCTCCCAGGCACCACTCTGGGCATCTTCCCCACCGGCCTGATTGTTACTTGTGCTTGGTTGTTCATATTTTGCATTGCATACGGTGTAGGCACCGTCGAGAGGTTCCAGCACCGCTCCTTTTACAGAAAGCGCATAGCAGCATTGCGTGGGAGAACTGGCGTACGGATTTGATTTTTGATGACCGAAAAAAGGTCGATGATACCCCCTAGAGATAAATATTCATTCATTTTTGAGAGAGATATATACAACCCGCCCTAATACAAACTTCTGACCCTCTATATTTAGTATCAAATTCTGGTTGATGCTCTTGTTCTTGCTCATTGGCGTAGACTGTTGATGGGCGCCTGTCACGTGCCCAGACCCTCTCACTGTCCAACGCGAGCGGAAGATTTTTTTTTCCTCCACGCGATCTGGGCGCAAACGGCTTTAACGCTCGCTTTTCCTCCGACTTTGTCGTCGTCTTCGTTGAAAGAAAGTTATTTTATCTATGCAAGGCTCTTGTCACCACTGCTGTTGATTACATTTTGTGTAGGTCAGAGATCGATTTCGTTGGCTTGTTTCTTTTCTTTCATTTTTCTCATTTTCTTTCTTGGTGTCTTTTTTCTTCTCAGCTTGGCTTCGTTCGTCGTAACAATCATGGCAGTTGCATCCCACTAGTCGGACAACATTGTTCTTTCCTCTTCCTGGTATTGGGGGCACTATTTGTCATCCCCGCCGAAATTGGGAAGGAACCAACCAGGCTTACCCTGCCTACCTGTGGAAGCAAAGAGAGAGAGAGAGAGAAAAGCGGCAGGAACGAAGAGCGAAGAAGAGCACCACTTGCCTTGGCATGGGAAAAAATTTCGTCCAAACCAGCAGAGAGAACACCGCCGTCGATGAACTACTCCCTCCCTTCTGGCCGTTGCTTTTGGTGATCGAGAAGTATAAGTTTACCTCTTAGATCTGTTGTTCTATCTTCCCCAACTACTACTATGGAGCACCTTTTCCCCTATCCCAAGATGGGACACTCTTTTCTGGAAATCCTTCACGATCCTTTGACTCGAAAATTACTGGGCTTTGACGCTGTTGCTCACGCCGAGAAAGTACCATTTATCAGCGGAGTAACCTCACGCCTGACTTTCCTCCTTCATGATGAGTCGAAGCATCTTTCCTTTCTCAAGATCGGATACACCGCGCTGGAAGCCTTCCTGCAGGCCAACTGCACCGGCCCGCCGTTAGAATTCGACCCCGAGGAGGCAATCTTCGCCCCGATCTACCGCGATGAGCATCTTCCCGACCTCAAGAAAGAACTTCTCCGGTCTCTGGCCGTTGACGGCAGTGCTGTCTACCATCTTACGCCGCACATTGAGCTCTTCTGGCTTGCAAGGCTGATCCTTACCAATGCTTCCCTGGCCGAAGAGGGCTTCAATGGCCGAAGAGGGAGATTCAGGGTCACGTTCTGGCAGCAGAAGCTGTTGAGCGAGAAGTCTGACAAGCTGCAAGATTGCCTGTATACCGATGCTGATGTGCTCCAACAACAGTTGTCGTCAAGACTTGGTCTTGGGGCCGCCACAGCTGAGCACCAGTTTGTCGAGTTCTTGATCGAGCGGGCACAGGTGCGGATCTACTATGGAGATGATGACAAGGCCAGAGCCGACCTCGCTCTCGCCTCAAAGACTCGCCACTTTTACTTTGCTCTGACTGGTGCTCTTGGCAAGAGAACCAAGTACCAAGACCGTGACATAAGTCAGCTTGTTGTCCTTGCCAAGAGCAGAGACTTTGAGCCGGAAGTGTACAGCAGCAGGCACAGCAGCAGGCACAATAGCCGCGCCGGAATTTCCAGGTCCAGAGGAGGTTCTAGAGACGATTCTGCCGTTCATCCTCCAAGCAGCACAAGCCCCTCAGCTGTACAACATCCCTTTGCGAGGTCGGGGCCACCATCGCCAAAGCTTGAGCATCACGTCTCGCCTTTGGCTGCCGCACCTATCCAACCCGAGAATCTGCCGTTGAATGATGACACCCTGTTGGAGAAAATCAAATTCAAGACTGATGTCCCTCATGAGCCACAGATGACAAACCCCGTCGAGAATAACTTGCTGCCGTCGCGACTGGCAGATCTCAGTCCAGATAACCAGCCTCTGCTTTTCCCTCTCGATTCAATCATTCTGCTCGCAATCGCTTCAAGCATACAGAACACCTCGCCTTCAGATGGACTGACGAGAGAGGAGACCTTGCCCTATGCTGAGCGGGTCCTTCAGGGCGGTTCGTCCAATTGGCAAGTTTACACACAGGCCTTGCTGGTCAGGAGCCGGATTGAAGGGTACAAATCTCGCACTGCTCAGCGTGGACTGCTGCAGCTGCAAGCTTGTGTTGATCAGTTGATTGCTGAAACGACTGGTACAAAGAAAGGTCATGATAATGACGGCACTGGTGCTACGGATTCGTCGCCGTCGACTTTCCTGCCGAAATTGGAGGCATCAGAGTCAGCATCAGTGGCAGAACGGTTACAATACATCTATCAGCTTTCTCCACCGTTGCGGTGGGAGCTTGAAGCCGAGCTTGCTCAGCGTTGGACCGCAATGGGTGGTTTGAAGACGGCATTGGAAATTTATCAAAGACTGCAGATGGATGCCGAGGTCGCTCTTTGTCTTGCTGCTACTAATCAGGAGGCTGAGGCAAAGAAGCTGCTCATTGACCTTCTCTTTGATCCGTCAACAACAGGCTCTTTGACAGAGGACTCTACTACGGTCAAACTCCGGACTCCAGCACATCCAGATAGCCCCCGACTCCTGTGCATTCTAGGAGATATCACATCTGCACCGACTTACTATCAACTAGCATGGACCGCATCAGGCAAAAAGTACGGTCGAGCACAGCGTTCTCTTGGCCGACACTTTGCCAAGCAGCGCAAGTTCGAAGACGCTCAAGTTGCATACAAACTTGCGCTCGAAAGAGGCCGGCTCGACCGTGGTACCTGGTTCGCTCTCGGCTGCGTGCAGCTCCAGCTGTCGGACTGGAAAGGGGCAGCTGATAGCTTCAAGCGATGCATCTCAATCGACGACCAGGATGCTGAAGCATGGAGCAATCTTGCCATTGCCTTGCTGCGACTTCCTGTTGAAGATGAAACGGAAGATGGTCCGCCGTCACAAGTAAGCTCGACTGCTGTTTCTTCGACAGCATCAAGCATTATTGGGTCCCCTGGTAAGGACGAAGGGGAAAACAGGGGAGCACTTTCATCTCGTGTGGACCAGTATAAAAATAAGAAAGCTGCGCTCAGAGCGCTGCGCAGAGCAGCAACACTAAAGCATGATGACCCGCGCATCTGGGACAACTACCTCACAGTCGCGGCATCCATACCACCAAGCCAGGGGACTCCGTGGAGCGAAATCATCCAAGCTTTGAGCATGGTAGTCCAACTCCGGGGTCAGAAGGAAGGAGAAAGCTGCGTTGACCTGAAAATTCTAGGTGTGGTGGTGGAATACATCACTGAAGACGTTCCTTACCCGACTGGTTCATCGGATGATGATGATGGCGAGGCGGTGGAAGCCGAGGGCAAGGAGGAATCGAGCTTGGCCGACAAGTCGGCAACAAAGCTACCGTACACGGCACGAGCCCTGACCACGCTCATCGACAAACAGATCACCCCGCTGGCAACATCATCCGTGCCCCTGATTAATCTTCTTGCCCGTGTTGCGACTTGGCGCCGCCGCCCGGCCGACGCATTGGGACTGTATGAAAAGGCTTGGCGGGCAGTCACTAACAAACCAGGAGTTTATGACAGTGCGGCTGGCTGGAAGGATGTCGTCGCAAGTACGGAGCTGCTGGTTGCAAAATATCGAGAGCTTGGTGAACTCGAGCGGGAGAGGACTGGTGGGAAGGTGGAGGCGAACTGGCAATTCAAGGCACGCACAGCACTAAGAGGAGTAGCCGGTCGTGGCAAGGAGAATTGGGAGGACACTCCGGAGTATTCGCGACTGCAGGACACTTTGGCGGCGTTGTAGGCCAATGAGACTCTTAGCGGAATATCATAGTAGTGATAATGCCTGATCATTGACTTGGTCTAATGTTTGACTCGACTTTTCTCTTCAGCCAGCCGCAGAAGCTCTCAAACAAGACGCCGTCAATGCCTTGCATCCATCGGGTCTTGACAACTGTTTCCGCCCTGTCATCCTTTCCTTTGGTGGTAGTTTCATGTTTGACACTGATTTTAACAACAAGAGCAGGTTGGTCGTCGTCGTCGTCGTCATACTTCTCATGATCATCTGTCATAGGTACATCCTTTTTCCCATTTCGATTCTGGCTCCGGCTCCTGGTCCTGGTCTTCGTCCTCTGACTTTTCGTCCTCCTCGCCTTGCGACTCCAGCAATCCCTGGAAACTATGGCTAAGCCCAAGCTCAGCTTGCTTTTCCACTGCCACGTGATAACGTCGTCGTCGTCGTCGTCGTCGTCGTCGTCGTCGTTACTATCATCATCATGATCATCATCATTACTATTGCTGTCAACATCACCATCATTGTCATGGCTGTTCTTTTTCTCAATAGAAGAAGTATTAGATTCCATAACCAACTCCTGCATGACATGATTAAGCGCGGCCGAGACAACGGCAACGCTGTGCGCGGGGAAAGCAAATTCGAATTCGGACACGAGTGGCAACAGGCGTTTTTCAAGCGCTGCTGTTGGTAGTGGTGTTGGTGGTGGTGGTGGTGCTGCTGCTGCCACTCCTCGACCTCCTATTCCTCCTCCGCGCGTGAGTGAGACAGGGGGCCGCAGGGGCAACCAGGACCAGGCTATGCACCAGCGGCGTGTCTTTTGGCCTTGGATGAATTCGGTGATGGCGTAGTTGGCACCGGTAGATGATGATGATGGTGATGGTGATGATGGGGAGTAGAGTTGATTGTGGAATTCGTGGATGAGCGCGATGAGCGGGGCCAGGGATGAGAGTTTGCCGACCATCGCGCTGAACCATTGGATTCGATGGCGGAGCGTGGCCGATGTGGATTCGTGCAGCAATTGGGCGATGAAGGCGACTTCGCCGCCTGTGGCCAGGGCTTGGGCGAGAGAAGGAGGAGGAGGAGATGAAGATGAAGAAGAAGAAGAAGAAAGAAGGGAAGATAGATCGCCGGTGTACTGGTACACCATCTCGCCTACACTCCCCGTGCAGCTCGAGTTGGGTGGGTGGGCTTTGAGCTTTGCCGACGCGGCCATCTCGGCGGTGCTGCTGTAGAAGGGCGGGTTGGTCATGAGGAAGTCGATGTTCTTGGCTGCTGCTGCTGCTGCTGCGTGGGGGGGATTGTCTGAGAATAGGGCATTGGTTGGGATCAGCTGGGCCGATGATGATGACGACGCGGTGGTGTCGAGCAAGGTGATGCGCCCAGCCAGGCCATTGCGCTTGATATTCTCAGCTGCGCTGGCCCACGACGCCTCGTCGATTTCGGTCGCGATGAAGCGCCAGTTGGCGAACTGCTGCGTGCCCAGGAGCGGGTAGATGGCCGATGCGCCCGTGCCGATGTCGATGCCCACAACCTGTCTTCCGGGGTCGTGGCTGTCGCGGAAACTGGCCGAGGTGCTGTCGAGCAGGCGCTGTAGGAAGATGATGTAGTTGAACCGGTTTGGCACGGGGGGGCAGAGCCGGTCCGGGGGCAAGGTCACTGTCAGGCCAAAGTCACGGTTGAGAAGGCATAGCGTGAGTTGTCGCACTGACTCCGGGTCGGAGAAGTCGAGTTGGCCGTTGGGTTTTAGCCGGCGAGCGAAGGCTGGGTATTGCAGAGCTAGGGAGGGGAAGTCGATGGTGTCGTAGTGGTTGGCTGGGATGCGTGGGGGCATGGCCTATTCTTTGCCCTTTGCTCTTTTTGCTTTTGCCTTTGGCTTTGCTTAATTTTTTTTTCTCCCCCTTCCTCCTTGGGGTTTGCTGTGTGGGTGTAATGTTGGTGGTGATCAATATGCATTATGTAAGTTAAGCATTATGTAAGGTAACAAGTAATATTTTTCGTCATTGATAAGCTAGAGTTTAGCGCAAAGTTAAGTTAAGGAACTGTGGGTCTGGATGTGGGTCTCAAGGCTGGAAGGCTGAAGACCGAATCGGCGCTAGCCCGCGGATATCATATCCAGATGGCCTCATGGTCCCCTGAATCTTTGCATCAATTTTTATCCGCTGCTAGCATGTCTAGTGGTCTGTCTTGCCCTTCACCAGACCAGACACATCTGCCCAGACAGTGCGCACACACACAGCACACAATTTGCAGTCCCTGCGAGCAATGGGACTGAGCTAGTATCCCACCTCCTCCTACCAGAAGCCTCAACATGCACTTCGCCCTCCCCCCGAAAAAATCCGGGCTGCCCCCCCTCTATGCGAGGACAGGTGTTCGATTGCCTGCAAATTCCAGGCGGCGGCAACAACTGCAACTGGGGGGATATGCCGTCCTGGCGCTGATGACAGTGTACCTGTTGTGGTCATGGATTGATCCTTCGCGCTCGTGGGTTGCCGAGGGCGAGATTGAGCCGCACCCGCGGGTGGTGATTGTGACCATGTATGATGATACGGGCACATCCAGGGAATACAGGAACATGATCAGGAAGAACAGAGAGCACTACGCCGCCCTACATGGTGAGTGGCAGCACCGAGCCTCTCTTTCCTCCCTGCGCCCCCCTCTCCTCCTCCTCCTCCTCCTCCTCCTCGGTCTGTGTAGAGTTTTTTCGCCCCACTAACGCCTGACAGGTTACTACCTCTTCAACACCAACGTGTCCACCTACCTCGATATTCTCGAGACTGATGCCTCCCATCCCTCACCGCCGAAGTCCTGGGCAATGGTGCCTGCCCTCCGCCACGCGCTCAAAGTGCACCCCGAAGCCACATATTTCTGGTACCTCTCCGACCAGGCCTTCATCACCGAGCCGTCGTATTCGCTCAGCGAACACATCTTCTCCAATCTGTCGTTCCTCATGCAGAAGGACGTGCCCGTCGTCCCGCCCGACTCGGTCATCCACACCTTCTCCCACCTCAAACCTTCACACGCCAATCTGATCCTGACGCAGGACATGGACAATCTTGCGCATACAAATCTCATTCTGCGCAATACCAAGAGAACAGCGTATGACACCGACAACTGGGCCCACTTCTTCCTCGATGCCTGGTTCGATCCCCTGTATCGCCAGTATGCATTCCAGAAAGCCGAGAACCACGCGCTCGAACACCTTGTCCAGTGGCATCCCACCGTCCTCGCCAAGCTGGTTCTCATCCCCCAGCGCCAGCTGAACAGCTACAACTTTCGCTACAAGACGGTGGTGGAGAACGACATCCCGAGGAATCATGACGCCATGTGGCAGGATGGAGACTTTGTTATCAACTTGAAGGGCTGTGATGAAGATGAGAAAAATAGATTGAATGGCATCAGCGACCGGAATAATGGCAGAGTTTGTGAGGCTGAGTTGAGACAGTACTACCAGCGGTGGGAGAGGACAAAGCTCCTTGCTGACAGACGCAAGTAGCAGTGTTACATACGCCCTTTCTAATATCTAACTTTGAGTTCCATGTTAAGACACCTGAAACACCTGTACACGCACAGTATACGAGTTCTATCAGTTCTATCTATCATAGTGGCGAAGGTGGCTGGCCTAGCTGCCTTTACGCTCTGGTGGCGAAAAATAACGGGCTGGTCTTTTTGCGCTAAAGTTCCACTAGTCAAGACTGGACTAACGCATTGCCCTAACAAGTTAGACTTTCTACATCGTGGGTAATGCCAAGGTTGCCAAGGTTGCCAAGGTGTTATAGCCCCGGCTCACCCGTCATAACAGTCACACCTCCCGTCACCTCAGCCAGGTATTCGGGAGGCCTTGTTGCTGTTGTCGCTGTCTTGGAGAAGAGGATGTCTTACGATGCCCAATGACGACCTGGAACTCCCCACCTTCGAGTTTACAAATCCTGCGACACTGACACCGCTTTTCACAGCAGAATGGATGACCTGCGCCTACCCAGTCAGCGATCTTTATGGGAGTACACCGCGATACCTATACTATGTCCTGCTCGTTCTGACATTCCTGACTCAATGGCACTCATGGTTGGCCAATGTCTTCCTCGGAGTCGTTGCTGCGTATGCGGGAACCGCCGCTATCGAGGCATTCATCCTCATCTCCAACATGCCCCATGTACCCACGCCCGAAGCGGTCTCAATTCCTTACATTGATCCGGCCAGCGTACCAGGCAACAGCACACTGAGCAGCATTCCGAACCTGATCACAAACCTCACTCAGATCCAGGTTCAGCCGGCGGCGCTCGAGTTCGACATTGACGCCGTGCTCGCAATCACCGTCACCGGATATCTCGTCATGCTGCCCATGCACTGTTGGTCCTCTGCCGTCCGTGCAAACCGCGCACGCCACGTGCTCGTTTTGCTCTGGAACGCGCTCATGTTTGCTGGAATGCTGTGTAGCATCATCATGTGGCCGTCGCTCTTCGACAACGGGGTCCAATACCGCTTCTGCTACCCTTCCATTCTCGACTCCGACTCGGTCTCCTCAGATGGCTATTATAAAGACGAATTCAGTCAGTTCGACGGAACCTGGAATGCGACCATCTGGAACGTCTTCTCCAACTTCACACGAGCCACAAATCTGAACCAGAATTGCTTCTACCCTTGTTTCAACACTACTCAGATCATGCGCCGGCCAAACTCATTGGTTGCAGATCTCAGCTCAAGGAGGTCGCTGCGTGTGGACAGGCGCGCTTTAGAGGCCGGAGGCGTCTCATCAAATATGAACGACTCGCGCGAAGAGGACCTGAGCAGCGGCATGTACATTGCACTGATTATTACCACTATAATCATGGTCATCCTGCTGTTGTTTGTTCTGACACCGCTGAGGAAGATCACTCGCGTGCCCATAGCGAAACCCAAAGATCTTATCTTCTCTAAACGAAAGGAGCTCTTGCACGCCGTGCGGCAGGACTTCAGTTGTGGCATTGGATTTCTCACGACCGCAATATTCTCCCCCCTTTTGACATTTCACAAAATACAAACCACTCCTCAAAGAACAGCACTAATTAATGTCTGGAAGACAACCCGCTTCTTTCTCGATTTGCTGGCACTTGTCTTGCTCTTACTTGCCATGTTTGTCACACCAGCTGTCATCGTGGTATTTGTTGTCTTTATCGAATCGTACATTCATCACGATTTGGAGTCTCAGGAAGCGCCACAGCAGGTTGGTCAATGGAGTACCCTTGCCTCCATAGGCCTGGTCTTGGTTTCAGCCCTCGTGCTCAGGTTGAGATACATTATAGCAACTCGATGTGAGATAGAGGGTGAGCTGGCAGAGACACATAAAAAGGCGGAAAAGCTAGAGGCGTTGTTGAGGAAGATGGAACAGCAGGAAGAAGATAAACCAGACGGTAGCCCTGATACTGGGACGACTGGGACTACAGGTGATAATACACCATCAATTGAGTTACGACCACTAGAGTAGATAAATAATTAGTAACAATGGTCCCAAAGTTTACGCACCTGTTAATATCCCCAGTCTCTGAATGGTAGACACAAACTGTATCTCCTTCCGCCGAAGTTATATTTTTGTGCATGGAATGCCAATAGACAAGGCAGCCTGTAATCTCTTGAGGTGTTCCAATAGTCGTATACGTTTCATTCATGACAACAAGCTGAAGCTCCAGGTGAACTATCAGGGGCAGGTTGGCCACATTAAACTGTTCACAGTTCGGGTAAATCTCAATTCTTACAATATGTCACTGAGTCAAGTCCCCATGAAGAAGCGGGTTCTTGAATTGCATCCGTTCTTCATAGGTCTCCAAGCACTTCATGGTTTCCTCGATGATAGTTCCAAGCTGTTTCTTCCTTGTGGCAAACTCGTCCGCCGGAACCCAGCCAGATTAGTCATAGTACTTCTAAGATAGGCCAGGTAATATAGCTAAAGCATTGACTAGCAATACCTCCCCCATACCTCAAGCCTCTTTGATTCGGGGAGTTCGAGAAGTGGGGGAGAATGAAGTGGATGCAAATCTGAGCCGTTGGAATTCACGAAGAGTTGATATCAGGTTTCCTATTGAAAAGCCCATTGTGGAACAAATATAGGAACAGTAAGTTTCCTTGGTAAACGATGATTTTGCAGGAGGATATCCTGTTATGAACTAGTGGGTCGCCAAGCATTTGATTTTAGTTCCCGTGTGGGCTCTAAACCCTAATCAAATTAGAGTTATGGTCTGGTCTCGGTATGAGGAGTAACCTATTTATCCGGATCTGACGGTCATTGCGCCATGGTGTAAGCCGTTAACTCCAACCATTGGCATGCTTCTAGGTAGGATTCATACAAAACTCAACGATGGCTGATTCTACTAATAATAAACATACAAGAGGAACCGCACGCGCATGTGAAAACTGCCGCAAGCACAAAATTCGATGCTCACCCGCCGAGGATGGCACGCCCACTGCAAGGCTGGGACAATGTCAGCGATGCGCGGACGCAAATAAAGAATGCATCTTCACACCTCCAAGCCGGACTGGGACGAAGAGGACGGATGTGAGAGTGAGAGAACTGGAAAGAAATGTGAGGGTGTTGAACGACCTGTTGAGACGGGCAAATTCCTCCGATCTCTTACCAGATGAAGGATCGTCCCTGCTACCAGAATATGAGAATGCCAGGATCTTGAATGTCCAAAAGACCAACAGCAATTTCGAGCCATTCGATGAACAGCTGGGGAGAGGAGGCAAGCCGTTGGTCAAACCAACGGAAAGTTTAGATCGCAATGTCAGCCAGTCACGACAGTCAGAAACACCTTCTGGGAAAGCAATGTCTATACCAGATTCTTTGTCCTCAGATATCATACACATCGGCCTGCTCTCCCAGGATGAGGCCACTGAGCTGTTTAATCAATATGTCAACGAGATGGCCCCACAGCGCCCGATAGTTGTCTTCCCTCCAGGAACTGACGTTGAGACTTTGCGTACCCTGAAACCAGTCCTTTTCCTTGCAATTATGGCCGCCTGTGCAGCATCAGGAAACTTGGGTCAGTGCCTAGGCAAATTACTCAATGAGCGAATTGTTCAGACGTTTGCTGAGCAGGTGATAATCCGAGGAGAGAAGTCCCTCGAATTGATCCAAGCTCTTCTGATTACAGGAAGCTGGAGCTACACCCCTGATACATACGAGAAGCTGAATTTTTATCAGCATATTCATCTAGCCGCTAGCATGGCCATGGATCTTGGCCTTGGTGAGCGCAACTCGGTAAATATGAAACAACCAAACAAGACAGGACAGGAATCAGAAAACGAGACGAATGGCTATCAAAGCCCGCCTGGAATTGATAACGACGAGATCGAGAACCGTAGAACGCTGTTGGCTTGCTATCTATGCTGCACTAGGTGAGTTTCTTTCTCTCCTTTTTCCAACATGTTTCGTCTAATCGTTCCAAAGCAACTCGCTCGGCTTCCGTCGACCAAACATGTTTCTGTTCACTGCATATATGGAAGAAAGTCTCAAGCTGCTGGAAACATCTCCTCTTGCAGCTGCAACCGATCCTCGACTCGTTGCGTGGGTCAGACTTCAACGCATCCTGGATCTGTCAGCCACTTCTCTATCTCTTCACAATCCCAGCGGGAAAATCAGCCTCTGCGATTGCCAAACTCAACTGACACTTCAAAACTGTTCTAAACAGCTTGCGCAGTGGAAGAAAAAGTACACAGGACACCAAATAATGAATGGTTTGTTCCAGCTTCTACCTCGAAATCTAATAGTCCCTACTCTTCTAACCGTTCCGTCCCAGATGCTCTCTCAATAAGCCAGCTTTACTTCACATGCATTCTCCATGAACTAGCCTTATATCCTGACTACACCCCGGAAGACTTCAAGCCGCCATATGTCATCAGCAGTGTCCTCCGACCCGTCACCACTACCACCACCACTGGAGATGTCCAAGATGAAAATACAACTTCAAGTCTAACTTCAGCTCACATCTCCTCCATCGTGATCTGTCTGTCCTGCTCTCATGCCATACTGGACACCTTCCTCGCAATGCCCACCTTCAAGCTTCGCTGCAGCCCGTGCATCGTTTATGTGCGCATGTGCTATGCCGCCGTCCTCTTGCTGAAGATCTTCATCTCCGCATCCTCGGCCGATGGCGCGCTCAACCACGTCCTCGATGCCGATATGACCAAGGTGCCCATCTACCTTGCGCGCTTGGACAGGAAACTAAAGGAGACAGCCGGTGGAAGTAGTGGTGGTGGTAAGGATAGTAATACTGATGAGAAGAAGAAGAGTGGACGAGCTAGAGTTGTTGCTCATCGATTAGCAGGCGCTTTTTCAGGTATCATAACCAGCCTTCGCGACTTCTATCGCACGTATCAGCAGAAGCAGCGGCAGCAGCAGCAGACTCATGCCGACCTTATTATTATCATCGAGCCATTGCGACATATGAACCTGCTGAGCGCAGACAAGTCAGACGATACTTCTCATATTGACAACGGAAATGGTTCCAGACCGACGACGACGACGGGTATGACGGCAGCAGCCAATCACAACAGCAGCCGCAACAGCAAGAAAAACGGGAACGAAGCCCTGCAACGCAAGGAAGCTAATATAAACCATGATGAGTCTGCTTCTTCCTCCTTTGACGGGCAGCTTCTTTGCAACAATGGCATTGACATTTTCGAATTGAGTTCGATGGACTTTGCCTTTGCGCTACCTCAGTTATCAACCGACCAGCTGAATGCTGATACAAATATTACCGAGGATTATTTTGATCCTGGTGTTGCGGCTGGGTTTGGTGGCAATGCTGTAGTGAGTGAGTGGACAGATCATCTGCACTTGCGCCAAGAGGGTGTGGAAGAGGACAGTCTTTTGATGTGGGGGAGAACAGACGACTGGCTTGGATCATGATGATGGAACAATATCTTAGGTTCTGTCTCTTCTTGCAGACATATTCAAAAGGGGAGATTTATGTCTCTAACGCTGGACGATCCACAGCTCTGCTGTGAATCCAACCGTGGATCTAGCAGTCATCTATTCACTCAGCCTTCTTCCTCCTCCTTTACCTTGGCCCTTTGAGCAAGCCTCCGCCTATCCTCCTCGGCCGCGAGGCCGGTGCGGACCTCTTCATGAGTCGTACTCAGCTGTCTCTTCCTCTCGACGAATGGGAGTGCAATCAATCCAATGGCAAGAATGCAAGCGCACTGGATCCATATCGTCTGAATGGACTCATAGTATGCCTGGCGAACAGTTTGTCGCTGGGCAGCGGTGGGTAGAGACTCAATGAGTGGGATATTTGCCTGAGCATCGCCGCCGGAGAAGCGAGCGGCAAGCGTAGCTCCAAGGGATTCTTCAAGAGCGGCGTGATGGCTGTTCATGCGGTTAGAGAGAATTGCAGAGCCAATGACGACGCCAATGGCGTATGTGAGGGTGCGGATGAAGGTGTATGTGGCTGTCACGGTGCCATTGTCCTGAGCTGAGACGACGCTGCTGCCTTGTAACGCCACGAGCGGAGCCTGGAAGTTTGTTCCCGAGCCAAGACCTGCAATGAACTGGTAGATGACAATCTTTGCCCACCCTTTGTGGTTAGGGAGGTTGTAAAGCAGACCGTAGCCGAGGAGTGAGGTAAGGAGACTGAAGACCATGCAGTCGAAATAACGGCCGGTCTTCTTGATATAAATGCCCCCTACTGCGGTAAAGACAGAGACGGTTAGGATCCAGGGGAAAAGCCAGACAGCTGACTGGAGCGGGCTGGCAGAAAGAACGGCTTGGAAGTATGTGGGAATGAAGAAGGCGCCTTGCATGAAAGGGGCGGCGTGGGCGAAGTTGATAGCGATGAGAGCAAGGTTGGACTTGGTGGCAAAGATGCGTAGTGGCATCAGTGGATAATGGGCTCTTGATTCGATGAATAAGAAAATAATGAAGCTGATCCCGCCAAAGATTATTAGGCAAATAACAGCGGGCGAGGACCATGGGTATGTGACGCCTCCAAATTGTAGGCCGAGTAAGAACAAAGTCGTAGCACCTGCTATTGTGAGGCTCCCGAGCCAGTCAACGGCTTTCAGACCTGCAGCGATTGGCGTCTTGGGTGTTTGTAGATTAAGGGTGCGGAGAATGATGACGAATGTGACTGCAGATACCGGTACTAGACAATCACATTAAAGAAGAACAGAGTGAGTGGAAAGTGGGCGGTACAATTGATATAAAAAGTCCATCTCCAGGATACTTTTTCAGTCAAGGCACCGCCAATGACAGGGCCAATAGATGAGGCCAATGCCCACATCATGCCAATGATTCCATAGTATACGCCTCGGTCTCTGAGAAGTATTGTCAGTAAAATGGAGTCAGGGGCTCCTCTGTGAGGGCTAAACCTGCCTTGGGGAGAAGAGGTCTCCAATAACAATGTTCACGAGGGACAATAAGCCGCCAGAACCGACACCTTGAACAGTTCTCCCTGCAATGAGCATCGCGGAGCTGGTTGCAGCACCACATAGAGCACTGCCAAGAATGAAGACTGCTGTAGCCAGGAGAAGCAAAGCTTTCCGACCCCAGATATCACTCAGCTTTCCCCATGTTGGCATCGACGCACCGCTTGCCAAGAGGAATGCAGATCCAACCCAAACGTAGACCTCGATCGATTGGAAGTGCTCGGCTATAGTTGGCAAAGCAGTACCCAGGATCGTCATGTCGAGGGCAGCGAGAAAGACAGACATCTATTATACCCACAGTCAGAAACTTGGTGAGGACTAATGGACGGCGATAAAGACACTCACGCATAGTGCGACCATGAGGACAGTTGTCTCTAGCTTCCCCCGTTTCTTCTCCAGAGAGGAAGAGCCTGGAGAGTTAGGTGAACCAATGCCATCATCGCCTAAGGGTTGCACGGCCAGAGGGGGTGCTTCTTTCAACACGGAGTGTGATTTGGCCTCCATCAGAGCAGTCTAGTCCAGTCTAATCAGAGCAGAATAGTCCAGTCCAACCAATCTAATCAAATCAGACGTACAGACCAGCTTCGATGAGGTCGACTGCCTGCTGGAGGACAACATCGCGCGACGTCCCATGGCGACCACTGGAGATATTATACAGAAGCCCAGGATGGAAATCGACGCCCATGCGCTTCTCGGCCGTTATAGCCTCCGATTTGGGACCTGATCCCAGTACGTCCGTAGCTCGCCTATAATTTGGCGAGGGCAGTTCGGCAATCGGAGCTTACCCGGCCCTTGTTGGAGAAGGCGTTTTCATCAAGACAATTCGGTGCATGGGGATTGGAGTAGAGTGGCTCAACCCCCTGCGACCTGGGGCACAAGATTAGGATGATACCGAACTTCTGGGGACCTCGTATAGCAAGTTAAATCAATTTCGGATTGATGCCTCGCGTTGGAGGAATCGGAAAAACTGCATTGTTCGTTTGATTAATTCCACCAGGTGTGGTGTTGTTGTATTAGTAATCGTAAATTATGGCAGTTGCATTCCGCTTATAGGAAAGTGCGACTTGCACCCACGTGCGTGCTATGTGTCACGTGATACTCCGACACCTTGTTGCTGATTGGTCAAACGTAGCATCAAGTTCCTTCCAGTTTTGCCCAACAATCTGTCCACCTCTCCTGTATGTAGGAGCTTGGGAAGATGGTCGACCGCACGGCTCCATGGCAGCTTCTGATGCTCCTACGAGGTGCTATCTTTGTTGCCCATGCCAAGTGGCGAGAGCTCATCAGCGCCATTTTGCCTGACCCTTATCTCGATGAAGTCTTCCACGTTCCTCAAGCCCTAGCCTACTGGGAGGGACGATGGTCACATTGGGATCCGAAAATCACGACGCCTCCAGCCTTATATTATTACTCCTGGGTTATCAGCCGGGCAAGGAAGCTTCTGGACCCGGGGTTTGAGCTAACCACCAATGAGCTCCGGTTTGTCAACTTTATCACGTACTACATGCTGATCCTTGCCTTGTACATCTGGAAGAGAAGCTCGACGCCACAAGTCCGTGATAGCAGTGGCTTGCCCCGGGAACTCATTATTGCTTCATCTCCCCTGGTCTTCTTCTTCTCCGGCCTTTACTATACGGATCTTTTCTCGGCTCTGACTGTTGTTATCTGCTACACATTCTGGTCTGCCAGCGCCGAGGCCACTGGGGGTACGAAGGTTGCCTATCAAGCCCTGCATTTTGCGTTTGGGGCGCTTAGTCTGTTGGCAAGGCAGACGAATATCTTTTGGGTTGCAATCTTCCTCGGCGGATTGCAGGTTCTTCGAACACTCAGAAGTTTCTATCAAGGGCAGATCTATGACCCTCAAATATCAAACGCATTCCTAGAGGGTAATTTCTGTTTTGTGAGAGTGAAGTTGTCCTTGACTGACTGTCTCCAGATTATGCAAAGTTCGCAAGGTCCTTGGTACAACACATCTTGAACAGCAATGAAGACGTCTTATTTCAGCTTTTCTCCGACCTTTGGCCTTCTGTCAGCCTCCTGGCTACATTTACCGGCTTTGTCATTGGAAACGGCGGCGTCGTATTGGGCGACAAATCCAATCATGTCGCAACAATCCACCTAGCTCAGATGTTATATTTCTGGCCTGCTGTCGTCTTCTTCTCCTGGCCTGCCCTCTTGCCATATCTGTTCACCCTCTTTACCAGCACATCCAGCACAGGGCAATCACGTACTCGATTCCCTCGAACCGCAACCATTCTCGGCGGCCTAGTCATCTTCACTCTTGTTGTGCACTTCAACACAATCGTCCATCCCTTCATCCTGGCAGATAATAGACATTATACCTTCTACATCTTTCGAATCCTCCAGCAGACCTGGATCAGATATGCTGCGATTCCAATTTACCTCATCTGCGGCTGGCTTTGCATTTCTGCGTTGGGAAAACCAGCATCTCAAGGCAAGGAACAAAATGCGGAAGGTATTCGAGTCAGTTGGGTTATTGTCTTTCTCATATCGACCAGTCTCTCCCTGGTGACGGCTCCGTTGGTTGAGCCTCGCTACTTTCTCATTCCTTGGCTTATCTGGAGGATGAATTTACCAGCTATTGACGACGCTATTCCTCAACAACAAGAACAAGAAAAGAAACCAGACCACAAGGAAAAGACTACATTCACTGGCACATTACGACATCTCGTACAATATTCACCATGGCTCGAACTGTTATGGTGTGCCTTGATTAACGGCGTTACCTGCTGGATGTTCCTCTATCGTGGCTTCTCGTGGCCACAGGAACCGGGAAAAGTACAGCGATTTATGTGGTAGATTTAGACTACGAATGCTCTATTGGTAGGAATTGGGCTGAGCTTTGTATTGGCCAAAACAAACTTTTCTTTTTTGTTGTGCTGGCCACAGCTCATCAATCTGTGTGCTTATATAATTATATGGAGTACGGATTCCCCGGATTACTTGCTTATGGGCCTAAACCTCTTTGGATTTAGATCCGACATCCCACTATCTAGTCACTTTTCCGCGGCCGGCCTCATCACCTACCTCATCCACTGTAGTGATTTTGTGTTGATGTGGAGCAACGATGAAATGATGTCGCCTCAGTAACAGGAAGACAGCTCTTAGCTAACCAGGTCTAAATGGACACAATAACTACTGTAAGGTGGACAGCGAGGTCAATCACGGCGGGGTAAATATTAAACAACACTTGTGTGCCAGAATAGGCTAGCGGCATAATCGGGTCCTTGGCAATGAGGAGCTTAACCCAATTAGGTTAGGGAAACAGGGTGCATAGTGAAGAGCTGTCGAACAGAGTTCCACTCGCCTGAGCTCGACTTTGACGGATTCGATGAGGTGCTGAGGGAGCACAAACAATGAGGATAATGGTTGGCTGCACTAAGAGGCACGTGGTGCTGCGTGCAGCTACGGACGACTTATATGGACCCCGCGAGGCATCCCTCCGAGGGTCGTCGGCTGTCTTATTCAACAAAGCACATTGAATCTTGCTTGGTGTTGACACGCATCCACAATGTTGCTGCAAAAGAATATCCTTTTACTCATCGCTGATGACCTCGGCAAGATGCTGGGCACTTATGGCGAAACGGCCATCCAGACGCCACACATCGATGCCCTGGCCGCCAATGCGACGCTGTTCGAAAAGGCGTTTGCAAGCACGGCGTCGTGCAGTGGCAGTCGCTCGGTCATCTACACCGGGCTGCACACGCACCAGAATGGACAGTATGGCTTGGCCCATGCCAAGCACCACTTCATGACATTCGACAACGTGGAGACGGCGCCAGGCCTCTTCCGAAGTTTTGGATATCTAACGGGCATCATTGGGAAGGTCCATGTTGGTCCAGACGCGGTTTACCCCTGGGAAATACGCAAGGAAAGCTTCAGCCGCGACGTTAACTGGTTCGCAAACGAGACCGCATCCTTCTTCGAAACGGCTGCGGCGGGAGACCGTCCCTTCTTTCTGACCATCGCCTACAGCGACCCGCATCGAGACAGCACCCGCGGCGGCTTTGCTAATCAGGCCGCTGACAACGCAACCGAGAAGATCTATTCCCCAGACGAAGTCACTGTGCCAGACTTTCTCCCAGACCTGCCTGAGGTTCGCTTCGAGCTTGCCGAGTATTACCGCTCCATCACTCGGCTGGATAGAGGCATTGGCCTCGTTCTGGATGCGCTGACCAAGTCTGGCCTGGACGATAGCACACTGGTTGTGTTTGTCAGTGACAACGGAGCCCCGTTTGTCAACTCGAAAACAACTTTGTACGATGCGGGCGTCTGGCTGCCACTAATTATTCGCGACCCTACTTCAAAAGCCTCAGTCGGCGTCCGTAACCACAATTTTGCCTCATTCGTTGACATTCTACCAACACTTATCGACTGGGCGGGCTACTCCAACAAGAGCACCAATGGCAGCACGGCAACAGCAGTAACAACGACATCAACGTTGAAGGCTGTCTCACCGGTCAGGCTGGGGCGATCTTTGCTGCCAATTCTACAATACCACCAAGCACAGCCTGGCTGGACGCAGGTGTACGGCTCGCACACGTTCCACGAGGTGTACGACTATTACCCGACGCGGTTCATCCGCACGCCGCGGTATAAATATCACCGGAACGTGGCGTGGAAGCTTGATTTTCCTTTCTCCACCGATTTGTATGGGTCGCTGTCGTGGGAAGGGATACGCAACTCTGGTGAGAATGGCACAACAGTTCTGATCGGTCCCCGGCCGTTGAGGCAGTACGTTCGTCGTGCACCTGAGGAGCTGTATGACCTCAGCAAAGATCCACTCGAGGTCCATAACTTGGCGCAATCTCCTGAGCACCAGGAGCTTCTCCTGAGTTTGCGGGGCGATATAGAGAAATGGCAGAATGACACGTTGGATCCGTGGCTGTTCCGAGACGGAAAGTCTCTCCTTGAAATGCAGCCGCATCTCCAAGCTGGCCTGAAGATCCCAGACCGATTCGACTTTGATGTCGATAGCCCGGGTAACAGATGAGAACAAAGAGATGAACGAGAAGCGCTCTGAATTGGTATATTTTCCAGAAACCACTCAGCTTATCCCTTAGGTATTAGGGATTCAGCATCGCCTCTTGTCTCACCCACCCACCACGTCCTCAATCACGACCCATCTCCTTTCTAAGCATTTCCACTTGCTGCTTGACCTTGCGATAGAGCAAGTACTTCTCCAGCGCCGAGTCATCGTTATCGTCGTTGTGGCTTTGCATTTCCACTTCCAATAACTCCCAATCTCCTCCTGACCTAACCCCACTGGCCTCATCTTTTCCACCGTCTCCAGCCAGTTCCAGCAATGCACTCACAAAGGCCTCTTGCATGTATGCGAAACTGAATCCATCCATGATGCGCGCAAATCCAGCATTCAGGATATCAGGCCACTCAATCTCCTTGTTGTGCTTAAGCTTGCGCTGCCAGTATTCACAATAGCGAATCCGCTGAGACTTGGTTGGATCCGGGAAGAGGTACTTCCTGTCGAATCTGCTGGGTCGCTTGGAAAGCCCAGGGTCGAGCAATTCCAAGTGATTGGTGCTGCCGACCATGAGGATGCCTTCGTTCTCGCTTAGGCCATCGACCGCGTTGAGGAAGAAACTGCGCACGGCGGGGGTGATCATGCTGTCAAGGTCCTCGAAGATGAGGAAACACGGGGCTTCACGCCGAGCACGGGCGAATATCTGGCTAATACTAGCTTCGGGACCCCCGTAGCTAACAAGACTCTTGACATAGAGTGTTGGCACGGGTGGGTCACGGTCGTAGAGCGTGTGCATGGTAGCTTTAAGGCTGACTGTCTTGCCGTTGCCGGGTGGGCCGTGGAAGATCAGGCCTCTCTTCCAGGGCACGCGAAGTTTCTTGTACTCTTCCCTGGAAGAGAAAAATCGCTGGATGGTGGCCAACAGGTCTTCCTTGAGCTCATGGTCGAGAATGATGTCATCCCAGCTGGCCTTTTGGATCGAGGCATACAGGCCTGCGTCTCTCTGCCAGTAACCACGTTCAAACACCCACACAGCGTCGTGCAACTCCGTCATCCAGCGGCCCACCGTGGCGACAAGCGAATGGACGATCGGCACCTCTTCGGCAGTGCTCACAATGTACTGGTTTTGCGTTTCTGGGTACGAGTCGGAGCCGTCCCGCCCGTCGATGTAGTAGACTAAGAAGTCATGACCAGACCAGCGGTACTGATATGATTCAAAAAACACTTGTCGACTAAGGCTACCATCGCCACCATCAAGGCGTTTGTCAGGGGGTGAGTAGATCAACCAAGAAAGGGAGGAAGGGCCGTAATCAGGTTCAGAAACTTCGGTGATAGATGCATCACTCCCCGAGTGGGCAGCGTATGATCTCAGATTAGCAATTCCGGCGGGAACAATGGTCACTTCATGCTCAGGATAGATGGCTTTGAGCGACCGATAGACTGTGATATCGGTGTTGACACGGTGTGCGTCAGCGTTCTTGAACCAGCTCAGGGCAACCTTAGAATCGACAGCAGGGGCGGAACACCCTGGAGAAGGATTCGCCATTGTCAGTCGGAACTTAGCGGATGGCCTGGCTGGATGGATTTGAGGTGAGAATGTGAGGTTGTTGCTGTTGCGGTGTATGTATGGTTTCACGTGGCTTTGACGCTAGTCCAGAAGAGTAGAAACCTGAACACTAAATTACCTCGTGACCAATTAAATTGATAAGATGACGACATGTCGGGGATTTAATTTATCAAGGCTGTGACTTCCTCCCCAACGTTCTTGGATGTCACCCATCAGGGTATTATACAAAACACCACTTCATGCTCTTTGTCAACAGTTGATAGTTTGCTCTCATACAGTCTCTTCGAGACGCAATTAAGTACTTGTCGTACTGTGGCACAACTTGGTGGTCTTGGCGTCCTCATCCTTTCCGCATCGCGAACGAACAAGCCCTACCACAGCATTCTGTGGCACTCTAGCAATTCCCAGAGATGGCTATCACGAGTGAAAAATGGAAGGAGGAAGAGAGACGCATCATTACTAAGTTCTTTACAGACAAGGTTCCAAGTGTATTGGCATCTCCCATACCCATGTGTACCGAGGAGTCATGCATTGATTTTGCAAAGGGGGCAATGGAGATTGATGATGTTGTCCCTGTCGATAATCAGGGCTCAAATAGTCTTACCCTCATCAGCCCGAGTCTGAGGACTATCATTCAGTTCCGACTCAAGCCGTTCCGCACAGACAGACACCCTTCGCTTAGCAAGTGAGATCTATGGTCATCTCGTGCCAGAGGTCAAGCTTCATACAGGATTTCCACTGCCTGTATATAGCAGCAGAGCAATCCCAGGAAGAGTGCATGTGCTCCAGCCGTTTCCGGAGATTCGCTTTCCCCTGGAGAGAGAAACGGTCACTGTTAGGGAGCTAGGAGCCTTTGTCGCGAGAGCAGCACGGTTCCCACAACCGAAGCCGTTCCCTGATACTAGCTGGACGAGATCTGCGCCAGATATTATCCATCGTCTGTCAGAGAACGTCTCTTTAAAGGAACTTGCTCCAGATCTGTTCAGACTCATTACCGAAACATTGCAACCACGCCTCAGCCTTCTGGGAAGTCTGCCAGCTGTTCTAACACACCACGACTTCGCCCAGATCAATATTCTTGTCGATGACTCGGGGCATTTGACGGGTGTCATTGACTTTGACGAGGCGGGAGTCGAGGCCTTTGGGATGTGTATCTGGGGCCTCTACGAATGTTTCTTCGGGAGCATGGAAGATGGCAAGTGGTCTTTCTACGACATCCCGGCCGGCAGCATGTTGCACGGCGAGCAGACCGTTCGACAGGTCCTCGAAAGAAGCTTTTGGGAATCTCTATGGTCAAATATCCCCGCAGGACTGAGGCAGGATAGTGTAGAGGAGGCAGTCAAGGTATCAGTGAGCGTTTGAATTTTCCAAAGATACTTCATCAGGGGCATGGTTGATGAGATCGACCCCTCCCTGTGGGTACACCGGGTATCCCTTGAGTATGCCAAGGGAATTTTACCCGAAGTGTGGAAACATTAGATATCAACAAGGTTGGCATTCGCAGGTAAGAGGACACACTCAATATCGAGCTTTAATACCGCGAAAATCTGCAGCAGCTTCGCATTCATCCCCTGCCCCAAACCGCGGCACCCTGAAGGACATAAACTGCAGCCGCTGAGCAAAAACCGAACAGTTTAATGCAGCTGTTTTGGTTGCCTGACTGAGGGCCCATAAGTTGACCGGTACCAGAGCAAAAAATGAAAAAAACTGAAAAAGCACATGGTATTGAGGTGCCAGTTAGGCACCACTCGTACAGCTAAATGACCTTTACTTGTGGATCTGAGTTAAACCGAAAAGCCTATTGGTGTCATAGCTTTGCGTCTGTTTGATGGACTTCCTCTTTCGGCAGTTGGGCCAGGCAGTGATCCCGGAGATGACCAATCAATTGCCTGCGAAGAGTTCCAGAGCCACGGTGTGAATATCAATAGTTCAATAATAATCAGTCTGGAGTTACATTAAACGCCTCATCCAGTTTGTCACACCGAGGGATGGAAGACATAGTGAAGCGCATCCCTCATCCTTCTGTTTTTTCTATCCCAACTTTGAGCAGGAATCTGATTCAACATTCATTTGCAACGACAAGATACCAGCTGTTCCAAAATCCATTCGTCCATTTCAGAAGACATCCTCATTAAAAACAAAACATCAAAATCAAAATGGAAAACATCACGATCAACCCTGTCGACGGTCTCATCGCCAGCATGACCTTCCGCCTGCAAAACAACGACTATTCCCGCCTGACACGTTTGGAAGAGGAGCAGATCCACGAATATGACGCAACCACTGACGCGCAGGGGCGGAATCATGCCACTGTGATCCTCGGGCAGTGGCTGACCGAAAAGCTGCGCCGATTTGTCCTCGGAGAATGGGAGCACAACACATCCCATACCGATGGGGAGGCCGAAATCAGCAATGTTCCCAGTTGCGTATGCTGCCTGGACGAAATCCAGTCCAGGGCATGGATCACCCTCAGCAGCTGCGAGCATGAATGGTGCCAGGAGTGCCTCGAGCGTAATTTCGAGCAAGCAATGCGATCCCGGGCCAGCTGGCCACCTCGCTGCTGCGACAAGTTCACCGAGCACGACCTCGAACAGGTCGAACACCTGATCAGCGAAGAGCTGTCTGAAAAGTGGAAGGCAAAGAACGAGGAGCTCAGCGCACACAACCCAACATACTGCCCACGCACGAAGTGCCAAGCGTTTATCCCAGCACATGGCAACGATCAATTCGCCATCTGTCATTTGTGCAAGTGGACAGTCTGCCACCGATGCAAGTACAGCATTCCAGAGCACACTGCCGCGCCACTAAAATGCCCATCTCGAATCGGGGCTGAGAACGAAAAGCTGCTGGCCGAGGGGGCAATGCAGCAATGCCCACGCTGCCAATGTCTGGTGGAAAAGTCGGAAGGCTGTGATCATATGGTCTGCCAACAGTGCTACGCCGACTTCTGCTACCGCTGCGGCGACCCCCTGGAGGAGCCTTTTTACCGCTGCCGGCCGGAGTGTGGCGGCGGGGCACCCGAGTTCCTTGACGCTGAGGATGAAGACTTCATCGACCCGGAAGAAGATATCATAGACGATTTTGATGATGAGGACATCATCTACTCCGATAGCGACGAGGTGGATGACAACGCCGATGAACAGGACGACGAAGAGGACGACGATGACAATGACAGCGACCAAGGCGAATCTGATGTCCCTCTAGGCGAGAGCGTTGTCGACTTAACCATCTCCATCACCGACGCGGATGCGCATGAAGACGACGAAGATGCGGCCGGAAGTGACACCGAGACTTTTCTCAGACTCCGTGCCTTGATGTGAATAGTCCCTGTGTCATCCCCCTCGTGGAGTCTTTTGATATTATCACAGCATTGTTTGAGTAGAATACTACTTCTTGTCGTTCTTCATCATTTATTCATCACCTTCTTCCATTAGTCTTTGATTATTAATTGTAATTGACATGGGCAGTTGGGAAGGCGCACGCACCATCTGGAAGTCTTGGCATTACCCCTCGTATATATTTCCCCTCTGCACCACTTACTTTCTCTCCTTCAGATATCGTCCAGCATAAAAAAAAAGAACGACCAAGAATCAACTTTCCAATACAGCATTGGTCCAAGCCACTATCTTTATCTATATATTACAGGTATCATGGCATTTCCGGCTCAGCAAGGGCGGAGGCCGGACCTTCGTCATGCTCAGCGGTCATGCCCTTCGTGTGACGGCTCTTGGGTTCTGAAGCACACAAAAGCTTGCCCGCGGTGACGAATGGAGATGCGAGGTTGCCTGGATAATCCAGGATATATGTATATAAATATACATGTATCTATCCAGGCTCAGATGGCGGACATACGAACTGATCCCCGCAATAGCCCGGAGCAAGTCACAGTCATCACCACTCCAGCAAGAGCTGTTCCCTTCAGACGAGTCATCAGACAGTGAGCCAGTGCGTGCAGCAGGACGCCTGTCAGACTTCATTTCACCTCGTGCCTTCAAAAGAACAATGCCACAAATCATCACAATATCACCCAGCCATCAAATATAGCCACTAGTCTCTTGTTGTTTTCTTCATTTCCATCCCCCCCCCCTCCCCCCCCATCAGCTAGGAAAGCCACTGTAATCACTGTCCTCAACTACTTAGCAGCCTTTTCCCAGGCAGTGTCATCAGAAGGCCCTTGCAAGGTCAAAACGTTGCAGCAGCTCGATCTCGGTCGGGGCAGTTGGTTGTAAGGGAATGAATTCAAGGGCCAGGGGGGGGAAAGGGTAGATTCCACGCGATTGGGCCCTGATACTTTCATAATGCTGGTCATGTCAGTCAACAACGAGCAAAGTATCGGTCGAGAAAAAGAAAAAAACATCAGCGTCTCGACGCCCGCTTTCAAAACCAGAAGAATCACGTTTGGAGAGGGCATAGGAAGATAGATCCTTGATTTGACCGTCATTGTTGGCGTGTATGCTAGGAAAAAATATCGGAAGGCATATATAGATATATATGACGTGCGATCAACAACACAGGCGACGGAAAGAAAATCCATGCATGCACAGCAGTGCCTGGTAGATAGATGGGATGATTATGACTTTCAGCCTGGGAGCTCGGATATTGCTGGAATCGACACATTTGCTGCAAGCGGCTTGCGTCCAATTGAGTGTGGCCTGTTCTGAGCGCTGGTATGAGGGTGAAGTTGTTGTTGTTGCTGCTGCTGCTGCTGCTGCTGCTGCTGTTGCTGTTGCTGCTGCTGCTGCTGGCCATATCCAAAGTCAGTCTCAGCAGGAAGCTCTGCAATAGGGGGAGTTGTCACAGAGATGGAAGGAAGTCGACTTCGAGTTGGAGAGGGCATTGGCTGATGGGGATAGTCAGAGTCGGGGTAAGGGAGTGGCGAGGCGCTAGGAAGTAATGGCTTAGATAGTGATAGTTGATGAGGTAGTCTGGGGAGATTGGGCTGAATGGGAGATGTGTGGAAGGGTGGCTGGTAGATCGAGTCTTCAGGGCAGCTTTGGGTTTGGGGGATGTCGTGGTTTGGCAGTTCTTGCAGAGGGAAAGATGGTCGGTGGGGAATATATGGAGGACTTGGAAGAGTTGGTTGAGTTGGGGTGTGGTTGTGCTGTGGCAGTTCTTGCAGAGGGAATGATGGTCGGGGGGGAATATATGGAGGACTTGGGAGGGTTGGCTGAGTTGGTTGGGAATGGAAGACTTGGTTGTATGTAGTCTGACTCTGACTCTGATTCTGATTCTGATCCTGGTCAGCCTGAGATTGCTCGAGATCTTGAGAAAGTGATGGCTGATGAGGATATGGAGGCGTTGGAAGAGCTGGTTGCACTGGAGAGGACTGGAAGACCTGGTTGTCTGCGGATTGGTCCTGGTCCTGGGCCTGGTCCTGGCTTTGGTTCAGATTCTGGTTCAGATTCTGGTTCAGATATTGGTTCTGATCCTGGTTGTGATGTTGGTTCTGACTCTGTTCGATCTGGTCCAGTTCGTGATGCTGAGACAAAGATGGCCGGTGAGGGGGATTTGGAGGAGTATGATGGGCTCCTGGACTTGGACTGACGTTGAAAGCTTGATAGGGCACAGGCTGATGCTGATTCTGATTCTGATTCTGACTCTGGTTCTGTTCACTCTGCTGAGACAATGATAGCCCATGAGGGCGATATGGAGGCGTTGGAAGAGCCGTTGGTGTTGGGACCGAACCAGTGGTGAAACCTTGATAGTGGGCAGGCTGGTACTGACTAGTTTGACTGTAGCGGCGAGGAGGCTCATGCTGGTCAAGAGGCAACGAGGGGAACGGCTCTGGGGCAGCCTGCAATGGAGATTGCACCGACGGACTGGATGCAGATGATATTGACAGCCGTTCAGCCTGCTGGACAGCGGCGAAAGAATCAGGCGACTGCCACTGGTACGGCCGGGCCACGTTGTTGACTGACACGGGCCGTGCCGGTAGCGGCGGTGGCTGTGGGGACTCATTATGGGCCATAGAAGGGTGCTGCCAAGATTGCTTTCGACCATACTGGCGGATAGGCAAGGACGAGGGCGAGGCTGAGGAATAGCTGAAGCTGTATGGGCGAGGCTGAGGCTGAGAGTGAGGCTGAGGAGGCGGCGATGAAGCTGGGATGATAGAGGTGGGCGCTGAATTAGGAACGTTCCACTGAAAAGGTTGGTCTGTTGTCGAGTTCTGCTCCGGTGACTGCACTAGAGTGGGCGGAGTGGGCTGAGAGTGTGCAAAATTTGACAGCGCAGGTGGCTGGGCTGATAGATAGATCGAAGTCGGCCGGTGGGGAAGAGAAGATGGCACTGCTGGAGGGAATGTCAAATTGCCAACATTGGTAAACGAGTGCGGCCTGTGTGGGAGATGCTGGACTGGATATAAGTTCTGAGGTGAGGCGGTTGACGTCGACTGGGGGCGGTGGTGTGAGTCCAGATTGGTAGCGAGCGAGTAGACATCACGCATGAAGCTCATAGACTTCTTCGCCAGCGAGGGCATACGCTTCTCGAACTTCGAGCCTAGCCCTCTCTCGTGCTCAGCCATTGTGAGTACCTGTCCCTTTGTGTGGGTGAGTGTGTGTGTGTGTGTTGAGTCGGTAGGATGCCTGACATGCGAATACGGGAATACTATACCTGATTTGTGGGCCCCCCAAAAATCATTTGCACGTGGTAGGCACGCGAACCCTGTAACAAGGCTCCACTTTTAAGGACCCACTTGGTCAGTTTCAATTATATAATTAGGTAAGTCGGGAAGGTGCGGCCAATGATAAGTCAGCAGTATTTCCACCGTTGACGTTGATGCAGGTTGAACGTTCTGTGTTCTGTGCACAGGTGCTGTATTTTGACAAGAGATTGATTCCTACCGACTTGACATATGAACCCGAGGATGTATAGGCTATTAATTAATAGCTTGTGGCTATATCAGAAGCTGTGGCCCTTGCCATGGCTTCGACATAGCCAACGACTGTACAAGACTCTGATGTGCATGCTCATACCAAGTGAGGTATCTACAACAAGTGACAATTGACAAAGAGGAAGGCCAGAGACAGTCAAGAGCCGGCTTGGCTCTGACTGGCCAAAGTGGCACGGGATACCGAGAGGCAAAGAATGCTAACAATATGTGTCGTAATCATCATCATTATACCGTGGTGCCTGGGATGGTCACCTCAGTTGGTGGGGGAAATGGCAAAGTAGAATCTGGATGAACGGGCTTGTAGACTCGATCAGATGCTCAGGAGAGGTGAGTAGAAGCATGTTGCTTCGGTGGCGGTAGTGGAAAAGGATCCAGATCGTCGTCACTGTCATCCGGCATGGTATCAAGCAGATGGTCAATCTGAGCTTCACGTGTCTTGAACAAGGGAGGGGCAGCGTAGTCCTGGAAGGAGACGCGCTTAGGCGAAGACGCGCTAATCTGGCTGAATCGTGTGCGAAGAGGCGAGGTCTGCAGATTCAAGGTAGAACGGAGGGAGGAGTCGTGTGAGGCTGGGTGGTAACCAGAGTTATTAGGACTGGCCATGAAGAGGAGTGTTTCCACGGCATCAGCCTCCATTGCTGCATTCTGGCTTGGGGTTCGCCGTGATGTGCTTGGGCGGACTGAGGGTGAAGCAGCCAAGTCCTGCACAGCGAATGCATCATTGGGCGAAGGTCTTCTTCTTGACCCAGGCCTGATATCTGCAGGTGGAGCAAGGGATCGTGTACTAAAGCCATTTGTGGGCTGGGCTGGAGCGGCCCGTGAATTGGCGTAGTGGGTGGAGGCTAGCGGATCTGAGGGATTGCTCTCGGAGCTTGTGCTATCGCTCCACTTGCGATAGAAAGGCGGATTGGCGCCGCCTTGAGGTGAAGCGACATGGCCGGCCGCGTGCTGGAATCCCGAGACAGTTGAGCGTGGAGAGTCAGTCGCAGTGGACTCGAGCTCCTCCAGCGAACGCATGGTCCATCCATTTTGCACCTTGATCATTGCATGCTTGAGTCTGGTGCGTAGCTGAGCGGATATCTAGTGTGGCGGTCAGCAGCCGCAACAGCGACAGACGTAATGGCTGACTTACCTCAGTCACACTGCTGCTCCCGTTCGAGAACGTACTGCTAGTGCGTGCATGGCGCGGCCCGGGTCTGGAAGAGGTGCCAGAAGGCGGCTGACCGGTCGCTGGCGGGGCGATCTTGAGATCACCTGTGGCTGTCCTCTTCCGGCCGGCCAGGCCTTGTTGGGAGGATGATGATGGGCTAGTCGGGCTCTGTGAACCGGGTCGAGCAGAGGCAGGATCATGCGGTGCGGGACATGCAGCAGACGGAGATGGGACGGCGGCCTTGGCTGGCGCGTGGACGGGCTGGTTGTCATCGGGGTGGGCGAGAGAAGCGTTCGAGGATGGCGGAGTTAGGTCGCTTTGGTGTAGGCGCGGGATCGAGATGCCCAGGGCCTCAGTGGCGGTCTGCTGCAGGGCCGGAGGAGGCGGGTGCAGCGAGGTGGGAGAGTGTTGGGAGCTCTGGTCGTCGAAGAGGCAGTCGCGACTGTGTGTGTGTGAAAGTGGAAGGGGCGAGCATTGTGGTGGTGGAGTCGGCTCAGTGGCCGAGGTTGGCTGCAGGCCGCCGGGCCCGCGGGGGCCGTGGTCGGTCATGCAAGAAGGAAGCGATTGTTTACTGGGGGTGTGTTTGTGCAGCAGTAATCAATAAGGACACTGTCGACAGCACCAGCAGTCCTCTCAATCAGTTGTATAAACAAGCCTGAGAAGCCCTGTGCATTCAGAGACACGGTAGTAGCGACCCTTCGCGCTTGCCTTCAGCTGTGGCGGCGGCGGTGGGTGGGGTCAACTGCCCTGGGAGACGCGTACCGCGACTGAAAGGAAGGCGCCCCGAGCCAAGCGGGGATCGGAAATGGCGGCACCTGTGTTCGGTGCTCAGAAATGCAAGAAATCAGCCCAAACAGTGCCGGCGGTGGTCTACAACACAGCAGAGACTGTTGTCGATGAGAAAGTCACAGAAAAAACAAAAGAGCGTTGTGGCTTGAACAAGGTCACCGTCGGCATCGCATCCCGCGTTCGGCCGTCACGTTACAACGCCAGCAGAACGCGACATTTGCTCAAACTTAGCGAGCAAATTTTGCACCGGCTCCGCAAGCGTGCAGCACCGTGGCGGCAACGGGGACTGACTACCACCACCTGACACCCACAACAGTGTACACATTAGTAAGGGCGGCTGATAACTAGGACCGCTTCGACCGCTTCGATCTGCGATCCCCGCCACCGCCTCCTCTTCCTCCACCTCCTCCACCTCCTCCTCCACCGTCGCCTTGGCGTTGACGTTTGCGGCCCTCTCGTTGCCAGAACTCGTCGCGTTCGCGCTTCTCGCGTTCCTCTTTCTTCTCCAGGTTCTCTGCCACCTTGTTGCGGTAGACCTGCCGTCGTTCTTCCTGCTTCTTTGCCCGTTTCTCTGCCTTGTCGTTGCGCATGGTGATCAGCGTCTGCATCAGCTCGCGTGCTTTCTTCTCCTCGCCGCCCAGCACCACCGCTCGTTTCTGCAGGTAGGTCGGCGCCTTGCGAGCCTTCTGTTGCGTGATCTGTGATTTGAACGGCAGGTCTGCGGCCAATGCCCGGGGTACTCGCAGAGGGTTGAAGTGTCGGGTTGCCCGTTCCACCGGCTTGTACGCAGAGTCTTTCTGCTGCGGCGTAGGCAGGCCGAGAGAGGCACGCACGGCACCTGTCAGTCGCATGGCCTGCCACTCCTGGCTTGCAGTTTGGTCTTGGTTGGCTCCGGCGCTGGTGGCCGGGGCATCAAGCAGGTTGGTGACAGGGTTGTAGAACCGGTGCGGTTGTACAGGGTACCAGGCGCGCAGGAAAACCAGATCAGACATTAGGATCTTGTCCTCGAACGTTGCTCGGAAGTGTCCTTCTGGCTTGCTCAATGCTCGCTTGATCTGGCCGCGGATGCCGGAGACGGTGCGAATGCTGGCACCTTCAAACTTGGCCACTTCGATCGAGCTGTTGAACATGTCTCGGATGAAGGCGGTGTTGCGAAAGATCTTGTACGGCGTGCCCGTCAGCTTGAGCTTTTTGACAATCTCTGTTGTCTCGTCCACATTGAGCACCACGCCCGTTGCTGCTATTCGAAAGCCTGGGTTCGCGTTGGAAAAGGACTGCACGCAGCAGAAGCCAGTATTGGGCGCCACAAGCGGGCCGTAGAAGGTACCAAAGCAGTGCATATGCTCCGGCGTGTATTTCAGCATGCGGTTGCGCGTGCGAGAGTCTGAAATCGAGTAGATCGGTAGGGTCTGGAAGCGGCGCCAGCCCAGCGAGAATATTAAGGGATCGTTGGTCTTGAGGATCTTCTTGTGCCATCGGTGTCGTTTTATCCGCACTTGCACGAACCCAAATCGATCCTCGGTCGGCGACAGTCCTCCAACGATGACAGGGTAACGTGGACTGAATGAGCGCGCGAACTCGTACGGCACCTTATCCAACACGATTCGCGCATACGTACCGGCTTTGATACCCTCTGCCCGAGCACGTGATGCCGGGTCAAGGCTGTCAAATTCGGCCCTGTTGATATCGAGCTGCTTCTGCAGCATCGCCTTCTGCGCATCGTACCACTCGTCCTCGCCAAACTCTTGCTCGGTCGACTTGATTTCGCTTTTGCCATTGGCAAAGCCTTCACGGTCTTCCTCCTCAAATCTGAGCTTCAGCTCTTCCTTGCGCTTCGCGTTCTTTGCTCTCTCCTCCTCCAACGACGCTTCCGCCTCCGGCTTATCAGTGGCGGTGGCGTCTCCCTCAGCTTCTAGGTCCACAAATTCGCCATCTCCTTCGTCACTCTCCAACTGATCTTCACCCAGCTCGTCTTCACTATCGTGTTCAGTAGCATTTGCTCCCGTGGCCAGTGATGCTCGTGTGAATCTGGCCATCAGTGCTTCAATGTTGGACTCGTCATCCCACTTCTCAGCAAGTTTGCCCAAATCCATCTTGGGTGTCTGCCGGTCCTCGAGCGAGTCTTGATCCTCAATATTTGTTTTTCTAAAGAATGTCTCGTCATCTTGGTCTTCGTCCTCTTCTCCATCCTCATCTGCCGTTCTTTGCGACGCATTGTTTCCAGACCAGCGTGAGTAGACTTGGCCTGGCTCAAGACTTGGGTCGTACATAAACTTTGATAGGTCTGATATCCGAAACGAAGTCTTGCGGGCAAGTGACATCTGCGCGTGGTGCGTTAGCTTGTCCTTCCATCGGAGGCCACCGTCGTCTTCCTCGGATTCGAAAGAGCCATCTGAGGCATCGGAGGCTATGTCTGACTCTGATTCCGAGCCAAGATCAGAATCGGTATCGGCAAACGCCAGATCTTGGTCCTCGCCGTCGTTGTCGACAAGATGGTCGGCTGCCAAGCCTAGTTTCGCTTCTGCAAAGTCTTGCTCTTCACCTTCCGATATCTGCTCATCGCTGACATATCCTTGATCATCCTCCTGGTCCTCTGCCTCGTCTCCTTCATCCAAAGGTTCTTCTTGGTTGCCAAAGGAGCTGACCTCTCGTTTGTGTTTCCGACCAGTGTCTTGTTCTTCTTGTTCCGCTGCAATATGGGAACCACTTTGAAATAGCCTTAGGCCGTGGTCGGCTTCACCGAGAAGCTTTCTTTCGTTTTGCAAGCTGACCATGAGCTGTTCACCTAGTCCTCGTTCCTCAAGATCATCGGCGTTTCGGTCAAACGTGTTGGTCTTGAGCTCGATGTAGACCGCGTCCTTGTCAACCAAGACTCCACCAACGTCAGACATGGGCGCAAACAAGACTTTCTGCTTCTCCCCAAGGCGACGCCTGCTGCCTTTACCAGTAGCCTTGGCCATGGCTTGGTCAAGGAAGGGAGTTGGGCACGGGTCTGGGAGTGCTTCGATCTCGCTGACAGTCAGATCACCCACTCCTGGCACATGGACACGGGCATTGTGGGTGGGAAAGTTGGAGCCTCTCAGGTAGCCATACAACGCAATCTGGCGGTCGCATTTGGCGTTCTCCTCGATCTCTGTAGGAGGAGTCACATCGAGGAAGCGATCGGCCAAGCAGTATGGATGGCTGTTTCGCCAGACCAGCGGTCGCGGGTTCTTCATGACGGACAGGAAGCGAGACAGATTGTGGACCTCGCGGTCGGGGTATCTGCCATTGATGACGCCGGACAGGTAGAAGAGCTTGGCGCCGTGGTAGAGTTCGGACCAGAAGCGGTGCTTGAGTCGCTTTTTGGCCAGCCGCAGGGTACTCTGCTTCTTGAACAAGTCGAGATGGGTGAGAATGCCAAAGACATTGCCAGGCATGCCAGACACGCTGAGAGCATTGAGGAACTCCATGGTCTCCATCTCGAAGCCGTAGTTGCCGTCTATCATGAGCAGCACAATGTCAGCAATCTTGGCAATGTCGAGCATGGCAGCCAGCGAGTCAGCCGGGCATTCCATGAAGGTCAGTCGACGGCGCTTCGAGGTGACAACAGTAAGCGGGCCGGTCGGGTGGGACAGTGTTTGCTTGGAGTAGCGCCTGATCAGGCTCTTGATCAAGGTGGTCTTGCCGACGCCCGGGGGGCCGACGACGGCAACAACAATGGGCGGGGCCTCTTCGGGGAGACGGTCGACCTGCGGTACATGCAGCCGCTTCTCGCGCAGGTCACTCGATCGCACTGCCTGCTTGGCCAGTCGGCCGGGGTTGGCGACGGCGAAGGCTTTCGCATTGCGGGCACCCTTTTGCTTTTCCTTCTTGGGCTTGGACGCCCGGTGCGGACGGTTATTTTGGGACTCCATCTGACCAGCTGCTTCAGCCAGCTGCTCCGGCTGAGCTGGTCGACTCTGAGAGCGCCGGCGAGAGAATGTTTGCGCATCCGGAGATAAAGAAATTTATGCGGAGATAGAGAATTTCGTAAAAATAGTGGATAACAGGCTTTGGCGCTACGTAGATAACAACTGCAAACTCCGGCAGAACCACCCCACCAACAAAAAAAAGTTGGAGGCGGTTGTGCGAGAGTGTATTAATGTCTCTGCCCTACAGATTCAAGGCCGGCGTCAGCACAATGACGGTCAGTGGTCAGGCAACTCAACACCATCACCGCAGCACAACCAAGGCCGATCACAAGCCCTTCAAGGGTCGGCATGCATCCAACCGGCAGCTGAAGGCACAGGCCAAGGGTGTGTCATTGAGCCCACTCCCATACAACTAGTACAGTTCCACTCACAAGGCGCAGGCAAGGTTGAGGATAATGGTCGTCGGCGGCCGCCATTCCCACAGGCCATGTCGAAACTCGCCCGCAAGAATCAGGCCAAGCAGCTCCGCCAGCGCCTCGGCCAACTCCAGGACCGCGAGGCACAAATCTTTCACGGGCTCGATGCAGCCCCCAAGCATGTCGCCGTCGTGCCGCTCTCACCTTCCGTCGACGTGGCTGCTGCCATTGCCAGTCTCAGCCGCAGTGTTGACGCCGCCGCGCCGAACGACGCCACGCCTCACACCGTCCGAGTCGAACGTTTCCGCCGCAACCTGCGCTTTCTCCCCGCCCCGTTCGACCTCCTCGGTGCCCTTGATGTGTGCAAACTAGCCGACTGGGTTGTCTTTGTCCTTGCGCCTGACCAGACATATGATGAGCAAACAGACACGCTGCTACGTGCAGTCGAAGGCCAAGGCATGACGAGCTTTGCTGCTGTCGTTGAAAATGTCGATAGCGCCCTTCCGCCAGCCAAGCGGTCTCGACACCTCGTCGATCTCAAGGCTGCACTGGGCCACTATCTGCCGGCACTAGATAAGCTAGCCAACCTTGACAGTACAGCAGACTGTGCCAACCTGGTGCGGACTCTGTGCACTGCTTCTACAAAGGGCATTCGCTGGCGAGACGACCGGTCGTGGATGCTTATTGACAACGTTGTGCGGTCCGAGAACAGTCCGGCACAGGACTCATCAGATGCCGCTCCTACCAAGACTGTTACCATCACCGGAATTGTGCGGGGCCGGCCCCTTAATCCAGACCGACTGGTGCACGTGCCTGGCTGGGGCGACTTCAGAGTAGCCGCTGTGAGACAGATCCTCCCCCAGAGCCACAAACGCAAAGCAGACGAGATGGAAGTTGAGGAAGCAGCGGCAGCACCAACAGAATGGGCTCCCACGGCGGATCAGGACGACTTGGCCGAGCTGGCCCCCGAGACTGTTGACATGACCGACGCCACCAGCACTGTGGCCACGACTGAGCACAAAGGCGTGCTTCTAGACGATCACCACTACTTCTCAGATGATGATTCCCACATGCCGCCACCGCCAAAGAAGCTGCCCAAAGGCACGTCAGCCTATCAGGCTGCCTGGTACCTCGATGATGTTTCTGACTCGGATTCGGATGCTGAAGATGAGGACGGCGATTTGAACATGCACGCTGACAATGCTGAACACCCGGAAGACGGCTTTGTTGCACATAGAGACGCCGACCAGACCGAAGTTGGGCCTTCAGAATACCCCGAGTCAGAGGCCCATGTCGATGCAGATGCAGAGGAGGAAGCCCGTCAGCTTGAGGATTTCAGAGCCAGTCGCAAGCGAGAAGCGGAAGAGGATCTTGAGTTCCCTGATGAGATCGAACTGCACCCGGAAACTTTGGCCAGGGAGCGTCTAGCTAAGTATCGTGGCCTCAAGAGCCTCCGTACCAGCGAGTGGAACACGGCCGGAGACGCTCCATACGAGCCAGATGAGCACAAGCGACTGCTGCATATTCCAGATTACAAGAAGTCTAGTAATGCTGCGAAAAAAGAGGCACTAGCCGGCCCCATTCCCGCTGGTACTCGGGTTGAAATCGACCTCAGCGAGGTGCCATTTTCCTTGGCAGCCGGAGCCGCCCCATCAGCCCTTTTCTCACTGTTGCGCCACGAGCACAAGCATGCAGTCGTCAACCTGAGTCTAACCCTCCGTTCGGACGTTGAAGCGCCCGTCAGGTCCAAAGAGGAACTGCTTGTCCAGATCGGCCACCGACGACTGCTTATCAACCCAGTCTTTTCGGCCCCAGGGCAGACACCCAACGATGTCCACAAGTTCGACCGGTTCCTGCATCCCGGACGCACTGCAATTGCTAGCTTTCAAGGACCAATCACATGGGGCTCGACCCCGGTATTGGTCTTTAAACGACAGGTGCTGTCAGGTGATGAGGTGCCTGATCTAGTTGATGCCATGGAGGACACTCCGGGGACCAAGTCTGTCCTGAAGCTTGTGGGAAGTGCCACTACGATGCCATCTTCCCCGTCTCGGGTGATTGCCAAGCGTGTCATCCTGACCGGTCACCCGTACAAGATCCACAAGAAGCTGGTGACTGTGCGGTACATGTTCTTTAACCGGCAGGACGTTGCCTGGTTTGCCGCCCTCCCCTTGTGGACCAAGCGCGGTCGGCAGGGCTTCATCAAAGAGCCCCTCGGCACCCACGGCTACTTCAAGGCCACGTTCGACGGGCGCATCAATCCCCTAGACGCCATCGGAGTCAGCTTATACAAACGGGTCTGGCCCCGCCCAGCACGACGTTATGAGGCATGATGATTTATGAGAAGCTTCAACGAGACCATAGATGGAATTAACTCAATTTTTTTCATTGGCTGGACCACTCTCGTGCAGTCTCCCCTTTATCCCGCTTCTCCACGCGTGACTGTTACAACTGTACCCCGCCTCAGCGTATAAATGGGCTCTTTTCTCCTCGTCGTTTCCTTTCCTTGCTGCCATTTGTCTTGCGGTATAGAGAACCATGAATCCCCTATAACGGTCGCCGGCAGGGGTTAGCCCCCTGTTTCATGCTCAACACCTTTCTATTCTCGCCTCTGGGGAAGCTTGAATGCCTTGAGTATGATGTGCCACTTGAAGATCGCTTTTTTTGTTATTCTCTTGGATATCTGGTTTCCCTCTCATGATACATGGAGAGGGTGCTTGTATTTGCAATTATGAAAGGCCAGAATCTGGCATTTAACAGAATGGAGCGACCCAAGTTCAAGTATGTCTACTACTGAGCCTGACCTCCCAATGACTGACTTCTATCATAGAAACTCTTCTCCTATACGCAGTTCTTCTGCTTCAGATCCTGAAGCTACAAAGCATGTTTCCGATTACAAAACCTCTTTATAAAGCATACAATCCGAGCCTTGAATCTCACCACTGGCTTGATCATCTACCAATATTTCAAGGTCTTCTTGTCGGTCGGTGGATGGATAGTCTCTGATATGGGGACAGAAGACGATACAAACCCTTATTTTCGGAAATATCAACTAATCCTATATGCAAATCGACAGAAGTTCGCGGACAATGTCGTACGGCTCATGAATCACTATGGCTTTGACGGACTGGACATATACTGGGAATACATGATCAGGGACAAGTTCTACACACTTTGAGACCCGAAAAGACGGAGAACTTTATGTGTTACTAATGCAGATGCTGGTCAAGATGGAGCAGCAAATATCACGGAAGCCTTCAACCAAGGGAACGTATCCGTTTGAACGGGTACACTTTGACGTGATACTAGCTGATACAGCCTTCAATGGAGATCGATATATCGCCCACTTCTGGTGCGATTATTCCAAATACCGTCTGCCGGCTCTTTTCCCGGGCCACCGTATCACTAGGTGGTACCTACCTCCTTACAACCATACCCGGCCACCGTATCACTAGGTGGTACCTACCTCCTTACAACCATACCCGGCCACCGTATCATTAGGTGGTACCTACCTCCTTACAACCATACCGTGCCACCATAACATTTGGTGGTACCTGATTGCACCGACATCCAGCAACGTGAACGAAGCTTGCGAAATGCCATGATAGAAGCAGAGCTGCTAGGCGATGACTTTATCGAGGCTAGTCCTGATATAAATACTTCTCGGACTCGCCTTTACCTGGAGGCGAAGGTGTACCAAAGATTTTCTATCCAGCTCAACTGACCTACCTCCTAACAACCATGTGGCACTCGTAGCTGCCAACCTCACTGTATCAGGACTAGCCAAGCGTTATCACATCTCACCAGCCTTCATCTTGTCGAAAAGCGACACCAAATCAGAGCCCTGGCCCTACCTACTACTCCAGAGCCACGTTCGATATTGTACATTTCCGCTGTCAGGAGCATCCGCAAACTGACAAGCTCACCTTTACGATACCATCATCGTACTGGGATTTGCTATTTATCCACATTTCGGGTATGATAAAGACTTGTCAGATTGAACAAATGTCAAAAGCCATGTCGAGTACAAGCTATGCCGCTGGATCATCTGAAGCAACCCGACCCAGAAGTCTTCGCCAGCCCTCTCCCAGATTTGTGAATGGGAAACCCAATTTTCAGTTTCTATCATGATCTGGGGAAATTTGTGAGGCCTGTGCCCATAGGCTTGCTGTATCTCCATATCACTAGGTGGTACCTACCACCATGGCTCGTCCCGAGCCCCCAGGCCTTACATTCTAATCTCTTCTCACACCAGGCCACAGTACGCAAGGGAGAAATCGCGGCTGTGGCAGACCGAGCTGCAAAGCCACCTTTTACGGAGAAGAAGATAGCACTCCGGGATATCCGAAGACAATCGCCCTGCCTTGGTAGGACGGGCATACAGACGAAGCCGAAGAGGCATTTTCAGACGCGCTTTCGACGCTTTCATCCCTCTCAGAAGAGGTGCAGACACCTCCAAATTTCAAGCTGTACATCTTCATCGATCCTATTGACGGCAGGAACACATGCACCATTGTTGCGCCACTTGGAGACCACCTCAGTAACACGGTCCCCCGAGGAGGCTCATGCTGCTTGGATGCATGACGAGTGCATGTTCCTGCCGCTTCTCAAGCTTGGAAGGAGGAATCGATGCACGGGTTCCCCTACGATTAGTATATGGGGCACTACGCTATACCATGATCGGTATGCCTTGTCACCTGGCTAGGAGTGGTGACAAAGATGCCCGCGACAACGACACCGAAATGGCAGACCACGAGCTACCCGGCATTCGAGGAAGACGAGTTTGTAAGAGTGATCGAACCAATCAACATCATCAAACAGAAGGTCTTCCGGGAGAAAGATTGGATCCCCGGTGAGTCAATCATGGATAAGGCAGTGGCTTCAGAGGCAACAGTCGACAGGGCCATCCGAACCATGAAAAATGTGCTCATGACATACGAGTACGTGGCCCATGCAGATATGAGCAAGATCTTGGCCGCACAGGTGACCTGTGTGGGAGGCGCCAAACCGGGTCATGGTTAACACCCCATTGACATAAAGTTCAACATTCAGGAGAGCACAGGAGGGTTCTATGGAGACAACAATCGACCACAAGGTCGCCGCTCGGCGCCGCACGCGCAAACCTGTACTGCCACTGCCGCTGCGCGCCGAATCCCGCACACACCCGTCGCCGCAAATGACGAAGCCAAGGCCTCGGCCCTGATGGAAGGGCTGAGCGACGAGCTGAAATCTGCTCTCGTCTACGCCCAAGAGTCCGACCTGGCCAGCTTCGAGGCACTGGTGAAGTGCTGCCAGCGCCTCGACAGCCGCCAACGGGCGGCAAAGGCCATCCTGTCTCCTTTCGCCCGCAGTCATGCCGACACCCCCCGTCCGCCCGCCCCTGGCCCCCGCCCTCCTGTCCTGGCTCCTGCCCCCGTCATTGGGGACCCCATGGATCTCAGCGTTGTCGCTGTCACTCGAACGGCCGACGGCCGCCTCACCGAGGCGGAGAAGAAACGTCGCCGTGACAATCACATACAATCCTGCTGTATAGCCTCTCCAACTCCAGCATGATGACCTTGACAGAGGTTATTACTGTCGGCAAGTGCAACCACTTGAAACCCTCCCCATTATCATGGATCTCCTGCATGATGACCTTGACAGAGGTTATTACTGTCGGCAAGTACAACCACTTGAAACCCTCCCCATTATCATGGATCTCCTGCATGATGACCTTGACAGAGGTTATTGCTGTCGGCAAGTGCAACCACTAGAAACCCTCCCCATTATCATGGATCTCCCCCGCGATGGCGACAAGCAAATTTGGGCCCAGCTACGCCAGGCCAACCTCAGCCATGACTTGGGATGTTCTTCAGAACCAGATTCCGGGACTCAACTCTGGTCAAGATGCAAGACCAATAGGGTTTCGAGTAACAACTTGGCCTTCAAGCTGTCAAAACAGCATCCAAGGATACCGCCAATCTTTCCTGATGATGGCTGGGAAGCCTTCGAAGACACCTTCCTAGCCCAGTTCGGCGATATTCGCACAGACACGGTGCCTTGACGCCTTCTTCGCCCTCAAACAGATTGGGACAGTGCAATCGTTCTATATCAAGATCAAGATAGATGCCCTGTATCTACAACCCTATCCCTCCGATAGGGACCTCCTGGATACATCAGAAGCACTCTTGAGAGACCCTGAAGACAACGAGACCCCTTAGATGGTAACAATACTGTCACAACGACGACAATTAACAGTCAGATTTGCGCGGAAAAGGTGCAGAGATGACGAGAATCACTTGAATCGATTCCAGTGATTGTTAGATCATAAATAATGCGTTGAAACCATCAAAACCAGGCCAAAACCCATCAAGAACGGTAGATCCGTTCCCTAACCCACTGCTTGAACAGATCTATTGCCCCAATACCTTGAAAACACTCCTAGAAGAGATGGAGAACTCAAAAGATACACAATTAGTATCCAATAACAACTGGGAACAATGGGATACAGAGTTCCAGTGCCTGGGGGAGAACCTGGGTATGTGGAAGTACTTCAAGGAGACAACAGAGAGGATTCTGCTGTTGCAGGATTCAATTCCTCTGAGAGCTCCTTGCAGGTCTGCCATCCACTTCGCTGCTGCTTGCTGTCACGTGGCGGAGGCAAGGCAAGGGAAACAACGCAGCGCGGGGACTTGGACTTGAATCGGTTGAGGAGACAACGTTCTGTTGAACTCATAGCTCCTCAATCGATTCAAGTCCAAGTCCCCGCGCTGCGTTGTTTCCCTTGCCTTGCCTCCGCCACGTGACATTACGTTGGCTAAAGATCTAAGAGTTGTGGCACGCGAGCAGGAGCTTATAAGGGGCGAGCGTGCCAAGGCGCGGTTCCACTTGCTTCCAATTTCCTGCACAGTTGTTCCGAGAAATACCTTGGCGCACCCTCGCCAGTGATGATTATCCGACCCCGGGTCGGAAAATAGAGCCTAGCGCTGCCGAGGATTGTCCGGGGCTCTGGATAGCCTGTGAGTCCGTGACACTTGCAGTCCGAATACGCCTCTCTTCGTGGCAATGCCCATCGTGTTCTCCTATTGCTGGACCCAGTTCTCCCACAACTTGGGAGCTGATCAGAGTGGCTTCACAACCAGCTGATATTTATCCTGAGTGTTCTGTATAAGCTCAGATTTGGAGAGGTCTACAACACCAAGTTGAGGGTGTACGAGAAGGAGCAAGATGGCTTGAGGAGGATATCAGAATTCATCAGCCGAACCGTATCAACGGCGCTGAAGGATTCCCACTGTGATCGTTATGAAACAACAATCAAATGGTATCACAACTTGAAGAAGGCTTGTTCCAGTCCGCAAAGAGAATCTCATACGTGACAGCAATGATGCTGAGCTGAAAAACATTCTCAACAGGCCCAACTACAGTCCAGTGCAAGGAGTGCGCAATCTCAAAAATGACCAAGCAGATCAGCAGATTTCCGAGAGCACACAACCAAGGCCTGGGTCGGCAGATCACAATTGACTTGTTCTCATACCCCAAATCAGCTGAAGGATTAAGATTACACTGATTGAAGCAAATAATGAGTTCATATGTGTGAAACAAGTGAGAGACTAGCTGCAAAGGCACTATATCACAAGGGAGCCTTCCACGCCCAATACCCAGGCCTAAAATAGAGGCGCCGAACACTTGGGGGGTGTGATCAAGGTAAAAGCAAGAGCTATAAGGGTCTCTTCATATCTTCCAGAGCAATTGTGGCCTTATATCATGGAAGCAGCAATCTATCTCTCAAATTGTACTGTCACCACTTCTAGTCAGGTGACAAGGCATACCAACCATGGTATAGCGTTGGGCCCCCTATACTAATCGTAGGGGAACCCGTACAACGATTCCTCCTTCCTTAAGTGTGGAATCGTTGTCTAACCGACATAGTTCTACATAGCAATTCACTCAATTCTCACTCCTCTACTCCTCCTCCGTGGTCGAACTCGTCGCTACGTGACATGTTGTTAGAGGCTTCCGGAGAGGAAGGCAAAAACAGTCGTGGACAAAAGCTAAGTTGATTGGAATACTCTATGGCTTTGCCGTACAAGACTCAAGAACTTAGAAAACCTCCTGTTCCTCTCCTGCGCTACGCAATATATATTTGTGCGTCAGCTCCGTTGACCTCGTCGGCGTTCTCCATCCCTGGTGGTCTTGGCACAAGGCGTTCAGGGGTGCTTGGCATAAGGCGTTTATGACACATGTACTATAAAAAGGTGCTAGGAAACACATGCGAAACGCACGAGACACAAACATGAGTAGAGCAGGGGAGAAGCAGGCGCCCGCAAGGGCGCAGGTACACATAGACGTTAATTAAATTATTATTATTATTATTATTATTATTATTATTATATTGTATCTATCTGCGAGCCAGAGGATAATAATAGATGATAGGGACGTCGCCACTATTTCATCGCAACAAGTCCACCATATCCTTGCTGTGCGGCAATCCCATTAGCAGGTTACTGTCTCATACGAAGAGTGAGCTCGAGGAGGAAGCCGTTACCTGAACAAAGTGTGGAAAATTGTCACGTACGACGAGTTCCTCGTGGAGTTACCGACTACGATGAGCTCCACGCCCTTGCAACAAACTAATCATGCTAGGCTGCCCCTTTCTAGTGATGAGATATGTGGATATACGAGGATGGCATGATTGTTCCTGCAAGCAACTGCTTTGCCGTCATAACCATTGCGGTGATGACCTACTCAGACTCAATCTGTCCAGATCCGCCTTGACCTGATCAATCTCGCTCTCAATCTCTGCATACCGCTTCCCCAGTTGCTCCATGACAGCAATACTAATGCCGTGCTTGTCATACTCGGCCAACGCCTCGCTCAACTCACCCTTGCGGCGGTCCAGCTCATCTTCTTCCTCTTCCAGCCGGTCTATTCTCTGACGCACATAGTTGCAGCCACTGCCATCACCGTCATCACCACCACCACCCCTCCATGCTTCCAAGTACCCCACCTGTGCCTTCGCCGCCATCCCCCGCGCCACTGTCGCCAGCCAGCGCGCCCGCCCAGCGACATACCGCGCCTCGGCCCCGTGCCGCCGCTGCTCCAGCCACCGCACCAGCCATTCCGCATCCTCCGCCTGTGCCCGCAGCAGCTCCACCGCAGCATTGGTCGCATTGTATCGCGCACGCGGGAGCGTCTGCGTCTGTAGCTCCTGCAGGTGCTTGAGCTGGCTGCCAACGAGGTCTGGTAATTCAGGGGCGCTGCTGATGTTTGTCCTGCCGCTTGCAACAGTGGCAGCAAGCCCGATATCTTTGAGCACCCCGTACTGCGATAATATACGGGCGCTCAGCCTCGCTCTATTCTGGCGCAGCGTGGATATGTCCGATAACAGGAGCTGGAGGAGTTCTTGCTGCTGTTTGAGGTGGTGTTGTTGCTGCGGGGAGAGAAGGCGATAGCGATGGAGATATGTTGCAATTGTCAGAGCAGCCTCTTGCATAGCCAGCACATCTTCTTGACTACTACCATCGTTATTGTTGTTCTTGTTCTTGCTTTTGTTGCTGTTCCTGTCATCGTCCTCGTCTTCGCCGCCCTCGTCAACAAGCGCCAATTCAAACAAAACACTTGCCAGGATCTGCCTCCTTGCGATTGACACGCGGTACGCAGTCAAGCGTTCGCTTACTGACGTTTTTGATGATGGTGATGATTCATTGCTTTGTTGCTGTCCATGTCCATGTTGCTGTTGGTCATCGGATGGTGGCGAACGCCCGGTAGAAGGAGCAGCAAGAGTAGTGCCGTCGTGGTCGAGAATGCTAGTGACCAGACGTTTGTGTAGTTGGGCAAAAGCCGGGTTTGAGGCGAGGAGCGATGGAGAGGCCCAAGGGATCATGGTCTCTTTGTTCTGCTTTCGATTGTGAAGTTGATATATCCAATACAAAGAAATCTAAAGTTAAGTTATCAGTTTCAGGTTAATAATAACAAGAGAATTTATCTATCCTCGTCGCCTGAAGTGAAAGAAGAGCTGCGAGTTGGGTTTCTATTTGGCCAAAGCTAATGTCAGCTGCAGAGCAAGGCTAGGCATGGCAGGAACAGGATTGAGGAGGGGAGATGATCAATTCGCGTCTGGAGAGCCCATGGACGAAGGCAAGATTAAAGGTGACAAGTGGAGAGGATTGCACGTGATTGACTGGGGGTGATTCGCGGAAGATCAAATTACCACTAGGCCTATTTAGGCCAGAATGTAGGCTTGAAGAAACAACTTCACTCGACAGTTATGAGCTCGGTGGGCGCAAGGCGCCGCTATACAGTGAGTAAGATGAGGCTTAAGACCACGAGGCTAATGCCCAAGCGGCCTGAAGACTGGGAAAGCTGGTATTAGCAACTTCAACAACCAGCTAACCCCAAGCTCACCATCGACAAATGCCATCTCTCTACAATACCCCCTGACAAGTGTTGTCGGTACTAGTCGTATTGTTACTTGATTGTAGCTAACTCAGGGGCACAGATCTGGCGTTCACTATTCGCACCGTACTGTAGGCGTCGACTATTCACACCGTACTGTATTGCTAACCAGACCGCCCTGGCAAATCCCATTTGGACTAGCGTAATGCCAAGCACCGAGCTCCGCACACTAGTACAAGATTATCACTGTCTTCATAACATCATTTCTCAGTCCCTTCTCTAGGTCTATACTCACAAATACCAGTTCAATTTATGGGTTAATCCAGGTTGAGAAACCCTATCCAGCAAGCAAGTATTCATAATATACCTTGGAATTCCCTGTGTGCTGTGTATATAATTTAGGAGGCATTTCAAAGTAGGGCTAATTATTACCTAGCCTGTTTTATTCTTAATGGTAATTGGATAAATTTGGAGAGTTGCCACACTATAATGAATCTTATTTGTTGAAGGAACCCCTGAATTACTTAGTCTGCCTTTAGTGCAAGGCTAGTGATAATTCTGTGTTAGTGTGCGGAGGTCGGTGCTTGGTATTGAACTAGTCCAAATGGGATTTGCCAGGGCGGTCTGGTTAGCAATACAGTACGGTGCGAATAGTCGACGCCCACAGATCTGTCTTGATCCTTAAATGCTCCATCGCCACACACTATCCCTTCTTGGGCCTAGTGCTATGGAGTCTCAAGTGGTTACAGTACTTCTATTCGACAACAAGTGTGGTGCTGTCTGATTTAGGACTAATTTGGTCACTTTTGAGTCACGTGATGACGACGTAATGAGAGATGATCGGCGGTGTTACTGCACCAATGCTAACTAAATACACGTGTATATCTGGGTAGCACCACACTAGTCCACACTTAGACATCTTAAAACCTCTCCTGACTTCTTCATCATTCTTAGCACTCTACCGAAGGCTTAGTAGCGGCGATAGCCAAGTACCGGTGGCGGTCATGATTGCGATACCCATCGATGACCGCCACGGTATTTATGAAGTACCGCTCCAGTCCCAACAGCGACACGATGAGCCAGGGGATGTAGGCAATGAGGAAGAACAGCCGCGTCATAGGCCGGATGTTATCAGTATAATCCTGGACCATGACGTCCGCGAACCCGGCTTCCTCCAGCATGTCCTTGAAGGCCTTGGGCCGCGGCCGCCGCTGCTTCTCGTTCTTCGCCGCGGCACTCCTAACCTCCTCGTGGTCCCGGACAAAGTCGTGGTCGTACTCGAAGAAGACAACGCGGCCTCCCGGGCGCAGCAGCCGGTGGAACCCCTGCAGCACGGCGGGCACGTCCGTGGCGTGCACGAGCGTCTCCAGGGTGTACACGCCGTCGAAGGCACCGGCGTCCAGCGTGTCCAGGTGATGGTAGTCCATCTTCGCGACCTCCACCTGGGCAGCGGGCAGGGCGGCGCGAGCGATATTCCGCTGCGCTATGGCGAGGTGGTAGTCGACCACGTCGATGCCGAGGACGCGGTGGCCGCGGCTCCGCGCCAGGTGGATAGCCAGGATGCCGACACCGCAGCCGGCGTCGAGGAGGCGTGCGCCGGACGGAAGGGCGAGCGTGTCACCTAGCTTGTCCTCCACTGCGGTTTTCTCCTATGTCAGTATGCCCCTGCAAGTAAAGGGAACTTTGGCTCTGTGGTGCGGGGAGCGGGTGTTCCAGGAGGGCACTGGGCAGCTGCAGAGCAAGTGTCGAGTCCCGAGGGGCAGGCACTCGAAGCGGAAGAGAGCAGTTTACTCACTGACGCGGAGGGCCCGGCCCAGTGGGAACGGCCAGTACGTGTCTTTCTCCCAGTACCCAAAGTGGCGGGCACCGCCTAGGACGAGATCGAACCCAATCCGCGATTCGAGGGAGTGATAGTAGGACTGAAGCTCAGGGTTCGCGTTGACAATGGGCTCGTAGCTAGACGCCATGGCTCGTGGGATTTTGAAAAGCAAAAGAAGGATGACAAGTAGCAGCGGCAAGGTTGCACTGCCAATGTGGCTAATGAGGGAACATGCAAGTGGTGGTATTTTGATTGATCTTCGGGAGATGGGAACGAGTTCATCTTTCATTGCAGCCGAAGTTGCTTGTGGCTTGGGTTCGCCCCTCACCCACGAGCGGGGGGATTGCTCATACGAGTCCTCTGAGGAAACTCATGGCGAGAGTAACACCGGTGGGACAAGTTCTGCTCTATCATGTGCATATGTGGATAAGGTCAGTAAGCAGGGCGGCGTAGAGTGGAGCCTTATATCATGCCACTGTTCTGTGCCAAGAAACGTGTCTCAAGGCTGCGAGGAAGATCCTGATCTACCAACAACCCTGAGGGTGTTCTAACTTTGTTTGCGATGAGAACTCAATTGGATGGAGTGTCGGGGCTAGCCGTGACTGTGTCTCAGTTATCAGTACCTCAGCCTGATCTGCTCAGCCTGATCTGCTCAGCCTGATCTGCTCAGCCTGATCTGCTCTAAGAACTAGGGCGGCGAAATTCAGACTCTGCAACCTGCTTGTGGTGCCACCTAGGAACAAATATTTTCTAAAGGTGGAGCCAGTGAAGAGACGCAACGGTGTGCGAGTGCAAGTGGTGGCGGGCGATGCGCAGAGAGGTTTTCAGGTGTGGAAGTGTCCAATCAGGACGCCACCAACAACCAAAAGACCAGCCAAATCGAAGCGACCTCAAATTAAGAGACCGAAAAAGCGAACTGCATACGCGAAGCTGCCCATTTTTCGAGGGAACCAGGTAAAAACCACCCGACACTGCTTTTGCGGGCGGGGACAAGGTAGCCTCGCCCATCCCAGCTCTGGGAAATACCTCCAGACAGATTGATACTGGCAAGATATGGTCGGCCTGCCTTGCCTTACGACTGGTTTTCGGCAGGGAAGGTAACGGCCTGGGGTTTGCGCTCTTGGACAACCAACCAGTGGGCCGTAGCAAAAACATTCGAGCGGCAGGCTACAGAAAGAAAGCAATCCCGGGGTCCGACCGGTCGGATGTGGTATCTCCTGAGGTGAGGGCCAAGGCTGCACCGGTTGTAACGTCCTGTTACATCCCCCTCTTAAACACGCTCCCCTCTTGTGTCCTTGCTTACATGGCTATCTGAGAGTTGCGAAGAATAGCAGAACAAAACAACTACCATTATCCCTTTAGAACACTCTTTGCATAACTTTCCCTTTGCAATGTCCACATTTATCGAAACATGGGCCAAGGCGCAGCAGCGCCCGGCTGCCAGCTTGCAAGAGAATTTGAAGTCGGTCTTTTACAAAAACCTGGAGGCCGAGCTGGATGTGCGTCGCTCCGTGCACGGCTGCATTGCGCCGCACCTGTACCCAGGGCGGGGGAAGACCATGACGGACCTGGCGTCAGCCGATATCCTGGGCCTGGGAACGTCGGGCGAGATGCGCAGGGCCTTCATGGACGAGCTGGCCCGGGTTCCTGACTGGTGGGTTTCGGCCTCAGGCTGCCGTGTCACGCTGGGCAACTCGGCCTACATGGAGCAGCTCGAGCATGAGATGGCGGTCTTCCACGGGTCTGAGATGGCCCTGGTCGCTGTCAACGGCGGAATGGCTAACGGCGCCATCTTCACCGCCATCCCGCGACCTGGTGACGCCTTGGTCTACGATGAGTCCATCCACGCCAGTGTCCACGACGGTATGCAGACCAGCTTGGCTCGATGCAAGAAGCCGTTCCGTCACAATGACCCAGACTCGCTTCACGAGGTCCTGGTCGGTATTCGTGACGCGCAGCTGCAGATCCGTAGCGGCCAGCGCTGTGTCCTTATCGCCGTCGAAGGCATCTACAGCATGGACGGCGACACGTGCCCGCTCCGTGAACTCGTTGAGGTTGCTCGCGAGGTCTTCCCTGATGGAAACTGTCAATTCATCATCGACGAGGCCCACTCCCACGGCGTCATTGGCCCGAAAGGCGCCGGCCTTGTCTCTGCACTCGGTCTCGAGAAGGAGATTGCTATTCGCATGCACACACTTCCTAAGGCCATGGCAGCTGGCGGCGGTACGGTCTAGAAGTCCCTCTGTTTGATCTGACACCTCAGCTGACAGACTTCCTAGCCGTTATTCTGTGCAACGAAACTGTGCGGTCAATGCTGATCAACTTCGGAAGAAACATCATGTTCTCTGGTGCTCCAGGCTTTCCTCTCTTAGCAGCAATGAAGGTTGGCTATGAGTTTCTGAAAAGCGCCCGGACAGAGCAAGTAAATTCTCTTCTCCACAGCCCTGGCAACACCTGGTAACCTGATGACACTGACAGCGGTGATCAGGCGCGGGCTAGAATTGGTCACATAGGCCGGCTATTCCGCACCAAGATGACGAGCCACCCGGTCTGGGAGCAGGCCCAGGACGCGAGGCTGCTACGCGTGCCGCTCTGGGACGGGGACGAGGAGCTGCCCTTCTGGACGCCGGTGCTGCCGCTCCTCACGCGGCCCAACACGAAGCACAATCTGTTCCTGGCATTCCACCTGCAGATGCACGGCTTCATCGCCTACCCGGTCTACTTCCCCGTCGTGCCCAAGTCGGCCGAGCGTGTGCGCCTCATCTTCCACTCCTTCAATACCGACACCGAGATCGAGACCCTGGTCGCCGTCATCGGCGCCTGGGCTGAGGAAATGCTCGAGATCGACCAGGAGAAGGGTGCATCAGGTGGCATCAGGCTGCCCGTCGCGGCTCGCCAGGCCTATAACATGATGGCGGCGACACAGATCACGAATGGTCACTTAGCATAGAATGGAGGGAAGGAACCCATAAGCAATGGGTCATGTAAGTTCTGGTCGATAAGGCCCTTTAAGTAGTTCCATAGCCTTGTGCGCCTGCGAGTCAATCCAGTGTGCTGGACTCGGGGGAAATGTCAAGGTAGTAGACTCCGATCATCTTCCGGTACACAGGCGCTGCTGACATCCGTAGTATTACCGCATTCAAAGTGCCGTTGATAGGTGGTCCTTGCTGCTGCTGCTGCTGCTGCTGTTGATCTTGTTGGTGTTGATGATGTTGTATTTGTCGTATGAAAAGGCCCCACTAGCACTAGGCTCAAGGAGGACTAGCGGAGGAGAGCTGCGCTATTTAATGGGAACATCGGGGCTGTGCCCCTGAGTAGTTACAATGCAGTAACAATACGACTAGTACGTTGACCGTATTTAGCGCCCTGGTGGCAAGGGCCGCTGCGGCCCTTCCCGTAGACCCCCTGAAGGGTGCACTCGTATGGCAGGCTCAGTCCATCTACTATAAAATACACGGCCATTCCTAACGTCCTCCAAGTCTTGACTAATGGCTATTATACGCTCGCTCTTGTCACGGAGCTACATACAGGCTATCCAGAGCCAGAGGGATAGTATTGATTATGCACGAGGCGACAGGTTTCTGGGCAAACGGGGGAAGCTCAGTAACCCGCTTTTACGAGCTGTCTCCACTTACAGACCATTGCCTACTACACAGTAGGATAATCATCCTTCAAGAGTTATTGGCACAATTGGTCGCTCGGCCTTGCCAGTGTTGCCTTGATGCCACAAGACTCCCGATTATAGAAGCCTTGTTCGCCCCAGATGCCTCCTTGGTGCAACTCCCACATGAGCAACACACCTTCTGCTCACTTCTTGATATTATACTGGACCCTTATCTTCCCATCCAAATCACACCGAGCACGATGACAGCAGATAACGGCAGAAACCCGGGCGCCACGTCTCCGGAAAACGGGGTGACAAAAGGCCAGACCAAGAGGCCTGCAATGGAACTGGTGCCTATCGCCGTCTGTGGCATGGCGCTGCGGCTTCCCGGGGGGTTGTCCAGCCCGCAGGACCTATGGGAGTTCTTGCTGGCCAAAGGCGATGCCAGAAGCCGCGTCCCAGCGTCCCGCTACAATGTCGAGTCGTACTACTCTGCGTCAGGGCGGCCGACCACCGTTGCCACGGAGTTTGGGTATTTCCTCGACGACGAGAAGGTGAAGTTGGGGGCCCTAGACGCATCGCGCTTCTCTTTCAGCAGAGCCGAACTCCTAGCTGCCGACCCGCAGCAGCGGCTTATGCTCGAGGTGGCTAGAGAGTGTCTCGATGATGCTGGGGAGGGGGCCCGCTTCCGGGGTCGCGACATTGGCTGCTATATGGGCTGCTACGGCGAGGACTGGCTCGAGATACAGAGCCGCGATCCTCAGCAGTCCGGTGCCTTCAAGATCGACGGCTACAACGACTTCATGCTGTCTAACCGCGTCTCTTACGAGATGGACCTGCGCGGGCCGAGCATGACAGTCCGAACAGCTTGCTCATCTGCTCTGGTCGGCCTACACGAGGCGTGCCTGGCGATGCAGCGCGGGGACTGTGAGGCTGCCATTGTGGGTGGCTCCAACCTAATTATGGCCCCGGGCCTGACCGCCTCCATGTCAGAGAAGGGCGTGCTCTCGCCCGAAGGGTCTTGCAAGACCTTTTCTGCTGATGCAGACGGCTACGCGCGCGGAGAGGCAGTCACGGCCGTATTTCTCAAGCCACTGGCGGCTGCTCTACACGATGGGAACCCCGTCCGCGCTGTCATCCGTGGCACTATGACCAACAGTGATGGTAAAACAGAGGGGATCTCGCTTCCTAGCCCACGGAGCCAGGCGGCTATGATGCGAAAGGCGTATGAGGCCGCTGGCATTCCCGATATTTCTCAAACGGCCTTCGTGGAGGCACATGGTACCGGCACGCCCACCGGCGATCCCCTCGAGGCACAGGCCATCGCCGACGTGTTTGGAGGGGAGAGAGCCGTCTTCATAGGCTCAGTGAAGCCAAATCTAGGACACTCCGAGGGTGCGTCAGGAATCACATCTCTGATCAAGGCCGTTCTGAGTCTCGAGAACCAGGTGATTCCCCCCAACATCAAGTTCTCGAAGCCCAACCCAAAGATCGGATTCCAGGATCACAACTTGATTGTCCCAACAGAGCCGACGCCGTGGCCTAAACATCGTCAAGAGCGCGTCAGCGTTAACTCTTTCGGTCTTGGAGGTACCAACGCCCATGTCATTGTCGATTCCGCTCGTAGTTTCTTGTCCGCTGTGAATGGGTACACCGATGCTACCCCTACTGCGGAGTCTTCTGGGACGAGTCCGCAACTATTAGTCTTCTCGGCCAACTCGGCTTCGTCTCTGCAAAAGATGACAGAGGATCTCCAAGACTGGACCAGCAAAGTCTCTCCAGGAGATCTTAAACACGCCGCCTACACCCTCGGCAATCGAAGGGAACATCTCTCCTACCGCTCATTCATTGTTGCCTCGGCTGACAAGGCCGGGATCGCCGCCTCTAGTAGGCGCGTCCCGGCCGTCTTGCCCAAGATGGTTATGGTATTCACGGGCCAAGGTGCCCAATGGCCACATATGGGCCGGGAGCTACTTCTGAACTCAGGCTTGCCTTTTCAGGCTAGCATCCGGAGCCTGGACAGACATCTCCAGGCATGCCAGGAGCCTCCTAAATGGAGCTTGGAGGAGGAGCTGCTGAAGCCAGCAAAAACATCTGCGGTTCACATGGCAGAGATGTCCCAGCCACTCTGTACCGCAATCCAAATTGCATTGGTAGACCTCTTTGCGGCTGTTGGCATTGAACCTTACGCTGTTGTCGGCCATAGCAGTGGTGAGATTGGTGCTGCATATGCTGCCGGGGCTCTGACGGCTAACGAAGCCATCATAGCTGCCTGGCAGAGGGGTGTCTTTGCCAAGAAGCAGGATAGACCTGGCACTATGGCAGCTGTTGGACTGGGCTGGGATGAGGTCCGCCCCTTCCTTAGCCCCAAAGTCGTCATGGCCTGTGAGAACTCGCCTAAGAGCGTCACACTGTCTGGTGATACTGCTGACGTGGAGGCAGCCGTCTTGCGGATCAGGGAGGCGTTCCCTCACGCGATGGCAAGAATGCTAAGGGTGAATAAGGCCTACCATTCCTATCACATGAAGGAGATTGGCGATGAATACTGCGCGGCGGTGGCTCACAACATAGTCGACAGGTCGCCTAGGAAGAAGTTCTTCTCCAGCGTGACTGGAAAACTGTGGCCCGAAGGGGCGCCTATTGGAGCGGGATACTGGCAAGAAAATCTGGAGTCGCCGGTGCTTTTCCGTTCGGCCGTCACGGCCATTCTGGATACCATTAAAGACGCCGCCTTCCTAGAGATCGGGCCACACCCGGCCCTGGCAGGTCCTCTGCGTCAAATCCAGACCGCTGTGTCGACCTCGTTGCCCTATGCCCCGACCATGAAACGTGGCGAGGACTGTGTCGAGTCTTTCCTGACCGCAGTCGGGACGCTGTTCCAGTTGAACCTGCCCGTCAACTTCTTGGCTCTGATTCCAACTGGCCGGGTCCTCCCGGATCTGCCTACGTATGCCTGGGACCACGAGGCAGACTATTGGCGAGAGTCGAGGATGGCGAGGGAGTGGCGAGGCCGCAAGTTTCCCAGTCATCCACTACTAGGCGTCCGCCAACTTGAGAGCACCAGTCTAGAGCCCAGCTGGCGGAACATTCTACATGTAGACGACAAGTCCGCCGGATGGCTGAGTGACCACAAGATTGAAGAAAGCACTGTCTTCCCGTGTGCTGGTTACCTCGCCATTGTTGGTGAGGCGATGAGGCAGGTCGGCCAGCATCAGGACAGCTTTACAATCCGCAACATGATCATTGGAGCAGCACTGGTTCTGCAAGAGGGGACCCCTCCTGAGCTGGTGACCAACTTCCGCCGGCTGCGACTAACGGAATCACTCGACAGTGCCTGGTGGGAATTCACAATCTCATCGTACAACGGTCACCTATGGACCAAGCACTGCGAGGGCCAGATCACGTGTGCCACTTCTTCACAGCAGGCAGTGAAAGCCCAGGACACATCATGGCTTTTGCCACGTAAGGTGATTCAGGACCGATTTTACAGGGTCATGTGCGAGGCGGGCCTTACGTTTGGGCCACTCTTCCAACGCCTACGGTTCTTGCGCACCGGCACAACGGAAGCCATAGCCGCGGCCGACATCAGTAATGAGGCCTTGGGCGACGAGGAGCATTACCACCTGCATCCGACCGTGGTGGATGCCTGTCTACAGTCTGCCGCGCTGGCCGCTTTCAAGGGCCGCGTCGAAGCAAAAGACTACCGCAGGGTGCCGACCAGGATTGAGCGCCTGACCATGATGCGGCCTTCCACCTCTGATGTCGACATGAGGGTGACGGCATCAGCAACCGTTGTCCCGGGCAGCCATGAGGTCGTGGGTCGGGTACAGCAGATCATCGCTGGAGAGAGTGGCGAGGTCGTCTTCCACATGGAGGGCCTCAAGCTGTCCCCCCTTGAAGAGGCTGAGATGACTTCAGAAGAGGAAGACAATAGCGCCCTTCCAACTACTGCGCGAGCCGAATGGGGTTTGCACATCGATTTCCTGGATGCGACGAAGCTGATCAGGTCGTCTATCCCGAGGCACCTGTACACAGAAGCGATGAACGACCTCAACCGGCTGTGTCTGGTATACTCGGATCGTCAGATCAAGAACCTGGAACCCACGCTGGCACTGCCACATATGCAGAAATACAAGGCTTGGATCCGCGACGCAGCGCAAGCAATCAGTGATGGTCAGATGAAAGGGCAGTCGGACAAGGTTATACTGGACAAGATGGGCGGTATTGTCCAAAGATTGTCTAACACGCCTATGGCTGGGTGCGCCCAGGCCATGCAGAAGGTTGCCCTCAACATCTCGGGCGTGCTGTCTGGCCAGACCGAGGCACTGGGCATCCTCCTGGCTGATGACACCTTAACTAAGGTATATGTTGCGACCGACGCCTGCGACCGCTCCAACTTCCTCAAGCACCTCGCGCACACAAAGCCTAACATCCGTATTCTCGAGGTTGGAGCTGGTACAGGCGCATCTACCATGAGCATCCTGAAGCACCTAAGCCGGCCCCTTGGCGGCGGCCGGGAGGCACCGCTGTACTCCAAGTACACCTTCACTGATATATCCTCGGCCTTCTTAGTAGGGGCTAGGGAGCTGTTCAAGCAGAAGCCTAATATGGACTACCGCGTGCTAGATATCAGCAAGGACCCTGAGAATCAAGGGTTCGACCCCAGGAAGGACCAGTATGACCTCATCGTCGCTACAAACGTGATCCACGCCACACAGAGCCTAGGTGAGAGCCTGCGAAATGTGAGAAAGCTACTAGCACCAGGGGGGCGGCTGCTACTACACGAGCTCTTCTCACCCTCCAAGTGGGTCAACTTTGTCTTCGGCACGCTGCCAGGCTGGTGGTACGGCGGCGAGGACGGGCGCGTCCGGGAGCCCTACGTGAGCCCGGACCGATGGGACCTCGAGCTGCGGGCGGCGGGCTTCGACGGCCTGGACTCGGTCGTGCTCGACGCCGAGGAGCCGCATCAGCTCAATGCCATCATGCTCGCCAGGCGACCGGCCAGGGAGGACCAGCGCCGAGAGATGAGGGAGAAGCGGGTGACGCTGCTGGCCGAGGGTAGCCCACCGAGAGGACAAGGAGAGCAGGGAGTATTCGGCCTCATCGACGCCCTCGAGCGGCAGCTGCAGAACCAGGGCTACACCGTGCATCGGTGCCAACTGGGCGCCCTAGGCGAACTGCCAGCCGCACAGGACATCATCTGTCTCGCCGACCTGGAGAGACCGTTCTTCGAGGACATGAACGCGGCGCGGTACCAGGCCTTCCAGGAGCTGGTGGGCCGTCTCGACAGCTCCCGGGGCATGCTGTGGGTGACTCGCCCGAGCCAGGTGCGGTGCCGAGACCCGCGGTACGCCCAGGTTGTAGGGACGGCGCGCGCCATCCGCGCCGAGCTGCTGGTCGACCTGGCTATCTGCGAGGTGGACACCGCCGGTGCATCATTTGATCGCGTCGCAGACGTCTTTGCACACTTCCAGGCCCGCGCGGATACCGACATCGGGGAGGTGCTTCAGCCCGAATATGAGTACGCCATCATTAACGAACAGGTGAACGTCGGGCGCATCTACCCGTTTTCTCTTCCAGACTCCATGCCTGGTGACCGACTTGACCGCGCCATACTCAAGGCGGCCAAGCCGGGCCGCTTGTCGTCCTTGCAGTGGGTGGCGCGCGCGGCGGAACCGGTAGCCGGCAACGACATTGAGGTGGAGATTCACGTGGCGGGGTTGAACTTCAAGGACGTCTTGTCTGCCCTGGGGATTGTGCCATTCCCCAAGGAGGGCCTCGGCTTCGAGGCGAGCGGAGTCGTCCGCCGCGTGGGTCCCGACGTGAAGCATCTCCAGGTCGGAGACCGCGTCATATTCCTGGCCAAGGGCGCCTTCTCGACGCACTTCGTGATCTGCGGGAGATACTGCGAGAAGATGCCCAACGGTTTGAGCTTCGAGGACGCCGCCTCGATGCCCATCATTTTCATGACGGCTGCTGCCTCGCTGTTTAACTGTGGAAAATTGCAAAAGGGCCAGGTGAGTTGACCACATCCCGATCTATAAGTTTGGTGCCCAGATTGCTGACAGGACCCTTCCTGCGTTTGTAGTCAGTACTCATCCACAGCGCGTGCGGCGGTGTCGGCCTTGCAGCTATACAGCTCGCCACCATGGTTGGCGCCGAGATATATGCAACAGTGGGCAATGAGGAGAAGGTCAAGTACCTAACTGATATAGTAGGCCTACCCGCAAATCGCATCTTCAACTCGCGCGACTTGAGCTTCGTGGATGGTGTGATGCATGAGACAGGAGGTAAAGGTATTGACTTGGTCCTTAACTCCCTATCAGGCGAACTCTTACATGCCACCTGGCACTGTGTGGCTGAGTTTGGGACAATGGTCGAAATCGGAAAGCGTGATCTTTTCGGCCGAGGCCGTCTTGATATGGAACCTTTTCTGGCCTGCCGCACGTATACTTGCTTCGACCTAGAAGAGTTCATGACCAAGAAGCCTGAGGCTTGTAAGGAGTAAGTGACTCACATTTACATTCTCCTACAGGATTACTCCCACTCCGCAACTATGATGTCGAGCTTACCAACATACCCGTGTGTGCACTAGGCTCCTCCAATCTGTTATGAGCTATCTCGAAAATGGCCACGTGAAGCCTATCCGGCCCATCAAGTGCTTCAACGCCTCGTCCATTGAGAGCGCGTTTCGGTACATGCAGCAGGGCCTGCACATGGGCAAGATCCTGATCTCTATGCGAGACGACACAGAAGGACACGTCAAGCTTGACGAGGGCACCCTCGTCAAACCCACCAAGGAACTCCGGCTGGACAGCGCGGGCACGTACCTCCTTGTCGGGGGTTTCGGCGGCCTGGGCCACGCCGTGGCGCGCCACATGGTCGAGCATGGAGCGTGCCGGCTGGTGTTCCTCTCGCGGAGCGCCGGGTCTGGGCCGGACGACGCCGACCTGGTGCGGGAGCTGGAGAGCATGGGCTGCGACGTTTGCATCGTGCGAGGCAGCGTGACGAGCGCCGAGGACGTGGCGCGGGCCATTCGAGAGGCTGACCCCGCCAGGCTCAGGGGCATCCTGCAACTGTCCATGGTTCTGCGCGATGAGGCGTTCCCACGCATGCAACTGGCTGACTGGACGGCCGTCGTGGAGCCAAAGACGCACGGCACCTGGCTACTGCACCGAGCCACGATGGCTGCTGGGCTCAAGCTCGACTTCTTCGTGCTCTTCTCGTCGCTGTCGGGCGTGCTCGGCCAGCCGGGGCAGGCTAACTACTCGGGCTCAAACACGTTCCTCGATGCCTTTGTCCAGTATCGACACTCGCTCGGCTTGCCCGCGTCCGCGGTCGACATCGGCGTCGTCATGGATATTGGCGCCGCCGCCCTCGACAAGACGCTGATACAGCGCATGAAGGCGGCTAAGGCACACGGCGTGATGGAGCCGGAGCTGCTTCAGGCCATCACAGCCGCCATGTTAGACGGAACCGAGCCTTGCGAAGACGCTGGAGACTCAGCCACTACGGACTTCTTCGACAAGCACACCTTCATGCTGGGCCTCGGCACCACCATCCCGCTCAGCCATCCAGAGAACCGCGCCTTCTTCCGCAGGGACAGGCGCCTGGCCATCTACCACAACACTACTGGGACGGCTTCCTCCTCCAGGGGCGGTGGTGGTGGTGGCGGCGGCGAGGGCCTGCAGGCCCTTATCTCGCGCGTGCGGGCCGCTGGCGACGGGGCAGTCGCACTGCTCGAGTCCGCGGAAGCAACTGGGTATCTCGCGCGGGAGATCGGCCGCAAGCTGTTCACGTTTCTGCTTCGCGACGCCGAGGACCTCGAAGCGTCCCGGACGACGCCGCTGTCGCAGCTGGGCATGGACTCGCTGGTTGGGGTCGAGATACGCAACTGGTGGCGTCAGGCCTTTGGCTTCGATATCACCGTGCTAGAGCTAATGGGGCTCGGTAACCTCGATGCGTTGGGCCGACATGCCGCTGAGGGTTTGAGGAAGTTGCTGGGCTGATGGATTGGGCTCACGGTGACGGCCGGTGTCGAAGCCTGAATCTTGACTGTCTGCCGCCCAGTGCCTACCACAGGCTAAGCCACAATGCAGGGTTCAAGAGCAACAGCCACTCTGGTCGTGGAGTTTGTGTTCAATAGCACGTGCTGGAAGTAGCCTGGGATCAATCACAACTTTCCCTCCCCTTTTTTTTCTCTTCTGTTGCAAAACCCTAAATTCTTTACAAAGGTCCTGGTTAGCAACCAGCAAAACAGCACACCAAGATTGCTGATCATCCCTGATTACATGATCCAATATCATGTGACATTGTCACTAAATTGTTACTGCACTCATGCTAGTCAGATTGGACAGTATTTGGCACACCAGAACTCACTTCCAACAGGATCTGGGCCAGCACCAAAACAATTTCCTGTGCCAATCTAGATGAAATGTTTACAGCAGCTACAGAACAACCTTTCTATATGTATAAGCAATAATGAAGTGAACAGGGTGAAACTATGGCTGGTGAAGGCAAAAAGGAAAGCAAGGAACAGTCATGTGGTTTTGTTGAGGAGTGTATTGGGGTAAGGACAGAAGTTGGCTGCAAGACTTCACATGATGCACCATTACAGAGGTCCTTATCTACTTGCTCCTAGAACTTGCCACGCCAGGCCTGCTCTGCCATCCTGGTGGCAGTCAAACGCACTGTCTTCCACAAGTTACCAAAGGCAAAGGTGCTGGTGAAGGTATCAGCAAAGCCAAAGGGTAACATAGCTGGGATCCAGCCCTGTGCAAGCTCTAGGGCATAGCACTTCTTAGGCATAGCATATTGAGTAACCTCCCCCCTATACATATGATTCTGCTCACCAGGCCGGAAGATAATAGGATCTTGTAGATGTGCATATGCAATATGCTCTTCACCCTCAAGGATAGTGAAGTAATCATCAGCTAGATGTACACCTGAGTGACCCTCAGTCTGCAATGGGGTACCAAAGAAGATTAGATACTCAGTCAATGAGGCATGTAGGATAACCATATTGCCCATTGCACCGCCAGCATTGTTGAAAAACCAGTCCTCTGGGGTAAGGGTTGGGGTGATGGCATCACCATATTCAATGCGTAGGGCTGCATGGATGCTGGACAGGAGGTCAGATGTAGAGCTGGAATTGGAGTTGGCATGTGCAGTAATGGCAGTTTGTGAGATTGTTTGCAGTATCTCTGGGGAGAATATGTATTGCTTTGGTAGCCATGTCTTGTCTGCCTGGTACAGGACAGATAGGAGGAGGGTCAGGCCAAGGAGGAACTTGGGTGAGAGCAGGATAGAGGCCATCTTGTTTGTTTGTGTCTTTGTTTTCTTCGTTTTCTGTTTTTCTGGTTTGATTGTTGTCCTAGCAAGTGCTGTTGATATCAATCTAGTTGTTTTGTGTTGTTTTGTTGGTGTCAGCCTGGTTTGCTGTATTCTTCTTCTGGTTCTTCTTCTTGGCAGGGGTGTGAAGCCAAAAAGAAGAAAGGGTAAGCAGACAAAGGTAAAATCAAGAAAGAAGATGATGAATGCTTTGGATCACCCACAAGGTACAAGTTATGTCTGAACAGAAGAGGGAGGAAGAATAGACTCAATATTTATTGATTGTTTTGTGTGGAGTGAGGCTAACATGATTCAGGCAATAAATGTGGGTCTGTTACCGGCTCTAGACCAGCCGAGTCAGATCATTTAATAATACCCAGGAGTTACTGTAACATTACTGGCTATTAGCTGACCCTCTTCTTGTTGATTGTATTGTCTTGTAAAAGCCTATCTCCTTGTTGCTACCCCTTTTGTGCCGTTACAAACTGTGTGGCCCTGATTAGTCTTGGTTCTTCTGTGGGTTCTTGATTAATTTACCACACGACTGGTCCAGCACTTGAATCAGACCAGCTGCCCACTGCTCCAGCCAACAGGGGCATGCATTGGCACCAGCCCCACTCTACCCCAGCCCAGCCCTAGCCCAGCCCCAGCCCCCACATCAATTTTCTTGGTCCAATCAGCTATGACGGACCGAAATAGATACCGATGCTAATTGGCTGTGTTCAAACTTGGCAAGTCCACACTTCTCTTACAAACACTGCATCGTCCGTTCAACATCGATGATTCTTACGCAGGATAATGAAGATGGAGGGAGGGCATCAGCAGGAAGTTTACCACCATATCAGCGAGCCGTCTTTCTCCCTCTATTGCTTCTCTTTCTGTGTCGTCGTTGTGGATAAATTCTCCGCTAGGCGACGAATCAAACCCGATTATTGGATCTTGGGGGTCAGTCAGCCACTAGTTCAAAATAGGATTTCACTGCCTGATTCTCGAAGACTCTCTCACCAGGCAAAAGCAATACAGGAAGGAGCGACTGGCAAGATGAAGAAGTAGAAGTACTGGTTCCTGTGACAACATAAAAGATTAACATACACCCAGGTAGGGAACGGATCAATGGTGGCTTTGCAACCAAGATATCTACCTATCATGCCACATACTTCTGAGATGTCAGAGTACAATAAGCAGCACCCACCAGCCAGCTCTCGCCTAAGCCAAACAACCTCTGGCGATAAATCCAGTAATAGAAAGCGGCATACCTATCAGCTTGGCCTTGAACTGGCGCTCAATCGGTACATAGTCCACATCATGACCCAGTCCAGCCTCGTCGAACAACCGAGTCATCTCGACCTCGCTGAATCCATGTTTATTGATGGCCTCAAGCATTTCCGCCTGGCTCGAAGACAGCTCAAGCTCAGCCTCAGGTGTTGTTGTTGCTGTCGTCGACGAGGTAGAATTGGGGACTAGATCAAGGATCACACACACGCCACCCTTCCGGAGACACTGGGCGAGTCTGCTCAGCAGCTTGGCCGGGTCCGCGACATGATGCAGGGCCATGCTCATGATGACAATGTCGAAGTATGACAAGGATACATTCTCCGGGAGAATGATAGCTTTTGAAGAAGAAGAATATTCAGCCAACAAGTTGTATTCATACGCCTGGACTTTGTCCGGACCAAGGCCTGTGTCCGCAGCCCATTTGTTGTATTCGGCCACCATGCCTGGCGCGACGTCCAGGCCGACGGCTTGGGTGACGAAAGGGAGAAGGGCCCACTGGGGTTAGCATGGGCCGCCTACCAGCAGAAGAGAAAAGGAAAACAAGTTGAAGATTAAAAAAACAGTATATGCACCTTGGAAACCGTTCCTGAGCCACAGGCATAGTCAAGAAGCCTGACACGCTTCTGTTCGGCGGACGAGCCGCTCGAGTCGGTCCATTTGTTGGTCATCCACGTGCGACGATGCTGAAACTCTTCGTTCGCGGCTTGGATCAACTCGGCCCAGTCGGCCAGATGATCTGATGGATCCTTGCTGAGTGATCTCACGGTTAGCACTAGGAGTCTTCTTATTTTGATCGACAAGCCAAGGTGGTGGGAGATCTCAGCCATACTCGAAATACTCCTCGTTCAGTCCTACCAGCTCTTCTTCGAGTGCCATTGCTCAGCGCTTCGGTGCTTTAACAGAAAGGTATTCCAAATTTGATCTGATCTGTTCCTGCGGAAGGACTTCGTAACTCGTCTGTCGTCCTCTTGACATCAAAAAGGCGCCGGTGTGCGCATGTAATATACCATTCCATTCTGCTCAGGCTGCACAGAGAATTCTGTCCAGACTAGTTGAGTGCAGTGTGTGTGTGGCACCATCCCGACTCAATGGGCACCCACCCCCAAGGTCCTCACTTTGAGCCGTGCCGAGTCCATCGCCGGCTCCTGTGTTCCGGAGGAAGGAGCTACTGCGTAGTATACATCACCAATTCGTTTGCGGGGGGGTCTTTTGAGCACATTTTTCCAGGAGCAAATGAGTCATCAAACCTGCTCATTTTTTCATCTGTGACAATACCACAAGGACAAGACGACGAGGGATTTGCTGCTGAGTTTCATATGAATGCTTCAATCGCTTCATCAACACTCACAGCCGACGGTACACTCATAATGCTGATTGATGATTGATGCAATGCAGTAAATTGGTCCTTACAAATGCAGTCCATTTTATATCTATTCAACTGTACAAAATGCAATGCATTCATCCGGCTGCAATTCAAAATTGAGATCGTCGTCAGTTCATAAATGCTCAATGCTCATGCTCAACGCCCAATACCCAGTGCAGCAGCCTATCTAGGCATACCGCGTTGCCCTGGAATAGCTAGGCGGAGGTTGCATAGGATAGCCTCCCCATTCTGTTGGCATTGCTCCGGGCGGTGGTGGAGGCGGTGGGGCCTGCCAGCCGCCCACAGCAGGAGTGCTACCGTAGCCTCTTTGTTGCATCTGCTCTGGGATCGGTGGTCCGTCCCATCCATGCCTGGCCGGCTGTCCTCTCCTAGACCGGTGATATCCCGAAGCCACCGCGGTCTTCCCTCTCGGCCGACGACAGGCGCGGATGCAACATCCGAGAAATGCGAGAAGCAGGAGACCGCCCAGCGCAGAGGCGAGAGCAATGACCAGCGTCTTGTTGTCGCTGATCCAGCTACCGACTCGGCCACCGACGGAGCCGCCTTTGCAGACACCGTTGCTGCATTTGCCGCTGCCACCACAGGGCGTTCCATCCAGGAAGTTCTGCTGCATCGTGTAGCAGACATTGTATCCAAAGGCCGGGCTGGCACAGCTCAGAGTGCAAACCTGGCTGTCGCACGCGTATGTGTCGTTATTCTGTGTGTAGCTGCCCATGGCGGTCTTACATTGCAAATCTCGAGAGGTGCACTGACCACTGGCGCATTTCAGGTTATCGCCGCAGCTTGTTCCGTCTGGAGAGTTCGAATCGACTGGACAGGTGGCGTTGGTGCCAGAGCAAACTTCTTGCGGGTCACAGTCGCCGGTCGAGGCACGGCAGACGGTGCCCTGTGCGGAGAATTGACACTGCGCAGTACAGCAACCTTCATTGCTCGGGTCACAGACAGAGCCTGAGGTGAATTTACACGTCGCAGCGTCGCAACAGGGGTCACTCTCGCAGCCCTCCTCGCCACCACAATCACAGTCTTCGCCATCCTCGACAATGCCGTTGCCGCATTGCTGTCCAGTTATGGTAGCGACGCCCTTATTGTCGGTCAAGCAACTTGACTGCACAGAGCTGGTTCCGAGCCCACTGCAGATGTTTCCAATCGTGCAGGGAGAGAAGTTTTGAATGCCAGGCTCAGAGTATGGGTTCATGAGATACTGCGCGCTGGCATCACACGTCGATTGTGAGAGAGGACAGCACTGGTTCGAGTTGACGACTGTGGCATCGGCACAAGTGCTCGAATCACAATCATGAACGGCACCAAAGGTGTGGCCAGTCTCGTGAGCAAAGACCTGCCACTCAGTTGATGTGCGAGCGACGACGTTGGCACCAGCTACGGTATCATCCGACGTTCCGGGACTGCTCGCAGCCGCCGCTCCGTTGTTGCAGAGCTGACCGAGCCAGGCCAAACCAACTTCAGCGCCAGTATTACACGTTGTCCAGAGCGACCAGTAGGCATTGTCATCGCCATGCTGACCTCGCCAGGTGGAGAAGTTGGTTAGCCTATCGGTCATTGTCATGGAGCTTGCACAGCCAACGTTCCACGGCGTCTGGGCGTTGGGAGTGCTCGGACACTCGGCCTCAGAGATGGTCAAGTTGCGCAGGCCGAGCGTGATGTTGAACGTGGCCTGATACAAATCTGATGCAGTATTGACCGTGTCGATCACGTTAGCACGTAGGGACTCGCTTGAGTTGAACGAGGACGTGTAGCCACAGTCGGTTGCAACGCCGATGAGAGCGACCTTCCTGGTGGTTGGACAGCCCGCAGTGCTCCCAATGCTGTTCTTGAGATTGACACTTGATCCGCCTGTGCCCGCGCCTCCGCCGTCGATGTTCTGGCGCTTACCGAGTAGACCCGAGATTGGCATTGTGCCCCAGAAGCCTTCATCTCGTTTCAACAGGCCACGGTACACGGGGTGATCGGGATCGCTATTGAATGCCAATGCATCCGAGCCACAAGTTCGCGCATCAAGACTCCTCCTCTTCAAATCGGCTGGATACGACTGTCGGCTGACATCGGTATCTCTCCACACCACCATGTAGTCGTCATCGGTCTCCTCGACGTCGGGATCAAGCTGGTGCTTGGTTGACATGTAAGTAGAGCTCAGCAGGATGTTGTGGTGGTCTCCCATGACGGAGAAGGCGCCTGTGAACAACGGCTTTACCCCGTCTCTTCGGACCGTAATCCTGGCCCAGCCGACGTGCTCCGAGTCACCATTGTCGTCTACGACAAACGCCTTGCCTTGAAACACTTTGTGTGCATGTCTGTCAATCTTTTCAGCGTGTCTGTGGTTGCCGTTCTGGTCCACAAAGACCACGTGGGCATCGTCATGGAGGATGTCAAGGTTCGGTTCCAATGCGAGCCGCACATGCTGGGCGTGAGTGTGCAGGTCGAAAGTGAGGTCAAAAGATGAGTATGCATTTACCCTCTTCGATTGGGTGTGTATTCGCGGCGACTCGAGAACGGAGAGGTAGTTCAGCGGATTGCGGGCGCGCGTGGAGGCGTGGGTAGAGCCAACAAGACATAGTACTGTTGCTGCCACAGCAGATGTCAGGTACTGGGAGAGGCGCATGGCACGCCAGGGAGGGGTCTGTGTCCCTTGTGGAGTGTTATTCTCCTCCTCGCATCCACTGCAGTTGTTGTTGCTATTATTTTTATCGTTCGATTGGTTGTTTATCTGTTTGATATCCGCAAAATGGCCGAGCAGCGAGTGGCGGCAAAGCGAAGGACGTGCAAAGACAGCGAGCGAGAGAATATGGTGGTGAGGTTGGTGTTGATGGAGATGGTGGTGGACAGCAGTGGTCAGTCAGCCAGCAGCTGCGGCAATGGAGATGTGATTGACTAATTAATAATAGCAGGTAAAACTCACGTACCCAACCCCCTTTGTCTCCTCTTTCTTTCAACCAAGATTCAAAGGGCACCGTCGACATCAGAGGAGACGCAGCGCCGAGCCGGGAAGTTATTTGCTGCGCCTCATCTGCGCCAAGCGGCGCTCTGACGCACTTGCCTGCGCTGGGCGCTCTCGGCCGCTCCTGCCCATTGGCTCCGGCTGCGTCTCTGTCCGAACCCTTTGTCGCGTGTCTGACAGTTTGTTTGTCCGCAACCTTCATGCTTTTTGCATGGCGTTACGAGGTACAGCAATGGCATAGCAGAGCTCTCTTTTGCCTCCGCACTTCCTCGACTGCTGATTGATTCTAATTCTACTGCATGCTCTTCATGTCATGCCAAAAGACCGCACTAATTCTGTACAGGATGGCGGTTGCCGCGGTTGCCGTGGTTGCCGCTGTCCGCTGTTGCCTTGAATTATTAATAGTTGCCAGGGCGGCTGACCAATCATAGTAACGCGGCACCCACCCACGCGCGCCTTCCATTCCTTTCCCTTTGCCCCTCCGGGGCCAAGTTTGCAAGTCGAAACCCCCAAGTTATTAATCATTAACTCAGCATCCTATCAATCGCCCGTCCTATCAACCACCAACCTATAAACCACCAACCTATCAACCATCAATCCAGCGACCCATCAACTCCATTTACTCGTATATTAGTATCCTAGTGCCGTACTGTACATCCACTTGTGGTCCTGCGTTACACACATCCACTCAACCGGGGCTGTGCAGTGCCTGTGCTCACTGTTCACGCCTCTGTCTCGACACCAGGCTCCCTCCCCGACATATCCCCAATGAAGCGTTTCTTCAGCTTGTTAATCCCAAACACTCCCTCATCCTTGACGAACTGCAGGTTCCTCGCCGGCCTCCACTGAGTATAGCCTCTATGTGTTCTTTTCTCTGCCCTTTTGCCTGCTTTCTTCTGCCACTTGGGATCGGACGGTGTCGTTGCCGAGTCTGCCCCCGATGAAGTAGAGGCAGACGAATCTGTGCTCGGGCGAGGATGATGGTCGCCATTGGTCCTCTCGCTTGCCATGCTGTGTCGGCCATTGGTAACAGACCTCTTGCTGAAGCCGCCTGTACCAACATTGGTGGCATCAGTAATGCCAAGGTCATGATCTGACGCGTCCCCCCCTCCCTTGGCCCCCTCCTCCTCAGTGTCGTCGTCTGATGGTGGCGGCACGGGCTCGGCAATCTTCTTGTCCTCCCCGTCACTATACCCCTGAGCACTCTCTCCAAATGCGCCTGACCAGTCCTCTCCAGTGCTGCTGATCCACCTCTCTCGCTCTTCTTCTGGCGCTTTCATCAACACATCCCGGCTCTGGACCAATGACTTTTTGTGCAGTTCTTGTATATGTTCAGGCACCTCTGCTGAAACCACGCGTTTGCGTACGCCTTCTGCAAAGCATGCCTCCCAAGTTTCGAATGTCTCTCTACTGTCGTTATCTCTCACAAACGCACGGTGGCTCTCGTCTGTCCCGGCTTGGAAGCGGCCGCGGAAATGTAGACGTCCTACCTCTTTCAAATCTTCCAGACCAGGCACCATCTTCGATTTGTAATTGCGCTCTGTGATATAGTTCTGAGCCAGTCTGGTACCATTCTTAGTTGTCCAGATAGGAATATCAATCGGTGTGATTTCATTGTCCACAAAGTGCTGGAGCCAGATACTTGCGTACGCGGCTGCACCTCGCTTACCCGGAACATGAAACTCGAAAATGACGGGTGACCGGTAGCGATGTTTGACCGGCAGCCTGACGGGTAAATGATGCGGCGCAGATAAGTCCCAGGAGACACCGTCGCCCTCGTGCGTCTTGGAGCATTGCTGCCGCCGGATTTTGCCTCCGCTGCCGCCAGTCCGGAGTTTGATACTGGCATAATGGTGCCAGCCCGTCGCGACAAGACGGTCTGAGCTGATCTCGAACGTGCCCACCTCCCAGCCCAACACGTGGGGTGGGAGGCGTATCTCGACGCTCCGGAAGAGGAGGGAAATCCTGACCCGGCCGAAGCCAATGCCACCATCGAGCGGGTACCATCGCGTCACTTGCGAGCTCGCGGTCAGGATCTCGTTCAGCCTGAGGGGAATGACACCAAGAATGGGATCGTGTTCGCGATTGCGCTGGTCGCGCACCGTCACCGTGACCAAGCCGGATCGCCAGTCGCGCATAAATCGCTCTGTGCCTGCGTTAAAGATGGGCTTGCTGCTGACGGCTTTGGCCCGCGTCCGGTACACGAGAACGTCGTTGAAGAGGATGGTACAATACGACGTCGGCAGTCCTATGCAGAACTGAATTAGCAGCCATCACTCACTCACCCACCAGTCAAAACGAAATATTTATACTCACTTTTGCCTTCTTCCTCCGTCGACTCGCCGTTCGTGGTGGCAGGCTCAAACTCTTTGCCCTTGCGGTTCCCGTCACTGCCCTTGATGTTTTCCAGCTCCAGGTTGACAATCTGATGCACAATCACGCTGCAGATGCCAGACGGCCACAACGGGTCGGGCGGAGTGTGGGCAACCGCATCAGCCTCTTCGGTGTCGAGTCTGCCCTTCTCATCCTGGAATTTCGGGTTATCGGCCAATGCCTTGGGCAACTTGGGGTCTTTCCCATCTGTGCGAAGAGCCGGTCGAAACTTGGGCTTGCCAAAGTATCCAACCTCCCAATGCAGCTCGCCCGGCATATCAGTGCCGTTCTGCATTCCGCTGAGTTTCGACACATGCGGGTACATCTTGCCTGGGTGCTGAATCATCTTCTGCATCGACAGCTCAACTTTGCCGACAACGTCGTCAGCAGTGTTACGGTCTGAGTCCCATAATTCCACACTCAGCTGCTCATCAGCCGTAATCAGTTCGGGCGTAACCAGGAGAGCGGCTGCTTCTTCCCAAACCGGATTCAGGTCGTCAGTGATGACACGAGTACAGTACATCGGTTTGCCATATTTGGAGAAAGACAGATTGATGTAAGGGTCACTGCCTCCTCCTCTGCTGCCATGTGCGTCCTGCTTGCTGAGTCCCACGGCTTTGTGGATGCGAATCCACATGACACCAATGGCCTGTGTATCCTTGGCGATATCATCTCCTTGAAGGATTGACTTGAGGTCAATTTGCATCGACTTTGGGGCAACGTACATGCCGGCGGCTGCTGCGACCGCAAAATTGACAAAGTTGGAGATCAACGGCAAGTTGAGAATGTTGACGCCATGCTTCATCATCGGAATGCAGCCAGCCTGGACGTGTGGCACGCCCATGAGGGTGAATGTTAAGCTCTTTGCAAACGGAGGCTCCGGTGTCAGCATCAACCGTATGCGTATCGTGCCCACAAGCTCCTGCAGCTCCACGAAGATGGGAAGAGGAACGCCAACCAATCCTCGGATGCCCAGATAAAAGACCAGATTCATATGCATGTTTCGTGCGCGCGATGAAACCGAGATTCCGCCAGGTCTGGCATGGTATGCGAATGAAACCTCGAGGTTGTAATAGTCACCGCCCTCCTCGTCTACAGCCGCTTCTTGTGGGTCTTTCGTCTTCCTGTTCTCCTCCTTGATGCTCTCGATCAGGTCCTGGACCTTACTGTCTGGTAGCGCTCGAAGGCTCAGGACCCGGATCGGATTGCTTCCCTGGTCGATCTCGGCAATACGGACGTTGCTGATCACAGACGGAACTGAAGCTTGCATGACATCCTCGATAGTATCTGCCACCGCAGCAAACATATCTGGATTGAGCAGACGCCAAACAACACCGAGGAAGGTGTTGATCCATTCGACCGACTCAGGCAGCAGATTTGCAACCGCTGTCTGTCCTCTTAACTGTTCACTCGACCATTCCACTTCGCGTCCGCTGCGAACAACCTCTTTCATCCACAACCACACGGCAGAGGACAGACACATGCCCAGGAGGGCCATACCCTTCAAAGAGCCGCCAAACAGCTTGCCTAGCACAACAATGGACGCAAGAATCATTGCACAGGTGATACCGGCTTGTTTTTCCACTCGCTTGTACATTGGCTCATAGCTGACCGAGGGCGTCGGATGGAACAGGACATTGGTCTTCTCGCCATGAATCGGGATGTCGGACGTCGATCCTGGAGCAATAGGGTCTGGCGGCGCTGTGATGTCCTGTTTCTCCTTATACTCTTCATATGGCATCGTGGACGAAGTAGCCACCGTGGTCGGCTTCCCAAGGTTGGCATTTGGTACAGAGAGCTGTGGCCAGAGTCAGTTTTGGGGTTTAATCGGCTTCTGGGCGCGCGTGAGGTCGAACCTTTGGGTTGTCAACGTTCCTCATGAACTCCTTGTTAACGTCCTCAATCACCACCGTCTTCCCAGTCACCGGATCCGTCACCGTCTTGCCCTTCCTTTTCTTCGTCTCATTCTTGTGATCTGTAACCCCATCATCCGCCAGATTCTGCTCCTGCTCCTGGTTCGCCTGTTCTGCCTGGTCTATTTCCTCGTCTCGTCTGGCTTTGTCCAGATCAAGACTGGCAAGGAAATCATTGATATTGGGGATCTTGTTGGCCCCACTCCATGGTTTCCCACTCTTCTGCTGGAGAACCATGGCTTTGCAGAGATAGCGTGCAATTACACTCTCTCCCTTCTAAGCCCCTCTTTTCTGTGTAATCTCTTCTTCCTAACCTGTACAAGGTCTGCAAACGATAGGGTCACAGCTGAAGCGATCCAGTCGCCTGAACATCGCCTCCAGTAAGAGGGAAATAAGCGACGCCTACTGTGCAGTACGAGGGCAAGGGCAAAAACCGAGCTAAGGGAAAAAGCAAGCTCAATACTTTACTGTTGACGTTGTTGAGTTCTGTGTCAGCTTGGACAAACTCAGGGGTGTGACGTCAGAAGACTCTTTTGGAGATTGTCAACGATTCTTCCAATTCGGATTGGATTGCCCGAGACATACTAATCGATATGACGTCGATCGAATTCATACACATTTTGGCCGCTGTCATTATTTGTCTGATCAACGTTGTAGTGATGGGAAGTACATGCATAGCCCAGCATATGATTGGCAGGATCTTTCTGTCTCGCCAAGCTTGGACCCAGGTGGCTCTTGGCATTGGCTCGTGACAGATTGATTGCTCCACACCGATTCAACAATCTGGGGGATCACGTGACTGGCAATTAGGCGGCAGTAGGTCTTGACACCACTCCAAGAGTACTACTATGAGTACCTCTGGAGCGAAATCATCTGATCATTTAACTAGTCGTCGCTCGTCACCTCCTCCCATGCCCCCTCGGCTTCGAGATACGTCTTGACCTCTTCCCGGGCATGCTGCAGCTGGCTGCCAATCGCATCTAGCCACTGCTCCTCAATTATACTGACTTTCTGTTTTAACTCTATCGTCAGACTGGCTTCTTCCTTGGCTCGGTAGTCTGAGATCTTGGTGGTGCTTGGTGGTGGCTGAGCTCGGATGTGCTCGTTGGCGTCCATCAATCGACATCGAGCCAACAACACGCTGGTCTTCACCTCGTGGAGGAGGCAATGAAGATTGATCTGGGCCTCGATGAATTGATATGTCGACTTCTCTGCATGATCCAAGAGGGTGTATAGGTATTGCTGCGGATATCGAAAGTACGATGGGTTCTCGAGGTACTCTTGGTCAGGAATTGCAATGTTGCGAATATGAGCAATATCTGTTGGCACCTCCTGAAGGAGCTCGAGTAAGGCTGGGACAAGATCCCAGAAGGCAGAAGACTGAAGGCCAACTCCTCGAGCGACATTGTCCTCGATGATGTTGAAGAACTGCTCGTGTCGATTGACCGACTCCTGGCAATATGTCTTTGCCTGATCCAGGTTGTCTCGCACAAAGAAGGCTTCAGTATCACGCACCTTGTCGACGTTGTTGGCTTGCTGGTACGGCAGTAAAACAATGGCCTTGTACTTCTCATTGCGCTCGGTGAGCAAGTCAAAGATCTCCTTGTGGATTTGTTCTCGTGTTTCAAACATCCACTTCAACTGGGTAAGATACTCTAGCAGCTCGGGGGTGTCGTCGCCTTCCTGTTGGGGTTGGTCCGGATTTTGCTGTTGTGCATCCACGAAGAGCTTTGCTGTCAGCTCGTCGATGCGTGCCGATAATTGAACGACGCGGTCACTCAGCATTTGATGAAGCGGGCCAGTAACGACATCCTGCAATGTGTCAAACTCCGCCTTCAACGTTGCTTGCTCGGCCTTCTGCTCTTCCATACGCAGAGCCTCTTCAGCCTCTGCGGCTTCAGCATAGCTGATCGTGCCCTCTTGAATCTGCACCTGAATGTTATCTTTAAAGGCTGCACGCCCGTCAACAAGTCTTTGATTATGCTGGTTTCTTAACGCCTGTACGCTGAGAGCATGTCTGGATTTTCGTGCTTGGATTTCACTCAGATCACTCATTGCTCTAACACAGTGTCGATAGTCGGATAGCAGAGGGTGTGCATTGTTGACGGCAGGATAGTGCCGAGGATAGGGTGGTGGCAGGGTGATGAACCTGGAAAGGTCGAGCACATCTGCGCTCCGCTGTTTACCAAGGCCCTGTGTTGTATCGTCACTGTAACCAAAGCTTTCAGGGTTGGCCTTTTCATCGGGATATTCGCTGTCCCAAGCGCCATTAAAATAAAGGTTCTTGGGCGTGTCGGATTCATTCAAGTTCATCTGCATCAAGGTAGCAGAAAGACCCATGTATTTCGACTCCCGCTTAGAACGCCGCACCTTGGTCACGTTGCCGTCAGTTTGCGAACCAGCCTGTGATTCCCACCATCGACTGGAGGATCTGCCCCTTGAACTCATTTCATCATTACTCATGCTTGCGATAGGGGACAAGGCCGGCTGATACTGGGACCACCATGCCGACTCTGGACGCACACGACCATCTTCAAACGTGGAGGACACTGATCCGGCAGGTGTATCTACTCCCGCAGTGTGTTCCAAGAAGGCCTTGACAGCCTTGTCTGCATCATCGAATAACCGCTTTCTGGCGGCGTCGAAATCAATACGGCCATCCTCCAAGGTGGTAGCGTACCGCCTCCGCCTCAGAACGGACTCAACGACAATGTAATCGACAAATGTTTGTAGCTTTTGCTCGCTAGTCGAGGCATGTCTTTCATTCTGCAAGAAATCGTGGTGCCGTTGCAGTGATTCAGCCGAGAATCTGTCACTTGTCTCATTCGGGGCTAAGGATGTCAGTGGCCCAAGGCTCCGCGCGGATTCAGGGGCTTTCTGGCTCAATGGAGGCGTAGGCAAAGTCTTGGGAGGCTGCACCTGCAGCGGTGCTCGTGGAGTGACAGGTCCTTTCAGTTTAGCCAACCTTGGAGATCTGGGAGTCGGATTGGAGGCAACCGAGAGCGGAGCCAACGGATCCGGTGACAGTGCACTGGTTTTGGGGTCAAATCCGCTGCCAGATGGCCGTTCAACTATGGAAGAAGGGGCAGAATTGTACTCCTGCTGGTCTGGTGACTGTGAATGGTCAGACAGAGCTATTGGGGACTGGTTGGTACTGGCGGCAGACGCCATGGCCTCTGCCCACGGATTGGTATTCACTGAGAGCGCTGACAGATCGGGGGCAGTATCAGGCCCCAGTAGGCTCTTGCGGAGATTGCGTCGCTCCCGTAGTCCTTGGGCTGAACTGTCCCGAAAGGCTGTGCTCCGGTTCAGGGCGGCACCAAACGCCCGGCTCGACCCACCCGGCTCTCCAACAGGCTCAGTGGCAGGAAAGAAGTCTTGGGAGGGGATACTGGGACCAAGATTGGAGGTGCGGATGTGCAAATGAGGGGCGTATGTGTGTCTTAGTGGCCGAACTGGTTGGTCTTCGGTCCAGTCGGCGGGGGTCGGAGGCATAGGACTCAGCATAGGAGCGCGAAGAGGTATTCGCCGGGTTGAGGCCTGTGTTGGCGCTGCGGGTGAAGGCCCTCTTGCTTGTTCCCCTGACGCATGTGCACTGCTAGATCTCGATGGAGCGGGCGGAGGTCCAGGAGGAGGTCCAGGCAGTGGCATACCGAGTTGCCACCTTGTGCTTCCCGACGCCGATCTTGATTGAGAGGTGTCTCGACTGGTGGGTGCTGACAACTCGCGTAGCGAAGTAGTTCCTGTGGACGCGGCTCGCTTCGCCGCTGGCGGGCCGGGGTAATCAGCCGGTGCCTGTGCCTGCGCCTCGTGGCGCTGCTGCTTGTCGACGGCAAAGACAGCAGACAGACTGGCGACTGAGACGGGCCGCGCCTTTGGCAATATGCCCGAACGGCGGGCAGCATCTGCAGCACTCGGGCGAGGCGGCGGAGGCGGGATTGTCCTGTTAAGAGGCACGCCGGGGTCTCTTGTGTGCAGGCCGGGGCGCAGTCCCGGTGGTGTGAGCGTTTCCGCGGGCGGCGATACAAGAACAGTCGCGTGGGTCGGTGCCATTGCGGTCATAACTCCCGCTGTAGCTGCCGTCGAGGCTCGGGTCTGGGTGTGTGGAGGAGAGTAAGGCGGTGGTGGAGGAGCCAGGCCACCTGGTAACGGTCAGCGCCCGCCTGGCTTGGAACAAGAAAATCGGGATAGGAGGAAGAAACACACCTTCGGGGTCGAGCCGCTCATTGGTGGCTGTTGCTGTTGCTGTTGCTGACCCCGACGCCCACTGCGACGGGTTGTACGGCACATTGTAACTTGGCATCCTCAGTGCCATGGGCGATGGGTCCCTTGACAACGCCGCGGTCGACGGCGAGTAAGGGTGTGGGCGGGCAGTGGTGAACGGGCTGGAGAGCGAGACGGACGACAGCGGCGTCAGCAACTGTGGGTGAGCGGCCGACCCAGGCGGTGGTGGAGGCAGGGGCAGATTCGTCGTCAAAGACGGAAGGCGCGCAGCCCGGCGACTGCCCTGGCCGCGCTCCTGCTCTGGACTTCCACCCCGGCGCTCTGGAGGCAGTGGCAGTGGCGGCGGTGGTGGCAGAGAAGGCGAGCGAGTGCCATACTGCTCAATCATAAACGTGGGCGATGGCCGACTAGAGCTGCAGCCGCTTGGTTAGCACGCTTCACGATGCCCAGTTCCTCCTGCCCGCCGCCACTGTAGCCCGCCCTGATGGCAACGCACCTGGCCATCGCTCCCAGCGACACAACGCCCTGTGGCCAACCACAGGGCCACAAACGCTTAGGCGAGACTCCTTAAGCGCCAGAGTTCGAAACAAAGTTGAGTCACATCCAGCTCCAATTGGTCAGCATTGCTGTATCACCTGTGCACGATCCTCCTTTTCACACATAGGAGGTTGCTGCAGTCCTGGTCAACAGGATGCAGACAAGGGCGAATGAATACAGCCATAGTAATGGGCGGCGAGATCGTCGCCTGTTCCGACAAGATGGAAGCACCAGCAGGGTTCTAAAAATAATAATCAAAGTGAGCCAGGTGCTGCCTTGCCAGTTATGCCAGGCTGTTGGCTTAAAGCACGCACATCCCTCCTCCTCGTGGCGGGGTCTGCTAGAGATTGTGCTCCATACAGCTGTCCTCGTTATAGGCGCTTGAATCACCTGTGGGTGGGGTGCATGGCCAAGAGTCAGCCGCATCTGGCCAATGATGTGAGAGTACTAAGTGGGTTGCCCGTGAAGAGCTCGGTGCTCCAAAAGAGAATAACACGCTAGTCCGGAGAGGTTTAGCTCTTCTTGGCGCATAGCAGCCTGCACTTTTTCAAAATTTCTGTTGTTGTACTTTTTTCTTTACGTCTCATGTTGAGGTCGTGGTCATCGGCCTCTTCGCCTATTTGCAGCACCTGGTGCTACTTCTTAATGGAGGAGCTCAAGATGAGGACCGCTTCTACCCCCGGATTGCTCCCCTTAAGCTGTCGAAACTGCGAATCCATGGCCGTCATTTGGCAACATCCAGATGCAGAAGCTACCTGGACTCCAACAGGCAAGAGAGTGCAGGAGCCTGCAATCAGCTGATATGAACAGGAATCACGGTTGAAGGCCGACATGACAAGCTGCCATACCCAGGTTTGTCCGCCTCCCCAAGCACTAGATTCCCTACAAGATGAATACGCATACCATTACAAACTAGAGTCTTTGATCCTCCGGGACATGAAACTCAAATGCTTTGCACGTCAGTCTGACTGCAAACGACCCTCAAGCCATGCCCATCATCGACCAGAAAGCTGTCTGACACCTGGGTACAGGCGAGACATTCCAGCGACGAATTTCAGCGATGAAGGTCACCCAAACCGAAGGGGTACGTCTTCCCCTTTGATTATGTTCAAGATTCCATGATGATCATTGTATAATAATATACGCTGGAAATTACCGGCCAAGATCTTCGGATCGATGCCGACAACTAATGGCTTTACCTGATGGAATTCCTCCCAATCGGTTCATCTATACACACTCGTCAATAGAAGCTGACTATTGCCACAGGGTCACCCCAAGGATCAAGGTATGCTAGCTCGTTCCGGTCTTGCCCGACAGTTCCTGGACTCATGATGAATGGCACTGGGCTCCGACGTCACCAAGGTGGCGGCTCTTGATGGATATGCCCTATTGTGGCAGGCCTAGAAAACCTCGCCCACTGATTGCCTATTCGCTCTCCTTCAGCACCGACTATTCTTTGAGCTATTTGTAACGATTGCCAGGATTCTCATCCCGAATCGATGTCTCTCGCGTCTGGTATGTGCTTCTTTTTCTTGCTCACCTCCTGCTACATGATGATCTCTAGATGACGAGTCTTATTCAGAGTTTTCTGCTGCAGACAACATCTTTTTTACCATTCATGCATTTCCTGATACATAATCCTCCCCACTCTAGCCCAATATACCATTGCTGGTAGCGTGCTAACGAGACCCAGGTGAGTCTCAATCTTGTTGCAGAAAGAAGGGCTACACCAGGATGAACCAACCAAACCAAAAGACAAGCATATGTCCGAGCAGGCGAAAGCCCGCATAAGACGAGCTTCCATGGAGTCTGATCCATCAACAGCCATTATCTCAGATACTCCGCAGTACCCTCAGGCACTGACTCGTGTACACCAGGAGATAAGTGCAATGTAAAATCTAGCAGGTAAGACCCATTCTCCTTTGCTCCTCACTCCCCTCACTACGATGATGATTTACTCTATTTCACGACGGTCAACGCAGCCTCGCTCTAACGTAGCGTTGGCTTTGACGACCACGGCCTGTGACAGGGCTTTGATCTGAATAGCTCAATGAAAGCACTTCCTTCACTTCACTTTGGGATTCCCTGCTGACGTCCTGCCCTTGCAGAATCCTCTTTTGTCAGTGTTGTGTATCGTATGACTTAACACACGAGTTGGATATCATATGACTTAACACCGGAGGCGATATTCCTGCATAAACACTCGACATCAGGTCAATCTTTAGTATTCTACAGATCCAATATGAAATCAAGTGTTTCTCTGTCCTTTGATCCACAGCCCAGCCTAGTGTTGCAAAAACAAGTGAATGTTGATACGACAGTGGGTTCTGCACTGTCAAGCGCTTTCACCATTCTCATCTTCTCATCTGAATCCAACTCGGCTTACATCCGCCTTGCTCGTGGCCAGAGACCATGACATACACGCAGAGCCAGCTCGAGGAAGCGTTGACAGTTTTTAAAGTTGCTAAAAAACGAGATCGAAGGCAGCTCCAGTCCTTGAGGCCAGTGCCTAAGTACCGCCTCCGACGTGGTCCTCGCATGTCTCCACTGTTATCCCCTTGTCACAAAGACAGCGACATGTCAAGTCAAGGGGAGGAAGACGACAACACAATCACAACCCGAAGAGAGAAGCAGAAGCAGATGGCGAAGCAGAAAAGTGATGCCGCGGGATGTAACCATGCATTTGTCACACTTGTGCTGGCGTCGGCACGGGGTTCGCGACTGCTGATGGAACTTGACAAGAAGGACAACACCAGGACCTTGAAAGGTTCCAGCACGCTCAGTAGTGAACCAGAAGACCTCGTTGAGCGAGACCTGAAGGTACGCCAAAAGGTTCGTGAGCAGCTGGAGAAACATTTCAATAGCACCACCGTTCCTGATGCCAAATTGCCGGATAACACCTCCTCCCAAAACCAGCCAGTTTTGCCAACACCTCCGCCCAGCATCCCACTATCCGACTCTGGCTGTGGCTCGCCTGGGTCCAGCATATTCGTTGACTCTCCCATTGCCAATGGATCCGCATTTGGTGATCCGATTGTCCTCGGCTCCCCGAAGCAGTCCAACCACAGCAGCGATTCAGAAGAGTCTCTGGTTGAGCTCGGCTTTACAGCCAACACCAATTGGGCTCATCCAATCGATTTCAAACTTTGCCCCAAGCAGAGCGGCCTCGCGTGTGACTTTTGCTCAAACTGCATCTTTGGAATTGAAGGTCTTGGTCCATGCAGGCCCACGTTCGTGCTGGGTGCGAGTAAACATGAATGGAAGGAAGTAGAGAACGGACATCGTGAGATGGGGAACCCTCCAACACGGATGTGCGTGCACTGTGCCACGCAGCGCATTCGCATCTCAATGTGTCCACGACATGCCTTCGAACGCATTCCTGGGATGAGCATTCGAAGCTTTCCGTTTGGAGAATATGCTCGAGCTCTCACAGACCTCATGGAGGGACACGTTCCTGTCACCCCCGAGTTCAAGTATCCAATGTGCCGTCTTTGCACACGCCCAGCATTTTACCGATGCTCGTGGCCCCAGGTCAGATCGATCACCATGACACTACTACCACCAGGCCAACGCCTAAGGGGCTGTGGGCTTCAGGTGTGTTTGCACTGCCTTGCCTCGATAGAGAAGCAGAATGGGAAGTTGACAAAATGCACCATGGATCAAAATGCTGGAGAGTTCTTCCAATATCGTGCCGATGCCGAGTTCCTGGAGCCCAACAGTCTGCTCAGAATGGCATACGGCGCACGATGAGATCAAGTTGGTCGTCTTCACGAGAGGGCAGTGGGAGGACGAAGGAGTTAAAAGCATCAAAGATGGCGCAGCAGAAGTTGTATTCATTCGCACAACAATGAAATGGCGAGATTGAGTGAGGGATCAATCGAGGAGACAGTTAAGGTACTCATTCGACAAACACGGCGTTACACGGCAGTCGCGGATGAGGACTTGCTCTAAGTGAATTAGTTTGGGATGATAAGTCAAAGTAGAGGAAGGCGCAAGCAACTAAGTTAATGCCCAATCTCTCCTTCCCTCTCTGTCGGGACTCGTCTGCCTCACCGCACACACCGACTGCGACACAAGTGAAATCGTAAAACAACGTCGACCAACAACCGAGCAGGATTTCGTCATCAAGCAATCTAATTAGATCCCAGATTGCCGAAGCTTCCACCTACAGACGACTGTCGTCGATACCGTCGATCTTGATCTACCGCGTCGTTCGTCGCAGGAGAAAACACCTGCTGTTGCTTGTCTCGTACCTACCTCCCCCCTCCCGGAATCCGACAGGTCTCGGGACTCCCCCGCCAGATAGCGGCGTCAGCGAGCGCGTTGCACCAATCACCGATCACAGAGCCAGCCAGTCCCCCGGGTGGTGCCGACTCAAGACAATGTCGTTCGTTCAGAATAGTCCCTTGGTCACACTGGGTCGAGCATCTATCCAGAGAGCGTTATGGAACCCTCAAGACGTAAGAGTTCTTTCTCCTTTTCCCTTGGATCCTTTGTGTCCTGTGATAAGCGCCTTGGCCAAAAGCAGCCCTGAGACGGCTAAAATGGCCGAGGCTCTTCGGAACAGTATCCGTCCAGTGGCAACAGGAAGGGACCGGGCTTCTCCAAAACAACGCTTGCTTAGGAGCGGATCGGGACCAGTGTCAGTGACTTGGTGACCAATTTTAATCAATTTTAATCCTTCCTGAGCAGGCGAGTAACACGACATTGGCCAACCTGCTCAGTGGAGAAGAAAAGATCAGTCCATTTTTTGCGGGGGTGGAAGAATAATACTTCCTTCAGCCTAAGTTAAAATTCTCCGAACGGACTATGAGAATATCGCCCAGGATTTTCGTGTGGATTCGGGTCAGGGGAGCTCTGGCTGAATCAATCGCTTGTTCGCATTGGCTATATGTGTGAAGAGGATCCGCTCACTGTGGTTTGAAGACTCGAGGCTGGATTGAAATACGCGGCTCAAAAAGAATGAGAACTGGGTAATCAGCGTGGCAGCCAACTGATAGTGTTCACCAACCAAACGATGGCCGGCCCAGAGACAGCAGTCCAGATGAAGAAGCAGATTGTCCGGAGTCACCACAGCACATTATTAAGGGCAAGTTCTCACTGTTCATCTTGCTTGCACTCTTGTGCCTTTTTACGCAGCTGTCAACCGCAGAACATTCAGTGGAGAAGAGGACATTGCCTTCTTAGGACCCCATTTCTTTGATCTCCCTGCTTTTCCAGCTTCGTGGACACAACCATTGATCCCAATCGCCACGGTCCACCCTGAGGCAAACCTTGATCCTGGAGAACCATGGAAAGAGAGCCCATGAATGGTTCCAGGTCGGGAGAAGAAGATTCCTGCGTGTGTTTCTGTGCTTGTTGCTGCTTCTAGCCGTATTCTAACATGTTCTTTCCTGCAGAGCGATGATACCAGACAAGTTGTTCTCATTATGGTGGGCCTGCCGGCGCGTGGGAAGTCGTTGATCGCCGGCAAAGTCAAGCGTTATCTTCGATGGACTTCGGTAAAGGCCGAGGTCTTCAATGTGGGCAAATACCGACGCAACGACAACCCTCACCCGGATGCCAAGTTCTTCGACGTTAACAATGCCGAAGGCGAGAAGGCTAGACGGGCTGCAGCGGAAGCGGCCGTGGCCGACATGCTCAACTGGTTCAAGGATCCCAACAACAAGGTTGCGATTCTCGATGCCACCAACACTACCAAGGCGAGGCGGAAATGGATCCACGAAGCGATTACGGAGGCCAAGTTGCTGCGTGAGTCAGAAGATTGTGCTTTGGTGCCCATAGCCACTCGCTAATCCTTTCCTAGACCTGTTCGTCGAAAGCAAATGTGATGATGAGAATCTGATTATGCACAACATTCTTGAGGTCAAGACAACGTCGCCTGACTATATTGGGTATGCCAGTTCCTCTCCCAGCTTAGACAGAAGCCAGACCTGACAGACAATCTGCACAGCCAAGACCCGGAAGAAGCGGCGCGGGATTTTCGCGACCGAATCAAGAACTATGAACGCGTCTATCAAACGATTGACGAGTCGGAGAAGCATCTGACATATGTCAAGATCACTAACATCGGCCATCAAGTGACAATCAATCAAGTACAAGACTACCTCCAGTCTCGACTTGTGTATTACCTTACCAATCTCCACATCAAGCCACGAAGTATCTGGCTATCGAGACATGGAGAATCCGAATACAACCTGGAAGGCAAGATTGGCGGCGACGCAAACATATCGGAACGTGGTGAACGCTACGCCAGGATGCTTCCCGAGCTCGTGCGGCGCTCCGGCCTGCCCAAAGATAAGCCACTGACCATATGGACATCGACCCTCAAGCGGACCGGCCAGACCTCCAGGTATCTTGAGCAGGAACTGGGCTGGGAGAAACTCGAGTGGAAGGCTCTGGACGAGCTCGACTCCGGCGTGTGCGACGGTATGACCTACGCCGAAATCGCCCGGGATTTCCCAGAGGACTTTCAAGCACGCGACGACGACAAATTCAACTACCGGTACCGCGGTGGCGAGTCCTACCGCGACGTGGTCATTCGGCTAGAGCCGATCATCATGGAATTGGAGCGGAGTGAGAACGTCTTGATCATTACGTATGTGTTGCCACCACCTACTCCTTTTCTGCTGATAATTTCTTTCTTTTGCTAATCATTATCTTGCACTAGTCACCAAGCGGTCGTTCGATGCATCTACGCCTACTTCATGGACATTGACCAATCGCAATCGCCATGGATGGAAGTGCCCCTGCACACGCTGATGAAGCTGACCCCCAAGGCCTATGGTACCGTGGTTGAGAAGTTCAAAGCCGATATCCCAGCCGTATCGACATGGCGGCCACAGGGGAGCACGGCCAAGCATCACGACAGCGTCATCGACGGTCCTGCGCTCCAACTCCCTGGCGAACTGAAAAATGGCACGGCCCCTGTGACTGTTCCTCCTGCTGCTGCTCCTACTCCTACTCCTGCTCCTCAAGCGGCTATCGCCCCTGTTTCTGAAGCTGCTGCCGCTGCTGCTCCTGTTACTGAGGCTGCTATTGCTCCTGTTCCTGAGGCTGCTATTGCTCCTGTTCCTGAAGCTGCTGTTACCCCTGTCCCTGATGCTGCTGATACTACCGCTGCTACTGCGGCAACCACTGCTCCTACTACTACTGCTACTACCACTACTACTGCTGCTGCTGCTACCACCACTGTCACCGCGTCTCAGAGTGATGCCAACAGCACGAGCGAGAGTGTGCGCGAAAAAGGTGTCGTCAACGCGGTGGCTGGTGCTAATCTCCCATTTTTGAAGTTGCAGTAGGTTATTAGTTGGTTCTGTAGCGAGGTTCGAGAACAGCATGAGCGAAAAGTACATAATAATCCCCCTTCTTTCCTTCTCTGCAAGAGTATAAAATCATTCAAGAGGTTCCTTTTTGTGGCATTCTTTTATCTTTGTAATTTGCAAATCGTACTTACGGCCTGGGTATTATACTATATACTACGAGCTATCTTCAGCAACATGACCCCCTCGTGTAACGCCGGGATCTTACCTAAATGTCTGTTTATATTACGCCATCACGCACTCATTAGTTCTTCCGGCTTTTCTTTCTCCTGTTCCTTTTTTTATGTTGTAGCAGCAGTTCATCACGAAGCCGGCGCTCCTCCGCTATAACTGGCAAGGTGCCAACGTTGTAGCCCGCCAGGGCATCATCGTGGAAGCGGCGATTCTCATGCTTGATATGCTTAACAAAATTCCGATCCTTCAGGGTCTTGACATGGCCATAGAGGTAAACAACGTACAAGGCCATCGTTCTCTGCAGCCTGGTGTCATGCGGCGCATCCAGCAGCTTCGAGATCAGGCTGTTGATTAGCGTCGGCAGCGAGGGATAGAAGTCGTTCTCCGAGGTGGACCATGCAAGCTCCGACGTGGGGAAGTACCAGTCGGCGGCCGGGAGGAAGACAGTGCTCGCCATACCATATGGTGGTGGCGGTTGCGGTTGCGGTTGCGGTGCTGGTGAGGCCGCCACCAACGCGGTCGCAAGGTTGGGATCTGGTGGTGGGGATGACGGCGGCGACAACGAAGAGGGTGGAGGTGGAGGGGGGTTCAGCCGTCGTCGTGGGATTTCGGGGTGCCACAGGAGAAAATGAATCAGTGTCTCGCGCGGCTCGGTTGCGTCTGTCCATCCACTATCAAGCATGGCCTCTCTGGCTTGCTCTATATCGGCTACGAGGATGTACAAGGAGAAAACGTCGGTGGGGACTCCGTGGTGCGCCAGGGCGTCTTCGAACCAGACGGTGCATGGAATGCCGGCTTTCTGTAAAATACGGCATGGCTCATATCTTGCGGTGTGGGGCAAGGGCGCATACCTAGCAGGGCGCCGCATGGTGTTGGGGCTTGGTTTCTCCTGGTTGATGAGATGAGATTTAGATGAGATGGAAATTAAATGATGGAAACCCCGCAAAGTTACGACTTATATAATGTCACATGAGTCCTAAATTGGTATAGCGTATCCAACAAGCGTTTGTGTAGAAGTAAATACACGTAATTACACATGTATACGAATTATACGTATACACTAAAATCTCAAGTCCCAGCCAATCACGGGACCGATTGTAGGTAATACCTCCGCAACACTCTCGACGTCCTTGTCGCCGCGACCAGACAAACAGATGACAATATTTTTCTTCTCTCCTTTGTTGCCGTTCTTGTCGTCCTCTTCAGCCAGCTCCTTGGCGAGTTGCATGGCGCCCCAAATGGCGTGGCTGGACTCAAGGGCGGGGATGATGCCCTCGGTCTGGGACAGGGTGCGGAAGCCGATAAGGGCCTCGGCGTCGGTGGCGGAGAGGAAGCGGGCGCGGTTCGAGTCCTTCCAGCTGGACAGCTCGGGCCCGACGCCAGGGTAGTCAAGCCCGGCGGAGACGGAGTGGGTGTCGGAGACCTGGCCGTGCTCATTCTGCAGGATGTAGGTGCGGACGCCATGCAGAACGCCGATGCTGCCGCCTAGCAGCGTGGCCGAGTGGCGGCCTGTGCTGATGCCGTCGCCGGCAGCCTCAACGCCGACCAGCTTCACGCTTGGGTCGTTGGAAAAGGGGTAGAACATGCCAACGGCGTTGGAGCCACCGCCGACACAGGCGACGACTGCGTCTGGCAGCTTACCAATCTGCTCCTTCATCTGCTCTTTCGTTTCCTTGCCGATCACGCTCTGGAAGGTGCGCACGATGGTAGGGAAAGGGTGTGGTCCGATGGCAGAGCCGATGACATAGTGCGTTGTGTCGAGGTCGACGATCCATGCACGCAGCGCTTCGTTGACCGCATCTCGCAGCGTGCGCGAGCCGGCCTCAACGGCGACAACCTTGGCACCTAGCAGCTTGATGCGGAACACGTTCAGGGCCTGCCGCCGCACATCCTCGGCGCCCATGAAGACAGTGCAGGGCATGCCGAACTTGGCGCACACTGTTGCCGTCGCCACACCATGCTGGCCGGCTCCAGTCTCGGCGATAATCCGGGTCTTGCCCAGTCGGCGGGCAATAAGAATCTGTCCGAGAGCATTGTTGATCTTATGCGAGCCAGTGTGGTTCAGGTCTTCACGCTTGAGATAGATGTTCACTCGGCCGCCAGCGGCCGCCTCAGACAGTCGTGGGGCTGGATGTAGTGATGATGGCCGGCCCATGTAGGGGTAGTAAGATCTGTACTCTTCCCAGAACTTGGGGTCGTTGAGTGCCTGAGAAAAGCCATCTTCCAGCTCGGCCAGGCAGTCCATCAGCGACTCAGGTACATACTGGCCGCCAAACTGGCCGAAGCGAGATGGGATGGCGTCTGGATTGGGAGCGCTGCCATTGCTGGCTGCATTGAGAGCATCGAGCTGGTCAGCAAGCCCCGGCTCCGAGGGCACATCGTCGTCTGTGATGACTGAATCCACACTAACGGTCGGGGCTCCGTCTTTGTCTGAAGTGGCGACCGTCAGCGATCGAGGCTGAGGCACCTCAACTGTGCGGCCAGTAATGTGCGAGCAATACTCCTGCACGGCCTTTGCCGCCTGTCCTTGCGGTGCTTTGCCCATCTCGATCACGATCTGGGAGCCGATGACAACGCCCTCTGCGATGGCACCGACGCTCTGGAAGTGCTCGCGGGTGCTGACGCCAAACCCAACAGCAGCGGGAACTCCACCCGAATACTTATGCACCCGTGAGAGCAGTTCTGGCAGCTGTGTGTTGAGGCTGCCTGTGGCGCCGGTGACGCCCATGCGCGAGACAACGTATATGAACGAGTCTGCGATCTTGCACAGCAGCTTCATGCGCTTGTCTGACGTGGCTGGTGCAATCAACGGCACATATGACAGCTTGTACTTGCGGCAGCTTTGCCGGAACTTGACTGCCTCCTCCGGCGGCAGGTCGACCATGATGAAGCCGTTGACACCGGCCTGTTGGCAGTCCCGCAGCATCTTGTCTTCGCCATACCGCAGCAGCGGATTGTAGTAGCCCATGAAGATGATGGGCACCCGCAGCCCGGCCTTGCGAGCTTTGCGGACCTGTTCCAGGGCAATCGTGGTGGTGACTCCGTTAGCGAGAGCAACCGTGTTCGCTTTTTGGATCGTTGGGCCGTCGGCAATCGGGTCGGTAAAGGCGATGCCAACCTCGATGATGTCTGTCCTGGTCAGCGGTCGAGCTCTGGAACCAAAACCCACAAACGATTCAAAACTCACCAACGCCTCCAGCCTGCATGCCCAGCATGATACCAACAGTGTCTTCAATCGTAGGGTATCCGCAGGTGAAGTACGACACAAGAGCTGGCCGCTTCTCTGCCTTGCACCGGGCAAAGGTGTCTCTGATAGCTTGAGACATGGTGACGGAGGTGCAGTTGAATAGAGAGACGGAGAGCCACAAACAAAAGAGAGAGCAGTGACAGAGATACGAATACCGGTACAGCAGCAAGGCAGTCCAACCCCGGATCTTATATGTGCCTGAGCGGTCAAAATTTAGTACTGATGCAAGGGCAACGGTTGGCGGGTCTGAAGTGCGCGGCCCGCGGTTGAGGGGCGAAATAAAAATTTGGGGGCGGTTCGCTCTCTGGAGAATTTAAGGTTGGCTTGGCTCGGATTTAGAGTTAAATGTTAAAACTGTCGGATACCAACTCCGGCGCTAGCTATACATATTCCTCAGATATATCATCGTTGTGCTGTGTCATCCAGGCATGGGCCAGCATCTGTCGGCCACTGCATTATGCGACCTGTGTTGGAATTTTTTTATCTGCTAGAAACTGTCCTCTTTTCCATTGTCGCGGTTGATAATGTTCAACACTGCCTGTGCTTGCCTGGTGTGACAGAAACCAGCATGGTCAGCGTAGAAAGTACAGGACCAGTCCGCAGAAGGAGAAGAAGATAATGACCCCAGCCCAGAAGATCCACTTGTCTTGTCTTGCTCGCCGTTCTACCATCCGGATAGTATCGCCACTCACGCCAAGCGTGTTGGCGACATTGTACAGCTTCTTCTGAGTCCCCTTCAGGATCTCGCGCTGCTGGCCCAGATCGCCCAGTACTGCTCTCCCGCGGTCGAGGAATTCATCCAGCTGCGAGTTGGCTGCCTGGAAGAAATTCTGTTCCCGCAATGCCTGCTCCTCAGCAGTGTAGTTGGTGGCGCCGGCGGTGGCCCGGGCGCTGCCATCCGCAGGCGCAAAGGCACTGTTGCCCTGGCTGGACACGTGGGCGTACGGATTCTCCGGTGTGGGCGCATGGTGTGGGCGGCGGCCGAGCAGCTCGTTGCGGTTGCTGATGTTTATGGCGGCCTCCCGCTCCTTCTTCAGTTCGTCAAACTGCGCCCGGTATGAAGCCAAGTCGGCCTTGAAGTTTTTCAGCCGTTCTTCTGCCTTTTCCTTCTTCTCTGGGTTGGGTTCGCTTCGTGACAGGAACTGGTAATCGTCGATGGTACGGGAGAGCGAGGTGAGCGTGGTGGAGATCTGTCCCTGGAGAGCAGGTGAGGCTGCTGCCGGTGCCTGTGCAAACGCATCGAGATCTTTGCGCAGTGCATTCGACTGCTTGAGTGCTGAATTAAAGATGGTGTTCTGCCCATGTCAGACCCCGCTAGCTCTCGCCCCGGTCATTTATAGACCATGATAATATTAGAGCACCGACCATCGTTTCAGAAGCGCCTTCCACTGACTCCTAGAATGGGCCAAGTAAGTCGAATCAGGACAGTCCCGGACGGGGTCGCTGTCTCCTCATTCCGGGAGAGAAGCAAGCAGGGCCACATAGACCATCTTGGTTCTTATACGAAGTGAACCTCGGACACCATTTCCTCAAGCCCTTGCATATAGGGGAGCGATGTCACGTGAGACCAATGACCTCGTACTCGGTTGGCTTGAGTCTTGGCGCGTCTTGGCGAGCCCATAGCAATGACGTACTATGTGCTGTGTTAACTCAGGTACTGAACTGTTATACATACTCAATGACAAGAAACCTCCGCACCATAGAAAACTGTGAGGCTTTCAGCAATGTGGCTGGAAGAAGCGGCCCGGGTGCAGATGTATGTGTAATTTGATGATTTATAACGAATATACAGCCTACTGACATTCCTCTGGTGGTGATAGATGTATATCATCCCTCAGGATAAATACACAACCGAGTCTTCGACCTGCGTAGACAGCGGTGGTAACAGGATTCATACATTACTGCCTATGTAGTACGTAAAGTGGTATCTCAAGGCACTGCAGCAGCACGGCACCATAGTACACTGCTTGCAACAGCACCAAAACAAAAACAAGACAAAAATCCACAAGACATATCCTCCTTTCCACCGCCGCACGATCTCTATCCGAGGGGAGATTCAAAACAGAAAAAAACATGCGCACTGAGATGCTTTGCGTGTACGGGTGTGCGGTCGGTAAACCAATCTGAACCAATGGACAAAATGACTGAAGCCCCTGGAGTCATTCTCTCGTCGGCTCCCTCCTCTATTTAGGAGGGAACTTGTTCTTCAGTAGCCACCTGCCCAGTCGTTAGTAGTGCACATTTTTTTTCCTGAGTAATGGTAAAACGTACGAGCTGGCAAAATAATCAGCCACGCCAAACGCAGCCACAGCACCGGCAACTGTGCCGGCCAGCTGCCAGTCAAGCTTGCCCTCGGCGTGCTTGCGGTATGCGCCAACGCCAATAGCGACGGTGGCAATGGTCCAGACCAGAGCGTTGCCCACCACGACCGGGTTATCCCTGTTCTCGCTGAGCTTCTGGCCGTCAGCCTTGAGCGTCGCCTTGACTTTCTTTGCCTCCTTGGAAATCGCATCCTTGGCGGACTTGGCCTCCTTCGACACTCTATCCTCGGCGTTGTGGATGGCACGCTTGGCATCGCGTCCTAGATCACTGGCCTCCTTGACCACCTGGTCCACAACCTCGCCCGTTTCTGCCCTGATCGTCTGCACGTGCGACTCGGCGACATCGATCAGGCTGGCCGACTCGGTCGTCGACTCGGACGGTGCTATCGAGGGCACAGGCGGTGCTCGTGCCTCCTCGGGGCTCTGCTTCGGACCCTTGGCCGCGGCTTCAGCGCTGTCTCCATGGTTATCACTTCTGCCCAATCCTGCCAAGGCCCAGTGTGCACTTACTAGCTCATGGTGTAGACTGGTGGGTTGATGCTCGGGGGTGAGGGTCGGCTGCTGAGTGTTGATATTGGAAGATGATATGGACGAGATGGAACTGATGAAACAAGCTGGCTGTTTTCTCAAAGGCGCAACCAGCTAGCTAGTCCATCCTGGTACACGACCACCAGCATTTGACATTTGATCGCCATGGTGACGTCAGGTTAAGCGAATTACATGTGGCTGTGCAGGTGTACTCCAGCCACATTTCTATGCAGTTGGTGCTGTGCTGAAGTCATCATACTCTCCACCATGCAATCTCGTCAGCCCGCAATAGGGCTAGGCAGCTCTAGCGACAAGACTTCGATTGGGTTTGTGATCTGATGAAGCAACTTGATTGGGGGCGAAATCCAGATTTGATTTTAAGCGGCCAAACTCTTATACGTATAAAAATACCAAGTTAAATTGGGAGACTAACGGTTGCTGTCTTTGCATGTATCAGAGCACTCACCTGTGACCCTGCGTTGATCATTTCTGCGTGGTGCTGTGTCTTTTCGGCATAATAAGTTTATAGGGGAATTCTGGTCACAGTCCAGTAAGGGGTTTGGGTTGAATCACCATAATGCTGTGCGACAACGATTCCACACTTGAGCAAGGAGTCTCCTATCCACATAAGACGAGAAGGGCACTTCCAGTACGGTTTGTACGTACTGGACCAAGGGATATCCTGATAAGGGCGTCCAGATGTGTGTCGTCTCATGGAGGAGAGAAAGCTGCCTCAACTGAATAGTCCTTTAACTTGGCTTGTGGTTTACTCCACGGGTTGTCTCTCTGACCTGGATTCGGAATCCACTCATGGGCACTGCCACCCTTGGCCAAGACCATGTCGTTGCTATTGATCTCAACCTATCAAGGTTGGGGCCTCATTCGTGGTAAATCCATGATTTGTTCGTCCTAAACTTGACTTGCAGTTGTGATATTGTTCGATATGTTTATGTTTATATAGCAGGTTGTTACCCGCGCTGCCACCGTTGAATGTCTCTTTCAGCCACCCACTCGAGGCTATTTGTAAGGGTGTACAACCTGGCAGATCAGCATCACAGATTCAAGTATCACAGCAAATGGGAATACCTCTCTATCTCTTTTAAGGGATTCCTAATGTTGTGACATTCCTTGTCTGAGATCGGGGAGCTGACAGGATGACCTTGCTGCACATCTCTGCCTCAGGTGTGGTATTTGACCTCTGGTCGTATCGAGCCCGCCAGCCCTCGCTGGGTCTCAAAAGCAGTTTGTTAGTAAGAGACAACAGCCTCTGTATAGGCCTTGCCATTTATATATATATATATATATATGTAAATGTCGTCGACAGACATCGTGGCCGGCGGCGATAATATATGTCGGCCTATAAAGAAAAAAAAAAATAAGGCCGTCCAGGCACTGTTTCTAGTTGCTCTGCTTGTTTCCATTGGGATTTAGTAGCGCGCGAGCCAGCCGCCGCCGTAAACCATTGGCTGGAGCTGAAACCCGTTGAACCAGTCGCGCTCTAGATGTTCTGCAGACGCTACTGCTGCTGCTGCTGCTGCTGGGGTGTGCGATAGAAAAAGGTCAAGCAGGGAAAAAGCATTCTAAATTATACTTTTTTTGTAGAAAAAATCCTTGGTGGGGGTGTGTCTTGGCATTTCGGAAAAAGTCTTGTACCACAGGAGGCAAATTAATTACACGCGTGTACATTAGAAAAAGAGAGCAGAGAAATGCTTGCTTCTGGAACGAAAAGCGAAATAAACAGGGAAAATAAAGTAGAGATACAAATCAAAATCAAGTTGTTCTTCATGTCAAGGAGATAGATCAACAATAACTGGTGGGTTTGTTCTTATAAACCCTGGCAAACAGTGGTCCCTCAGTACATAGGAGGCGTGTGGTGCATGACACCCCACCCCTGGTTCCACATGGAAATAGTGCAGAAGCTTGAAAATTGATGTGTCCGGGGAAAGCAACAAAGGGTATTACTTAATGGGATGGGGGATGGATGTGATGGACAGATGCTTGCTGCTCTCTCTCCTCATGACGGCTTGTTTTGTTTTTTTGTTTTTTTTTTGACAACGTGGCAGTGGTTAACTTGCTCTACTCACTCCTACCAGCAGCCCATATCCTAGAGAATCCAGGGTGTGCACTTTCCCACCCCCTCCTCCTCCTTCTACTCCTCCCCTTCTCCTTCAACGGATCTCGGAAGACTTGCGTGATGAACAACCGGGGGAAGAAGGCAGGCGCCGCCGCTTCCGTCACTGGGCTTGCTTGCTTGCACATCAATTCCCCTCAAGGGAGTTGTTGCCGTATGTATCGCTTACATGTGGGAGGTGCGGCAAGATGACATATATGCCGCGGCCTTTTGTGTCATTAAAAAAAGAAGGGGGGGAACTAGTTAGTAGCACCAATCGACGTCGTGCAATCAGCCAAAGTGGTGGGTGCTGCCGTATGTAGTAAAATGGCCGGCAGGACGGGGGACGGAACCGGTGCATTGGGGGCTGCTGCAGGGTAAATGCTCTAACATCGAGCCCAATCTCTTTGTTGGAAAAGAAACGAGGATTCTGTTACAGCAGCTGAAGAGAGGAGAAGAAGCATGTAGTAGCAAATCTGCAATGCCCACTCTTCATGGTCAAGAATGTAGAGCGACAGAAACAAGTCAAAGTAAAGCGGCAGAAAGAAGTCACTCCTAGAGCAAAATAAATTAATTAATTCCGAAGCGAAGTAATATATTACCGGCGGTGGGTGGCTGGAAAATAAGCAAAGTTACCGTGTTGATGGACGATGACCCATGAACCGCCATGCGTCGTCTGCGCCCCACCACAAACCTTTTAATCGAAGAGGGTTTCAAAAATCTCGGATTCTTGTCGTATTCCTTGTGACTGGGATGTCTTTCTGTTCTAAGATGGATATGGCAAATCGGTGAGAAATTTTGTGGAGAAGCTTGTTTCTCCCTTGTTGCAAGCCCAGGGACACACAGGTTCGTCGTTGGTTGGCGCACGGGCTGTACGGGTTGGGCAAATAGTGGCGTTGAAAGCGAGCAGCGAGCATCTGTCAGAAAGTCTTTTCTAACTACTCGCTCGCTCACTCACTCACTCCCTGGAGGTCTGGGGGGCCTCAATCAGGGAGGACATGCTGCATCAAATAAGCGAAACGGGCGGCCCTTTGGGCTTCGGTTATGAGGGATCAGTTAATGCGTGTAATATACCTTGGTGTCATTCTTAAAATCGTATGCGCATAAAACTTCGTCCATCCCAAAAATCCTCCTGCAACTACTCCCCCTCCTTGGCACACCACTTTGTTGCTTCACGCTGCCTGCAGGGTATTTTGTTTTACCGGAAAAAAAAGAGGGGAAGCCACCGAACCAACCTCAGCTCATTCAAATGCCCCGAGAAATGAGTTTAGTTTTCTCTGCTCATTCACCCCAGCGGAGTCCTTGCCCCCCCGAAAAAGTTCACGTGTAACCTGTGGCATGTCAGTAAGAATCTGCACGTCGAGGTCGATCTTGTACCAAAGACTTACTCCTCATGGCATCCGTGTAGCCCGAGCCGCCCTTCAAATCCCGCTCGAAGTTTTCTGCAACATCAATAACACGTTTGATATGTGCCATCGACAATGGTTCGTCCTGATGGATAGCAAGAGCTTGAGCAGCCCGAACGAGATTCTTGATCTGTCGTCCATTGACATCACGCCGTGCAAGATCCTTATAGTCGTTCTCCGTCAGCGTTCCCACCTTGATTCCCTCGGTTGCCTTGATTTTGTCCAAGAAAAGTTTCCACACACGGTAGCGAGCCTTGGTGCTGAGTTCATCATATCGAAGAGATAGATGGATTCTGCTGACAAACGCTTCGTCAAAGGTTTCTACTCGGTTAGTGGTTAAGAAGAGGATGCCTTGAAAGTATTCGAGCAGCCGTAGAAAGATGCTGACCAGTGCATTTCTGTGGATGCTCTGAACCGAGCGCTTCTCCAGGAACACATCCGCCTCGTCGAGCAGCAAAATTGCGCCCCAGGAGTGGGCAATGTCCAGAATGGTCTGCAGCTCCTTCTCCAAACTGCGAGGGTCGGTACCGAGATCGCCAGCGCTGACCATGTACAGTGGGCATTTCAGGAGGTCGGCAATACCCTCAGCCGTCAACGTCTTCCCAGTGCCGGGTGGTCCATGTAGAACGCAGCAGAGACCACGCCCTTTGCCTGAAATAATGTCGTCAATGCTCTTGGACGGATGGAAGGTGTGAGAGGATACCAGGGCTTTGACAATCGACTTCTGGCTCTCGGGCAATACCAGTGAATCAAAAGCATCTTCGTTGAATTTGACGTCAGATATCCCCGAGACTGTAAATTCGAGCCATAGTTTCTCGTTGAATGAAAATCCAAGCACAACTGGAGAGGCAATCAAAAGTTCCTCCTCAGAAAAAGTATGACTCGAGTCTTCCTCACTTTCCAGTTGGTCTTTCTGTGAATTCGCAGTTTCCTTGTCTTGCGAGTTAACCTCAACGAGATCAGGCCGACCTTCCAGATATTTGACCAATCTGAATCTTCGTCGGAGAGGGGGACTGTCTTCAGAAGATGAAGGGGTATAGTGATGACCATCTGCCTCTTCGCTGCTGCTATCACCACCATAGTCGCAGCCGTCATCATCTTCATCGCTATTCTCTCTGCCCTCATCATCTAGCTCTTTAGGCCCGACCGAGGCGGCGTGATAGTTGGGATTGATCCGTCTGTGGATGGCTGGATCACACATGATACGGCCATCAATGTTAATCTTGAGGACTTGTCGCTTCTTCTTCATAAAGGCCATACCCTTGTGGTACTTGTAATGAACCCCTTTCATCGCAACAAACTTCTTGCCACGCTCGATCAATTCTGATTTGACCCGTGGTGCTTCCTTGTGAAACTGTATTGGAAAGCATTCCAGGGAGGAGATCTTGCGCACGCCTTGGAATGATGAGATCTGGACGGACATACTTCCCAGACCAAAAGACTTGCCGTCATATTCAAGGTACTTTCCCTCAATCTCATACCAGGTGCCTTTCATGAAATGATGGCGCTTGGTAGCAAAGTCGACCTTGAAGGCACGGGGGTGGTCCTGATCGCCATATGTCGTCGTGTAGGCAATCAAGTTTGGTTTGAACAGTGCCCATAAGAGGTCAAAGGTGATTAGCCCGTTTTCGAGCATGGGGCGAAGAGTCTTCCTCGTCTCGGCGTAATCCTTGTCGAGATAGTTCACCAGTACTCCAAGATGCAGAGCCTTGGTAGCTGCAGATTTGCGCTCCTTCTTGCTGATCTTTTCATCCTTTGACTTTTCTCGGCACCGGTACATGAATTCACGTGTTTCTTCAAGGTAGAGGAAGAGCGTGTTGGGGTCGATGCTGGGTGTGTCTTGAATAAGGCCAATGCCTTTGACGCCAACCATAATATGCTGCAGAGCCTCCTTCAAGGTCTTTGACTTGATGTCCACCAACGTTTCCTGATACTTGTGTTCCCAATCGAACCTCCTGCGCACTGTAAAGATATATTGATCCCACTTGTCGCTGCCTTGGTCAGCCACGGTCTCGGTAAGTTTGTAGTCGTGGAGTGTTGCATCCCATAGCTGGTCAACCCGCTTGTAGGCCACGGTTGATGCCCTTTTCTTCTTCTTCGTCTTCTTGTCGGCTTTCGGGGTCGTCTTTTTCTTCTGCTCAGGGACATTAGGCGCACTGCAAGTCTCTCCCAAATTTCTCTCGTGACTTGCCGATTCAGGGCTGAGCAGATCGCGAGGATGCGACAGGTCTTCTTCCTCTTCCTGTTGGGCCTGAGCCTGCCGCATAGTCTTGATTTGAGCTTGCAGCAATTGAAGCTGCATCTGGAGCATGTCCAAGCCATCTTGTCTCTGCATTTTCCTCAGAGAGAGCAATTTGGCCGTTTGTGACTTGGAGTTCAACACTTGCTCTGCTTCTGTATCGGCTTCTTCATCGTCATCAGACTCGTTGTCAAGGGCCATTAATTCCCGTTGGAGATCCTTGATCTTGGACTCCACCAGGGCTTTTCTGTGCTTCTTGACCGCCGGAAGAATGGCCGAGTCTTTCTCTGAGGATGACGGGTCCATATCGTGGCATTCTGGCTCTGAATCTGAAGAATCCGAGCTGGTAGAAGAGCCATCGGACTGGCTCCTTGCGTTTGTCTTTGCTTTCCTTCTAGATTTTGGTGAAGAGTCCTTGGAGGGGAGGTGAATTTTGCGGCCAGATTGAGTGACGGAATCGTCCACTGTCCTTGCAGGCATGCTGGGACCAGTGACAGTCACAGGGTCTCCGATGACACCGCCGATTTTGAATGGGGTTGGCTGGGGAGTACCCTGTTCCATTCCAGATTGGTGGCTTTTAGTTCCACTCACAATGCGTGCGTGCTGGAGAGGAAACAGCAGATCTGCAGGGAGAGAAATGGGGGGAGCAGCATAGAATTAAGGCGAGAGCGTCCTGACAAAGACAAAAAGGGGGGAGGGGAGGGGGCCAAAGGGCAGACAAAGCAAGGTCTGACAACTGATACCAGTGGGGATTACCATAGGCAATAAGTCCAAAGTGAGACCAAAAGGCTGTTGCCGCGACAGGGTCAAGATGGTGTCTGGCTTGGGATGTCGAATTACATTGCACTCAGGTAGGAAGTTCAGTAAGTAAGAGGAAGGGGGTGCAATTGGGCAAGGAGGTGCTTCTTAAGCAGGGTCTTCCAGGCCTGTGCCAGTGTAAATGAGAGCAGGACCGGTAGACTACAACACACACGCCACACCGTAGTGCAAGGTCCTTCGGTTTTCTGGCCCCCCCTGGTATGAAGTGAACGTATGGGAGTGGCCGAATACACTTTAGAGGCTCTGATAACCCGAAATTCAACAAGTGGAGAAAGAGCGCGGTGGAGTCTCGGAAACAAAGCCGCCTCCTGCTGTGGCCAATCACCGGAGAGCATATGCACTCTACTGCAATGTGGCTGCAGCCATTTCGCCAAGCCAGCAAGTGCTATGGCTGAAAATCGTTTGATGGGCTGGAGGGAACGTCTCATCAGAGCAAGCTCAAATAGTATCATTTCGCCCCTTCGTCGCTCCCTCCCTGGTCCAGGATCCGGCCAGACGGTCGAGCTGTTGGCGTGAGGGCTTTTGAGCCCAAAAAAAAGGCGCCCTGGAGGAAAATGCCACAGGCCGAATCAGTGCCACTGACTTTTCCTGTGGTGCTTACAGGGAATGGTAGCGTTTATTAGTCCCTGCTCGCTTACGGGCTAGAAACCATTTTCTTTTGCTTGCTTTTACACGGCACGGCACTTATTTTCGCCACCACCTCTCGGCTTTGGGGCCTTTCGCGCGCGTCATGTGCACACCGTGTCCTCCCAGCTGGCCCCCAGCTTCCCTCACATGCCGTGTGGCCAACGAGTGTGTTGGAGACCAGCAACAAAGGCGAGGATGGGAAACTGTCGAGTCGAGACCCCCCCCCCGCGATGAGAATGACGAGTGGAGGAAGATCACGCCTTGTTTAGTGCCCACGGCCGCCACACCACGTTCCGTCCCCGAATTTCCTGGCCGCCTAATAGGGCAAATGGAGGACCCCCGCCGCAGCCTTGAAACGAGGGGATTGGCTGAATATCTTGAGTATCGGGTTCAACGGCTGATCACCGACTGATAGTCCGTGCACCTTCCCCATTAGTTGCTGTCTCCAAGATCGGGGATTTGATGATTTGATACTAAAAATTGTTCCAGAAACTGGATCAGGCAGCCCAAGCCGAATGGGAGCTAGATCTGTCCAAGTTTTGACAGGCAGGTGAGGTATATTTAAAGGATGTGTCCAGCTGATTGTGAATTCTCAGCATGAAGCAGCTGGACATGTGTGCTGGAGGTCGCTGAGCAAGTGCTGCTGCTGCGTCTTTAATGACTTCTAGCGGCAGGTGCTGACATAACCTTAGCTTGGGTGGCTCTTTCCTCATATAGGGCCGACTAGGCTCAATTGGTCCTCAGCTATGGCACTGCACCTGCACCATGCCCAACATAGGCCCGCTTTCACCAACTGGGAAAGGTCGAATTAACCAAAATTGAGTGCTCACCTCAAACTATGCAAGGAAGGAGTGGGTCTCTGTGCCTGCCTACTGCACAAGGCCTCAAACTATACAGTATGATGCAACGTGGCCTCGGGTTCGAGCTGTACTTTTTTTTTCGCGCCAGAAACTGAGCGAGCAGAGAGCCGGTTATGTGCTCCGCGCTCCGTGGAAGTAGGGTAACAAGGAGCGTCAATCACACGACAGCCACCTTAACTTTCGGGGAATTCAATCAGATGACCCTTGATGAACGAGTGGGGAGTGGGGAGTGGGGGGAGGCGGAGGAGGAGGAGGAGGAGGAGGAGGAGGGGCCCAATGTCGATGCGGTCCTCTGCTTCCACAGAGGTACGGCGCAGCATGTATCCTGTTGCCATGGCTGTCATCACGGGATCTGTCATGGAACGGCGGGTCACTCTCTCGTATTCTCGAATCTTAAACGCGGGCTACCAACGACGGGAGAGGACCTCCCCGTGTGCCCTGCAGAGATCCATCGGCTAAGCTAGCCACCAGCCTCCAGCTTTACACCGCCTGCCTGCCGCTAATTACTAAGAATTAGGATCCACACACACGCTACGTCGACGTCGATGTGTGCTACTAATAGCTTCTGCCCTGAAACGTGTCAGCCATGCAGACTCGTTGTACACTTCGTACCGGACAGGCTCAGTGCATAGTGCATAAGTACTTCTGCCGAATTCCTATTCCTCTTGTTGGTCCTCGCAACGAGTCAGGTGGGTGGGCACGACAAAGAGGGTGTGTGCACAAGGGGGGCGAAAGAAGTGCGTGGTCAACGGTGACGCGCGCAGTCAGCACTCTTCTTGGTGCCCACCACCGAAACGACGGTGCTGCAACATTCTGCAACATTCTGCAGCATTCTGTCAATGCCTAGCAGGGTGTGAGCCTGGCCTCGCCGATATCGCCGCATCTCTCCTGGTTGTCAGCTGCAGTGATGGCGCGGTAAGTAATTACAGTGTAAATTGATATCGATCGCACCTTCTTTTTCTCAGCTGAACGTACGTGTATCTTTGCCGAACCCGATTCCTAAATAGAGTTGGCCAAGCACGCCAAGCATTCGGATTTTAGTTACTCCGGAGTCCGGATCTGCTCCTCCAATTTTTATATGCAGGGTCAGTACATAAATCTGCTGACTTCCGGCTCACTCGGCATTACGTTCTATATGATCTGTTATCAATCATACAACAACCTTAACACCCTTTCCACCCATCGCTGCTGCTCTAACATTCAACTTCATTTGTCTCCTGTCATAGTCCTCGCCCTTTCGCACTTTCTTCCTGGTTTCATCGCATTACTAAGCAGTACCCCGCGGGAGTCATAACCGAGGCAAAAATGGCCTCATTATTAATGCGAACGCGTGGAATCCTGAAAATCGCTTAGATAGCCGTCGCAAACAAAAGGTGAAGGTTTCCTCGTCTTTGGCCTCCCTCCTATAAGTAGTTCCTGAAACAGCCAACCAGTTTCCCCCCCCTCTCCCCCTCTCCCCCTCTCTTTTCCTCCTTCGCTGTCTCTCACCCTACAGCACTACACAGTACCACACAGCACTACATCACGACGAGTCAGCAAACATGGCATCTCCAATCGTTAACAAGGCTTTCATTTTCAAACAACCACCGCATGGTTGGCCCGTACCAGGCCAGGACATCGCAGTTGAAGACATTGGCTTCGACCTGGCCGCTCCCCCACCCAAGAATGGCTTCACGACGAAGAACCTGTACGCATCCTTCGACCCTTCTCAACGCGGGCGAATGCGTGACGCCCGAGTGGCATCTTACTCAGCCGCCTTTGAACCGGGCAAGCCCGTCATCTCGGCCACCGTTATCGGCAAGGTCTTGAAATCCGACACGCCGCGGGTCAAGGAGGGTCAGATTGTCGCCCTGCTTAGCGCTTACATCCAGTCGTACACTGCGGTCGAGGAGTCGCGCGTTGCCCACACTAACATCATTGAGGAAAAACCCGGTGTGCCCCTGAGCGCCTACATCGGGCCCCTGGGCATGACCGGCCTGACCGCGTACGGCTCGCTGCATGAGATTGTCAAGCCGCAAAAGGGTGAAATCATCCTGGTATCTGCCGCCGCGGGCGCCGTCGGCCAGATGGTGGGCCAGATCGCCTTGCGCGAGGGCTTGCATGTGATTGGCAGCGTCGGCGATGACAAGAAGGTCGACTTCGTCACCAAGGAGCTGGGCTTCCACTCGGCCTTCAACTACAAGAAGGAGAACCCGCGTGACGCGCTCAAGCGCCTTGCGCCCGACGGGATTGACATCTTTTACGACAATGTTGGTGGCGAGCTGCTTGATATCGCCTTGGACAATCTCAAACTGTTTGGCCGCATTGTGGCGTGTGGTGCGATTAGTCAGTACAACATCAAGAGCGTCGACGAGGCTTATGGGGTCAAGAATACCAGTCAGTTGGTCAGGAAGAGGATCAAGTGGCAGGGCTTCTTGGTCTATGACCCAAACGTCGCCCAGTGGGAGAAGGAGAGAGATAGAAACGTTAGCGCCTGGATTGCAGACGGCAGTTTCAAGTCGGTTGAATATGTCACTGACGGCATTGACAACGCAGTCGACGGCTTCTTGGCAATGCTCAGGGGTGATAATCTGGGCAAAAGCGTACTCAAGATTCAGGACCCGTGAGTTTGTTAATGGCCTTTTCCTGGGCTGTTATCACCCCCCTGCGGAGGTCTTGTCATGATCACACATACACACACACACACACACACACACACACACACACACACCTCCTCCTGCTCCTCGACGATTCCCGGACGAATTGTGAGTCTAACAAATGCCCAATGCAGTTTCTCTTGCAAGCTGTGAATTTCATAATTTCTAGCAGAGCTTATATGTACATTCGCTGTATGTAAGGGTATCATATGCAATAAGAACAAGCAATCACCCCCCCTAGGCAAAGAGCATGCTTTGTAGCCCTCGCCGTATGGTACAAAAATCAGCAGGAAAGAAATTCAAACTGAGCCGAGTTGAGTCAGATCTGATCGCAATTTGACAAAAAAGAGAGACTGCTTCCTTGTTGCTAGCCCATGGCTCCTTCAGCCCACCTTGCCAGCGCTCGCATCATCATCAGCTGCGCTACGGGTTGAAGGACCGACTCCTCCATCTGGCCCACCCAAGCCCACTATGCTCGCTGCATTGATGCTGTACAGCGCTTGCTGGGGCAGGTTTGTGATGATGTTTTGTAGTTTTTGTATTTCCATCTGCTGCCAGTGAATGATATCGTCCTTTTGCGCAAGTAAAGTCCGTAGCGCTTTGACGACAGAGTGCGCTTCAATCTCACTAACAACAGAATGCTCCGTCAGGAAGCCTTCCTCGCCCTCTTCGTCCTCTGTCGCATGTGGTGTAGGCAAGCGCTTTCGCTTGTGGGTTGCTGTCGTTGGAGCAACAATGGCATCGCGTACCGACACTGATGGTGTGTGTACAGCCACCTCTCCCAAATGGCGCCTGCGCTTATGTTCCTCTAGATTTTCTCTTCTCGTAAAACCCCTTCCATTGCTTCGATTGCAGTTTGTAAATGGACAGAACAAAACGGGCTTGCTCGACAGGTGCATTTGATGCACTTCTCGCTGATGCCTCAACAATCCTCCAGAATATGTGAAGCCGAGGCTAAGTTCACACCCAGGTTCACGGCACTTGTAAGGACGTTCGTGTCGGTCCATGTGCTTATTGTATTCGCATCGCCGTTTGAAGGTCTCCTGCGGCTTCTTGCTTTGACAATCCGGGTGGTTGCAGACGATCTCATTGGCAGCATTTCGAGGAGGAGATCTATTCGGGCGGGCGCTTGAGGCGGCAGATGTTTGAGGAGCGGACGAGCGCGGCGCCAGGGGGGCCAGCATACTCGAAGGCTTCGACTCTGATGTTGGAGGAGACTTCATATCTGTGCGCATAGTTTCCGCCATATCTGCTGAAGTGGAAGGTGATGATATTGAATGCAGAATTTGCAGAATTAGAGTCATTCCATAGGCAGAGGTGCGTTGGTGGCTGGACTGGCGGCTATACTGATGAAAGAACAAGGTCGTCAACGACCAAAAGGAAGGTCAGTATGATACTGGAAGTATAAAAGGTTGATACTCGTCGAGGATTCGCCTGGTGTAAGACTCATAATAGGGTTTACTACTGCCATCTCAGGAGAATTGGGGCGCGTGATGTACTCCAGCCAGTGATTGCAATGCTCAGATCGGGTCCGGGAGCAAAGGTCTCTAGGCAGAAGTTAGCCAGTCGTTATCCGGGCAGGCACGAGCTGTAACCAAAAATAATTTAAATGGCAGCCTGGTAGGGGCGATCATGTGACAAGGCCGTGGACCTGATGGGTGGCCTCCCGGGCATTACCAACCACACAGCCGGTCGTCGTCACCTTTGGGCTGAATAAGCAGGTCAGCTGCGCCAATAATTGGATTTAATGCTCCAGACACGAGTCTTTTATGGCGCAGCGCAGCTGTCCTGAAGAAGGTGTTCTCTTTGAAGTGGCGGAAGTCTGATTGATGAGGTGGCGAAAGAAGCAACGCCACACCACGAACGACCCTCCAGGACACTCCAGGTTATCCAGGACACTCCAGATGATGTCAGACGTTCGGAGGCTCCTGAGACTTGGTATCAGTGATGATCGGCCAGTGCTTATATGATTACCAGTGAAACGGCACGACGTCTTGAAACGCGTGTCAAATATGCACAAGATCCTGGATGACTACAGGCCGATCAATGATGTGCTCTGCCACCCACAGTGCATGGCAAGCGTCAGATCATGATGCGACTCGCTCAGGATGGCTCGCTTATGGTACAAGGAGTTCTTCCCCCATACCAATGCTCCACCTGTGAGGCGAATTCAGCAGCGAGGGAATGTCCCAGCAGCCTATGAGTATCGATCACCATCAGACAGAGCCAAGGCGATGAGCCTCATTTGCCAGGATGTCGTGTTGATACAAGCAAGTAACACAGCATCGTTTCAAAAGATTTGATGATAGGACAAGAACTTGGTGATCATTTAATCAAATTGTTTCCAAGGTTTGGGTTTTGTCACGTTAATTAATATATTGGTTGTTCAGCTTTACGGTGGGCCAGGAAGGACCACGTGGCACTCTCTGAGCTCTGAGAGATTTATGAGTCAAAGAAAAGGGCTGTACTCGCAGGAGCTGACATTTGTAGGGTATCAATGAATATTGCACAATGTGTACACTCTTGATTCGGTCAGGAAAGAGCAACAGAATAAGTTTTTGCAAGCACTCCTAAAACATGTGTACTTAAAAAATCAAGACGGCTTGCATTACCAAACATCCATCTCACGCCATCCCACGAGCTCCTTCACACATGTGCAGCCTGTATAATTTGCTGGACACGAGGGTAAACCTGTACAAGCTTGTTCCAAAACTCAGGGTGGTCAGTGGCTGCAACCTGGGGGTCCCATGCCATGGCAACAAAGGTGGTATCAATCCCAGACAAGATTGGTGCAGTGAAGATCTGGCACACTTGCATACCAATGAGAAAGGCATATGCCATTATCAAGGGTGTGAACTTGTTGCCAGTGTTGTATGCAGGGTCGGTGAACTGAAGATAGAGGTAGGTAAGCAAAGCACAGATGTACGCCACAAACAAGCTACCCATGGTCAAAACAGGACCAACCAGGCAGTCATTGACAAGCGCATCGATGCCACGATCCTTCATCATCGTCCATGTGTCCTTGGCTGCTGCAAAGTATGCCTTTCCATACAGGGCAATATGAGAGAAGGCGTATCGGTTGATGAACTGCACCGCCCAGTCGAGTAGGCCAAGAAGACAGCCCAGGATGCAAAAGCAAATCGTGCCTATAATATTGTCGTCGGCTGCCTGCTGTTGTTGGGCAATGCTGCAGATTTGTCGAAGCAAATTGATGAAAGCGACGATCAGACTTCCCAGGGAGACGGAGCCAAAACTGTACGTGATCGCTCTGCGGAAGGCACCAAACGAAGAGCCTTTGGGAATGCCACCAGGTTTGCCTGCACAGAAGTACCATGATCCATACACACCAGCAACACTAGTGTAGATGGTGTTCTTGATCCATTCGCTTATCCAGTAGCCGGCAAATGTCACAAATGCAACCAAGCCAGCCACAATGGCACTAGAACAGCCGCCGTCATTGCATGCAGGATTCGAGTTCTCGCCATAGCCGCTAGGCATGTAGGCAGTGTAGATGCCTACCACTGTGGCTGAGAGCCAGGCTGCAAAGGCAAGGCTTGCAACCCCTCCAATAAAGCTGATAAAGAACACATGCACGCGGGGCAGGCGAGCGACATCCATGATTTGCTGCAGCATGACCACGGCAAATGGGATTCTCGGGATCCAGCTGATGAAGCAGATGACTGAGAAGATGCCAAAAATAGCAAAGACTATGCCTGCACTCCAATTCTTCTTATACAGGTAGTAAACAGCCGTGCCAATTGCCAGGGCGCAGTTCAAGATGCCTGTTATCCAGACAAACTGCTTGGTGAAGGCTCGAGCAGCCAGGAAGTAGCCCCAAGAGAATGCAAAGGCAACGGCCAACACGAATCCTGCGAGAATGAGCGTATTGGAGTTGAGAGAGAAGTCGTTTGCATTATTGTAAATGCCGGTTCCTTGGTAAAAGCGAGTATAGCGGTATATGGACAAGCCGCTGACGGCAACAAACCCACAGAAGACTGCAATCAACTTTGATAATGTCAGTATTGGTACAAGACTTGGAAGCTCACCTCAGAGATGGGGTCAGGGATGGGGCAAGGCTGAACTGACCAGAAGACCGGCCCAGATATCGTTCCATTTTGGTTTTTGAATCTTGAAGGTGTCCTGGAAGTTTTGCTTGTCATCCTGGGGTGGATTGAAGCTCTGTCCATAGGTCGGTGGCTGGTAGTTGTATTTCCCTTCGGCAGACGGGTCTTGTTGGTAGCCTTGTGGCTGAGGAGCTGCTTGCGGAGGAGGATAGCCTTGGTAGCCTTGGGGAGGGCCTGGAGGAGCCTGGTACTGTTGTTGATAGCCGTTTTGGTTGCTGTTGTAATAGTCTGCAGCTTGTCCGCCCGGGTGCGACATGATGGAATATGGTTAAGTATGCGACGATGCAAATCGATGGCGCTTTTGACGATAACGGAGAGCAGTAGAGGGGAGACAACCAGCGCGGGGCCGATGACACACGCGTGGAACAAAATACAGCGCGCGGAAGGAGTGACCAAGTCGAAGTTGGAAGGAGCGACCAAGTCAAAGTTGAAGGAGCGACCAAGTCAAAGGCGATGTCGAGGTCGAGGTGGAAGGAGCGACGGAGACAAGGCGCACAGAGACAAGGCGCACACAGAGACTTGCGGCACAACAGACCTTGGCGATCTGGGCACTGGGCAGATTGCTACCAGGATCTTCCACTGTCAACCCTGCTATCCATGGCACTTTGTTGTTTTGGCAACAGACTTCCAAGCTGAGAGTGGCTGAATCCGGCACCACATTCACTGATTCACTCGCCTCAGTGGTTGACACGTCCTCAACTGTCGCTAAAAGCCCCACTGATCGTTCGCTAAACCGACCCACCAATCGCGCCTCGATCGCGCTTTCCCTACGTAATTAATTATTCTGGGCAACAACGCATTTGGTGATCACCTAAGTTAATACCCTTCCTCTTCCTCCTCATCCATCACCCCTCCTCGCTGTCTTTAAAGCTCAAGACTTCTATACCTGGGCCTATAACCAGCTGGACATCTTCTTTACTTCCATCGTTCTATCAGGCAGAATAGATCCACATCTTAACGCTTACCCCTGAAAACTGAAAATGCTAACCTAATCATAAATCCATATCTCTGGCGCCGTTAGAGTTCTCGTTCCTCAGAGTCGGGTAGGTTAGAGTTGTGGTTGATATAAAGAGGCCATGACGCTTCTGTCGCGACTACAGTCTCTAGCTCTAGCTGGCTTCCTGCTGTCCTTCTTACCCTTATCAGTGGCAGCACTCTACTTCAACTACGTTTTCCTTGCTCTCGATCTTAGACTTAGCCTTCGAGGGCGGTTGCGGCGAAATCAGGGATTCCAGCGCCATAATGTTCTGATTACCGGAGTCGAAACCCCCCATGGACTCCATCTGGCACGGGCATTCTACTCTACAGGCCACAACGTGACAGGAGTGGCCGCTCGGCATGGACTGCTGCCCTCACATGCTCGCTTCTCGGCCAAGCTCTCGAGATTCTACCAACTAAAGCATGCCCTGGTGGACGAGTCTGCCACGGAATCTACCAAAGAGATTCTCCGCATTGTTCAGCACGAGAACATTGACCTGTGGATCGACTGCTCACAACCAAGGCACAGCTCATACCTAAGACACGCAAAGGCCGTTGTGGAGAGGAGGTCGAGGTGCTTGGTTTTCTTTCCTTCGGACAAGCACACGGACATTTTCGCCAGCCCCGATGCCTTTCTTGACTATGCGCATAGTTGTGGTTTGCCTAGCCTCGACAGCTTCCGAGTTGGCAGCCGGGCAGAGATTCACAACGTGCTCAACACTTCGCAAGGCAAAAAGCGATATAAGCTGACCGCTCCAGACGGTACTGGGATAAAACCAGTTCTTCCCCGTCGCACACTCAGCCAGACCTACCATGTGATATCCAAGGCCAAGGTCCAAAAGGACACCCCTTGGCAGCTGAAGCAATATGTTGGGGGACAGGAACGGTACACAACGGTTGGCATTGTGGCCAGGGGCCATCTGAAGGCATTCGCAGCCAGCCCGCTCCCTGCCCCCAAGCATCTCCGGCCCCTGCCACCACGATCAGCGACAATCAAGGCACTTCGAAGCTATGTGGAAGCTCTGTGTAGGAGTCTTGGCGATGACTTTACCGGGCATATCATCATTGATTTTGTCACAGATGAAGCCTCATCTCTCACGGGGGTGGAGAAGCTCCATTTCTCTGTGGATGGCCGTCTTGAACCAGATGCCTCTCTGCTTCTTTTCCAGGGGCTGCAAGGTTATTCGGTTTTAACGCGGGCATATCTCGCCACTGTGGCATCTGTCTCCAATAGTACCGTCTCGGAAAGGACGTCACATCATGAAGAAGATGACAACACTATCACTAACACCAACGAAGATCCAATAAACGTGGGAACTAGCAGAGTCATCTACTCGCTGGGCTACGACTTCAGTCAGCTGGCAATATTACCTGTCCAGAAGTTTCTGGGCTTCCAGATTGGCCTTATCCAGCTCTTTACCAGACTGGCCGCGCTTGCTAGCCACTTTCTGGTCGGCCAGGAATATGTCTACCTTTTTAGCGACCCCCTGCCTTTCTGGTGGCTCTACCAGGTCTATCTTCCATGCACCCTCGTTCAGTCAGCACTGCAACTGGGCAGCCAGCGGAACGCATCGAGGCTACAGGCCTTGATGACATAGATCAGAATGACATCATCACTCTAGTTCGCGAGATAATCAGCAATCCGGTCGAAACTTCCGAGGCAGCGGCCTGGGATACTTTCTCTTCTCCTGATTCTTAAACTAAGCATATCTTGCCATCTCATCTAAGCATTCTATCTATCCTTGCCCAATCGATTCCTCAACTCATGGCTCTCACCTCTCTCGATGGTATCGTCGACAGTTACAGTCTCATCTATCTCATCGACGTCGATCGGCGTCATCCTACCACTGTCACCGCTCCCACCCTCTTCATACGCTCCGCCAACGCTCTCCATGACGAAGGCCCCCGCTGTGGGTGCATCAAGGACTCGCAACTCATCGGGTCTAAACCATTTTGGCATGACGAATGATCTGAATGGTATGCTGAGAATGATAATGACTGGGAATCCGATCGCAGCAATCGTCTGAGTGATAGCAAAAGTGCCACCGAAAATGATCAATTCCAGGGCTACGAAGGCCCAGATACTTGAGCGTCTCTCGATTCGCGCTAGTGGATCGGACTTTTCAGTCAATTCCTTGTCCTGAAGGAGGAAGAGAAGCTTTAGCGTGATGCCGTTTCCCTGCAAGGCCTGCACGCCCATGACGAAAAAGAGTCCGGCTAGAACACCCTGCGGGACGAGGTGCAGTACATCCAAAAGCGGGCCCGTCATGGTAACAAGGAAGAGAAGGCCTTGAGCGAGGTTGCTGAGCCGCTGCTCAACCACATGGTCGACCACGCGTATAGTCTTTGCGGACTTCTCCCCAGGCTCGATAACTTGCTTTGTCACACAAAGTGATTGTGTGTGGAAGGGTGCTTGTGGGATGAGCCCATTGGGGAAAGGAAGGCCGAGAATTCCTGTGATACCGGTGCTGATCCCAAGCAGAAAAATATCTAGACGAAAAGAGTTAGTTGGCAAGCTGAGCTGGGGAACCAAAGGGGCAGGTTTGTCCACGCACCCCAATGGAAGCCTGGCGGCTTGCGAAGTGGAAACTCGGTTCCTTGCGCGATGAGAGACGATACATTGTGGTCGAACCAAAACAAAATGGTCAACAGCAATGCGAACGGTATAGCAAGGAAGACTTCACCAACGCCAACGTTGCCAAGATCGACAACCCAATTGCGATCCGCTGTGGGAGAGAAGGCTTTGGAGGTTGGAAGGGTCTCCAGATGGACGCTGCGCATGTGGCCGATGTGCACGAAGCCTGTGAAAAAGACAATGGTCAAGGGCGTACCATAATCCTCAATGAAGAGACGCACGTGCCGGTGAAAGAGCTTCGAATGGCCAATGACACCGCACAGGAAGGCAACTCCCAGCACGAGAAGGGCGAGCATGATCTGCAGGTAGGCCGATGTCGGACCAGCGAACCCCCACTGGCGGGTCAGGACTTGGATGCCCTTTTGCAGGTAAATGAAAGCCACGTAAAAGCCAAAGGTGTCACAGGAAAACCGGGTGACATATGTGAGGGCGTTGCTGGAGTTGGTGATGGCGAGAATCCAATGCATGACCAAGGACCAGAGTCCGACCCAGCCCATGAAGGCGAAGAAGTTGTATCCATGGGGAACGACAATGTCGTACACCGTGTATGAGAAGACGGTAATAGGCCCGGTAACGCCGACTATGACGAGTGGCTGCGCTGCGAAAAGACTGAAGATGACACAGGCTATGACCGAGGAGAGCAGGACTTCGTTGACGCCAAAGGAGTTGTGTGTCTTGATGAGAGTCAGAACAGGGGCTGTGTGTGTGTGTGTGTGTGTGTGTGTGTGTGTGTTCATACAGGAAAAGAAATGCGCAGTAGGGCATGGAATCATCCACTGCGAGAGGGACATACTTTTGAAAACATATCGAGGGAAAAGGCAAGCGCAGGCAATATGCTGCTATCGAGTCAGCATGTATATATGTATCTCGTCACCCTCACCCCGCGGTAGTCGAGACAGCGGTTGATAGATAGCATCTGCAAGAGGAACGGGAGGATGAGAGGAAGATCAAACGACGGGGATCAAATGAACACTCGTTGGTCATGTCATAGAAAAGGAAAGATGCTCGCGCCGCATACTTTGCAAAATACATATACTAATAACATTCGGAGTTAGTCTCCTTAGGTGTAAGATGAGTATGGGACAGGGAGAGAGAGACAGAGGGAGGGAGGGTGTCGTGTTGTGTTGGGCTTCCGTACCACAGTAGCCGGGATGACACGATAATCCCAAGCATCGCGCCAATCAGACCAGTAAAATGGCGCTCTCCTCTTGATATCGTCTGCCATGCCCTTGAACCATCTTACTTTCCACCATCTTGGAGTCCTTCTTCTCATCTGGGAGGCGGTGGAGGAGGAAGAGGAGTGCGATCTCTGCATATGCACTGCCGCCGCCGCCGACGGCGCAATGGGCTCGACTTCCTCGGCGGTGGGCCGCTGCTGCTGCTGATGAGAGTGGCTGGAGCCAAACGAGGGACGCCGTCGTCGGTGATCCCATGGCTTCTTCTTCTGCTGCTGGTGCTGCTGCTGCTGCTGCAGCGGCGGCGGCGAGCGTATAGCTCTTTGGCTTGTTGGCCGTGCGCCGTCGTCGTCGCCGCCGCTGCTGCGGCCGTCACCGCCGTGGCTGCCGCTCATCTTTTCTTTGTATATAAAAGGGCTCGAATGCGATTCAAAAGTACTAGCGAAAATCAATACAGACAGCAAAAACGCCGTTAATCCGAAAGGTCTATAAAGAAAGAAGGCTCCATGGGAGGGAGCGCTGCCAGTCAAATGGAGAGGAAACAAAAGACCTTCTATGTGATTGATGTGCAATTAGAGTGATGTTGGCGGCCAAGCTTTTTTATGATCAGCTTTTTTTATCGGTGCTGACAGAGAAAAGTGCGGGGTAGTAGCGCAACATGGAAATAGGAAGGAACGAACGTCAAATAGATGGAATATCACCCCGGTGAGTGTTGCAAACTGCAGAAAGAGAGAGAAAGAACACTGAGGGCAAATCCCATCAGTTACTCTCTTTCGCAATCTGCGCTAGCGCCTTCTCATACTCTTCAACCTCCTTGGCTCCGACGAGCGTGATGTCGCGCCGTTTGCCCTCAATAACAATATACGGCACGCTGTCCACGCCATTGTGAGCCTGGTCTTGGATCTTGCTCTTCACTTCAAAGAGTCCTTGATTTCCGTCTTCAATGAACGGTCTCGCTTCGCTCTCGGGAATACCTGCAGCTGTGGTCGCAGCGAGCAACGTCTCGACCGAGGATGGATGCTTCTCGTTCTCAAAATATTGAAAGTATAGAGCTGAATCGCATAGTTAGTGTTGAGTCAATCTGAGTCACCGAACTGCCAGTCTCACAGTTAATAATCTTGTCAGCAACCTCTGACCCCTTTTCTTCCTGAAAATGCTGGATTACACGATGGGCGTCGAGAGTATTAGCAATAGTGCCGCCGAACTTGTAGTTGATGCCAGCACTCTGTCCGTAAGCCGACATCAACTTGATGTACATGGCCATTTTCTCCTCCGAGTCGCCGTACTTGCTCTTTCTAAACCACTCATACTTGTCCTCACCTTCTTTCGTTGTCTCTGGATTCAGTTGAAAGGGGAAATAGGAAACAGTGAATTTGACAGCATCGTTCTGCGCACTGACTCGAAATCGACGAAGAGCTTGGAGCTGTCAGCTGTATATGTCCAGTGAGCCTGCCAGCAACAAGATGTGGCCCACCAACCTTCATCCAATCTAGAAGCACAACAATCACGTGTCAGAGCAGCTCAGGGCTCAGGGAGCTCGGGCACTGCTGCATAATTCCCTACCTCTTTTTGGCCAGAAAGGTCCTAGCAAGGTTGACGATCAGGCTTCTGCACAGTGACCACTACTCTTTCAGACCACATTTACCTACCACGGACAGATTGTGTATTTAGGGCCGTCAGTAATTTGTGGAGTCTGCTGGGAAACAGGCCGGGCTTACCGAGGGTGAAGGAGATGTGGGAATCGAACGCCATCGGCTCGATCGGTTGCAGTCTTTTGCGTGCAAAGTGACTAGCGAAGCCAAAGCTCAGCGGCAGGGAAGGTATGTACAGTGTACACGTACAGGTCAACTGCACAGTGTGACAGTGGCTCAATTTGAAACCAAGAGGCTGGTCCTGCTAATCCCCTCACCAGCCAACATAACAGGGCAGGCCAGGCAGTTGGAGAGTTGTGGAGTCACGGGGGCCGAAGGGGTGTCCACAAACCCGCAAAGAGCAGTGGGCGAGGTCGGTCCATACTTCACATGCCACCCCAGCTTCAATTTGCACTTTGACATATTAAGGAGAGAGGAATGTTCTAGTTCGATTGGCTGGGCGTCGGATTGCGTCAGCCTCCTGACTGAGCAGAGCGGAGCATGGTGTTTCGGGCGGGGATGTGCCTGAACAGTACCACCAGCAGGCTGATGAGAGAGGTGAATTGAAGGACCCTGTGCACTCTCCGGAGCCCAACCTTACCCAGAGAATGGAGTCATCGAAGGAGTTCCATTGCATTGGTTGGGGACATAGCCATCGTCCCGGCAACCCTTCATTGGGTGCGTGCTCTTTTTGCCTTCACCAGCCACCCGCGGCTTGATCCCCACTTTCCATGTTTGTCACTGTCTCCTGCCTGCCCATCCTGGAAATGTCTCAACAGCAGGCACAACGGTGCTCGTGGCTATACTGCATCGGCCGCTCGGATGTTTGCTTAGAGGCAGGAGCAGCTGTGATTTGACTTCCCCGCCCCTGCAGCCACTGTCCCACCGTGTGGTGTATTCCCCACCCAGGGAGCGATGTTGGATACTATATAGCTCGTCCCCCTTGACCATCCATACAATTCAATCATTCACCATCACTGATCACTACCACAACAAGTCTCTCGCTGGTATAACACATTCGCTCTCAACTCCTCACTCCATACCACAACTTCGACTCGACGACCAGTCTCTCACAACCCCTTTATTCAGTCACTATGCAGCACCTCACAATCGCCTTGGCTTTGGCCTCCCTGGCTGTTGCCGCCCCCGGTGGAAATGGTGGAGCCTGGGGCGACTGGAGCGGATGGTCTTCCTCTGCTGCTCCCGCTGCTGAGACTACCCCCGTGGCAGTGAGCTCGACCGCTGTTGCCGTTTCCTCCGCACCTGCCGAGTCCGCTCCTGCTTCTAGCGCCCCGGCTGCCTCAGTGCCCGCCACAAGCGCTGCTGCCTCGTCAGCCCCGGCTGAGAGTTCTGCCCCAGCTGCCTCCAGCGCGGTTGCCAGCAGCACCTGGGCTGAGTGGAGCAGCGCCGTTGCTGTGTCATCTGCCCCAGCTGCTACCTCCGTTGCTGCTTCCTCTGTTATCCCGGCCCCCAACGTCCCGGTCCCAGTCTCGAGCGGCGCCGCTTCCTCAGCTGCCGCATCTAGCGCCCCAGCTGTTGCCACCTCTGTTGCCGCTTCGACCGCTCCCGCTGCTGCCTCCAGTGCTCCCGCTGTGGCTTCCAGTGCCCCTGCCGCCGCCTCAAGCGCACCTGCTGCTGCCTCATCCGCTGCCTGGTCCAGCGGTGGTGCTGCAGGCTCTGCTCCCGCCAGCGTTGCTACCTCTGCCGCTGCATCTTCGGTCGCTGCCTCAACTGCTGCCTCCTCTGCTGCTGGCGTGACCTCGGTTGCTGCTACTTCGGAGGCCGCCACCAGCGTCGCTGCCGCATCGTCCACTGGCGTCAGCTCGTACGTCGGTGCTGCTGCCCAGCCCACCGCGGGTGTTCAGGGACTGGTCGGTGCCGGTTTGGCTGTCATTGCTGTCGCCCTTCTGTAAATGGGTAGCTTCACGACATTGCACCACCCTGACGTTATCAAGATACAACGAATATTCGGGATTTGTGGAACGACCAAGCCGCCGAGTTTCGGCAGGCGCACTGCGAATGAAAAGGTGTGGGTATCTACGATATCAGTCATGTTGATTGATATTTTGGTATGGGTTGTCAGATAGAACATGTGTTTACATTAGGGTCGTACTAATAATCCATCGGAGTTATTTACGAACATATCAAAAGACCATTGTCTTTTTTACCTTCAAATCTCAAAATTTCAAACTTCAGAAGATTTCTTCTTTCACAGCATTCGTTCTCCCATTTTGAAGAGTCTTCCCAACTATCGACTTGGTTAGACGTCGTTCTCCCGCTGTCATGTTTGCGATAATCATGAAGGCAGGTAATTCTCCGTGGGCTTGCAGGATAACATCATGCAGCATGCATGCTGCATGTGCAGCTAACTAAGCTTGTCACGCAGGAGCGAGGTAAAAAAAGCCAAATCACGACCCAAGGAAGAGCACAAAAGACGCCGACTACGAGGCGCGCTAGCGCAGGGCACTAGAGCAAGTCCGAGCCAGGACAAAAAAGAGGAGAGACAAATGTTAGCACATTACATACATGTACGTGTACTTAGTGTAGTACCAGAACACGTGTGGGTAGTAGTAAATGGTAGTAAGTAGTAACTTGGTAACTTGAGCAGTTGGTAATTAATTTCCCTTGACTTTCTCAACGGGTTTTCTTCCGTTTAAACGAAACAAAAATAATTACTTATGACGACGATGAAGGCGGTGCAAAAAAACCAAAACCCAAAAACCAAAAGACAAGAACAAAAAAAAAAAGTGGACAGTTGGCAAATTACTATTGTGTTATAAGCTTCAGTAGAGTAAGGTTGCTGGTACAAGTGTGTGTGGTGTGTGTACTCCTCATAAGTGAGTGGGTGTAGTGGGTGGGTGAGCAAAGCAACAGTGAGTTTTGAGCTTGGCGCTAACTATTAGCATTTGGCGGGGGCGTGGGTGGGTGGGATGGTGGTGGTGTGGGGCTAGGTCTAACTAACCCTGCACTTTTGGCCCCCCCTTTTTTTTCCCTTCCTTTTTTTTTTCTAGTGTACTCCGTACTCCATTCCTTCCTTCCTGGCGAGAGCGCCTCTCAAAGTCTTGGTTGGCTTGGCCTCTCCACCCACCTTTTTCTTGCCCCCACCTCTCCCCTCTCTCACCCCACACACTCTCTCACCTACAGTACACACACACACACACACGACACCAGAGACCCGCCCGTGGCCGCCCGAGAAACCCCATGTTTACTCGCCTTAATTTGCTTGAAAAGAATTTCTCCGGGAGAGTGAGTGGCTGGGTAGGCAAGGCAAGGCAAGGCAGGGACATTTTTTTCTTCCTTTTGTTTTCTTTCTTGCACTCGGCTTGAAAAAGGGCTGGCCGGCCGGGGGGTGGTGGTGGCTGGCCCCAGGGCTGGAATATGCGCGTCAAGGCAGAGGCACGTGCCTGCCTGCTTGCTTCTGTCGTGCGTACATTCCCTGTTTTGTTTTTTTCTCTCTTACTGTATTATTCCGCGGCCCCCTTTTTTGTGATCGTGATGACAAACAAAAGGAGAGAGAGCACCTCACCTCATCGTTGACACACGCCCCCTTAATGATGAATATGTTTTTTTTTGGGTTTTTCGAAATTCCGCTTTCCTTCCCCCCCTCTCTCCTCTTCCCGCTCCTTTTAATCAGGTTAGGGTTTTGCTTTCCTCACTGAGTCGAGTTGCTGGGGGGAGGGGACAGAAAGAGTGGGCTTCCGTCATTAATTAGTTACCTAGTGACTTTTTTACTGGCTGTGTTTCTGGTCAAGATCGACAGTACGTGTACAGTTTGCTGCATGCAGAGTTTGCCGCCCTACCAGGTACAGGGAACCTGGGTCTAAAAGAGTTTTCCGTTGATTGGGTGATTTCAAAGGACGACGAGAAGCAAGTCCACAACAGTTCGTCATGCTCATCTTCCTGCTCAGATTCGTCAGTTGTCGCCACCTTTGGCGAGGTGTTCAAATCGTTTCCGTGGCATGCCGGTGGTCTGGTAACCGATGACTGGGGGAGAGTTGAGAGAGAAGCTTCTTCGAATCGGAGAGACGAGGTATCTAATACAAGTCTCACACACACACACACACAATGGGAAGAATCCAAACTGTATATTTCGCTCAAAATGGATTGCAATCTAGCCTTCCGTCTTTGCAATCTGCAGAGCCCTGTCTATATCAACTTCTACCCAAGCTACTTGCCACATTACCTGGCCCTGTAATTTCTTCATCACACTGTTGCTTGCCGCATTGTTCTTCGAGACATCAGTGTGCGCGTACTTGACAGGACCATCTTCAAATACGTTATCTTGCTTGCGGATTAATTCTCGAGCCACAATCACTGCGAGACCACGCCCGCGATACTCTGGTTCCGTGTGCATGGAGCAGATGCTGTAATCCGTACCGAGAAAGCCCCAGGCTATGGGCCGCTGCCCATGATAGAGACCAACATTCGGCATGGACTTCAGCGTATTCAGCGTCCTCGGGATGGGTGACCGGTCCAGAACAGTCTGAAGCAGATCATCCGTCATGTCACCCAAAACATAGTCGTCCGGCAGGCTGACTGGCGGAATGAGATGGACAGATGAGTCAAAAATGAACTTGCCATAATTCGGGTCGACGCGCGTGACGGCTTCCTGGGGAAAGTATTGAGAAACCTTTTCATGCACGGTCCCAAAGAGTACTTTGGTTCTGCTGTATGGCTGACTCAGATATTTGCCGGTATCCCTCAGCAACAACCACTCGGCAGTGGGCTCGGTGGACTGTGTTGGTACAAGCCTGTCAAGCAGATGCTGGAAAAGAGCATGGACCAGCTGTTGCTCCCTAACAGCGTCTGGCGGGGAGGTCGGCAGTTCCCAAGACGCAAACAGCCAAGACTGGGTCTGACCGGGAGTTGCGAGATCGACATATGCTGCTAGCCAGGTGGCATGTGGTGGAATGAGATGCACAATCCTCTGCTCGTCGGTACTCGGGCCGTCACCGAGCACATGCCCGCCATCTAGTGGGACGACATACGCTAGGAGGACGTGCGCTGTGGACGACGGCCATCTTTTGTGGTGCTGAAGCCGCCGAGTGAGGGGGATTGTGTAGGGCAGCAAGGACACCAGTTTTGCCAGCAACCCGTCAACCTTGTCGTCACTGAGATCTTGCGTGACGATGCGGGAAGTGAGCTCTGGCGGTGACATGATACTGAGGGAAAAAGAAAATAAGCGGAGATTGGAGGAGATTATGGGAGATCGACCCGGCCGTTCGGCCATTGGTCCATTGCACCTGCTGGGCGGGGAATATGTGGCTCATGTGCATAACATCGGCAAGGCAAGGGAACCTCACCGCAGATGCAGCATTTTTGCTGCGATCGGCCTCAGACGCGGACCAGCCACGGGCAGAACCGTCCTGACTTTCACATAGAGACCGCGGCTCAATGCTACAGGCAGGATTTCATATGCTGAAAAAATGACGATGGGCAGTCACGCCAATTCGAAGATGGAATAGCGCGGGCAGGGGAAGGGCCTGCTCTTGACCGTTTGGGGGCGGGGGCGCCTCCGTTCGGGGTTTGGATCGTTTGATCGCCCACGTTGCCTGCACCCCGGCTTCTGCGACGGCGGGATCGTAGTGAGACACAATATCTACACTACTGTTTGTTTGCGAAAGAGGGGAATGCCAGGGCTGTGAAGAATGGAATGTCGTGTGTCTTTCCCGTATTCTGAGCAAAAACTGGGTGCGTACGTAACTGTCAGCCATGACAACCATTTTTCGAGCCTAGGAAGGCGCGACTATCAGATAATTAATTGGGAGGCACCGGTCGAGTCGCTCACTACTGATCGATAGACTGTGGACAGTGGACAGTGGATTGTGGGTTGTTACAGGACTAATATCAACTAACAATAACAATAATAATGAATCATTCGTCTCGCCTGTTTTTCAAGTAACAATGCCGGCCCCCATAAGACTCGGCGTGGGCCTATCTGGTACAATGCACCGCACCTGAATGCCCGCTCCAATTAAAACAAGGGCACCTAATTGATGATGGCGGGGCGTCTCCCCTGCGACCTTAATGGCTAATAAGCGTTGGGCTTGCCCTTAGCTTACGCCCCCCCCCCTCCCTGTACACAGCCGCACCAGGGCAATCCTTGGGCAATCCTTGGTCCCTGGGGTCTCTTGTACTCACCGAGGTGCTTGCCACCACCCACCCACGCCCATCGCCATCACCGTCGACATCGCCACTGAATGAATGCTCTTCAGCCACTCTTCTGTTCCCCTCTCTGAGCTGATTCCACCTCCCCACGCCTCCTGGGCCGGTAATTCAGCGTCGCCAATGAGTCACCGCCACCACGCCAGTTCTCACACGCACCCCATCGTTTTCGCCCCTCTGCCCTCCGCTGGTCACCGTGACTCTCTCCCAGGGGAATCGCTTTGCTCTACTGGGCCAACAACTCTTTTCCTACCGGGCTGATCCCTCTCCTTCCTGCCGTCGCCCGCTCGCCGCCCACTCGCCGCCCACTCGCCGCCCACTCGCCGCCCACTCTTCGCCGCCATGGCTCTCGACCGACCTCGGTTCATTGACCTGAGCGACCAGCGACCGATGTTGCGACGAAACGCCGACGACCAATCTCCCCGCATCCAGCATATGGACGGAGATATCCCGCCCGCCCTCTCGCCACTCGATGCATTTGCTGCCCACAGCCGTAGACTGGCGCGGGAACTCGAGGAGACGCGGGGCACAGGCGAGCGACGTATGTCACGCCTGCCTCCTCAGCACGTCACAAAGTCGCTGGGCGAGCTCAAAGAGAACAGACCGGCAATCTTCCGGCAGCTGTCAAGCGACCCTGACTGGGTGCCACCAATGTCGCCTGTTGTGCGTCAGAACAGCGGTCCCACGCCTCAGTATGGCCATCCCAGCGACCGGCACAAGTCATACTACGTCCATCTCTCCTCTCTGTCTGGGCCCGCGGATCAAGCCCAGGAGAATGATGGCGAGCTGTTCTACACCCCGGCCCAGTCTGTTTGCAGTGACAGCGATGGCTTGGCCATCCCACGCACAGAGTCGCCGACCGCTCTTGACACGCGCACGAGCTATGAATTCACCTCGGACGCCAGGCCTGATTTCTCGCTTAAGTTGATGCCTCCGAATCCAGCATTTGCGCGAGAGGCCTACCATGAGAGTTCGGAAGATGAATATGCAAGCTCGAATAACGGTTCGACGTTTTCCCAGGCTCGCAAGCTCTCATCGAGTAGCGGCGTGTCAGCTCCTCACTCCCCATCCTCACCGTACCGCCGCGCACATCAACGCTCGCCTTCAGGCCAATCGATCTCATCTGTGTCGACCCCAGGCCACAAGGAGACTCGGTCCCGCATCAATTTTTCGCGGCCCATCAGTTCGTCGAGTTTGCACAACCTTATGCAAAACAGTCACCTGGCACCAACCAGACAGAACTCATCCACCTCGCAAGGGAGCCACCTGTCGCCCGTCCTACCCTGCTTGCCCACGCCCTCCACCTCATTTGACGAAGAGCGATCACTTCGGTCTGACGTGTTGCCGGGCGATGCCTCCTTCCATTCACAAACTGCTCTCTCCCTGCCCCGGGGTCGCCAATCAGAAGGCACCTCTGTCCTTTTTCCAGTCTCGACGCCGCCCGCGCAGGAATGGAAAGAGCTATCGACTCCCCACACGCCACCGCTCGATGGTCAGCCATATCTGAGTCGTCCCAGCCAGGAATCCGCCGCCCCAGGCACGCCATCTCCTCTTCGCCATGCACAAAGCCCCCTCCAGTCCTCGGTCGATGTCGAACAGCATGCCAAGGCCTTGTCCCTCCCGCCGCCTGCAGCATCCGAAGGACAGCTTGAAAGCTCGCAGGCATCCTCTTCCACCACTCCCTTAGCTCCCCTGTCAATCCCTCCCCCAATGGTTGACATGGCTCCCTCAGCCGACACCCAATCAAATAGTACCATCAGACCAGCGACAGCCCGTGTTCAACACGATTACCAAGCTCTATCCGCGGATGAGCATGTTACCAAAGCCATCGACCTACACGAGCACGGTGATCTTAAAGAGTCTACATACCACCTGCGGATAGCGGCCAGGCAGAACCATCCAACCGGCATGCTTCTCTATGCCCTTGCCTGCCGCCATGGATGGGGCATGCGTGCCAACCCAACAGAAGGAGTGCAGTGGCTCAGGAAAGCCGTTGATGTATCGCAGCTAGAAGTTGCCGAGGATGAGAATCCCAACCCGACGGGCAACCGGCGACAGGCCGACTTTATTGAGAAGAAGGCTCACCGTGCACAGTTTGCGCTTTCGGTGTACGAACTAGGCCAGTGTCATCTCAATGGCTGGGGCATGGAAATGGACAAAGCGCTAGCCCTACGCTGTTTTGAGATGGCAGGCACCTGGGGCGATGTTGATGCCTTGACAGAGGCTGGATTTTGCTACGCTCAAGGTATTGGCTGCAAGAAGGACCTGAGGAAGGCTGCCAAGTGGTATCGAGAGGCCGAGAAGAGAGGCGCCAACATGGTTGGCAACAGTTGGTAAGTCCATACTGGATTGGTCTGGCTTTGGTGGCAGCGATGGCTAACGTGATTGACAGGATCCACAAAGACAAATATAATGACGATAGGGATGATAAAAAGAACCGGTCGGGCAAGACGTCGACGCCAAGCAGCGGGAAACCAGACAGGTCAAAGTCGAAGAGCATATTCATGCGGAGGAAAGCATGACACGGACCCGAGACACAGATCGATCGCTATTATGGTGTCCTGATGCCAGGTGATCACAGGCACACAATACACTCTTGACTAAATACCTCGACACCGACCTGATGCCTCCTGCGACCTTAAACACTCCTCAACCTCTACATCCTACTTACTTCCTTGACGCTTAATTCATTTCAACTATTGATGCTGGCAGCTTTGGGCGAGATTTGGACGATTTTTCGATGACGACAGCCAGGTGCTGGTACGACCTTGTATGAGAGTTTTGCATATTGATCAAGTTATATGGGGCCGTCATTGATAGACAAAATCATGCCATGGTGAGGATGCGACATGATTGACGGCGTAGTAAGATGCTCTGTACTGATAGTTGTTAACTTGTCACATTATGTTACACGTATATTACTGTGTAGTTATCAGTTACGGTACCTGCCAACTTTTAGGTAGATGCTACACGTATTATTAGTCAGCTTCTCCATATCTGCTAGTCTCTTTTCGGCAGTCTGTCTTCTGTCTCGACCCACCAGTAATTAAATCGACACTCAACGTATCCCCGCCACATTTATTCCCCCCCCCCGCATTACCATTACCCTCCTTCCACACCATGTCACTGGTGCTGGACAAAACACCGCCCTCGGCCATTGCCCTGTCGCTATCCTCCCTCCTCCTCGGCCTCGTTACCGGCTACTTCCTCGGCTCCGGCTCAAGCATCGGACTCTTCGCATCATCCCGCAAGACCTCATCCAAGTACTCGTCTGCCCTAACGCCGAAGAACCAAAAGTCGTCATGGCCAAATTCCTACGACGTGACCGTGCACCTCGACTCGTCCGATGAAGAAGCACTAGCCGACGATGAGCGGGAGCGCGAGGAAGATGATGATGAAGATGATGATAACGACGACGACGACGACGACGACGGCTCTACTCCTCACACCGCCAAGCCGTTCCCAGACTCTGCCGCGGACGAAGTCAAACTGGTGCTCGTCACCCGCACCGACCTGGGCATGACCAAGGGCAAGATCGCAGCCCAGTGCGGCCACGCCACGCTGGCATGCTACAAGGCGCTCGCGGCCAACCCGGTGCACCGCCCGCTGCTGCGCCGCTGGGAAGGTTCGGGTCAGCCCAAGATCGCCCTGCAGGCAAAAGGTGGCCAGGACCAGTTGGAGACCCTGCAGGCCCTCGCGCTCAGCTTGGGTCTGTGTGCGCGTGTCATTCGGGATGCTGGTCGCACGCAGATCGAGGCTGGGAGTATGACTGTGCTGGGGATTTTGGGACCCAAGAGCGTGGTGGATCAGGTCACGGGTGATTTGAAGTTGTTGTAAGGAAAGAAAGAAAGAAAGAAAGGGGAAAGGAAAAAAAAAAGGTTGATAATAATGAAAATGAAAATTCGATAGAGCACATGGTTAGTTAAGTGTGTATGGATGTGTATACTACTATGTGTGTGGTGATGATGAGCTATTATGAGAATAAGAAAATATTCATGATGATGTGGTTTGTTAGACAGACTGGGAAAAAGTTATATATATATATATATGTTATATTTGTGCTGAGATGCTGACACAACATATATATATATATATATATACCCAGGAAATGATTCTACCCAGCTCTGTTGTACAAAAAACTCCCTTTACTATTGCCAGCCAACAATCAATCTTCATCTTCTTCATTCTTCACTCCTGACTTGGTGACCTCTTTCTTGACTATCACCTCTTCCTTGATTGCCTGCCCTTCTTCCTCATTCTTGATCACTTTGTCACTGTTCCTTGCCTTGTTCTTGTCCACTCCCCTTTTGATCTCTTTCTTGACTATCACCTCTTCCTTGATTGCCTGCCCGTCTTCCTCATTCTTGATGACTTTGTCACCCTTCCCTGCCTCTTTCTTGTCCAACCCCCTATTGATCTCTTTCTTGACTATCACTTCTTCCTTGATTGCCTCCTCCTCTTCTGTCTTAACCTCCTCCTGTTTAACTGCCTGTTCTTCCTTGATGGGCTTCTTCTTAGCTGCTCCTTCCTTTATAATCTCTTTCTTGACTATCACCTCATTGATAACTGCCACTTCTTCAACTGACATATCTTCCTTCACTGGCACCTCTTCTTTCACAGCTTCCTCATCACCATCATCACCAGCATCACCATCATCAACTGCTTCTTTCTCTTTCTTCGTCACATGCTTACCTCTTACCGGCCTTTCTTGCTTAACTGTTGTCTCTGCCTTGATTGTTCTTTTCTGCTTGGTTGGCTGCTCTTCCACCTTCACGTCCTCGTCTTGGATCATTCCCTTTTTGAAGGCCCTCCTCAGCTCGCATTTGTCCAAGTTCCGACCTCCAGCTTTGCACTCGTCACATTGCTTGCCATGCGTGACCAGCAAGACATGGAGGCCATACTTGTCTTCGTCTGGGATCCGCACATCCAAATGCTGATGCGTCTCGTCACGAGTCGCCGTCTTAGGCCTCCAGCCGAGCAGGCCGGTGATGCGATGGACATGCGTGTCGACGGCGAAGCTGTCTCGCTGCAAACAAAAGAGAAGCACGCATGAAGCAGTCTTGGGGCCGACGCCACGGAACGACATCAGCTCAGCCATTGCGTCTTCATTTGACAAGGTCGCATCGCTGCTGTTCAATAGGTGGTCGAGGCTGTATCTGCCGTGCTTCTCCATCGTTTGTGTCAGGATGCTGAGGATGACCTTGGACTTAACCGCGCTGAGCCCGCCGCATTTGATGGCTTCCTGCAGCTTGGCCTGGCCGCCACTGACGATCCTGCGCCAGTAGTCGTCGTTGTCGTTGCCGCTGCTGTCGCCGCCGTACACCTGGTCCATGCTTTTCTTGGCCCGCGTCGAGTTTGTATCGCTCGTGTTTTGGCTGAGGATGGTCCGGACCAGCGCGTCCAGCACACACGGCGAGTCGCCACATCCGGCCCTGTCCGGGCGCGCGACTACCGTCTCTGGCCTGACTCTCGCGCCATGCAGCTTCTGCAGGATGCGGTGCGCAAGTCGGCATTCTTCCGCCGTCGGATGTTCAAAGTCCGGAAAGGGCGACTGCTGGGCATATTGGCTGTAGGCTTTCAGTTTCCTGGACTGCAACTCTGCCGATTTCTCATCCTCGGCCTTTATCGGTTCGGGCTTGATCCCTCCAGACGCAGACAGCGATGGGTCGGGCAGCAGAGGACCGTCACTGTCGCCATCTTCGCGTTTAACCCGTTTCCTGCTGTCTACCTTTTTGCTGTCTCCCTTTTTGCTGTCTTCCTTCTCGTCCTCTTTGTCCTGCTGAAGCGAACCAATGCCTCGTTTCTGGCGGCGAGGGGCTGCAGTTGGGAGACTCTGCTGCTCCTCATGCTTTAAGGCTGGTTCACGTTTGAGCCGCTGCGAGATTCGCCTGCTCATGATCTATCTCCCACTTCAGATTACTATATGACTGATGACCAGAATGCCGGAGCCCCTGATCATTGGCTGTGGGGGTGCAACGTGGGGATGAACCGCGTCACCCCACTGACTGACTAATCAAGCCAATGGCGGGTGAGCCAATGGTGGATACGCCTTAAGTTTCATGTTATTCCTCATCGCTGACGGTTCGTACCGATACTATCAGATCTTAATTCTTACCTCAACGCCGACTCTGCCAGGACTGGAAGAGTCTTCTGCAGTATGCTGGGCCTCTTGTCTTCTCTTGCTTTCTGAGAAGGCATGCCGTGGTCTGCTGTATGGCAAGCCACGGCCTTCTTATTTGTCATTGCTGACAGGGCTGAACGGTTGCCTGGCCTCAGTGATCGTATTCACGCCAATATCTAGCAACACGCGGCGTACTTTCACTGTTGGGCGCAAATATTGGCTAAGCCCTCATTGAAAGCAGGAACTTTTGCTCATCCTCATCTAACGCGCGAATTTTCGCCTCCAGGTCCCCATCTCCGTTTGTTTTGGCTGGCCTGAATCCTTTGCAAAATCTCTTCTTCTCTGGATCTCTACAGCACAGTCTCTCTGGTACAGACACAGCCTATTATTCCAACTATGGATCAAATCTCGTCGATGACGGTGCAAATCCGCGAGACGGGAATATCAAGTCCCTGTCCTTTCTTGTCTCTCCCTCCCGAGATTCGCATTCGAGTCTACAGCTTGCTCTTTGCCGTAACCACGCCTCTGTTGATCAAGGTCAGCCCAATCACACTGTGTCTAGTCCAGCCGGACAATCACAACACAAATGTCAACGACTATGAGGGTCCTGTCTCACTCTCGACACAATTCCTGCGCACCTGCCGCCAGGTGTACGACGAAGCAGCCCTGTATCTCTACAGCATGAACACCTTCCTCATCCTTGAGCAAGACACGTCCCGCTTCGAGCATCTCATCATCAGCCCGGCCACTCGGCTGTGCATCAACAAGGTACATATTCGCCTGCCACGGCCGGGTGAGCAGCCAGACTACAACGCCGTCAGCAAAGCCTTCCCGTGCGTCTCGATCCTCTCGGTCTTTGCCCCCGGCCCTGGGCCATCCCTGCTCCTTGCTGCTTTTTCACTCTGTCAGATTCTGGTCAACTCAGACATCTTCGACAGTCAACCTCAGCTAGAGCTCCATGCCAGAGTAGCAGTCAGCAGGAAGAGGATCAAAGAGAGCGTCGAAGCACTCAAGAATCCAATCCACTACAACGTGGCGGCAAACAAAGACCACCAGTTCAGTAACCTGTTCAAACCACCCCGCTCCTTCAAGTTGAAGTCCCTGAACGCCTTTTCAAAACCATTGCTTCGTCTTGGCCAGCAGATCTCGGGATTTGGTGCTATTCATATTCGTGGAGATCTGCACCCTGGCTATCTTCATGCAATCGAAGAACATGAGTGCGATTTTGGAGACTGCGGTTTCGAGAAAATCATGGAGAAGTCGGTGCGTGGTGAGGGTGTCAAGGAGGTGGTCTATGCCTGGAAGCGGAAGGAAGGCCCGGCTGGACAAGCGGCTGCCATTAGGGGAATAAGTTCGACTGATCTTGACGATGTGGTGCGCTCTTTTGTTCCGACACTGAGCCTTAGCTTCCTCAAGGCCCTTCAGCAGGCAGGTTTGGACATAGGGCTGCTGGGTAGGAGCTAGGATCTGGCCACTTGGACACAAGCAACTCACAAGGGATCTTGAAATACACTTGACCCTAGGAACTCACAAGGGATCTTGACATGCACTTGGACACTAGCAACTCAGAAGGAGTCTTGAAAGGCACTTGACACTAGCAACTCATAAGGAGTCTTGAAATGAATGCACTTGGACTTTTCTCAGGTGTCTGCCTGCTACTGCCTCACTGGCTACATAGCGGTATAGACGGACCAGCCATGACTTTGGTGAATGCTTCAATCCTCCGTGCAGCACGGACTCTAGGCACACAAACACACAAACACAGAGATGATAACAAAATGAATTGTTCATACCTCTTGTCAACTGCTTCCTCACCAATCTGTCATCAGATTTCTTCTCCAGGCAGCATGGTTCGTCAGTCAGACAAAGATCCAGATGGATCGTACAAGCAGCATGGCAAGGAGACCACGAATCGACTTGGTCGCCTCCGTCGGTCTCTTCGCGGCAGCTCTCCCGAGATCCCATCCAAAGAAGCTCAGTTTGAGAAGACCATCTCTCGCTTCATTGGTGACAAGGGAGCCGAAGAGGATAGGGCTGTCCTGAGACAGTTCCATATGCCCAGCAAGGTAAGCCCAACTTCTTGGTTGCAACCCATGGATGAAATAAGAAGAATTGTGCTCAGTGCTGATCGGTTGGGTTGGCTGCTAGATTCTCGCCACTGCAGACAAGGTCCTGGCAGAAAAGGAGTCAGTCTCTGTGTTCGAGAACCTTCACACAGGCGTTCTCCTCCACATACTCAGCTTCATCAAAGGCAATGACCAGATCATGTTGGCATTGTCCTGCAAGAGACTGGCCAGTGTGGTCGAAGCTTCCCTAGTCCCGAAAATCGCCAATCTGACCGTCTACTCTCCATGGCCACCAAGACCTGCCTTTGTCCAGGCCGAGGGAGATCGCTCGGGGGCTGGGGGATTGGAAAGCCGTCAGATGACCTACTCCAACTGGTTCCAAGCACACTTGACCTCTCTCTGGCAGAGCAACGAGCTCAGATCCCGCATGACCAAGTATCTGGGCCGTCAGTATAGGTGGTGTCCGGCATGCAAGCTTTTCCGCCTCAAGCACCGTGCATGGTGGCGAGAACTTGCCGAACATGAGAACCCTGGCATTCTCAAGCATGAGCACGTTTGGCAGAAGCTGGATAACGCGATCAAGACATGGAGAGAGAATGGAAGAAGCAAGGTGACGTCCTTCTACTATTCCGCAGAACCGCCATATTGTCCAATTCACCTCCTTCTGGACGAGGACGCACATGGTCATCGAACGATCTTGGACCCACCACAGGAGTAGATCAAACTTAACCTTGCGAGTACACCTGCATAATCAATATTTGCGGGTCGTCTCTTGGTCGGAGAGAGAGAGAGAGATTGGAATTACGCTTTCCCACGAATGAAGAAAAAGCCATATTGAGCTGATCAGGCCAGCCTTTGAGGAAGCATTCATTCGTCACGCAGGTTGGGAAGAGGACAGGGATTTGACTGATCGACTCCCCATATTCCAGTTGCGATGGCGCTAGGGAAGCAACATGGTAATGACAAAAGAGAGAAGTTAGCTGGGTATGCAAGTGGGCAGGCCGCAGTCGCATTCGTCATGGAGGAGGAGGACCTGACTGTGCACGACGAGTTGATGGGAAGAGTGCAATGATGGCCCCTCCGATCTCGAGTGCGTGGATATGTATTTCCTCGGCCCATTGCCGCATTCATAGCCTGGAGACAAGAGAGAAAAAAAGGATGCTTGATGGAGCAAATGAGCCACCTTTCATCCTTGCTGATCAATTCTAATCTCAACATTTATTACTTGTGGCAGAGTGCACCGCGTACCTCGGGTTTGGCACGCTGATTGGTGTGTCGTGCACTTGCAGTCGTCGCCCTCGCTAACATGGTTGGTAATATGCTCACATACTGTATACGTGTGCGTTGGTTGACCAGAGCGTGCGTCTGTCTGAACTAGCCGAGGGTGTGATCCGTTCGGTTCGGCGATCACCCAGTTTCGTTACCCCAGTCGCAAACACAGCAAATTGTTGTGTTCTTGGGGGGGTCCAGTCCAGTATCTGGATTGTGTGTACCACTATGGACTGACAGGCTAGCAATCCTGATATACCAGGTACAACAGGTCCGCGCCCGGATCAGGTATGGCTTGAAACACCCCTGTAAATTAAATCACTTGAGCCCACCGCCGTTATTGATCATTTTGCCGTGATTGTTGAAGCAAAACAGGGTGGTGATACAGACAGTTCCAGATCAGAGCGAGCACATGATGCTGCACGAGGACTCGTTGGAGCCATCTGCCATCCTGATGCTGGCGTAGACACCTCGGCCGCCGCCATATGGGTGTACAGCTGCAATGTATCGGATGGTGACCCTCTTAACTTGTTAAGCACGTCGCTTGAGCAGTCTGTCAACCAAAAAAAAATAAAAAATTCACAATGTGTGGTAGCATCACGTCATGGGACACTGCCAGCCAATGGCAGGGCCACGATTTCTCATCAACAGGGGGAAAGCTATTCTTGGCGTCCTCCTGTACCTTCTTTTCTCTCTCCACATCTGCCCATGCACGTTGTGTAGTGATGAATTTTCGAGTAAGGCTACTGACACGTACAGTCTGCGCCGAGCATACGCATGCTAGGATCGCCACTCTCCTCGGGCCATTCAGCAACTGAGTCGAGTGCAGGTGGAAGGGCCACGTCGAACGCGTAAGCGCTTCTCAGTTGCCGCCTCTTGGCACTCGGCTACCCAGGTTCTTTCGGTGGATCCGCAGGCTAAAAGCGCCGCGTCAGTGGTGTCGATGACGAGGCACCAACCACCAGTACCATCATTCCGGGGCCTGTTGCCTCCATCAGGCTGAAGATGGTGCCTTGTATAGGCTAAAGCCGACGCAGGTCCCATGCCGCACCTGCATGGATCTGAAGTACAGGTATACCCGTGGAGTCATGGACACGTAGGTTGACGGCCGCTCGGCGTCATTTGCCAGGAGGGCTGTGCCCGTCGGCCTTCATCACCGAACCCCAGCTTTGGAGCGGGACCATTCTTGTCGAGGGACCAATGCCGGCGCGCGGGTAACTGCTGACGACTGTCAAAGACATTGCCCCTTGTGCTTGACAGGTGCCCTAGATTGCGTTCAAGCGAAAAACAAGCCCAAAAGCTTGGTGTTGCTAAGCACATCAGTGGATATGGCGTGGAGGGCGATCGATGTGTTCAGCCTTTGAAGAGGGGATTGCGTATCCGTTGCGTACGCCAACTGCGGGTTCTGCCATGGGGCGACGCTCCCATGAAGAGCTATATATCAACAATGCAGAGCCCGCCAGAATGATGGGCTTGACATCCAACTCCTCACAACAACAACAACAACCCCAACTCAACCCACACCTTCCTCTCCTTTCAAAATGCTCTACAGCGCCTCCCTTCTCGCTCTGCTGCTGCCAGCTGTGATCGCCCACCCGGGCCACAGCATCGCCGATGAGGCAGCCGAACGGGCAGCTTTCTTCAAGCTTAAGCCGCGCACAGTTGGCGACTGCGCAAACACCCTCAAGGCTCGGGACCGCTTCGCTGCCAATGTTGCTCGCCGTTCCGAGTGGCTGAAGTCTCTTCGTGCTGGACTCCGAATGAAGAAGCGGTCGTATGACGACTACAACTTCAGCCACGAGTACACCGGCGGCGACATCGACCTTGATACCGACTATGCAACTTTGTTTGCCGAGAACACCACCTGCACTCTTCAACCCGACGTCACTCAGGGTCCCTACTATGTGAGCGGCGAGTATATTCGGCAGGATATCCGAGAGGATCAGGAGGGTGTTCCCGTCTACCTCGACCTTCAAATCATTGACACCTCCACCTGCGAGCCTGTCTCTGATCTTTACTTTGATCTGTGGCACGCCAACGCAACCGGTGTCTACAGCGGTATTGTTGCTAGCGGCAACGGCGACTCTAGCGATACCTCCAACATCGACACCACCTTCCTTCGCGGCATTCAACAGACAGACTCGGATGGTATTGTTCAGTTCATCACCATCGTCCCGGGACACTACACCAGTAAGACTCTATGCCTTATTTGCCCCAATGAACTCACTTGACTGACAACTATACAGGCCGAGCTCCCCACATCCACATCCTTTCTCATTCTCCCGACAGCATCACCGTCCTCGACAATGGCACCCTCTCCACTGCTGATGGCACCACTGCCAGCCACGTCGGACAGCTCTTCTTCGACCAGGATCTCCTGACTGAGGTCGGCGAGATTTCGCCCTACACTGAGAACACCCAGGACTTGACTCTCAACGCTGACGACCAGATCCTCGCGTCCGAGGCTGAGTCTGTTGATCCCTTTGTCGAGTACACCCTGCTTGGCGACGACCTCTCTGACGGTATCCTGGCATGGATCAGCATCGGCATCGACAGCAGCGAAGAGTCGACAATCAATGCTGCAGCTACTCTCTATGAGTCTGGCGGCGTTGCCAACAGCGACAGCGGTTCTTCTAGTGGCGGCGGCGGCGGTTCTTCTGGTGGAAACGGTACCGGCTCAGCTCCTCCCGACGGCGGCCCTTCTGCTAACTCAACGTCGATCGCATCTAATGGCACAGCAACAGCAACTTCTTCGACTGCCTCGTCCTCCTCGACTGATTCTACCGATGCTTCCACTACAACCACTGCTTCCACTGATACGACTTCGACTGCCTCCTCATCCTCATCGACTGCCTCGACCACTGTTTCTTCGTCTGCTGGCTCATCCTTCGGATCAAGCATCGCCTCTACCATTGCGTCAACCTTGATTACCACTTCCTTTGCTACTTCCTTCTACACTTCTGCCTCTTCCTCCTCTCCAGCTTCCTCGCTGGCACCTAGCGGCTCAGTTATTCCCTCGCTTCCTCCATCCGCTATCCCCTCGGAGCCCGCTGCTTCTTTCCCCACAGAGCCTGCTGGATTTCCCACCAACGAGCCTGGCAACGGAGGATCTAGCGGCTGGGGCAACTGGCGCGGTGGTGCCGGCGGTGCCGCTGGTGCTGGTTCCTGGGGCAAGTGGCAAGGTGGTCCTCGGGGCGCCGGCAGGGGCCGCCAACAGTAAGGAGGGTCCGTCTCCTTCCAGTGGGTGATCGGTGATCCATGACAGTTCAGCATTTTGCTAGCACGTCATATCATCATATCCCAACTGGTCCCCCAATCCGACTCTTTTTTTCCGACAACGTTTCTCCTGAATATCTGGTTCGAGAGGCAGGGCTGCGAAAAAGGTCGCTGTACGAATTTGTGTTTTTTTTTTCGGTTGTTTTGGTGCTGCGCACACACCGGGAGGTCAATGGCTCGGGGAGTAGCCACTTGCCCTTATATGACATTGCATGCAATTTTCCTTTCCTAGAGTACCCATGAGGACAATCAATAGAGATTCCTTCAAAATTTCAACATCTTCTTCTCCCCGTGTGTGCTTTCTCGCTGTCGCGCTCTCTATTGATTTTTCCTTTCTTGGATTCAACACTCAACTTCTTGCCAGCTCCTCTAAATTCTATCGTGTGTTTGGGAGGTTTGCTCAGTGAAAGAAAGGAGGAAGTCAGGATACACACTATGTCTGAAAGAAGCTAGCCTACAACATATTAGCTCTCTGATTGGATAAGAAGTTGCATCGTCCGTTGCTACTACAGTCTCTTGACTAGTGGAGTATCCATTGCTTATGCCCGTAGTTGCACTGCTTGTGGGATGATATCTGCCTCTTCCTAGGTGGCCAACTGTGACGGACATGTATTATATATATTCCTGAGATACCCTCTCTTGATATCTAGAATCTCAGAGTATACAGGACGAGGCGATCCCATTGCAGTGACATCTTGTTACAGCTGCTATATCAACCAGCATCAGAAAGCACCAACGCCAACACACACACACACTACCATCACCATGTGCTTCGGTCGCAGCTCCAAGAAGGAGGACCCAAAGCCGAAGGTATGCATGTCATCCCTTCTTTTCCCAGCGCGAGTTATATGATCATGGGACCTGGTAACTTATTGACTGACTGACTGACTGACTGGGTTAAACAGAGGGCACCACGCGTTGTCCGCTTTGCCGAGCCAGCAAGCAAGGTCATAACAACAACGAGGAGGACAACACCACGCGCCAACACCACCACCACCGCCACCACTACCGCTACCGCCATCACAAGGACGGGCCGACGCTCCTCGCCGCCGCCGCCGCCGCTGCTGCTTCACACCCGTGGGTCGTCGTCGCAGTCCTCGACCTCCTCGTCCTCGTGTTCGTCGACCTCGTCCTCGGCCACGTACCCGGGACGCAAGTTGTCACTCAAGCTGGCTGTGGGTCGCACGCCCCGGTATACCTAGGCTTGGTTTTGGCTCGTGTTCTTTATTGGATTGGATTGGAGGGTCTGAAGGGGAGAGACTGCTCTGGGTGTGTTTTGTTGTTGTGGTGTTGGGTGCTGTCGGATGGTCAAGGGGTCGAAATTAGAGGGACGGACTTGAAAATAAATCAGGATAACGGAGGTTAGAGTGGTAGAATTTAATCTGTGTCTTGCTGTTGTGTTGCTAGTTACCTCGTCGTCGCTGCTTCAGCTTATGCGGACCGCTGTCATGGTGTTCCTTGTCATTGTCTGCTGGCTGGTTTGCCTGCTTGGTCTACGTGCGTCCACCACTGAATTGAGGGTGGGGAGGGGTGTAGTTTGTGGTCTGAGTCGTGTCTTACCTAGTCCGAGTACGGGCGGGAGTAAGGGTAACATGCGGAGGTTGGCGACAGCGAGGTCGAGAGCTTCCAAGGTTTAGGTTTGGCTAGTTCGAACTTGGCCTAGTTTGATGTCTTGGATCTCAGTCTAACCATTCTAGGAATGGCTCATAGGTAAGACGTTCCACAGTCCACAGTTAAATACTACTCCAACTCTCCAAAAGTCCAGTTCTTCTTCTCATCAACTACTACTGTCTCTCAACTAGTGGAGTGTCCATGACCTGTTCACACATGCCGTTGCAATATGTGCGGCATATCTTTATCTTTGACTTCTTCGTGGTCAATGACTAAAGTCAGATGTAATGCAACCTGGGGCCCCAAGGAGACCCCCAGACAAGCATATATATACCAGGGGCGCCTCCGTGAATATTCAAGTCTCCAAGGATCTCAAGAGTACAAACGGATCTAATAGCAGTTGTATCATCCCCTGACAAGACTACAACTGCCGGCACATTAAACCACCACTACATCTCCTCCATCGCAACTACAACCATCAGCACCAGCATCTGCACCAGCACCACCACTATCAGCGAATACAGCCAAGCCAACTGCCACGATGTGCTTTCTGTGGAGCTCCAAAAAGGCAGAGAGCTCGGAGGCATGTCCCTACTCAATCCATGAGAATCCCACAAATGAGCTACGTGACTGACTTGATTTTTAGCAGGGAGAAGGTGGCGAGACCCGCGCTCCTCGCCGGGTCCACTTCGCTGGGTCATCGGGCCCATCCACCACAACGACGACGACCCCGGCAGGCTCGTCACCAGCCGCTGCCGCCGCCGCTATGAGCCCGCGCTCGGTGTGCTCGTCGCCGCGGCAGCCCCGGGCTCCGAACCCGTCGTGGGCTTCACCAACGGCGTGCGAAATAGCACGCGGTCTTACCGGTGGCGGCGGTGGCGGCGCCTATTGGTGTCAGCCCTCGCCGTCCTCGCCGCCGCCCCCCGGTCTGAAACATAGACCCAAGAAGGCACTCAAACTGAGCATGGTTTCTGAGCGCCCATGAGGCGGGACTTGTCGTCCTTAGAAGATTTCCTAAGGATGTTTCTCTTTGGTTGCTTCGTTGTGGTGGATGGGATGGGATATGGCTGAGTTAGAGGACTTGAATGGGATATGGAGGTTTTTTCGACGTGGAATTTAATGTGTTGCTGCTGTAAGTTATGTGGTCTGTCAATTCTTCGTCCCCTTCTGTCTCACACCGCCTTGTGGGTTGTAGATTATATTACCCCTTGCAGGCCTCCAGTCAATAATAACCCAGCTCGCAAAATCAAGAGTACAAATTGCCTGATACTATCCTATCTGAACACACTGAAGACAGCGACAATGAAGAGGTAGAAAGTCTTGCCACAACATCAGATCACAGCGATACCTGCAAAAGGTAAACAAAACTCGGAAACAACAGGCCACCAAAGCGAAAGCCGAGACAACTCGAAAGAATGTCACAACGAAGAAGACCAAGGCGTCGGCCAATCGAGAGCAAAACGGTGATTGAGAGGCGACACTCAGGTCCTACCAACACGCTCTCTCTTGCACGATGGAAAATGGAACTCGGAATGATGCTGGTGTATGACACTTTCTGCAACTTCCAGACGTGCCTTCCACTTCCAGCCTTGCCGCTAATAATAAAGTTTTGGCCCCCCCTATTTTCTTGTCTTGGCCTTTATTCTTTTTCCCTTCCTACCCATCAGTGAGGTTGCCTTCATGACAATGCATTAATCAGGAGACATCTCTATAAGTGATCGGATATCCCCCCTCTCTCCATTGATCATGCATCTAGACTTTTGCGCAAGTGGAAAAGCAATTACTTGTTACATACTCCAATTGTCACCTGAGGGGTACCACCTGCCCATAACCTGCTCAGACCGCTCCTTCCCTCCTTCCCTTCCTTCCCATCTCTCTTCTTCTCTATTTCCCCCGCTTCCCCTCTATTCCCCCCTCTTTTTCTGTCTTCCTCTCTCTCTTTCTTCTCTTTCTTCTCTTCCAGCAAGTCGGGTTCTTGGCTGATCTTATCCATACATTCAACTATATCAAGGTCCACCAGGCCGTGGACTCGTATAACGAAGCACTCAAAACTATCATCTCGACATGGAATCTAATCTCCAGGATTCCAGGAGCCTGGCGGTCAACCGCGACTATCCTACACAGACCACCCGCCGCTTGCAGAACAGCTCTTAGGCAGCCCCCTATTGACTATCTCTTGAGCTCAGGGAAATCTGTCTCTTCAGTTTTCCATATTCCTCCCATTCTCTCATACTCTCACCCCCTTCTCACCTCCAACTTCGAAACCTACATCTTTTAATCCTCCTCCGCGTCCTCCTCAGCCAACGGCCCTGACAAACTCCACCACCCATCCTCGAAGCTACAGGCTCCCAAGCCTCCCCCAAGTCAACAAAACGTCCTCCCTATCTTGAGCCCAAGTCTCTGATATACTACCTCAGTGTCATGACCACGTGACTCAACCCGGAAGCCAGAAAGGCTTGGCAAGAGGATGGAGGCTACTTGTGGAATCTGCTCTTAGACTCCTCTCCCAATCTCAAATGTAATAAGTAACATACTTGGAACGGTTCGCAAATCCTAAACATTGATGTGTCCAAACGAGATGCTGAAGTTTAGCCTGACTCAGAATGCAACGGATAAGATCGACGGATGCCTGAACCAGTGTTCTACTTGTGGAGGGAAGGAGCGGTAGACTATCGAATTTCCAGGGACTAAAGGGACTGTATGCCGCCGCATACCATGGATGGTGCCCCATAGTAAGATTCTCTGAGGGTGGGAGGATGGAACCCATCACCCATAAGTATTTCCTGACCCCCCCCCCCCTCTCTCTCTCGTCTTGTGTAGACATCTGAGCAAGACAATTACTCTCATTCTATCACGATCACAGTGATAGTCCTCCCAAAGCAAACAACACAACACAAGATAATAGCAAGCCTGAAATACATCATCATGGGCTTCTTCTCCAAGATCTTTCGACGGAACAACAGAGTACGTATGATGGATGATATGTGCTGAAGCCCCCCTCGTGATCATGGAAATTCCTGTGTTGCTGTTTTCGCTGGATACTGAACTAACAGAATAACAAGCAGTCGGCACCAGCACCGCCTGCATCCTCCCCTGACCACCACCACCATCACCCCCTGACCGTCGCCGCCGCCGCCGCCACCGGCGGGAACACCACCGGCCCCAGGCAGCAGCAGCAGAAGAAGAAGACCGCATGCTCTCCGCCAGGCGTCTCTCGAATGCCTGGGAATTTCAGGGCGACGGCGTCAGCATGGAACACCAGCACGGGTAGAAAGCCCGCTCCAAATGTGGCTCCTCGGCAGAAGCAGCATGTCGAGTACGGGGTGGTCGAGATTGCTGAGGATGACGACGGGGTTGAGCATTGAAGTCGCGATTTAGGTCGACGACGACGACGATGCGCTGCCACTTAGGGCGAAAACCTGGAGGCCTCCGGGGGCGGGATAAACGGAAGGGTCTGGGTTGTTCGTGCTCGTTAGGGAGGGATATGTTAGGATGGAATGAATTGAATGCCTAAGATGATGCTAGGCCACCCTTAAAGCTCATGATCCTCTTCACAGATCGGGGTCATCTGTGAACGGCAAGATGCTCAACCAAAGACGTCGATCTTCATCGTTGCTTGCATGTTGATCGAGAAATGATTCGATACAGTGGCCAAGGCGCAACTTCATTGCCTCGTAGTTGTTGTGGTTGACCCAGCCGTCCCACCCTTGGTATGCTCCAACTTGGGCCATGAAGTCAGCAAGAAGCTCAACGCCTTGGCTCCAAAGTCTCTCATCTTCTTCCTGCTTTCTCCTATCATCTGCAGTGATGGCGCCGAGAGGAGAAGACGACGGATCGCCGAGGGTATTAACCCATTCATCATGCATGCGTATCAGCATTCCCATGAGAACAGGCTCACCATCGCTGAATATGGAGCCCGCCAGGGCGAAGATCTGGCCAGGAAGCGAGTCTCGGAATTTCAAGGACTTGAATATTTCAGGACACTTTTGCTTTTGGAGTAGACACACTTCGTAAAGCTTGTAGAGCGATTGGGCCGCACGAAGCTTCTTTGCGTCTAATTGCTTTTCCGGGCTCAGACTCTCGAAATTATCTGGTAGATTGACTGGCTCGAATCCCTTGGTGATGGGGCCGTCAAATTCAATTAAGGAAGGATGGCGGGCTTGAAGGAAGAGAGGTGCGATATTGACGGCTTGCCAGTCAATGATAGAGACAATCTTGGTCGGATTCTCAGGATCCACAAAGATGTTCTCTGTGTGCAGGTCAGGATGCCAGAGCGCTGGTTTCATGAGAGCGGCATCTTTGGGAGTCAGCAGGGGCACTGCCTTGGAGAACAAGTTTAGTACTCGAGACTTGGCTGCGGCAGTGGGTGTGTATTGTCCTGGACCGGAGAAGAAGCCTTGCTGGCGTGGGAACTGGTTGAATCGACTGATACAGTTGAGTTCTCTTTCTGTTCGAGAACGAATGTATTCATCAAAAGTCGACCCTGTCCAAATTTTTAGATGTATCTTCCCCCAACCGCAAGGAATGAATCAACTTACAAGGCCCGAGATCAAGATCAACCTCACCACGGCGATCATCAAAATATGCTCGGTTGGTGGTTGGGCCGATTGCGAATAATTGAGTGGCTCGCTGCCGACCCTGAATGATTTGACTTGGACGAGCACCTGGCACATCACTGGCGTAGTAAAGGCTGCCATACATAGGAAGATTGCTGGTCGCAAAGGCAGCGTCATACTGAGCCAGCTGTTGAACAACTTCGAACTTTTCCTTTCCAGACATGCCATCCCAAACCTTGTCAAGCTCAATGCCAGAAACTCGCTCCATCAAGATATACTCGGCTCCAACGGGATTCGCACAAGAGGAGTTCCACGCGTACACTTTTGGGGCCGGGACTTTGAGAACATTTCGAACCTGAGCAGCAGCAGCAGCAGAAGATCAGAAAAATGGTAGCGAGAAACAAAAGATTCGATACGTACGAAGTCCATGGTTGCAACTTCGCTTGCAGTTGTCAAATGTGCACGTCCTGCATTTGGGTTGGGAAGCTTCGCAATGATCTCCTTGCCATCATCCATGACCATCAGAAAGACCTTGCTGAAGTTTCCCTCTGGAAGCTTGGTGATGTCGATGCATGAGTTCGAGCCAGCTGCTTCAGCTGCTGCCTTAGCAAGTTCTGTGACACTGAACAACACCCGTCGACATTGAAGCTGCTCCTTTTCATTCCAAAGCCAGCGGCCAGACGTGTACTCGCTGAGCCCTTTATCATCGCAGGCTAAGGTAGTGACTTCCGATGATGTCCGGGCTGTTTTTGATGGAGGAATTGAGGATATGGTCCTGCACTGGAACTTTTGTGGCAATAGACGTTTCAGAGTTGTTGCGACTTGATGCCAGCGCAGGGCACGACAGCAATGGTGAGTTGGAGGTGGCATGAGGATATCATCTCTCAATAGCCAGGGATTTGCGGCACGAAAGTCGAGTTCTGATATTTTTGGATGGCCGGAGCAGGAGACGTAAGCATGTCCCTGTATACGTGTAGGTAACAATAGGTCAGCTCGAGCCAATCATGAGAGACATTGACATTGACAGAGACAGAGACACGTACCCACGATCCCGATTAAGTAACTACGCGTCTGCGCGCGACGCGTCCAAATGTTATAGGCTTCCAGGCTTGAGTGTGGGGTACTTGTGATTAGATAATCCCACACTCCTCCCCAGTCATTGAGCTGGATAAGGCAGCAATTAAGCCAAGGGCGGACTCCATATGGTTGGAGGCCCAAATTAAGAATATTTGTCATCGATTCTGCTCGTCGGCGGTTCATCTTGTTGTCAGGCTGACATGCGACCTTGATACTTATGCACTGTCTCCACCCTAGGATTAGTCAAAGTATCATTCCCTGCTCAGTCTTTCACATGGACTATTTGTTATATACCGCGTGATCAATGTGATCAATGTAGTCTGATGAGCCACTCCCAGATACAGATTCAACTCACTGTTAACCCCCCTCCCAGATATATAAATTTTGAATTCATCATGATTGTTGTTGCCACTACCTCCCAGAAACAATCTACTGCTTCTGTCCAACAAAATGTCCAGTATTTCAGACTTTGTTGTGAATAAAGTGCGTGTTGTTGCACACACAATGGGGCCAGTCTCCCCTGGGGCACAACTTAGCCAGAATCACTGGTCGATCTACCTCCTTGTGGTGGAGGGCGGTTCTGTGCGGCTTAATATTGAAGCCGACACAGGTCCAGGAGAAGACTGGGGTGTCTTCAAGATAAGCCGGCACTTATACGAGCTGACGGTCAGCAATGTGCGATATTGGGATTTTCCGGTCGCTTCCAGCATTGCTGTTGGAAAGATCCTTGCGCTGATTTGGGACAAGAAGCGCCACCGCTACCGGATGAATTCCACTGGGGTTGGTTGTCGATACTGGGTGTAAGAGAAACTCCTATATCTTTCTCCAGAACTGATGTTTGCTAACTTACCCAGGTTGACTATCATCAGTGACTTTGTGGAAGCCGGGTATTGTGACGAGAACGCAGCGACCACCTTGGCTGAATCCATCGAATTCAACTATTCTCGGAATCAACAACCAATTGCTCTTCCAATGATTGCTGGAACATTCTATTGACTTGACGGCAACACTGAGGGAAATATGCAGATGGTTCTTCGATAGTCTTGGCTTGGCCTGGCCCCCCCAACAGTATATGCGACATGAGGCTCTGTCAGTGTTTACGGCTCCGATAGTCTGGGATGATCTCATAAAATTGATTGTCCGACTTATTGATTATTACCAGTAAATAGTTAGAAGGTAAAGCCGCCTAATCACGACAGATCGGTGGTTTACTGGGGGTTGGCCTTGGCAAGTTTGTTCAAATCCAAATCAGTCTTCTCTCCGCCGCTTTTAGATGGAAACATTGGATCATTACATCATGGACGTCGATTACAGCAGTGCAGAATCACAAGACCTCATCGTCCAACGGTGTGAAGAATGCCGTAAGAGTAGAAGAGGGGTCATCAGCCGTGCGAACCATGTCAATCTGGTGGTTCAGCTGACCAACGACCTTGTTGTGAAATTTGGAATTGGTGTCAGTGCCGCCGAAGCTTCAGCCCTGACCTTCGCGTCTCAGGCTTTGGACCCAGCATTTGTCAGAGTACCATCAGTAACGCAGTTCTTCACGAGACCCTCTGGCGAATTATGGAGGACTGGATACCTCGTGATGGATCTCATTGAAGGGACGCAACTCGATGAGCTACCCCTGTCAGATTCCCTGCAACTTACAAATCGAATAATGAAAGCCATCCAACACATCCACAGTGTCCCAGGTGGTAATCGCCCCGGCCCACTTGATGGAAGCCTTGCCCGGGGCTTATTATGGTCTGAGTATAGCTCAGGCCAGAGTTTCCACTCACGCAAGGATCTGCAGAAATATCTAGACGCAAGGTTAGCCTATTGCAAGACCAAGATGGCTATCAATGTGACAGATATGCCGTTATCTCTCTGCCACCTTGATATCGCTCCACGGAATATCATTGTGAGCTCGGATGGTTCTATCTTCCTTTTGGATTGGGGCTGCGCTGGCTTTTACCCAACTATTTTTGAAGCCTGGGCTATAAAATTTGAGTCACATATCCGCAGGCATCCAGTCATGGACGCCTTGGCCTCAGAAATAATCTGTCATCGTGATGAGCAGGCGCAAGTGGATGCTCTCACATTTGTCTATGCAGCAAACCAATCCATGGCCTTGTGAGTGGCCCAATTACTTTGGATATATTACTAAATTTATATACTGATTCACCTGGCCAGCCCCAACCCTGATGCAGAGCGTGAGACAGATTATATTATGCGAATGGCTCTAGGTGATGACTGGAATACACATGACGCAGAAGTTTATTGAACAGAAAACAGCCAAGCAACACTTTGGGTCCGAGGGCTGCAGATACAGAGCTTGGCCACTCAAATGGGCTGTACAATGTCCACAGAGATATATGAGGAACATGGCCACGGGCCCCCTTCCTCGGTGGTATATGGGGAATAAGCGCAGGTTCCTCTACTGAAGCTACCGATCAATGGGGAGGTACAGCTTTCTCTCGTGCCCTGCGCCTCTCTCTATAGGCAGCGGGATAAAGACAGATCTGTCTTCCAAGAAGCAAATTTTCAGATCTGTGATCCCTACAAGTGAGCCAAATCCAGAGGGCTGTTGGATGCCAGGTGACGGTTGTGCAGAGTCAAGACATATGGGACACATGCGACAGTCTTTCGAGATTAGGCGAAGGCGGCATGGCAAATCAGGCATCTGGTATGGTATTCTTCGCCAGAGTGTTTCCCCTCGCTTGGGCACAGCCGTAGATGCGAATAAAATGATCTCTTTACCTTGGGCCTATCTGGGACATTGGAGAAAGGGGAAATCCCATGGCCAGACGATTGCAACTCATTGAAGTTTTCCCACCAACGGAATGGCGTTCGTTCTCGAGAAGTGCGTGGTGTATCATCGAGTCAACTTGGTGGATACTCCTGATCCCCAGCTAGTAACAAGTGGGGGTTTCTTCAGCTAATCTCAATTTGGAATTCCCAGCCACTAGACACTAAGTGTACACTACATTACATTACATACACATGTAGATGTCATAGTTCAACCCATCTGTAACAAAAGTACAGTAAACAATGCTGTCAATTCCGCCTCCATGGCCATCAAAGATGTCTTACTGCGCATCTTCTACAGCACCTCCTTCACACTCGCCTTCCTCGTGCTCCTGGCCTTCTGCTGCGTCACGCCCGCCGACACGCTGTACCAGTCGTACAAGCGGCACCGGTTGGTCGACATCTTCATCATCACAGGCGCCTATGTGCTCACGGGGCTGATCGCGATCTTCCTGTACTCGTCACGGGTGTACACGAACCGCAGCGTGCTGCGTGACATCCCCAAGACCTTCCTGCCGATCGAGAAGGACGACCTGCCCAAGCGGCGCCTGTGGGTGCTGATCCAGGACCGCCTGGCCCGCTCTGCCGTCGCCCTCTACCATGCGTCCCCGCGTGCCAGACGCATCGAAGTCGAGCACCCCACGGCCGGCGAGCGCATCCTGCTGGTGACGAAGCAGATCAAGCGCCGGGACCACCAGCTCCGGCATTACCATCACGAAAACAAAGACAAAGATCAGTACCAACCTCTTGCCCAACAGCAGCCGCACCTGAGCGAGCACGAAGAGAAGCTGCTGGAGCCGAAATGGGGCGATGTCCAGCACCCGGGCTGGCGCTCGCCGGCGGCCAAGGACATGCCGGGCTTGGAGTATGTCGACGTGGTCAACCAGCTGGCAGACCTGGTTGAAGCCAACGCTGTCAGCCTGTCGGCCTCGACCGATGACGATGAGGAGGATGAGGCAGAGCAGCAGCAGGAGCAGGAGCAGGAGAGCAAGGGAAAAAACACAGCGAGCGACAAGCAAGCCGTCATCGATCTAGTCACCCGACCAGAACACTTCGGAATGAGACAGTACATCGATCGGCTGACGCAGTTGGGCGTGGTCTCGGACGGTGACAGCACCGCGACCGAGTCCTTTGTGCGTGCATACGAACGCGCCCGCTTCGCCGCCACGCCGCTCTCAACACGCGAATTCGACGACTTGATGCGCCGCTTTGCCGAGCTGCTCAGGAACATGAAGCCGCTTGACCCGGCGGTCCTTCTCCTAAGTGACGACGATGACGATGACGATGACGATGGCGATGGCGATGGCGAGGAGGATGGCAAAGGCAACGGAGACAAAGGGCCCTTCCTCTCCCCTTCTCTTCCCTCTCTTTCCCGCCGCCACCTCCCACCCAGCCATATCTCCGAAGACTCTGCTGCGCCTTCTATATCTGAAGACGAACGCGAACGCGAACGTGAGCGAGATCAAGAGCGAGAACGAGAGCAACAGCGACAGCGACAGCGAGATCAAGACCAAGACTTAGCCAACGGCAATAGCAGCAGCAGCAGCAGCAGCAGCAGCAAGAACAATCTTGTCCGCCCGACTACTGCACAACAGAAGAATCCGGCAGGGCGGCAGCCACGAAAGCGCAGCCACGGCTACTACTTCTCCACAGGTGCTACTGGCGCTGCTGGCCCGCCACGCCGGCCGTCGCGCAGGTTGCTGTCATCACAGGTACGCCAACAACAAGAAAACACTGCTCATTCGCCGCCTTCACCGCCCCGGTCTGCATCCCAATCAACTACGTCGCAGCGCTCGAATACCGGTAGTGTTGTCAGACTCAAACTACGGGGACGACGGAAAAGTGGTGATGATAATGATGATGAGGAGGGCGATGATAATAATGATAATGATAATGATGACGCCAGGGGAGACGCCTGGTTGCCGTATACCATTGAAGTGGGCGGCAGGAAATAGATAATGCTAACTGTCAAATCTCTAATATTAATAGTGCCTCTTACAAGAGGGCAAAAAGGTGAGTTATGTGTTGATAGGATCATTCTTGTTATACATTGATAGAGAAAAATTGACGCTCACGCTGTGCAAGATTATACAAGGCTGGTCAATCCACATCCATGTCGGCTTCCGCATCGTCTTCCTCGTTTTTCTTTCCGTACCCCATATTACGCTTCCGGCCCTTGAAGCCTGGAAACGCCTTGATCATAATCTCGGCCTCATCCGGAGTTACGCTGTCCTCTAGCATCACCGTCGCCAGCCGCGCCGTCTCGTCTGTGATTCCTTGGTCGAGATACCAGCCTTCGCTGAAGGCTAGGCGCGTTAGTACAACCCGGTGCTTGTGGATCCCGCCATTGACTGCTTGAAGCTTTTCCGACAGATCGATCTCTTCACCATGCAAGGCCAGGATGTGGTGGAGGACTTTGACACCCAGGTTGATAAGCGCATTGAGTGGGGTCAGCGTAGGCTCCGAGGGAAATGTGTAGAGGGTTGCCACCGACTCATATAGCAAGCGCACTATCCGCGCAATGGCAGAACGATGACTGGCTAGGATTCTACTGCCATGGGAAGCAGAATTGTAGGGCGGTGGTGAAGAGAACGCTAATTCTGCAAGCAGTGTCATAGCCGCAAGGCGAAAGGAGGTAAGTTCTGCCTGTGTTGGAGATGGGAGCCCTTCATCGACCCGGGGTGTCTCCCACAACAGAAAGCATACACGGTCGAGGATGTAAGTCTCCATTTGGGATTGCTGGCTAGCATCCGTGCATATGTTACCAAACGAGGCGGGGAGAATGGAGGTGCTCAGGAGCGAAAAGATGGTGAGGATGTCGCTGGTAGGCTGCCACGGATTGAGCATCATCAGCACAAAGTCGGTGGGAAGAGATCCCCAGAAGTGAGTATGTAGGGCGGTAGAAGACGAGGTCAGGCAGGCCACCTTGTAAAGAAGATCCAATGGTGGTGTGGTGGGAAGAAGCGGGTTGAGCGCAGAGAGGGGAGTCGATCGGAATTGTCCATAATTGCTATGGTAGAGAGGGGAATATGTGAATCGTGTAAAGGCATCGACGTGGATGGTGGAGGTAAGGCAGGGCAGCATGTTGGTGACAATGGCCTTGTTGAGGATCCACGGTTGAGCATCGAGGATGTAGTCGATGGTTGAGATGAGCACAAGGACAGGCTCATAGTATTTTTCCTTCATGCAGCGAGACCACAGGTCGATGAAGACCTGGACGAAGTTTGCAGAGAGGTCAGGGCCCGACAGCTTCGAGGTGGCGTCTAGCATGATGGAGGCCAATGTCTGGCTGCTGCTGGAGGGAAACGCATACTTGATCAAGATTTCTGTAATCCTCTGGCCGCTCATATGAGGCTGATAGTCGAGCGTGTGCAGAACAAGACGGAGGTGCCGCTGTGCTTGACGGTCCTGTTTCTGTACCACGACGCCTGACTTGGCTGCCTTGTTCGCTGTGCTTTTCTCACCTTGCTGGACCGGCGAGGCAACTGTGCTTCCCTGTCGCAGAACTAGCGGCTTGATGGGGCTCTGATTGTCTGGCCTTCTCTTCCGCTTGCCAGCAGCCGTCGGTGTTCGAGTCTTGGCCTGCTTGGTAGACTTGACAGGTGAGACAGCCATGACCTCGCTGTCGTTGAACCCGTCCCGTAGCGAGTCTGCCTGGGCTTGCCGTGGCGGAGTAGTTGCAGTGGCTGGTCTCTCTGGTCGATCCTTAGATGCATCCTTCAGTCTCCGTTGCAGGGCCTTGATCAATTCTGCCTCCTCGGCGAGTTCGTGGTCAAGATACCGGTTCCGCGTCTCGATTTCTCTGTTCCGCGCGGCCAGGGCGTCGAGAGCGGCCCGTTGCTTCAAAGACTCCTCGGCCATGGCCTTCTGCAAAGCCGCCATTTCTCTGTCGGCGATCTTGGCCTCCTTGGACCTGTTTTCACGGATGATATCAATCTGGCCCTGTTGCTCTTCGACCTTTTCATTGGCGTTTTTCAGCTCCTTCGCGAGACGGTCTCGTTCCCGCATCAGCTCCTCAATGGTCGCCTGTAGCGCTTGGTTCGCTGGTTGCTGGCGTCCATGGCGAGCAGACGCTGTGGATATTGCGTCTTCTGCTGATTCAACCACGGTAGATATTCCTGCATCCCTTTGAACTTGGGCATTCTGCCCTCCACGAGGCCGGTGTTCATATGGTCGCTGCTGACTCTGGTGCCTCACCGTTGATCCACTCAGTCCTCTCTGCCGTGTGGGCACATATGCCTGCACATCCTCGACCGGAGTTGGCTCTCTGTCATGGCCGTCGTCCCAGTCGAAACTCTCTTCATCGACAGGGAGATGTCGGCGGTGTGCAAGTTGTGGCCTCGGATTGGGCACTTGGCGGGGCAGCGTCCTCGGCAGAACTTTCTGAGCAGGTGCTACCGGTGCGCGAGCGCGTGCCTGCTGCGTTGAGAGAATAGCGTCATGCTCAAGTTGGTCGAGGAAGGTGGGGTTGAGATCATCAAGCCCGTCGTCAGAGAAGCAGTCGTCGTCGTCGTCATCGTTGCCGCCGCCGCCACCACCGGTGACATGCTTGTAGTTATCGCCCCGTCCATTCATCACTCACTGCCCGCTATCCGCAGGCATCTTCTAATTTTCTGTCTCGTGCATGTCAGCGAACTGCCGCACGTGTCATGAGTGTACCCCGCGTCGCTTGTCGACCGATGGTGGAACCGACCAGGTGCGCACGTGCGGCGCCGGTTCCTTCCCAAGGCCCCCAAGGCTCGAGCCGAGTGACGTTACACGTTAATAACTTACACAAAAGTTACAAGCTGAATTCAGGGAGTTTTCAGGCGCTGATTGCTTTGCCCTGCGCTTCTTCTTCTTCTCTGGCCTCTTTTCTGTTCTGGAAAGACGTTTGCAAAGACCGAATTCTTGCCCTGTGCATCGCTCCTGCCCGCTCCGCCCCCAAAGCGCGCTCCATCCCTTTTGCCGCGTCTCCCGCGTTGCCAGGCTTGGCAGTCGCATTCGCCGTTGCTGCCAAACACGTCTCCTTCGTCATAAACCCCTCCACGGTCGCCCCTCCCTCGCCACCTACTCCACCGGGTGTCCAGTGTGAACAATGACCCGTCCCAAAGGCGTCAAGTTCAAGCATCGCAATAGCAATGGCAATCCGCCGCCGCGAGGCCTCAACGCAGGCGACAACTCTGATGGAGCCACTGCTACAAAAGAGGCCGAAAAGAATAATGGCAGCGTCGTCCCCGCTGATCAGCCTCCACCGCAGTCAGAGTACGAAAAGAAGAAGGCGACGTTCATCGTGAGAACGACATGGACTCTTGTCATGATCGCCATCTTCTTCGGTGCCATGTTTGCTGGCCACATCTATGTGCTCATGATCATCACTGCTGTCCAGATTATCTCCTTCAAAGAGGTCATTGCCATTGCACAGGTGCCTCAGAAGGAAAAGGACCTGCCTTTGACACGGTCCCTGAACTGGTATTTCTTTGCAGTCACAATGTACTTTCTCTACGGCGAGAGTGTCATCTATTACTTCAAGCACATCCTCCTCGTCGACAAGGTGCTGCTTCCACTTGCCACCCATCATCGTTTCATCAGCTTCATGATGTACCTCATAGGTGAGGAAGCAGCAACATTGTTTTCAGCAAACAAACAAGCATATGCTGACTGGCTGCAGGTTTCGTCTTCTTCGTCGCCTCTCTTAAAAAGAACTTCTACAAATTTCAATTCACCCAGTTTGCCTGGACTCACATGGCTCTCTTCCTCATTGTCTTCCAGGCACACTTTATGATGAACAATGTCTTCGAAGGCATGATCTGGTTCTTTCTGCCCACCTCGCTCGTAATCACAAACGACATCTTCGCATACATCTGTGGCATCACATTCGGTCGCACCCCACTTATCCAAATCTCGCCCAAGAAGACGGTCGAAGGCTTTGTTGGGGCTTGGATCTGCACCATCTTGTTCGGATTTGTGCTCACCAACATCCTCGTGCGCTACACCTATTTCATCTGCCCCGTTAATGACCTGGGCGCCAATCTCTGGACCGGCCTGCAATGCACACCTAACCCCGTTTTCAAAGCCCGGCCCTACCATTTGCCTGCAGCCTTCCACGTCGAACGCACCATCTGGATAGAGCCCCTGCAGTTGCACATTTTAATCCTGGCCACATTTGCCTCTCTTCTAGCTCCTTTTGGTGGCTTCTTTGCCTCGGGCCTGAAGCGATCTTTCAAGATCAAGGACTTTGGTGACAGTATTCCCGGACATGGCGGCATGACTGACAGGATGGACTGTCAATTTCTCATGGGCACACTCACCTACGTCTACTACCAGAGCTTCATTGCTGTCTACAAGACGAGTATAGGTAGCGTGATTGAGTCGGCCATCTGGGGCCTGACCCCAGAAGAGCAGATTGAAGTGATCAAAGGCCTGGCCAGGCACTTGTATAACCAGGGCACCGTGTCCGAAAATGTTGGTCTCTACTTTCCATCTGTCTTTAGACTCGAGCTGACAAGCATAGGTTTTGACATGTGTGGCTGCACAACTGGCAAAGAGATGAAAAAACAGGCTATCTCGTTGACACAATACGGTTTAAGTTCAGTACTCATACTGCCATGTGATAATGATGGGTCTTGATGCTGGATAATATGCCTCTCCAGCAGGTTATTGGAGTCTGAAATGATGTCATGGCAATACAAGATTGCATCACATCGGCACTGGCGCAGAAGCAGCTCGGCAACAGGTCGATTCATGATGATAGAGCGTCTCAATCTCCCGATCAGTCCCTCAAATCTTCACGACAGCCTTGGTAGAGGGGGTACCTGTAATGCGAGACCGGCGCCAAGAGGTGTTACGATAGATTGGGGCGCCCCTCGACCGCGCAGACGCGGTCATATATGTTGTACCAGAATGATCACCCAGCGGTGATTCTCCTTTCCGCCATGTCAGCGTACCATCCATCAGAATGCCCAGCAATTCTGTACTTCTGAGCTGTCGTTGGGAGGGGTGGGATGATATGCCGTAGGCGGGACCTTGGTTCTTAGCTCCAAGATCTCGCATCGACAAAATATGTCCAATGGCTTCCAAGACTTCGCTCTCCTTGGCCCACGGGGTGCTGATATTGACGTTCCTAACTGCCACCCCTGCCGCCCCTTCCACCATGACCATGGCCTCGGCCTCGGCCACCACCACGACCAGAACCGCCCCGCCCACCTCCACGGTCGCCCCTGCCGCCGCCATCATTACGGTGACCACCGCCACGGCCGCCGCGCTGACCTCCCTGTTGGTGTTGATGGTGATGCTGGTGTTGTTGCTGCTCCTTGACCTGGTCGATGAGTTCCTCAGGCATGCGCAGATACTTGATCTATCATTTCAACTCGCTGCGTTAGTACTTCCTCTGCCTTCTTCTTCATCTTCTTCTTTTTCTTTTTCTTTTTCTCCTCCTTTTTTTTTCCAATCCAGCCCTTCAGTCCCGTCCCTCCATCAAGCAGACGAGGCAAGGGATGCGAGAAAGGGTAAACAAAACACACAACAAAGAAGACAAAACAACAACACAGCAAGACTTACATTGTTCCCCCGCACGTACGCCTCGGCCAGCCGCCAGAACCGATCGCCCTCGGGACTCGTCTGGACCACTTCCTTGAGCGTCAGGTTCATCCATGTGTCGCAGTTGACCAGGTGGCCGTTGAGCGTTTCGCCATTCTTCAACTCCACCAGCATCGGGTGGCCCTGTGCTGCGGCCAGGAGGCCCAGCGGAAGCTGAATGAAATAAATATGTCAGTGGCGGGTCATTCAAACGGGAATTGCCAATCCAATCCAATCCAATCCAAATTTTGGGCTTACCATGATGATGAGGATGAACTGGCTATGGAATGGAGACACCTGCGTATCATATAATAACTTTTGGACCGCGCGACGTTGCTGGCTATTTACGGAGGCTGGTCTTGGCATGTTTGGTTGCTTTGATTGATTCTACCAAATGCCAATAAAGCTTATTTAATCCTACCATCGATGTGTAACAACAGGCTTGGTAGTGAGTTGGCTTGCAGAGAGTCATCGGGAAGACTCCAACCATGTTCACTGGTTAAGTCTCTGCCTTGACTCCTAATACTCCCTAATGTCTAAGACGCCCTCTCTTCCTCTGGCCTCGTTGGCCTGCACGACGTGGCGCCTTCTTGCGCGGCGGCGCCGACTTTGTGGCAGTAGCTACGAGATCTTTCTCGGCTCGTGGTGGGTACAGTCTCTCATACTCTCGAATGGTCCAGTCGAACACGTTGTCGCGCTCAAACTTTTCGCGGCGAAAGAGGCCATCGAATAAGCTGCGAAGATATTTATAATCAGGCCGATCGTGGGAACCCAGTTCACGGATATAATTCATATACACTGCGAATTCTTGTGGTGCACCATCACATAACTCGGCCACAGTGATTGTCTGCTTGCGCTTGAAGATAAGCTCATGTTTTTCTGACCGAGTAGATGCACGGATTTCGGCCCAGGGCAGAGAGCCGTGGAGGAAGTATAATGCCATGTATCCTAGTGATTCGAGGTCGTCACGCCGGGATGCTGCTGCAGGCAGAGGTTAGCCGCTAGTCAACCAACTGTGATAGGTAAGGGCCTTGGGACACTCACTGACAGCCAAGTGGCCATTGGTGCTGGCAAAGTAGGAAGTCCCCACTAGAGATAGACGGGGCGGTGCTGTTCTAGGCCTGTCAGAGGGAAAGCTGTCAGGCACATCCGTTGCAAGGCCCAAGTCTGTCACAAACACAGTGTTGCCCTGTCTGCCAGTGCCCATGAGACAGTTCTCAGGCTTGATGTCGCGATGCAGATAGCCTGCTCTATGAATAGTCTCAATGCGATGGAGCAGCTGATCCATCAGCATCAGCGTCGTCTTGAGTGAGAACCTTCGATCGCAATATTGGAAGAGATCTTCCAGATTGGGGCCGAGAAGCTCAAGCACCATAACCTCATATTCACAATTGGACCCGTGCCAGAGCACTTGAGGGATGCCCGGCCGTCCATGGAGATCTTCGTAGATACCGATTTCTTGGCTCAAGTGCGGGAACCCGGCCGAACAGTGCTCGAGTTTGATGGCCACTTCCTGGTTGTTGGAAACGTCACGGCCTATACACGGTTTTAGCACTCTAGTCTTCACAGGAAGGGTGTAATGGGTTGAAAAAGTTGGCGTACCAAGATACACATCCCCAAACGAGCCAGTACCCAGGGGTTCGCGAATCTGATAACGCCCTCCTATACGGATCTCGCGAAAGCGTTTAACGAACGGCTGATCCTCCATCCACAGGTTGGGACAAGCAGGTTGTCACGTGAAGAAATTGGGTGCTCCAGGATCTTGAGTCAAGGAAAATGGACAACGACAACGGTTTACTATGTAAAAATAGCTGATTGATGTCTCTAGTAACTTTTTGGCTGCGGGATGTCTGTCTGTGTCAATATGTCAACACAACACTCAACACGTTCCAAGCAAGGCTGACTGGCCCAATTGGGTTTAGCGTCAACAAGGATTCTCATACTTCCTTAACAACCCCTGGACGGCTGCCTGGACTGCTGCCTGTTCAATATGCACCTGGAAGCCAATGGAGTGGGATTTTGAAGACACAACCATGTGATGGACGTGTTTTCTGGGAGATTATTCGCGCGTCGCGCATCCGCGTTCGCCTCAGTGGCCTAATTGACTGATTTCTGACCTCTTTCCCGGCCAGCGAACATGGAGGGGATGATACCCTCAAAGAAGCGGCGACGTGAGACTATACTTCCAGACTCCCCAGAATCTTCTGTTAAGAGAAGAAAACGAACTGTCGAAAGTGCAAAATCTAGGGACTATCGCACACCAGAGTTCTATGACAGCTTATCCAAGGCCCATCTGACTCGGGGAGGCCTCCGAGAGCTCAAGCGGAGGATTCTGGAAGCTAGGGCTGCAGAAGATCCGTCTTCCTTGCCGCCACTTTCCAGCATCGCCGCAGCAGATGCAGCAGATACAGAAGACAGACCGGATCTGAAGCAATTTGCAAGACAGGGTGGACCTAATCTGAGCCATCTTCGAGGTGTGAGTGACGTACGTTCGTTGACCTACAAATGCGCAGACTAAGTCAAGTGTGTTGCAGTTTGCTTCTTCGGCCAATCGAAACGGCAGCATGAGCCAATCAAGCCGGAAGCGATCTGCATCACGCCGCAGTGACTCTGGAAGCAAGAGTAAGACCAGCAGGTCTTCCTACGATCCTGAATTCGAGCAGAACATGATTGATGGTGGTATTTATCCACACAGTCGAGCATCCAAACCGGCCAACTTGAAGGAGTTGAGAGAGCGTGCCGCTGAAGATCGCCCATCATTGTCGCCTTCCAAATTTAATGATGAAGATTTTGAAGAATTCGTCACCCTTTGTGATACAGCAGGTGATGAAGCCAGCGCCCGGGCTAATGTCATCTCAGTCATCGAGGGCAGAGGAAGATCCGGGCACTTTTATGCTGGAGATCGAAGATTCAACCATTTGGCTCCCATGGCAGATAAGCTCCCTGATGCCAAACCCGATCTATACTATGGTGCTCGTCCCGAAAGTATTAATCGGCAGGTCCGCCGTGATCTCGGAAAACAGATTGTCCCGGCCAACAATACGTCTCTTCCAGCAGCACCCAATTTCTTTCTGGAGGCCAAGAGCGAGGGCGGTCGGGCTGATGTGGCAAAGCGACAAGCCTGTCATGACGGCGCCATTGGGGCTCGAACTATTCATAGTCTCAAGAACTATAAAGCCTCTGAGCCGCAGTATGACGGCAATGCTGAGAGTTTCTCCTCTACTTATCACGGGGGCACGGCTACCATGGGCCTCTATGCTCACCATACAACAGCCCCCAGGTATCCAGGGGAGCCCCCGGAGTATCACATGGCACAGATCGGCTCATATGCCATGACTCACAACAGGAACGCCTTTGCACAAGGTGCAGGGGCATATCGCAATCTGCGTGATTTGGCAAAATCCAAACGTGACGACGCCATTGAGCATGCAAACGAGATCGCTCGACGTGCCCCGACTTATACTCCTTCCACCTTGACGAGGAGCAGTCGTATGTCACAGTCGCCAATTGAAGATGAACCATCTGATACCTCGACCGACGAGCTCACAGCTGATTTCACGAGCTCGAAGCGAGCAAGACGCGGCCATGACACTCCAGGAGCGCGGTCCTCCCAACCAGCCGGGCGATCGCGTGACGAGTCGCCCATATCTCGACGCGAGAGGCCCAGCACACAGCATATGCAGTCTTTCGAGTCTCGCCGTGGTCGAGGTCGAGACATGTATCGGGACGACACCCCTACCCGTGCAGATTCTCGTTCTCGGCACCATCGCAGGTGATAATAGGCCATCTATACGCGACGTAGCTCTGGACTATAAGGTCAGTTGTAGTTTGGAAGAATTAATGACACGAAATTCTTTACTCAGGTCGCTCTTTCCCCGGTAACAAAGAGTTTATGATAGTCGGTTCTGTCGTGCTGAACGAAATACGGCAGGCGTAGGGCGTTAGGTGACATCATCGGTCTTGGCGGGCGCCCCCAAGCGGACCCACAATTTTCGAGGCTGTGCTTCGCGGTGATTTGAGGAGAATACGTCGGACCCTGGCAAGCGATTCAGGCACCGAGAATAAACGAACGTGACTGACGAGCGAACGGTTCCTGAAACTCTTCTCCATCGACTGCCATACCGTGACTCACTGTCTCTTATCTTTGGGAAACGGGATGAGGTTGTGACACGACTGCTCTCTGGGTTGGAGCCGCCCAGTTCGAGTATTAGAGCCGGACCAGCGTCGCCACATGGTCAAGAGCTACTAAGCCATGATCATGGGTTTCCGCCAGGCAGCCGTCTTTCTGACCGTCTTTACTGGAATTGCAACGGTGGTGGCAAATGGGTCTGATCAACGTGACCATGACCTTGCGCCTCCGTTTCTGAACTTTGCTTCTGGCACTTCGGGTACGCATTGATGTGGATTCATTGTTGATTTGATTGTGCTCGGATTTGTGCTCACTCGATTTACAGGCCGTGACCGGGTCTCGATCAGCTTTGACAGCCCCTGTGATGGCTGCTTCGCCGGCAGTACGGATGCTGCTGCACTGGTAGGTCAAACCAGAAACAAAAATTCTATATCCGTGGACGTGTTTTTTTTCCTGAGACTGGCTACAGAAGCTCACACTCGACGTCGACCGGGCGGAGGCTGAATGTTCGGGCGCGGGCGTCCGGCTTAATGGCATCGATCTTGCCAGCTCCTCTCCGCCAGAACTGGTCCATTTCCCTGCAACGGCCCTCGGCGGTCGTGGGCACTGTGGCTACCTTGCTGAGTGGTACCTGACCTGCCTCGATGACCAAGCCAGTCTGCTCAGAGTCCTCTTTTCACTGCAGGATGACCCAGATCGGTCTGTTGTTGGCGGCTTCGCGGCCTCCTTTCAACAAACTCGCCATCCCTGGGTGATCAAACTTGACCCAACTTTTTCTACCTTTGAGCAAGATGGCGTGGAGTATTATGCGGATTGGAAAGACCCTGACCCGGAGCAGTCTTTGCGAGTTGGTGTCCGGCCTGAAGATCCTGCTGCTGCCGCTGCTGTTGCTGCTGTCCTACCGGCCGATCTACCTCTTCCCGATGGCTTGCGAGAACATGTCGAAAGGTTGTACAGCCTCAAGGCTGAAAAGCATAAACTAAACACAGAGATAAAAGAAGTGGCCAACGACGTGATGTCGATTTGGAAGGCTGAATTTGATGAGTGCAGCTCGCTCTCATGCTATTTGCAGACGGCCTTCAAGAATGTGCCGGTTCTGTTCAAACTCGTCGTCCACGGTCTCAAGCAGGAAAGCAGCGTGCCGAATGTTATTAACAATACAGAAGATCAGGTGCGATTTGACGATCAGGACGACCAGCTCCGTGGATCTACTACGGCCTTATCCGAGCCTGTAATCACGCCGGCTCCAAAGGTGGCTTGGGATCTACCTGTATCGTCGCCACTACCTCGGACGACATCGACCTCGCCTTCAAATCCAGCTGTTTCCTCTCAGCCGGAAGAAGAGGCTTCATCAAATCCAGCCAAGCAGCCGGTAGACCTTCCATTTGACGCCAATAAACTGTCGTCGTTGGGCTCAGGCGCACCTCCAGGGACTGATATAGGTGATAGCCCTCCATCGGGCGAAGGTCGCCCTCCGTCGGAAACTGGTGCTCGTCCCTGGGGCAATGGTTCGCCTCCACGGGCGCGTCCACACCCACAGGGTCCTGAGGCAGGCAGCCCGCCCTCGTTCTCTCCTGGATCCCTGTTCCAGGACATCCTAGAAGCCTCAAAGCATTTACATATCCACCTGTTTGCTGCGATTGTGTCATTCTTCGTCGTCACTGTCACAGGTACTGGGCTCTTCATAGCTATAAGGTACAGACAGTGTCTCTGGCGAGACCCAAGGAGGCGAGCAGAATGTTTGGCGAGGAGAGAAGAGTGGAAACGCCGCAAGGCCTACAAAAAGGCAGCCTGCAAGCACCGGGTTCGAACCTTTTTAGCCCAGCTTGTCTGGTGGAAAAGGGCGGACTTGAGTGATGCAGAAAACGAAGAGTTGATGCGGAATAAGGCGCGAAATGAAGGCAGCGCGTTCGACCAGGAGATAAACGGTCTGAGGCTGGCCAGTGAGATTGTGCAAGAACTTGTTCGTTCGGAAGAGTCCCGTGGACACACCAGCGGGTCCCATAGAAGCCAGCGCACCAGCATCTCAGAGACACTGCCGACTTACTCGGAGCCGCCAGGGTACAGCTCGGCGGCTGAGGGCGAGATAAGTGTGATTGATGGATTCACAGGCTATACACCGAGTGGAACTGCTTCGTCAGTCGAGAGCAGTGTCCTTGACTGCAGCCCTCGGATGAGCTTTGATACGCACAGTGTGTGTCTGACCAGGTATTCGGCCGATTCGAGGGAGTAGCATGGGAATGGGCGGGAGGGAGGTGATACAACAAAGGACAGGAAACAAAGGGACAGGGCTTTTCGTTTGTTTGGTCTATTTTAGCAGCGCTGTATAATACTGGGAACTGAACTGTGGGTGGGCGGGCGCTGATATTGATAACGGCTGATGCCCGGAGATAGGCACAACAAACTCCGGGGGAGTAGAACTTTGATCAACGACGACGACCTCAGTGATGATAATTAACCACTTTCTTGACATCGCCATGTGTAGCTGATGCGCACCTGGAAATGGCCGACGGCACTCGGTAGCTCTGTAGGAACGGCGGCCTATACACGCCATGTTCGACTTCGGTCGCTTGTCCGCCACCAGCCGTTGGAATGGCTGAAGACGGCGGTCCCTTCATCGCCAGCATCAACATCGGCATCATCACCGTCATCACGACCACTGTCCAAAGCATTGAACGCAAGTGCATCACGTCAGCAGACTGTTGAGGAGCTCGAGAAGAGGTTCTTCCGGCTGGCCAATACCCGCCCAGGGTCGAGGCAGATTGACGAAATCTTCAAAGAACTGACGACGGCGCGAGGCATCACCCCGACGAGCGCGCACTACGAGGCCTTGATCCTGCGCAACTGCGATCCCCGGCATGGCTCGGTGTCCAAGGTCAAGGAGGTGTTGGCGGCAATGCAGAGCCGCGGCGTCGCCATCACCGCCAGCACCTACCAAGCCGCCCTGACGGTGCTGGCGGTGCACCCATCGCCCGAGCTGCAGCAGCACATCCTCTCGGCCATGACGGCGCAGTGGATGGCGATCTCCGCCGACGCCGAGCACGCCATCATCGCATCCCTGATCCGCGACGGCCAGCTCGAGCTGGGCCAGGCACGCCTCGCCGCCCTGCTAGCCAAGAGGAAGAAGAAGCAGCAGCACCTGCACCAGCTGCAGCTGCAATTACAACCACAACCGCCCGGGAGCCAGCCTGCGCCGCCGGCCTGGCTCTTCGTCCTGCTCGCCCACGCACTCTGCGCCGCCGCCGACTTCCCTGCGCTGCTGCAGCTCGCGTACGACCTGCACGACCACGGCGGCGGCGGCGGCGGCGGCGGCCTGGACCTGCCCCGCTCAACCTGGGCGCACCTCCTCGCCGAGGCCGTGCGTCACCGCGCCTTCGACCTCACCCTGCACCTATGGCTGCACCACGTCGAGCCGATGTACATCACGCCGAGCTACGCCGTGTGCACGGGCGCGCTCGACCTCGCCGCCACCCACGCCTCGCCCAAGCTGGCCGAGTCCGCCATGCTCGTGCTCGAAGCCGTTCACCGCCCAGCCCTTGATGCCCTCCGACCGTCCGATCGCCAGCATCTCGACGACCTTGTTGCTGCGGCGTATAAAGAGAGGAATAGTAAGAATGTGGAGAGTGAAGAGCAGCAGCAGAAGCAGCATCAGCATCAGCAGCAACAGCAACAGCGAGATCCCCAGCGCTATCGAAGTGGCAATATGTTTGCCCTGTTCAACCGCGCCAAGGGCCATGAGAATGCCTTTTTTGATCCCAAACTTGCATTGACACAACCACAGTCGCTGTTGCCAAAGAAGAACAAGAAGGGAGGAAGCAAGAACAGGAGTTCCAAGCGATAGAAGAGAGAATACACAATAATACACCACTGCTGCTACGGACGGCCAGATATTGTCAAAATCTTCATGCTCAACGACTTTACACTTTTTATATTCCTTGCTTTTGTGGATGAAAAGCAAATTAAATCATTTCAAGTCAATCTGGTTTCTATTATTTTCCATCTCTCATTACAGCCTTCTCGCAGGCGTCCCCACTGGTTTGCGGGGGATATGCTGCGGTGTGACCACAATACTTGGTCGGTTATCCGCCACTGGCGGTAGCCCGATGATTTCTGGCACTGGCTTCCGCCGGATCTTGAAGGGTGTCGTCGTCGTTGTTGTTGTTGTCGTCGTCGTCGTCGTCGGGCCATGAGCAACGGCATCATCGTCGGCGCCGTCTACAAGCGGCCCTGGCCTTTTGGTCGCCGCCGCCAATGGCAAGTGCAGCAACTCAATATCAACCTCTCTCTCGACCCCATTCTCGTCCTTGATGATCTCAACGACCTGGTACTCGGCCTGGTTCGTCGGCCGAGGAGCGGGTTTTGATGCCTGGTTTTTGCTGCTGCTGCTGCTGCTGCTGCTACTACTACTACTGCTGCTGCTGCGTGTCGTAGTAGTGGTAGTGGTGGTAGAAGTGGTAGTAGTAGTAGTAGTGGTAGTGGTTGTGGTGGTCATCTTGGTGGTTGTTGTGCTGCTACTGCTGTTGCTGCTGCTGCTAGCCCGAGAGACCCTGCACGGGGGCACAGGTAGCTGTCTCTTCTGCTTGAAGATCTCCCCCACCTCAACCCTTGCCGCAGTGGTGGCAGCAGAAGCAGCCAACGGAGCAGAGGCGGGGGGACGGCCCCCGGGCTGTTTCTTGGTCTGCAGATTCTGTCAGGATTGTATTATCATCAGATGGGGGGAGGTGCTTCAGCACACAAACACGTACTCGCTTGGAAATTTTTGAGAGGAAGCCCATTTTTTGGTATTATGTCTTTCAGGATTAGGAAGTGGTGATTGTTTAGTATTCAGTCCTTTTGCTTGATGCTTCTGTCTACACGGAGGAAGGAAACGAAAGGGAAAGGGAAGGGAAGGGGTTTTTTATATGCAAATGATCCATCCCATGTTTCTGAAGATCAGAGCATCTCATCATACACTCAGAATCCACGGTACACAGAGACAGAGGGGTGCTACAGTTGTCTGGATATTCGAATAGTGTGTCCAGCTCAGTCCACAAGTAGAAAACTGGTCCAGGCAGCAGCGCGGTAGTTAGTTGACTCTGTCGCCATTCCAAGGTTAGGATGTTGGTATCCGATGGGAATTTTTCAATAGTACAATAATACACAAGCAGGAGACCTTGGGTTCATATATATATATATATAGCATTCTGGAAGTAATCCAGATTGGTGGTGATGTAGTTAGTGGTGCTGGGAAGAGATGCCGCACGAGGTTAAAAAAAAAAAGAATGTTATATCTGTCTGTCTGTCTGTCTGTCTGCTGTCTGCTGTCTGCTGTCTGCTGTCTGCTGTCTTTGTCAACTTCCAACCAGGCAAGTAACTCGACTCGAGTCGAGTCGAGTCCAGTTCCCCCTCCATCTTGCCTCAGCTCATACCATCCGAGGGGAAAGAGAAAATAAATAATGAAACTTCCTTGCTAAACATACACACCCAAACACACTATTCCTTCACATAGTCCTTAACCTCCCCCTACATCACAGTGCAGATGTAATACGGCACATCTCCTCGATTCGGCGTGTTGACGAAGGAGTCTCGCTGGCCCATTTTCTTTTTCTTTTTCTTCTTTTTTCCTAGTGGTAGTGGCAGTGGTAGTGGTGATAGTGAGTATTTAAATCTTGCTCTTTTTAGTGGATGTGAAAGACAGATAGCAAGACAAGATGGAGAGATGGGGGGAGTTATATATGAAGAAGGCCAAAGGCAGGAATGCAATGCAATGTGGCTGGCTTCATATTGTCTGTCCTGCTTAATATTGTTCTCCTGTCCGAAACAAAGAAAATAGGAGAGAAGGGAGGAGAGAAAGGCAAAAAAAGGGGAGGCCCGAATTGTCTATATAGTGGAAAACTTTTGCAAAAGAATGCAGACACACACACACACACACTCACATATGTACAGGATAATGTACTTTCTCCTACCTCATGCAACAACAGCACCTCCCTCCTTCATAGCCTTGCGCAAAGTCCCGATTTTGATCTTGTGCGCATCGGCCTCGGCCTCGACCTCAGCCTCGGTCTTCTGATCGCGCTCCTTGCGGACGCGCCACTGCCAGCCCCAGAGCACGGGCAAGAAAGACCAGAGGTCGAAGTCCGGCCAGAGCACGTCGAGGAAGACGATCTGGGTGTCCTGGTGGCACTGCCAGAGCATGAAGTCGGACAGGCGTGAGACGCCCGAGGTGCGGATCAGCAGGTCCACGGGCGGGTTGTCGCCCGTGTATAGGTGTTGCGTGATGGTGGCTGGGGTGATTGTTTCGGGCGAAGGGTACTGCGGTGGATGTGATGGTGATGGGGCTGAGGTTTCCTTCAGTTTGGACAGGGATGAGGAGTAGGAGGCCGGTCTGGTTGGGTGTGCGGTGGATGGCAGGCTCAGTGGGGCTGAGGTGGTGCTGGAGGCGTCGTGGGAGGCGGAGAAGTCGGATTGGAAGGTGTGTTGAGATGAAGATGCTGAGGAGGTGGTGCTGAGGGAGGGCGAGGGCGGTGCTTGCGGCTGCTGCTGTTGTTGCTGCTGCTGCTGCTGGTGGTCGAGATCGATGTGGTCATCAACCTCAACATCGACGTCGTTTTTGCGGCTATTCCGGTCGCCATTCTCATCATTCCATTGCCCCTGCTCGCTCAGATGATGACTCCGAATCGTATTAGCGATCCGCTCCTCCTTGAACGGGCTCCTGTGATCTCTCCCCGGCGCCGAGCGCGGCGATATCGGCTTGCAAAACTCCGCGACCGTCTCCCGCACAGCCGTCGTCATCTCCAGCCTGCTGGTATAGGGAAAACAGACGTTGAGCACACACCTGCCCTCGTACTTGCTGCTCATCTCGACTGCGCCATCAATGACCTCCAGCACGTCCGGCTTGAGAAAGTTACGCTCGCCCAGGACACGGACCTGCGCCCCGTACCGCTCGAGGATGTCGCCGTGCTGGCTGAGCTGCTGCAGCTTTGTCTTGGCCATGTCCATCAGCGCGTCGACCTCGTACTGCGACCGCTTGAAGTTCTCGATCGAGAAGGCATAGATTGTCACATGCGTCACGCCGGCCTTGTAGCACACTTCCAGGATGCGGGCCAACGCCTCGAAGCCGAGATTGTGGCCCTCGACCGTCTCGATCCGGTTGTGCTTCGCGTACCGCCGGTTGCCGTCCATGACAAAGGCTATGTGTTTCGGGATGGGGCCCTGGCGCAGGGCACCGATGAGCAGCTCGCGGAGCAGGTTGAGGGCGTATTCGGCCGGCGGCGAGGCCAGCAGCCAGTTGTGCAGCCGCATGATGTGTCGTCCGGACATTGTATGATCTTATTCTTATTCTTGTTCTTCCTCTTATTCTTGTTCTTCCTCTTCTTCTTCTTCTTATTCTCGTTCTTCTGCCTGTTCTTGTTCTTCTTTCCTCTTCTTGTGGTGATTACTGGCAGGAATGAGTGACAAAGGCCGAAGCCGAGATTGCTCCGTACCGCCGTTGACGGAGGGCAGCGGCCTGAGCAAGATTTGTGTTTTATAGTATTAGAACGAATAGGATTGGCATGATCATACGTGGCTGCGAATTAATTGCTTCGTGTGTGTCCGGACGGTGAGGACGATGACGACACATATGTGGCACAGACACCGATCCACCGATCACAGCCACTCAGCCACTCACAGCAGCCACTCAACCCACTCAGCCCACTCAGCCCCTTTCTGTAATTACACGTATAATTACTGGTGCGGCAGGATTACGGTATCAAATCTAAATGACCAACGGCATCAATCTAGGCCACCACCACCTCAACTCCGTCGCTGAAATGTGTACAGGAGACCTCCCCGTCTATCTCTCCCTGTCTGTGGTGTGCGGTATTATTATCTCTCCTTCTTGGGCTCCTCGCTGTCCTCGGTCTGCGGTGTGATCTGGCCATCGCTGGCCATGTCCCAGCTTGACTCCGTACCTGTCTCCACGCCCTCGCTCTCTCGTTTCTTGCCTCGCTCACGCATTGCGCCACGGATCCGCTTGCTTAGCTGGTCCACGCTTTCGGGAGAATCAATCGTAGTCAGGCCCCTAAGCGCAGTCCGGTCCGAGGCCAGTGCACCACCGCCCGCAGAGCTGCTGCGGCTCCGGCTCTTGGGCGTCTGCGGCCGCGAGGCAAAGAAGCCAATCCTGCCAATGTTTTGAAACGTCTCGTTGCTGGGAAGCAGACTGTATCGCCGTCTTGTGTCGCCGCTTTCGAGTCGTTCAAACGCACCAGATGTCGGCGTCGGTAGTTCTTCCGCCTCTTCCTCCTTCGTAGGCGGTGGCATTTCACGGTAGTTCGACTGGTATGCACCCTCGCGGAATGGGTCGGCCACAATGCGGCTCACATCAAAATCGGCAAACACTTCTGGTCCCAGCGTGTTGATTACTTCTGTCACTTGCACCGACAAAGCCTGCCGCCGCTGCTGCAGCCTGGAAAAGGAGGCTGACGACCGCGGATTCAGCGCAATAAAGAGCGGGGGTAGCGACTTGAGCACATCCATACCAACCTCACCTATGCGCAGCGCCGCAAACGTCAATGAGATGCAGAGCACAAAGAAAGCTGGCGTGAAGAGCCAGAGAGGCACCCAATCAGGCACATACGTAGTCGCTCTGGTCCAAGATGGCACCTGGTAGGTATAGTACCCCTGGTTGCGGTTGTACACAAGCCACAGCGAGATGATGATGGTGTAGTGGATGTACAGTGCTGGTGCAAAGGCCATTGCCACCAGCAGCTTCCAAGTAGTGATCACGTCTCGGCCTTGTAGCTTGACTGTCGAAGCCGCCAGCGCCTCTTCTGACTTCCGCTTCGAGATCACCTTGGTCGTCACAAACACCGGCCAGAACATGAGAAGGCCGGGAAGTACGCCAATGGAGAGCATGGCCAGTTCGCCCAGTCGATAGATCAGAGTGCCTAGCACCTTGTACCACGGCCGCTTGCCCCAAACCACTTGGTGGTCGCGCACTCCGAGATTGCGCAGGCGCCGATTGTAGTCGAGCACTTGTTTCTTGAGATCCACCACCCGTGGGTCGGATGCCTGTGCCAAATACCCCTGCACCAGTCGCCGGTTGAGTTCGACGACCAGCGACAGCGGCAACTTCTTGCCGAGAGGATTGTAGAGCCTTCGTATCGTCTGAGCCAGCACCAGCGTTTCATAGTCCGGCGCGCTCTGGGTCACCGACAGCAAGCCCTGCTGGACAGTCTCGAGGAGTGAACCAACAGCATTGCGTCGGTCTCCCGCCTTGTACGCCGCAACCTGGTCGGGATGGACCTCGATCGGAAGGCCAAACTCAATCACCGCGCGTGAGCGGAATTTGTGGGCATGGAAGTAGTTCATGCCAATCGGGATGATCTTGAGGCCACAGTCTGGGTTGTTCGCCAGAGCACCCAGTGCCATGATTGCCACCCCCGGTTTGATTGGAAGAAGGTCGGGCCTGTCATGACTTCCGCCCTCAGGAAAGATACCAACACATCCACCGACGTCGAGTTCATCAAAGACCGCGTTGTACACACTCGACTGGTCCACGTGGGGGGCAACCTTGAAAGAGCAGCCGAGAACCAGATTTCCATCTACGGATTCCGCCGCTGTCAACAGCTCGATGGCTTGCGGCGTCTTGAACGGCTTCTTCAGGCGTAGCTCCGTGGGCGAGATGATCTCCTTGATCTCTGAACTCGGGGCCTGGTTGTCCCGCTTGGGCAGCACAATGAGGCCGCCGACCTGGAAATCCCCATTGGTAAAGTCGGTGCCTACGCCCTGAATAAGGCTGGGGTCGCTCGCCTCGTTTGGCAGGAATATCCTGCCCTTGGCCGGCTTCACCTTGTCCAAGGCCCTGCCCACCGGAATGGAGCCGACGGCCGAGCTCAGAGCACCGATGAACTTCCGCTTGGTCGACTTCTCTGCTATCAGCCACGATATCCGACGGTTGGCTTCCCTCTTGAAGATTCGCATCAGAATCAGACTATCCACAAACTGCCAAACAATTAGCTACTGTTGCTGCTGCTACTGCATTGCGGCTGCTGCGACGACGACGCTTCTAGAAGCTGTAAATCAGCATACCTGGTTGGCATGAGGCGCGGCCACGAAGATCAGAGGCCCCTTTCTTGGTATCTTCCACGCGCCTCGAGGGTGCACCTCGCGGAAGAACAGGTCGATCAGCAGGGAGAGCACCCAGACCACCAGGTCGTAGAGCCATGGCACCAGATTCTTGTTGCCCCTTCTCTTCTTCTTGACCGGTCTCTGGAGAGCCGAGTCTCCAGGCATTTCCACCACCCTGTCTCGCAGAGAATACCTCTCTCTCTCTCTCTCTCTCTCTTGCCGATGGCTGTTGTGTGTCAAATGTGAGGCTCCTTGCTTTGTGGGGGGAAATGAATTTGATGAATTGAGTAAACTATATCTGGAAAGCTAAAGTTAGAAATTGCCGTCTACTTGTTACCATACTGCATAATAACCTGTCAGAGTGTCGGAGTGTTAGAGTGTTGGGGATGCCGCCGAGCAAGGGAGCAAGGGGATCAGACGGGGTTGGCCAATGTACGACGTCAGTGGATGGAAAGGCGGGGTGCCAAGTGTGGGGCAATTGGGTGTGTGAGGAAGGCAACTGCCAAGTGGCCAGTTGTCCTCTCTCAATCGTTTTCTCTCAGTCCTTTCTCACAAAAAAGTCCTCATACCAACGACATGCTATTCAACAAATTAATTAATAGTCGTACACAGAAGATCGTCTCGCTTAACAAATCAAGATGCCATTTTTGTGTGCACCACCTCTTCCAGTCGTCTCATCCGCTCTCGAAGATGAAAGTCGCGCTGCTTCCACCGACTTTCCCAGAGATCTTCGACTTCATGCCGTGCCTCTTCAATCCGCCGCTCCTGTGTCTCCTGCAAGTGATCCAGCCGCTTCTTCAGATCGTCAATCATAAAATCTCGTGCTCGTAGCTCTTGTCGATATACAGTGTCAACTTCGTGCAATCTCACCCGGAGCTGCTCAAGCTCCTTGTCCTTCTCGTGCAGCGCCTTGCGATGCTCTCGGTCTAGTCTTCTCACCAAGCCTGTGTAGTGATGGCTGATATCATTATCCGTGGCCATGGCAGGCGGATTTGTCTCCTCGTCACCGAGCTCTAGGCCGGCCTCGGGCGTCGAGGCTGGCATCATCCCAAGGAACAGTGCGCTCGCATCCCTCCCGATGAAGGTGGGGGAGTCCGGGACCGCCATGTCCGAAGTGCTCATCGAAACCGGACCTGCTGATGTCGACGCTCCCCTTGCTTGCCTCCATTGTCCGCCGGAGCTGAGTCCTGCAATCCGTCCATCGAGAGAGTCTGTCACGAGGCTGGGCAGACGAACAGTATTGCTGCGTCGGTGCGGAGGAACAGGAGTCGATCCATAGGTGCCTGTGCCCTGGCTGTTCACCTCTGGGCCAAGAACATCTCCATCCACTCGTGAGGACAGCTCCACTTCTGTAGGATCTAGCGAAGATGCATGCCCTGCGATCCGATGACCACCGTCGCCATCGTCGTCTTCCTGTGGACGCGACAACAACCGGTCCGCGCTGCTTAGTCTGAATGAACTTGGCGGAGGCGGGCCTGTATACGGCGGTGGAAGGTCCTCCGTGATTTTGGAGCCGTCTCTGCTGATTCTAAAGTGCTGCCCGCCAACGTGAATGTCGATGGATCTGCAATCAGCGCGAGGGTCATCCAGAGTCGATGTAGAGAAGCGCGTCCGCGTAGATACAATAGAAGACGCCCGACTATGCCTAGTTGAGTTCGACTGCATCAATTCCTGCATCCATAATGACGGAGGAGGAGGAGGAGCCGCTGTTATGGTGCTCTCCAAGTGGCCGCTGGTGCTGGTGCTAGGCCGTTGTCGCAACTCGGACAGCAGATCCGACGCCTCAGCACGCGTCTCGGTTTTGCTGGAGCTTGCGCTGCTGATGGACAGCGATCTCTGCAAGCTTGTTGCCATGTCTAGCCGTTGAACCGAGTATCTGGGCAGTTGGCTAAATGAGTTGTGCAAGCGTGGCCGGGGAGGCGGACAGCTCAGCTGGCTGCTGGGAGAGCGATCCCACCGAGCCAGTCCATGGGAATGGAATGGCGACTGCAAGCTGCGGAACGACAAGCTCACAGCACCCGGAAGACGAGATGGGCTCATTGATTAGAGTCTCACCTGGGGTGAGGCGGAGTTTGGGGGGCAAAGAGATGAGGTGCATCATCCTCAGGCAGACACCAAAGTTCAGCCTCCGCTCGGGCCGAAGACGCTGTGCCGCCCGCGCGATGTTCATCTTCAGCCCACGCATCGTATTCAGTTATACGGACTAAGTACCCCCAAATTATTCCATCTCGAGAAAGGGCGAGAGACGAAAGACGACGTCGGTTTTTGACCAGGGGGCCCGTGATTAATTATTATTATATACCCTGTGGGCGGCACACACCACTGCCCAAATCGGCGGTGTCATAATCAGGTGCTGTGTGCGTGTGCGTGGCGTGTTACAAACAGGCATCACCCAATTCTGTCTCATCTTACAGCCAACAAGTCAAGTCATCCAACTTTTGTTTCAGTCTATTTTCTCGGCAAGAAAATAAAAAAGCGTGACAACAAGAAATACACCAACACACACCAACACACCAGCCCCAGGATGTCCATCAACTGGGTCATGACCCACGACCGCGACGGGTTCGTCCGGCTGCCCAAGGAGGACATCATCTGGCAGTCCTCCTCAACACGCACCTCCTTCTCTCTCTCAACACCCCGGGCCTACCCCGGCACCAACCCGCTGTCCATCAAGAGCGACAACGGCACGCTCTACCTGACCAACCACCGCATAGTCTACCTGCCCGCCACGCCAACCGAGGCATTCAAGTCCTTCTCGGCCTCACACCTCAACCTGCACGACTCACACCTGATCCTGCCCTGGTTCGGCCCCAATGCCTGGCAGGCCCTGGTCGAGCCAGTCCCCGGCGGCAACATCCCCAACAACCACCACGTGGAGCTGAAATTCACCTTCAAGGACGGCGGCGCCCCGGACTTTAACGTCAAGTTCGAGGGCATCAAGGAGCGGCTGCAGCAAGCGGTTGAGAATGCGAGGCAGGGGGCGGATGCTGGCTACAGGCAGAACTCCAGTCTGGCTGCTGCAGTGGACATGGATTCCGTGCACCTGGACCAGCTGCCCAGCTACGAGGACAGTGGCCACGACCGGGTCGTCCCGCCCTCTGTCTCTTCTGCTCAGCCCCAGCCCCAGCCCCCTCATTCGCAAAGTTCACCAGCAAGGCAACCCGCGGAAGAAGCAATACCACCTGCTTCTGCGTCGAGCTCAGCAGACCAGCCTGTATTCCAGCGACAAGAGGAAGGCCACACTGCCGCGAGGGAACGTTCCGCTCATGCAGAGCGTCCTTCAGAGGCGCCCCCCGGCTACGAAGAGGCACAGCAGCACGGATTAGAAAGTGAGCTTGCTCAGAGATTCCACACCGGTCAAACCTAGTTTTGTGAACCGGGCTTCTTTCTATGGGTCTTGAACACGCCATGGTCACCTACAACGACCGTTTCCCGCGTAGCTTGCACTTCCTTCATAGACTAGACTTGCAATAATTCTGCCCCTTTTATGATTACATAGAGATCCTTCATCCTCATCCTCGCGCACTGGCAACTCCCGTAGCTCGCTTCCTAAAAACACAACAACAGCAATGACCCAACTTGATATACATCGTTTTAACTTAGCCTCCTTCGATAGCCTTTGACAGCGCTCACTGCAAGCACTGAGGTCTACTCAGCCATGCTCTCTCTCTCTCTCTCTCTCTCTCTCACGCTGCAACATCCGATTCCCAGTCCCTGGGCCCAAACACCCTCAAACGCAGCAACCAGACCCAGCGTCTGATCCGGCCCATGACCATCCACGACCACGCAACCCAGCGCGGCCGACGCAGCATCGGAACCAGGCCCAGATGGTCCCGGTCCTCGGCCACCTGCCACGCTGCTCGACCATGGGCATCGAGCGCAAACGGATCTGCCCCCCAGGACAGCAGTTCGGCCACTAGGCCGGGATCACCACGCAGCGCCGCACAGTGGAGTGGCGTGCCAGTCAGGACGCGGTGCGGGTGCGGCCACTGGTGCTCGTGGTCAGCCCTCTCATCGATATCAGCGCCTCGGTGGATCAGCGCGCGAACAACAGCCCGGCGGTCGGCGGACCGGCGCTCCGCCACAGCGTGGTGCAGTAGTTGGCCCGCACATACGCTGCCTCCAGCTGCGAAGAGCACTCCAATGACAGAGAGTGGAGCAGAGCAGATGGCAAAGGACATGGGCGTACAGTTGTAAGCACAGCGAGGGTTTGGGTCGGCGCCACGGTCGAGCATCCAGCGCAGCACCTGTGGATTATCAAAGGCCAATCTATTCTTCTTGTCAGCCATGTCTGACCCAAGATGGTGTTTGTTGTTTTTGTAATTGGTTTTGCATACGGCAATGCAGAAGGGTCAAGTGCGCCGGTGTGGCGGTTCATGTCCCAGCCGAGCTCTCTGAGCATCTCAAGCATTTTAAAATCCTCCGCTTTGATAAGTGCCGCAACGGCTCTCGGATCCAGATAGGCTCCATTTGTGTAGAGATAGGCAACAATATCCAAATAACGCTTGTCTATTGCCTTGGAAAGAGCCCACATGAGGTCGAATAAGAAGCCGAAATCGGGCGTGCTCTGGGCGAGAAGCCGTTTAACCGTCTCCAGGTCATTCTCTTCACACGCCTTCTCGATTCCCTCCTTGATACCCGGTATTTGAAGGATTTCAGGACCTGGTGTTGATTGCTGCTCCATGATGTGTTGATTTCGTCGTTTCAGAAGATGGAATAAGTTAGGTAAAGTTTGTGACCAGGTCTTAATAATTACACGTGTAGTGCAAGGTTTATGACGATTCCTTACACAGGACAGGACAGGATACCGCTCAAGTACACTTCTCATTCATATTGGGCAGTCTGATCCCTTTTATATGTTGGTCATGCCATGCAGGCACTCACAGCATTTGATGGAGTTTCACCCTACGGCTGCAGGAGCCTTTCTCTTCGTTAACAACGGAGGCCTGCCAAGATCGTACGATAGCTTTACGGCGCTAGCATCGGGCCGAAGATCGAATATTGCGGGGTAATTACAGTAATGTACTCATAGTACCACATATCCAGGAAATAAAGATACCTCGGAGAAATTAGAGTCATATTTTTATCAATATGAATGAATTTACAGTGTAGATTTAATTATGTTTATTTACCATACTTGAAGAAGTTACTTGCAACAGATATTTAACAAAGATCTAAATTTGAATTAACTCAAAGACAAAATGATCATGGTAATGAAAATGAATTCTATATTTTTGAATTCAATAGCCAACCAAATCTACACACATTCGGGCCTCAAGTCCGCATTTATGTGGCTCCTCGGATTTAATGACTGACTCCAGCTCTCATCCACATGGTATATCTGCATCTTATAGCTGCGTAGTGCCCGCTGTGAGCACAACAGTCTCAACAGAATGTCTCAACAAAGTCGGTATAGACAAGCTCTCGCTTCCGGTCGTGCCCAGCAAGTAACGATGCAAGCAGCAGAATTCGTGGATTTCTCCAAGGTCAGCTATGCTTGAATTCAGATCTGATTTTCAATCAAGAGCTGACACAGTAGAAGCTCCCTGCTATTGGCACAGACGGTCTCAACGGCTGCTCTGTTGTTATTATAGTGTCTCTGCAAGCTGCTATACTAGCTCACATTGCTCCACTGCCACATATAAGCCAAGACCTGAATGCTGGCAAGAATAATGTTGATGAGGCCATGACTGCAATTGGGATGCTCTATGAGCAAAATAGGGCTTGTTTCAGTGGGCAGAAGTGTTCGGTAGTGGTCTGCGCTGTTTATAATAATGATGTGCCATTATTGCATCAGGTCACAGCCATAGTTGACACACTCACATCAATGGGATTACGTGTTAGGACACGTCCCTATATGGTGCCGGTTGATCGGTCCACTCCAAACAATGGCACGGTCTTTATTGACTCTTCTAAAGGTCAGCCCATGCTATGGGTACAGGAGCAGCAATACGAATTGAAGATGGAATAACTTGGACAGGTTGGAGTGATTCATCGCAAGGTTTACATTCCAGAATGCAATTTGACACTATTCTTGGTGGCAATACACTCATTTGGCTTCCACTAACATTCCTGCTGCAACGCTCTTGTCTCATGTCTTCTTCTTAGCATATCCTTGAGCTTGCAAAATGCTTGCTGGTCACGCTCTTGAGTGTTCGCAGGTAGATCAGTTGTAGCCAAGGTATTGAAATAGATTCCATCTCGAAAATATGGAAGATTGTTTCCCGGCTCCCATACTGCTGATTTGTTCTGAGGCAAACTAGGGTCTTTGAAGATTCCGCCAGGCTTGGTGCATATTTTTTCAGGAACGATAACAACCACTTCCTCAAGGCTCAGCAGTTTTTCAGACATCAGATAGCTGAAAAATGTGCACCATAGAAAGGGCTCAGGACGGTTTGCAGAACAATAACAGTTCCGTAGAATGAGCTGTCGCAGAGGCCGTCGTGGACACAGCGTTGTTTGCCTGTCACGCTTGGGAACTGACAAGAGAAATTCTAGCAAACTTTTTTCGATCAAGGTCTGCTCAAGCTCTAGATACTCGAGCATTGGTAGTGAGCCTGCGACAAGAGGGAATGGTGGCATGTAGGATGTGAAAGTCTCGGAAAGTGGAAACTTGGGATCACTGACAATGTGCAGACGCCGCAGCTGGTGAAGATGGCTGACAAAGAGTTCCCTCAACTCTTTTCTCCATATCGCGTCCTGTTGCCAGCGTTGCGCCGTGGTTCTGAATATCACATTGGTGGATACCGCCCTTCGTGAAACTAGGGTAAATGCCTCGACCCGGCCAAGAAGGCGTGTAAGTGAGGGGTCATAGAAGATAGAGAAGAGCACTGGAGGCTGGCGCTCGATGATAACATGTGGTAGGCTGGTTCTTTCGTTGTTCCTGGCCAGGGCGCGCCACGTTTCGACAACAATTCGACGCCATGGCAGTGTCTGTTCTCGCTCTTTCATTATCTCTACCACGTGATCATCCACTTGCTGTGCAAATGTATCCAAGTTGAAATAAGCAGCCTCGTCATCCTTGTAACGGGGAATGGAGAATCTGACTTTCAGTGTGTGAAGGTTGGGAAATCGTTGTAGGGATGAAAGCAGCTCTGCAGCTGCTGTTGGCAGTAGTATCGTGTCTGTAGCCTGTTCTTGTTTGACTGGCAAGTTTTCCTGCTCAGGATCTCCTACCACGGTGCCCTCCAGGACTTCGACAAAGTTTGCGTAGTGCTGAGCTGCCAGGAGCGCAGATAGAGCGCTTCCTCTGTCGGCAACAGTGGAGAAGCGCAGCACACTGAATGCCCATGGCGCCGCGAACTGCCGGTAGGCCTTGCATGTACTGCTAAAACTCAGGTTGTCTTCTTGAGGAAGCTGATTGAGCACTACTTCAAGCACCTCCCAGGGTAACAGATGCAACGCACATGTTGACTTGGCATGTTCATACTTCTGGGTTGACGGTCGTGGTCGCGTCCACGGTGACCATAAGAGAAGGGAATTGGCCATACCAGCCCCAGAAGAAGATAATTTCCCAGAAGTATTAGATTGCAAGGAGCAAGCATCCGTCTTTGCCTCAGCCTTATAACTGCCGTTAACGCCCAGCTGTTTCTTTGGCGCGGTTTGGAATTGGAATCCCCAAAGCCTGCTGCATTTTGAATCCCTGTAACAACTGCATTAGTTTACTCTCTGTCCCTGCCTCTCTAGGAGCTATGCAGGTATTCTAAATGTGCCTAAAACCAATACATTATGGTGAGCAGCTGTGCTGTGGGGGGAGGGGGAGGGGAGGCGCCCAACATCGTCTTGGTCACATAAGTACCCCGCATTGGATCCAATACCTCGTATGTTTCTTGGCGCCCATTACTTCCAACTATCACAGACTATCACATATCAGCAACTTTCGTACATTGGGCTTTGATGGCAAGACGCCACCAGTCAGGCACGGCCGGAGTTCTTGGCAGTCCAACGGAGCTGAACACACTGGCCACGTCACCCGAGCGTCCTACCATACGTGATGGCGGATATGGGTGGGTTGTCGTCTTCGCGTGCTTCGTGCAGACATTCTGGGTGAATTCTTGGACGGGTTGTTGGGGCATACTCCAAGTTGCCCTGTTGCGAGACAGCCTCCATAATGTGTCAACAAGCACATTGTCATTTGTCGGGTCCTTGGGCTTGTCGCTTACTGTCGCTCTTGGCTTTGCTTGTATCTGGCTGGCTGGGCGTATCGGTGCGAGATGGAGCACTTTGATTGGCATCGCACTCTTCGGCGCCAGTAGTGTCGGCGGTCTTTTTATACCTGGTGTCTTGTACGGCATTGGAGGCAGTCTCATGTACACCATGTCGAACACCTTACCGGTGCAATGGTTCGACAACAAACTCGGGACAACGGTGCTTTCTTTGTCACAATGCCTACAGCAATCGGGAAATTGCTTGGTCCGGACACCGCTTCAACAGGTATGGGAATGGCCATCACGGGGTGGAGCGTTGGTGATCTGTTGGGCAACCCAATTGCTGGATTCCTGATCACTGCCACCCACGCTGACCAAGCCAAGTCGATCGTCTCATACAGAGCCGCAATCATTTATGCCGGTGGGACCGCCTTCCTATCTATGGCTCTGGTTCTTTCGGTCCGGCTGAAAATGAGCGTCAAGATTTTGAGAGAAACTGTAATATAAGGTCCAGCAACTGAATAGACCGCAAGCTCTATAGATTGACAATATAAGTAACTTGCCTGTGATAGATTATAGTGATTTTGACTCATGTCTGGTTTGCCAGAGAAGTTTACTGGGAAACTTCCTCAGTATAGAGCTCAGAAAGTGCCGTGGAGGCCAAATGGTCTCGTCTCACAATTTGAATAACAAGTACAACCACCAATTCTGTGCCAAGTGTAGAGAAGAAAAGATATCGATGGGCAGTTGGGTTGTAAAGTTGAAGTTGAGACTGTGATGATGCTGGCCTTGGCATTGGTTAGTCAGCCAGCGAGTTTTCCTCCAGCCAATCACGTCACCCGCATAGAGAGCTCCTTCCTTCCGTAAGCTGTTCGCCAAAAGTCTCCCGTTGACTTTAATTACTTTGCAGCTTGCCATCATCTCCTTGCACAACCACACCGGTCCCGCTGCTCACACGCCAGCGGCGCACATTGCGGGGGAACTGCATACCGTTAACGACAACACCCTCATTATCTTGCTCCCTGAGCTCCATCGGTCTCGCGGTCGCCAACGATGGGAATCACCGACCTGTTCACGGACCTGTACGAGTCCGTCACCTCGGCGTTCACAACCGAAGTGCAGGCTGAGGAGCCGCAAGAAGTAGAGGAGGCTGAGGAGTCGGAAGACGGCGGCGAGGAAAAGGCCGAGGCGGAAGAGGCTGGTGGTGACGACGACGCGGAGGAGGGAGGTGACGCAGAAGAGGAGGAAGAGGAGGAGGAGGAAGAAGAGGAAGAGGAGGCCGAGGATTTGAAGCCCATCTTCGAGGAAGGTGAGTTTGATTTGATGGTGTTGGATGAATGAAGGGAATGAAATGCTGATGACACTGCACAAAACAGAATGCGCCCGTCACCAATGCCATAGCGTCAAGCACCACTTTGACGAGTGCGTCGAGCGAGTGACGGCCCAGCTGGAGGACTCAGAGTACAAGGGACCGAAAGAGGACTGTGTGGAAGAGTGTACGTTTCCCCCCCTCCCCCCTTTGGTGCACAAGTCGGACCCGGCGGAACCGAGCTAACGCATGAATTCGATCAACAACAGTCTTCCACCTCCAGCACTGTGTCACAGCATGCGCCGCCCCGAAGCTGTGGAAAGCACTCAAATAAATATGCGCACGTCGAGCGGCATCCTCTGTGGGGGGTCTTGCCTCCCCTCCCCTGAGCTCGCGCGGCCTGCAGGCTTGGTGAGGCAGTCTCCCCCCCCGAAGAGCCTGCGAGGTCAATCAGCTCGAATACTAGATTGCCGTGTCCGATGAATGGCAGGGAATGGGTATATAAGCAAAATTCTAAGCCTGTACAGCACTCAATGAAGAAGAATCGTCAATGGTATTTATTATAAGTCATGTGCATTATAATTAGTATATTTGCTTGCGTTGAACAAGATTCTTGCCGCTGCTACTTTGTAGGGCCGGTCTCCAGGTCGTTGGTGGGTTGTCGGCGCACCTCAGTGGATTGGCCGACAGCATCGTCAGTGGCGATTTGTTCTACGACACCCTGTCCGTTGGCGACGGAGTCGACCTCAAATCGCTTGGTCCTGACAGAGGCCTTGCGGCCAAAGAGGCCCAGACAGATCGGGAGGGGCATGGCCACCATGGCGAGCACGGCTTGGAACCAGAGGGCGTGGGCCATGTTTTTGGGAGGGTTGGCATGCTGGTCGGCGCGCAGGGCGGTCATGACAATGATGAAGATGCCGCCCAGCAGCTGGCCGCCGCACCAGCATAGCGAGGAGGACAGCTCGGGCCCAAGTGGGTAGTGGATCTCGACAAGGAACTCGAGCGCGACGGGCATGAGCCCGAAGCTGGAGGCGCCGAGGATGGCGCACATGACAAAGGCAAAGGCGAGGCTGCGGGTGCCCGGCACCCAGATAAAGACCAGGTAGCAGACTGCGACTACAGGGATCGAGCCGCGCATGTACCACAGGTAGGAGTGGTACTTGTCGACCAGCGGCGAGCTGATGGCTGCCGATATGAGGCCAACAACGATGAGGATGGCGCCTGCGATACCCGCGTTGTCCTCGGTGAAGCCGTATGGCTGGAGGATCTGGTTGAGCAGCGAGGAGATCGCGTTGAACAGGCCCACGAAGACGGAGAAGGGGATGAAGATAAGGTAGAACTCGGGTGAGGTGAGTAGTGTTACTGTCGTTCCGGCAAGGGTGGGCGCCGAAATAAGATGTGTCGACGTGGCAGCGCCGGCAGAGGGCGGAGTGGGTGGGCTGTGGGGGATGAAGAAGGAGGGCAGACAAGCGACGGAGGAGATGATAGACACGTAGAGGATGGAGTTGGGGATATTGCCAGGCTTGCTGTTGACCCAGAACGGGGTGATGAGCTGGCCGAGCGCACCGCCGAACGGGTTGGCCAGTGATGCTACTGCCGTGGCGGTGGTACGGCCCGAGGAAGAGAACCACATGTTGGAGTAGCTGGTCGGGGCCGACAGCACAAAGGGCTGGGCGAAGCCCATGAGCAATTGGCCGGTCATTGCGGCGCCGATTGAGTTGGCGCGAGTGCCGCCGTACTTGATCCAGTTGCCGACCAACAGCAGGACGGAGGCGATGATGATGCTGACTTTGGGGCCATGCTTGTTGAGCGCCCAGAATGTGACGGGCGAGGCGACTACAAAGGCGAAGAGGAAGGCGGTTGAGAACCAGTTGATAACGGCCTCGGTGGTGTTGAAGTACTCCGCCGCCGTGTTGGAGACGGGGGCAAAGGCGAGCCAGTCCCAGGAAACGAGGATGTTGAGCAGAATCAGCTGGAAGAGGCCGAAGAAGCGTCGTCTGTATACTCTGTACTCGTTGTTGGACTGGGTGGTGGTAATCGGCGATACCGCGGGGTAAGTAGAAGCTGTGTTCGACACCGGCGATGATAGTGAATCGGCGCTCTTCACAGTGCTCTCGGTGACCTCGGCGGCGTGCGGGGCCATCTCGACTGCGGATGGATGGATCTGCTGTCGTGTCGCCGTGGGTATCGACTCGTTGCTGTTGTCTTACATCCCATCCGAAATCTGTTTCATGGCCGAAGCGGTCGTTTCATCGTGGGATTTAAGTGAACGACCGATCAACCCTCACGCGACCGATATTCGGTAGATAAGGGGAGAAGCGTGGAGACACGGCACTAAACGCCGCTAAATGCCACCAACTGCCACTAAAGGCCACTAAGTCCCGCTAGCTGCCATGCTTCCAACCAAGCCTATCCGGATACAGATGTTTTAGTATCTCAGGCGATGATCTTAGCCATTAGGGGCACGGAAGCACTGCCAATAGCTATGGCGCCGGCTGATCTCTAGCTAGAAACGGCCTAACGTAGCAACCTCCGTGTCGCTCAGGCCATCTATTGGCTGTCCTTGCAACTAATCATCACGGTCCTCCCGCCATCAGACAAGCCATCATCGTCAACCCTGCCAGCCCGCCCGGCCTCCAATTGGCAAGCGAACTTCAAGCGAACTTTCAGCAAATATTCAGTGATTTGCCTTTTTGCTCTCAGTTCTTTACCGCTTCGTCGACATCCCTCCGTCCCCGACCGTGCCCGTCCAACGCCGAACACGCTATGCCGCCAGCGAGGCGTCTGTACCCCCGCCGCCGCCCTCACCGAGCGACTCTCTGACTGTGTGCACTGGGTTGACTCCTGACTCAGGGGTGCCTGTCTTGAGAGAGGATCTGTTGGAGTGTATAAAGGGAACAATTTGTCAGAGTGTCCTGGATAAAGAGGTATTCGACGTATTCGTTGTCCGCTACAACAATGCAGGGCTTCAATTTCGGCATTGGCCGCAAGTCGGTTGCCGACAGCATCGGTGCAGCCAGTTCGGTGTACAGCCCACCGCCAAGCACGGCTGCTGTCTTCTCTCCTGCGCCACTGCAGGCCCCCTTCGAGGAGGCAGAGGAGCAGGGAAGAAGACTGAACGGCACGCTGAATGCCACACCCAATGGCACGCCTAAGCAACAAGACTCGCCCCTGCTCAACACCGATGACCCGGTTGCGATGCACCTTCTGACCGAAAACGCGCTCAATGATAGCAGCAACTTCCAAGTCCTGTCTTTCGATGAGGTTGCTCTGCTGAAAAAAGAACGCGCCTTCCTAAGGCAAAGAGTCGACGCGACAAGACGCAAGCTGGCCCTGGAAACCAAGATGCGGGATGCCGCACAGTCGCTGAACAGACTCTACGCCAGCTCTGGAGCACGAGCAAGCCCGGAGCCGAAGGCGGATGCGGAGGCTGAGAAGCCCGCGCGAAGGAGGACTCTGCGTGGTGCCTTCAGAACCAGCAATGGCGATCCACAGTCTCTGGCCGACGGCGAGTACTCGGCCAGTCGGAGAAAGGTACAAGAGCTCACCCAGGAGCTGATACCCTTGGAGAAGAGATTGGCGGCGTGCGACCAACGATTCCTCGAGCACACCGCCGCCGTCCTACAACTATCCCACAAGAACGCGCAGAAGAACGGGGTGCAGAACAACCTGCTGCCTCACAGCCCCGAGAGCATGATGAGTCAGGCCCGAGGCGGCCCGCCAGGAGGTGGGTTTGACGACTACGAGTTTGACGAACGCAGCCTCTACCATTTATCCGACTCCATCATCCACATTGAGCAGAAATCGAAGACGAAGACCGAGGCTCTTGAGCAGATCAGCCAGAAGCTGAACGGACTTGCTCAGCGCCTGCATTCCATGGCCAAAACTCTGGATGTCCCCCCTCAGCCAAACGACGAACGTAAACTCGACACCGTTGTCGAAGCACAGATAGTCTACATTGAGCAAGGCCTGGATGTCATAGAAGATATCCAGGCGCATGCTGTTCTCGACACACAACGCCAATTGTCTGATTCCGAGCAAAACATTGAGCGTGTCAATGCCAAGCTGAATTATCTTCTGACCCAGACCAATTCCACAAGCCAGAGCCCCGAATTGGATCAGGGCGAGGCAGGAGGCAGAGATCTGCCGTCGCAGCTGTCCTTCGCAACCGGTCTTCTGGAGAGGCTGGAGCGGCGGGTAGAGACTCTGGTCGAACAAAAGGACATTCTCACCCGGCAGATTCAGCAACAGCGCGAGCTCAACAGCAAATCCGACGCACAACGAGATGCCAAGATTGTTGAGCTCACCGAACAGCTGGAACGCACAAACAAGCTGCGTGAGGCAAGCGGGCAGGAGTCTGAGCAAACTGCCAAGCAGCTGAACATGCTGGTTGACCAAGTGGACCAGGCCAGGCAGCAGACCGTGTTGTTGGAGCAGAAGCACGGCTCGGCTCAACAAGAACTGGAGCAGCAACGAGACCTGCACGGCCAGACAGTCGAGAAGTTGCGTGATGCACACAGGGACGAGCTGGAAAGCCAGAAGAGTCTCCATCGGCAGGAACTAGACAAGACCAGGGAAGAGGCTGACCGTCTGCAATCAGAAGTGGTGCGGTTCCAGACCGAGCTTACCATGGCAAAGGCCGAGCTGGATGGAGCGTATGGTTCGCGAGCACAGCGGGCGGCTGAGATGTCGACAGGACTCAGCAAGAAGAACGAGGAACTGGAGGAGCAGATCAACAGCCTGCACATGGAACTGAAGGAAACGATTGAAGATTACGAAATCATGACCAAGCAAAGCATTGATTTCGAAAAGGAGCGCGATCGGCTGGAGGACAAGATCGACCAACTGGAGCGGCGCTGTGATGCGCTGAATTCGCAGCTGCACGAGGAACAGGTCAAGGCGATGGGAGCGACTCAGGCGGTGTCGAATGATACAACATCCATCGCCACTCTGAAAGGAGAGTTCAAAAAGATGATGCGACAGGCACGAGCCGAGCATATCAAGTCACTGAAGGTAGACAGATGCCCATTTCCAGAGCCATGTGTTGGTGCCGCAATCTGACTGACATTTTTTACAGGCGGAACAAGACGAAAGGCGCCGCCTCGAGGGTGTCATCCGGGCTTTGCGGAAAGACATGGGCCAGACGATACCTGTGAAGAGACTTCCGTTGAACAGTGTCAACGGTGTCAACGGTGTCAACGGCGTCAACAGTGTCAATGGTGTCAATGGTACCATGCTGGCGCCGTAATCAGCCCCACGAGGACCACGACGATGACGAAATCTCTAATTCAAGAAGGCAGACATAACCAAGACAGGCATACGAACTGTATAATATCGGGCTACAAACATGAATTCGGCGCTTATAGAAGATGGGTCGCGGTGTCTAGGAGTACAGAATATATACAACAATATCACGTCAAGCGAAATGCTGTCCTGTTCGGCCTGGCGCTCCTTCCAAATCTCTCACACTAAAACATGGACCAAGTGAAGAAGGCAAGACCAAAAGTTGAGAAGGCACGACCAAAGTTGAGAAGGCACGATGCTTGTCCTGCTCCTTCCTCTGCCTCCGGCTGACGAGCGACTTTTCTCCCGCAGTCCTCATCAGTCCGCAGTCCAGCTTAGGCGTATCAGCAACTTGCGACATCACTTCTGGTCGGCGTTCGGTGGTCTTCCATTGCATCTTTCAACATGACAGCCGTTGCCACTGCACTTCCACTCGCTTCTCCCCTCGATGAACGCACCAACGCGCCTGATGAATTCCTATCGCCTCACCCGGTCTATCCGCTTCTCCTTCACAGACACAGAGGCAGGGCCCAACCGATGGGAATGGTGTTCAAGTCGGACTCGGACAGCCTGCCCAGCACAGGGGACGAGATCTACGATGCTTCACCCGTCAACTCGGATGAAGTCCAGGGTGAAAACAGTCCGAGTATACGCGGGGCCGATGACAAGATTGATTCTGAGCCTGTCTCATTCGCTCTCGCACAGACTGGCCTGTCACGACTGCCGAGCAGGCGTATGTCTCCTCCTTTGGGCCATAGTCAATGGCCCGCCCCCTTGCTGGATACAATTGTCGAGTGCCATGGCAGCCTATACTCCCTGCAACGCTCTGCCTCTGCTCCTGGACCACGACACAGTCCAGACATACAGGAATCCTTTGAGCCCAGACACTCTCGGCGAGAGCAGCGGCCCCTCTCACTGAGCGATCTCGATGATGTTGGCAAGCCCGACAGCCAACACAGGGATTCTACATTTAACTCACGCACATCAACATCTTGGGAGGCACTGCAGCAAGCGCAACTGGGCCCGTCTTACCCTGTTAAGCCAGTCAATCCGCCCGTTCCACGAATGGCGACCCCGCCTGGACTACCGTCTTTTGGCACTAGAGAAGCTCAGGTGATCCGTTTGATTCCCGACAGAAGTCGTCGCCGATGCAGACTCTTTTCGCCCTGGCTGGGCCAGAATTCTGATGAGTCGGATGAACGACGGCCCAGACCTGTTGTCGCAGAGATGCAAGAACATACTACTTCCGAGACTGTCTTGAGACGGTTACTTGGTGCGTCTGGCATGTCCAGAGTTGTCAGCATACCTCCGGGCGGACAGACCGGGCAGGCTAGGGCACGTTTGCCTCGAGGAGTTGTGGTCACGTCTGAGTTTAGAGCGCTCACGATGGCCGACGATGGCACGGCAGTGCGAGGCAGATTTGGGAACAGACATAGCGGGCATGGCATCGGCTCCCGGGGAATCAATCACCATCCCCTTGCCCGCGTCGTCAACCGGTGGTCAACAATTGATGACGAGGTCAGGCAGATTGACAAAGCGTGTGCCGAGATGGATCGAATGGCGAATGCGAATCATTTGGAGCAGCTGCCCAATGTACCCGATGGCTCTCTCGATGCGGAGCTGGACCGGCGCTTGAGACAGACTGATGATGCAGGGCTCTCGCCGGCCAGCTCACCCCGGATTGGGCCCAGGCTGGATTCGCCTCCAATACCTCCAGCAAATTCGCCGGCGAACATGGCTGGCCTCGTGGGAGACAGGATGCGGGAACCTCGAGACTATACACTGACCGGGAGCGGACAGCAACCCGAAGGCACGGCTGCTGTTGAGCCTGTGCATGGTGGGAAGGTGAAGAAGCCTAATCGATGGTGTGAGGTGATATTTTGTGTGGGCGGTAGGCAACGTGGGATTGCCTTGGCTCAGGAGGTGGGCTATGAACGAGCGCAATGGCTCCGCCGGTGTCGATGATAGAAGGTGGTATGGCCAGAGTATCTGTACTGGTATTGTTCTGTCCATCGCTCGAACGCAGTAATAGTAATCATCATTAATAAGGTCTGGAGTTTTGTTCTTCTCTCTTCAACCCGCAGCGGCAGCAGCTTCGAGTCTACTCCGCTTGCCCGTCTCGCCATTGTCTTCTTCCTCTGCGATCGCCCTTTTCCTGCTGACAATCTGCTGCTGTTGTTGCTGCTGCTGGTGGTGGTCGTCGCCATCCTCCTTCCCAACCAACCCCAACCCCAGCCCCGTCCTCAACCCTTCAGCCTCCTCAAACGCACGCTTGCCCTGCTCGCCAGTACAATAACTATTCCTGACCGTGCTGTGGCAGCACGCATACCCCCACTGGAAATTGCGCCACCACGACCCCCATACACTGGTGTGGTTGTTCTGCAGCACGTCCTCGGGGTATTTGCTGCGCGGGGTTGCTGTTGTTGTTGTCGTCTCGCCAGACACGTTCTTGGGTCGGCCCGTTGCGGCGTCGTATTCGATGTATCGTTCAGAGGTGGGGATGGTGATTGGTTTCGAGGTGGATTTGGCGGCGGCGGAGGAGGAGGAGGAAACAGAGGTGGAGGTGGAGGTGATGCCGTATTTCTCGGCCAGGTACTTTTCCCGTGCGGCTTTGGCAGCTGCGTCCGCGGATTCTTTTTCTTTCAGTGCCAGGGCCCCCGCGGTTGGGTTGGCTTGTAGGTGGACTTTTTTCGTCACTGTTTGATCGCTGGTTGTGGTTGTGGTTGTGCTGGTCGTCGTGGCAACAGCGGCCTGCTGCGTTTCCCAGGCATATCGCTGCGCCCGGGCGAACTCTTCGGCTTCGGATTTGCGCACGAAGCCGGCGTCTGGGTCTTCTCCTGTCTGTGCTCCTGCTGCTGCTGCTACGGCGGCGGCGTCCATCGACCGTGTCTTGGGGTCGTAGCGTGCGCTGTCCAGGTCCAGGTTGAGCAGGTACTTGGCCGTGTCTTCGCGCAGGCGCAGTTGCCGCGTGGATGTCGGCTGGGTGCGGCCCATGGCTGTTTCTTCGGCGATGCGCGCGTCGTCGTTGTCGACGACGACGACAGGAAGTGCATCTTGTGGTGCTCCTGCTGAGGATCTTTCTTCATCCACTGGCTCACCGCCGTGTCCTTGCTCCGCCTTCAGCTTCTCCCTCTTCAGCGCCTCGAGGTCGTTGTAGTCCTGCACCACCTGGTCGTACTCGGCCGCCTCGTACCCGTTCCAGCGGTCGCGCTTGGCGTCCCAGCCCAGGTTGACACTCTCTACCACCTCGTCGGCCTGGATGTCCTTGCCCGTCCACTTGGCGCCCGTCTTGCGCGGCCGGTACAGGCACTCCTTGGTCTTGTGGCTGGCGCTGCCGCAGTTCTCGCACGCGCCTTTGCGGTATTTTGTCGCCGCCGGCCCGGCCTTCTTTCCACGCTCGTACCATTTCGCCTTGTCGAGGGTGTCCTTGGGCTCTGCTTTGAGCCGCTGGTGCGTGAGGTAGTCGCCGTCGTCGACGTCGTTGGCGTAGAACGGCTTGGAGGCGATGAACGACGGGATGTACTGGTTGCGCTCGGAGGAGGAGGAGGATTCGGGACCCGGTTTGGACGGCGCCGAGCGCGACATCGTGACGAACTGGCTGGCTGGTTGAACTTGTTGTAAATTGCTTGGAGTAACAAATCCAGGCGAATCGAATTTCGATGACGTGCATCTGCCGCAAGGCAACGAGGCAACGAGGCAACGAGGCAACGAGGCAACTAGGCAGCCAGGCACCAACACCCACTTCATATACTTGCGTCTTCGAGTGATATGTCTCCCCCCGTCTATGGATCGCTTTCGCGTTCGACTGAACTGCATCGACTACTACCAGGCTGTCCCCAGCGATGCATTTGACCCGCCAGTACCGCTCTCAGCCATCAGCAACCATGCCAAAGGCCGGCCCCGCGTGTCGGTATTGCGTGTTTTTGGGGCGACAGACGCGGGCCAGAAGGTGTTGATGCACGTGCATGGCGCGTTCCAATACACATACATCGAGTACAGCGGCAGTCTGGTGCCGGCCGACGTGGACGCGGCCATCAGCGCGCTGCATTCCTCCATCGACCATGCCCTGGCTGTGAGTTACCGCGCGAATCCATACGACGGCAGACACAAGTATGTCGCGCACATCTCGCTGGTCAAGGGCGTGCCCTTCTACGGCTTCCACGTCGGATACCGCTTCTATTTGAAAATCTACCTGCTTAACCCGCTGCACATGACGCGACTGGCCGATCTGCTGCGCGAAGGCGCCGTCATGAAGCGCGTGCTGCAGCCGTATGAGAGTCATTTACAGTACATTGCGCAGTGGATGTGCGACTACAATCTGTACGGCTGCGCGTATATTGATTGTGCGCGGGTCAAGTTTCGCAGCCCCGTGCCCAGGTACGCTGAGATGACGGACCTGCTGCACCAGTGGCATGACCGATCTATTCCTGCAGAGGATATCTCGGACGAATTCCAGCTGCCCAAGCAGAGTCACTGCAGCCTGGAAGTCGATGTCTGTGTGCAAGACATCCTAAACAGGAATGATATCGAGCCGCGGCCGATTCACCACGATTTCATCGAACGGCTCAAGCCGATCCCAGAGGGCGCCAAGCTAGTGCAGAGCATGGCTGGCCTGTGGAAGGATGAAGCCCGCAGGAGGCAGATGCGCGTAGGTGGTAAGGATCTGACCAGCAGTCCCTTTCCACGCGACATTCTGGTCACCATGTCTGCCGATCCACGGAGTACCAATGCCGGTGGCTGGATTCATGAAGACGAGTTCATGGAGAGGGTGGCCGAGATCGCAGCCGAGGAGCGCCGCGACAGTGAAGGGCCTGGTGTGACGTTTGACACGTTTGTGAAGCCCAATCCTCTTGAGGCGGCTGTCCAAACTGCGCTCGAGAGTGTTGAAGACTTCTATCCTCACCGAATGCACAGGCTTACCGCTGGCAAGGCCGGAGATGAGCCCAGTCATCGAGAGCAGGTGGTTGTGGATGAGGACACGCTGGACAGATTCACCCAGGAAGATGGCGATACCTTGTCTGCCACTGATCTGTCGGATTCGGACGCGTCGGTGTCTAATCGTGCTCAAGACAGAGCAGGAGAGTCTGCACAATATAATATTCAAAAGAAGGAGGAAGCAAATGCTCCTCCAGAGCCAGCTCCTCTCCCCAGAGCGCGAAAACGACGGAAACTACTGAAAGATGCCGATGATATGCTGCCAGATATGCCATCATCAGAAGAGGACAAAACCCAGGCGAAGCAGCCATTGACTGCGATACCAAGGAGCTCGCAGGTCTCGAAGCTCCCGTTTCCTGTGGTCAAAGACCCCCAGCTTCTACACACACAGCTGCGGCTGAGCCAGAAGTCGGACTCGACAGGTTCACAGAAAGAGACAGACAGCCAGTCGGCGCCTAAGACCGCTTCAGCATACTCTGCTGAGTCACCGGCCGTCACTCAGGTTGAACAGCTTCACTTTGCCCATTCCAGCAGACCGAGTGAAGGAGCTGAACTGCTCATCTTTGCAGCTCGCCCACCGACGTCGGATTTTGTCTCTTCAACTCTGCGGGACGAAGGCTTGCCAGATGTGATCTACCAGCAGGCCTACTACAGCAATGAAGATGACGTGCCCGACCGAGCCCAGGAGTATGCTGGGCGTGAGTTCAAGCTTGAGAGCGTGACGGTGCCGTATCTGCCCGACTTTGATCCTCAGGCCAAGTCTGCAGCGACGTATGGAAACAAGCCCGCTGTCCTCCTCGACCGCGCGGCGGAAGAAGCCAAGGACAATCAGAAGCGGAAACGATGTACTCTTCCACGCTGGTCCATCGACGCGGTGCCGCCGTCTCGCGCACAGGTCGAAGAATGGCTGGAAGAAGAGGCACAGCAGGACCAGGCGAGACCAAAACAGCCGCAGGTAGAGCTGCCCCAAATCGAAGGCCCGACTCAGAAGAACAAGCACGGGTTCAAATACTCGCAGAAGCACAACGGCGCCAGTGTGCGGTACGAGACGCAGTACATGAGCATTATGAGCCTGGAAGTGCATGTCAATACCCGGGGCTCACTGGTGCCGAACCCAGAAGAGGACGCAGTCTCGTGTATATTCTGGTGTGTTCAGGACGACGAGGGCGACGACAGCGAGCAAAACCGAACAATGGGCATTCTGGTCGTGGCCGACGAGGCTGCAACGGCCGAGAAGATCAGCCCAAGTGTCAGCTGTGTTGTCGAGGAGGAGAGCAGCGAGCTTGACCTGCTGACCCGCCTGGCCGACATTGTGCGCCTGCACGACCCGGACATCTTGACCGGGTTCGAGGTGCACAACAGCTCGTGGGGGTATCTGATTGACCGCGCCCGGCTGAAGTACGAGCTCAACCTGTGCGACGAGGTGTCGCGCCTCAAGGAGCAGTCCCATGGCCGCTTTGGCCGCGACCAGGACCGCTGGGGGTTCAACCACACGTCCAGCGTCCGAGTCACCGGCCGACACACGGTCAACATCTGGCGGGCCATGCGCAGCGAGCTGAACCTGCTGCAGTACACGCTGGAGAACATTGCCTTCCATCTGCTGCACCGGCGCATCCCGCACTACTCCTTCGCTGACCTGACGCGCTGGTACCGCAGCAAGAGGGCGCGCGACCAGGCCCGGGTGATGGCCTACTTTGCCTCGCGCGTGCAGCTCGACCTCGACATCCTGCAGGCCAACGACCTCGTGCCGCGCACGTCCGAGCAGGCCCGCGTCCTCGGCGTCGACTGGTTCTCCGTCATCAGCCGCGGGTCGCAGTTCAAGGTCGAGTCGCTCATGTTCCGCATTGCAAAGGCCGAGAACCTGATGCTGGTGTCGCCGTCGCGGCGCCAGGTCGGCGGCCAGAACGCGCTCGAGTGTCTGCCGCTGGTGATGGAGCCACAGTCGGACTTTTACACCTCGCCCGTGCTGGTCCTCGACTTCCAGTCTCTGTACCCGTCGGTCATGATTGCATACAACTACTGCTACTCTACCTTCCTCGGCCGCTTGGTCTCCTGGCGCGGGAGTAATAATAAGATGGGCTTCACCCAGTACCAGCGCCAGCACCGCCTCGTCGAGCTGCTCCTCAAACATGGCCATATCAACGTCGCCCCGAACGGGATGATGTATGCGAAGCCCGCTATTCGTAAGTCACTGCTCGCGAAGATGCTGTCCGAGATTCTTGAAACACGGGTCATGGTCAAATCAAGCATGAAATCCGCCAACAGCAACAGCGACAGCGACAGCGACAGCAACGACACCGCCGCGGTCCACCGACTGCTCAACAACCGCCAGCTCGCGCTCAAGATGATCGCCAACGTCACCTACGGCTACACCTCGGCCTCCTTCTCCGGCCGCATGCCGTGCGCAGAAATCGCCGACAGCATCGTGCAAACGGGGCGGGAAACGCTGGAAAAGGCCATCGCGCACATCCACTCCGTCGCACGCTGGGGGGCCGAAGTCGTCTACGGCGACACCGACTCACTCTTCGTGCACCTACCCGGCCGCACCCGGCAGCAAGCCTTCGGCATCGGCGATGAAATCGCCGCCGCCATCACAGCGATGAACCCGCGGCCGATCAAGCTGAAATTCGAAAAAGTATACCACCCTTGTGTGCTGCTGGCCAAAAAACGCTACGTCGGGTTCAAATTCGAATCCCTATCGCAAACCGAGCCGGTCTTCGACGCAAAGGGGATTGAGACGGTCCGGCGCGACGGCACTCCAGCCACGCAGAAGATGCAGGAGAACGCGCTCAAGCTGCTGTTCCGCACCGCCGACTTGTCCGCGGTCAAGCAGTACTTCCAGGCGCAGTGCGCGCGGCTCATGCGCGGCAACGTGAGCATCCAGGATTTTTGCTTTGCGCGCGAGGTCAAGCTGGGCACGTACTCGACGACGTCGACAATCGTGCCGGGCGCACTCGTCGCCGCGCGCAACATGCACGCCGACCCGCGCCTGGAGCCGCAGTATGGCGAGCGCGTGCCGTATGTTGTTGTCGTTGGCGGCGGCGGCAACAGCAACAGCGGACCACCGCAGTCATCACGCCTGATCGACCGCTGCGTCGCGCCGGATGTCCTCCTGGCCGCCGACGACGACACTGCGCTCGATGCCGAGTACTACATCACGCGCGCGCTCGTGCCGCCGCTGGACCGCGTGTTTCGGCTTGTCGGCGCGAATGTCCGGCTGTGGTACGACCAGATGCCAAAGTATCATCGGCGTGCTGCTGCTGCTGCTGCTGCTGCTGCTGCGACGGTGTCAACGACAACAACATCAACGACAACAACGCTGGACAGGTACTTGCCAACAGCGACGTGTATTCTGTGTCGGGACCCACTTGATGTTAGCGCTACTAGTGCGCGCACTAGCACTGGCACTAGCACTAGCACTAGCGCCGATACTAGCACTAGCGCTGCTCTCTGCACCGCCTGCCTCTCGCGCCCGGCACAGTCCCTTCTCCATCTACGCGCGCGGCTGTCCAAAGCCGAGCGCAGCCTGGCGCAGGTCGAGCAGGTGTGCCGGTCGTGCGCGGGGATAGCGCCCGGCAGCGACGAGGCGATTGCCTGCGACAGTAAGGACTGCGCTGTCTTCTACACCCGTGTCCGCCAGCGCGGCCGGCTCAGGCACGACCGCGCCGTCTTGCAGCCTGGCATTCGCCTTCTTGAACGTACTAATCATCATTACGATCACAGCGAGCTGGCGTGGTAATAATAATAATCATATAATAATACCTGTATGCTGACCTGGCCTGACCTGACCTGTATTTTGTATCATCATCTCATTCATTTGCAATGCAAGTCTACACTACACCTTCCTACTCATTATAGCCACCGCCGCCACTAGTGGCCTCCAGATAGCTGAGCGAGCGCTCGCGATTGCTTGCTTCGACGGCTTGATGGTGCGACGGCACGCCATCTGCGCATTCTGCCTTTTGATCGGGCGTTGCAGGCGGCGGCGTGTCGTCTGACTTCCCATCCGCAGCCGCATCACTTGAATCCGCACTGCTGTCCTTGTCAAAATAGTCATCTCCCTCCACAGTTGCTGCTGTCGCGGCTGGACTGGGCGGCTGCGACTCAACTGGTGCTTCAACCACCAGCACTTCGTCCTCGTAGTCGTTGTCATCGGCCACCACCGCCGGGCGCGGAGACGCTCTCCTCTTGGTGTCAGTCGTGCCATTGGCCTGGCCGCCCCCCCTCTTGACCGGTACAACGACCGGCCGTCGTCGTGCAAGCATGGAATTTGCCATGCCCGCGATTGATATCGGTCTTTGCGGCGGCGGAAGCGGCTGGCCGGGTGGAGGCAGTGGTTGCCCGCGGCCCATGGGTAATGTCGGCGTATCCTTCTTCCCCTGCTGCTGCTGCTGCTGCTGCTGCTGCTGCGGCTGTTGCTGCTGTTTGCTGCGAGCCAGCACGCCCCAGCCCATGGTCTTCAAAAATAGTGAGCATCACTCTTCTGCAAACTGTTCAAGACACTTACACTCCATTTCTGTGCACTGGCTTGTGCCGATGCCACCGCTGCCGCCGCCTTCTTCCTGTCCAGGATTGGTGTCTTTTGCCCACTTGCTTCACTGTGGATAGACGAAGGGCGTGAACTTGGTGTCGACGTGCCCGACAATCGGTCCTCGGGTGTGAGATTCTTCTCGTTGGCAGTGCCATTCTTTTCGTTGGCAGAACCATTCTTTTCATTCGATCCCTGGGATGCCTGGCTATTGGACCTTGCTTTGACCGCTTTGACCGCTTTGATCGCCATGGCCATGGACGACTCAATCGGCGGCGATCCCGACACCGACTCGGGCCTCGACCCTGCCGCCGATCCCGCCTGTGACCGAGCAGTCAAGTCCTTGGCGGTCAAGTCCTTGAGAGCGACGCTGGCAGAGTCACGCTTTGTGCCTTCCTGTTCGTCAGACCTGGCGCTGTCGCTATCTACATGGCCAATGGTGATCTTGGGCCCAGCCGCGGTGGCAATGGAGCTGGACCGCATGAGCCGCGGCGGAGACGGCAGCGGGTCGCTGAGCGCTGTGGCGGACTTTCTAAACCGCTTCACGTCTGACAAAACTGGGTCGCTCATGTTCCTGTCCTCTTTGTTCAGCTGCATGGACCGGATACTCCTGTCATCCTTGCTCAACTGAATCGTTTCCGAGACAGTGTCGTCTTCGACAAGCTCGGGCTTGACTTCCACCGAGCCCGGGGGCTGTGCTTCGCGCTTCCAGATGCCGCCGCGGTGCTTTTGGTCCAAAGTCAGATAGAAAGGGATGTCGTCCCAGAAGGGCAAGACAAGAGACTCAGCAAACACCTCTCTGAGTCGGCTCTCGATCGCTCTCAGCACAAGCGTCAGGGTGATCTGCCTAGAACTGACAATGGGTTCAACCGCAAGCTCGAGATGCGGCATCTTCTCAAACGCGATCCAGACTCGGTTGCTCGGCGGCGGTTTCACACGCAGCAGGCCGTGGCCTCGCACTCGCTTGACCGTGACAGACAAGACCAGGTCGACATCTCGCGGCTTGAACCTGGTGCCCAGGTCGATTCGGGCAGTCGCGCCCAGCTCGATCTTGAAGTTGCCAGCGTAGTCAATGTCAGCCTCGACGGTGCAGTCGCCATTCACAGTCAAGTCCTTCAGGCGCGGGTTGGTAATGAACGGGGCCCCGGTGCCCAAGTCGATCTTTCTCAAGGCGAGTCTAGTGATGAAGTTTGGCTTTTTAACCTTGGACAGTTTCTTCATCAGCTTGGCACGCACAAACTCCTCGAGCTCTTGGGTGCGGTACAGGGCAAGGAATATTCTGCCAATCAGTGCATTGAGCCATCTTGTCGCCAGGTGCTCCTCAGACGAATGCAGCTTCTGGACCAGGCTGACAATGTGCTTGACATCAAAAGTCTGGGCCTCGGGCGCCTCATCCGACGTCCTGCGCTGGTTGTTCAACAGTGCAAAGTAAAAGTCCTCCTTGTCAGATGTGTACTCGGTAAAGAGGAAAAAGGGCAGGGAAGAGCGCGTGTCAGCCAGGTGAGTGGACTTCTTCCTCTGCAGCCGGATGGCATGGCGCTTCGACCACAGCTCGCCCTCGGGGATGACCTCGTCGGTCTTGGAGTAGATGTCGACGTCGTGGTGGTCGAGCGAGATGACATAGCGAACTTCGAGCTGCTGGATATCGTCGTAGAGCATCAAATGACCGTGTCTGACACTTGATTAACCGCTTGATCTTAGTCCAGAAGTCTCAGTCTCAGCCTACCGTAGAACGAGGTAAAAGACATTGTTCCCCTGCCTCTTGGCCCCCCTCGCAGTCACACCCTCCTTCTGCGGCTCAATCGACGGCTTCTGCGGCCGGTCGAAGATGGTGCGGTACATGGCCTGGTAGACGCTCGGGCTGCTCTCGTTGATCATACCCTCGCCCGCTACCGGCGCAGCCTTATCGGGAGGCGGCCTGGCTCGGACGATGCCTCCGGGGACAAACTCCCTGCTGACGGCAAAATAGCCTGCGGCCACGTCGCCGTCATGCCTGCGGTGGAACTTGTCGGCGAGGTCGTCGGTGCCGCTTCTAAAGGCATCCTTGTCGTCATTGTCCCGAAACAGCCCCGCTGGGTCACTGTCGTTGTGGTCGTCATCGACATCAGCAGGGCCTTTTCGCCAGGGGTTAGCAGTCGTCGCTGTCGTCGTCGTCGTTCTTTGCTGCGACGGCGGCACGGGCGGTGAGGTCAGGTAGACATAGGCAAAGGCGCAGACAAGCAGCAGAGGGAGGAAGGTGATGCCGCCGAAGAGATAGACACAAAGAAACCATTTCAGCGGACCCATCGGGCAAAGAAATCAGGGCTGCCGATGGGCTCGCTGGCGGTCCATGCCTGTTGTTGTTGTTTACGAAGGAGCAACCCACGTTTATTGTGCCTTCCGCTTTGAACGCGCCCCTACCGGCTGTCCCGCCAAAGTGACGTATATTTAATCATAGTCCCTCCACGTGGCTGATCTCCACGGGTAAGCTTACTAAGCGAGTATTTTAGGCACGCAGCTGCTATTTTTTAGGCACACAGCGCCTATTTTTTAGACACGCAGCTCTTATTCTTTCGGCACGCAGCAAACTGCCCATTACTGCTCCTATTTTAATCCTCTCTGTACGACAGCTTGCGCATCTCGGCAAGGCGCGAATTGGCAGCGTCGAGAGCGTTGCGCAGCTGCAGAATTTCAACCTGGCCACAGTCAGCATCAACGGCTCAGTCTCAGTCAGTCTGGTCAGCACTGCACTTACCTGTTGCTCCATCTCCCGCACCTTGAACTCGTGCCCGCTGAGCTTGGAGTAGTCTTCCAGATTGCCGTCCTCTTTCTGTCTCTGCTTGATGATGTCCTGCACCTGGCGCACGAGAGAGCGACATGCTGCGCCCACTGCACGCGAGGCCTGTTCCAGCTTGTCCTGGGTCTTGGACATCAGCGTCGCCTTGACTCGGCTGGCCGCAACCAGCTGGGCGGTCGACGCGGCCACATCGTTGGACGCGACAATGAGCTGCTCGGGGCTGTTTCTGCCGCTTATCACACCGTCGGCCGTCTCGATGAGCGTGTTGGTCGACGTGGCCACTGCCTTGGCGGCCGAGATAAGGCCTTCGGTCCATCTGTTGTTCTTCTTGTAAAACGCCGTGCGCGAAGACGAGCCTCGGCCGCTGGCCACAATCTCGTTCTGTGACTCGGTAGCCGCTTTGATGAGCTGGGCAATGGCGTTGGTGACGGCGACGGCGGCGTCGAGGATGGCATCATTGATCTTCAGCTCGTACGTTGTATACCCGTCGCGCGGCTTGTTCTTCAGCTTGGCTAGTCGCTGGGCCGCAGCTTCAATGGCATTTGCTGCCTTGGTCAGTTCGCTATCGACTAGATCACCAAGGTCGCCCGTAGTCGAGAGATGTGTGCCCTTGGGTGCGAATGCATCAGCCAGCTTGCTGAGCTTCTGCAGTTTCATCAGCACGTCGTGGTTCGAATTGATCACCACGTCCGTCTTCTGAATCGGCTCTAGGCCATCCAGGCGGAATGACTGCAGCGAGCGGAAGAAGTTGATGGTGGACAAAGCAGAGTGGCGTGCGGCATTGACCAGGTCATCAGACTTGCGCTCTTCGGTCGCAAAGCGGGTCAGACCCTTGGTGTTGGAAAGCACGTCGGCAATCGAGGCGGCGAAGATGCTGACAGTGCGGATGATGGCCGAATGATCTGAGCCGGGCCCGTCGGCGATGAAGTTGTTGAACGCGGTCGAAAACTCTGTAGCCGAGGCCGAGGCCTTTTCAATCTGCGACAGCACATAGGGAGCGGTGGCGTTGGCGTTGCCGGCTTGCATGGGCGAGTCGAGTTCGTAGATGGCGTCGTCGACACGGTGGATGCCGGACTGCAGCACACTGTCGATCATGTCCTGGATCTTGGAGATGTTGGCCTTGATGACCTCGTCGATCGCGCCGTCCAGTGCACCGTCGGTCTCGCCGTTGCCAAGCTTGAGCTCCTCGAGCTCCTCGAGTGCCTGCTCCATGCCCGACTTGTAGATCTCGATCTCTTCGTCCTTTTCGCGCAGAGCAGCGTCATGGTCCAGGCTCCGCTCTCCCTGCCTGGACCGGATTTCCTCGAGCTGGCGAGTCTTGGACCGCAGCGACTCCTCCAGATCGGCCATCTCACGATTGTACTTGGACAGCATCGTCGACAGCTCGGATCCCTTAGCACGCTCGGCCGCTTCAGCACGCTCGATGGCGAAGCGGAGCTCCCGCTTCAGCTTCTCAAGCTCCTCCTTGTGCGTGCCGTGGAAGCGGTCCTTCTCGTGCAGGGCGCGATCCCGTTCGCGGATCATGTCAGCCAACTCGAGGTTCTTGGTCTTCATTTCCCGCTCCAGCCGCTCACGACGGTCGATCGCTTCCTGGGCCGAGGCAGCCTTGAGCTTCAGGGACTTGGTCGTCTGAAGCAGGTCGAGATGCTCCTGGCGAAGCTGGGAGTACAACTTAGCAAGGGCTTCGTACTTGGACCGCCACGTGTTGACCTGCTCCTGCAATGCCGCAATCTGATCGTCCTTGGACTGGCTCTGCATGTGCAGGTTCTGGTTGAGCTGCTGCAGCTGCTCCTCCAGGGCCTTGACGCGCTGGTCGTACTGTTGCAGCATCAGCTGGTCTCGCTCATACTGCGCCCGGGCGTTCAGGTTCTCGCGCTCGAGCTCGGCCATGCGGCCCTGGGTCTGAGCGGCCAACTGGTCCCGCATCAGCTGCTCCTGGGCCAGTCTCTGCTGCTCTGCCTGCAGTCGTTGCTGCTCCTCAAAGTCTCGCTGGGCCTGCTGCTGCGCCAACAGCTGCTGTCGCTGCTGCTCTTCCCACTGCGCCTGCAGCCTCCTCTGCTCGGCCTCGTATTCATCCTGCTGTCTTTGCGCCTCTCTGGACCAGAAGTCTTCCATGTCCTTCGGGTCTGGGCTGGTTTCTTTGGGAGCTGGCGCAGGCGAAGGGGTAACCTCAATCTCCTTGGCCGGTCGTCGAGGAAGCGCCGGCTTCTGTTCATCCTCCGCAAGCAGACTGGGCGGCTCCTGGGGCAGCTTGGGCACGGTGATCAAGCTGGTGAGGTATCGCAGGTTGGAGCACTCGTAGTAGAACTTGACCAGGCGGTAGTGCTGCCCGTCATAGCGTGTACGCAGAGGCTCAAGGGCGTCGTCGTCGCCGGTGGTGGTGTGCATGGCCCGCAGCATGCTCGTCACAAACTTGTAGATCCCGTAGCTCTCCTGCACCAGCGGCACCAGCGCTGCGATGCGGCACTCGTTGTTGGCGCCGCCTCGGAAGTGCGAGAAGATCAGCTTCTGGAAGGTATCGATGAGGTCTTGCAGCGCCATCAGGTCGGATATCGTCTCGTAGCCCTCGTTGGGATCATTAATCGACTTGAGGCTGATGTACTCCTCGTACTCGAACAGGCCGTTGAACTCGGGGTGGTTGCGATGGAACTGCAGCTTCTGCAGCAGGAAGAAGACGTATTCACGGATCAGAGGCCCATATCCTCGCAGCCCTTCGCCGTTGACGCCCCTGGCCAGCGACTCAACCCAGTTGACGTTCTGCTGAGCTTCACGCACAGTGATGGGGTGTCCCTCCTGCAGCACCTTGTGAACCGTCATGAGCGCCTTGAAGGTCTGTACCTCGTCTGCCATGACCGGCTGCACCTTCATGCCGCCCCAGAAGGGCAGCGATGTCTTGTGGTCCCATGTGTACACAATGCAACTGCGCACGTGTTTACGCTTCGGTGCTGTTTCCTCGATGCTCGTCGCTTTGCGGATGTTGATCACCAGGTCCGACTCTGTTCGAGACGCATCGCCGCCGCGGCCCGAGCCCCCGGCGTAGGCCATCGACATCGATGCTGTTGCTGTAGTTGTCAGCTGCCTGCTCCTTAACTAGCTGCACCACCGCACCCGAGCAAAGTCCTGTGGAAAGAGGCCGTCTTGGACTCTGCCGCGATCCTTGTCAGCAGCAAGAACAAGGATTCCACTTCAATTCCTATCAGTCGCTCCCCTCCCTGCACCGTGCACTGAAGCCTGACCCCTGTTCTACGCCGCAATGCTGACGACGGGTGCGCAGCCTCGCTCAGCCTCGCTCAGCCTCGTCGCTCGGCCTTGGCAACCACAATTCCAAATCCGTCTTCATCAATCACCTCCTTTGTCCTATCTCAACAGACGAGCTTTGTAAATGCGTCTGTAGCCGCCGGCGGCGAGGCTTGTCTTGCTGTGGTTACTATGGGCCTACGAAATATAGTTGCATGATCGGGCCAGCACTTGAAGACGTAGAGAAAAGACGACAGGTTGAACAGTTATTGGACCTTACCGTATTGTCTGCAAGCTATTGCCACGTCGAGACGGACTCCCATTGTCGAAAGCTGTTGGCGGCAGCTGGGTTCAAAGGCTTCAAGCTTTCTACGACGTTTTTGTGCAGACCTAGCAGGATACCCGTGACAGCATGCGGATCCAGGCCGAATATTTGACAAGGAGTACAAGTCTTGAACTTCAACAAACCAAAAGCGGAAGAGCATGAAGAGCTAACTGGACAACAGGGGCGAGTAGAGATCGTCCTTTACGACCTACGAAATGGAGCTGAGGCGAGCGAATACCACACAGAAGAAAGCTAAACAACTCATGCGCAGAAAAGAAGCTACAAGTATCGAGAGCATGGCATACTTGAACTGCTTGCAATATGTCACGTCAACCTAGCCAAGCCGTGGGTAACCACGTTACCCCAGGTATATACGTAACGAGTCCATGCAAAGACGCCGAGCTCAGGATGCAACTCCAATCATGCATCTTTAGCATGGGGAAATTCAAATGCATTTTGCTTTATCGTAAGGACCTGGCTAAGCTTGAAGATGAAACCCTGAAGGTTCATTGGGACAACACGTCTGATCCTGCCAAATCCTGTTCATACACGGCCAAGGGCGTCCACCCCTCGGGCTTGGTCGAATATAGTGGCAACGTGTACTGTCCCTCACACGCACCGTCGGTACAGTTGTTCAAGTCACACAAACCAAAGACGCTACAATAGCAGCTCTGCGCCGTGGGACAATGAATGTCCGGTTGCCCAAAAAACATGTGCCAGGAATATTCCATGATGCGCCCGCTTATAGCATCAGACAGTGGGGTGTTGAGTAGCCAATCTCGGATCCGCACGTACTCGCTGAGTGGTTTCTCCTTCAACTTCATCTTGGTGACAACGAACTGTGCACAGCAGCTTGCAGCAACTGTTTTGGGGATATCGCCAGCATCTGCCCGTTCTGGGAAAAGCTCCATGAAAGCTTGGCGGAAGTGTTGCGATGTTTCCAGGTCTTGATGTGGGAAATCCAGCGATATCTCATCAGGGCAACCGATTGACCAGGCGCATCGCAGGTTGACATAGCCTTGCTGGCGAACATATGGCAGCTGGAGACGGGAAATAACAGTCGCCCCGTCTTTGTTGGTGTCATCGTTGTGCCATTGGTATTGAAGGCTGTGCATGAATACTTGGATGTCGGCAAGGCTGTCGTCGTTGTAATGATCGATGATGTATGTCAGGTACACCATTGACTCACGACCTTTGTTTACTGGAACGGTAAAATTGGCAGTCTGGTCATCCGCAACATAGACCAGTGCCTCCCATTCCGGCAGACGCTTCGCAAGCCATGTTGTATCGTCACCGGCGAGACTGGCAACAACTAGCCGCTTTTCTTTGGGCTTGTGGTGTGTCGGCTCCGTCAATTTTGTCGAGGTCAATGCATTCGACGAAGTCAATATGCGGGTCAATGTCAGAGCCAAGAAAATGAACAGACAGGCCAACTTCAGGGCATTCAGATAATTCTTATTCATGGAGACAAGCGACTTAGTGGAATCATCCCAACATCGAGCCTTCAGTCACTTATAGCATAGAAAACAAGTCAAGTCGCCAGAGGATGGGATGAATGTCAAGGCACCACTACGCGCCAGGACAAGCGCCGTACTTGTTTCAGGATTGTGACCGACGTATCAGAGTCATTAGACGAGGACTAATTATAGCTTAACTTAACAATTTTAGACGCCAAGATTTGGTGCCGCCTCCTTGGCCATGTTCCGACCCAAGCGGCAAAAATGTATGGCCTCTCAGCTACCAAAATGGCCTCTGATTTCCTGGTTGAAACACGTCCTGAAGTGAGTCTAAACCTCATAGGCGATGCGAGGCGGGATGCTGGTGCCATATACATAACGGTAAGTCGTAGAAGCAGGCATGTTTAATCGTCCGCTTCTGCACATTTCTCCTGCGCTCCCTTCAACATCAGATTCCATCCGCTTGTCCGTCGTGAGGTCCATATTCAACAGCAAGAATGTCTTCTCGGCACTCCTGCGTATCTTTTGGGGCAATATTCTTGGTATTATCCACCATACCACTCTGCCACGCATGGCTGTTGCCAGTGACAGGGCCATTTGCCTACTCTGAACCAGAGATCAACAACGTGTTTTCCTTTGCGGGGGCTAAACGAGATACGTGCTCAGCAGTACTGGCAGGGACTATCGATGGTCAATGTACACCCTCGAACACGTCGGTGACAACACTCTGCTGTAAGTCAGCCACCGATGTCACGACAACCTCTTTCAGCTGACAAGTCCAACAAGGCGTAAACACATCCAGCCAGTTCCCACAATGTCAAGAGCACCTCGGCGTCGGCTTTTGCGTCGTGTCTGAGTGAGTAGCGTCCCCATTCCTTTTGAGTGCAGCAAATAGAACAGAGCGGCTGACTTTTTTTGGCAACAGAGACGGCGATGCGTACACGGACACAGAATCCGTCTGCGACCTCCCAAATTCAGTACAATGTGCAGACAGCCTTGTCATCGATGGGAGCACTGTGTGTTGTCCGCAATTTACTCGGTGCGCTACCAGCGGCAACTTTTCCCAGGCATATGTACGATGCACAGCTCAAACATCCATTCTCAACCAAGTCTCTGCCACCAGCTCCAGTAGCAGCAGCAGCACTCTGCCGTCCACTTCCTCTACTACCACTGGAAGCAGCAGTTCCAGCAGCAGTAGTAGCACCACATTGCCCTCTTCTTCTACCACCATCGCCGCCGCCATCACACCAGCGATGAGTAGTGCCCCACCTGCTTCTACGAACAGCACCGAAGCCGCTCCCAACTCTTCATCGTCAAATACACCTTCTGCATCACGTAGCAACGGGTTGCCAGTTGGCTTGGTTGCTGGAATCATCGTCGCGGCACTTGCTGGTATCGTTGTCGGCCTGTGTATCTGTTGGTGGCTTGTGATGCGGCGACGAAGGAGTCAACCCGCTCCAGAAAAACTTGACGATGTGTCCGTTGCCGGTAGTGAGGTCTTTGAGGGCTATAAACATGAAATGGCAGTGCGGCATTCACACCAGGTATTACCGCAGCCACCGCGATACGTGCAGATGTCGGCTGAACTGGGACCTAGAGCGACAAGGCTGCTAGAGGCACCATCATGGAATAAGGTTGGCAATGCAACGGACACCCGAGGCTTGCATGAGATGGGGTAGACTCTAATATTTATTTACAATGCATGGTGATACACGCTGCCCACACTAATAGGCCAAAATTTCATACATCCTTTTCACAGAACTCATTGCCGGGTGAATTGACCGGTGATGAATGATGAATGGGTTTTCGTCAGAATCCACAAGGGGGGAAATGGCACCTGCTCTCTGATTCAAGTATGAGTTAAATTAAGTTGGCAACTTTGCCGCAAGGATTATCCCGTGCCAAGATTCAGGAAACCTTCGTTGAACGTCGCAGTATTATGCCGCCAAGTCATCGTTCATTATGGCTCGAGGAAAGAGCATCCTTTAACCGCTTGGTTGAGAACAGTCTTGAAAGTCCGCAATTACTAAACTTTCTCTATGCCATACTTCCTAGAGGAAGACGGGCGATCGGGCGGCCAGAGCTTCATGCCTGACGCAACACCCACCTTGGTAGCAGCCGAGACACCAGAAGTTCAGGTGATTTACTCAGTCCTCGGGCCGTGTTCTTTGACATGTATACTAGTCGCATCGTCGACAAGCATGTCACTTCCTTGTCCTGGCAGCCGACCAGACAAAGCCTTTCCTTGTTGGATGGAGAGAATTAGGCAGCTGTAGGCCAAAGCGGCCAAGTCATTATGACAGGGCTCTAGATATACCATTCCCCATGAGGTCCTTGGATCACTGCCATCCTGGTTAGTATCATTTACCATTCTTATCAGATGGAAGACGACTATTGAGGCTTCAGTCCCTGTGACCAAAGCCGACAGGTACGTCCTTCTTCTAGCCCAAAGGTTTGGACCAACACTTCTTTTCCGCGTTGAACGTAATGGATTTTGGGTATCAGATTGCCTGCACATCTTCTAAGAGAGTAAGCAGTGTATTTCCCGATCTTTCCGCGACTTATCTCAGCACCCCCGAGTTCAGTCTTGAAGAATTTCTTGAACATCTGCTGAGTTTCAAGATCCATCAGTGGGTTCATTGGCCACGGAACTAGGAAGTGCGGCGGTACTTTCTGTTCCACTGGGCCATCCAACTTTCTTGGATTTGCGGTGATTCTGGATGGCTCCATGAACCGTCAATATTCAACTCCTTACCTATACTTGGCAGTCTCGCGTGTGTTGGCGCCGCTATTTGCCTTGCTGCTCTATCGGGCAGCAGATGCAGGTCTATATCCACCGTTCTGCATGGTTTAAGATGAGTTGAATTGACCACCTACCAGGATCCGTGGCTCTGACCACATGGAATCTGAAAATACAGAGCAGAGCAATAAGGCGATGAACTAAAATTTTGCAAAACCTTGTGAGGAGGTGCAAGCTCAATTTGATGTGAAGTTCTCAATAACAAAATTCCGTGGCGCAAGTTATTCACTTGCTTCGACGTTCTGCCTACTTCACTGTCGCCCCCCCAACCTCCTCACATCAGGCATATACCCCCCTCAAAGTCTTCTACTTTCATTTCATTTTTTCAACTCGCCCAAATTCTCAAACTTCATCCTCAACCTCGATCATCTAACCTCACTCAAACATCCTGATACTCATAGCTGTTGAAAGTCTTGTCAAACTCTTTCAATAAACCTCTTACTTGCACCCTCTTAGGACAATGGATGGCTCCTTTGCGCCTCCAGTCTCCTACAGCAACCCTCTCCTCATGATGAACCCCATTGAAACCATCTGGCAAATGGGAGCGGCATCACTATTCTCCAACAACAATAAGATGCTTATCCCCTTCAACATCGCCGAGATCATTGGTGAGAATGGCATCGATGAGTTGAAGTCTCGCTTCAGGTAAAGTCCTTCTCTAGCTATCTGGCTCGAAGAGACATGTGCTGACAGTCTCAGTGCCTTGTTCGGTGGTGCTTCCACGGCTGCATACGAAGATCACCATAGCAAAGTGATTTGCATCTACCTTCTGGCGGACTCTCCTGCTTCATCCACAGTTGAGTTTGACTTTGCAAGCCCTCCTGAGTCAACACCTTCTCCGTTCACTACGTCTGCTGAGGTCACCTCTGCTGTTGGATCTCTCCGTTCTCCTGGCAAGAAGGCCAAGGTCCCACGTCCACCAAACTCCTTCATTCTCTACCGACAGGAGTACCACCCCAAACTCAAAGCCGCGAACCCAGCTCTGCATAATAATGACATTTCGGTTATCCTTGGCAAGCAATGGGCGCAGGAGCCAGAGTCTGTCAAAGCCAAGTATAGGGCTCGTGCGGATGCCATCAAGAAGCAGCACGCTCTTGAGAATCCTGGCTATCAATACGCCCCACGACGTGCTTCCGAGAAAAAGCGCCGAATGACCGCTCGCAAGCTCACTCAACTCGAACCTGCGACCAATGACGTCGAAACTCCAGGGTCGGGTCACAATGTCATTGACCTGACAGATAGTCATGAGAGCAATGTTCAGACTTCTATGACGGCCATTGAGGAGCTCGGGCTGCAGCGACCCTCCATGAATGGCACACTCTCGGGCCCGCATGGTACGACTGGGATGTCTGCACTCATGCCAATGGACCAATTGGATTTCTCCAGCTTCGAGCAACAATTGGAGGCACATCTTGCTCCATTGCAGTCTCATGGTAGCCTCCCTTTCAACACTCTCAATCGCGAAGCCATGACAGCCACTGCTGAGCCACATGCCGTCAACGAGCAGGAGTTCATGAATACCCTAGTTGATTGGGATGGGATTAATGAGGATGCCCGCTTGGTTCAAGAAATCATACAAGAAGAACAAGAAGCTCTCGCTGCTGATATTGGTGGCCCAGATCTGGTCAATTTGGAAGAAGCTGCTGCCAAGTTCGATGCTGAGCTTGAGCGCCTCAGCGAGTTGATCTGAGGACATGATCTTCGGTATCATCTCTTACACATTGCCCGGCCAATAGCAAGTGGTAGGCAAGCACACACTCACACGACAACGGCGACCAAGTCCCTCGCACATTCAACCCATGACGAAATTTGCACGACCTCATTTCTTTTCAGCAATGTGTCTTAACCGAACCCGACTTCGACTCAACGATCGGAGAATAAATACGACCGCAGACTCACACACGCATCATACGAATACTACGCCCAGCACTGCACAACGACCCTACAACGGCTAGGCGGCACAACACCTTTTGGACCCCCCTGTACCACACCACCACCATCCACCCCTTGGCAAGAACACGCACTGGACCACTCTCAGCCCTAGAAATTCCCTTCTCCTTTTTGTTACACTTCAGTTCTTTGTCTCTCCTTAATATTCCCCCCCCCCCCCCCCCCCCCCCCCCCCCCCATGGACACCGCACGCGAAAACAACGAGATATCCGAAACCGAAACCGAACCCGAAACCGAACCCGAGACTGAATCTTGGCATATCCGGATGTTGAACCCAGCGCAAGCGGCAGCGTTTTATCCCCTCCCCCCCCTTTTTTTCGACACTTTGAATGGATGGCGATGATGGAATGGAACGGACTGGAACTGGACTGGGGAGCAACACGTCTGGAATGGGAGATGGATGGTCATGGTCATTGATGAAGGACGAAGGAAAAAGTGCCTTTTGAGGCGGGGCGTTTGGTTTTGGAAGGGCGACAAAGTCAGCTCAGGGCGTTCGGAATTTGTTGTTGCTCCCCCCCAGAAGAATGGAATGTGCGTCTTTTATTAAAGACCGACACTAATAATAATAATAAGGGTCGTCCATAGCCATCATGTAAAATAGCAGAAAACTAGAAAAAAAAAAGTACTTGCCCCAAGAATAAGACTTTGATCCTCTTCTCGATGTTTGGTAAAAAAAAAATAGTAGTTGTTCATAGATATGGGTAGAGACCAGTGCGAGAACTTGGTGTATATGCAATATCTTGCCAAGCAAGACATTCTTCAATCGTCGCCACACACACACACAATAATCCCAGCATGACAAAAAAGAAATATCCATTGTGGTAGACTGGCAGACGACGGCTGGGGCAGAAAAAAAGTGGGCGCTGGCTTCCGAATTCTCAGGTGGCAGGAAAGGACAGAGGCTGGGGCTTGGGGCTTGTGGGCGATGGAAGTGAATCGAAAAACGGGGTGGCAGTGCAAGTGATAGGGAATAGAGGAGGCAGGGAGGGTGAATGCAAAAAAAGAAGGAATTCAATGACAATCAGGTGGTTGGGCTTGGGTGATGGCCGGCTCAGAGGAGGCTGAGCAGACGAGGCAGAAGGTGAGAAAGTTGGTTGGGGGGGGAAGGGGGGAAGGTCGCCTTGTGATTTTTGGCTTGCATTGTTATTGTGCGTTGTGCGTTGTGCGAGCGACGTCGAGGTCTTGCTCTTGGCTGCTTGGCGCGCGGCTGACCGTGTTGCCATGATATCTGATTTATGATCTTCCTGCAACGCTGGACGTCGGTCTGATTGCCAGCGCCAAGTGGTGAGATGGAGAGGATCAGGTCATCGCGTGTTAATCATCCAGAATTGCTCTCATCTGGTCAGACACGATGATATGGATGGTCCTCCCCCCGTCTAGCCAGTGGCAATATATGCCGTTTGACAGCATGTTCAGTCGGAATACCTACCCATGGTAAGGACAGCCTCGGGTTTCCGTTGGGGAAAAAAGACAGACAAAAGTACATATATCACCATCAGCCCTTTCCATCCTTTGCACGGGCATCCCAGTCGCTGCACCAGATAAAAGTCTGACACCTCCACTGTGTGCCCCTCTCCTTCTGCCCCGTTGGACCAAGTGGCCGGGCACACATCCAGAAGCTGCGGCCGCAATTCTCGCCCTTTTTCTTGGTGACCATGGTCTTGCAGGGCTCGTCATGCTCGCAGTGGGGAGCGATGGGTTTGGCAAATAGCCGGCCCCAGCTATTCTTGTTGTTCGCAGTTGTGGCAGTCTCGGTAGGCCGGATGTCAGCCTGGTCAGGGGCAGGGGGGAAATCGTCGATGGAATCTACTGCTTCGGCTGGAGATGGGTCAACAAGGGGCTCAGTAGAAGGAGTAGTGGATAGAGTCTTTGCAAAAAAGCCCTTGAGACTCTTCTGCCCTTTTGCTGTGCTGGTCGTGTTCGTGCCTGGTTGAGAGCCAGACTTTGACCTTTTGGCTGCGAGCGGAACAGGATCGATCTTCCTCTTGGTAGAGACTGGCGTTGAGCTGCTTGTAGATGTCTGCGTGGATGCCGTTGGCAGAGAAGATGACTCAACTCGCGACATGTCGGGCACGTTCTGCACCGCAGCAGCAGCAGCAGCATCCGATGCATTGCTCTGCTTCTTCGCAAACATGTCGCGAATGTTCTGGCGCTTGTCAAATTGCTGAATGAGCTTGCCAGACATCGGCAGCAGATTCTGACGCGACCATTCCTGCTTTCTTTGTCCGTTTTCAAACATTCCGGCAGGATTGACAATGTCAAGGATGTGCTTCTCCTCGCCGTTCACCTCCACCCGGTCCTTCGTCACCGCGTACACAGGGCAGTGGTCGGAGCCCATTAGCCCCTCCTGAATATCAGACTGTGAGAACCAGTCTTTCATATCCTGACTGCAAAGAACATAGTCGATGCGCGCACCATAGTTCCCTGGTCGGGCATTGACTTTCGTCTCCCAGCAGGTGTACATGCCCCTTCTGCCCTCGTGGAAGCCTCTGGTGATGTCCCACAGGACGGGTCGCTCTTTGCCCTCATCGCGCTCGCCGAGCACTTCCCCATCCACGAGGAGCTGGTTCAGCAGCCTTCTGGCTGGCGCAGAGATCCAGGCGTCTCGGTCAATTCCTCGCCTTCGCATCGTCTCCTCAGCCGACGCGGCATCAATCGCCGCCCGAGAGATGTTCAGGTCCCCAGTCCACACAACCCGCTTCCCCATGGCACACAGATTGCGGATCCGAGCATCCACCATGTTCAGAAACGACATCCGGAAGCTGGTTCTCGTCTCATCGCGCTCTGCAGGGCAATAGGTGCCGATGAGCACAAAAGCCGGAAACTCAAGAATCACGCAGCGGCCCTCTGAGTCGAGAGTAAACGGGTCAATCTCCGACTGTGACAGCTGCGCAAGAGACGGATAGCCACCGATCTGCTGGTCTTCTGGCAGTTCTCTGAAGCTGAGCCTGCTGTTTGGCGCGGTCACCAGCCCGGAAATACCCTCTTCTGCTCTGATGGGAGCACAGGTGGCATTGCGAGTGTAGATAACCACGCCAGAGTAGCCTGAGCCGTGTCAGACAGATGAGATCCGATTCGCCTTGCCTGCGACTGACCTTTCTTATGCTTGGGTAGACTCCAATAGTTGTCCCAGCCATCGACTAGCACCATATCATCGACCAGGTCTTTTCTCTGGATCTTCGTCTCTTGAAACACGACAATATCAGCCTCGAGAATATCAAACATGGCCGCGAACGTCCTCTTATCGCGCCACGGCTGATAACCAAATGGATTTCGAATCCCGTTGACGTTCCACGTCGTGATTCTGATGCCCATCTTGGCTGGTTGGTAAGAAGATCGTTCTCATCGCCGCCGCCGCCGCCGCCTCGACCCTCATACCAGTCCAGTCTTCACAACTGCAGTAATGAATACAGCAACCGATTCAATTCAATTCAATTCAATTCAATTCAATTCAATTCAATTCAGTTCAGTCAATTCAGCCTCGTTTGTCATTGTCATTGTCGTTTCACCCTCACCTCACGTTTACGCACTTAAGACCGTCTTATCCCCGACAGCAGCCAAGCCTCTTGGCAAACCTTAAACTGCCTCTCTGTCTCTCTCTCCAACGTCAGTCCACCATTGACAAGCTCGACATTACTCAACTATTACCACAGCTGTGACAAAACAACACCCGCCATGTCTTCGCGTCTAGGACTGCGCTTCGCGCAGCAGCAGCTCCGACAGCAACCAATGCTACGCTCGCCCGTCTTCCGCCGCTTCCAGTCGACGACCTCGGCCCCGAACCCGCTGCTCCCCCGCCCCGGCGACAAGCTCGTGGGCCCGGCCGACAATGCCTTTAACCGCGAGCGTGCTGCTGTCAAGGCACACGCCGCTGCTACGTCTGGTATGGTGTTGTCCTTTTTCTTCTTCTTAGAGCTCGTTCCAGAGCTCGCTCCAGAGAGCTCCAGAGCGAGCGAGCGCAGCTAGGACCTAGTGTGAAATTAATCCTCCTTCCATGCTTGCTTGCTAACCGATGTGAAATGTGTCCTGTCTAGGCCTCTGGCGCCGACTGTCGATCTACGTGGTGATCCCGACGCTGATCCTGGGCAGCATCAACGCGTACAACCTGTGGAACGAGCACTGGGAGCACTGGGAGCACATGCCGCCGCTGGAGGAGCGCATCGAGTATCCTTACCAGAACATCCGGTCCAAGAACTTCTGGTGGGGCGATGGCGACAAGACCGTCTTCTGGAACGACAAGGTCAACTACCACAACAAGGACAAGCAGTCTTGAAAGGAGAAATAAATGGAGATATTTTCGCTGCTTGAAAGAGGAGGAGGAGGAAGAACACGGTGAAACAAGAGTCTTGTTGTTGTACATATGCACTTGGAGCACTGCGGCAGACGCAAACCCTCCTGCGCGCACGTGGTGTAAAGAGCGGGTTTTCAGAGTCAAGAAAGATGATAAAATTATTCTTGTCGCATGCCATTTTTATTTCTATCCTTTTTTCCGTCTCGGATCGAACTGACTGATCAAGCTGACTGACTGACTACCCGGGACTCTTTTCAGACGACTCGACAGTCCACAATCGATCCTCTGATGTCAACTCCGTGCAGTCCATATTGTCGTTGATGGGCACCAGGCGGGCGAAAAGGAGGACATCGTATTGGTTCTCGTGCGACTGACACCCGATATTCCAGTCTTGCGGTCCGTTTGGCTTCCCATCCAGTGCATCTGGTTCGGAACACCAGAACATGGAATCATGGCCGGGAAAGCCCTCGCGTTGGGACATTGTGAGGTTGACGTTGACGTTTGACGTTGCTGTAGATGGGATAACTCCGAGGAATATAGTGTTGATATTTGGTCTTGCTGTGCTTTGTAAGTGCTCAAAAGCAAGACGCTATATATATATATATATATATATGCTATATCGGCAAACGCCTGGTACATCGTTTGGCATGATAAATTTTGCAATGTTTCCTGCATCACTATTTGTCAAACAGGACATTCCTCAAGAGGCAAGGACATCGTCACCCGTTGGCTTTCTCATATGCTCGCCGCACTTCCAAATATTTGGCCGCCTCCTCGTTGGCCAGCAGCATGTCACTTCTCCAGTGCAGGACGGTGGACTTCTTGTACAGCACGTCCAGCTGGCCCTTCAGATCCTGGACAAACTCCCACTGCCGAAGCGCGGCATCGAGATATTCGACCGCCTTGCTCACGTGTGCCTTTCTCTTGCTCTCGTTCTCGTCTGTGCCGCCGCCGGCCAGCGCGATGTATGCGTCAGCCAAGCAGGAATATGTCCGGGCAATGAGATCGCAGTCACCGTACTCAAGCACCTGTGGCGCGATTGCCTGGAGCAGATCTGATGCTGCCTGCGCTTCCTTCGCCGCAATCAGCACATTGGCCAGAATGACCACGCTTTCCCACAGCAGCGGGAGCACTCTGGCTCGGTAGTTCATCTGTGCTGCTTTCATCACGAGGCTGAACCCTTTGAGAGGCTTCCCTGCCAGTGCGAGTATTCTTGCTTTGAGATTGAGCAGCCGTGTCTGCACCGCCACATCAGGGTTGTCGGTCTCGGTCCGCTCAGCCAACTCCACGACATCTTCAAGCGCCTTTCGCAGGTTGCCCCTGCGGATGGCGAGCTCGATCTGCAAGAAAGCGAAGGAGAAGCTGATTTCCAAGTCCGGCGCCCCTTGGCCCTTGAGCTGTGAGGCAACAAGCTCAGCCGTGTTCAGGTCATGACGATGGATGCACCGACGCAGCTTCAGCAGCCCGGAATAGAAGATCCAGTAGTTCTTGTACTTGAGCACGGCCAGGGCGCTCGGCGGCACTTCCGACATCATTGCCTCTGCCTCGGTGTATTTCCCTTGCTGTGTAAGCAGACTGGCCATGCGGCACCGGCACTTGAGAACGTCCTCGATTGGCGCATCTTCTGCATAGCACTCGAGGAACGTCTCGCTACAGGACCACGCCAGGTACGTCAGACCAACTCTTGCAAAAGCCGACGCACGTATTAGAAGCGCAGGACCGCCGATGTTCTCAGTGGCTTTGGTGACATTGATATGTGAGGCCTTTGCAATGTTCTCGAAGACAAAGGCAAGCGAGTCGCCGTGCTGCAAGCTGAGTTTTGCTTCAGACAGCAAAGAGGTGGACAAGAGAGACCACATCTCGGCATCTCGCGCCCTGGACTTCAGAAACTGAAGGCCTTCGGTCTCGCTGCCCAAGATTCCCGACTCTTTGATGCTCTTCATCTCAGCCGGCATCAGCCGCCCAAAGTGATAGAGCCAGCTCATGCAGAAGTTCAGACACGTCGTATCTCTATTCTCGCGAGCGGTTGCTATTGCCTCCTGCATCGCTGGTATGGCTTCACCGAAGCAGCCGAAATCGGCTTGGAGAATGGCGAGGTTGAGAAGCGCGTACTGGTAGAAAGTCCGGTCGCGTGTCTGCATAGTGTAGTCAAAATACCGGCGTAGGCTATCATACGCCGAGGTGTAGTCACCCGCACGCCACGAGTCGAGGAACTTGAGATAGTGCGAGAGCTTTGGCAGTGCGTAAACAGAGCTGGACATCTTGGCCAATGTGTTGCGCATGGCGTCTGGCAAGCGAGCACCCAGCCGTTGCATCTCCGACACTTGAAACTCCATCAGCTTCTCGACGTCATGAGTGCTGTAGCCATGGCGTAGCTGCTCATCCGCCTCTACCAGCGGGCCGTACATTATGTGGGCAAGCGGATGGGAGGCGTCAATCTCAAGCTGTGACAAGTTCGCGTCAAGCGGATTGCGGCCATCCGGCGGGTTCTTTCGCTCAAACTGCTGCCTTGTTGGCGCTCTGTAGACGATGAAACTCTGCCAGAGAGTCACGGCATCTTGGAATTGCAATCGGGTGTACTCGAGATGACAGCGTCTGATGAAGGCGCCAAGCGGAGAAGTCCTGAGAATCCTGCCATATGTTCCCTCGGCCATCATCACACCCGTCTCACGTTCCATAAGGATCTGGTCCCTTGTCCTTGCCAATACTGACGGCAGCATCTGGAAGAACTTGTCCAGAGCGTCGGAGCAGTCGATGGCCCACAATCGCTTCACAAGCAGGTCATTGATTGTCCTCCCAGGCATGATCGAAGCATGTTTAGAGAGAGTAGTCTCAAATGCTGAGATGGGCAGGATGTGCTCGATGTCTTCCACCGCCGACGCCGCATGTTTCCTGTCGGGCAAGATCTGAGCGAGGAGGAAACCGAGGACAACGGTCGACTCAGAAGTCGGCACGACGCCTTCATGGTACAAGAGGCCTAGTGCTAGGAGAGCAATCTTGGACGGTGTCAGATATCGAGCCATGGCCTTCCATACCTGAAGCCACTGATGTTGAGATTGGAGTATTGGAGTGAAAGTATGTCAGTCGTCACTGCCTAAACTAGAAGACCCACAAATTAAATGAGATTAAACTCTTTAGCCTTATTCTTATTTCACTTGGCACTGAGCTTATTCACACTCTCATTCAAGGCTCATTTTATCAACGTGGCATTCCAAGTCCCATGCAGTCCAGAAGAGACCTTCCTGACAATGAAAGCTGCTTCATTCATCCCAGATTGAATATGCAAATACAGCATGCCATTGGTGACTGCCTAGCCTGTTGAGACAGTTGACAGTTGACAGTGAAGCTGGTTGCCATGGAAGCTGGCAACAGGCAGAATAGAACCCAAGGGCAATGAATCGAATCAAATCAAAGCACATACAGTGAATAGAATCAAAACAATTGCCCAAAAGCGTTTAGTGGGGTTCTATTGTGTTGCTGGCCAGCTGCACACATTTAAAGCTCTTTGCCCGTCTGCCTTCCTTTCACCTCTTTCTCACCTGGCGATCAGCTATGGCAATTGGCTCCTTGGAGTCCTTGGGGTAGGCAAGTGTATGTTGTGACTCCTCAGATAGGACCAATGGATACTAATTCTGAATAGTGCCTCCCTAGGACATACTTGGACGTCAATATCCACTGGTGGTCTCTCCACCACCGTGCAGCCCCATGGCTCTTGGAACGGGTAAGTGAGCCATTATCATGTGTACTTCTTCTGATAATGATCAATACTGACAAGACCAAGGGGAGCCTTGTGGAAGGGGGGGAGATGTATTGTTGCTGGTTAGCAGCAGTTGTCTGCCCTCTTTTTTTCCTCTAAAGAAGAGTGCAAATCTCCTGCCTGCAACCCCACCTCTGGAGCATACGGCGTGCACCGTGAGGGAGGCTTCGACCAGCATAACTCGGGGGGCAAGGCCTCCCTGGGGTGTGGGTTGCTGGTAGGGGCTCTCTTTAGAGAGATAGCTAGGGATTGCCTTTGCAGTGGTGAGTTAAAAGCCTTTCTCAGTTGAATTCACACTGACATTGGTAGGTATGTCATTATCCTATCAGTCATGAACACCCGGACAAACAGCATCTCCTTCACCTGTCCTTGATATTGTCACTGGTATCAAGGAGAGAAGGCAAACGTGCTGCTCTTGTTCTCCTTCCCACCAGCTTCAAAAGCTCATTCCCCCATCAACTCAACCACCTCCTAGTTGTCAACCTCAAATCTTGCCTTGCTTTCAGGACATTCATCAGCATCAGCATCAACATCAGCATCAGCATCAGCATCAACATCATCATTCTAAGCTCTGGCATCTGTTCTGACTCTGGAGCAACAGGGGATGACTACATGTCATCCGAACGCATTGTCGTCCCCGGCGCGAAGATGGATGGGAACAAGAAACCCCCTCTGAGAAGGGTATCTCAGGGTCAGTCGGCCTGAGCCTGTCTTCATTCTGGATTTTCAGCTGACTCTCGACAGCAACAGGGCGCGTGCGGTCGGTGCGGTCGGGAAGCGAGGGGCATATTGCCCTCTCTGACCAGGCCAAATCAAGCGTACGCAGCCCGAGCCCTGCATCGGTTGGCCTGCCTGGGTGCGGCCTCTTGCGAAAGTCGGCCAGCAGTGTGGCGCTTAGTGGCGCGCTGGAGGATGAGTTTTCTCCAGGGAGACAGACCACTGTCTCCACGATCACATTGTCGGCGGCATCAACAGAGGCTAACAGTCTTGCCTGCACACCATACCTGGATGTGACGCAGTCCCAGTCCCATGCTGACCGTGGCACCGAAGTCACGGTGGACAATGCACAGGGAATCTGGCCAGCAGAAGCAGTTGTCTTCGTGGCCAAGTATGTTCCCCCCATCGCTGGTTTACCACGAATTTAATCTGACATGCCTGCCGTTCTAGTTTGTCCACTCGGAGGTCGCTGGAGCAGCATCAACAGGCCTGCCACGACCTGTTCGACCCTTTTGGCCGCAATGTTATCAAGATCAAACTCGACCGAAACAAACATCCCTTTGCCCTAGTTCAATTCGAGGTAAGAACGAGCTGAGTCGAGTCGAGTCGAGTCGACTTCCTGCATTACAACCAAGCAAGCAGAATACTAACCGGCCAACAGAAAATCGAGGCAGCCAACGCGGCTCTGGCTAGTATCCAAGGCGTGTTTGTTGACGGACGACCAATCCGCCTGGAACACGGCAGGGCCGAGCGTGAGTCTCTATTTGTTTTCTCTTCCAACCTTGCACCTTTTTCTAACTTCAAACTCAGGCGCCGTTATAATTTGCCGCAAGGACGGGGCCGCAATGACAGAGCGGGATGCTCGAGCGGCGCTCGAGCCATTCGGCGCCCTTGCCGTCCTCTGCAAGGGCGACTCTGTCTGCGGCCCCGACTCCTGCTCCTGCCCTTGCTCCAGCCCCAACCCCAGCCACAGCGTCAGCTTCCTGGCTCGGTTTGTCTACTACCAAGACTGCCAGGATGCGCTGCGGGCGCTCTCCGGTAGTGGCGGCGAGCCGTCAGTCTACCGGCTGCAGCTGGCCACCAGCAGCGGTCGTCGCGAGCAAGGCTCCCGTCCGCGTGGACTTGGGCGTAGGGTTGGCGGTGCCACCCGCGCCGACGAGGATGAAGAAGAGTCCGACGAGGACAGCCATAACGCTATCAATTACCACCACCACCGCAGCCACTGCCACCGCAACCACCCTCCTTCCAGCAACAGTCAGGGTGATCGTGCGGACACTACCGACAAGACCATATTCGTCGGCAACCTCCCGCCCTATACTACGTCAGATATGCTCGCGTGGGTGTTCAGCGGCACGGGCACGGTGGTTGACGCGCGCGTGATCAGCAAGCAATACAGGTATGGCTGCGAGGCGCGTACCTTTGGATTCGTCGAATTCGCCACGTGTGCTGAGGCTGAAGCTGCGATGTACGCACCGGCTGATAAGTACTTGGACGGGCGGAGACTGCGGGTTGAGGGAAGGGGGTATGATACGAGGAGGCGGGCGGGAGGAGGAGGAGGAGTAAGGGGAGGAGTACGAAGAGGGGGATCGCAGACAGCGCAGCGAATTGGCCATTTTGTGGGGGGAGGATGTGTTGCAGGGAATGATATTGAGAATTGGAGGATGGACATGATGAACACGGGCATGAGTCTCAACCTGGCACCACCACCGCCACCACAACTACCAACCTTGTTCTATCCACCACCACCAGGGCTGGTGTGGCCAGTACTCGGATACCACCCACCACCCCCATCTTACCCGTCTTACAACCAGTTCGAAGGAATCACGGGTGGCTGGCCTGGGACCTATCACCCCTATCAATGAAACATAACTAGTCAGTCAATCAACGAATCAATGGATATCACCACTTTCATTTCAACTATTATCATCATCGTCGTCGTCATCATGATCATCATCGTCATCATCGTCGTAAGACTTATTACTTCACTCTCTCTTTAGTCTATCCGCGCACCGGCACAGACGGAGTATGCGGCGTAGGCGTATGCGGTGGCGGCAGCGCATCTCTATCACCACCAGCACCACCACCACCACCACCACGCTCTGGCTGGTCTCTCTCTCCATCTTGATCCCGATCTCGATCTCGATGTCCATCATGATCATCATCATCATCATCACCACGATCACCACGATCACCATCCTGAGCAGCACGACTATCACCATCTTCACCACCACCACCATCATCTCCCCCACCCGCGCCGGCTGCACCACCAGTCGCAGCAACGCCAGCCTGCAAAGTGTCAAGCAACTCCTCAGACATCGGATCGAGCTCATCCTCCTTGAGCCCCGTGGCAATAGCAACGAGCTTGCGATGCTTACCGATCTTCTCGCTCGTGCCTGCGTCGGCCATCAGCACGGCAATATCGCGGACCAGGCGGCGGCGGCGAATCTGCTGGGCAAACAGGTCGAGGGCCCAGGGCAGGGCGGCGCGCATTTCGTCGGGCGATAAATGATTGCTGTTGTTGTTATTATTATTATTACCGTCAGCGTTGTGGTTATTATTATTAGTATTATTTGGAGAGGACGCCGACCTGAACGAATGCGGCGGCAACTGCGAGTCCTGGCGTAGGACTTCGCGCTGCAGGGTCGAGTGCTCCTGCTGCTCGAGCAGCGACTCGGTCTCGCGCAGGAGGAGCTGGTAGTCGTGGCGCAGGGCGTCGAGGTGGGCATCGTCGTCGCCCTTGGCCATGAGCTGCAGCGTTTCTGCGCGCACTTTGCGCCGCTGTGTTTCAAATTCGGCGAGCGATGCGTTGGCTTCGGCGATGATGGTTTCCTTCTCCTTGATCTCCGCTTCGTACAGGTCGGCCAGGCGTTCGCGCTGTTCGTCGAATACGGACGCGGCCGAGTCGTACATGGACAGGGCGGCGCGGGAGCTGAGGCTTCGCTGCTGATGCTGCTGCTGTTGTTGTTGTTGCAGTGGGTGTTGATATTGCTGCTGGGTTTGTTTGTTCTTGCGTGACTTGCGGCTGCTGAACGAGCCTGCTGGTCCGGCGGCAGCAGGAGATGAGGTGGGCTGCTCGAGTGACTGTTTCTGCTCACGCAGAGCACGCAAATAGTCGTTGGCCGTCTCGCCCTTGAGATTGGGGATCTCGGCGGCCTCGGGGCAGTGGGTGAGCAGGAAATTGGCGACCTTGAGGCAGCCGTTGCGCATGGCCAGCAGAGCGGCAGTGTCGTGGTGCACGTCGACCGAAGTCAGCAGCGCCTGGACAAAGGTCGGCCCCATCTCCTGCATCTTGTTGACAAGGACTTCGCAGTAGTAGCGTGCACAGCTCCATTTGCCGCGCGACCGGCTGGACTCGGCGATGTGGTGGAAGACGGTGGCGCCGTGGTAGTCACGCTCGACAATGGTGCCGGCCAGCAGCTCGACAATCTTGGGGAAGGTCTTCTTGTCGTAGTTGTTGGTGAACAGCACCGTGCGGATCAGCGGTGTCTCCTTGGAGCCGTAGTTCTGCGCTCGTGGATTGGCACCGCGCGCCAGGAGATCGCGGGCAATCTGCACGTCGCCCATAGCACAGGCCCAGTGCAGGGCGTTGTTGCCGTGGACGTCGATGGGCCGGTTGACCTCGAAGTTGACCGGCGGTGTGGGCGGCAGGATGTTGTTGGCGCGTGGGTCGTCGCCGGCGGTGACAAAGTAGTCGAGCAGCTCGTCGCCGTAGATGGTGTGGGCGATGTCGTCGGCATTCGACGCTGCAGCTTCCTGGTGCTCGCGCTGCTGCTGCCGCCGCCGCGACGCTGTCGAGTTCTGTGACTGCTGCAGAAACTCCTCGTCGCCAAAGAAGGAGGCGCTCTCTGTCGGCGTCGCCGCTCGGCTTGGCCCGTCATTGTATGCAACACTGCTGTCCTGGTCGACGTCTTTGGCCTGGCGGTAGTGATGGGCGTTGGGCGGTGGCTGCTGCTGCTGTTGTTGCGGCGGCTTTGGAGGGGGTGGTGCAGCCTGGACGGCCTTGCGTGGCTGCACCGGTGGGCGCTGTGCTTTTGGGCGCGACGAGGCTGTGGCGTGCTTGGGCGCCGGAGGAGGGCTGCGGTCGCCAGGTACGTAGTCGAATATCTTGCTGATCTTCTCGAGGATGCCGTTCTTCTCTGCCAGCGCTCGTCCCTCGGTGAGTGGAATCCACGTGCCTGCGGTTGGTCAGCGGGTGCGACTCAGCAGCGACGGCGACAACGTACCTTGATACTTGCCATATCCGCCCTGAATCTTCTCGTGTACGCCCTTTTGTACTTCTCTTTCCAGGATACGCGTTCGGCCGGGCTTGTCGAAGCCGGCGATCTTGAGGATGTGAGTGGCGTTGACCCAGTCGTCGGAGCGGCGGCGCATCACATGGTCGCCCTCTGCCTTGAGCTCGTACACCGGCACCTGCGAGTGGTCAGCCATTGTCAACGACAGAGTTGGCCAGGGTCGAGCGCACATTGCTGTAGGTCGCCGAGTAGATTTCCCCGCCTGTGGCCATGGCGCAGTTGACAACTGAGTTAGAACAGCAGTGAAGAGTGATTATCCAGCAAGCACGTTCTTGTTCAGTCTTCAGCCGCACTTGATACACGGCGGTGTTAGTGTCACTGCTGTGCTTGGTTCTGCCTGCAGTGCTAGAAAGCAGAGGTGATGTAAGTTGAAGGGCAGCAGAAGGGCGGCAGAAGGGCGGCACGCGGTTGACGCGTTGGCGAATCGGCGCGTTAATGGTGCGCAGATGCCAAGGCGCTAGTACCAGTTAGTGACTAGTGTCCACCTCCCAGCACAGCCAATGGCAGCACAACTCAAACAAAGCATCAGCAGCAGCAAGCAAATCGGCCGTCAGCAATACCCACGAGGCCGACAATGACTGCGACCGAGCCCAGCCATGGGCTTGTGGCCGAGAGTAAGTGCACGGCGGCGTTGACTACACCCGAAAGCTGCAGATCAACGCTGACAGTCACAGGAGCGACACGAGAGCAGATGTCAGAGGCAAAGCTGCCGCTGGCCTACCGAGACAGCTGCGCACACCTGCTGATTCCGCTGAACAAGTGCCGACACAAGGAGTGGTATCTGCCGTGGAAGTGCGAGGTGGGTCATCCTACATTTTGTGTATGATCGACTGAGATTGATTACTCTGCAGACGGAGCGACACAGCTACGAGAAGTGCCAGTACGACGAGTTCCGGACGCGAGTCAAGAAGATGGACGAGTATCGGGCAGCGCAGAAGAAGGCGGAAGCCGAGGCGCAGGCACAATGAGAAGAGGAAGGAGATTGCCACAAGCAAGACACACACTCTGTATATATGGACTCATGATAAAAAGCACGGCCAGGGCTGCTGCCACGCAATTCACCCCGACTTGGTCCCGAACTTGAACCGCAAATCTACTGCCTTGACCTCCTGCTGCTGCTGCTCCTGCTGCTGCTCGTCTTTGTCAGCTGAACTGTGCACGATCTGGCACCGGAACGACCGCGGCGGGTCTCGAGTCTCCCTTGTGGAAACGGCTCCCCACCAGATGTCCCACAGGAAGTCGACAATGCCCGGGTAGCCAAAGGGGTAGATGCCGGTGCCTTCGCATTTCCAGTTCTCGTACACGGTGCACAGCACGCCTTTGTCTGGGCACATGCTTGCGGACATGCCGACCACGTTCTTGCGGCAGACGCCATCTTGCACGCCCATGGTCATGACGCAGTGGCCTTGGAAGCCTGTGCTGTTAGTGAGACTTGAGTTGGATTTCAGTGTTGCATACCTGTCAGAGAGCACTGGTAGAAGCCGTAGTCAGTGCGCTTGTGTAAGTGTGGTGTGTCCAAACCTGTGGTGTTGCCGGCGACAAGCTGCTGCACGACTTGCGGGTCGACAGTGACAACATTCTCGTCTACGGCAGCCGGAGCACCGAGAATAGAGGAGGCGAATGCCAGAAGGATGATATTGATATACAGCTGCATGGTGGTGATTAGAAGGGACACTGCCATCGAGTGGATACATATATATATGTATATATATATATATATATATATATATATATGCCATCCTTTGTGCGCGGGCCATGCAGATGAGAGTGCATCTCTTTATATCGCATCTCTTTGTGCTGCTGCTATTGTCGCCGTCGATGGCATTCCACCCCCTCGGCTATCGGCGGCACGGCGCGAAGCGAGAAGCCAGAGAAGAGAAAATTCAAGAAAAATACGCCCATTAATAACGATGACAAATCCAGAGTTCTCATAAGACGAGAGAGAGAGGGAGAGAGATAATATTATTCGAAAGTGGTACATAGTATACGGTGGTGGACGATACATGTCAGATCTGTAGAGCGTCGTCGGTGCATCTCTGTTGACACTGTTGACTGTTGACCTCGCTGACGCCCGCACCGCACACTGGTTATGGGCCTTTTGTATGGCCTTCTCCCCTCCTCTCCCGGTCCTGGCTGACTCGACTCAAGAGTGCTGGGCACACCGTTGACATGGCCAGAGGCCAAGAAGGCCGCGGGCCAAGTGCGCGAATGGGGCATCGAGGTGAGGCAGCGGCGAGGTTGCTGGAAGAACCACCTACTTACTGACCATCGCAGCAACTCTTGACCATCTGGAAGAATGCAAAAGGCAAGGAGAGAGACGCTCTGCTGTGGGGAGATGAGGTCGGTACTGACGCTTTTCTCCTCCTCCTCTCCATCGACTAACTGCCCAGATTGAATACCTCGTCGTCGCCATCGACGACGAGCACAAGAAAGTCTGGCTATCGCTCTGCCAAGCCGACGTCCTCGACGCCCTGGCTGAGCGGCAGCAAGATACGACAGTCAGCACAGGCTCCAACGGCGTCAAGACAGCGCGGCCGTCGCCAACCTTCCACCCCGAGTTTGGCCGCTTCATGCTGGAGGCGACACCGGGAAAGCCGTGGGGCATCGACTTCAAGGACCTGCTCGACGTCGAGGCCGACATGAGACTGCGGCGAGTGATTGCCAAAGCCCACATGGCTGCCGACCAGTGGCCGATCACGCTGACGACGTTCCCGCGCCTGGGCACCAAGGACGACTTCACCACGCCCTTCTACCCGCCATCGGGCCCGGCGCTGCGCTCGCAGTTTGTGCCGGACGAGATTGCCAACCCGCACATCCGCTTCCCGACCCTGGCGTCCAACATCCGCTGGCGACGCGGCCGCAAGGTCGAGCTCAACGTGCCCGTCTTCAAGGACGAGCACACGCCGTCGCCCTTCAAGGACCCCACCGTCGACTACAGCCTGGACAAGTGGCCCGAGGACGCGGACGTGCGCAACGGGGCGGTCAAGGACGACTGTGTCTACATGGACGCCATGGCCTTTGGCATGGGCAGCTGCTGCCTGCAAATCACCTTCCAGGCCAAGAACATCCACGAGGGACGCACTCTGTATGATCAGTTGTCTCCGCTGGGGCCGATCCTGCTGGCTCTGACGGCAGCCACGCCGATCTACAAGGGGTTCTTGGTCGACACCGACGTGCGATGGAACCAGATCTCTGCTGCTGTTGACGACCGCACGCGTGAAGAACTCGGCGAGGCGGACGGCAACAACGACGACGACAATGACAATGACAACGACAACGACAACAGCAACAGCAACAGCAACGACAACCACAGCCCACCCCGTCGCATCCCCAAATCTCGCTACGCCAGCAACAGCACCTACATCGCCCAGGACCCGCGCCTACGCCCGGAATACCTCGACCCAGACCTAGTCATCAACGAGCCCATCAAGCAGAAGCTCATGGCCGGCGGCATGGACGCCCTCCTGGCCACGCACTTTGCCCACCTCTTCATCCGCGACCCAATCGTCGTCTTCGCCGAGGACCTGGACGTGCTGGACGCCAGCGGCAGCAACCACTTTGAAAACCTGCAGTCGACCAACTGGCAGCACATGCGGTTCAAGCCGCCGCCGCCGGACAACGCCGACATAGGCTGGCGCGTCGAGTTCCGCAGCATGGAGATCCAGATGTCGGACTTTGAAAACGCCGCGTTTGCCGTCTTCCTCGTGCTGGTCACCCGCGCCATCCTGTCGTTCGACCTCAACTTCTACCTGCCCATCGCCCGCACCACCGAGAACATGGAGACGGCTCATGCGCGCGATGCCGTGCGCCAGGCCAAGTTCTGGTTCCGCAACAATCCTTTTCCTCCCGCTGACCCGGTCACTCATTCTCCTCCTCCTCCTCCTCCCCCTACTCAATCACAATCGCAATCACAATCACAATCACAGTCCCTCCCCCCAGTCGAATCCGAATACAGCCTCATGACCGTCGACCAGATCATCAACGGGCCCAGTCCGAGTAATAGCAATGGTAATATCAATACCACGTCTCACCCCACAAAAGACCCCTCCGCACCCCCCTTCCCCGGCCTAATCCCCCTCGTCAGCGCGTACCTAAACTCCCTCAACATCGACGTCGACACACGCTGCCTGCTCGCGCGCTACCTGTCACTGATCAGCCGGCGCGCATCTGGCCAGGCCTGGACGGGGGCGCGCTGGATCCGGCACTTTGTGCGCTCGCACCCGGGGTACGCCGGGGACAGCGTGGTCAGCAACGAGATCCAGTACGACTTGATCAAGGCTGTTGAGCAGGTGAACGAGTTCGAGGGCCGGGATGGGCATGTTGGACATGAGATGTTTGGTTGATATGACAATGTCAGACATTATTCATGGTGATGTTGATGGTGATGGTGATGATGATTGTCATGACGACGACGACGACGACGAGAAGGAGACATTGCATTGCATTTACGCATTTACATAGGAACTTGGTACTTGGTACTTGCATACAGAACTCTTTTTGATAGACAACATAACTCACTCACCTTGGATTTGTATTCAGTATCAGTATCAGACAGTAGTAACACAGGGGTATCTTATCTTGTTTGCTAATGATTAATCTCTCTCTCTCTCTCTCTCTTTTCACGGCGAACTAGGTACAATGACCACCTCCCCGGCCTCGCCATTGTCGTCGTCGACATTCTTCTTCACAGTAATAGGTACAGCACCAGCAGCAGTAACCACCCCTTTCACTGCTGTCCGTTGCCGGTCAAACATCCTGCCGCGCTTGATCACTTCCTGCTTCCACATCAGCCACTTCTCCACTTCTTCCCGCTGCCGCACCGTCTTCAAACGCGCTGCATGGATCGCTTGCGTCTTATTCTTGTACTGCTGCTGCTGCTGCTGTTGTTGTGATACCGACGTTGTCGGACCTGGCAGCAGCGCAATCGTCAATGGCTTCGCCGCCGCTGTCGTCGCCAGGTCAATCAGCCCGTCCAGCAAGTCGGCCGCTTCCCTGCGCATTCTCTCCCGCTCTGGCCGCCGCCCACGCATCTTCGGTGCCAGACTGCTCGGGTCAAGCCAGCTGTTGCGCTCCTCTCGCAGCGCCGCTTCGCCAACCGGCACTCTCAGCGCATAGTTCTCCTGCTTGAGATGCCGCACCGCGCTCTGCAAGCTGATGATCTCGCCGTTGAGCATGTCCACTTGCACCTTGAGGAACGCCGCCATTTCGTTGTTCTGGCCCAGTTCTGCCCCAGCTGCCGCGCCCACGTTGCCATCAGCAACTGCTGCCTTGATGCTGTCCAGCTCCGCTTTCTCGGTCTCTCGCTTCTTGCTGACTTCTTCGTATCGTTGCTCTGTCTCCTGCAACTTGGCCTCGAACTCGGCCTTTTCGGCCTGCAACGCGGCCAGCTGCTCTTTCAGCATCCTGCTCTCGCTTTCCCGCTCCTTGCTATCCTTCTGCCGGCTCTGCAGCACATCGACCTTGATCTTCAGCTCCTCAATCACCCGGTCTTTCTCTGCAATAGCCAAGACCTGTTCTTGTGCTTGTCGCTGGATCTTGCCAAGTTCTTGGGCCATGTCCTGGTCCTTGACCTTCTTGGCCTTGACTTCCTTTGCTCGTGCGATCCAGGGTGCCGGCTTGGCTTCGAATTCGGTGCATGAGTTGATGTCGCACGCCTTCACCTGCAGGTCTTCCACTTTGGCTTGGACAGACTGGAGCTGCGATGACAACAAGGCAAAGATGTCGTCAGAAGGAGCAGCTGCTCGTGGAGAGTGTTGATTGAGATACCCCTGCGCCGTGGCTGTCATGACGGCCATGATCGTCGAGTAAGTCGAGGCCTCCTGTACATCAACATTTGTGATATCGGCGATAACAGCTTTGCCCAGTGCTCGGATGAGCGACGAAACCTGCTCGGCAGCAAGTCTAGCTTCCTCAAATGCAGTCCATGAGCCTTCACCCACGCACATCGAGCGTGCCCGCAGGTCCGACAGCTGCTGAGTGACCTTGCCGGTGAGATACTTGATAGTGCGAGCTTTGGTGCCAAACTGAGCCATGCTCTTGTCAAACACCAAAGACTCCTCGTCCTCGTCATTTGGCGCACCAAGCCGGCCCTGAACAGCCTTGCTGATGCTGCTCAGCTGAGACGCCGTGCTCTCCATGCTGATTTCAACGAGTGCAGCGTCACTAATCAGGCCGGTAGCCTTTGACTCGTTACCGTCGACGATCAACTTGTCGGCCAGGTCGTCAAGGATCCCCACCATGCGCTGCAGATATTCCGGCGAGTCCGAGCCCAGTTCATCTCGCTTCAACGCCTCGATCCAGCCTGTCACCGATCTCTCGACTGGTTCCAGTTCGATCGACGCGCCGCTGCATCGGGCCAACTCGTCGGGCGAGCACGTCTCGATGAACTGGACAAATCTGTCACAGCAAAGAGCGATTGAAGCCATCTTTTCCATAGCTTCGTACACAACGAACGGGTCGTCCTGGACCAAGTGCGGCCGCTCTCTGATCCGGTCTGCGAGCACATTCTTCACCAGTGTTGCCTTGGCCTTGATGCGTTTGAAGCAGAGCAGGCCCAGCACCGGCATCCTGTCGTACCCGTCATGTGCAAAGAGCTCCACGATCTCCAGCTGCTTCACCGCCTGCTCAGCTTGCATGCGTCCAATTTCATAGTCGATCGTCTTGAGCTGCGTCTTGGCCGCACTGCTCTGCAGCTTCAGGTTGAGATCCATCATCGCCTTGCTCTTGCTGCTCATCTCATGTGCCTGCAGCTCGCTGATGTCGCGGTCTCGCCTCATGCTTTCGATGTCCGTCTGCAGGCCCTGCACCACGTCCCGGAACTTGGTCAGTGTGTATTCAAGGTCCCCGATCGCTTTGTCCTGCTCTTTGGCCCGTCGGTCCTGTTCGTGAATGACGGCCTCGCTCTCGTCCAGGGCGCTGTGCAGCTTCTTCTCCTCTTCGACGTGGAACAGTTCGAGCTCATCGGCGACTTGGACGTGTTCCTCGTAGTCCTGGATCTGCTTCTGTAGCTGTTCAATGATCCCATCGCGTTGTTCACGTTCCGCCTGTAGTGCAAGAACAATCTCGTCGCTGGCCTCGGCCGTTTCCAGTCGCTCGATCAGGTGCCTGTTGGCTTCCTCCATTCGCAACAGCTTCTCTGCCGTCGCCTCGTACTTGGACGCCACCGTGCCTGTCTCGTCCAGGTTGTGTTCAAGCTCTTTGATCTGGCCCCTGAGGTCGGCCTCCAGATCCTGCGAGTGATCCCGCAGGAGTAGAAGAGCGTGTCGAAGTCGCTCACACTCCTTCTCCAATTGGATCCAACCTGCACTGGATCGCTCCTCCGGGCTCATCTCCCCAGACAACTCTTTGTTCTCCTCTCGCAAGATCTCCATCTCCAGTTCGAGCTCCTCATGCCGGGCTTTGAGCGCCTCTAGCTCGGCTTCGTGCATGGCTGCCTTCTCTTCCGCCATTTCCCTGTCGATGTTTGCCAGTTCCAGCTGGCTCTCCAACTCAGCGCTGACGTCTGGGCCCGTTGGCGCTTGATTAGCTCTCTTCTCCGCCTCCGCGTACTTGGCCCTTAACCCGGCCATCTCGTCGCTGTTAGCCTTCAGCTTCTTCTGCAGGGTTTGAATGATGGTTGCAAAGCGATCCTTCTCCGCCTGAAGCGCGTCCACACCTTTGAGCCGGTCACGAGACTCCAGAGCCTTCTTCTCCAACGTGCGTATTTTCGCCTTGAGCGTCTCAACCTCGCGGCGGTCAGCTGTGCGAGACTCAAGCGTCGTAGGGATAATCGGCGCACGGGAGGAGCGAGAGGAGATTGAGTTGCTCCGGAGGGGACGGGGAGGTTCGGCAGGCTCAGCAGACAGAGCGGACAGAGCAGTGACAGGTTCAGTGGCAGAGTCCGAGTGCGTTTCGGGCTCTTCCAATTGGGGAGGCCTCTCTTGTGTTGATGCGGCCCCGTCGGCAATGTGTTCTGGCTCTTCATGCTGTTGTTCACTCTCCACTTCTTCCGGCTCAGCCTCACCAACTTGGGGTGCAGCCACTGGTGGCTTTGGTGCCGACCTGAGCAATGGTTTTGTCGTGCTGATAGACGATCGTGCAGCCGAGGACGGTCTCGAGCTGACGACTGAGCTCGGTCTGGCTGTATGCTTTGTCGGAGCCGGGGGTGGGGCCATGCTCGTTCGTCCACCGCCGACTGTACTCATCCTCGATTTCGTGCTCGAGTCCGATGTCCGTGCTGTGGTGGCTGGAGTGCCTGAGCGGGGGCTCGAGGCGCTCGACGAGACGGCAGAGAGCTTTGTGGGAGACTGCGCCCCAGAGTCAGCGTGTCCATGCATTTCCCATGCTTTTTTACTTACTATCGCAGACAGCCGCGACACCCCACCACGTGCAGCCGCACTCATCAGACTCTGGCGTTTTCTCGCATCGGCCGGGTTGACTGTGCTAGGCCGCGGCCTGACCGGGCCACCATTGACCGGCCGGACGGCTGACTCCCTGGGGGCAACTGACTCTTTCCGAGCAATCTGGACGACCGACTCCTTCCGAACAAAGATGCCATGGCCCGGTGGACAGGTAAAGTAGCGTTCGCCCTTGACGCTGCCGTCGTTCTTCCCTGAATTGTCCGGCAGTTCCAGGCCGACCCAATCACCGGATGCAATCTGTAGCGTGCCAATGTAACGCACAATGCCTTGACGGCCATCCTTTGTCTGGACTGTCTGTCCGGGTCTGAGGCTTCCGTCAGCCATTGCGGGCGGCGGCGGCGTCGTCGTCGTCGTCGGTGTAGGCAGTGTGAGCAGTGAACAATCTTCCAGGTGAGGGCATCACCGTTGAGCAAGCATCGAAGGCAGTCTAGAGGGGTAGTTGAGACGTGGCAAGACAGATCAAGTGGCTGGGTGGCGATACAAACAAATCAACCAACTATAGATCCGTTGCCTTACAACCAACGCGACTCGCGTTGCATCTGAATGCCGCATGTCTTGGCGTCTGTTTTGACTAGTGTGTTTGGGGACTAGCATGATCTGCCAAAGTCACGTGTACAGATTGACGTTCGATGACATAATACTCCTATCTCCTATCTCCTTCAACACTCGCGCGCTCAAACGTCAACCACTTCTAAGATGAGCCAGGATAGTTCAACTGGTTAGAACATTAATTTCAGTCACTCCATCTCGGTAGCCCGCGTGACTCCTGCAACGGCTTGATGGTTCGATCCTCCAATACGTGCTCCGCATTCTGGGCAGCGAGCCTGCTCCATTGGCATGCCACATTCACCGATTGCGAACTGGACGAGCGTCAGTCTTTCTGTAGGCAGAAGGCGGTGAGTCAAGGAATGTAAACAAACCATACGTACCGGATGTCCGTTGATGCAGTTATACCAGTGGCCCGAGTGTGTCGCAATCCCCCTCGGCCCGCTTACCATCGCCTGCTTGATGGAGGCGAGTTCTTCGGCCGTGACCTTTTCGTACCATTCCCTTCCTAACAGCTTGATACTCTCCTCGGCCGCCATCTTCAGCTGCTCGGCATTCTGGAATGGCTGCTTGCAGAGCTCGATGGCCTTTTCCAGGAAATCCCTTGCTTCGTTCACGTACTCTGTCGCTTTCCCGTCACTGCTGTTGTCAGACAACCCAGAGGACTGATAAAGCCGCGTTACTCTAGCAAAATACAGTGAGGCTTCGACCGCAAGCTTGGGAAGGCTTTCGGTATTGCAATCCCGGATGAATGTCGCACAGTTCTGGAGGAAACGCTGTGTGGCCTTCCCGGCGGACCCGCTGGGCAATTTTGGGGTTTCGGAGGACAGTGCTGCAATGCTGAATTTGTCTTCCAGAACAATACATTTAGCTTTGATCTGGACCAATCGTCCACCAAGTGTGATGCGTCGGTCGCGCTCAACAGGAGGAATCGTTTCCTGGATACTCAGAGATGCTAGTGCTTCGTCGAGTGATTTCGACCTGTTCGCCTTGATAGCGTGGATCTGAGCCTCGTGAAGTTTCTGAGCGGGCTGATGGCGGTCGGCAACTTTTCGCAGGAAGGAGCTGATCTCTTTATTCAATTCGCCACTTGCGTTATATCGAGTCTGGATTTGATTGAGATCATTTGCTGCAAGTACTGCTAGATGTCTGTTCTCGGCAGGTATGAAAGAGCGCGCAGCGTCTGAACGAGATTTCTCCAATTCTTTCTCGAGTTCATCAACCTGGAGTTCGAGTCTTCTCAGTTCCGTCTTTCCATTGACGAGGAACCGCTTGGACATCTCGTCGATGACAGCCCTGTTGATGACTCGGTTGTATCGCTGCGTGACGTACTGTCTGATAGGACATTGACAGTCTGGACATTGGGGGATCTTGCTAGCTAGAGTGCCAGAGATATCCGCAAGCCCTGAAAATTGGCCCAATTTATTGGTGACATAAACATCTTGCAATCCTACAAGGCCATCAAGAGATTCTGCTGTGAAGAAGTGGCCGCATCCAAGAACAACAATGGGTGATTCGTTGACATCAACTTCGGCGTATGTTTTCATTTCGAGCAGATCAACCCGGGCATCCTGCTTCATGCCACACTGGTGGCAGTACTCTTCGGGGCAAATCTCGCCGCAAACTCCTGGGCACTGGTGACCACAGGCAAGTTCCCTGGAACAGCGCAGGTCGCATGGTAGTCTGTTACAGGGAGCAGAACAGGGCATAGTGCAAGACCCTTGGTGCTCGCAAGACCATGTACATGTTTCGATACACGGAGCACACGCTTCATGGCAGTGCAGCATGCACTGGGAATGTTGACAGCGGACCTCACAAGGAGGGAGGCAAGGGCCACAATCCTTCCCGTCATGACACTGTTTGCGACAGGTGTGATTGCAGGTTCCAAACCGTCTCCCGCAGATCTTCACGCATTCCTGGTGAGAGACAGAAACTTGCTCAGTATCTGTCCTGGTATTGCATTTCCCGCAAGTACCAGGACAGGGGTGGCCACAAGAAAGTATTGTTGAACAAGGCGTGGGACATCGGAATCGATCTGGAGCCGTATCAAGGGAGCACGCCACTTCCACCGTATGATTGCATCTGGGGACCAGTTTTGGGACCAGAGCATTGCAATAGATGGCACTAGGGTCCTGAGCTCGGTGGCATAAAACCCCATCTTTGAAGTGGCCACAGGGAAGCTGGACATCCTTCAGCTTGACGCGACACTCTCCACAATCTTCTCCACAAGTTTTTTTCTGACATGGATGCTTGCATGGTTCATGTAGTCGTTGACACGGCTGTGGACACGACAAGACCTTGTGCATGCTTTCTGAATGGCATCTGGCTTGACACATGTGACCGCAGTCAGAAAGGCGCCAGAGGCAGGTTAACTGGCATCCACCTTCAGGGCTAAACCTGGCAAAATCATCCGGCTTCGACACTTCGATGGGCGTCTCTTTATGTCTCTGGCAGCAAAGGCCCAAGGAGTTGCCAATGGAGCCTGAGGCCCGGAGCATAGCAATGACTTTCTGCCACATGGGTATGTTCGAATAAGTATCCGCATTGCCAATGAGATACATGCCATGCTGGGCACGGCTAAGAAGAACATTAATTCGATTCTTTGTCCTTAGAAAGCCGACTCTCCTCTCCTTATTGCTCCTGACCAGAGACACGATGATGACCTTGGCTTCTTCGCCCTGGAAGTTATCGACCGTTGCTATTCGCAAGAGTTCACTTAGCTTTTTCTTCTCCAAAGGCGCCTTCCTTTGGCCGGACTGCTTGTCGGCTTCTTCATTCTCGGAACTAGTGGCCCCAACGGTGAATCCGTCCTTTTCCAGCGCATCCTGATCTCGGTCGCTAAGGACGATCTCAAAGTCATTCCGCATTGCTGAACGAAGCCTTTGAAGTTGACCGGTATATGGTGTCAATACAGCGATATCACTGCTGCCATACGCCCCCTGGCGAACGATATGGCGAACCAGTGCATGCACCATCTCCACCTCCCAGATGTTTGAATGTGACTTGTGTTGCATCTGAGAGGCCTGGCCCACTTCAAGGTGGTCGTGCTCAAGCCAGAAGACATTCTTTCTCATACCGACAACATCTGGAAGATTAATAGTGCTCTGGTGATCGCCTAGTCTTGGGTAGATAGTCTCCCGGATTAATGTCGAGATTTCAGGACGCATACGCCGCTGGACATTCAGCTGAGCTACTGGTATCCTCTGCCTTCCACGCTCTCCAACTGAGAGCCTTTCAAATTGGCTGCGATCCAATTGATACAAGGCGCCCTGCTTGCTCTCAAGTGACAAGCTGTAATTGTTGATTTGCGGACGCAACTGTTCATGATCACCGATCTGGATGAAATGCTCGATTGTTGGAAGTAGCGCAGAGATCATATGCGGTTCCATGACCTCTCCTGCTTCTTCGCATATCACGACCTTGCATCTTACCCTTTTCAGAGTAGAGATTCGTCTGGCCAAGCCCGTCGTAGTGATGCCAATGACATCTGCATTTTGTAAGACCCGTCGATCAACCTCATCGTGAATCTTTGTCAACTGTTGTTGGATGGAGTCGGACCCCTTCACTCCTTCGAACAGATCATCTAGTGCATGAACATGAATCTCCTGGCTCCAGAATTCCACTAGCTTACGTCTTTCTTTTTGGGATAACGACTGGACGTTTGTTTCAGCCTTTTCAAGGATCTGATCGAGCTCGTTTGCCGTTAACTGAGTTTCTTCGTTGCTCCCGGATTTGTTAAATGTCCTTCTAGATGGAGCCCACTGCTCAAAAGGATGCCGACCGACTGCCTCAAACCCTTCCTCGTCAATCTGGCCAAACTGGGCATGTATTCGGGGATACCTTTGCAAAAGATGGTATTGAAATTTTGACCAGTTCTCTAGCCCTAACACATCATGCACTCCCTTGATATCACCTATTATGCGCTCTTCCTCGATTTCCAAAGACTCATACAACTTAGCAAGAAGATATTTCTCGGACTTAGTCTTCGTCTCTGCTTGAGATACCTTCCGAAGGTTGTGGTCTTGCAGCAGGCTAGATTGGCTTTGGCCTCCAATTCGAATAATTTTCCTGATATTAATCGCGTGTAAATGTTCTAGGAACTGATCTAACGCATGATTGGTATAACATCTTGCTTTGTCGTCAGCGAACAAAACAGCAAACAAGAATAACAACTTACACCACGACCACTGGTCCTAAATCCACCTTCATTTTGCAATGCATCAGGACTCTCATCAATTGGATGCCGAGATAGGACTTCCCAGTTCCGGGAGGTCCCTGGATGAACGCAAATTCTCGGGTTAGTGCCGCAAGCAAAGCTTGACACTGCCCGCGGTCCAAACTCGTTCGCGCTTCCATCTGATCCACGATACTTGGATCCTTTCCTGATAAGGTTGGGTTGATGGAAATGCCCTCATTATGTGGCCTGTCTGGCTTGAGGAGCGGCTCCAAAGAAAAAGTGAAACTGGGCTTCCGGGCGTAGAGGGGCGGAGGAACATTGGCCTGCCCAGCTTCTTGGATATCACTGACCCTATCAGGAAGGATCCACTGGCGGAATGGCAGCCGGCTCTGCTGCTGCATGTCCTGCAAATTTTCAAGAATGGGTATGAATGTGGCAGGCAATACCCCGGGGAACTCTATCAGAACTCCTCGTGCCTTTTGGCAGCTTAAGCAAACCGCGGACTCTACACTCATCTGATCGTGGCTCGTCAGCTTCGCAGTAATTGTGCCTTGCTGGTTGTTCTTCGTGAGACTGTGATCCTTGCTCGTGTCTGTATTCCTCTCAGTCACGGTGAAGAACAAATGCTGTACCTTGCCGTCTTCAATTGAGATGAAGGAAAGTAGAACGCCCTCGGCGAGCCGTTTGGACTCTTCCCACCATTTTCGTCTTTCTGGGGTGGATTTCTTGCGCACAACAGAAGGCTGCGCGAATGATATGTTGATGCCGAGGCCTCGGCGCTTGTCAAAGGAAACGTGACTGATATTGGCGTCGCGGTACTCATTAGCTCGGAAATCACCAAAATTAAGCCTGGGATTGGTGGGGTCGTTCTGCACAGCATGCATCAGACCCCCAAGGATGTCCTTCAATTCTCCAAAGATGTCGTGGCGAAGCAGGCGGAAGTATGTGTCGATATGACGCTCAGCTCGGTCGGTGAGAAAATGAGGCTGATCTACATCGGTTGATGGCAAGAAATCTGCCTCATCACTCAGAATCTCCTCGGTGGTAGGGAATATCTTGATTTTCGTCATATCTGCCTTATCGTTGTCGTGGCGGTCTCCAGGCATTACCAAATCGCGAGGATAGGTTGATGTAAGTGTGATGGTTGGTAGTGGTCCGTGCTGTTCTTCCTCTTGAGCTAGTAATCCCTTTGCACGAGCCACCATTGCTCGTAATTCACCAATGTGACCGAATACTATGGTGGCAGTTTCGGATAGATCATCTCCAGTGATCACCTGTGCCGCATTCTCCATGGAATCAATTAGAATTGGAAGGTCATCATTGAATCGGGCTCTGGACTCCCTTCTGAGAAGCTCGCGGAGTGCGGTTGACATTGCGACTAGGCCTGTTTCAACCGTTGCCGCTGCGGCCGAGGAGACCATATCAAAATAGGTCATGACTAGAATCTCGCAAAGCTGCTGTAAGAAAGGAATTGCTCGATTACCGTTCGTGCCACCAATGAAGTTGTACAGTCCTCCGACGGAAGTGTCGACAGAAAGGCAATCCAAAAAGGACGGATGCGTTATAACCAAGAGGAAAGGTCGGATACCTCGAGTGAACGCGCTATAACCGCCAGCACTTGTCTGCATGGTCAGTAAGATGTGCTCCCGACCAAAGTACTCTTGGTTATCAAGATCTCTGGGGACCATCTGCTTCGATTCCCGTTCATCGCCGTTCAAGATGGCAAGAGCACCATTCCATAGCTGTTCCACGGTCCTCTCGTCGTTTGGGCGAGGTTGTGTTTTGATAATTCTTTTCCATGAATGGTAATCGGCTTTGGCTCGTTTTTGTTGATCTGTCTCGTCGGGCCTCGGTAGCCGCCGCTCTTTTGACGGCCGGTTGCCACCTCCCTCTGGAGAAGGCTGATGGGAGAACTTGCATGCTGAGCCAAATTTGCACGAGCCAGTCTGCTGGAAATTCCAACACTTTCCTTGATCTGTCCTGTTCAAGCCCGATCCTCCTCGTATTCGTTCACTATAACCGTTGCTCTTTCTAGTCCTGCCCGAAGTCCCCCGCTGCTTGTCCCGACGGTCCGGCTGGTCCATGAAACTGGATTCGGCCTTGTTCAGGATTGATTAATGTACCCTTTTCGTTGACAATGAGACAAGAAGTCAGAGAAAATTGAGAAGAGTAGAGAGGCTGATTGATCCAGTCTCCGTCAGAAATCTGCATCGCACGGAACTTTAGCAGGCTCCAGGTCCCACAGTTTTGGAGCACACGGTTGGAGATGTGTTGTGACTCGGCAGACCAGACATGCGCACCAAGGCGGTCCTGTAGCCTGCTAACACTGGCTGGACGACCCCAGGACGGTGGAAAGAAAACGAGCAACCCGAGGCGGTAAGGCTGAGGTCTCGCTGGCAAGGTCAACCTCCCACGAACGTATCAGCCTGGCCATCGAAACACTCTACAGGCTAGGCGAGGTGAATGAGCTGACATTGCAGCAGTTCCTCAGCCTGCCCAGGCTTCGGCAGTCATGTAACGTGCGAATGATGTCCTGCCACGGACCCTGTTGACTCGGCTGCAGGTTACGGATTGGCGTCCGGCACAGCATCCTGACACTGGCACCCCGCGCTCAGTAATAGGGCAGAAGATGGGCAGGCCTTTATCGGCACAAGCAGACTTGAGATGATAGACCTACCTGGGGAGGGAGGTAACTACTATGTAGTCGACTTAGCCACGATTATTGGTGGGCAGAGAAAGCTTGGCAGCCCACGCTATGCCTATTCACACTAGCCTCGGGGGCGGCCCGCCTGCGCCACCAGTGTGGGGCGCGTCGGCCTTTTAGCGCGAGGCTGCCTAACCCCCCCCCCCCACGTCAGAACATCACAAACACCTCAGTAAATGAAGCATTTTATTGGCTTGAGTAGGTACGGGGGGCGGACGTGGCTCTACACGTATACGAGGAATTGGCAGGGCCCTGCGCCGCATCTTTCAGTGAATGGTTCAGTCGGAGGAGCCTTCGGCCCACATGCTTCTGCCACTGCCACCGTCCAATCACCGATCAGCAGCAGGAGGCTTTGTCTCTATGTCTCTGCCGACTCAAAACACTTGAGGCTCCCGCCCATGCATGCTCCTCCTCCTGCTATGTACCAGTCACTGTCTTTTGCCCATTGGTGTCGCTTGACCTTGGCTGTTCCCGTTACCTAATTATTTGTAAGTTTTGTCAGTCTGTGTCACGTCAACAGTGTGGCCTGATCAGGCTGCCTCGGGGGGGGGGGGGGGGGGGGGGGTTAAGGCAATCAATCAATCCAAGGGGGACTTTTGACATAAGGGGTTTATGACACCGCCAGGCTTCCCGGTCTCCTCCTTCCTTAGAACCAAAAAAAAAACGGCAAGACAAAAAATAATATTTCTGCAAGTTAACTCACAAGCACGAGCGAGCGAGGAATGAAATGAGCAATCGAAGCAGTTTCCTGAAGAAGAAAAATTCCACACATGCCTGTTGACGTTGACGTGTCGAAGACAGCAGAGAAGCATAAATTCTGCATTTTGATGCGACTTGGGAGATTATATTGAGGATTAGGCTCTGGACGATTGAAGCCACAAATCTTTTGGCCATAGAACCGAACCACTTTTTTACACACCAGTAGGGAACATCATGTACCCTGGCCATGAGTTGAGTCATCCGAGCACCAAGGCAGTCTCCAGACAAATTAATGGAACAAAGAAGAACGACGATGTGGAACTAGGCTTCTGATGAATGAAATCGGTCTCTACGTTAAACTCAGCGTCACCCACCTCAACTGGTATCCAGACTGATATCGGGTGTTTGTATTTCTCTCTCAAAGGTACAGAAAAAAACCAACGTGCTTTTGCCCTCTCTTCCGTGACTCCAGGCTCCTGGCTATCCATGTAAAGTTGGAAGAGCTTCCTCTCGTAGGCTCTTATGGCCTCAAATGTCAATTGAGGAGGAACCCAGCCTTCCTCATCCGTCGAAAGGAGATCAAAGGTATATTGACGTAAACTGCGCCAATCCTCGTATTCACCCAATTGCTCCTGGTGTAAGGATAGCTCATCACTGGTGAACTGGATTGGACATGAACCTGGAAAACCAGAAGCTTCCCAAGACTGGGAGATTTTGATGAGACATTCCCGCAAGGGGACAATTCCGTCTTTGTACGTGTCTGGGCACAAAAGGAAAAGTTGGCGAATGGCTTCAGGGCTTTCTGAGAGGGCAGAGCCGGCCTCATGGTTGGCTCTGTTGAGAGCGATCTCATAGCACTTGGCTAGGAATTCTTCTTCATACTTCTGACGTGCCATCTTTTGTTCTTCTTCATTCATCTCATCGACATTCGCTGGCATTTGAGGAACATTCGGACCGGTTTCGTAGTTGTCCGGGATGGTTAACAGACGTGGCCATTGAGCTTGGATCAGTGTCGGCAGTATAGTCGAGAACTGCCAATCAATAATCCCAACAACTTGCGTGTAGTCTTCTTCGGATACAAAGACATTTCCCATGTGTAGATCCGGATGCCAAAGAACAGGAATGGAGAATTTCTGCAGAAAAGGTGCTAGAGTTGATAGGACATTCTGAGCAGCGGTCAAAAGGCGCAAGTGCTCCTCCTGTGATCCGAAGTGAGGGCCACGAACAGCCCTGCTTTCGCCATGAGATAGGTTCCAAATACCAAGCTGTACTCGCGCGGTACCCAATGCAATGAGATCATTCCCTACAACGTCAGTGTCTCATCCGCTGCCCTTAGCGCAGAAGTCAAGAACATACATGGACCGGAGATGTTGTCAGGCCAATCATCACCCCCATGGTCAGTAATTGGGCGCACCGCTGGGCCAACACAATACTTATTGTGAGGGTCAATGCTGGGTGACAGTGCCACCACTGTCTTCTCCTTGCATATGGCACCAGAGTATAAATTTCCATATGCAGGAAATCGTGTCTTCGCCAACTCGGCATCAAACTGCGCCAGGCTCTTGACCAAATGGAAACGTTGATTTCCCGACATCTCATCCCAAACTTCATTGAGTTGTCTGCCTGTGACTTTTTCCAAAACAAGATATTCGGCACCAACAGGATTGGAACTGTGTGAACTCCATGCAAGCACACTTGGCACGGGGACTGATGTGTGGAGACGCACTGGAGGAGAGAACTTCAGCATAAGAGTGACCTTTTGGACGGACAGTTTTTCACGCTCATACCGTAATCAAGAACAGCAACTTCTGACTCGGTTGCATATTGTCGCGGTACCGAGCTTGGAAAAGGTATCTTAACGACGACCTCTTTCCCGTTTTCCATTCTCATCATCAATGCTTTGTTGAAACCACCTTCGACCTTGTCTATGTTTGACACTGGGGATTGGATCGATGGCAAAGAAGAAACAAGTTTACAAAGTTCATCAACATTGAAGGCTGCATATCGTCTCGAGATTTGGTATTCCTCATCCATGAGAAACCGACCATTTGTGTAGCTGAAAAGTTGTACCCTTGAGATGGGCTCCCCTGGGAACACGTTAGCACAGAACTCTAGCATAAAGCATGCAATGTACCTCTGCAGGTCGTTGTCACCATCCTGAAAGCGGAATAAGAGAACCAGTTACGTTTCTTGGGTTGCAGGAACGATCTTGGTATCAATGGCATTGTAATAGAAGTTCCTAAAAGAACACAGTTCTTCCTCAGAGAGGAATTACTGACGCGTGCCGCAACAGGAGGTCACGTGTTTACACGTCATTAATGGTAATGGCAATAACTGTATTCACGTGATCTGGTGGATGGGCCACCACTCGACCAGACCGAAGAATTTGGATCATACAAGGGACTGCCAACATTCCCTGCGAAGCAAGCAGACTCAGAGGATGACAGAACGAGGCTGGATGGGGTCGCAAAGAGGTATCTTGTATTCATCGTATATCTGTGGACCTTCACAGTTCTGTGGGCCATCTGTCCCAGGAGTACTGGTTCGTGCTATCGATTCAACGCATTCATTGACCAGGCTGCCTCGCCGGGTATCATCAAACATCTCAGAGGCGGGTGTGCCGTAGCCTTCCAGCCAGTCGGTCAACTGTTCTGCCCAATAAATTGAGTAGATCAACATCAACAAACCAACAAAACTCATCAAATCAAAAATCAAAACGCCATGCCTAATCTTTTTGTGCATCAGGGTATCGTGCTTGACATCAATATACTTCATCATCTTTGAATAGCCTCTTGCGATAGGGGGGTATCATAGCTTGCACCTGCATTCCGTCTCACTTACACTCCCCTGTATCTGCTGTCTAGCGCAGCGGCAGACTCAGGCTGTGCATGGATCCATTTCGCATTGCATTTGCATTCGAGTTTCCATTTCCGTTTCCGTTTCCGTTGGCGTTTGCATGTACTGCCGTGTAGTGGTAGGGATAGCCATTGGCACCTCCAGCGGCTGGTGACGCTGGGCCAATGGGCCCCGGGTATCCTGAAAGTGAGTGTGATGTCGCCGGCCTACTAGACTCGAAGCTGGCACGCGGCTCGTGTTTGGGTGTCCGGTCACCCGGTGTGCTGATCGGCGGCAGGTGTGACCCGAAAGGGAACTTCGGGTCAGAGAAGCGGGCCGGCCAACCGCCACTGCCCAGCTCTTCCTCTGCCAGGTTGAGGCCCGAGTCATTCCAGAAGTTGCGGTAGCCGCTCTCCCGGGATTCCATCGAGATCAGCGATGCCTTGCTGGCATTTGACGACGGCTGCTTGAAGAACGTACCCGGCGAATTGTTCTGATTCTTCCGGCTCATAAAGGAAGAGAAGGATCCGATGCTGCCCGGCTTTCTGAGCCGATCAAACAGTGACGCCCGCTCCGATACTGGCGTATTGTCTCCGTCTCCGAACAGTGACCGAGTTGGTGAGTCAGTGTGCAGCGAAGCAGGCTTCTGGAAGAGTCGCGAGTCGAAAAACGGCAGAGAGTCCGCGAACGAGTCCGATATGGGGCGCGGGATTGCTCCTTTGATGGTCGATGCATCCAGCCCGTGTGGCACGAGCTGCTCAATCAGCCAATCAATCGCGTCTTTCAAGCCACCAGCATTGTTGCGTGTGTACGCCAGCACCAGCCGGCCTTCGCCAGCCGAGACCAGTCGCTCGACAGAGGCGGTGGCCGACTTAGGCAAGCTGTTCAACTGCGGGTTCAGATGTGCGTCCACCTCGTACTGATCACGCAGCTTCTGCCGCAACTCGCTGACAAACTCGGGCGATTGAAGAAAGGCTTCCAGTTCGGGTGATTTTTGGAACGAGATCTCATGACTCTCGGGAACCATGCCGAGGAAGGCGTCAACCGCTTGTGGCACCTGGTATTCGGGTCCAGAAATGACGACAACATCGCTGGCCTGCTCAGTGCTGGGAAAGTCAATCTTGCAGTTCCATTTCTTCTCCAGCTCTTCGATTTCGGGTAGGCGAGTAATCAGCTCGCGATGGTAGAGGCGGTTAATGAGAACAGTTTCAGACACAAATTCGGCGTCCTGCATCAAGGTAAAGTCAGCAAGATGCACCCACCGGTAGGGAGTGAGTGCATGGCCCAATACTCACCACCTTCTCTACCATATCCATGATCTCCTGTTTGACCAGATCCAAGCTCTGGGCATTTCTTGCTGGCGTACGGCAAATAACATTGTCAACCTTGACATCGTCATCCTCCTTGCCGAGTCTGCCTCGGTCCATTGCGTTGGAAAATTTGACAAAGACAGAGTATTTCTTCATGATGCGCTGGATATGTTGGCCGCCAATGCCGATGATTCGTTTGTGGTACTGGTCCGGCACGTGGAATGAGATGGACGCCGGCATCTCCTGCTCCACCAGATCCAGGCCGTTCTTGGTTGCTTCGTACTGGCTACCCACGACGTCAATGTAGAAATTGTATTCATTGAAGCCGTCAAAGATGATCTGCACATTGCTCTGACCCATAATCTTGTTAATCTTGCCGTTCTTCTTGCCGCTAACGAATTCTTTGTGCTCGTTGGCCAGTTCGATCTTGACTCGCATCTGATAGGGAGTTGTCTTGACCCACGGAATCTGGTGGATGACCATCATGGCTGCCTTGACCGAGTCGTCCGAACCGTTGATGCTGAACGTGAATCTGTCGAAGCTGAGATCAGCGCCCGAGTTGGCACAGATGTCGCCCAACATGACACGTATGTCGTCCTTGGAAGGGGCCCGAATGGCCGTACCCTGCGTTGGGTCTGCCATCATGAGCCACCAGGAAGCGCTGTAGAACTGGCCAGCAAGTGCCATAATCTCCTTGACGGTCCTCTCGACATGGAGCACATCAGTGCCCTGCACTCGGACTAGCCCACGCTGGCCACCGAGCGGCGGGAACATGACATAAGAGCCATTGACCTCCATGATCTTGCGCACCTTGTCTAGTCTATCAAGCAGAATGGCATCAATCTTGCTGGCCGAAACGATGGCGTCCTTGGAGTACAACTTGATGCCGAGCACAAGCTCTTTCAGTTTTTGTTTGGCCTGGTTGATCCGTTCCTGAGTCTCACCAGTGATAAAGACCTCGTCAGGAGCCCGTCTAGTCGCATTAGGCGGCACATAGCCAAAGACCTTGGGGAATGGCGGAGGAAAGTAGATTGCCGTCTTGGTGGCAGACTCAATCAGCTTAATGCTCTTACCCGTGCGGCCAGAGACCAGGGTGTGAACGGTGATGTCGAGCTTGATGACATCGATCTTGTGTTTGAGCTGGGAAAATGGAAATGTAAGCACTTGCAACAACAAGAGGCCTGGAACAGAGTAGAGTCATACAATTTGATCGATCATCATAAGGGCGCGTGTCTTGGCATGCTCTACGCTCTCCATGTCGCCGAAGATGTTGATGCGGTATCTTTGATCGAGGCCGCTGTCGGTGCCACTGGCCAATCCATCCGAGGATTCAAATGCAGAGGCCTTGGGCTTGAGCAGGAAGATATCGGTTCCAGTGTACTTGGCACACAAGTCAATGTGGCTCAGCACACTGGGCCTGATAACTGCTTCGGGGCCGGGGCCGGGGCCGGGGTCGAGGATGAGATCGGGATCGACGTCGACAATGGCAGATCGCTGTGCAGAGGCGGTCAGTTTGCGTCAAGCCTGGGTGGGCAGATGTTTTCTAGGTCCTACCATCATGATTGGCGTCTCGTTCAGGACCCGTGCCCGTATCTTGTATACCAGCTCGGCATCGCCCGAGATACACACCGTTGTAACCAAGCTGCGTGACTTCCTGTGCGAGACAGGGCCTGTCTTGGGCTCGGTCGAGCTGACGGCTGCCTGCACCCTGCCACCTGTTTGATCACTGAGGCACTGGCACAGTGTCCGCAGCCGTTCCTCATTCTGCACATGTACCGGTAACTTGTGGCTGGGCTGGTCGTCGGGGGTGCCAGGGGGGAAGGTCCATCGTTGCAGCGCGCCCGGACTGGCATGGAGGATGTCGTCTTTGTCGGGGCCGGCCAAGTTATAGGAGAAGGGCATGTTGAAGGACAGGTTGACCGGCAAGGGATCGACGCCAGTCTGGCCGGGCTGACCGGACATCGACATGGCCGGCAGCGGCGGCGGTCGTCTCATGGGCTGTGGGCCACCCATGTCGTGGTGCATGCGCGATGATACGCCCCCAAATCCGGCTGGAGCCATCCTTTCCCAGCCATGTCGAGCTTGACCGGTGATGTTGCTGATCTTATGCATCGTAGGACGGCTCCCGCTCGGATCACTGACCAGAGCCTGGGCAGCGAGGGCGGGGAAGGCAGCGACCGGCACACAGCGGCCTACTGCATGAAGGAAAAGAAAAAGGCCAATGGGCGGGCCGAGCACGAGAGGCTAAAAAAAAATTCAGCAGAGTGGAAGGAACGAACGCAGCAGTTGAGAATGGCAGGAGGGCAAAGAGGGCAGGCAGGCCTGGGGCTGGAGCACGGCAGCTGGACGACAAACAGCGGCACGGGTCGAACCAACCATCAGAGTGTGGCTTGGCCCTGGGGCTTGGGCGTTCTTGCAACTTGGTGAACTACGGCGGTAATTATGGTAATTATGGTAATAAACTGGAGTTAGCATTGGAGTTAGCACCGGTAATACACGTGTAATACCGAATCAGACATACGTGCGTACTCACCACAGTTATCCAGAGTGAACTTAACCCGCCAGCATTGCACCATGATTGGCGAATGTCAACACGCAGACGCCTATCGATACCGGCTTCGGCTCCATTTGCGTCCGGTTCACAAGTTCAACAGAGCGGTGGCGTTGGACAAACCGCCTTAGACAGTATTACACCTGCTCTTACATTATTAAACATTGAACCTGCTTGACCAACTCAACAACCAGGGCCAATCCATTCCCAATGTCATTGGACACAGGATTACTGCTCTACTGACTGCGGTTTTGAGATTCTGCTACCTCAGCAAAAACCTGGCGGACCTTGTGGTTGTAATCCTGCATGCCTTGCACCTTGGCCTCTAGAAACTCTGAAACGTTTTCAGACCAGAGCTGTGCCAGAGGCCATGCATGACTTTCGAACTTCCAGTCCTTGAAATACCTAGGTCGAAGATGTTGCGCGAATATCGAAGGAAAGGCATTCAGGCTACCCAAGGACAATAAGCACCATATCCTCCCAGAGGTCCAATCTTCGCGCAGACGCTGGCTGAGCGTGTGATTCTGCTGGCTTGCTATCTCCTGCTCGGCAACAGTATCCACAAATTGATCATAAAGGGTTTTCAACTCCTCTTGCTCGGGACCATCCAATTCGTCTACACCACGACCGCTAAGCCAGTGTGGAACGTGGACGAGTTCAGCGGGACAGGAGTACGCGAATTCAAGGTCAATAATTCTGGTGATGTTCCAGTCATTGTCCACAAACATATTGCTCTGGTGCAGGTCGGTAAAGTTCATAACAAAACGTCCGCGGCTCAAGCTCGTATTGAACAGCCGAGGAATTGTGGCGCATAGTCCTACGAGGGCCGACAGTTGATATATACCGTCGTCTCTGTTCAAGATTGAGTTTGCCTGATGTTGCATGCGGGCATCTTGGTAAGCCAGGAGATCCTGAATGTAGGATTGTGCGGACGAATAGGTCAGGTCCTAGATCAGGCTGAGCGTTAGTGGTCCTGTCATGGAGTTCATCAGGCTGCTGGTGCAACGAAGCTACTCACCCTTGGCATGCCTAAGGGAATGTGGTGGCGATTCCAGAACGCGGTTAGATCGTGGAATGGACGATTGGTCAAGGAGATACTTCCATTGTTGTCCATCGTCCATGAGCCGATTCGTGGAAGTGGTACAAGGCTGAGATTCAGCATGATGCTGGCGAGACTTGAGTAAAGATTCTTGCGCTTCTGTGGATCGTCGCGATGCTTATGCCAGCTAGAGGAAAGCATCGCGCCATCTTGGACGTATTCAATCAGGAGATAGCCAAGGTCTGGCAGAGCGGCACGATCGTACGCGAAAAAGCCCGGGAGAGTGTGGCCTTGAAACCACAGCGTAGCCCGACGTATATGCCAAATCGTCCAATTCAGCCATGACTGTGTTTCTATCCGTGCAAACTAGGTGTTCATGTTAGCCTAGGGACAGGAGAGTATCAGCAAAACGGTCAGCATACCGATCGAGATCCGGGGAATCCCATGCCCAGCAAACGCGGAGTTGGAATTGTGGGACACTCGCGTTCCAGCCAGACATAGGTGGCTGCTTCACAGCGAACCTTCTCATCGACAGCACCAGGAGCAAAAGATTCGCCAATTGCATGGGGTATTGCGATGCGCAAGAGCGCCTTCTGAGGGACTCTCCCTGACAGAGTGTCCAGAATCTCAATCGGCAGGCAAATATTGAAGCCGCCATAGATCCAGTCTGATGGTTGACTTAGCACAAACTTTGTCGATGCGATGTTGAGGTGGCGGGAGACAAGGTCTTCAATCTGTGGTCGACGCACTTCGAGGTCGCGCCGGAAAGCAAGAGTTTGTTGTAGACTGGTCAGAGTTGGAAGCACGTCAGATTGGGTGTCGAGAGCCTCCTCCAAAGTGAGATAACCCCGTGAGGTTAGGACACGACGCTCATCCATGGCAAGACAATATGCTTCATCTCTCCAAGATGATTGGAGATCTTGAAAGGTGATTAGAGTTATAGGCTTCGGGTTTAGGTGATCCGACCCCCGGGAACTTTGCTAATCAGTGGCAATCACAGGCTAAATTAGACCTACACGTGTAATTAACAACACCTGTAGTTGTGTTGCGAGCTAGGAAAGTCATATCCAATTGCTCCATGTATTTTCCTTCGCACACCCTGCCAACCTTGAACTAGCACTGACCTTGCTTGCCTCTTGTCAATATTCCGACCTCTCCCAGGTCAGGTAGCAGCTGTCGTGCGCTTCGTTCTCTCTTTGTGAGCACTTCTGCTGTAATTCTCCTGTAATTCTGACCGCTTCTGTTGTAATCCTGTCCACAACCAGCTTTCCTCCAGTGTATAACCTTGGGCAAAGGAATGAGCAAACAGCCCATTTTGGACTCAAAGTCTTGGAAAGGAAAGCCCTAGAAGTTAATGAATCTGTGGACCAATCCCAATCACTTGGAAGGTCGAGTTATAAGCGCCAGAAAAAGGGCCTAAAGTTCAATCTACACCCCCACAAGGTATATATTTTTCGACTTTCGTTTGGTGATTCTATCTTGCGTAACCCTCATCCACCTCTAGGCAATCTCTTCGTCCACAGAGGTGGATTATTCTATGGCCCACCTCAACAGTATGAGTTCCTATGGGTCAGAGTCGAAAAGCTAACAAGTATCAAGAGACCATGGCTTGTGGCTAAGGTAAGATTCAATACTTCGCTTCCCACATAACAATCCGGTTCTAACTGTCGGCTCAGAACGTACAGTCGTCCAAATGGAGCATATTTCCACGCCACAGAAAATAATATATCCTCGATCAATAAATATGCTATACCCTAAGCTCAGAGTGGCCATCTGCCCGTCAATGGTCATACCAATCTGGTACAGCGAGATCAAGGACTGATTTCGGAGCGCACCTGAAATTCAGATTATATTACTCCAGTCTAAGTGAGGATGTCTACCAGAGCCACCCCCCGGAACCTCCTTGGCCCTATATCAATAACCGCGCACACTGGAGCCTGTTTCAATTATTTGGACAGGAAGGCCGGGAAGCTTTGACAGTCTGAATCGCGATATCGAGCTACAACAATTCCACACCTGGGAAAGCAGAATCATTGTGCTGTCTCCCGTATAATCACCTAGAACGCTCGAGCCATTATGCTATTCAATATGTGCCATCCTTTTATTACTCATCTTGTTTCCACAACCCAGTATATGACCCCATGACACACATAGATGCATCCCCTGTCTTTTAGGGCATTCTGGGTGGTGATACCCAGACCTTGGCACAATCACCACCTTGTTAATGGTAGCCAAAAGTTCTTACCCTCTCTCACTTGGTTCATCCTCTCGGGATTTCTGCCTAGACAGCTCGCGTAACTTCCTGGACAGCAGCCCATCACCAGCTGCAGCCGGTGCAGGCGACGATGCTCTTGACAGAGACTGGCCGAGGCTGGGAAGCAGTCCCCCTGAGCCTCGCGGCGAAGTGGAAGCCTTGTCAAAGCCGTAGAATTCGGGCGACTGAGGCCGGTCTGACTGACTGCTCGCGCTACCGGCATTGCTTTCGCTGAGCTGCGTTTGTCGTCTGTGGCTCTGCTCGCTATTTCGATAGAGCACGAGTGGCGTCTGAGAATCGACGGGATGGTGGCGCACATCATCCAAGTTGGAGAAGTTGTCCTGGCCAGAGGGCGAGCCTGCAGCTAGCCCAACACCCGCCAGACTCTGTCTCCGCAAGCTTAGGCCAGGCACAAAGACGCTGTACCTGGGTTCCGGCAGCTGGATCTCATTCCGCAGCCTTTCTTTCCCCTCAGGCACGCGATTGGCGAATACCACGCGGATATTGTCATGCAGGTAGAATCTGCCCTTGGCCAGGCAGCAGAACTTCAAGTGAATGAGGTATCGAACTATCTGCTTGTTCGACAACGGATCGAGCACAGTACGCTCGGGATCGGTGCTTAGAGCCTTCTCCACCACAGGCCCAGATGAGAGACTGCGTTGCCTGACAAAAGTCTTGGTGCCAGCTGTCATTCCGCCGAGGTCATAGGGAATTAGAAAGAGCTTGACTGCTGTCTTGTTTGGATTCTGGATGATCACCTGGACTTGGCCATGCTGTGGAACTCGATAGGCTCCTCCGATTGGTGTCGGATGGTTGTCACCCGAAGTGTCTGTCTGCTCTGGTATTTGGTCAACAAACCTGTCGGGATTGCTACTTTGAGGCTTTCGCTTGAGGCGGACAGGCGCTTCGACTGGCTTCAGATTTGCACTCAGGTCGATGGTGCCAACGTAAGGGCTAGGGCTGTCATCAGACAAGGTGCGCATATTCGTTGACGTAGGATATTTGTAGAAAACGGCAGGGAAGGGCACGCTGACATGTGCCGGACACTTCAGCTTGGCCGGGCAGTCGCCTTTACCAAGCACGCCAATCTGGGCCACAAAGTCCAAGGGCTTGGATGGGGGCGTTGACATGCGTCCGCGCAAAATGGACTCTTCAAAAGATCCTATCATCGAGGTATGATTTCGCGGTGATGCGTCTGGTGTGTGAGACAGGCGTCTCTGCCGGCTGGGGAAGATCGCCTGCGAGCTAGAAGCCGGCTGGTATGTAAATGAACTCAACGAACGGCGTCCTTGGTGGCTACGGAATGGAGATGAATAGTTGTACCCGACAGGCGGCGGGCTTGATGGAGCTGAGACTAGGGATGATATCTGCACTAACGTGTGCGTCGGCATAGTTCGTCGCCGGGTGTTCCTGTCGACAATTGTGGCGCCATCTTCGGACATCAGTGTCTCTGCACGCTCAGAAACAGGGCTGTTGGTGGCGTGGACCAGAGGACTGGTAGGGGCACGCATGACGAAGCTAGAAGACAGACTGCTCCCCAGCGATGGAGCTCGAGATCTTGAGTGCGCCCGCAGATCGAATGCTGACGCTGCATCGACTTCGTTTGAACCTCCATTCGAATAGCGGGGGAGATGATGGTCTAGCTTCAACCAGGGGGGTGAAGAGGAATAGATGCCATGGAAGGCGGCCCCAAGTTGATGAGAATTGCTTGGTGATTGTGGCAAGTGATCTGCAAGAGGAGGCTGCGCATCGAAATCACCAGAGTGTAGAGCTGAAGGCGGTCGAGGGATTGGTTCAGGCAAGGTGTTGGGGAAACCAGGACCAGAAGCAGGTAGTTGAGCCAGAGGCTGACCATTCGAGGACGTGGATGCATCGTCCTTGGCCCGGTGTAAGAGACTGTGTGATTGAGCATTGGTCTCTGCACACAGAGCCTTGAGATTAGGCTTGGGCACCCAGGTTGGGCGTTGGCCTCGCTTGATGCACTGGATTAGTTCCTCACGGTCACTGGTCCGGATCTCCTGGCTGGAGAACTCTTGCAGTCGGTGGGCCAGTTCATGCACTGCTTCAGAGTCCCCATTGCTCTGACCGTGGACGTCGTCATCATCGTCGGCCCCAGAAGCAAAGTTCGGGTCGCCATCTTCGGCTCTTGCCATGCCAGGCAATGGGGTCAGTTTCCGTCTCTTCGATGGTCGGCACCAGGACCACGAGGAGTGGCTCTCAAGAGCAAAGGGCATGCCCTAGGCCGTCACTGTCATCGATGTGGTGAAATGGCCGGATAAAGCTAGCAGCAACTTACTCGTCATCGAGGAACCCGAGATCGGAGGAGCCAGTGAATAGTGACGGTGGCGGCGGTGTCACTGCGATCCCCGACTCAGGCGACGGCAATGCTATGATGTGGGTCGTTCTTGCCTAGTTCCCGGTGCCAGAGGACTGCTTACCGTACTTGCCAGTATTATTAACAATGGTAATGACGACGGACATATCTATGACTGTCGTTGAATCCCCGGGTGGCGCTTAACTACGTTGGTGCTAGTTTAATGCTAGTCTAAGCTAGTCCTAATCAGTCGCAACTAAAGCCTGCAAAACTGACTATTCTTTCAACTCAACTGCCTGATCCATTCCGCAACAATGAGCGTGAAGCGGTCTCGGGAAGATGCTGCGGCCGATGTGTCTTCGCCCACTAAGAAACGGAAAGGCTTCTCCGTAGGCCCCGCGAACCTGCCAGACGGCACCTACAGAAGAAAAACACAGAAGATCAAGAACGACCTGATCCAGAAAGCCAAAGTCAAGAAGGCCTATGCCAAAGTAAAAGCACAAGAGGAGGCCGAGAGAGAACCTCTACAGAGCGAGAATGCGGGTCCAGAGCCGGCCAGTCTGGAGCTGCACCCGGACAGACAGGCGATGCTGGACGCAGCGGAAAAGGCGCCGGAGAGCCGAGCGCAAGCAGCAGCAGCAGATGAGGATGTGAATGGGTTTTTATCCCGGAAACGAGATCGGAAGCAGCACCAGTCGCGGTACAAGAAGGAGCTTGACATGGCCGAAAAGATCAAAGCGGAGAGGGAATCAAAACAGAAGGCGCGAGAGATGAGGGAGAAAGAGCGGAGGCAGATGGCCAAAGCGAAGCGGCCAGGCAAGGACGGCAAGATCAAGCTGGGTCGGCAAAGCAATGTTCTTCTCAGTCGAGTGCAGCGTCTGATGAGCGGGGAAAGCTGAACCGCTGTTCGAGCCACAATTCGTTAATGCTTCATCGTTGTTCAGCTTGGGTTGGTAAAGAGTGCGGTGTGTCACACGCATTGAATAGCTTTTTCTACTCTTAGAGGGCCATCCAAGTCGAGCGAGGCATTCTACACGTGCCTGTCAACCATCTGTCAGCCGTCGGTCCCGGGCACATCGATGCTCTTGGCCATGCCCAAGATCACATGGTCCAGTTGGCTGACACAGTCCGCCATCTCCTGCCGCTTCTGCCTCCGCAACACCTCCATCTCCCTGACCCGCTCGGCCAACTTGCGAATGTCGTCCGCTTGCTGCTCCTCGTCCTTGCCTAGGCCTGGCAATTTCTGGATTAGAGACTCGATTTGCTGTGCTTTGCGCACCAGATCCTCGGCCAGTTCGCGTTGTTTCTGGTTGAACTGGTCAGGAGACACAGGCCGCAATGTAAAGGGTTCGATCTTGTCTTCTCGCCCAGGTTGTGAGCTGTGCTCGTCGGTTGCTGGAAGTGTTGCGCGTAAGCCGGCAATGGGCTGTGGCGCGATCAGTGGGTGCCGCTGTGATAAGTAGCTGACAGTCGCAAAGAATTGGGTCAGCAGCTGATCATAGCATGTTTGGAGCTGGGTCAAGATATCGGAAGCCATATCGTATATTGTGTGATGGAAGAGAAGAAGCGCCAGTTCAATCTATGGCGGAAAGAGCACATATTAAGGTTGATTAATAATAAGCTTAAGTTCCGGAAGGCAGGCACCTGCAGGTCGGGCAGGTGAAGCCCAGGCAAACGACTTGCGAGGCAGCGGCGGCAGCCCCACTAATGCTGATATTCGTCACATCATCGCCTTGAACCTCAATCAACATTGTCTCCCTCCCCCTTTCTCTGGCTTACATCTGCACCTTTTTATTGCTGCCACTGTCAGGAGAGGCTATCACGCCGCCGCTGACGCCGCTCCGGCCGAGACCATGCACACAGCCTTTACCGGCACAGCACGCAAAGCACGACAAGTCAACCTCTCGGGTCGTCCAGCAGTCAATCCGTGGGCGAGCCTCTCCGGCGCCACCAAACCCAGCTATGGCCAGCCCGGTCCTGCCTCGACGTTGGCACATGCTCAGGCCGATCGCCAGAGACGACAACAAGAGAGGGAAAGACTAAACGCGGCACAGAGGATTCAAAGATACTGGCGCGGCCATAACAGTCGCCGTAAGCAGAAGGCCCAGTGGCGGCGAGACTGGGACGATAATGAGCAGCAGCGGCTTGGTGGCGCCCACGATGCCTCGTTCGAGTACCTTCTCGATCCTGGCTTCGAGGCTCCCGCCTACTCGACACCACAACTGCTCTTTAACCAGCTCCGGCTCTTGAACCACTTCCAAGAATTCAGGCAGAATAATGTCCGCTGTGAACTCGATACTGCCCGGCTATTGTTCTTTGCCAACGCTCTTCAACGCTCGGAGCACCTTCTCACGCCCTCGACCATCGACGCAGGCTCTTCTCGCAGCCTCGGCCACCTGGGTACTACGGCTGCCCTTCACATCCTAAGCATTAAAGCCATGCCGCCAAATGCCAGGACTCAAGAGGCGGTGAGGCAGCTGGCCATTCTTCTGGCTTTCCTGGCTAGGTTCGTCCCAGAACGACTGAGCCGGACCCCCGAGTTGTACATGCGTGTGCTAAAGGCGATCATCAATGACCACTCTGATTCCGCCACTGAAGATGCCGCCGTGGAGATCTTGGTGTCACTATTTAAGCAACAGAATAGTGGCGTATACCAGGCTTTCATTCGAACCTTGATGAGTACAGACACCCTATCGCAGAACAAGAGAGTTCTGATCATCTTGTCCGAGAGGATTGACCTGGGTGCCCTGTCTCGAGCGGTAACGGATCACGCGAGCAGCAACTCAAATGCTGCCACTGGGACTTCTACCGATGACGCGACTTTGTGGCAACTATCTTATCTGGTGTATATTCACAGCAAAGCTTCGCAGATGCCATCACAATCAAGTCTTGATTATACTCACGCCTTGTCTGTGCTGCTGAGGGCGTCTTCGTCGGCGATCAGGGACCGGGTCGAAACGCCAAATTTTCATGACAGCACGGATACCTCCACAACAGTCCCCAAAACTCCGGCATTTATCTCAAACGCTATTGAATCAATATGTCAGCAAGATTCAATCCAGCAAGCTGTGACAATTCTCAGTAATCGCATTAGTATCAATGGTACATCCGCCGATTCCAGCTTTGATATCGCCGATCGCTTAGCAGAATATGCACTTTCTGTCATGTGCGCATTTGAGACGCAGAAGATGAACATCAGGCGCACCTTATACCAGAGCACTGTTCGACTCCCCTCTGGAGCCACACAACCCACTATTTCCTACTTCTGGTCCGTGATGGGCACGACCCGCGTTTTTCAAGCAATTGTCAAGGACGAGCGGAATGTCCTATCCATCTTGATCGAGGCTGGTCCAGGCCAGCAAGTCCATCAATGGACTGCGGAATGGCGCGTGATCCTCGCATTCCTGGAGTTGTATAGTTTTGCATTAAAGCTTATGGACGACGAGGACTTTTTTTCAGCAAGTGAGCAGACCACTGTTGCGGATCAGCAAGACGCGGTCGGTCAGTGGAGGAAAGGCGCGCTCCCGCTGTCCGAGGTCGCTGTGTTGATTACTTTCTTGAAACACCTTGCCTTTTGCTTGTATTGGAACGCCTCCCAGCTGATACAGAGCAGCGAACTGGACGAGCCCGAGAGACTGTCTGCTCTCTTTGGTTCCCCAACTACCCACAGAGAGGCAGCTACTCAGCCTTCTGCTCCAGTCAAGCTAACAGGAAACGATGTGACTCATGCCTACTTGAAAGACTTGACTACGGCACTATTACGGATGCTTCATGAGAGGGATTCCCGCCGCAAATTCCTCGGCGAAAAGCACTTCCTGGTCAGCGACCAACTTGATTTGACGGGCTTCATATCCGACGTGGTGGATGAAGAGGAAAAGCGGTATCAAATGCAGGACGGTGATGGCGAGGATGAGGATATTGACATGGAGGAAGCGGACGAGCCGGATGATTTTGAGACAGATAACATGCTGGCCTCCATCTTCGGCATCCGCCAGCCACACGCACCTCGCTCGTTTGCTTCACGGCAAGCGCAGAAGCGAGAGCAACAGAAATTGAAATCAAGAAAGAGGCGCCAACTCCAGATGCTGGCCCCTCGGCTGGAAATTCTTCGAAACCTCCCCTTCTTCATCCCATTCGCGGTGCGTGTTCAAATCTTTCGCGGCTTTGTGCACAAAGATCAGATTCGGCGGAGAGGCGGGTTCGTCGATCCCGACACTTGGCGGATGCATGTCATCTCGAACAACCAAGGCCGAGGTGCCGATGGCCGGCCTCGCGGATTCGAGCTCATCAGCCGGCATCATGCTGAAATCCATCGTGAGGCCGTGTTTGAAGATGCTTTTGCTGCCTTTTATCCTCTGGCAGATGCACTCAAAGAACCTATTCAGATCAGCTTCATCGACAAGTTTGGCTCACCTGAAGCTGGCATAGACGGTGGCGGCGTTACGAAGGAGTTCCTCACGAGCGTCACCAATGAAGCCTTGGATCCCAATCAAGATAACTCGATGTTTGTTGAGAATGATCAGCGATTGCTTTTCCCAAATCCGCTGCTGTACGAAGAGACATCCCTTCACCTCCAAATGCTCGGTCTAAAAGAAGGCTCTGAAGCGCACCAGTACAATCTTGGCGAAGTCAAGCGTCGGTATGAGTTTTTGGGACGGATCATTGGCAAGTGCTTGTACGAAGGCATTCTCATTGATGTCAGTTTTGCTGGATTTTTCTTACTCAAGTGGGCCTTGACCGGCGGCACGACGATGGCGGCGAGAGAAACGACATACCGTGCATCGATCAACGATTTACGTGACTACGATGAAGCTTTATACCAAGGGCTGTTGAAACTGAAGAATTACACTGGCGACGTCGAACAGGACTTTGGCCTGAACTTTACAGTGACGGACATCCTGAAGACGTTTGACGTGCGTGGGCAGCCAATGACAGTAACAACAACAAAAAAGCTCGAACACAACGGCGACAACATTCCTGTGACGAATGCGAACAAGTACAACTACATTGACCGAATTGTGCGGTACCGTCTGCAATACCAACCGAAAGCGGTGACAGATGCCTTCTTGAACGGCCTGAATCAGATCATCTCGCCCATGTGGCTGGCCATGTTCAACCAAAAGGAGTTACAGAAGCTTGTTGGTGGCGACAACACGGAGCTTGACATTGCCGACCTGCGGCGAAACACTCAATATGGCGGCGTGTACGTTATTGGCGACGATGGCCTCGAGCATCCTACCATTGAGATCTTCTGGAAAGTCCTCAAAGAGATGGACGATGCTGACCGGAGGAAAGTGCTCAAGTTCGTGACCAGCACGCCACGGGCACCCTTGCTCGGGTTCAGTCATTTGAATCCCAAGTTTAGCATCCGAGACAGCGGGAATGGAGATCAAGACCGCTTGCCCAGCACGAGCACGTGCGTGAATTTGCTGAAGTTGCCACGCTACGAAGATGTGAAAACGATGCGAGAAAAGTTGTTGTATGCTGTCAATTCTGGTGCTGGCTTTGACCTGTCTTGAACCTGATATCAACGACGGTGATGAATAATGGAAAACGGCGCGGAAAGCAAGCATAGCGAGGAGTTTGGAAGTAGACACTGCTGCGTTAATACCCTTTGAGGTCCACGAGATTGCTTTCTTCATGATAACCATTTTCTGAGCGGCATAGCATAGTAGTAGTAGGTAGTAGTCATTCCATGATCTGGAAAAGGGGTTCATTCATTGCAACATTTGCCCCCTGTCCTGCTGGGACAACAAATTTGTCTAGGAATTCTGATCATTTACGTAAGCGATATATGATTAAGAAGCTGACGAGGCTATTTTTTTTTCTTCCCCTTCCTCTACTGCTACTCTATCAGGAGTTCCCTCGACAAAGCCGAAAGATTGATGATGGATGAGTGCTGTCGGGGCATGCCGCGAGATTTTTGCTGACAGGCGTCACGAGTGAGATGCTCCTTGCGGAGGAGGAGTTAGAGGGGAGTGATAATTTAGTTGATCGCTATGTAGAGACAATTTTCCACACTTTCTTTCTGGCTTGGTCGTTTTCAAAGCGAGTCGCAGCAGCGATCACCTTGTCCTGTGAAGTCGCGAGAATCGGCCGACTCAGCTAACACAGCAGAACGGACCTCGTTTGACACAGGTCTTGACGTTTGCCAAGTATTGGCGCAAGGCCTCAGGATTATGCTCAGGGACCTGCTCGGATGTGAGACAAGGTCGTCGCTGCTTCGACTCGCTTTGAGAATGACCAAGCCAGAAGAAGAAGGTGTGTGGAAAATTGTCACGAGGGAGATGCTCCTCCACAGAACCAGAGATATAGGTGTCCTGCCTGTAAACAATCACACAACAAGAACTTCTTGTTGGAGGCACCAATGTGAAGGCAAATAATGGGGTTGTCCAACATACTTCATGGCATGGTCCTCATTCATCATGGTAGGGTTTCAAATCATTGGGGTTGATTATATCTTTGATTTCCCTGTATGCCAGTGTGCCGGAATTTTTTGTGCACTGTTAATGGACAAGGTTAGTATCTGTGTAGACTATAGAGTTGTGTTGTTAATGTTAAGAGGGTAGACTTACAGGACCTGGGTTTGCACCATCAGAGAAGGGACACCCAGGCTTGTGGCATGTGGGATCCGACAACTCAAAAGTCCGGCCATAGAACCCGAAGCCCAAGTTGAGCTTCTCCGCGTCAACACCATTCCTCCAATAGAGATCAAGGGCAAACTTGATCTCGGTGAGATTGGTGTGGGCCAGAACATTTGAGCCGATCGGATTGTCTGCGTCCCAGACACCATGAAGGCTACATCAAATTAGTCAAGAATGACTGCAAAAGAGCATCCAAAGTAAAGTAGTTCTTAGCACAGGACTCTTCAATGTTCTGGGTTCGTTGGTTCTGGTCCACATTCAATAGACTGCCTTGGAAAGTTTTCGAATGTATGTTATCTGAATGGGGTTTTTCGTTCGCGGTGCCCAGGAGATCCAAAGGGAGATCCAGGGTAGAGGGAGGTGAATAGCCACCAATTAACTCAGTAGCAATAATACTACGGCTAAGCTTGAGAAGAAGCTCTTCGACTTGGAGGTATTGTAATGTCCGGGTCAGTCTCGGGTTGAGTTTGTCTCCTTTTGAGGGATATGGAGAAAAGGACCGGAGGGAGATTGGCATTTGATGATGATCATGATGAATCATGGAACTGATCATGGCAGGGTACCAGCCCAGAAGTCCTGGTACTGGTTGGCTGTTGATCCAGCGAACTGCCATGATAGTCCGTGGAGCTGGCCCACAAGGTGTTGGTATAGTGTCTTGATACCACGTATCGCTGTTCACGCAATTCATCAAGCTAATAGCAAAATGATGTAAAATCTTCACTGTCAAGTTCAGTTCATCAAGATTCTGGTTGTTGCTTCTTCCACTTTGTGGTGCGCCAAGACATCGGTTCGTCATCACGTGACACAACGAGTGTACCTGCCTATTTCGGACCCGTTGTACCTCGACTCTGTGGGCTGCAGTTGTGGCATGAATTGGTAATTATGAAACTAGTGGTTACGTATAAATTAATATATCATTACACTGAGAAGAGCGTGTCCATCACTCGTTCGTTCGATGTCGGCGGAGAGGACCGGATTCGAGGCCTTGAGACCCACACTGAGTCTCCACAATCCCCACAAATGTTTCGTTTCAGGGGGGCATTGCACAGCGATTGGTAAACGAAGGAGCGATCGAGTCGATCCAATTGACTAACGTGACAATTCATTATTCACTCTCCCCAAAGCCGCAGACGAAAATTCGATGAATGAACAGTGCGAACGAGGCCAGGTCGAGGCTGCGGTTTCTTTCATCTCCCCTCGGTGATAGCATCGCACCCCTTCCCCCTGCCATCGAACTACGGCCTCTCGGACCCGACGGTACCACCGCTGCCGACCCCGTCAGTGATCGTCAGCATCGGCGACTGCTCAAGCGATTGCAAAAAGTTGAAGCGGCAGAGGCCGAGGCCAAAGAGATGAAGTTCTCGCACAGCATCCAGTTCAATGCAGTGCCCGACTGGAGCAACAACTACATCTCGTACTCCAACCTTAAGAAGCTCATCTACACGCTTGAGAAGCAGATCAATCGACAGCCAGATGAGGCCGGCAGCGAGGAGAACCAGGCGCTGCTGGGCGGGCGGCTGGACCCAGACACCACGTTCCGGCAGATGCTTGACTCGGAACTGGACAGGGTGTGCACATTCTACAGGCTGAAGGAGTTGGAGATCTACGGCGAGATTGAGCAGCTGAAGCAAGATGTCGAGGCGTACGAGGAAGAAGCACAGGGCCTGGACATGGACGAGGTGGTGGAGATTGAGAACAGGCGCAGGTCACAACAACGGTCAAAGCCATTCTTCGACGTGACTGCGCCCTTCCGCAGGCGACGGCGGGCATCGACGCTGAGCACCAGCCTGGCCGAGGAACACGAGGACGAGAGCGACAGCGAGGCCGAGGACCATTCGGCCATGCTGAAGAAACCTGACCGGACGACATCCAAGCCGCGGGCATCGTCGATGGATCAGTTGAAGATGGCCAAGACAGCAAAGCGGCGGGCGTTGTCGATGGATCCGATGAGCTCGGCGGAGGATTTGCACGATCTGCGGGATCTGCGTGCATCATTGACCAGCCAGATGGGGCTGAGGAGACGGCCGAGCCTGGCAATGGAACTCGAAGCCAATGAACCGGGCCAGTTGTCGGGCTTGTACGATTCGGGCATCAGTTTGAAGAAGAGAATAGTCAGTCTGTATGTTTCGCTGTGTGAGCTGAAGTCGTTCATCCAGCTGAACCAGACGGGTTTCAAGAAGGCAACAAAGAAGTATGACAAGGTGTGCAACCGCAACATTCGCAAGGCGTACATGGACAAGGTCGTCAGCCCGTCGTATCCCTTCCAGGAGTCGACGATGGCCACGCTGGAGGTGCACATCCAAGACACGGAGCAGCTGTACGCCGAAGTGGTGACCAAGGGCGACGTCGGGCTCGCACGACGGGAGCTGCGGCTGCATCTCAGAGAGCACGTTGTGTGGGAAAGGAACACGGTGTGGCGAGAGATGATTGGGGTCGAGCGGCGAGCACAGGCGGCCAACCTGGGCATCCGTCATACGCTCCTGGGCAACGCCAGCCCGTCAGACACGCGGCTACAGGGAGACGACGAGACGAAGAAGACGCAGGCTGTGACAACGCCCATCGGCCGGTGGCAGCTGCCCAAGTGGATGGTGAGCGCCAACTTTGGGTCTCTGCTTGCCATCCTGGCCATCTTCTTCGTGCTGCTCTTTGTTCCAATCATGAAGAAGCCAGAGCAGCAGAACTGCCTGGCCATGCTTGTGTTTGTTTCGCTGCTGTGGGCGACCGAGACGATCCCACTGTTTGTGACATCGCTGCTGGTGCCCTTCCTGACGGTGATCCTGCACATTATGCGCTCGGAGGAGAAGCCGCATCGGCGACTGGACTCGAAAGAGGCGACCAAAGCCGTGTTTGCGGCCATGTGGACACCGGTCATCATGCTGCTGCTGGGTGGCTTCACCATTGCGGCGGCGCTGTCCAAGTACCACATAGCCAAGCTGATGGCGACGTTTGTCTTGTCCAAGGCCGGCACTCGGGCACGCACGGTGCTGCTGACCAACATGTTTGTGGCCATGTTCCTGTCGATGTGGATCAGCAACGTGGCCGCACCGGTGCTCTGCTTCTCCATCATCCAGCCCATCCTGCGCAATCTGCCAGCAGATTCGAACATGAGCAAGGCGCTGATCCTCGGAATTGCCCTGGCGTCGAACATTGGCGGTGCTGCATCGCCGATTGCGAGCCCGCAGAACATCATTGCCCTGCAGAACATGCACCCGGGTCCCAGCTGGGGGATCTGGTTCTTCATCGCACTGCCAGTGTGCATCATCAGCATCCTGTTCATCTGGATCCTGCTGGTTGCGAGCTTCAAGCCGGGCCGTGGCACAACCATCGTGCCGATCCGGCGCATGAACGACAAGCTGAACGGAGTGCAATACTTTATCATCTTCGTGACCATTGTCACCATTCTGCTGTGGTGTCTGAGCCACGAGCTTGAAGGCATATTCGGCGACATGGGCGTGATCGCGATCATCCCGCTCGTGCTCTTCTTCGGCACCGGCATCCTGACCAAGGAAGACTTCAACAACTTCTTGTGGACTATTATCATTCTTGCCGCCGGTGGTCTCAGCCTGGGCAAGGCTGTGTCGTCGTCGGGCCTGCTACACACCATCGCCAAGAGCATCACCGACCACATCACCAACCTGGGTGTGTATGGCGTGTTGGTCGTCTTTGCTGTGCTGGTGCTTGTTGTCGCGACTTTCATTTCGCACACGGTGGCGGCGCTGATCATGCTGCCGCTGATCCAGCAGGTCGGCGCCAACATGGACAACCCGCACCCGAATCTGCTGGTCATGGGCGGTGCGTTGATGTGCAGCGCCGCGATGGGCCTGCCGACGAGTGGCTTCCCCAACATGAGTGAGTTCGCACTTCTTCTCCTTACATCCCCTTTTGTTCCTACATCATACTGACTACATGATGGCAGCTGCAATCATGATGGAAGTCCCCGAGACAGGCGTCCGCTATCTCACGGTCAAGCACTTCCTGACGCGCGGTGTGCCGAGTTCGATCCTGGCATGTTTGGTCATTATCACAGTTGGATATGGGCTGATGGTCGCTGCCGGGCTGTAACAAGAGTGACATGGATACCCTGTGGGCATTGTAGGAAGGTTTTATTATCTTGATTAGCCATGTTATTGTTATTGTTGTTGTTGTTGTTCTTGTTGTTGCTGCTGCTGCTGCTCGTCGTCTCTGCTTCTGCTTCTGCTTCCGCCGCCCTTCTTCTTGACGACAAACCACCTGCCCGCTCGCCGCGCACTGCTCTGGCTGCCGACGCCCAGCTCGAATGGATCCCAGTCCATTGGCTGCTGTTCTTGTAGTTCATTACTAGTATTATCCTCCTCATGATCCTTCTGCCTCCTCCGTCTCATCCTCCTCTCAAACTCGCCCCCGCGCCCAACAACAACCTCATCCGCCAACGCGGCCCGAATCTCCTCGTCCGCCAGCCCCACGCGCGCCTCGCCCACGGCCGCCTCGCTCTCGTCGCGGATCGCCACCAGCGGCTCTACCCCGTCCACATCGACCCCGTCGCGCATCTGCTGCACGAACCGGATCTGGCTGTGCAAGTCCCGCAGCATCGTCTGTTCTTCTGCGGCAGCAGCAGCAGCAGCAGCAGCAGCAGGCGGCGACGAGGGGAGCGCGCTCAGGCGGAGCAGGTGCCGCAGCGTGGAGACGGAGACGCTGACTTGCGGTGTTTGGTCATTATCTCTGCTGCTGCTGCTGCTGCTGCTGCTGCTGTTGCTGCTGCTGATCTTGTCATTCGGTGCAAGGAGCAGGCGCTGGCGCACGCTCCACGAGGGCTTCGCGAGCAGGGCGCGGATCTTGCTGTTGTCCGAGTAGCGCAGCGGCGTGCGTTTGGCCAGGGCGCGTGGGGTGAGCGAGATGGAGGTCAGGTAGTGGGATATCGGCGTCGATGAGGACATTTCTTCTATTTCCTCTTCTAATATCTTGCGTTGTATCTGGTGCTGGCTCAGACTAGAAGAGTGTGAAAGTGAGATGAATAGTCTGAAGAGTAATAATAATAATAAAAATAAAAATAGTAATAACTACACATTATAGATATATCTGCCTCGTCGTCCAGTCCTCGACAACACCTTTATAGCACTATTAAATTAGTAGATAATAGTAGTAGATAGCTACACCTCCCTTTTTGGTCTCCCACACCTGCAATCATATATCCCTGACTGTAGGTGGCAACATGTCTAATCGCCAATGGGCCAACCGCCGCCCTCAATCCAAAATTCAAAACAAAAAAAAAACGGCAACGTCCAGCCAGCCAATGCCAAAATGAAATTCGTAGATGTGGGTATCACTGGCGCTGATGCAACTAATATTCTTGGTTCTTGGTTCATTCAACCGGCGGCGACGGCCGCAGCTCAGGGTCTTCCGACGAGAGCTTGGCCTTTTTAGACGGTCGATCGGGCTCTGCAGGGACGGCGGCGGTTGCGGTCGCGGTTGTGGTCACGGTCGAGCCGTTCAGCTGCTTCTCCAGCTGCTCGAGGCGTTGTTGGAGCTCGTCGCGCTCTCGAATGGCCTTGTCGCGCTCGCTGCGCAGGCTGTTCTCGTTGTCCGAGTAGACCATGTTGATGACTTCTAGCTCTGATACGCGGGTGCGGAGCGATGTATTGGCGGCCAACAGCTGGTCGTAGCTGATTGAGCCTTCTAGATTGCCGCCGGCCAACGGCTGGCCCAGGTTGAGCGGCGGCAATGAGGGTGAGCCGGCAGGAAACGCAGGGCCATCGCCAAGGGTGACGCCGTCGAACATGTGCTGCGGTGCAATATTCGGGTCGTGGTGCAGGCTCGGTGTGTTTGTCCGCGACACGGGCGAGTGTGAGCGCTCCGACGTGACGGAGGCGGCCATCTGCGACACGCGCCGATGGTTCTGCCGCGCAGTAGCTGACATGTCGACCGATTGCGACGCCGGGAGGCCGTTCTCATACTGCAAGGTGACGCGTCAGCCCGGGCACTTCTTCCCCTTCAACGCCCTCTCCCACCGGCGCGCCTGCAGGCACAGGGCGGGCAATGCACTCACCTTCTTCTTGGGCGTCTGGTTGGTCGACTTGACTCGGTTGCGGCTCTTGATAACGTCGGTCTTGAGACTGATTGGCCGCGGCCGGCCGTGCAGCTTGAGGAACAGGCCGCAGGCGTTGCAGAGCACCGAGCCGGCTTCGTCGCGTCGCCATAGCGGCGTCGTCGAGGTTGCGCAGTTCTGGCAGACAGGCTGTTGAAAAGGCAGCTGGTCAGTTGTGCTTGCGGCCAGAGACGCAGCCATGATCAGAATGGCCGATAAGACGAGAAAACGCAGGTCAATGGTGTAATCGATAAGAACTTCTGCGCTTCTGCGAGAACCGCCAGAAGCGCAGTCTTGGCGCTGCGCCATCCAGCCAATCAGAGGCGAGCGATTTGGCAGGGAATCGGCCTGCGAACGGCTGCACAGTACGGCTGCACCGGTGCCACAGCAGAAATGCATCACATCATGCTGCATCTTCCACTGCCTCCCTTGTGTAGGGAAGAGAACTGACAAGTGATATAACAAAACAGAACAGAACAAAACAGAACAGAGCAGAACAGAACAGCACTTACTGGAGTGTTTCCCGCAATTCCCGGCGTCGGTACCGGTCGAAGCGGATTCTGCATCGGCCGCCCACGGTTGTCTGATGGCGCTGCAGACGCGAGCCCGGCAATGCTGGCTAAGCCCGGCAGACTCGTTCGAAACTGCTCGTTGACCACCACGGTCGGCGTGCTCCGGTCGCCCAGGAACGGCTGGCTCTGGCCCAGGAAGAGGTGGTTCGAGGACTGGTGCTGTGATGGTAGTGACGACGGGGACAACGACCGCGTGAGGCCGTGTCTGCTGCCACTCGGCGGCGGCGGCGGTGGCAGTGGTGATGGCAGCCGTGGCATCGTTCTGAGCAGGCTGTATTTGTCCAGGCTGGCCTCGCCGAACGTCGTCGACAGGCCCGAGCGTGTGATGCCATCGATGGCGGAGGGGGGCATCAGGGAGGCCACCGCAGACGACATGTTGACCGAGGAGCAGCTAAGCTAGCCAGTCCACGCACTTGAGCTCTGCTACAGTCGAGTCGACTATCAACCTCAGTGAGGATGTGCCAGACGAATGACTACAACACAGAATGGTCAGCATAGGCGGGCGTTCTACTATCGATAGTCATTCAAAAGCCACGGCCCAGATAGCGAATCAACTAGGATGTCAACCATGTCAGGGGCTACGAGACAGGAACATCGGCTCCGCTCCATGGCGCTCACCATGCTGGCCGGCCGCTGGTGGCGCCGATATTTTCAGTAATGCTCCGGCGATGCAATCCCTGTCTGCAAGCATGAGCAGGCCATCAACAGTTGTTCAGCATGAAACACGCGCGCTCCCTGCTGCTAACTCTGTCAGCTCCGCCTGCAAACTGCCCTGGCTGGTGTTCAGACTCTGCCCTGGTGGGCGACGACACCCCTGGCGAAACGTGGGGAAAGAGCGTTTTGGAAATTGGCAATTCCACATAGTGGACCCCACTCTAGGCAGCCGATCGATGAGTGGATGCGACCAATCGACAAATTTAGAAGCCCTGGTTGTACCTGGAGTAAGAATGACGGCAGGCCTATTACACGAGACCGGCGCTGGAAGAGACACTTTGTCGTATTTCATAATCTTGGACCAGTCGCCGGAAATGGCCTGGATACCCCTTCATCCACCCCGCCCAGGCCGATGACTAAGACACGGGTCGCGCCTGCTGATTCGCGCTCCCACTAAATAAGCTTAAGTGACCTTATATTAGGGCGTCTTGACTTTAATCTGACAATTTACTTGCTTGGCCCAAAACCTTGGTCGCAGCCTGTCTCCTGGCCGGTCCGCTGTCCTTTCATCATCGCGGAAACAGGGCCAGACAAACAGGGCCAGACACACCACTAGGGGGCACAGCCAGCAGCATCAGCATCATATCCACAGTCAGTTGGAGATGCAATGCCTCGCCACAGACCAACCACGTCCGGCTATGCTCGCCTCGCCCAGGACGACCGTGGCCTTGCCGACGACTCCGACCCCGAAGACCTCAGCCCCTCGGCCTTGTCTGCACGGCATGCCAGGCAGCAGCCCTTGCCCCGCGAGGGCATGCGAGCAGCTGCCAACGGCCGGCCCCGACGCCCTCCCCACGGCCGCCACCGATCCGACTCCTCCGGCGTCGACATCAAGGCCATCAACGACCGGCTCGAGAAATGGGCACAAGAGATAGCTTCCAAGTTCAAGATTTCGGCCAAACCCCGGCCAGATGAGGCAGAGCATCTTGAAATACACCACACCGTCTTCCAAGCTCCGGATGGCATCAGACCGTTAAATGCGGACGAGCTGGCCTCCTATGTAGACCCGGAGCGGATGACCAAGGCCGAGTTTGAGGCTCTTGTCGAAAGCGTCCGGGTGGCCATCGAGCTGGGCATCCACCCCAAGCTCATTTCAAAGGGCAGCTCCGGCAGCTACTTTGCCCGCAGCAGTGCTGGCAAGGTCGTCGGTGTCTTCAAGCCCAAGGACGAGGAGCCGTATGCAACCCGGAATCCCAAGTGGACCAAGTGGGTGCATCGCAATCTCTTCCCTTGGTTCTTTGGTCGAGCCTGTCTCATACCCAACCTGTCGTACGTGTCGGAAGCTGCAGCATACGTGCTGGACAACCAGCTCCGCATCGGCATTGTGCCCTACACCGACGTCGTCTATCTGTCGTCAAAGTCCTTCTACTACGACTGCTGGGAGAGGTCAAGCACCTGGAGCGGCAAAAAGAGCTTGCCGGCCAAGCCAGGCAGCTTCCAGGTTTTCTTAAAAGGTTATAAGGATGCCACGCAGTTTCTACGGGAGAATCCCTGGCCCGACCAGAACAATGCTGATTTCCAGCCGGGGATGGAACGCGCGCGGAAGAGACGACCTTTTGCTCCTTGCATCCCAGGCGGCCAAGAGTCTGACAATGAAGACGGGCCGAGAATATCGACCCAATCACCCGGTCCCGAGCAAGAGGAGGCATTTCACTGGACCCCCAAGCTGCAGGCCTCGTTTAGAGAGGAGCTGGAGAAGCTGGTCATCCTCGACTACATTATGCGTAATACCGATAGAGGGCTGGACAACTGGATGATCAGGATAGACACCAAGGCCGAAGATGTCGCCATCGCCGTCGACCCCAAGGCCAATGGCTCGCTCTCAACCGGGCAGCCAGCAGCCACGCGCCCGGTCTCAGTCAGCCCTCAGCGGCCAGAGTCCAACACATCCCGACCATACCGAAGGTACGAGGTCATGGAGAGCCGGTCTGGCACTCCCAACCTGCCAGAGTCGACAGCGACTTCTGTGGTCAAGATTGGAGCTATCGACAACTCCTTGTCTTGGCCATGGAAACACCCTGATGCTGTAGGTCTTTCTTCTTGACAGAGCCCGTTAGGCTTTACTAATTCTTTTGACAGTGGCGATCATATCCTTTCGGCTGGCTTTTCCTGCCCGTGTCCATGATCGGACAGCCATTTTCCAAACGCACACGAGAGCACTTTCTGCCCTTGCTGACGTCGACTGCCTGGTGGACTGAAACACGGGCAGCCCTCCGTCAGATCTTCGTCATGGACTCGGACTTTAAAGACCGGATGTTTGACCGTCAGATGGCCGTGATGAAGGGCCAAGCCTGGAACGTAGTCGAGACGCTCAAACAAGCCGACCATGGCCCGCTCGAGCTTACCCGGCGCACGCGGGTGTGCGTGTGGGATGACATTGTCGACGTGCCCGTTGCCATTCCCATGCGCATACCCAGCCAGGAGCTGCGACGTAAACAGGTGCAGCTGGAGCACGACGAAATGGACATTGGCGCTTCACAGTCCTACTCCGGCCCGTCTTCGACAAAACCGAGCACCCAAACGCAGGATCTACTAACGAGTGAGCTCCCCAACCCGAGTCGCTTTGAGCTCACTCGTGACCATAGACCTGCAGATCCGAGCCAGGCCGCCGGCGAGGACAGTGTGGTCTCGCCACTGTCGACCTCGGAAGGCCACGATTACGCCGACGCCCATGCTAGTGAGGCTCGAACCAATCTCTCCGTCGCACCCAGTGCCCTTGCCCGCCGCCTCAGTCCCAAGGGCAGGTCGCGGCTCAGCTTCGAATTTAGCCGCAGCGCGCCAACCAAGAAGACGTGGGCAGCGCGGCAAAGGAGCCTGAGCACCCGCAGCGGCGCCCGCCCGATCGTGTACGAGGGCGATGACGACGACCTCGAGGGCGACCTGGGCTATGCCGCCGCGACTGACATGGAGAACAGCAAGAGAAAGGTGATTGTCGAGCGCCTCGAGACCGTCAAGACTCGCAAGCCCTACTTTGAGTGGTGTTGATCAGCCCGACTTTGAGTGGTGTTGGTCAGCCCGACTTTGAGTGGTGTTGGTCAGCTCTACTTTGAGTGGTGTTGGTCATGATTGTATTGCTCTCTCTCAACTTTGGTCACGACTGTCAATGATATCAACTCTTTTCTTTTGTTGACAGCTACAGCATGCAAAGGCATCGAAATAAAATGCCACTTTGCTCGGCTGGCTAGACCTTGGATGTCCTCGGGATTGTAGAATTAAACCAGTCCCAGTCAATGTAATATCATATCGTACTTGAAGGCGTTTGCTCTCGCTAATTTCACGACTGTCATCGTTCCCAAATAGATTCATTCTACTAACTTGTAAGACGGAAGAAAAAAAATACAGAACAAAAAGGGGAAGATATATATCATTTCAAGAGAAATCCTCCTCATCCTTCTCAATCCCATTCTTCACCTTCAACAACAAGGTCGTCTTCCACTTGTCCAGCCTGCTGAGCTGATCATACTGCAGCAACTTATCACTAAACGTATCCTGATCGCCTTCCTCAACAGCGGCAACCAGATCGGTCAGCAGCAGATTCTCGCGGGTCTGGACAAAGCTGTTATCCAAGTCGCGATACTGCTCAAGCGCGCGTTTTGTGGCGACCAGATCCCCCGCAGCGAGATGGCAGATCCCAGCTTTAAGAAAGTAATCCTTGACGCTCCAGCGCATCAGGTTATTATTGACACTGGACCGCGCAACAGCCTCGAACTTGGCGATCGCACGGGCATAGTCGCCCTCGAGCGCGGCCAGGTCGCCGACTTTCAGGTACAGCTTGTTGGCGAGGGCCTCGGCATTGTCGCTCTCGAACCACTGCGCGGCCGTGTCGTAGGCCTCGAGCGCGCGCTTCTGGTCGCCCAGCTCGGTCTCGTACACCTCGGCCAGGTTCTGCTGGTGCGTGGCGGCGCGCCGGAAGTTGCCCTTGGTCGTGTAGTGCGCAATCGCGCTCGTCAGCACCCGCGCCCCGTCCTGCGGGCTGTCCTTGCGGTACACCTTGAACGCTTCCGACAGCGTGTTGGCCGCGTCGTCCGGTTCCTTCAGCTGGGCTTGCTGGATCTCGGCCGCTTTTTCAAACGCTTGGCCTGCGTCGATGTCTGCCAAATAGAATATATATATGAGTATAAGTCGTTTTTGTATTCAACGATTACTTCTTTGCTCTTCAAAAATCGGGTGTGTTCAAAAAAACTGACTCTGCTTCTGTACGCGAAAGGCATTCGCCGCCTGTGTGTAGAGATCGGCGGCGTTCTCCCATTTCTCCGTTCGTCCGCCGAAGAAGGAGATGCCGCCGCTGGCGCCTTTGGCTGCTTTGTCCGCTTGTTGTAGCAGCACGCGCGGGTCTTGTGCCATCGTGGTGCACAGGCGGGGCGCGGAGGCGGGGGTTTTGAAGAGGAAGGGCTTAGAGGCGGAGTGTTGATCGATTATTAGGCATGGCGCGTACCCACTTCCAACAATCGTCATCATCGCGCCTGCCTTACATCATCTAGCTACCCGTTTCTCTTTCCTGACCACATGGCTCCACGTTTGAGTGCCTTCAAGGCTGCCTTTAGGAAAACACCACATCCCTCTCCAAGATCGTTTGTTAGGCTATCACGGGAGAAGCTCATAGAAGAGGAGAGCTTGCCTCACTACGAACCCGAACAATTCTACCCTGTGCATATCGGAGATGTCTTCAATGGGAGATATCGAGTCACTGGCAAACTCGGTTTTGGTGCCTACTCAACAAGCTGGCTATGCCAGGACCTTCGGTTTGTGTTCAGTCCATTCCATGATGAGATATCACTGTCTCTAACCTGAAGAAGCAGCAAAACGTATTCTGTCCTGAAAGTGTCCACGTCCTTACGCAAATTCCCTACAGCGACCGACCGCGAGTTCAAGATTTATGAGCATCTCTCCAAAACTGAATGGGCGCATCCTGGTCAATCACTGATACGAGAGCTTTATGCCTCGTTCGAGCTCCAGGGCCAAGCTGGCAAGCACCGTTGCCTCGTTCTTCAACCGATGCACATGACGCTCTTGGAGATGATGCGGCTGAATCCAAAACCACTTGACCTGCCTCTTCTGAAGGTAGTCTTGAGACGGATTCTGCAAGCACTTGATTTCCTGCACACTGAAGCGAACATCATCCACGCTGGTATTGCTTCTCTCAATCTCAACCCAAGAAAATCTCGGCTGACTTAAGCTAGATCTGAAGACCGACAATCTGATGCTCAGCCTGGAGGACAATACTATGCTAGCAGACTTTGCATCTGAAGAGGTTAAGAATCCAAGTGCCCGAAAAGTTATAGATGAATCGCGCACGATATACCAAAGTCGACAATTTCGCCGACCCTTGGAGGGCAGGAGCTTCGGTCTGCCTATTCTGTGTGACTTTGGCGAGGCAAGAATCGGGAAAACACATGATTCCGGCCCGTTTGTACAGCCGACTATCTACCGAGCTCCGGAGATCATATTTGAGATGACCTGGGGAAGTGCCATTGACATCTGGAATCTGGGAGCTCTGGTGAGCCATGCTCAGCCGTTGCTGCAGTTTCAAAAATCCACTAACACAAAGGCTAGATTTGGGATCTCTTCGAGGGACAGCATCTATTTGCTGACATCTTTGACAAGGACGGCAACCATGATCCATTCAAGCACTTGGCACTGATGGTTGCGTTGATTGGGCCACCTCCAGCTGACTTTGTCCGGCGCAGTGAAACAACAGACCAGTGCTTTGATCCCAAGGGTGAGTGACACTGTCTCTATGCTCCATTGGCTCGGGCACTAACTACTGAAGGTGCCTGGATTGCTCAGCAAGAGGCGATTATACCGCCTACTTCACTAGAGAGCCTAGAGAAGCGGCTTTCCGGCACTGAGAAGGAATCCTTTCTTCGTTTTCTTAGGACCATGCTGACATGGCTACCCGAAGAGCGCAGAACCGCGAAGCAATTGCTTGACGATCCATGGCTGCTTTGATCTCAGCCAATGTCGTTCAGGTCGCTTTCACACTTGAAACCCCCACTGCTAAATATACTGTACCTAGGATAATCGACCAGGGTTTGTTCTGCTTGCGAAGTCCATTCACCCAACCATGAGCTTTTTGTTGGATTGATGAGGAGGATGCTGAAACTTCCATGTAAGCACTTGATTCGGCGCGTACACTAAGTAAGCGCGCGATGAACGATTGGCGCATACAAGGTAAACACTGTGTGACGTGTTTCAATTAGCGGCCCCCCATTTCGGCACAACACTAAGTTCAGCCTTGCAATCGCATCAACTGTTCGGGGACAATAAAGCCTCTGAATATATTTAAGAGCCTTGGTCCCCCTTCCTATACGAGAGATACCGCACCATCCCATTCCAAAGAACTGCTCTCACAAAAGGAATCAAGACCCCTTCTACAATGTCAAAGATCTTCCGCCGGTTCATCACCTATGTTGGCAAGGTCAAGCTGAGCGACTTCAAAGACGCGGATCAGATTGCTCTGGTTGATAAGTACTGCAAGGAGCAGGAAGCGCGCGTCAGTACATTGCCAATATCGACGTTGCTGTTACTGATTAGTGTGCTAGGATCCTCGCATCAAACAAGCCCGTATCCAGGGAACCAAGTTGCATCCATCTCACACAGATCCAACGGACCCAAAGGAGGTCCTCTCTATTCAGTTCCTGGATGCCGAAGGGCAAAGAGTTGGAACCGGACACCTTCATGCAGACGGAACCGCGAAATTTCGCTACAAGCAGAAGCCACCCCCTGAATCACCATCAGGTGGCTTCGAGTAGAGGAAAGGGAAGGCAAGAATCTGTCAAGGCATGCCGAATCAACCACAAAACTGTCTGTCCCGTCATCTGGACAACGCAGTCGACATGAAAAACTTCGTGGTGGAGGGAGGAGTCAACATTATCATTGGATGACGGTGTCCAGTCCTTGACCTCATTAGATAAGTCCCAATTTTGATTATTTGACCTGATTGGGGCTTATGGTCTGCTTCCTTGCCGTCGTTGTTAATTGGTTTTTGCTCCTTTCCATACCTTCACAGATCTTGTAAGCTGTTCTCGCTGCTGCTCAAAGAGCCACGGGTTTAAGGGAGATGGACACAAACATTGGTGGGATATCTCAAGTGTGCTACTGCGTTCTTGTGCCATTGGTTGGATCCTTGACGTGCGCGGCGCGTTTCAGGTTTGAGAGAATGGATCTTCAAGTTTCCAGAAATGTAGTTCGATTGTAAGCTGATTCTTTCATGGCTCGAACGAGGCCCATCACTCAAAAAACCATGCTGACATGACCTAACTGGTGAAAGGGCGCCTGTCTTATTCGAGAATCGCAATCTCTAGATGTAGCTGCGTCGCCTTGGACCCTTGTAAGGGCACAAGTGAGAGTTGATCCATAGCCTAGGTTTGAAGTCACCCGTCGCACCCTTGACATCGACGCCGTTCGCGACGAGCGGCTTTCATAATGGCCTTGTTCTGACCTGCCAAAGTTGTTTTAAAGATGTTTGTCCTGTTACACATAATATATCATACCACAGTGCCGGAGGGTTGCCACACTGGCACGCCTATTACACCGAATACAGACAATCGAACGCCTCAGAAAATAGGAAAATCCAGCTGGATAGGTATAAAATAACACATCCTCCAAGACCCCTTCCTGTCGTATGCCTTGAGGGGGGTGGGAAGGGAGATAATGAGAGTGTTAGGCTTTCTCTGGAACGGGGTCCCACGCTCCCGCAGCTTTCAGCAGCTGCAGGGCGGCCTCATCCCCGTACCGCATACACGTCTTTGTCGCGAATTTGACGTTGGCACCGTTGGCAAGCAGCAGCTTGACGACAGCCATGTGCTGTTTCCTAGCAGCGAAGCTCAGCGCTGACCTATCCGAACGATCCACGGCGTTGACTTTGGCGCCTTTCACGATCAGAAGCTGCACGATGCCCTCGTGTCCTTCACTTGCAGCTTGCATCAGCGGAGAGACACCAGACGGGGTTGTTTTATTGACATCAGCACCCTTTGCAATCAGCAGCTCCACAATGTCCTCCTGCTGTGAACAGCTAGCGGCAAGAAGTGGTGGTGCAAGCGGGTTGTAATATGTTTCGTCTGAGTTCATCTGAATCTCCACTGCATTGATATCAGCGCCATGTGTGAGCAGCAGCTCCACAATTGCCCGGTGCCCTTTGGCGGCAGCTTCGACCATTGCGTCAGCACCATAATGACCTTTTAGCTGGGCATCAGTACTGTTTTGAAGCAGCAGCTTCACAATGCCCTCATGCCCGTTTTTGGAAGCTGCAACTAATGCCGGCCCCCCAGATTCACCCTTGAGGTTGACATTGGCCCCTTCTTTGCACAGCAGCGCCACGATCGCCTCGTGGCCCCTCCCAGCAGCCACGACCAGCGCCGTTCTGCGGCTTTTGTCCTTCTGGTTGATTCCTCCTCCTCCACCTTTCAGGAACGCAAACCGACCTGAAGGCTTATTTCTGAGCACGTTCTGAGCCAGCACTTCGATCCCGAAATAAGAAGCAATGTGCAGCAAAGGTAAGTCAGCGGCTTCCTGTGTGTCCTTGGCTAGTCGGTAGCTCTCCCACCAGTGTGTGAGCACATCCGACTTCTTGCTGAAGAACGGCTGCGAAGGGCTCAAATCCGCATCCAAATATGGAGAGGCCCGCCTTGCATGTTCCGCCCAGTGCACTACCGCATAGTTCAGGAGTGGTGACTTCTGCTTAACTGATGCATCATTGATATCCAGAGCCTTTTTGCGTAAGTCGCTCTTCTCAATGCAATTGAGACATGTTCTAGCTAGCTCTGCATGGGCTTGCTGCTGGTCTTTGATGCGAAACTCTTCCCATGCTGAGTCATTATCGGCTTTATTTTGCAGGAGATAGTCACGGGCGGATTGGTGGGCGAAGCTCACTTGCTCGTCGTGTATTTCGAGGATTGGACCGCACAGGGCGACATAGTCGCGGATCGCCTGGTTGCTGCTGATAGATCCACTGGATTGGATAGGGATAGCTGCCGCCAATTCTTGCAGTGTAAGAGGACGGAGGGCGATCGCGATCCAAAGCAAGATTTGAGCAATAGTGCGACGTAGGTTGCCTGGGATCTGCCGCAAAATTCGACTATGAATTGCGTCGAGTCCTGGTGGGATCTCCTCTAGAGTCTGTATGACTTCCACAGCCGTGGTCTTCTTCGACAGCTCGCTCACGACCAAGTCGACCCATAAGAAGGTCCCTTGCGCCTTTTCGAGGAGGATGTTCTCAACTTGCTTGCGGATGCCATCGAACCCTGGAATCCCTACCAATCTCTGAACGCTGGCAGGGATGAAAAGCCGAATATCGCCGTTGTTGTCAGGATCAAGACTCACTCGGGGGAAGGCCTCCAGGCCACTGATTCTCCGACTAACAACCAGCAGTCGCAAGCGTCCGCTGGACTGGCCGAACAAAAACAAGTCACGAAACTTGGCAACGAGCAGTCTTGCTGAATCCTCGTCGCATTCGTCAAGTCCGTCAAGCACGCAAACAACCTTACCAAGCTCGGGCTTCTGCAGGAGCGTCTTCAATATAACCCAGAGCGATGCTGCAGACGCCAACAGCTTTGGCGCTTTCTCATCGGCCTTGTCGAAATGTGACGCGACAGGCCCAAACAGATCGCGATGCTTCATGACCAGCTGATAAGCCAGGCTCCTGAGAACAGCAGCGGCATTGTTGCGCATCTCATCTCCATGACGGCAAAAATAGTACAGGAGTGTACTCCCACTCGCCTCTCCAATGTACCCTTCAAGCTCTTCGGTCAGGAAGATCGAGAGCGTGGTCTTGCCTTTACCCGGGTCGCCAGAAATCCAAAGGCACAGCGAGTCGTCGCCGTCGTCATCATCGTCGCCATCAAGCCAAGATCTGTAGGCTTTATTCTCTCTGATCCATTCGCATGTGCCGGCGGTTCGCTCGCCCTTGATGCTTTTGATCGCCAGGCGATCGTCGTCAGGGTCGATCAAGAACAGCCCCTTTCGGCCCTTTTCAATTTTCTTTTGAGAGGCTTCTATATGGTCACAATTTGTTACACAACTGCTCCAGGAGGTGGAAGGAGAATTGGTCGAGTATATACTAACCCTGGGTATCTTTGGTGGCATCTCCCGCTGGGTCAGCAGTGCAAAGAATTGTTGTACCAGGTTTCAACCCAACGCCAAAGGGTACTCGACCTGATGGAGGAGATGCTTACAGTTGTGGTATACATTCCCTTGAGATGGCTTGTCATCAGTCGTGGTCAGCCCGTATTGGCGTCCCTGTCCGCTTGAAACAGCATGCGGCTCCATCTTGAGAACGAACGAGGAGGGGCTTTGAGCGAGTAGTCTGCCTCATTGTGGGCAATCGCAAGGCATCCGTGACAAATATATACTCTATACTGCCACTCCAGTGGTCGAAGAGATTCGGCTCCCTCGTTCCTTCCAGTTGTTTTGGGGGCCAAGTCGAGTGAGCCTTGCGAGGCAGTCACGTCCAGAAATGGCATCAATTCAGCCCCCACTCAGGGGCCCCCCCTTCCCCCCCTTCCCCCCCTTCCCCCCCAGACATTCGCCTCGTCCACGTGGTGAGAAATGGCCGACCCTGTGGTGCCGCTTGCGATTGCACAAGGGTATCTTCGTCCTGGTAGTGGAATCCTTTCGACTATATCGGGTTTGGCTCTCGTTTCGCCAAGCTGCTTAGATGATATTTGGCTGATGAAGAACTAGACCAGATGAAGAAGCTCTTGCTGTATGTATACAAGTTGTTGTGGATTCTCAGGATTCTCAACCAAGGGCTGTGCCGTATGTATCGAAGCGGAAGAAGTAAATTGCAGGAGATTGGGATGAACCTCTCACCAGCAGGCAATTGTGGGGGCCAGTTCGCATCCAGCTGGAGAAATGCCGTGCTCGCTCACGGTCATGCATCATCATGATCTCGAAGGGTGGCGCTAGGAGTGAGCCGAGGTGGAGGATGATAGCAAGCTAAAAACAAGGTGATCGATCACATTGCAACGGGCCCGACCCTCCCAGTTATGACTATGGAGTGATGATCGGCGGGCGAGAGGGCCCGTTCCGAGATCCACCAAGGGGACTCATCCCGGTTCTATATACATACATACATACATACACAGTGCCATGCTACTGTTAGATAGGATCCACTGCCAAGTTCAGATCCAGTGCCTGCCTTGTCCAGTGATGGAAATGTCTGATCAGAACGCCCTCTTTGCATACTATACTGCCTACCACTGCAATGTTCACACGAGCCTTGCAACATCTTCTATCCCGAATTCTCCGTTTGATAGAACACATATCTGCCGAGAACATCTTCCGAGAGTTACTACTTACATGATGTAACATTTGACTTTCATGCACCCTGGTTTTGCTTCGCTCGTCCAAGTATACTATTGGCTCTGCTGGCGGGCGCCTGGACTGCTCATCAAGAAGCGATCATACTGCCCATTTCCCTGGAGAAGCAATGAGAAGAAAGGAAAGCATTTCTTTCTTTCTGAGAATCTCGTTGAAATGACGGCCTGAAGAGCACAGGAAGTAAGAGCAGCTGTAGCACTGGATAGATTTCCTACAAATCTTCTTCTTCATCTTACCCAACCCATTCCATATACCTATCAGAATTCACGTATCGGAGCTCAAAGCCTTCGATATACTGAAGTAAGATTCCTTTGACACAAAATACCTCTCCAGAGTAGTCTCTTGTGTCCGAGGCAACTGGGACGTCGGGACGTACGCTTGCTAGCAGTCGAGGAACTAGCTTTCCCTGGATATCACCAAGTCTATCGTACACAACCGTCTCAGCGTCAAAGAATTGGCGAACTTTGTCCACCCAAAATGTTTCATTTTGTCCACAGTCCCAAGTCTTGCAAGTATCATACTCATAGTCAGGAATGGCGTGGAGGATTGTGAAGAAACTAGCGTGCTGCGCCTGTCCGAACTGCGTTGAAGTACTCCCTTTCCGTATCCTCCGTCCACGCGTCGATTGATTCCGTGATTGCGTCGCAATTGGTCTGAGAAGCGCGCCAGTCGTAAAGCTTCAGAAATACCGGATTGTTTCTGAGCGGGAGAACCTTGTTTGGTCGCCTAGAAGATCTGCCGATCATGCAATGCAGCACGAAAGCGTGCGCGGGGCCTGTGAAGCTGCCGAATTCGTACACGTACAGTTGAGGCCGATCATGTGTCATTTCAAGGTCAGCACTTGACCTACCTGATAGTCGTCAAATGGAGAGCAGGTAGCCAGCCTTCGAAACAAAAAAAAAAAAAAACAAGAGCTATACCGCAAGCAGGCAGTGCACCAGGATATAGCTTCATGCTGTTTTTGGGTTAATCTGTCCCAGGGATAGGGTTGGAATGGGGTAAAGCAAAGCTTACACACAGCACACCTATGTATGTGATCTGATTGAGTCTTTCCTGGAAATACAATTCCGCTGTTTCTCTCACTCAGTACCAAAAGATTGACCGAAAAAGGTCTAGCTGGGGAACAGCCACAGCATGTCACGTGCTACACCCCCCCATCATGTAGCTGTTTTGCAGGGGGGGGAGTCGGTAAGTAGTCGTAAGAAGTTCTCTGTGATCTGGCCAAGCTGGGTGTAATATAGGCTAAGTTAGTTAGGCAAAGACAAATTGCGTTACCTGTCATCATCAGCAGAACCATCAGCTCCTCTTTCATTACAGATTGGATCTTGCCGCGGCACCAAGGCATCAAGGAATAAACTCAGCAGTGAAAACCAGCTGATGGATTGATCAGAGCTGTCAGCTCCTCTCATACCTACCAACCAGCAGCCCCGTGGCCGCCGATGAAAGTTGCACGTCAGTCTTGTCAGTTCGGTGTACATAGGTTGTTGATGGATGAAGAGGGCGGAAGGGCGGGATTTGATTGGATCATGTGATTTGGAATTTTAGGGAGAGAGTTGCGGCCAACTCCGGTGGGAAGGCGGCCAAATCTGACCGGGGCGGGCCGGGTGGACAGTGAGGCTGTGAGAGAGTGAGAGAGGGGTTTTTGTCACATGTACACACCTAGAAAATATCAGAGCGGAAAATGGGAGGGAAAAAAAAAAGTGATGTCATGTGAGGTCCCCAAATTATATAAAATTGCGAGTCGCTCTTAATTGAGCGATTTCATACATGAAGGAAAAAGAAGAAAGAAAAAAAAACACCCACAGAACCACCACCACTCTGCTCCTCTCTAAAGTGATATTCAAACCCCACTCAATCGGGGCCTCTCCGTCCTCTACCCCGCAAGAACAATGTCCGAGACGGTCCGGAAATCATTTGATAAAGAGGCCTTTCAGCTCGGTGGGTTCAGCCGACATGGACCTCCCCCTTAATTCAGAGGGTTGGTCCTGGAAAAAACGACGAGTGTTAATATTTCTGCAAAGGCCTTCGCAATCTCAGTACTCTAATAGCAGGCTCGGGAAGCCTGGCCCTGTTTCGACCTATTGAAATGGTAGCAACAGGCGGGTTCGTATCCGTCAGGTTTGTGCTTGGTGCCTCTTCCACGACGAGATTAACACCCGGCTAATTCGATGGTTTCCGTCTTCTCTCTTGGCCGAAAAAAGCTATCTCGGCAACAGACGCGCCACCCAAGATCTGGATTATTTCTTGAATGAAAAAGCATATGGTGAACAGTTTGCCGAAGTTAAATCAGAAATGAATCGGCTTGTCTGCTCGGTGGCAGATCGGCTCCACTACGACGGCAAGTGGTGTAATGACGAGGTCTCCGTATTTTTGACCCTGTTGAACGACCCCGAGGCCCTCTTCAATCGATCTAAAACCCAGGGTACTGTTCTTTACCGTGATCACAATTTAACTGTATATGCCGTTTTATGGGAGTGGGTTCTTGCCCGGAAGTTGAAGCGACTCCAGCTGGATCAACCACCGAGACAAGTGGACTGGAGTGATTGCGTTACTATTGCCATGCAGTTGTATAGGAAGCATGGGCGGATGAGTAAGCGTATTCTTAGACAGTTTGACCATTCCACCAAAGAGCCTCCTGTGTCGGACACGACGATATCTCAATTGAGACGTCTAACCAACCACTTATTCCAGGTGGATCCTTTCCAAGACTAAAATGCCGCCGCTGTCTGAGAGAGAGGGGAATCCGGCCAGAGAGTGATTGATTCTCTTTGTGTACACTATACCTTGATTGGAGCGTTCATGCGGAAGGGTTGGCCACACAATTGTATCTAGAACAGGGCGTTGGGGCTTGGGATGAGCGTATGAGCGTATACCAAGGAGTGGAGATGTTGGCGCAGTCGGTACCGGCACCAGACCCACGCAGAGTCACTTCGGAATATGAACATCCTTGACATTTGCCACCATTGATCACTCGACAATTGGTTGAGATGTAGTCAATCTTGCATCTTCCCTTGCTAGAACCCTGGCGAGATCTTCGCCACTAGCTCCATGGCAATATATATAAACTCGTCGTAGCCTGCCCAGGGTGATATTAACGTACCTCTTGGCATTGTCGACTTTGCCTGGTGGTCATCGACCCTGCGTGGCATTTCCTCAGTGGCACATCAAGTTGCCTGTCTTTCTCGCTGTTCTAGTTGTTGGCTGCCTTGGTCTCTTGCTTGTACCTACCGGGACTTGATGGCAAGAGGCAGACCTTGGCTGGTGCCGAACCCGGTCCGATCTCGCTCCTCGTACCATGAAACTGCGGCTCGTAACAGAGCTCTGTTGTGGGCTCATATGGCATTCTAAGGCTCAGACATGCAGCCTCGAGGCCCTAGCATACTAACAATGGGTTCTCATACTTCGATGCAAGGATGGACAACCTGGTACACCGACCTTTGAGGTGGTAAATAAAGTTTTCTCTCTTCTATCAGATTCTGTACTGCATATGCTAGCCGTTTTAGGTCTAGGTCATCTGACCATAGATGAATATTCATCGATATCAATAAAATATTGGCCACTTCCACACAGTGGCGATATTCCTGTCTGCCTCCCTTCGCAGCATCTTAAGCCCTGTATAGCACCATCAGCATACTCATACCGACCCGTTCTTACGCTTCTCGCAAGTTCCATTAAGACGGCGGCCTCCAACCGGGTGAATTTCCCGTCCCCGATACCGCTACTCGCAGTACGATACGACCTTGGGTCTCAGTTTTCGACAAGCTATGACAAGCTGCCCTAGAGCCAGGCAAAAATGCACCGACCCGGACTAGCAACCGCTTTAAGACTTGGTCTGCATCGCAAATGGATGCTGTTATGCCATTCCGCCAGGCATCCAATTCTCGTCATTCTAAAGCTGCTCTGGCCATTTCCCCGAGAGTTGGGGCCGACGACCCCTCTCCTGGCACCTCTCTATCTGTACCGAAATTCGTATCTGGCCGGGGAACGGCACGATGGGATCACCATGCTGCGGAGGATCCCACTCTTTGTCTGGCGCGACACACCCATCAGGTCGCTCTACCGCATGTGCGAGTTCTTATGCGCAAACGATTCCGATCAATTAATGCTGGAGATGCAGTATTTCTGGTCACACCCTTATGCAGACTCGTGGAGACTGCAGAAGATCCCCGACCCCCGCGACACCAATCCGGAACGGTATGCTGTTCTTGCGAGCATAGTGGAGACACTGGTGTCAGCTTTCAATTACAGACTCAAACTTGGCCTACGCCGCGAGGGACTCGAGGCAGAGGATATGGAGGAGGCATGCCCGCCCTGGGTTCTTCATGTGCCGTCGCTTCCGCAGCGTCTGGTTTTGTTTGAAACGGATTTTCCCATGCCGGAGCCTACGACACGCGATTCCTTCACCAGCCGGAATATCATCGCTAATGCCGGCTATCTTTGCTCGATATGACTTCGGCTTTCAGCATGTTAATATGTACACATAGTCATAATGAGCGCATACGACGAGATCAAGACGAGAACGAGAATCACGATGAAACGCTTGCATGACTGTCGGAGGTTCATGTAAGATCAGGGGAGATGCTGCATGGCAGATCTTTGAGGTCACAGTCTATAGACGTCCACTAGAAGCAGGCCTCGTGACCTAAAGGTGTGATTGTGAATACCTAATAACCAGGAACTCTCCCTGAGGGGTTGATTGTCTTGGTGACCACGGAGCAATCTTGGTCAATAATAGGGACTCCAGACCCATTTTTCTGAGTGTCTGAGAAGATAGAGCAGTACATTCTTCCCTGTATTCGTTGCTTCTTCGCTGAGTTGTTTACCCACAAGCGCTAGATACTGGCTTGAGCTCATCTGCAGAAGCCAGAAACTTGCCTTTCATCCACCGCCTAAGCAAAGAATTGATCTGCGAACCGTTGTAGCTCTTGTGCAGTGAATGTCACGTCCTTCTCTGGTAGAGTAGGCTGATGGAGGAAGATCTTTTGAAAGTCCAGAACCAGGGGAGGCTGTCCTGTGATACCGCGTTGGTTGATAATAAATGCCTGTATTTGGGGCGGGATTCGCGCCCGTGATCGAGTGACAGGTCCAGTAGTTGCTGGCGCGCACTCCCGTCTCTCGATTTGTATTGTGCTTGAATTTCGATTGAGATGAATAATAACCACAATATTCACCATACCTCCAGAATTCGCAAGCCACCACTCCGCATCAATTCTAAGCTTTGTTAATCACTCTAGCAAACCAACCTCAATAGCCAGTGATGGCCGATCCTGATGCTTTGATCGGATAGGGAATGACTTAATGGATTGATCAGCTTTCTTGGATACTGAGCTTGTTCGGAATGTTGCTTTACCAAGGCCGATGTAATCATCCCCTGGTGAAACTCTCATAGGCACAAATTTCTCTATCAACTTGCCCAAGAAGAACACAGATAATGCACCATATATCATGTCAGGGACTTCGATGACCAAAGTGTTGATATCAGAACAGTAAATAAGGATCATCGCCTTACTAATAGAGCAGCGCCGATCTTCGATCTTGCCAAGGTCATCCGCTGTGACTCGCTGAAAAACCAGATACTGAGTGGAGAAGACTGTACCGTCATACAATTCATCAATAAACTGCGTAACAAGACGTTTGAGAGTAGAAACAGTAGAAAATGTCCGAACCCTTGCTTCAAAACGTTCCAAAAGTCGCGAAGATAGGATCGGATAGGAAGAGGTGGCCGAAGTGGTGAAACTTGATATCGCCATGACGCTGCGAAAGCAATAATGATGCCTGACAGTTCAACGAAGCTTTGATTGCAGCAAGTTGGTGTATTGTGACCCGCAACACTTTCAGTGGGAGGATTTGGGATAATATTGGCTGGGGGGGAAACATTGTTGATTGAGCTGGCACGATGTCATGCCCATCCATCGGATATGCGATACGTAGCTTGGCCATAACCTACTATATCGTATCATTGCGCTTAAATCAAGCGAATGGCAAGCTTTTGTTGCGATTTGGATATGTGCAAATCAAGGCGATCTAGAGCCTCCGAAGTTTGATACGTTGCTGTGGGCTGCGTGGCAATCAATAGGCTACTTACCACTTTTACTATTGGCCAAGAGCGCCGCATGTCTTCTTGTTGATGTGCTCGCTCATCTATACGAGAGGGTGCGAGAGGGCACCGTGAAGAGGATAATTGTTGAAAGCGGATTTTTGCGTTAGTTTACGGTTGGAGTCAAGTCACGTGCAATTAACCAATCATTTGCTTCGTTCGCGATTAGTGAGTCTTCGCGTGCGCCAAGGCTATTTCCCCCTTTGTTCGTTCCTTCCTGTCACCTCTTGCTCCTGCCTTCATCTTTGTCACCGCCTAGACGCCAAGCATAATTGCTTTTGTATCCCACACAATGATCTCTCCATCCTCAATATAACTATCCAAACTACAAACCTATACCGCTTCGCTTTCCACCATCAGGAGCATCCGCTACTGATACCCCTGGATCCTGCGTGGACGCCTGGGGTCTCGGTATGAGCCATCTTACTGGGGCCCCTACAACAACAATACCCTCTTGTCTGCATCTCTTGTCCACCATGAGTTGGCAGATGACCATGTCTGGTGCACCATCCACACCGATGCACCAGACTGGTACGTTGGTCCAGCTTTCAAGGCCGTGCTGGGTGAGCAGGAGAGCTTTGAAAAGATCACCTCCACAACCTCCCTCTCCTTCGCTTCGGGCCTTCTCAACATCCTAAAATCCGCCACCCTCTCTTTCTTCCGCTCTCTCCCTCCACCACCTGCAAATGAGAAGGTATGGGCAGTGTACCTCCTTCTCATGGAGAAGCCAGGCTCCACTGCAAAGGTGTATGTCGGAGGGGCACTGTGCCACGCTTTATTTAAGTGTGCACTTGATGAGGGCTACACTAGAGTAGTCGGGGATTGCTGTGCCGGGCACGCTTTCCCCCACTAACTCTTGTCTACCTCACCCGGCTCTACTTCCTGGCTCTAGAGGCAATCTTCTGCCATGTCTTCTTTGCTGCCTTCGAGACTAAACTCGATGGTCTTTGGACTGCCCTCTTGCCATGGAGGCGAGAGGAGGCCAATTGGCTTCCTCTCTGCAGCCACACGGCACTGATGGAGCGTCCACACGGCGAAGCCCAGCATGGTATGACTGAGGAGCAGCTCAAGGTGTATAACCAAGAGCGCCTGCAACATGCGAAGGAGCAGATGGCTCTTCGCTCTAAGGTTGCAGAGAACAAGGAGCGCACCAACGACCTGGAGGGCTATCTTGCCCGCAAGCGAAGGGAGAAACTTGCCTGGACCAAGGCCAATAAGGCAAGGGTGCTGAAGACTGCTGCCGGTGTGCGCGCTCGCGCCATCGCATCTAAGTCATATGAGTGCAAGACCTGCGGTGTCTCACTCCAGTCTGCATGTGCCCTTGCCAAACATCTGGCAAGCAAGGCCCATGAGGAGCAGGTGAGGCTTGCTGCCGGTGGCACAGCCAAGCCTGTCTCTGAGGAGGCCTTGCAGTCCAGGAGCCATGCTGCCAAGAACAAGGCAAGCTGGAAGCACTACTGTGCGGTCTGTGACAGGGCCTTCAACATCAAAGGCCACCTGGACAAGCATCTGGCCTCCAAGAAGCATCTCGCCAAGGCCGCCAAGCACCAGGTATCACAACCCTTTGCCGGGCTGGATATATTTCTGTCGAAAGTGGCATACGAATATTATTACGAATTCCCTTACAATCCCGACAGGCCACCCTCTGAATACAAGGAGCAGACCAACAACAAGAAGAAGGAGCAGACGGGGCCAGAGCAAGGGTATGGTCGCGTGATCACCGACACCAACAAGACCCTTTTAGGGTTTAGTAGGCACCCCCACAATGGTCCAAGGAGCCAGCTCGATCGAATGAACGAGATTTTTGATGCCTTGACCCCTGGATTTGAGCGAGAGGTTATGTACCCAAAAGGCTGTGAAGGGAAGGGCCAGGTGATAAGATATGGGCGTAAGCAGGATTCCTGAAGGGGGATCTCCCCTCGTGATGCCTAATGAGCCAGTGCATGTTATTATTCATGTGTTGTTACTGGCTCTGGAATCAAGAAGCAAGGGACCATACAGGAGTAACTGTCAGTCAGTGAATTGAATAAGACCCACTAGACTGGTTCTAGAGTGTGCATGTTAGAGGTTCTTCCAGGACGGAAGGCAGGAAAGAATTATCGGTTGGTTTTGATTGGAATTCTCTATGGCGGTTGCCTTACAAACTCAAAGACTTGAGGATCTCATGCTCCTAGGCTGCGCCTCTCCTTATGTACCTATGCTCCGACACTTTCTATCCCTTTCCTAGGGGCTCTTTCTTTTAGGGCTTCTTCTCATTACCTAATGGTTTGTTAGCTGTGTCACTGTAGCCGAGCGGGTTGCCTTGGCATAAGGCATGAGACGTCCAGGGGGCGTTGGCATAAGGCGTTTATGACAGTGCGTCCCCTCCTGTTCTTCTGTAAAGATTCCTCTGCCTCGTTGGTAATGTAACTTGTGGCCTCGGATTTCCCATTTGGGGGCGCTCCTTACGAGCGTTCCAAGACGACATGACACTACCATCGATTAAATGCGCTGTCTTCCTTGTTTTGTCGCTTCATTGGCCAATCTGGGAGATATGGCAGTGTAATGGGAATGCCTGTTAGCAAGGAAGGCCTCCAAAGGTGTCTCCTTTGGCGATGGATTCCATCAACCTTTGTTGATATTCAGTTCAAGACATTGATGATTACTTTTCTAGAAAAGCTGCATATATTCAGTCTTGGTCAAAGCCTCGTTTCCGCTGGTTTGAGGCTCCTCTTCTATCTTCAGAGTAGTAACTTGTCCACATTGCCATCCTGACAAACAAGTCGAGTGTCAATTCGAAGCTGACTGTTGGAAGTTGTTCAGCATACCGCTGCTTTTCTTCCGCATCCTCTGTGTTGATCCCTTCCGGAATGTGTCCAAGGTATGCGCGGCCAACGATCATCATATCGCCTGGCCCAGAGCCTTTTAACGGCTTCGCCTTTCTGGCTATCAAGACAATGTCAGAACCCTTGAAGTACCACAACACATCACCAGGCAGGATCTTCACGGATGCTATTCCAACTGTCTTGACCTTGTCTGTGACAGACCTCCGCTCAGCTCCCACATACTCCTCTGCACATGTCGATGATTCCCAGGATGTGAAAGCCCAGAAGTCCTTGGCTGCTACAGCGTCCTCGGTGGTACCAAGAAATTCTAGATTTGGAACGTTGAGAGCAAAGGTAGTAGTAGTATTGCACCGTTTGAGGAGGATCGGTGAGAACTGAATAAGTCCACGGGCCTTGCCACGGAGCTCGGAAATGATGCTTTCCTCACCGACTGGTATGCCACTGGTCACGTTTCCGAGGTCGAATGCTTTGATGATAATTCCCTGGAATATATTAACAGGCTTATGCTGACGATTATTATTATCCACATCGACATTGAGACTGCCATTGGCCGGCTGAGATACATATGAACGTAGATCAACACCCAGTTCGGTCATTAGCAAGTATCCGAGTTGGAGAACTTCTTCACCGGGCAAGTGTTCAAAGTTGTAGCAAAACTGCACAACCGTTGTGACCAGGTCGGCAAGGCGCATTTGGTAATCGACTTTCAGGTTCTCTACAGCCGTTGGCGACAGCGAGAGCAGGGCGAAGATTTTGTCACAGGGCTCGGAACAAGCCGAGGCTCGGTAGCGAAACAGCAGGTCTCGTAGTGAGGACGACTGCATGTCTGAGTTAGAATGCCGTATTAATCTGTCCCTGTGAAGACGCTGAGGGAGAGTGTGTTGGACCTTTTCCCATCGCCATCGTAACGGAGGCTTCACCTCCCATGGGTAGAAAGTCTTGCCCTCCAAAGCGTCTTGGACAAACTCAATCAGATTGCTGAGCGGTGTGATTTCAACTCCGCATTGAACTTCAACAGTGTTGGCGAGCACAACCTCTTGAATGATCCATCGCCTATTCCAGTATTCATGCTCAAAAAGCTGTGAGAAGGCCCTGGCCATCTCGATTATGCTCGAACACAAATTTTTGCATGGCTCACATGCAACTGGTCTGGCTTCCCCTGCCCGCTTTGCCCTGCCATAGCACCGTGCCACGTGGAGGACATTAATGTGGGACTTCAGTGTCGACCCCGCAAGCCATGCAATGCTGTAGCTTGCCTGCGAGTAGATCTCTCTCATCGTCGGTATCTGGAGAGCCTTTTCTCTCTCATCCGCCTGGTTGATGCAAATCGTGTCGATCCAGAGCCTCCGTACTTCATCACGCTGCCGGAGGCTGCGAAGCAATTCATGCTCAGTCGGCTGGACTTTCATCTCCTGGCTATCAATTAAGATCGTAGCGTTGTCTTCCTCTGCTCCTGGCGCAGCCCACCGGTGCGAGATGGCAGTGTAAAGTGGACAGTCGTTGAAACAGAAAGTCTGCAGGATGCATTCTATCTGGTCATCTCCAGCTCCAGGTCGAAGGCTTAATATTCGAAACTCGTTCTTGTCATGAAGCTGCTCATATTCATACTTTTTTGAAGTCTGTTCATGTTCCTTGTCCTTGACCGAATGAATGATCGGATGAATCCTGGCTCTGGTCTTTGAACGTCTTCCTGCCATTTGTTATTCACAGGATCCGACAGCAAGGTTATATAAGCTCAAATGAGAGTACCAATTCTTTTGCCATTCCAAACGATACATGAAGATATATAGCAGATAATGAGTCAAGTTGGGATCAGGCTGAAGACTTGCATGCAGTGCTCCGAATCTCCTTCCCCTTTTCTGATTTGGTTAGTGTCTTGACAAACTTCAAATTACATTACAATTCTTCAAATTAGCGAGACACCTCGTACTAGTAACTTTGTCGTTTCGCCTAACCGATCGTCAACATTGGTAGGGATAATACGGTAGATAGAGGCAGAGACAGGAAGATATAACTTTGGCCTGCCCAGTCTCAAGGAGGAGATGACCCAAGGCAGACAGCAAGGTGAATGCTGAATTTGTGACAGTCAGCCTGAACGGAAAATGAGCCGTAATTTGATGTTTTATAAAGGACACTAACCAAGCAGGAATCGATTCTATTGGTCCGCCTAGTGGTGCTTCAAGAGCTTCTGATTGAGCTTCGCGATGCTTTATTTTTAGTAGTCAACAGATGCGCGGCGTTCGATCTTGGGACTTGGAAACACCAAGGACAGAACGATCTCAAAGCACGAGTAGTGAGATTGATAATCTTAGCTAGACCGAACCCTGCTTGCATGAGTGCCTGTTTTGAAACCTTCCTAACAGAACGCAATTGAACGTTGTTAAACTTCACAAAGTCCTCGCCCATTATAGATGGCTTCACTATGTGCCATCGGCTAAACGCTCAAGGGAGGTGTCTCAACTTATGCAGTCTTGAAGGAGTTACAGCATGCGGCCGACAACGGTGCCATTTATCTCAGCTTGTGCGCAGGAACTCGAAGGATGAGAAATGTATCCTCAAAAGTATCAGGTCGCATGGACGCTTGTAGAATGTGGCCATGATTCTCAAGCGGTCCCAAACTGAGGGCCCCCTTTTTTTTTGCTTTTCGAGATCTCATTGATATGATTGAGGAGCCAATGGATCCTCCTTCTAGATTGGTAGAATACCGGGCTGATTCATGGTTTTTATAGAGAAGTCAGAAGACAATCGTGATTCTCTCTGAACCGAGTGCCGCAAGCTTCTCCTCCATATGGTTGGATGTCGCCTCGTTATCGACCACGTTCGCAGCCATTGGGACTGAATTCTAATGCTTTGCCGGGATTGAAATTTGGCAAGTGGTCTGTCTGATATGAGCTGCAACTAATCAGTCCCACACACACTCCATCCTCTTGTCGGACTACCTAGCAATGCTGGGCTATTATTATCCCTCTGAATTTTGCCGTCTGACTGTTCTGAAATATGTCCTTCGCTCGTTGCATCCAGGTCGTATTTGGTCGAATTTCTTAGCATTCACCGGATATTGTGACTGGGTAATGGGCAGGCAGTAGAAGCTTGGCACTGAAGGAGGTGTCGAAATTGGCTTCTAAATGTGCGGACACTTCTGAACAAATGGCTTGCGATGAGGCCAGGCCACTGGAGCTGAGGCTGAGGCTGAGGCTGAGAGTGGTGATGCTGTGCTGTTGGTCAAGTGGGCAGGGACACCGTTGACATCCTTCTTGAAAACAACCGCCGCTCGTATGACGTGACGATCAAGGAGATGAAATTCCAGACTCAGGCCTCCTGCATAATTTGTTAAGACTTGACAGCATCTGTTAGTAACCTGTGCTCATTTAGCCGCACTCTTCAAACGTGAAGGCTTTGATTTTCCCGTCTTGTGGTAGCTCTTTCAAGGGACCACCTTCCAGATATGATTAGAACGAGGAGTTGATATTTCTCCCAACCCAGCGAGACGCAGCTCTTCACTTAGCTCATTCAAAAGGATTGCATCAGACAATGGGCCATCCTGAATTTTCTGTGACCATAGACAAGCTCTATATTACTGCCCCACTGTAGATAAAAGACTTGAAACCAAGGAGCGAAAATAGTCTGACAAAAGAAATCGATTGGAGGTATGTATCTAATTACAATGAGGCACCCGCATTGATGCAAAGCCAGTCTCAGCGGTCCTGTGCTGCGGTCGAGTGCCTCAAGCGGCTAAGCCTGAGCCGAGTTTTCTTTTCCCCATTCAGGCAGAACAAACCAACAAATCGACAGAGGAGCTAGGCAAATGATACAATTGACAATGGGCCGCGCTCAGATCTCTGAGGTGCTGGGTTAGTAGTGTTATTGTTTCGCAAATGGGAGCTGGGATGACGGACATACCTATGATGTGAAACCCTTGGTGAAGTTCTGGACAACCTCGCGGAGCTGCGACTCGAGGTCCTTGCTGAGGGCACCCTCGCGGTCAATCTGGGCCAGGAGTTCGGCCTGATCGCTCTTGAGATAGGCCAAGAAGTCGGTCTCCCACTGCAGGATCTTGCTGACGGGGACGCTATCAAGGTAGCCGTTGACACCGGCGAAGATGAGTGGCACCATCTCGTTGACGGCCATGGGAGAGTACTGCTTCTGCTTGAGCAGCTCGGTCAGACGCTCACCACGGTTGAGGGTCTGCTTGGTGGCAGCATCAAGATCCGAACCAAACTGGGCAAAGGCAGCGACTTCACGGTACTGGGCCAAGAAGAGCTTGAGCGAACCGGCGACTTGCTTCATGGCCTTGAGCTGGGCAGCAGAGCCGACACGAGACACAGACAGACCGACGTTGATGGCGGGGCGGATACCCTTGTAGAAGAGTTCGGACTCCAAGAAGATCTGGCCGTCGGTGATAGAGATAACGTTGGTCGGGATATAGGCAGACACATCACCACCCTGAGTCTCGATAACGGGCAGTGCAGTCAGGGAGCCGCCGCCGTGCTTGTCGTTCAGCTTGGCAGCACGCTCAAGCAGACGCGAGTGCAGGTAGAACACATCACCCGGGTAAGCCTCACGCCCAGGAGGACGGCGGAGCAGAAGTGACATCTGGCGGTATGCAACAGCCTGCTTCGTCAGATCGTCAAAGATGACCAGTGCGTGCTTTCCGGTATCTCTGAAGAACTCCCCCACCGAGGCCCCTAGTAAACAATGTGAGAGTCTGTCATGAAGCAAGTGAAGGATCAAAGTAGGGGGCAGGTCTTCTCTTGACATGAAGGGGATAGGGAGGGAAGAAATGGGGAAATGGCGCTAGTCCTTTTGAGGTGCCAAGCCACTAGGCTCTTTTCGGTAGCAAGCCACCAGTGATTGAGCGGCCAGATATATATCCAGTGGCGAAAGAGAGCAAGGGAAAAACGTTCAGAAAGAAAGTGGTGAGTCTTACCAGTGAAAGGAGCGATGTACTGCAGGGGAGCAGCCTCAGAGGCAGTAGCAGCGACGACAATGGAGTACTTCATGGCGTCGTTCTGCTCAAGGGTCTTGACAAGCTGGGCCACGGTGGATCGCTTCTGGCCGACAGCGACGTAGACACAGTAGAGCTTCTTTGTCTCGTCGTTGCTGTTGTTCCAGCGCTTCTGGTTGAGGATGGTGTCGAGAGCGACAGCAGTCTTGCCGGTTTGACGGTCACCAATGATCAGCTCACGCTGGCCACGTCCAATGGGCACCATGGCATCGACACACTTGAGGCCGGTCTGCACAGGCTGGTTGACGGAGCGGCGGGGCAGAATACCGGGGGCCTTGACCTGGGCACGGCGACGCTCGGTGCTCTTGATGGGGCCCTTGCCGTCGATAGGGTTACCGAGGGCGTCGATGACACGGCCAAGCAGGCCCTCGCCGACGGGAACATCGACCTAGACGCGGTCAGCGGTCAGCTAACAAGAGCTGGTCAGCTAAGAGCTGTAGTCTTACAATCTGGCCAGTTCGCGAGACGGTATCGCCTTCCTTGACGGTTCGGTCGGAGCCGAAGAGCACAACACCGACCTGGCCGGCTTCCAAGTTCATGGCCATGCCCTTGACGCCGGAGCTGAACTCGACCAGCTCTTCAGCCTGGACATTGCTGAGACCGTACACACGGGCGATACCGTCACCGACCGAGAGCACTCGGCCGGTTTCGGCAAGGCCGGCCTCCTCCTGCACACCACGGATACGCTGCTCCAGGATGGAGGAGACTTCGGTAGGAGTGGCCTTTGCATCGGCAGCGTAGCATCGCACCTGCTTGGTAGCAGCGGCAAAGAGGGCGGGAGCGGCAGCACGGGTCTAAAAGGGAGTCTGTCAGCTTGCTGTTCTCAAGGGCGGAGCCGACGACGCGACATCCATCTCGGGTCATCGTCCGACAGCTGCAGCAGGCTTGTACAGCATGCTGGCAGCTTGAGCGGCAGGATTGGGCACGTTCTGCAGCTTCTTGGGGGTGCTGGGGCTGCGGAGGGAGCTCACTGGTGCTATCCTGCTCTGCTTGCTGAGGGCAGAGACCAGGCGGCCAGACTGCCGCATAACACTTCGAGACATCATCGTGCCGGCCCGAGAAGCTATGAACTGCAGTCTCGAGCAAGTCGACAAATACGAAAGGAGGATCGGGGGTGAGTGGAGAGATGGAGAGGTGTTGGTGTTGCTGGTTTGTGGCTCCAGAGGTTTCGGCGAGGAGAAGTTGTCAGATTGGGCCTAGCCGATAATGGACTAGCGTCAGAGCTGGCTTGGCACGAAAACCCGAAGGAATCAAACTAGGCAAGTTACCCGGGCAGTGGCCGTCTGTGGCGCGCGTTTCGTGGCTGTTGTGGCTGTGTGATCCCTGAATGACAGCGGCGGCAGTAATAAGATTGATGCTAAATGACAGCGATGATGGAGAGCCAGCGCAATGAGCGGTTCGATAATTAACAATCCCAATCCTCATCTCGATCTTCATCATCATGCAGTTCTGCCCCTGCCGTGAATAGGCCACGCCCCGTCCCCATGTCGTTGCCGAACCCCAGCAAAGAAGCCGCGGACGATGTCGAGCTGGTCAGCGTGCACAATGGCTCAGCGGCCCCGAACCTGCCGCTGGAGCAGGATATCATGCAGTGTGCCCGCATTGGTGCCCTCGAGCATATCCAGAAAATGGTCGAGTCGGGCGCAGTCGCGGCCAACTACACAGACCACGAGGGCATCACGCCACTGCATTGGGCGGCTATCAACAACCAGTATGCCGTGTGCAAGTTCCTGATCGACCAGGGCGCCGACGTCAACGCCAAAGGCGGCGAGTCCGGCGCGACCCCGGCGATGTGGGCGGCGCAGCGGTGCCACTATTATGTCGTCCACCTGCTTCTCCAGCACGGCGCAGACGCTTTAGCCACCGATGGCCAGGGCTACAACATCCTCCACCTGGCCACAATCGACGGTAACACGCTGTTGCTGATCCTCCTCCTGCATCAAGACATCCCGGTCGACGTTCCCGACCCGCACGGCCATACAGCCCTGATGTGGGCGGGCTACAAGGGCTGGCCAGCCTGCGCTGACCTGCTGCTGCGCTGGGGCGCCGATGTCAATGCTGTTGATGACAACGCTTTCACACCGCTACACTGGGCGCTGGTGAGAGGCATGAAGCCGTGTCTGGATAAACTAGTCGAGTACGACGCCAACCGGTTCGCCAAGACAAACGAGGGCAAGACACCGTCGGTGTGCGCAGATGAGATGAACACTTCGCGCGCCTGGCAGCGGTCGCTCGCAGACCACGGGTATGGCCCTGACGGCAACGTGCGTACACTGCCGCTCAACCTCCACACTACTTTGCGCAACAAGAAGACGCTGACGCGTTTCTACTTCCTCCTCCCCTTCTTCTTGATCTGGCTGGCGCTCTTCCTGATCGCTCGCTTCAGCATCTATGTCAGCATCCCGCTGATCATCGGCGTGGTCTTGGGCTCAGGCTATCTGCTGCAATACCTTGCCTCCTTCGGCCCACAAGAGTTCCGCCAGCTGCACAAGACGCCCTACCTGGCGGGAGTCTTTGCCGGCAGTCTCTTCTTTGTTGGCGTCGCCTTTCTATTCCGCGTGCTGCCGATTACCTACGCAGCCGCGCCCTTTTCCAGCCTCGTCTTCACCCTGCTCTACTCCTCAACCACCTATTTCTATGCGCTCTCGATGCTTGAAGACCCCGGCTACGTGCCCAAACTGTCCTCCCGCAACCAGCAGCGCGACGTTATTGAGGAGCTCTTCACGCAGTGGAAGTTTGACGAAGACAACTTTTGCACACAATGCCTCATCCGCCGGCCGCTGCGGTCCAAACACTGCCGCCGGTGTGGGCGCTGCATTGCCAAACAGGACCACCACTGCCCCTGGATCTACTCATGCGTTGGCAACAATAACCTGCGTCACTTCTTCATCTACATACTCAGCCTGGAATTGGGTATCTTTGTATTTGTACGCCTTGTGCTGGTTTACTTTGCCTCGCTGCCGCCGCCAAAGGACACGACATGCAACTTCCTGTCCCCGGACCTTTGCACCTGGGTCCTCCGAGACAGTTGGACCTTGGGCGTGACGCTGTGGGCAATGGTCCAGCTGGTCTGGGTCACCATGCTTATCGCTGTGCAGTCCATCCAGGTAGCCAAGAACATGACGACGTACGAAAGTATGAGACAACACGACCATTCCGACACCAGAGACTCTCATTTGCCGCAGCATCGCCACCCGCCCACAACCACTCCTGCCACCACAGGCACTAATCCTGGTGGAGAGTCATCTGCCACCACCACTACCACCACCACAGCAACCGCTGCTTCTTCTCCTGCCACGCGCCAGCGCAGTGCCGATGGCTGCTGGACCAAAGTGAAGCGCGCCATTGGCCTCGACGTCTTCCTGGCCACCGCGTCAGACGCTAGCAAGGGCAAGATGCGCTCTAACCGCAATCCGTTTAGCCGCGGGATCATCGGTAACTGCGCCGACTTTTGGTGTGATCCTGCACCCCTCTTTGGCCAGAGGCATAATGGCGACAGCTATCTGGGCGGCCAAGTCATCAACTACACCACCATGTACCAGACCCCGCTCTTGCAGTATCGCCGTGGCGCCGCCGCAGCATCGGGTGGCTATGAGAGAGTTGCTGATAGTGAGGAGGGCGAAGACCAGTGAGGACAGAGACCTTGTGGTTGTCATTGCTATAACTACTGTATGTACTACATTGCTACCACCATCACTGCTACTGCTGCTGCTGCTTTGTATCGTTCTCGCTTATTCCGCTAGTAGACTTATCACATCTTGGCCGCTCCTTCCTCAATCAACCCCGTCTTGAAGCGTGACTTGCCGCGCCCCCTCGCACCTTCCCCCTTTGCACTCATCTTATCTTGCATGTCCGCCCGCCCTCCGCTTAACCCGAACGGGCAGCCCATCATCCACCCAGAGCATTAGATCAGGCGTCCTACTACTACTATACCTGCTGCTGTTATCTTTGCCATTAACAGACACACTTGCTCCCTCGAGTGAAAAGTCGCGCAGAATCATCACGAGGATCCCAGCCACAATTAACTGGGCCATCGCCTTGCCAATGAATGCAGGGAATCCACACGCCGGTCTATTGTCGTCCTGAAATTGCCCCTCGTCTCCCCCCAGCCAGCGTGCTGGCCTGAATAGGTCTGCATCTGAGCCCCATAGCGCAGACGAGCGGTTGATGCTCCATACACACCAGACGATAAGTGTGTGGGGCGGCAGGGTGGTGCCGTCGGGTAGTGTGACGAGCTTATCGTCCTCGTCGCTGTCGCCGTCGCCTTGGCACTGTCTGATCTGTATCGGCACAGGCGGGTACAGCCGCAGTGCCTCGTGCATGACGGCTGTCGTGTACGGTATCCGACTAGCGTCGAGGTCGGCCGCCGGCACCCGCTCTGGGGAGGGCGGAAGCGTACTGATCTCAGCAAGAACTCGTGAGAGAGCGCCACTGTCCTGTAATAATGCGTATAGCGTCCAACTTGTCCATTGGGCTATGGTGTTGCGCGCGGCGTAGAAGAAGTTCAGGGCCGAGTCGGCTACAACGGTTGTTGGATCGCTACTGCTGCTGCCGCCACCGAATGTGTCGATGAGCGAGTCCATCAGACTGTCCAGCTGCGGCTCGGTGTCGTCGCAGAGCGAGGCGAATGCTTCACGAGCCCGTCGCTTGCGTGCTCGGTAAACAATCTTGGCTCCCGTTGCTTTGACTTCCTCGATCGAGCCGCGCAACTCGGCGCCCCTCAACAGCTCGGCCAGAGGGTACAGCGGGCTGTAGAATCGGCGGCTAATCTGGTCCGAGGCATGGTCCAGTGCTTCTGAGAATCGGGGCGAGACCAGGCTGGCCTCTGAGTCGTAGACGATCGTGCTGACAACCGACGTCGTCAGGTCGAGGATTGTGCGCTGCAAGTCTAGAGGCTCGCTGGTTTGTGCATGCTGGGCCAGGCTGGCGCGGGTCGTTGACAAGTACACATCCGACAGAAGGGTCGTAACGAGTCCGTCGTCGGTGTTCTCGCGAGTAAAAAATGACACGGCCACTTCGCGTTGCACACGAGCGAGAGAACCTGTGGCATTGATGATACCACCGTAGCCGAACAAGTCCCCCGTCCTCGCTGCGAAGAAACTGCCCCTGGGGATCCTGCTCTCGTTCTTCAGCACGAACTCGATGTTCTCCGGCCTGCTGATCACCGCTGTTGGGGGGAGCCAGGGGGCTGATATCTCATATGTGTCACCATCAAAGGCCTGTTGCTGCCTGAGGAACCAGTCGAAGAGAACATGGCGAGGCTGTAGGAAGGAAATTGCATTGCCAACGAACGGGATATTGTCAGATGGTCGTCTGTTGCGGTCTTGTCAGCCCCAGTTGCTCCTCCTCATCCTCCATCCTGCTTAGACCTACGCAAGTCTGCGGCCGTTGCGATGGATTCCAGAGCTCCGAAGAAGCCGAAAGAGCAGCACTGCTGAAACAACACCGACAACCAGTGCTGGCAGAAGCATGTCTGAATTAATTACGCCAGGAATAATTAAATTAAATTAAATATTTATTAGAAATGAATAATAATCGTTTCATTCAGTGCATCTCTAGCACGACCACTTGGAATTCCACTCCCATGAAGCATCTCTCAAGGACATGAGGCGACAAAAGACTTTCCTCGCTCTTGCCCTGGACAACGAGATTGTTCCTTCCTAAACTGTGTACTGTGTACTCTGTACTGTACCGTATCGATACTGTGTACGGTGTACGCGCGTGCAACTCTCTTAGCGCGAAAGAGCGGGGAATGGCTAATGACCTCCTAATGACCGCTTCTTACTCATACTCATCAGTAACTCAACTGCTCATTAACTTAACTTTACTCCGTCAAATTGCAAGTTTTCGGTCTCTAATTAGGTAAACGGAGTGGGGTTGCAGATGCAGACCACGTACTCTACTTTGACGACTCTTCAGCGCTTCACACTGTCTCTCTACTCCTGATCGCCCTCGCACTTCTGCAGCCGCTATATGTAAATACCTCATACGCAGTTCCTCTGCTTGGATTCTCGAAAGAAAGAAAAGGCTCGATCGGAGCTGAGCTCGGTGCCAACTCTTAGCTGCGGATGTGGGCGGAACCTGGACTCCGAGGTGCTTCTGTCTGGTGGAGCACTCCGGCTACGAAAGCTTATAGGAGCGCCACCAAGCTTAACCGATCATGTGCTGCAGTGCCAGAGTGCAGACTCCATTCGACAGATAGAAGAGCAGATGTGTGTGTGGGTGCTGGCCAATCGCTGAAATATATTCCTCCCCCATTAACCGGTGTTCTAGGCTTCCCCAGACTGGCTGGTGGGGCATCGGGGACAAGTATACACGTGTAATTGGATAGAAAAACACATTAAAACACATTAAATATTCTGACCAATCATTGCAATGAACTGGTTTCAGCGAGTCACTAGCACCTGCCAAATTTGGTCCGTGCGCACGCTAAGCATCCATGGAGTGAATATCAAACGCCAAGACATCTTCTTCCCGATCGACTATGACCTTGTTCTGTCATCAATCGCTTGCAACAACTTAATCCAGCAACAATCGTCGCCTTCCTATACACTCCATTGCGATAACACTACTGTCCTTGTAGATAACAATGAGCGTTTATCGACGGCAACTTCGGAATCAGGTGTCTGGACAACAGCCCCCGTGAATTGCTCTCCAACACCCATCACCATCATCAAGATCCCGTGGCAACGTGGAGAATTAGAATCAGAGACATCAATCTGACCCTGGCAAGGAAGGACCTTCCCCGCTTTTCTCCGCGTTCCTAATAGGAATCAAGCACTGATATCGGTTGGCATTTTGTCCAAAAGTATTTTGTGCCAGCCCCCATCATTGGGTGTCATTGCCAAACGGCCGATTTTTCCTTTTTCCGCCTTCAGCCGAGCCTATTGTCAAGATGATAAGGATGATAAGCATGCTTCAAAAAGCTTCCTCTGCAAGCTTCCTCTGCTTTCAATTACCAGCTGGACAACCTACCATCTTCCAGCCTTGAGGTCGACTCGTTGTCACACCAATCTGTTTTTTTCTCCACACAATTGCTCGTTTGTGTCAGAATGTCAATACCCAAGAATGAGGCCTTTGGGAAGTATGACTTCAAACCGAAGAGTGAGGACCAGGAGTCTCGCCGCGACAGTGCTGTCAGGCGAGGCTCAATTGCCACAATTCAAGCTGCCATTCAGAAAGAACCAGGATGGGATAAACGCAACTCTGTCGCTCCCCTGGAACCAGTTGTCAATGTCGATGGAGCAGGAAAGGTGATTGATTACAATACCGTTTCCTGGTGGCAGGCTGGCATGCTTATGATTGCCGAGTCTGTTTCACTCGGCATTCTTGCCCTGCCTGCTGTTCTAGGTGCAGTCGGCATGGTCCCAGGCATCATTCTAATCCTTGGCCTTGGTATTGTTGCTACTTACACTGGCTGGGTGATCGGTGAGTTCCGTCACAAATACCCGTGGGTCCATAGCTTCGGCGACGCTGGAGAGATCATTGGGGCCCCGATTCATATTGGTCCGTTTCTACGAGAGGTGTTCGGCTGGGCCCAAACGCTTCTCCAAATCTTCACTATGGGAAGCCATATCCTCACCTTTACCATCTGCCTGAACACGCTCACCGACAGCAAAGTCTGTACCCTGGTCTGGTCGGTTGTCGGTCTTGCCATCTTCTGGATATTGGCCCTACCTAGAACCATGGGAAGTGTCGCATACATCTCAATTGTTTGTAAGTGATTGACTCACCAGCTATATCTTCTTGTGTCTCTAACATTTATTAGCATGCATCTCTGTCACAACTGCGGTGCTGATCACCATGATCGATGTTGGCATTAATAAACCGATTGGCAACGGCAAGCTCAAGGCAACCGCAACCCTCGGATTCACCGAAGCGTTCTTGAACGTGTCAAACATCATCTTTGCCTTTGCTGGACATTCGTGCTATTTTGGCTTCATTGCTGCAAGTCTCGAGTTCCGTCCCTCGATCAACACTCAACTAATTTGAAATAGGAAATGAAAAACCCAAAGGATTGGCCAAAGGCTTTGGCCAGTCTCCAGATCTTTGACATCGTCCTTTACTTGGTAGCCGCTGTTGTCATTTATCGATACGCCGGCGATGAAGTTGCCTCACCCGCTCTAGGAAGTGCCACTGGAGTAGTAAAGAAAGTGGCCTGGGGCATTGCTCTTCCTACGGTATGTCTCTTGCTTGCTTGTACCGACATCAAGTTGCCCACCTGACCTCCCTCTAGATCATTATCGCTGGTGTCATCTATGGTCACATTGCTTCCAAATACTGTTTCGTCCGCCTGTTCAGAGGCACAAAACACCTGAATGTCAGAACTAAGCTCAGCACCTTTACCTGGATCGGCATCACTGCCATTGTCTGGATCCTTGCCTGGATCATTGCCGAAAGCATCCCCAACTTTGGCGACCTTTTGGGCCTGATTGCCGCTCTTTTCCTGACCGCATTCTCATACTACATTCCAGGCTGGCTCTGGCTGTTTATGAATTATGAGGACGGCGTGCGCGGTTGGTTCAAGAACAAGAGGAAGATCTTTGGCTTCCTCGCAAGTTCGCTTTCTCTCATAATTGGCGTTGTTGCATGTGTGCTCGGCCTGTGGTCATCGGGCGTCGCAATTTCAAAGGATTCTAGCGGTCTGACCTGGTCGTGCAAGAGCAATGCGCAATAAACCAAGACTGTTCATGTCGAAGCCAATCCAGAGAGCCAAGCAAGTCTAGTGAAACTGGGTATACCAAACCTAGTGCTTGGGAGGTTTGGGGGTGATCGGAAGGGAGACTTAGCGCAAAGCTCTGGTAACTACAGGAACTCATCCAACCCGGCAGATTCACTTTCATTGACTTTTCTTTTTCCGTATATATCTCACTGTTCGACCCTTCCCATTACAATTTTTTTTTTGGGTATGCGACCTCCTTTTCAAACCCAGGAATTCTGCTATCAAAAATCTCATTCATACGATCAAGCGTACAATGGTCACCGGCTGGGTGCCTGCTGAACCCCAGAAGATTCTTGTCGGCGTCAGTAATAAGACGACCATACCCCCGCTTTGGCCGGCCCGCTTTCTTCTGTTTGGAGTATTCGAATGGTGACTGATCGGGATTATAGGGATATTCGTAGTATTGTTGGCCTCCTGACATCGGCGGATATTTGTGCCCATAATCCATGAACTTCCGCGGATACTTCCTGGATGTGGCCTCAGACGTAGCGGGCGCGCGGTCCAAGTCTCGTTGGGCCTCTTCGACAAGGAATCTGCAGGGGGGTATGGGCTTCTCCTCCCAGGTGCGGTCCAGAACAAACTCCTTTCAGTCAATGTTAGGGAAAAATAGTCCGAAGAAGATAGACATAGGTAAAGGTTAACTAACTCGCTTCCTACCCGGACACGGGGGGCTACAGGAGGTAGAATGACCGACCTGACATGGCATTTGGGCGGACTGAGTGGAGCTTTGGGGAGTCTCGGGCTGATCTTGAGGTGAATCTATGGTCATCAAACAATATCTTCGTGACACAGCCGGGACAAAGGGTTGAATTGGGGCGTTCACAGTCTTTCCTGGGCTTGCGGCGGTGATAATACCGCGTCTCAGTCTTCACTGAGGGCAGAGTACCTGAATAGTAAAATTAGGTTTAGCCTACTTGATCAGCCAGTGATCATAATGACACTAACCATATTAGTATAAGTGGTTCTGTAAATACGGGTTTTCGACTTACATGTTAGGTTAGCGCGTTGACCCAAATTTCGCGTTTGACTCTTTTGAGGATTATAAGTTAAGCTCAATCAACTTCGTTCATCTTTATTGATTCAGTCTCATCTTAACCACCACACTAAGCCCTACTTTTACACGTTTTCCATTTCAGCAACATGTCTTCATTGCGATTTCGCATCGACGAACTGGAGCTTGACGACCCCGAAATCTCTGAAAGCACGCGCAAATCGTGGATGTCGGTCTGGAATGTCCTCACCAAGTATGTTCAGCCTAACAGCAATCTATCCGTGGACGAAGCCATCAACCTCACTGCTGAATTCTATGCGGGTGACTCTATGACATCTTGTCCAATTGCAACTATCTCAATATTTCTTGGTCAACAGATTCCCTATGATCATCCCTCACATACCAAACTCGCAAACTACCTGCTGGCTCTGGGCCGGAGTCTGAAACGGGTTTCCAAAAGCAACTACGTAAGCTCACTTCTCATAAGCAGAATGATATTTAACTGACAGAGACTAAAGATAGGCGAGAATCAGGAAAGAGTTTACTGTCACCAGCTGGCTGACGCCCTCTACGATCAGTGTGTTGAGCTTGAGGAAGGTGAAGATCCAACAGAGTATGTTAATAATCAGGCCTTCACAACACACTTCATGACAAAAGATCTCCTGTCGAAGCATTTCTTCCCTGTTATTATCCCAATGCTTGAACAATCAATGAATGGTGCTTTCAACCAGGATCATTCAGAGGAGCCATCACAAGTACGAGATGCCTGGGTCATGGGTGCATCACAATGGATCATATACAAGGTAGAAGAGGCCTTTAGCCTGGTTCAGAAGCCTGGGGATCCTACAATTCGGAAAGTTGATGCAAAGTTTGGTTTCTGGCAGAAGAAGAAGAGGACATGTCTGGTCACAGAGATATGGCCTTATACATGGGACCAATGGCAAAGCTGGAAAGCTGGCTTTAAAAAGGCTGCAGGCAATGAGGCAGCATATAGTCTGACATGCAGAAACTTGGCTGAGAGGGCTGCGGACTTGATGAGCCTTCAGGAGAAGGGCTTGGAAAATGGCTATCCAGTCAGCCCGCTCAAGGATAGCAGAGGGCAGAACAGTTAAACCCATTCCTCATCGAGGAGCTTTATCACGTGGGATAATGCTTGGCGCTCGAATGCTTGGCACACACAAGTATTCCAAACAGTATCAGTAGAGAGATAAGAAAGACAAGAAATACGATACGAAGACTGATCAAACCATCCTAAACCACATAAAACCAGTACGGGACGTTGATCCCACCAGAAAGGGAACAATACCACCAGTGTCACGGGGGCCATTCCCTGATAACTTGGTAGCAATGCTTAGTTCGATCCCTGGGAAGTCGCGTCGTGGTCGAATAGAAATAGACCTAGAGACCCACTGACACTAGGCCCGAGAAGGGATAGTGCGTGGCGATGCGGCATTTAAGGATCAGGACAGATCCGTGCCCCTGATTTAGCTACAATCAAGTCACAATACGGCTAGTACCTACGACACGTCGTTGCCAGTTTGCGGCAGAAATGAGGGAGAAACTAATTGTCTGCGTTTGGACAAGTGTGGGGCTAACCAAATGTGGTTAGCGTTGGATTCAGTAACAATTTAGTCACAATTTGTTGGTCACGCGATGTTGGATCACGTAATCAGGAGGAAATTGGCGGATGCCACTTTCACACCATCAGCCTTGTGGTCTGCCTGACCATCGTCATTTATTAATAGAATTAATTATGACAAGTTAAATCAAAATTCAATCATATAGTCCCTTGGTATTGTACCTTGGCGCCCGATATAACCACTGGCCTCGTCTCAATCACATCAAGTTTCACACATCTTGTGCACCGACATCATGTCAAGGCTGGAGTTCCACATTGAGAGACTGGAGCTAGAAGACCCTGTGATCTCTGAAGAAATGCGCCATTCGTGGACCTTGGTCTTCACTGTTCTTATTGAATATGTTCAGCCGGACAGTACTCTATCTCTGGATGAAGCAATCAACCGGACGGTTGGATTTTATGAAGAACAACGTCGCAAGCCTTGTCCCATTCTGAGGCTGTCATTCTTTCTTGGTCAAAATATTCCTTATGACAACCCTGCCGCACACACCAGGCTTGCGAACTACTTGATAGCTCTCAGCAAGAGCGAGAAGTCGCCTACAAGCATCCACCATGTATGTATGATGCTCTCTCATAGGTAGAATACTAGTATTCTATGACTAACATGAGTCTCTTTAGGGGAGTCTGAGTCATGAAGAAATCTTCTATTCAAACATGATGAGCAACTTCCTGTTTCAGGAAATTGACCTTAGTGATCTTAGAGAAGATGAAGATCCAATTGAGTATGTTAATTCTCAAGCTTTCCAGGCAAATATCATGTCGAGAGATGTTCTGAAGAAGTGTTGTGGTCACTCTCCTATCTACTCTCTTGGAGCCGCTATGTATAATGCTTTCAACCCAGAAGGACATTCAGAGGAACAACAGCAGGTCCGAGATGCCCGTATCATGGGGGCAGCACAATGGATTATATGGAAGTCAGGAGAAGCATTTAGCCTTGTCCAGAAGCTTGGAGATCCTGAGATCAAGAGAGTTTGTAAAAGGTTCTATTTCTGGCAGAAGAAAAAGAAGAAAGCTGCTATTCATCGTGTCTGGCCGTATACTTGGGAAGAATGGCAAGGCTGGAAGGCTGGCTTTCGGAGTGCTGCAGCTAGTGAGGCAGCATATAGTTTGGAATGCAGGAATCTGGCTGAGAGGGCGGCCGACTTGATGAGCCTTCAAGAGAAGTGTATGGAAAATGGCTATCCAGACAGCCCCCTCAAGGATAGCAGAAGGTGTGGCGATACAAAGGGGCCAGTGTGAGAGCGGGGTTAGTTGCATGGATTCTTCGTCGAGGTTCAACGGCAGTATGTATCTTCAGAAGCCAATGAGATTCGCTCTGTTTCTCTGGCATTCTATCAGTTGCGCACACAAGAGGATAACATAATTTACATCCTGATTGAACTTCGGGGATAATTCGAAATCGGGGTGTTAAATGATAAATAAGTCGGAAAGAAGCGGAAGTGGAAGACAAAAAGGATGAGGAACAGGGCTTGGCATATTTGCCATATTTGCAAGCACACAGTTTCGAGATCTCCACCAGGGACATCTTCGCTTCCGCAATGCAACTGGGATGGGTGATACGGTGGCCGTCTACTGTTTCCGACGCCAGCGACGACGAAAGCAAGATACAGGACATCTTCGCTTCGCCAGCGATTGACAGCCGCACATATCAGTCGCGCTTATGACTGGGACGCCTTCTCAACAACCCTCGCCTGGGCTGGATAAGTTTCCCCTCTGGGCACTCCTGATGATCACAGAACTCAGCTGTAGCTATCTATATTCTCGACTTTACCGCATATGCATGATTTTGTGAGGTCACAAGTTTGCATGAGCAATGATGCGGATGAAACTCAAGAGCAGAAGAGCAGAAGAGACGGCACAACTCTAGTACAAGTCCAGTGAGTCATAATAAATTCATTGACTAAAATTCACTCCATATACTCCCTATGTCGACGCCGATTCCAAGCCTTCCCTTAAGTCAACCCATCAGACCCCTTCACCAGACCCCTTCACCAGATCCCTTCACCAGATCCCTTCACCAGATCCCTTCACCAGATCCCTTCATCATTTCTTTCGACGTCCATATTTGACCGTTTCGCCCTTCCCCTCGCACCCTTGCGGATACCTGACTTCCTTTTCCATCCCGGGAATTCTGCTTCTGTAAACCTCGTTCATACGATCGAGGCGGTTGTTGTACTTCTTGGGGTTCTCACTAACGGGATGCCTGCTGAACCCCACAAGGTTCTTTTGCTGGTCGGTAACAGCACGATTGTAGTGGGGGTTTTCCGTTGTCTTCGGGTTGTTTGTCTGGTTTGCAAAGTTGTATGGCGCTCCGTGCTGCACGGGGTATTCAAAACGAGATTCGCCTTCCTTTGCTGGCGGATATACTTTTTCACGATCCTTGAATGGCTTCGGAAATTTTTTGCTCGTACCCGCGGACGTGGGAGGCGCAAGCTCCAACTCTCGCTCAACATCACGAACAGAGATTCTGCGAGGGGTTGTCCAATTTTCTTCCTCGCGGTCAATAACGAAGTGCTTTCCTTGCATGTTAGTAAATACAGACCGGCCGAAACACAGTCATATGTCTAGGTCAACTCACTTCCCTCCTTCCTGGGCACGAGGATTTGCAGAAGACACGATGACAGGCCGGACAAGTCATCTTGGCGATCAAGTGGAAGTTCTGGGAGGCTGGGGATGGTATGAGGAGAGTCTGTGAGTTGCTGGCGGTGGTCGAAAATGGTGATGCGTTTGAGTTCTCGAAAGTGAGATCCAGCACACGGTTATATAGTTTATGAAAGCGAACTTGGTCCATCCAGGTCAACCAAAAATAAAGCAATGGACAGGCCTCCTGAGTATAATGCTGTGCCATTAGGGATCACTGCCGCCCACGTCATGGTGCGAGGTCGGCGCCTGGTCGGGGTGAGTTTCAATGTAAGTGTAGAAGAAGAAGACATCTGGAATCAGACCTTCCCGCCATGGTCGCCTGGAAGGTCGCCGGGAATGTCGCCGCCTTTTCTCCCCATTCCTATTGGGTCTTCTGAGAGCTGTGAGTGTTGATATTTGGCGCAAAAAATGGGATGGCTATACTGGGCCGCATATCTGTGAAACTGGTGAAGCTGATGAGGCCTCATCTTGTCATATCCGGAGTTGTGCTATTGGTGGTCAGGCTGTCGCTCATTCGGTCACAAGGGAAGCGACCAAGCCGGCCAGGTCTCTGTACACTGACCGCACGGTGTCTCCCTGAGTCTCAACCAATATGTCTGTTGCAGAGCCCGGCCAGAGAGGAGTTCGGACTCATGGCGGCGTTACTTGACGCGTCTCAGGCTTCCCTGTAACAGAGCAGCTAAAAATTGATTGATTGTCAACCGTTGGGGATAATAATAACTCGTTAGCCGCCGAACTGTGACTGCTCTGAAACCATTGGCGCTTATCCAAATTTGGCACTTCACTGCCTCAACGGCCTTCATAAGTGAAGCAAGTTTCGTTCACCATTGTTGTATTCTCTCACCGAATTATCCCCAATCGACTCTGATCTCAATCACAACACAACACAACACAACAACAAGCCTGCTGTTATTCACTCTCACATCTCGACATCTCGACATCTCGACATCTCGACATCATGACATCACTGCAGCTCAGTGCCGAGCAACTGGAGCTCGAAAGCCCCGAAAACTCTGAGGAGAAGCGCAAGGCATGGATGTCAGTCTGGGATGTCCTAAGCAACTATATTCAGCCTGGCAACAAAATGTCCCTAGATGAGGCCATCAACTGCACTGCTGGATTCTATGAGATTGGCACCTCAAAACCTTGCCCTATTACTCGGATCTCAATCTTTCTTGGTACACAAATTCCCTATGACCATCCTGCACACACAAAGCTGGCAAACTATGTGATAGCTCTTGGTGAGAGCCTGAAATGGATTGCCAAAAGCCGCTATGTATGTTCCATTACAAGCAGAATCATACTTTTACTAACAGAGACTGAAGTCTGGCAAGAACACCATGGGGCTTTATGCTCAGCACCTGATAGAGAACATGAATCATCAGTCTATTGACCCTACAAGCCAGCTTGAAGAGGGCAAAGATCCAATGGACTATGTTAATTCTCAGGCATTCACAGCAAATTTCCTGTTGAGCCATCTCATGTCAAAGCACCTTTTCCTCTCAGTGATTCCCTCCCTTGGATACTCAATGTATGTTGCTTTCAAACAAAACCATTCAGAGGAGCCACAACAAGCTCAAGATGCGTGGGTCATGGGTGCTGCCCAGTGGATCCTATGGAGGGCAGAAGAGGCGTTTAGCCTGGTTCAGAAGCCTGGAGATCCTGCAGTTGAGAAAGCTGGTGCAAAGTTCTATTTCTGGCAGAAAAAGAAGAAGGCAGATGCAATTGCGAAGATATGGCCTTACACTTGGGACAACTGGCAAGACTGGAAGGCTGCGTTTAGAGCCATTGCAAGGAATGAGGCGTATGGTTCGACATGCCGGGATCTTGCTGAGAGGGCAGCCGACTTGATGGCCATTCAGGAGAAAGGCCTGGCGAATGGCTATCCCGAGAGCCCTCTGAATGACAGCAAACTGGGTTGAACGTTGTTTATCGGTCAGATAGGGGGCGCGATTGCTTTGGTGAAATTCAAGTTCTGTCGTTGCAGCAAGTGATGGTGATAATGTAGGATCTACTCAAATGTTCGAATTAGTGAAATTCAAGTTCTGTCGTTGCAGCAAGTGATGGTGATAATGTAGGGTCTACTCAAATGTTCGAATTGCAGTGGTCAATCCAAAGGTCTGATCACGTGCCTGTTAAAGTGTATTTGCCAGCGACAAAGATCGTTGTCGCCTTGCCGTTGTCCCATTTGCCTATCGCCCATCAGCCTGCATGCAGACGCTGTGTCATCTCTCGCGTCGATGGCACCAGCAGTTCTGCCAATCGCCCACGTTTGGCGGTCATGTCAAATGCGTACAGCGATGGTACTCGGTGTCGCCAGCAACTCTCTCGCGGCAGAGGCGTGGCAGCCGGGCCGCCATTGCTCCGAAAAAGGCGACCGTCATTCGCAGCGGTGATCTGGTTGTGCGAGAATACGAGCAGGATGACGAAGACGACGCCAGCACGCGCAGGCCGGTCGACCATAGCGAGAACCCGTTCGTCAAGGAGGCCCAGCACCTCAAGAGCGAAATGCAACGCCTGGACGAGGAGCTCGCACGTCTCAAGAAGGGAGGACCATTGGGCCCGGACAGTCCGTTGATTCAGAGCATTCCAAAAGAACAGCGGGAGCAACTGCTGCGAGAACTCGGCCCCAGCGGCTTCAACTACGAGTCGATCCAAACCATCGAGGCCCTCGACGACATGGCCCCCGAGTCCGACAGCGACTTCTTTGAAAAACTACAAGAGCGAAATTTGGGCCAGCAAGAGGATGGACTGGAAGTCACAATGAGCGTGGCAGACCGCCACAAGCCGTGGATTCGGCAGTTCAACGGCGCACTGCTCGCTGCCAAGGAGAAACGCGCAGATGACGATCTCACTGCGCATGTGTCGCTGTGGAAATGGTATCTACGGTGCCAGCAGAAGATTGCAGGATTCTCTGCCTTTGTCAACGAGGATGTGTGGCAGTTTCTGTGGCAGTCGCAGATGAAGACATACCCCAAGACGAAGCACTTGATTGTCCTGGCTAATGACATGATGGTTGCCGACGTCCAGCTCAGCCCAGCCCAACAACTGGACTACATTGATGCTCTGCATGCCACTGGCGATACTGCCTCTGCTATTCAGGAGTGGGAGAAGGTGAAAGACACGATGAGCGAAAAGGTTGGCGAGGCGGATGCATTTAAGGCTTTTGCTGTCCTGGATGATGATCTCGCCACTCGGTTCTGGGCCACAGGCGTACAACTCTATGCTGCGGTTGGAAGACCAGCCAAGGCCGAGACCATTGCTTTCAAGAGTCTGGCAGGCCGGCCTGACGCGGTGCAAAGCAGCCAAGCGTGTTCAATCCTGGTCGATGTGATTCGTGCGTGGGCGCACAGCCAGCGTACCGATGCTGATGTCAAGCTGTGGTCGTGCTACATGCTTGTCAGGCAGAAGTTGGCTAGTCATGCAGCATCGTCACCATCAGCAGCAGCAGCGGCCACATCTGTTTCCGTCGACGTCTTGGGCCAAATCACGTCAGTTCTGCTCCAAACCGGCCGCACCAACATGGCCCTGGCTCTTTTTCGAGATATGCTGGCGGCTTACTCTGGCTCTCCAGCTCTTCTGAGTTCATCGTTGGACCAGCAGGTGTCAAATGCCATAAGCTCGGCCCAGGGTACTGCCGATGCGGAATCAATCATCAATCGAATCGGCTTGGCCGCTCTATTGGGTCTGCCACATCGATTCAAGAACAAGTTCTTTTTTGGCGCTTGGATCAAATGGCTACTTGGGCAAGGCAAGACCTGTGATGCCGCCATGGTTGTTGAGCTCATGCAAGAGTATGGCGTGCGGCCAGATGCCCGACATCTCAACGGCATTATTGGCGCCTGGCTGCGTGATGGCTCAGCGGCTGCGCGCACCAAGGCCGAGCAGATGGCCTGGGCGATGATCCATGCCCGCATTGACCTGGTCAAGTCTCGCTCAAAGTCACCGTCCCTCTTGCAGCCTTTGAATGTGAATGAGGAGGTAGAACCGAACGCCACTGTGGAGCGCCTGCCGCCATTTCTACGACGCAATATGCCTCCAGCCACCATCGAGACCTTTTCGCTTCTTTTGCTTCGCTACACCCGCGCCTCTGATGTTGCCAGGGCGACGCAGCTGACCGACATTATGGTCGGTGCAGCCGACATTGCCCCCAACAGTTTCATTCTCAACCACTGGCTGCGGCTGTCTCTTCGAGCGTCTGACTTGGATACCATAGTGTCACGGTATTATGACACCAAATCCGATATTGAGCCTGACCTTGAGACTTTTGTCATCCTTTGGGATGGCTGCCGGCGCAATCTTGATCTCAACCGAGATGTCAGCAGCAGAAAGTACCTAACACCTCGTCAGCTATTTTCCGAAATGAGCTCGTGGTTCGCGTCGCTGACGCCCCAGAAACAGGCTGCCGTTCGGCACACGTTTGCTGGCCCGCCGGACGTTGATCCAACGGAAGAGGCATACGGCCAGCTGTATGAGCAAATCATCCGTTGTTTCTGCTTCCGCAACGACCTGCGTGGGATATACATCGTGCTCGACCAGCTGGACAAGGTGTTTGGACAGCTACCGCATGAAAGCATCGCAGGCATGATCGTCATGCAGGTGGCGCGCTTGATGCCGCGGGAGCTGAAGCGTGGCCGCAAACCGGCGCTGAAGCGGCGAGACGAAGCCTACCGTGCGGCCCTGTCCACCATGATCGCCATCATGGACCGGCTAGTGACAGTCAAGGGCGGCGAGCTCGCGGCCAAAGCCGAACAGGAGGCCAGCACCGATGGCAGCAGCACTGCATCCAAGCTGGCAACTGCCCGGGTCATCGAGCAGTTGGGCGAGGATGAAAGCCGGGTGCAGCGGCAAGCCCGCCTTGAGGCTCTGAAGACGTTCGTCATCCTCGTGCTCAGAAGAGTGGGCATGGTCCAAGGCCGTGAGGAGGACGGGCTAGCAAATAGTATGCTCGAGACGGCGCATGAGATGCTGGGCCATGATTCTGCCCTGGACGTTGACGAGATTGAGCGCAGGCTGGAGGAAGCCAGGAATCTGGATGGTGGTGGTGGTAGTGGTGGTTAGAAGTGTAATATTAAACATGACTTTTTGTAACAAAAACTCCGCTGCAGAAGAATGAATACAAAAACTGATAATACACACTTTCTCTTTTGCTGTTCTGGCTGAGGTAGAAAATATAATTCTGATTTAAAAAGAAGGCGAGGGTCGTCTTTTTGTCTAACTGTCGGCCTGCCCCGATGCTGCTGCTCCCTGTTTGGTTCCCTTGTTGTTGTTCTTCTTCTTATTCTTCTTCTTGCCGCCGCCGGCACTGGCATTGGTAGCCGACTGAGATGATCCGTCAGGTGCTGCGTCGCGCTCGACCAAGACTGCTTCGTCATCGCTGCTTCCTATGGCTGAAACGGCGGCGGGCTTCGGTGCAGAGCGAGTAGTTGAACCTTCATCACTATCCACCGCCGCGGCCGCGGCCGCAGTTGCAGTTGTAGTCGTAGCCGCAGCCGCAGCCGCAGCCGCAGCAGCCTTACCCGGCCGTCGCTTGCCGCCGCCAGCATCTCCATCCTCTTCCGCCATCAGCTCCCTCCTAGCCTGCTCCTTTGTCCTCTCCCACGCCAGCTTCTCCTCCTCCTCGGTCTCCCTGACCTTATCCAGCTTCGCGCGCAGGATGCGATTCTGCACCATCTCCCCTGCACTCTGGAAAATAACCGCGCCCCAGCCGGGACACAGCGCGTTCGCCTCGCTAACCACGTCTTTCACCTCGAGCTCCAGCTCCTGCTCGGCGCGCAGCAGCCGCTGCCAGATCTCATCCCCGACCACGCCACGCTGCAGCAGCTGGCTCAGCGCCGGCTTGCGCACGCGGATCTCCAGAATCCGCTCGATGTCGGTGCACGCCCGGCTCAGCAGCGCGGCGCGGATGACCGAGTCTGGGACCTTGGTTGGTTTGCCACCGCCGCTGCCGCCGCTGTTGCCACCACCGCTACCGCTACCTTTCTCGTCCGGCAGATGCAGCAGGGAGAGATATACATTCCGTGCCGTGTGCGGCGGGAAGTACGGCGCCAGCCGCAGTTTCGAGTACAGTTGCCGCCGCCGGTACAGGTGCGAGAAGGTCGCGAGCGAGCCGATCAGGATCGTGAGGTATGCGATCGGCAGCAGCAGCGACATGGAGAGGATCTGCATGGTTCAATCGTGGTGGTGCACGCGGCACGGCGGCTGAGGTGTGTTGTGTGTGTGCGTGTGTGTGTGTGTCTCTCTCTCTCTCTCTCTCTCGGCTCGGTGTGTGGTAGATTCCTCCCCCTCCTCTTCACAAACGCACATGCGGCGGCAGTAAACGATGTGGCACTGGGAATGGATTTATCAAAAATGTTGTGATCGAAGAAGAGAGACGGATGTGCGTAGACGCGGGGGGGAGGGCTGAAGGGGCTGTTTGTGTGCGCGGCGGCTGTTCATTAAAAGGACAGTTGACCAGTTTGACTTGTTTGCTATCGATAAGGCTAGTGCAAAACTTTAATTGATATAGCGCCGGATATGTACTCCGATTTTACGTGGCCGTCGTCTTGATTACGGCGGTGTCGCCACTGTAGGTGCTCCCATAATCCATAGTAATGCCCTCCTCCTCCGTCCCACCAACACATGACCTCATTGCCGAGCACTGCAGATCGCTGTGCAGATCCAAATACAGCGCCGGGTGCATGATGTGGAAGAGGCCAGTGAAAATCACCATGGTCGTGCCCTCGAGAACCCAGACGAGGACCTCGGCCAGCCACATACCTGAGTGCGGCGAGGCAAAGATCTGCAGGGTACGAAAACCGTTGTGTATCAGGAGAAAGCTCGTCAGCAAGGCCAGGGTGGTCAACGCAGTCGCAACCCGATGGTCCTCCGAAGCCGGCCTGAACTGAACGCCATGCTTGCGCCTGAGCAGGGTAAAAGCGGCCAGCAGGGCGACATTAAAGACGAGCTGCAAGACCTGGCTGGCCTGCAGGCAGCGCAGCCCGGCCGCCATGACGCCCTGGTCGTGGCCCCGGCCGAAGTAGGTCGATGCGCCGCGGGCGATCAGTCCGATCAGGGCCGAGTTCAGGAAGGTGACCAGGAAGATAAAGAAGATGGATGCGTAGGAACGATGATGACCTTGCTGAAGATGATGCCGATGGCAAGAGAAGAGTTGGAGTTCCAGCGGCGGCGTCTCCAGAATGCGGAGAAGGAAGAAGTACAGCGGCAGGGCGAATGTGGGCATGGCAGCGTAGAACAGGCCTTGGACTGCGCTGGACAGCTCCGTGGGTTCATGCGTGCGCGCCGTGACTTCTCGACAGATGAATGCGCCCGTCATCATGAGGCAGGCTGGCACCAGGGGCCAGGTGTATACCCAGCATTGGCATGTCTGGCTTTGCAACAGGTGCAGACATGCCGAGAGGGCGAAGATGGCGGCAAATGCCCCGGATGCCCATGGGCTGATGCCATCCAGGTATTTGTTGACGTCGGCTGTCTCACGGATTCTTGGTCAGTTCTATGTCTTCTTCTTCTTCTTCTTCTTCTTCTGGGTCTAGGATGTCAAAAGGAATGGGAACGGGTGGCTTACCAGTGTGCAAGTTCATGGTTTATGGGAAGGATCTGTCTCGAGATGAGTTTGAGGTTGTCGAGACCTGTGAGCAGGATCTGTCTCGAGACGAATTCGAGGTTGTCAATGTGATGATCTGTGAGCAGGACCTGTCTCGAGATGAGTTTGAGATTGTCAAGGTCTCTGAGCAGGATCTGTCTCGAGGTGATGACACTGTCTTCTGGAACGTGGCCTGGAGTACATTGTTATACCACAGATGTTTCCGTCGTCTTGGGGGTGAGTTGAGGGGTCACCAGGTCACTTCAGCCTTGTCTAAGCCTACATTACATGCACAGGTAAAGTCATCGCGGCTCAGGCAGAGAGCAAGTCCGCCTTGTGATTTGTCAAAGAACATCTCTGGTCGGCTGGTTGGTTGAGTTGATGGGCTGTGCCAATGCGCCAAGTACAAATACCCAGGGGAAGTGGCCGTTTATGCAAGGGCATCCTGGATGGATGCGTATGTTGGCACCGCACACCAAGGATCTACTTCGTAACCGCACCGTTGACAGTCTTCTGTCGGGTCTCGATCATGCCACTGACGGGCCGACAGCTCCTGACTGAGGCATCTGCAGTTGACAGCCCTTGACTGAGGTATCTGCAGTTGACAGCTCTTGACTAAAGTATCTGCCTCAGACGATCAAACAAGACAAAGGTTGTAGCGACTTCACTCTTATTGACCATTGGGCAATGTAATCATCGCTGACACTGTACTTGTACAGATCTACTAATCACTTAGACGACCAGAGAATTTCACCGTTATGACAACTTCATTCTTCTCATTCTTCTTGACTAATGGCAATGCAATCTCTGACGCTGCACTTGTACAGATCTACTAATCAATCAAGCTGCACAGAACATGCAGCACGCAAAGAGAAGAGACATGCAAGTTGATGTTGCAAAGACCTTTTGCTGAACCACCCAAGACCAAAGCCACTCCAATGTTCTAAGATATCCAAAGGATCCAATGCTCCATCCAAGGTTTCCAAAGTGGTCCACCAGTTGTCCATCGCAGATCAGGTAGATGATTGTGTTGGAACAAACTATTATACAATCTGAAATCGAAAGCCCAAAGGAGGGTTACACTCTGCCTCGGTCGGGGTCCAAGGCCAGAAGACAGAAAGGGTGTTTACAAGACAGCCAGGGCAACAGCAACAAAGGCAGCCAGACCGCCTTGGATTTTCAAGCTGCCAGCTCCGCCCTCGGAGTTGGAGTTGGGGGCCGATGTGGTAGCCGAGGCAGATGCAGATGTGGAAGTCTCGGATGACTCGCTGGTGGAAGACGCGCTCTCAGACGAGTCAGACGAAGTCTCAGACGAAGTCTCAGACGCAGTAGAGCTCGAGTCCGAGGAGGACGCGTCAGATGAAGTCTCTGAGGAAGTCTCGGATGAGGTAGTGGCAGAGGCCGAGGAGTCAGAGTCCGACGACGTCTCAGAGGAAGCGCTGTCGGTTGCCGAGGCGTCGGAAGTGCTAGCAGACTCTGAGGCGCTGGTGATGGTGACAGTGCTAGAGTCAGTCGCGCTGGATGAGTCGCTGCTTGCGGTCTCCGAGGCCGAGGACGAGCCCGAGGCAGAGGAAGCGGTGTCGGTGGAAGTAGCCTGAGCGTTGGTAATGCCAAAGTTGGGGGAGAAATTATAGTTGTTGGGGTCATTGTTGTCAATTATTTCAATGGTATACTGGTAGCTGTTGACCTGCTCGGGGTTGACGGTAAAGGTGAAGGTCTGGGCCGACGCAGGGGTGTTGGCTGCACCGAGTCAGTCAGAAGCAGGCAAACAGAAGGGGAAGAAGACGCGCTTACTGCTCAGGACAATGCCAGAGTCAGGAGTGATGTCGCTATCAGACTGCTGGAGCTTGATTGTCACCGTTCCATCCGACGGATTGGACCAGGTGATGGTCACCGGCTGTCCGGCTGTGACGTCGAGGGTGCTCTGGCCCTCAGGGACATTGATGGCATTGTTCAGTTGGGCCAGAGCGGCCGAGGCAAAGAGCGCGAGGGCGGTGGTAAAGAAGCGCATGGTGAAAACGAGTGTGTGGGAAGACGTGAGCAGTCAGAGAAAACGAAAGACGAAGACGGTGGTGAGGTGAGAAAGTATGAGAAGCTGACCCAAGGGCGACTGCAATTTAGAATTAAATTTGAAACCTCCACACTCATTTGCTCTCATTTGCCTGGCTTGTTGACAAGGGCCGTTGATGGTGTTGTGACGTGATTTGATGCCTTCAGTAGTCAACAGGAATTTGGGCATTCTGGGCCTGGCGAATACGGGGGCGGCTTGCTGATTCGCTTGGGCGGCCGCTTTAGCTCCAGGGGAAGGATGCTATTTGTGTCGCGGATAGGAGGAGGGCTTGGTGTACGCAAGTCATTTTGCTGGTCTCCTGTTGCATGCTGTTGGCTGGTGTTGGCTGGTGTTGGCTGTCGGTCCCTTTGCTCACCACGGCCTCGCCGTCGTCGCTGGCGGACTCGACGGCCACACGGCCAAACGATGATAAATCTGTCTCAGTCGGCACTCGTGCTCCTCACAGTCTGCGTCGGTGTGATTGGCTGAGACGGGCAGCCTAGTGGCGAGCCTTTTAGCTGCAACCCTACGGCTAGAGCCGTGCGGGCGTCGCAGAGGCTGGTCTTGTCTGTTCCTGCGAGGAGAGCGCACCCTTATTGACCGTAAGCAAAAGATTAGCCTGAACTGAGAAACGGACCACAGCACCGGCACATGTCGTGGCATGGGTATGCCCAGTATGGACGAGCAATAATTGCTATGTGTCTCAAGCAGGAGAAAAGAAACAGGGCAGCGTGTGTACATGTTCAATCTCCAAGAGCGATTTGTTTGTTGTCTTCGGGGGATTTCTCAGGAGTCTGTTCAATAGACGACGGTAAATTGTCATTGCACACATAAGCTGTTTCGGTCTATCGCGACTGCCTTGTAAGGTGATCGTTTCAGATCCAGCTACGCATGCGTCGTGCCTGCCTCTTCCGTGCTGACCACTGGCCAGGTCCGAGAGTTGCCCTGAGTGGGAAAGAATTATGGTAGACAGCAAAAAAATTGATTATCACACGTAAACTACCGACTGATCTTGGATAGGACCGATTGATCTTGGATAGGGCATGTGTAGATGACAGGTCTCTAAGATTATACAGTCGTGCGAATATACCAAGGCTGGGATGAGCTGAGCTGTCTATTGAATTAAATCTTGTCCATGGACAGATGGGCAGTGACGGCCCGATGGGTGACAGGTGAATCGAAAGCAGGTCCAACCCAGCCGACAGCAGGTACAGTGTACAGCCCAACCAGATCTCTGGCTAATTAGTTTTCGGATGAAAGAATGAAAGAACACTGCGGAATTTCGCGCAGTTCGTAGCTTACGTGCAGGTTATGCCGCAGGACCCACGTAGATCTGGGTCTCTTTTCGGGGCCGTCAGGTTGGATGCAGAGGCTGCGGGCGTGTGATTGGGCGCAGGGCTCTGCTATTGCATTGTGCAGAGGAAATTCTCCTTCTCGCAGCAGGCGCGCATCACGGTGACACCTGCCATCGGTCCCAGCGACTCCTGAAGAGGGGGAACTGGAATGAACCGCTTAGACTATAATACGTGCCTGCGTGCCCGTGGGAAGGAGCGGCCTGGGGCGATGCTGCCAACTTTGCATCTCGCTGTCTTGCTACCAACCTGATCTGCACCGATGTTGTAAAGGCAAAGGCACTGTTGCTCGCTACGCTACGCCTTGGCTCTGGTCCACGATCTCTCCGAGTCGGTTTCACCCCGGAACTAGCCACCTCGCTCTGGCCGAGGCTGCTGTCCACCAAAGAAAAAGCAATAAGCCGCCGTGGAGAAGGCGGTCAGCGCCCAGCGCCCAGCGGTCAGCGGTCAGTGGTCAGCGGTCAGTGGCCAGTGGTCAGTGGTCAGTGGCCAGTGATCAGTGGCCAGTGATCAGCCACTGGTGAGGGGAAACAGCAGGAATTAGACCAAGTCCCAAGTCGGCAGCGGCGGTGGCAGCAATGGGGAGGACTCCCGAGTATGCCATCTCCGAGCTTGAGTATCAGGCTCTGCCGCCTGTGTTGCGGCGAAAGGTGAGTGCATTGGACCCAACCTCTTCCTGCTTTTGATGTCTCGTTCGTGTCTGCAGAGGATCAAAGCGGCGAAAGGACCGCCACCGAGATCACTAGTTTGGTTGACTGGCTCCGCCTAGAGGCACACCGTTTGTTTCGCCTGGCTGGATCGGGTTTGATCAGCCCGCATCTGGCGGCGCGACTGTTTGGCTTCACTTAAATGTCTTGGGCCATTGGATCCTATGCTAACGTTGCTGTCTGACACCAGTTCTTTTCGAGCCTGGAGCGATTGCGGCTGGAAAGCGATGGCAGTGCTGCCCCCTGCTGGAACACCTCCTGTTCGCGTCGGCCATCGACTGTCGGTGCGAGGGCAGCGTCGCTGTTGACAGACGTCCTCACACGGTCCTCCTCCTTGCGACCCGGCCTGCACAAGAGAGGGTTGACGGCCGTGGACTGGCAGTTGAACAACGACAACGCAGCCTGGTTTGACTCGTTACCGCCTGCGGTGCGGCGAAAGCAATTCTCGCGCGAAGAGCAGATCATCTTTGCCAACGGCCGGCACTGCATCATCGTTGATGCCCCCAATCAAGCTGTAGACCGCCGGCCCTCCCGCCGGTCTCAAGACGACCACTTCTACTTCTGCTTCGACAACACGACCGACACGGGGAGCGAGGTGTACGACATCTCAGCGGAAGGATCGCATAAAAGTATTACCAGCGGCAGAAGCATCAGGAGTATCAGCCAGAGTGACAGCTCTTGCAGCAGCAGAGATTTGGACGACATTGACGACATCGAGACATTGGCCTGGTCTGTGAACGGCATAGACAACATGGACAACATGGACAGCATGGCCAAGTACTCGATTGACAGCTTCTGCTTTTTTACAGACGACCTCGACCTGGACCTGAAGCTAGACGACTACCATCAGGCCATTCAAGAGACAGCAGCCAGCCAGAAATCACCACTGGCACTGACATGGGGCCAGCAGAGTGGTGCACGCACCCTGTCGTTGTCCTCGACCTCGCTGCGGCGAGGTTCACTCTCATCACAGACCATGTCACCCTCGAGCCGATCACGGAACTCGTCCACGTGTATGAAGAGTCCCTCGTCTCCTAACTACGGATCGCGGTCGGTGAGCCTGTTGCACCGGCCACGGCCATCAACGGGTTCGGTGGAGCGGAAAGCAATGTTCTACCAAGACCCGGCTGCGCGCATGCAGCTCCGTCTGTACCTAGCCTCGCCTTCCAAGTTTGACGAGGCGGTGGAGTTTGGCTTCCCGACAATCCAGGACGCAACAGAGGCAAGCCTGCCAAGCGCAGTGCCTACTGAGGTGACTGATGTGTCTGAGACGGATCAAGTCAAGGGTACGTTCCTCAGCGACGACAAGCTGTCTCTCTTCGGGGACGAGGATGACGAGGACGATGAGAGGGGAGAGCTGAGTCATGATGTGGTCAAGAGCCATGATGCCAGCAGCTCAGAAGGAGATCAACTGAGAAGATCGAGGCTGTTCCGGATGCAGACAGGCAGCCGAGCACGAGTGATGAGCCAGTCATCTACTGCATGGCGGCCGCTCGATCGAGAGATGACGATACACATGACACTGACCCGGCCTGACCTGCGCGCGCCGGATGAGACAGAGCGACAGGGACGGGCGGCGCCTCGGCTCAGCGAGGTGGGAGTAGTACCAGCCCTGCAGGTGACGCCAGAGCAGCGAGACTCGCGGGTGAGGAGAGCGTGGAACAAGCTGCGAGCGATAAAGAGATGAAGAGAGACGAGAAGAGGCGACGCACCGACGAAGAGACGAGACGACAGTAGATGGCTTAATTGTATTACGAGCGAGGTGTACAGGCGTAGAGACAAGGGAACATGGATTATGGGAGGCAACAGTGTGTATATACAGTAGTAGGATTAACTGATTCCCCCTCGCTGGTGTACTATCACATCTGTTCGTTTGTTCGTTTGTTCGTTTGTTCATACTATCTAATTTGTTCCTATCAATTTGTATACTGAAGAGTGGAGGAAGCCGATCGCCTTTGATTGGCTGTCGCCTTGGACGACAACAGACACGTTTCTGAGTGTCGACGCCTTCGGTCTCAGAGGATCAGCGTTGATGCAGTTCATGCAGAGGCAATTGTGACTGCTGTTGCCGTTGTTGCCGCTGCCACCGCTGCTGCTGCTGTCGATTGTGGCTATTCACAGGCGGCTGTCCTCTACGGCCCGTCGCCCGGTCGTCTCATCGTCATCATCCTCCTCCTAATCCTCTACCCACCACCGCCGTGGCCTTTCTCCCTCTTTCCTCCGTTTCCATCGACGCCGCAGTCGTTCCATCATCCTTGTCCTGGCCATCCACGCCACTCCCGTCCCGCTATTGCCTCGCTCCTCTCCGATCTCCGATGCCGTCACTATGATCCTCCACGCTGCCTGTCGACTTGCAGCAGCCTGCCTACTGTTCGCGGCCTTGCCCTTGGTCAATGCAAAGAAAGATGGCCCGACCCTGAGCCAGACAACGTTCGATAACTCGCTCGAAAATGTCTTCTACTTCGACGACTCAGACATCATCCTCGGCATTGACCGCGAGACCGGCAATGTGTGGCGCAGCCCCGACGCTGGCGAGACCTGGGAGCCTGTCGACGGCGAAGGCCAGAAGGACCAGGCCTGGGATCTGTGGGCACACCCCTATGATAACCATCGCGCGTACATCATCGGCGGTGGCAGCGACCATTGGATCACCACCGACCGTGGCGAGAGCTGGCGCACCTTCAGCCCCAAGCTGGGACCAGACCTGTTCCGCGCTGCTCCCCTGTCCTTCCACGGCCGAGACCCCAAGAAGGTGATCTGGAATGCGGTTGACTGTGCCGGCCAGGCCTGCGAGCGAGAGGCCTACTACACCGACGACGATTTCGAGACAATCAGCCTGTTGAAGCGCTCCTCGCGCGGCTGCAGCTGGGCCGTGGCCACGCCCGAGTTTGCAGACAAGCCCGAGGCGGCCGAGGTTGACACCCGCGTCTTCTGCCTCGTTACCGGTCTGTACTCGCTCCTGTCCAAGGACTACCGCCTGTTGGTGTCGGACGACTACTTCAACGAGCACGAGGTTGAGCCGGCACTGAACGATGGGCGGGCCGTACCAGGCGTCATCAGCATGGCCGCAGTCAAGAACTATGTAGTGGCCGCAGCCAAGTCGGCCGGTACTGAGGAGCTGGCGCTGTTTGTGACTGCAGACGCGCAGCAGTGGCACCGGTGTGAGTTTGGCGACCACCGCATTGAGCAGGACGCGTACACCATCCTCGAGAGCACCAACTACAGCATGCAGGTCGACGTGCTCGGCTCCAAGCGCGCCAACCCGGTCGGATATCTCTTCACCTCCAACTCCAACGGCACGTACTTTACCCGCAACATCGACCACACCAACCGCAACGAGCACGGCCGCGTTGACTTTGAGAAGATCTCCAATATCCAGGGCATCGTGCTGGTCAACATTGTCGACAACTGGGAAGAAGTTGAGGACTCGGCCTCGACCCAGAAGAAGGTGCAGTCACGCATCAGCTTCGACGACGGCCGCACCTTTGAGCCACTGCGTGTCAAGGACCAGGACCTGCACCTGCACTCCGTCACCGAGGCCCGCCAGGCCGGCCGACTCTTCTCCAGCCCGGCTCCGGGCCTGGTCATGGGCGTTGGCAACCTGGGCAAGTTCCTCCGCCCGTACGAGGACGGCGACACGTATGTGTCTGACGATGCCGGGCTCACCTGGTCTCGCGCGCTCGATGGCGCCCATCTGTACGAGTTTGGCAACAAGGGCGGCGTCCTGGTTGCGGTCGACGACGAGGACAGCACCGACTTTTTCCAGTACTCGCTCGATCACGGCCGCACCTGGATCAAGGTTGATCTCGCATCCAAGATCAGGGCCAAGTTCCTGAGCACTGCACCTGACTCGACCACGCTCAAGTTTTTGCTCATGGGCGTCCACGGCGCCGGCTCCAACAGCGAGTGGCACGTGTACAAGATCGACTTTGACGGCCTGCACGAGCGCACCTGCACCGACAAGGACTTTGAAAAGTGGCCGGCCCGTGTCGGGGCTGACGGCAAGGCCAGCTGCATCATGGGCCACAAACAGTTTTATCGACGCCGCAAGCCAGACGCCGAATGCTTTGTCGACGGCGAGTTCCAAGACCCGAAGCCCGAGTTTGAGCCCTGTGTCTGCACTGAGGCCGACTTCGAGTGCGATTTCGACTTTGTTCGGGACAGCAAAGACCCGTCCAAGTGTCTTCCTGCTCGTCAACTCAAGGCACCCGATGGTGTGTGCAAGGACGGCCAGGACACCTTCCCAGGCCCATCAGGATACCGACTCATCCCTGGAAACAACTGCGACAAGAAGGGCGGACTCGACCTCGACAAGCCGGTGGACCGGCCCTGCTCGGACACGGTCCGTAAGCCGGTGTCGGGCGAGATTGCGGTCGACAAGACCACGTTCGACGCCGACATGTTTGCCGAGTGGTACTACCTCGAGGAGGGCGGCAATCTCGAGCGTCCGGACGAAACGATTGTGATGCGCACCAGCGAGCAAGACATCTTCCTCTCGCGCGACCACGGCAAGTCCTGGACGCCCATCCTCAGCGGCGAGCCCATCACGACCATTGTGCCCAACCCCAATAACCACGATGTCGTCTACTTCCTGACCGACTCCAAGACGGTCCACTACACCGTCGACCGCGGCGACCGCTTTGCTACCTTCTCGGCGCCGGAAAAGCCGAGCAGCCTGCGTCTGCCGCCGCTCTATCTGCCGCCGCTCAAGTTCCATCCCTCGTACAAGGACTGGTTGCTCTGGTCGGGCTCAGTGGGCAGCGACGACCACACAAACGTCTTCTACTCGCGCGACCGCGGTGACGACTGGGACACGCTGGTCCGATATGCGCGCAGATGTGACTTCATCCCCAAGGAGGGCAGTGGCAATTCCGACCAGTTGATCTACTGCGAGCAGTACGAGGATGAGAACCCGGAGAAGAACCTGATGCTCCTGTCCAGCGACAACTTCTTTGCCGACTCGACCGTGCACTTTGACGACATCCTCGACTTTGCCACCATGGCCGAGTTCATCATCGTGGCCGCGAAGACGGAGGACCGCCAGGGCCTCAAGGTCGATGCCAGTGTCGACGGCCACATCTTTGCCGCGGCCGAGTTCCCCAAGAACTTCCAGGTCGCGCACCAGCAAGCCTACACCGTGCTCGACAGCTCCACCCACGCCGTCTTCTTGCATGTCACCGTCAATGCCGCCCGCGACCACGAGTATGGCACCATCATCAAGTCCAACAGCAACGGCACCTCCTATGTCCTGACCTTGAATGCCGTCAACCGCGACCGTGAGGGCTACGTCGACTTTGAGAAGATGCAGGGCCTGGAGGGCGTGGCCATGGCCAACGTGGTCAGCAATGCAGAGGCTGTCAATGACGGCGAGAAGAAGGTGCTCAAGTCGATGATCACACACAACGACGGGGCCGAGTGGGCGCTGATTCCGCCGCCTAAGCTGGATGCTGTCGGTAATGAATACGCCTGTGTGTCGCGAGATCAAAAGGCAACCGACAAGTGCTCGCTGCATCTGCACTCCTACACTGAGCGCAGAGACAAGTCAGCTACCTTCTCGTCCGCCTCGGCCGTCGGTCTGATGATGGCCGTCGGCAATGTAGGCGATCGGCTGTTGAGAAAGGACGACGACCAGACCTGGACCTTTGTCACTCGTGACGCCGGCATCAGCTGGAAGTCGGTCAAGAAGGGATCCTACATGTGGGAATATGGCGACCAGGGGAGCATCATCGTCATTGTGCCCGAGTCAGCCCCGACCCGATCAGTCTTTTACACGCTGGACGAGGGCGAAAGCTGGACAGAGTTTATCTTCTCGCCCGACACCGACATGCAGATCGACGCCATCACCACCCTGCCCTCGGACCGGAGCTTGAACTTCCTGCTCTGGGGCAAGGACCTCGCTCCAGGCTCAGCCGGAACCATCGTGACCGTCAATCTGGACTTCTCTGCCCTGCCAGAGCGGCAGCGCAAGTGCAATCTCGACGAGGCAAATCCGGTCAATGCCGACTATGAGCTGTGGGAGCCCAAGCATCCAATGCAGGACAACAACTGCCTGTTCGGCCATGTGTCGCAGTACCACCGGAAGCGCCTCAATGCCGACTGCAAGAACGGCAAGAACACGATAGTCCAGCTGCACAACGTCACTCGCATCTGCGAATGCACTCGACAAGACTACGAGTGCGACTACAACTATCAAATGCAGGCAGACGGTACCTGCAGGCTGGTTGAGGGCCAGTTGCCCCCCAACCATGAGGAGAACTGCCGTCTGAATCCTGACCAGATCGAGTTCTGGTATCCGACTGGATACCGCAAGATCCCGCTGTCAACCTGCCAGGGCGGCAATTCCGAGCTGGACAAGGTCATGTCCCTGCCCTGCCCCGGCCACGAGCGGGAGTACAACAACAGGCACGGCCTCTCCGGCGCCGGTCTCTTCTTCGCCATCGTTATCCCCGTCTGCGTCGCTGCCGGCGTCGGCTACTGGGCCGTGCAGCAGTGGCGCTCCGGCGCCCTCGCCGGCTTCGGCCAGATCCGGCTGGGTGAATCGGCCGGCAGCCGTGACCCTGACCAGCAAAGCCCACTGATTGCCATCCCGGTCGCCATCCTCAGCGGCCTGGTTGCCGTCGCCAAAGCCACCCCGCTCCTGATCATGAGTCTCTGGCGCAGTGCCTCCGGTTACCTGCCCCTGAGCAGCGGGCCCAGCCGCTTTGGATCCGGGCCCGGCCGGCCCTACCGCAGCCGAGATGCGTTTGCCAACCGCAACCAGGACTACAGCCAGGTAGTCGAGGACGACGCCATGCTCGGTGTCGATGCTTTTGACGATGACGGCGAGGAGGTCTGATCAATTAATCAATCAATCAATCAAAATCCACATGGGATCCCCTGTTAAACGAAGACAAAAGAAGACAGCTTGATGTGTGTGTTGTTTGTACTCTAGCGATTCACTCTGTTCCACACCTACATCCTATATCTCCCTTTTTTTTTATGTATACTCCTCCCGCTTCAGATAGACACCAAGCAGATGCCATAGTACTACTGCCCCCCACCTCACCCACACATACACACCTAGTAGAAGGTCGGCGCCGAAAAGAAAAGATCGTCTACGTCGCGACTATAATACCTGACACGTGCCTGGTATTTTATATGTATATATGTATATCTGTAATGTGTATATATGTATATTATGCCGTGCCGAAAAGAAAATACCCCCTGCTTGCTGGTTTCGCATCACATCATGGCCAAGCCACCTTCAATTTTCTTTTCAATTGCCGTTCTTAATATCATCCGCAATCTTCTCGGCCAACAGGTAAACCACCGACTGGGGCGCCGACCCAGGCGTCAAGAAGGGGAAAATGGAAATATCAACCACCCGCAAATTCCCCACGCCGCCATACACCCTCCCGTGCGGATCCACCACGGCCAGCGGATCATCGGCCTTGCCCATCTTATTCGTCGAGCTGCCGTGGTAGATTGGCAGCAGCGCCGACCGGATGTGCTGCTCGATCTCCGCATCCGTCTGCACAGCCGCCGTGCCTGGGTAGTACTCGTCGCCGATCCGCAGCCCGTCCAGCTGCGCGACCGTCCACGCCTGCCGCAGCCGCTTGAACCCGGCAATGGCAACTTCGATGTCCGACTGCGTCGTCAGCCAGTTCGGGTTGATCAGCGGTGCGTCGCGGATCGATGAGGACGAGATCGATACGTTGCCCACCGAGGTGGGCGTGAGCAGCGTTGACAGGATGGTGGCGTAGTTGTAGCCGTCCGTCGGCCCGTCGGCCGACCGTAGGTCGCCGATGTACAGTGGCAGCGTCAGGTATTGGATTTCCGGCCAGTCGGCTGGGAACGAGGCTAGAGCTGTGGAAAGTTAGTGTTCATTTATTCGTGGAAGAAAGGAGGGGAAAAAAAAAACAGTCTCACTTACTCTCCAGTGTTGATGCTGACAGGGTCGAGCGCAGGGGCTCCGGGATTTTTTCAAACCCGAGATATTCACCGCCCGGGTTGGTCAGGGGGCCGGTGGCATTGGTGTTGAACAGTTCGGCATCCGCGGCCGCGTACGTGTCCAGTCCGAGGGTGGACAGCGTGGGGATATCGACTCGGTAGCTGACGCCGACGAAGAACTGGTCATTCAGATTCTGCCCCACGCCGGGCAGGTCTGCGACCAGGGGGATGCCGTGCTGCTCCAGCAGGGCTGCAGGGCCGACGCCGGAGACTTGCAAGAGCTGTGGCGAGCCAAAGACTCCGCCGGACACGATGACTTCCGACCTGGCGCGCAAGATGTACGAACGGCGGTCGTCGCCGTTGCCGTCGCCGGTGTTGGCAGCACTGGCGGAAATCTTGACGCCAATTGCTGTTTTGTTGTCGTTGAACAGAATGCGCTCGGCCAGCGTGCCGTTGAAGACGAACAGGTTGGGCCGGTCCAGGTAGGGCCGTAGGTACGCCCTGTCGGCGGAAGCGCGGAGGCCGGTTGTGTGATTGATTGTGTTGGTCTGCCACGCCGACCCGTTTAGCGCTCCGTTGATGAAGCTGTCGGTGTTCTCAATGCCAATGCTTTCCAGCGCAACCGCCAGCCATGAAGCCCAGCTGTAAGCGTAGGCTGGATAGGAAACGTCCAATGGACCCCCGTATGCCACCGTATCGGGATTATAAGACGGTGTCGCATTGGCAATTCTGGTATCCGCCGGTGGTGTGAAGTTTGTGGGCTTCTTATAGTACTGGGCCACAGCATCATATCTGAAGGAGTCATCTCCCACAACGTCGGCCCAGCGGTCGAAGGCCCCCCTAGATGATTCTGACCAAGCCATGGCGTTCAAGTTTGTACTTCCTCCCAGCTAGTTGAATGTTAAGCGAACTCTTCTTCTTTGGTTTTTTTCTCTGTTTTTTCTTTCTTTTTTTCGTTCTATAGCATCGACACGATGGGTAGCTTACAGTCTTTCCGCGAGCATAACGAACAACCTCGTCATTGATGCCCTGCATGAAGTTGTCAGTTACAACAACAACAAATACAGCAAACTATAACAGTTAACAGTCTGAATACTTACAGCCTGTGGAGTTGTGACGAATCCCCAATCTGCCCCAGAGGGCTCCGAGCTGGCCAAGACCAGGTCAAAGTAGCCATTGTAGGCCGGAACAGCCGACAAGTTTCCAACCACATCTTCAGCCCAGGTGCCTGCTTCAACGACAGCAACAGAAACGTCCGGGTTCTCTGTCAGTCGATTGGCCAGAACCAACCCCCCAGGGCCCGCTCCCACAATCACATAGTCAAAGACAAGGCCTTTGTGACTGTCTGGCAGCGGCCGGACCGTGTTAAGGGTTGCCCATGCTGTGTTGGTGCAAAAGCAGAGCAAACTGACTAGCAACGGCAGCTGCTGCATAGAAGACACCAGTGCAGCTATCATATCGAGGGAAGACCGTGTGACAGGTGAAGTGCAATGAAATGAAGGGTAAAAGGAGGAAAGAAAGGGGTGACAACGGGGGTAGAGAGAGGTACGTATACCTGGTAGTGATACCTCCCACTCCCAGACTGCCATGGTATATGGCACAAAGAGTATGTTCTGTAACTTACTTGGTGTCAGGCCCGGCCCATCACACTTTACTTGTCGTCCAGGCGTCCAGCGCCACGTCTTTAAGAGTCCAAGCCATCAACGTGACGATTCGAGCTGGATTTCGGACCTGTCAACCACACTGCGGCCCTTACCTGAGCCATGGTCCTTCTTCCCATAACATGGACGTGCTTGCATGGGAGGAGCCAGTTTCCAAGCTGCTGCTGCCGTTCACCATTCGACCTCCTTGATGCACAAGAGAGAGCAGAGTAAGTCATTGAGACAAACAGACACGAGCTTGGATGTCCTCATTTGGCGGCGCCAAGCGGAGGTAGTTCTACATCGAGCTCAAGGTGGAAATAAGGTTGCGGGGCCAAATCGGTAACATCCTAGTCGCCCGGGTGGATCACTCTGAGAATGGCTGTGATTGGATGAAGAGATCGACTCCGACAGGGGTACAATAAGGGAGGACACAGCACAAAAGTTGACAATATGGAAAGCAACCTCGGTGCAGTCTGTATTGGTTATTTCTCCCTCATAGAGTGCTCACATCTACGGTACTGGGACAAGAAACTCATTCTTCTCGCGTGGTTCAAACTCTCTCTGTACGTACAGTATGCACATGTTGTTCTCGCTTCGCCAATCGCCTCGCCAAGCCACAGGCGAACCACACCACAGTCAGCCAGCGAATCAGCTTCCAGACTGGCCCTCCTAGTTTGTGTTTGAGTTCAGGCACTAACAACAACACGTGCTTGCCGACTAAACTGAAATATCGGTACGTGGCACAAAGTTGTCGCTAACGAGGTTCTTCCTGACCTTAAGCTGGGTTCGACTGTGCGACTGACTAGTGGGAAACTGGAAGATAATCTAGGAAAATACTCCTTGCGGGGCCCCGAGAGACCAGATCATGATTTGAAATTCAAAGGACGCAATGGATGACTGGCTATCTGACTGACTACCCGACTGACTACCCGACTGACTACCTGGCTATTCAGTCATGCAAACGTACACCTGCATACCTGGACAGAAACTCATACCCTTGCACCACAGCCCTGTCTGCTGCTGCATTGTTCCGATGCTCAGGATACAAGTCAAACAAGTGGGGGACCTCGTCCACGATCCTCAGCTCAGAATCAACCCCCCGACCTTGCAGGGCCTCCCATGTCCGCTGAGCCTGCTGCCACGGGATCAGGTCGTCCTGCCGGGGATGGACGATGAAGGTTGGAGTGGTGTACAATCCACGGCGGATCTGTGCCAGAGGACTGACGGCTGCGACCGCAGCAGGTGTCGGAACTGGGTGCTCCGTGCGGGTCTGTTTGTCAAGGCCATTCAGGAGAACGTGCAGGGTACGGCCGGAGAAGTTCATGTATAAAGCCAACCGACTGCGCGGGTCGCTTGGTGCCAGCCAGCCTCCAAGGGCGCGCTTGGCCGGTGGGATATTGTAGCTTGTGATGGGGCGGTCGGCGACAGCAGCCCAGGTATCGTCATCGATCTCGTACAGTGAAGACTGAACAGTGCTGAGCTTGGAGCCGGCAGGGAAATTTGGCTTAGTCCAGAAGGGGTCCTCGTAGTCTGACGGAGAGTAGAAGGCAAGGATGGCGTCGGGAGGTCGGGTACCTTTTGGAATACTTGTCCATGCCAGAGACATGGCCAGATGGCCGCCGGTAGACCATCCAACGCTGACAACTCGCTCTCCGTCTACTCGGATATCTTTTCGTATAAGTGAGAGCTTCGGGAGTACATTTCTGATCCACACCAGTGCATCACAAACGTCAGCCATCGGTCCCTCAGCCAGCGTCGCCTCGGGACACAGCCTGTAGTCAACACTGACGGGAAGAAACCCTCCGTTCAAGAGCAGTTGTGTCTGCTCCGGTCGAATGTCTTTCCGAGAAAGCATGATATGGCCTCCTCCGTGGATCATGAGTGCTGTTATACCGTCAGCTAGCCATCCGCTAAAAGAGGTTGTGGTCGAAGTTAGCCGGGGTCTTACCTACAGGAAGACTTCTCTCAGGATCAGCAAGCTCGGCCGGGTAGTAGATATCAGCGTGAAGATCCAGGCCGTCGACTCTTTTGAAAACCACGGTCTGTCTTGTGCTGTCATCCGTAGTCTTCTTTGCTACAGCAGAATTGACGGACGCCACAGCGAGGGAGGGAGATGCCACGATCACCCGCAGGATATCTGATTCTTCAGATGCACTGTCACTCCATTCCACCCAAGCAAAACCAGCAGCGTGAAGGCACTGTTCCCACCGTCGTTCATCGGCCAATGCATGCTCTCTGCCGTCACTGAATAGCCACCATCCCTCGAGGAGGCCAAAAACAAGATCGAACCAGAAAAGATTGCGTGTCAGCTCAACGAGACATAGCACACCATCAGGGCGCAACATCTTGCGGATGTTAGTGGTTGACTGCACAAGGTCCCTCGTCGCATGGATGCAGTTGGTCGAGATGATGATGTCGTACGCGCCTATGAATTGCCGGTCCGGCTCCTTCTCGACGTCTAGCACGGCGTATTCCATAAATGGCCATTTGGCGAACTTTCGGCGCGCATTCGCAACAAGCGAAGATGAGAGATCGGTAAACGTGTATGAGAACTTGTGCTTAGTCGCGAGTTCACCAAGCTTCTCCACCAGCTGTTTCGTTGTCCCTCCCGTACCGGCACCAAGCTCGAGGATTCTGACCTCACGACTGCCACCGATGCGTTCCAGGGTGGATGACAGGTGCTGGGCAAGAACGAGGGTGCCGGTTTTGAACATCGGTGCGTTCGTGTACACATCTTCCAGCAATGAGCGTGCAGCTGCATCCCGAAATATCAAGGCCAATGGATCAGCTGCCCCTGAAAGGCAGTCGGCCAGTCGGTGCCCTGTTGTATACAAAAGCTTTGTCTCCGAAGCGTGCTGTGGAAATCTTTCCAGCATTAGAGCGTGCAGAGTATGGGCCGGAACAACTGGAATCGGTGTTGCAGTGCGTCTGAATGTGCCGCCGTCCTCTTTTCTCAGAAGCCCGGCATTTTCCAAGATTTTATACAACTGGGGGATGAGCTTCTTGTGCCTGGGGTCGTGCTGGATGATGGCGACTTCATCGCCAACGGTCATCTTCTGCAGAACACAGCCAAGTGAGGCGAACGCTGTCACAACATACTGCACCACCAGCTCTGATTGCAACAGGAAAGCGTCCGAGCAGAAATTTGCAAAGCCAGTGGTTTGTGCATACTGGTCATATTCTGCCTTTGCTTGATCGAAACACCTGCGGCTGACTACTGAGAGACTTTCGCCGGAGTGCTCTTCATGAGCAGTTCCCTTGGGTGAAGAATCTGAGTGGCCATTGACGAGCTTGTTTTCCTTGGGGATATAATCTCCGTTGGATATCCCAGCAGACTGACGAACATTCTCAAGCGTTTCATCAGGATGAATATGGCGACAAAGAGAAATCACATCGATGCACTCCTGGAATTGCGCTCGAGTAACTGTAACACCGAATCGCGTCTGAACCTCTGTCAAGACTTCAGAAGCCAGCAGCGAGTCAATGCCGAGGGCATCTAATTGCGAACTGGGCTCAATATTCTCGACGGGGATCTCCATGATATTACTAAGCATCTCACGTACCAGTTGCAGCACCTTGCTTTGTTTCGGTGGTTCTTCGGTTGTCTCATGAGACTCAACTCCATTTGAAAGAGGTATTGCAGCAGCCTGACGTGGGAAGGAACGCAGAGTGGTTTCTTCTTCTTCATCTGGTGGTGAAGGCAAATAGCTCTGCTGCTCCAAGACCTTCATGTGGCTATTATCGCCTCTGCTCTCTGAATTTCGCGTAGCGATGCTGGTGGTATTAAGCCTGGTGAGACTTCTTACTAGTGACTTGAACGGCACACTCCTGAAATTCGCGCCTAGGAGAGCAATGACCAAGTCGCCAGAGTTTGAATCAGAAACAAAGATGTCGTTAAGCATGCAGACTTTGGATGTCGTCTCATATCGGGAGTAAACAGTCCATTTGCGAGAATCACGGTTTCTCAAGAACGAGGCGGAAACAATGACTTCCTCAACGGAAGTGCACATGAAAACTTCATCATCTTTCCGGTCCGAGAGGCAGTTGACATGGATGCCCGCAACTTGCAGAAAATTGTCAAGAGAAATGGGGTCACAGATAACGTCGTCGGTGCTGAAGGGTTGCTCCTTGGGGACAGTGACAATGCCGACTGCCTCATTAGCCAGTGCTGACAGCCTCTCAACTCCACGATAGTAATTCGCATAATCCACAACGCCGGAGAAAAGCTTGTATACTATCGCACCGCTGATTGAAGTTGCCGCGGCTGAGTTCAGAAGCTGAGCAGCACGAGAGGGTCTCCCGAACCTCCTCAACAGCTTCAATCTGTTGTACGTGACAATGTCTTTGGTAGACAATAGACTGATCACACCCTTGGCGTGTTCTGTTCCACCATCTTCCACACCCCGAGACTTGGGTGGCTTACTGAACACTGAAAAATTCCAAGACTGTTCAGAAGCCTTGAGAAGACGCAGAAAGACGGTAGACCCAGCATCCAGCCCAAGAGGAGCAGACATACTCAGGTTCTCGATATGGGGCAGCGTTGCACTGATGCCCAACACTGTCACCGCACACCTCGTGGCCAATTCGATATACATGGATGCCGGGCAGAGGCTCTGACCTGCAACAGCATGTCCCCGTCCAGCGAGGTCAAAAACAGCATTTGAGGTATTGACCAAGAACAAATGTTCTCCCGGACTACCACCTTGTTTCACAATTTCCACAAGATTGGGCCGTTTGGTGGTCGTATTTGGGGCGGGCGCCGTTGGCAGCGGCTCTGGCTTCGGGTTGTATTTAATCCAGTGCCGTGTCTCGTCAAATTGATAAGGGGGAAGATGGAGATTCTGGTGGTAGTGACGAGAAGAATCATGGAACAGCCAGAACCGGGCGCTGGATCCAGTGCTCCACAACTGACATGTTGCGTTAGCCAGGCTGGCAGTTGGATCAGCGACTCCCAGATCTGTGGGTATGAAGGTGTCCAGTCGCTCAGATTTGCGCAGAATGCGACGCACCATCGCAATGATGGGAGACGCCGATCCTGCTTCAAGCCACACAGCCGAGCCTAGACGAGTAGCGATTCTTTCAACAGCATCGGCAAAGTAGACTGGTTGTCGGGTGTGCTGTACCACATGATCGGCAGTAAACTGTGACCAATTCCCATTTTTGGAGCAGGTCTCCACGTGGATGCGAGGCGGCCGTATACTGATTGATTCGGCGAGGCGCTTTAAATCATCGAGAATCCCATCCGCGATATAGCTGTGGTATGCATGAGAATTTTGCAGCCGGACTGGCTTGAAAGACCGGCACTCTTCCTCGGCCTTCTGGATGGACAGTGCATCGCCCGCAAGAACAAAGCTGCGAGGGCCATTATAACAAGCAACTTCCACGCGTATACCTGTCGAATTGGCCAGGTTCAGCACCTCCTGGATTTGGGTATAATCACACTCGACTGATAACATGGCGCCATACTCAGAACCCCAGCGATCTTGTATGAGACGTGCCCTACCTGAGACGAGGCGGAATGCATCTCTGAGAGAAATGGAATCAGCAACACAGAGGGCGCTGAGTTGGCCAAAACTGTGACCGATCAAAGTGTCCACCTCAAGTCCACTGTCAATCCAGCACTTGGCACTAGAGACCTGCAAAGAGAGAAGAATGCAGTGAAGAGAAACCAGATCCTCTATAGGATCATCTTGGAAGATGCCGGGGAAGATGCTAGGAAGTTCGAGTGTCTGACAAACAGAGTCGCACTCGTTCTGGACCAGTGTCAGTGTCTATAATCCTAGAAACGAGAAAGGAGAGCCCCGATCTTACCAAATGATGTCTGAGCAAATCGCATGAGTCATATAGTTTCTTTGAGACTGTAACATGGCGGCCAGTCTGGCCCCCAAAAGACAAAACCACTGGGAGTTTTTTCGTCTGCTCAGTGCTGGCAGTAAGCCCATTGACAACAGAAATGAAACTTTCTGTATCAACTGCAGTGAATGCAGTTCGGTGTGCAAATGATGGGTTTTGTCTTCGAGCGATATTGTAGGCAATGTTTCCAAACGATGTCTCGAACTTTGGCACGTACCCCTTCAACGCATCTATGTACAACTGGAGGCTGCGTGCGGACTTGGCAGAAAGAAGTATGGGATAGATGGCAGAAGAGCGCAGGTCCTGAATCTGTGTGTCAGTCTCTTTGGAGCTTGATGCCCCCTCCACGTGTTCTCGAAGCACAATGGCAACATTGCTGCCGGCGGCTCCATAGTTGTTCACAAGCGCAACATGCCTTTTCGAGTTCCATGGCTGGCTATGCGTCGGTACTGTTATTCTGTCTGACGGAGAAGCCTTGATGCTTGGATTAAGGGAAAGGAAGTTGGCCTGCTTTGGAATGGTTCTATGCTGCATCATTAGCAGTGTTTTGATGACACCAGCTGAGCCAGAAGCAGCTTCAGTGTGGCCAATATTATCCTTGACAGAGCCCAGGAACAGTTCGTCTTTCCTCCAAGGACCTGCAAGCGCCATTTGGACACTTTTGTACTCTATAGGGTCACCAACAGGAGTTCCTAGCAAAAATAGGTGAGCAGCTGAGAGTACAGCCAATTTCAAAGACATATTTCACTTACCAGTGCCGTGTGCCTCGACATAGGTGACATCCCGAGGCTCTATACGTCCGATAGAGCATACTCGTCCATACAGCGAGCTCTGAGACCCAGAGTCTGGTGTTGTGATGGAGCTGCAGTTGGAGCCTTGGTTTACTGCTGTGGCGGCAATGACTCCCAAGATTGCATCACCGTCGGCTTTAGCCTTTGAGAGAGGCTTCAATACGAGAAGTCCCGCCCCTTCGCCACGGCAATAGCCACTGGCTGCGGCATCGAATGCTTTTGAGGATCCGTTGGCGCTGAGAAAATTCCCGGCGAAGAGATTCTGGTACAGAGAGGGACTTGTAATAACGTGGACTCCCCCTGCCAGTGCCAGAGAACATTCTCCGGCGAGAAGTGCCTGTTATTTGAAAATATTAGCATATAAGATGTGAGCTTTAGTCACCCAGCCTACCTTGCATGCAGTGTGTATCGCGACAGCGGACGACGAACAGGCCGTGTCAAAGGTAATGGACGGACCTGTCCACCCAAAGAAGTGGCTGATGCGGCCACTGATAAAGGCTCTCAGGGTTCCAGTTGCAGAGAATGCGTTGGCATTCTCAGACGCCACATTATCTTCGTAGTCCACCGACCCGACTCCAAGGTAGCAGCCTACATCATTCTCCTGCTTTTCCGGTGGTAGACTGCAATAACCAGACGACTCCAGAGCCTCATAGGCTACATGAAGTGCAAGTCGCTGTTGGGGATCCATGGACTTGGCCTCCCGGCCTGATATACCAAAGAACCTGTGGTCGAACGCGTCCGGCCGTCTGAGGAAGTTGCCCCAGTAGGTGGCCAGCTTGGGCTGTCTGCCAATATCGGCCGGGTTGAATCGCTCGATGGGCACCTTACCGATGGATGTTCCGCCTGAGAGAAGTAACTGCCAAAACTCCTCTAGGGAGTCTGCCTGGGGAAAACGGCAAGCCATACCCACCACAGCAACTTCTTCGGTCCTGTTGGCGACATGAGAGGCCTCCTCGTGATAGGAGGCCTCCCCGTGATGTGAGATACCATTTGTGAGTTTGTGTTTGTTGGATAACAGCGAGCGCGGGATGCAAGACTCTCTTCCCAATTGGACGAACTGGACTTTGCCATGAGGAAAGTCGGCCAGGCTCAGCTTAACCGTTTGGAACCAATGAGCTCGCTTACACAGTATAATATCTATGGCAATCTCATGCAGAGCTCCGGTGGTGATTATATCGGCATCCGCGGTCGATCTCAAAGGCCAACGTAGCTTGTCGGCACTAGGAAGGTCGAGGTCTTTGTTTCCAGCGCAGATCTTTTTGAGTACTTGGGAGGCTTTGGTGTGCCTCGGATGGTGATAGCACCCATCGAGGTCGATGATTGCGGTTGAGATTTTACCTTTGCTCAGTCGAGAACAGAACGAAGCCTGGTTGCGATGCGGCAGCGTGATGGTGAGCATGCGATCGTCTGTGATGCACGAGACGTAAGCCTATTTCGGTCTAGTTAGCCCCCATTTAAAAAGCTTATTCCTGAACTTTATACGTGCGCTAAACATTAGAGTTTGAAACCAAAAGGCTTAACTCACGTCAGGAAAGAGATCCAGAGAGGTTTCCACGTACGCTCGGTCAGCAGCTGTCTTGCAGCGGACAGAGATAGCCGTTGCTCTATCTGGAGCAGCATGTGACGCGTCCTCTGCATCGATCACAATGCCTGTGCTCGCAGCTAGACGGATAGCGTGTGCTATGTTGCGCTCGAATTCCGTCCAGTTGCTTGAAGCCGCAAGAGCAGCAGCTGAGAGAAAGCCAATGCAAAATCCTTGGGCTGCCTGAAATGCCTGCAAGATACTGCTCTTGTCCAGTCCGTTAGCAAGATGCACCAAGTCCACGACCTGAGATACGACCGTCAGGGGCGCCAAGTGGGTATTGGTGAGGTTCTGCGGATCCGGTATGGTCTTTCCCAGTGCGAAGTCTCGGATGTCCCTGAGCCTTTCTTCAACATGAAAACCGAAGATGCCATGATTCTTGTCAAGTGTGGACCACAATGATGGGAGTTGTACAAGAGTCTTCGTCATGAACTCAAGATCCGAGTTCTGCAGAAGAGCAAACTGAAGGGCTGAAAGACTCTCCTGTGTCCAGTGTGTGACCTGTGAACCGAACAGGGCAATCTGTAAGTCACGCGGCTCTCTGCCTGGGGCTCTGCCGAGGTGAGCCATGTTAATGATAAAACTTCCAACAAGTACGTTGAGTACTTGGGCAAAGAATCAGATCTTGACAGTGTTGATTCTGCCTATCTCATGTCAGAATTTGCCAAAAGCAAGCATTTTAGGCAAGCTGTCGACTGGCTTGAGGCTCTATAGCATATTGAAAGACAGGAGCGAATCAGACAATAAGTCACGCTGTTGGAACACCAGGTGAAGCGCGACTCTTGGCACATTGCGAGCGCCATCAATGAAGAGAACGGCGTATGAGCTCGTGGCTTCGCTTGAAACTGGTACCCGTCCAAAGAAACCGGTGCCGCCTTTATTTGAACTACAGATGACAAGACTCCAAAGTGCAAGTTATTACTCGGTGTCGGGATGGGAAGATCCATCCATGTTCCCCGCACCAGTAAACGCAGCTCCAGGGTCCGAGATCTATGCTCGCTTGGTCATCTTCATTCATTCACATCTATTGCATCCAGCGGGATGGCTGTGCTGATGAGTATTGTCATACCATTGCAGAATCTGTCCCAACACCCATAATCTGAAGGCTGTTCACCGTCGAGCCCGCAGAATGGCACAACTAGCATACCTTTCCAATACTACAGACAGATTGACAAACATCACGGACAAGTTTGCAAAGATCACGAACAAATTTCCAAAAGCCTATCTTCCTATCGTTCTCTTGTCGCTGTTTTTGGGAGTCTTTTCCATTAAACTCTTCCGAACATGGCTGCGGCTCAGGCACATACCAGGACCGTTCGCTGCAAGTATTACCAACTTCGAGCGTATGAGATGGATACCTACGAAGCGAGCACACCTTATCCTCCAACAACTGCATGAAAAATACGGGGAAGTCGTGCGAATTGGCCCCAATATGGTATCGTTTAGCAACCCCGAAGCCATTCCTACCGTCTACCCTATGAGGCCAGGTTTCCCAAAAGTTTGTACCTACATTCTCTTCAATTTAGGCCGGATTTAAAGGCCAAACTGACGCAAGGTCATCTACGACCATGTAGGGCGAGTTCTATGTCACTCTACGGCCTTATACGAGAGGTGGTGGCGCCTTGCACGCTGTCTTCAACACCACAGATGAGAAACTGCACAAGCAGATTAAGAGCCCGATTGCGCCTATCTTCTCCATGACAAGCGCAGTATCATTCGAGGGCCTCGTTGACGATGTCCTAGAGTGTCTACGGGGTAAGTTTGACGAACGATTTGCTATAAACAGTGAGATATTTGACCTCGGCCAGTGGCTGCAGTTCTTTGCATTCGATGTAATGGGCACCTTGACTTTCTCAAAGCGATATGGATTCCTGGATGATGGTAGAGATGTCGGTGGCATGTTGGCTGCAATTGTCACGTTCATGCGATCTGCTGCGCCTGTAGGATCTCCCCAAGCCATTCTTCCCCTTTTCATTCCAACTAGGAGCAGCCCGTTTAGCTGACTGCGATGCCAGATGACACAAATTCCTTGGCTCGACAAGCTCCTGTGGAAAAACCTCATCGCCGATACGTTGCGGCAAAAATTCCATCGGACTGCATCCCTTTCAATTCTCGCTTTCGTGGGCAAGGCTATCAAAGAAAAGCAGGAGAAGCTGGCCTCTGACAGCGCCGCCACACGTGCAGACAAGAAGGACTTCCTTACTCGATATATAGAAATCCAGCAGGCTAACCCGGAGATACCCCCTTGGTAAGAGACAGTACAAGCACTTGTGCAAACACGTATCACTGATGCCATGCTAACAACTGCTGTTGCTCGCTCACAGGGCCCCAACTGCGTGGACATTCTCCAATGTAATCGCAGGCTCGGATTCCGTGGGCGCCATCATGCGTACCATCGTATTCAACCTCCTCAGCTACCCACACACGCTGGAAAAGCTATACCAGGAGCTTCATGCTGCCAATCTGTCTCACCCATTCCCACGATACAACGAGGTGCGCGAATTGCCGTATCTAGACGCATGTGTTCAGGAAGGTGCTCGCATGCATCCCCCCTTTGCGCTTCCATTTGAGCGCGTTGTGCCAGAAGGCGGCGTCACAATTCTAGGCCATTATTTGCCTGGTGGGACCGTCGTCGGAGGCAGCCCGTACGTCGTCAATCGGCATAAAGGAACCTTCGGCCTGGATGCCGAGTTCTGGAGACCTGAGAGATGGCTTGAAGGGGATGGTGCACATAAGAAGAAGTTGGAGCAAGGCGTTCTGACTGTATGCCTCACTGTCTCCCCTCTCGGCTACTTTTCGCTAACTCATCCATTTCAAGTTCGGCGCCGGTCGACGTGTTTGCCTAGGCAAGCATGTGGGAATCTTAGAGATCAAGAAAATAATCCCATTTCTTGTGTTAAACTACAATGTGAGTATTTCCCCCATCCATCAACAAAAGCGAAAATAGCATCATCCCCGATTCTGACAAAGGTAGATGCATATTATTGACCGTGAGAAATTCACGGTTGAGAACTCATGGTTCTTTTTCCAAAGTGGACTCTATGCTCAAATCGAGAAGCGACCCCAAGTTGCAGAGAATGGCCAGGCTTGAGTTGATAGAGATAATCAATCCTTATTAGCCCCATCTCTACTATTCATTCCACCATGTATCTAGTACTTAAGAGAGAGAGAATGGTTGTTTTGAGTTTGCCATACTACTATGTATTGAGCACTAAAAGTCTCCTGGCTAGTTTCTAAGTTCTGCCTCGATAATGCCTTGCACAGCCAAGGGGGATCGCCAGATCTTGACAACCTCAAAGCCGACAGACTGGAGTAACTCACGCCAGTGAGACTCAGTCCGTTCCTCACCGGCAACCATAACCATCATGGTCAGATCATAGCCTGTAGTATGCGGGTGAGCCAGGGCCTCAGTGACAATGTGGTCGTGGATCAGCAGCTTGCTGTATCCCGGCGTCATTGCCTCCTTCTGATTCTCGAGGATCTTGCGAGCCGGCTCGTCGGACCAGTCATGGAGAACGCCATGCAGATAGTACACACGTGCTCCTATTGAGAGCAATGCCCGTCAGTCAGTGTGAACAGGGTGAAACAAACAAGCGTTGTTATTATTTTATTATTACCTTTGATGGGCTGTGGCGTGAAGAAGTCGTAGCCGACCTTGTTCACGGGGTCGGGGGACTTGGACAGCTTGACCACAGCCGGCCTGTCCTCCAAATACAGACGAGCAGCGGTCTCAGGATGCGCCTGGCGGAATCTTTCGATGTCATGACCAATATTTCCACCCACGTCCACCACCAGCGGCAGGTTGGGGTCGGAATCGAGGAGGGTATCGTGCGGGAAGATATCCAGCCATCCGGCCTGGTTAGCCATCACCCCGCCCATGACCTGGTTGAATGAGTCGCCTTCCCTGGGGTGGGCATCGAAGTATTGAAACAAGTCACCCTTCCAATTCTTGGTGTATTGGAAAATACCGTCAGTCGGATCCAACGGGTTCTTGTATCCTGTCTTGGCCAAGTATTCGGGCGTCTTCAAGAAGCAAGGAATGGTTGCATCGTACCTGGATGGGTGTGAGTGAGACCTATTAGCCACGAGGGTAGGTGTATTCAAGATTCTGAATAGAACATACAGATGGTTGATCCACTCTCCAAAGACAGGCTGAATAAGAGCCAGAGAAAACTTGGTTTGTTTGAAGACTCCTATCGAAGTCTCTTCGAGCAGATGGTTTGCTGCCAGGTGGCGGAGTAAGCGGACTGCTCAGTTGATCAGTTCCCTCCAGCACTCTGAGTTGTATATATAAATATATATTGTGACACTGACTGACCAAGAAGAGCAGGGTCACAAGAGACAATTTCAGCGAGCTCCTTGCTTGATAGCTCTCCATCACCGCGGTCATGCCACTTTTCGAAAAGCCGCAAGTCTTTCACCACTTTCAGTGACGCAGTGAGTGCTTGCTGATAATGACTTTCTTTAGCTTGGTCCAAAGCAGGAGGGGGTTGGAGGGGAGATGAGGAGCTGGGAAACTCTGATGGATAATTCATTACCTGGTTCATGCAGAATCTCGCTATGAACTCCCAAGGGGTCTCAAGACGAGCGACCAGGGCATATGCCGCGAATAGGGCCTGGATTCTTTCTCGCTCTTCAGTAAAAGACTCCGCATTTATCGCCTCAAGTGTGTCCACAAGCTTTGGCGGCGTGTTGTGGCCGTTGGGTGCGTTCAGTCCGTTCGTTTGAGCCGACATGACCAATTACTCACATGTGAGAGTGAGCTGACAGCAACAGCAACAGCTTCTCATTCGTATAGTTAATTCAAACTGCTGACAGAGGGATGGTTTGGAGATGATGAAGGCCGAGTACTTTTTCGCCGACCCCGAGTATGCAAGTCATACCTAAATTCACTCTGCGCCCCAGGTCGCCTGGTTTCTGTGCATAATGCAATTGTGAATGGTCTCCTGTGGACTGTGTTTTGTAAGTACAGCCCAGCTATTATTGCACGGGATATTAATTGACTGTTGCGTCAGTAAGAGCACACACCCCCTTTTTTCAATTGGAGATAACCAAAGATTAGGTGGAAGCAATAAAAAATGCAGGCCCCTTTCTTCCTGTGGCACAACAACACACCAACAGTCATCATAATCGCACCAGCTCTGCTCGCTCTGTCAGTAATTCTCTCATCCATCGTCTATCACCTGTACCTTCATCCTCTGAGACATGTACCTGGCCCACTCCTGGCCAGAGTCAGTTCCCTTTTCCTATATACAATATGCTACATGGGTATAGAGGGCCGCGTCATGTTATATTACCATCAAAAGTACAAGACAAAAGTGCTCCGGGTTGGACCAAACTCTGTCTCCATCTCCAACAGCGACGCTATTCGCAGCATCTATGTCGCAAACGGTGGCTTTCCAAAAGATGCTCGGTACACTAACTTCAACCTTGGGCCAGTCATATCCATCTTCTCATCTATTGACATTGAGTACCGCAACAGGCGAGCCAAAGCTGTTGCGCCGCTGTTTGCACCCGCGCGGCTGCGCGCTGCCAGCGAGCCCGAGGGGGTCATTGGAAGCTGCGTAGCCGAGTTTGTGAGCCAGCTGCGTGCATTTAAAATTGCCGGGATGAAGGCGGATATCGTGGACCTAAGCGCTCGCCTTTCGATCGATGTTGTGACCGGATATCTGCTGGGTGAGCGATATGGCGGTCTGGCCGAGCACGCCAGTCTCTCCCTCCATGCACGGCAGAAGACCAAGTTGAGCGCAAACCCCTTCATCTTCGCCATTGTAGCGTTTGGGCGCTTCTCGTTACTGCCACACTGGCTCTTCCAAGTTTTATATAGCATTTCTAGCTGGATCAACTCTAGCCATGAGGTTGTACGATCTTTTGTCCAGCTTGATCAATTCACTGACAGAGTTATGGGGACTGCGGTCGCAGCCAAGGATGGCGAGGCACAGCAGCACCCGGAAGAAAACTCAACTTACCAAGCCCGGCTCCTGCAGGCAGGGATCTCGCGCCCCGAAGCTGCAGCACAGTCCAAGGCCATTGTTTTCGCTGGCGCAGACTCAACAGCTGTCATGCTGGCGACAATTCTATTTCACCTGGTTAACAATCCAGACGCGCAAGCACGCCTATTGAGCGAGGTTCGCACCAGTACACTCCGAGCCAGCAGTTCCAAGGACAAAGGCCAAGACACGGCGAGCACGTCGCTGACAGACCCTCAAGCTTTGCCATACCTGCGCGCCGTCATCAAGGAGGGTCTGCGGCTGGGCATGGCAAATCCAACACGCCTGACGCGGGTGGTGCCGGCAACAGGACTTTTCGTTGGAGGGAGCCCGTTGCCACCAGGAACAGTCGTAGGATGCGCGGCCTATGTGTTGCATCACGACCCAGATGTGTTCCCGGATCCATTCTCATTTCGTCCGGAGAGGTGGTTGGAAGATGGCCAAGACGAGGGTCTGCGCCGGCCGGATATGGAAAGGAGTATGATTCCCTTTGGGGTTGGATTGAGGGCCTGTATTGGGAAGAACTTGGCTCACCAACAGCTGTATGAGACCGTTATGGCAGTGGTAGACAGTGAAGTCTTGGTAAGGGCGCGCTCGTGTCAGCAGCACATTGAGATGATAGAGTGGTTCAATGGCGAGATAAAGGGGCATCATCTTGAGGTCGAGTGGTTATGATAACAACCTTGAATCCAGCCCAGCCGACATTCAAAAGCTTTGCAAACCGCGACTTATCATAAGCTCAAGTGCATCGTTAACCGTACCGACGCCACCCCTCCACAAGCCGCTTTTAGTTGCCTCATATCGATCCTAACCCCACTTCATACTTGCTGGTGGTGTTGAGACGTTAGCAATTGGTGCAGCCCCGGGCGGGTACGCACAGTATATTGAGATGTTCCCTACACCACGCCAAGCTCCTTCATCCTCATTTCAGCCCAGTTTCCCAGATCACCAAAGTATCCCTCTGGATCTGCACCTCGCCAGTCTCGCAATGCAAACCAGAGGTGACGTGCGTCTTTGCCTGCCTGGATTGCACGCTCGTAGTCGGGCGCCTGATCGAAGAGAGCCTGAGCGGAGAATGACAGTTAATACTTTTTTCCATGTAGAGAAACGAAGGACGCACCTTGAAGTAATGTCTCGTCCAATCCATGTGCTGTACGTGGTCGCTTGGAGTTGCGTCACTGGATACTCGCTTTATTGAAGGTTTAGCATTCTCGTCAGTCACAAGGTCGACAAACACTGCCATCAAAGGATCGGATAAGATAGTCGGCACAATGCACCCAGTCTCCCAGTCGTACAGGGATGTCACGAGGGGGTTACCATTCGCATCCATAGTAATCGACATATTGTGGATACCAAAGTCACCGTGCTCAAGAACAAGACGATATAGAGAGGCTTGACTGTTGTCTGTAGGCATGATGTGCGGGATGAGGCGTAAGAGTGATTGCTTAGCTGCAGCAGCAATGGGACCAACAACGTTGTTGTCATCCTCCCATCCAATCATATCACCGATGTTCCTGATTGTTGCTTCGATCTTGGACGTGAAAAGGCCAATACAGAACTCACGCGTGGGTGCAATGGGAACAGGAAGTGATCTGGGCTTCTGCTCGAAGAGGCGTTCGCGGAACCAAACAGCGGCGAAGTCGAGCGGGAGTTGAAAGTTGAACAATGATGCGCGGATACGAGCAGCTTGGGTAAGAAGGCAGGCCTAGAAGAGATTGGCAAAGAGCGAGACAGGTAAATGGACACAACTTACCCTCTGTTCTGGGCTGAGGTCGTGCCATACATTATTCTCTCCTTCTGCTCTTTCAAACACTAACAACCGACGGCCCAAGATATCCTTGGGGCGGTCAGATCTGGGACCAACATGCTGCAGTGGGACACGGTAGTAGAGCAGGCGGGAGGCTAAGATATTAGGCTCTGAGCGTAAGAGTTCGTAGACCGCCGCCTCGAACTTGACCTCAGGAATTTGCACATGAATTGGGAAGCCGTCAAAGTCGGGCATGTTAACGTCGCCACGTGCTAAACGCGCCACAATATCTGGTCGATTCGACAGCCTGAGGTGGAAACCCTTTTGCCATTGAGCCTCTATCTCAGCCAGAATCGGGCTGTGGAGATTGTAGACAACCCACGTAGTTGTTGGAGCCATTGTAGACGAACGGGATATCAGTCACCTGGGCGCCGAGATTCTCCTCAATCTCTCGAATAAGGAGGTTGACGTTCCAAGCTTCGTCAAAGGGGCTCTTGCCACTGCGGACCAGGCTGAACAGCTGCGTCTCATCGAAGTCGGTGCCATCTGGCATCTTGGGCCAAGGGTCTGCAAGATACATAATGAGAGAGCGTGCAGAGGCAGAAGGTAAATGTCTGAATAAAATAGGCGAATGAGTGAGTGAAAGTTAAAGAGAACAAGTCCCAAAATCCAGAGTACCCCAGCCTACTTTTATCCCTGACTCATCGCCTAGGCCTTAGGCCCGTGGGTGCCTAAATTTGTGCTTGGCACTTGGCCCCAGCCTGTAACACGCCTTCGCTTCGCCGTTAGAATGATGGTGGGGTATGCCCCCTGGGTGTCTCTGGTGGCAATCAAACCCTGAGTTGGTTGCCTTAACGCTTGTCAAGGCTTCATATTGTATTTTATCTCTGTTCTCTCTATCACGGCCTGCAACAGATGGCTGTGATCCTTGAATTTGCCCAACTTCAATGTTGCCATATCCACCATTCAACCTCGCAATTCAAGACGAGGCACCCACAAACACAACCAAGATCGCAGCGTAGGTTGCGGTGGCCTGCATAAGCTCAAGAGGACCTTTGTCCGTAAAACGAGCCAGTATGACGGCAAACAAAAAGGTGCATATCGCCACGGTAGAAAGAGCAGTGACTGTGTTCTTGTACAGAACCATCAGCACCATCGGGCCAACCAATGCAATACCTCCCAATATGGCAGCCCAGGTTCGTATTGTCAAGGCCTGCTTTTTCGTCCTGTTTTGTAGCCAGGAACGGGATCCGCCTGGAAGCCAGGGGTCTTGAAGATCCTCCGCCTTCCCCTCGAACTTTTCGGGATCCGGACGCCAACACTTCCTTGAGCCGTCGTATTGGAATATATTGTTCTGTTTCATGATACACAGATCGCTCATCTTGGTGTTGACCAGCTTGAAAGGATCAAGGTTCGGATCGGCAGTGTGCTTTTCCAACATGTAGTCCCAGTCACGAAGGGCTTGACCTGTGAATATGGTAAGCACTGTAAATAACCCGCACTGTACACTGTTCCAAGTACTAGCAGATCTCAGACAGATTGGTACTAGATAACATACAATATGCCCCCATTATTCCCCCATACCAATTCGCATCTTCTTCGCTGAAATGTCCGCGATTGACCTTGGACGCTGCTTCTGCCAGCCGGTCTCTCAGGTGATGAAGGCTCAGGCGCTGTATGGCCGCTAGGTTGATGACGTATCTGTCTCCTGGCTGAATAGCGTAGACGACACCCTGCTGATAACGTCGAGCAACTGACTCTGGTAGTGAGAGGATGTTGAGAACATTGTAGGGGTCGGCCTGACCAAAGAAGCTGGGCCCTGAATCAACCTCCTGAGGTCTTCCAAGATGCGGTTGATAATGCTGGGGTCCAAGATGCGGTTGATCAACGTGCTGGACCTGTTGAGCCCCCTGCAGGGTTTGGAGATACCTCTCATCCTCATTTTTGCTCTGATACTCAGGAGACATCTTAACTTTTCTTTGCTCGATCGTGGCCTAACTTCTGCACCCTTGGCCTTTCACCTAGACAGTACTGAGTACTGATGTGAAGAGTGTAAACTCGCTCTTCACCGTTCGAAGCCTACTTTCTCTTCTCTTCACACGTGAGGCTGAGGTCGATTTGCACTCAGCTGTCCACAGGGGCGCCACACAGCATAAGTACAACAGCTGAAACATATTTTTTCGTACATGCAGCCACAAAATCAGGCTGAATCCTGAACTTCCATCACGGAGCTTTCCTATTCGGTCCTTGTTCACGCCGGCGCTTTCCCAAGAATATGTTGATATTTCACCCATAGGTTCTGGTATTTCCAAAGATGAGCACAGGAGGGAGGGAAGTTGAGATGGGTTGTAGTTTCTCTCCTGGAATAGTTGCTCTTTAAATTTTTGTTGGATGAAATATGTGATTCATCCAACTGAGCAAAGTTTGAGACCTGGATACTACCGTCTTTCTTGGTCATGATCTATCCAGGCCTCGAGTCAGCATTCATGACCGAGCGAGCAGACGTTCCAAGACGCCTGCTGGACCAAGACACCAGCGTCGAGCCACTGATAGCCTGCTACCGGTCCATAGTATTTACAAAGTACTTGTGGGCCTATGTTTCAGGGGCCATGGAAGTGTCTACAAGATAACTGGAAGTACATATGGGACTGACTGCATACCACATGTGTATGTAGAAGTTTCCAACTCTCTCACATACAACTTGGGCACATACAACAGCGCTGGACTCGTATTTGAAAAAATGGGTTGCCGTTTATCTAAGGAGACCGAGGCGGTATGTGTAATTATCACCAAAAGGTGGTAGCTACTGTTAATAGCATGTTATATCCCTCCAACAGCTAACCTTACAGTAGATGAGAGTGGAGAAAGAACTGCAGTTCCGGCTGGCATTCGGACACAGGGGTCATTGTCCTGGACGACGCATTAATAGTAGATGTGCTCATTGGTGCTATTGCCAGGACCCAGAATGGGCCGCGCATGAGAGCAACGACCCTGAGCCTGGGGGAAGACAGCAACAGCAGCAACAGCAGCAACAGCAGCAACAACCCAAATCCCAACCACAACAACGGCGAAGACAATCTTGCCATGATCTCAGTACAATCACAGAGGTATCTTCATGAAAATATAAGGAAGGAGATGCTGGTATGCACCGACAGTCAACCATATTCAGCCGCCCTTGCACGTCGCTGGCGCCAGTAGTTGTCTGTTGCTCCAGGTTTGGATCCCCTGTGGACGGAAAGCGTTCCAATGTATTTCTCTGCCTCCAGAGATCCGTCCTCGTTGCCATCAATACTGTATAATGCAATTCAGGATGATCGATTGATGGATTGCTTGTTTTTGATCTCAAGAGGCTGGTGCACAGAATTCAATGAAATCGTTAGTGATAAGACCACAAGAAACTCGGCAGATCGGTTCTGGGTATTCTCGATCTAGTCCTAACCAGGAATGGTTTTATTGTGGAGTCAGGAGGTGTCGAATGCGTAATCATCGGGAGCCCCACTAGAACTAGGCCCAATAAGGGATAGCGTGGTAGCGATGCGCCTTTACGGATCAAGACAGATCCAAGCCCCTGGGATAGCTACAATACAGTAACAATCACGACAGGAGGCTCAGTTCTTCTTTTCAGCCCCATTGATTCAATTTCAGGGGTCATCTCATGACAGCTAACTTGAGCGCTGCCTCTTTTCATCCAGGGCATGCTTGAAGTCTTCACAAAACAGCCATCGAGTTTCTGTCCGCAGACGACTGGCTCTCCATTCATTAATTGTCTTTGGGAATAGAGGGATCTTGGACCTCAGAGACAGGTCATGGGCTATGAGAATAAAAACGTTGTCTGCAGCATCAAGCTCCTGGATTTTCCTCACCGTATCCATTGCTGCATTATGGTCTGGGAACAATGGGCCTGGTGCCACTGTGAAGAATGGGTTGCTGGGACTTTGTCCCATGGTGAGTTGTTGAAGCAGCGAACCAGGACACACACTTGCAGCCAAGCCAAGACCTGAATTAGTTGTGCTCTCCACAAATGGCGATGGTATGATTGAAGATGGCAGTGGTAGGTAGGTCGTGGGTCGGAGTACACCAGGGTGGTGGCAAGCATCAGCTCCCATAAAGACAAACGAGGCTGGGGAGGCTGTGGTGCGTGCAAGGGCACATATGTGGCCAACAGCATGGCCAGGCGCATCAAGGAGGTAGAAGGATCCGTCACCGAAGAAGTCGAAGGCATCAAACCGACCAATCTTCAGAACCATCTCGTTGCTATGATCGAAGGCAATTTCTCGAACCACACGCCCCTGGATATCACTGTCAAGCGTACCCGCATCAGGGTTCTGTGGCCACCCGGGCCAGGAAGCGGCGCGGACGCCAGGCCCGACAACAAGCTCTGTGTTGTGCGGGAACGTGGTCATATCCCCAATATGGTCGAAGTGGTTGTGCGACCAGATCACGGCATTGATGTCCGTGCTGCGGATATTCAGCCCGCTATGGTCTAAGTCGAGGACTGACGCCACATCTGATCCCGGCGTAACTACTGTGGTTGCTTTGATAAGCGATACGATTTTTGGCGCGAGGTTCTGCCAATCTTGGCGGACACCAAGGTCGAAGACAATGTGTTGGCTTCCATTGGATATCAAGAAGCAGTAGACTGGTGCATGAAGACCCTTGAATCCTTGGAGTTTTGGCTGCCAGAACAGCTCTGGATTCAGGAAGAGAAGCGTGTTACTACAGCATTCGGATCAAGGATCACGTCAGCGGATTTGGGGCATTCTCTTTGCCGTCTGAGGTTAAACATACGTGTCGATAACTCGGACCTCTACTGTGGACGAGGAATCTGGTATGTGGAGAGGTGGTGGGATTGTGGGGGTCTCAAGGAAAGTATCACCCATCTTGATCACGATCAACTGATTTGTAATCGACTCACACCCATACAGGCTGGCCGTTGATGCCGTGTGCCGATGTTTACCTTAACTGTATGCCAATGTATAATTCAGCAATCTGTGGAAGCTACCTGGGGCTCGCGATCCAATCTACTCGGTGTTACTCGGGTCCGGAATTGGCTACCCAGTTCCAGGTTAGCAAGGTTTGGTGAACAAAAGAACAAATCAATTTGCCGAGATGATGCGAATTCCAGAACAATGGTCAGTTGATTTGCTGGGATGGTGCGTCCAGGCCTGACTTTTACTCGGCTCCCTGCGCAAGGGAAGGAGACCTCCCCTTGCATCAATGCAACCTTCAGTATATGCCATATTCCCTCGGGAACATTTTCTCCATCTTCCATCTGGTGTTCGCTTGTCCCTACTTGTCATCAATTTGGGGGTCTTCATGGTCTACTTCCCCCCAGAAGATCGCATATTTGGCGTTTCGCTTTACGTACATACACAAGGATCGGCAGCATGGTCAATAAACGAGCAAGGCTCGCATATGCATACCGGTGTATCTCGCATATTTCCAGGCTGAGATGACGGCAGCCATCCCCGTCAACGGGAGCGCAGAGGCTGGGCAAACTGACGACCGGACAAGGACCAGTGAAGAACTGGCTAGAGGAAGAGAAGCGAGTCCTACGAGGAACGCTGTCGAGACGTTCGTCTTGCTCCTAACACTATGTGTAAGCATCTGTGCTCAATTTCCAAGGACTCCACTAACGACCTTTTTACTTGGTTGATTCAACATAGTCGGCGTTATTTCTAGCAGCGCTAGATTTCACCATCGTCTCAACAGCACTACCAACAATATCCGAGTACTTTCATTCGACAACAGGCTACACATGGGTCGGATCGGCTTTCATGCTTGCTGCCGCTGTGGTTGCTCCAAGTTGGGGTAAGTTCAGTGATGTTTGGGGTCGCAAGCCAATTCTACTTGCTGCAAACTCCATATTCTTCCTGGGGAGTGCCGTCTGTGGTGCTGCAACCAGCATTGGTATGTTGGTTGCTGGTAGAGCTATCCAGGGAGCCGCAGGAGGAGGGATTTTCGCCCTGATTAATATCATCGTGGGAGACTTGTTTTCACAGAGGTATGTTGTCTACCGCCTTCCAGCGAAGTTTCGGGGTAGAGCGCTTACTTACACATTTCCATCAGAGATCGAGGCAAATACTATGGTTATGTCGGCTTGGTCTGGACAGTAGCCTTTGTCCTTGGCCCGCTCATTGGCGGGGCCTTTACCAAGGAGGTGTCATGGAGATGGTGCTTTTACCTTAATCGTATTTCTCCCCTGGCTCTGAAGCTTGTACCAACCCTGCCACTAACATAGAAGACACAGTGCCAATCTCATTCACGTGTTTCTTCATCATTCTCTTCAGGCTGAAGCTTGACACTCCGAAAACAGCATTCTGGGCAGGCATCAAGGTTATTGACTGGCTTGGCAGCTTGATTCTTATCGGTGGTCTTCTCTTACTCCTCTTTGGTCTTGTTTTAGGTGGGGTGGATTTTCCCTGGGACTCGGTTACCGTGATTTGCTTGATTGTCTTCGGCGTAATCACACTGGTTATCTTTTTCCTCCTGGAGCGATATGTTGCTCGGTACCCTGTTGTGCCGGTCCACCTTTACGCCAACATCTCAAACATAGCTATCGCTGTCGTCAATCTCTTCCACGGTATTGTCGCGACTGGAAACACTTACTTTTTACCGTTGTATTGCCAGGCTGTCCTAGGAGTATCTCCTTTCCTGTCTGGAGTGCTTCTTCTTCCCTTTGCTGTTTTATTGTCACTTGGCACCGTGGCAGCTGGGATATACATCAAGAAAACTGGACGATACCATGACACCTTCCGTATTGGCCTTTTGCTCGCAACCCTAGGGTCGGGACTTTATTATGATCTTCCAGACAGGAAGTATTGGCCAAAGATTATTCTCTATCAAACCATCGCCGGACTGGGTGTTGGTCTTGTGTTCCCGGGCCCTATGATCGCGCTACAGAATAGCGTTCCCGAGCAGGACAATGGAGCTGCCACAGCCTCTTTTGGACTTGTACGCAACGTCGCATTTGCCATTGGTGTGGTCATAGGCTCTGCTCTCTTTTCTAATGGCATGACGAGAGAACATAACAGGATCACAGCAGCGCTAGGCGCCGACTTGGCCGAATTGTTCTCGTCCAATAATGCGCAAGCCAATGTCCTTCAAATCAATAACTTGACTTCTACTCAACAAGTTGTTGTACGTCATGCATATTGGACCTCTCTTCGCTCAATCTGGATTGCTTCTGCCTGCTTTGCTGCAACTGCATTCCTTGCCTGCTTTTTTATCAGCAACAACAAGCTGAAGGAGGAACATGTCATTGTGAAAACCGGTCTTGATGGTGAGGAGGAGAGGCGCAGAATTACCATCAGACTAACACATATATCCAAGGTCAGTGTAGGTCACCACCGTTTGGAATTTGGGCAGCTGATGTGATAGGCACACTCGGAACGTCCCGAGGCACAACTCGTATAATCCCAACTCAGCCCTGACGGGACAGTGACGGTACGGCCCGAGTCAAGAACCGCAAAGTACAGAAGCTAACACGCCCTAGTCAGGTTATCGAAGCGACCGAACAAGCATTCCGAGATATAGCGGTGCTGCATTCCTGGTTTGCGGCTGACTGTTCTTGGGCCGACAGACGAATGTCATGCATTGCAAATGCTGTTAGATCGGACATCTACCTGGACTCATGTGAAGGTGGGCAGTGCCACACCTATATACCAAGATCCTCAAACAAATCCTCTGGCGACTCTTTAGCCATTATTGCAAAGAAGTCGGAATGGATTGCACCGCATCGGGGACAAGGGCACATCCTTGCTCGACTTCATGTGAGTGCGCATGAAATCAACCGTGAATAACGATCAGAATACTTCGAGGGTCGGTCCTCTGATGCTTACCCTGCCATGATATTCCTCTGCCCTCAGAGTCAAGGCAATCTTCTGCACAGTCATCAGGTGGCCGTGGTCTTGTCGACATGGGTGAAAAGCTTGGCCTGGACGGGACATGATACTAAGTGAGAGATAGATATTATAAGAACTGAGAATAGAGGATAGACATCATCGACAGCAGGTCTGGTTTCCCAGGGAGCCGTGGGGTAGGTGATGTTCACCGGTCACTCGCGTGCTCCAACCGCCCCGTGCCACCATGGGCCTCGGCTGCAGTCATCTACCTAGGTCTCCCCGGTGATTGCATGAGCAAGTGCAGAGAAACAGCTGCCATCACGCATTCATCAGTCACCATGCAAGCCAAGATACGCGTGTTGGTGGGGTGCATTTGCAGATTTGTGTTGCAGATCCCGAACTGTTAGAAAGCCAACAGAACTGCGTGATTGCACCAAGAAAGGGGGAGCTACCGAGTTTTCTCTTTTTCACACGCAAGGGTGTTTTCACTACTTCCAGCTACCATACTCGTTTTTGGTATAGATTTAGGGGTTGGAGGGGGGGGGAGGCTACTTGCATGCTGTCGAGTCCTTGGTCAGTTAGCGCTAACTTAAGCATCTGTCGTGCTCAGGCTCCCTTTCCTTTGGGGTTGGTTTTCGAGTCTTGCAGGTGCCCTCACCGCCAAGCCAGGGAATGCTCAATCGCAGCTGTGGTGAGTGGCCAGAGGAGTTTGACAAGTGGAGAGGAGTCGGTTTGAACATCACAGGATGTAACGCACCATCACGCTTCCCACACCCATCGTATGCAGTAAACTTACTGTGTCAAGAGTATGGAGAATGAAAATGAAAACAAGGCTGCCAAGAGCGGGGTGCATTGCCAAGGGCGGAGAGAGTTTTTGGTGCGTGAAAAAGCCCCCGTGCACATAACGAAGACTTCAATGACTGATCCGTTCTGTTCAATTTACGGTAGAGAATACCCATCGAGACGTTACAGCTCAACGAAGTGGCGGGAATCCATCTTCCAGGGGGGCGCCTGCGAGGGCGATCCCGGGCGCCGCGCGTGCTGGACGAAGACATGTGATTGGTCCTTCTTGATGTCAACCTACCACGTTCCCTACATGAAAAAGGACGGCAATGAGGTGCGACGGCGATAAGATCAACAACATAGTGCATGATTAACGCCGAGCCACGCTTCCACTGCATTCACTAAGCGAAGTCTCGCCCTCGAAGCTGAAAAGGGTAGCCTATTGAGATCAAATAAACCCCGAATGGACTGCTGGCTGTCATCCTTTCTTGGGCGATGATCTACCGTGACAAGTGGCATTCATTGGCTATGGCCCATCAGGGCAAAAGGTTGGTCCTTTGCGACTCTGTTTTGGAGCAGTATACTTGTCTGGTCTCGTTTGGATTGATTTGAGGCGAAATGAAGCAAATCATACTGAAACCTTGCTTCAGTGCTCCCACTAGCATGCATCGCCTTCTTATTCCTTTGCTAGCTATCGTTTCATACTACCAGATACTAGACCCTTCACCCCTCCTCTCAAGCTAGGAGGCAAAGCGAGGCTGGAATCCGGAAAGAACTTTGTCCCACATACGACCCCTAACAACCCTCGGAGCGCCCGCTCCCCTGCCGAGAGGTGCAGCAGACATGATGCTACTAAGCATGACGTGTTCTTTGCGTCTCACGAGTTATCTCTTACACCTCCCACAGCGATCGCCCAAAGGCACAGCACGGTGACAAATGCAACTGGAGCCGCCCCAGGTTCCACCCTTTCCCATATGGCAATCGACATGGAATATATGGCAGGCAGTGGGATAAATGCTGTAAAGGCAGAAGTTTCTTTGATAGAGCCTCAGAAGTCTCAGCACTATGGGTCGCCCCAGAAGAAATTGGACGCCAGAGGAGGACGCTCTTCTTCGACAAACCGTTAACAATGGTGCGAGCCCTAACTGGCTTTAGACTATCACGCCCGCCTCCTCGTCTATATACTAACTCAGCATAGCCTTGAAAAACTCCCGTCCACTTCTTTGGCGAGAGTTTGCCAAGTCTGTACCTGGGCGGTCGAATAAAGATTGCCGCAGGAGGTGGTGGAATAGTCTTGCAGATGGTACTGCCAAGGGCTCATGGTCTGAAGAAGAGGACGAGCGGCTGATAGAAGCTGTTCGAAGGCATGGCACAAACTGGAGCCAGGTCGCGCGGGATGTTGGGTCGAGGAATCCCGACCAATGCTCGAGTCACTGGAGCCATGTGCTAGATCCGCACATAAACTTTTGCGACTGGACTCCAACAGAGGTTTGTTTATCATACTCCTGTTTAGATTCCTTGGAAGAGCGGATATTGATGCAGATCACTAGGATGAACATTTACTCCACGCTGTCCTTACGCATGGCACCAACTGGACTACCATTGCCGCTTCGCATGTTCCTAACAGGACCACTCTTGCACTGAAGAATCGCTATTCCACCCTGCGTCTGCGGCATGAGAATAGCAAGAAAGCCAAGGAAGGCGCTGCTGGAAAGACACTTGGGAGCCCTCCATCTCTCTCCCCCGATACCTTGACCGCCGCAAATAAGGAAAGAAGGTCGGATAAGAATACTCAAATCCATCCCAATGCCAATAGAAAGGCAAATGATGCTGATGGGGAAATTGTCGAAGCCGAGGAAGAGGATGGAGACGAAGATGAAGACGATGATGGAGAAGAGGAACAAAGTGATCCTGACGACACTAGCCAATTCTCTAACGTTCAGTTCATGGCTAATTGCAACGACGCCATCATTAGTGCGATCGACCTCCACTCAAAGGACTCGAATATGGCAACATCAAACGCTTGGGCGAGCTCGGCTGAGCAAAGCGGTCTGTCTAGTCCCGGTCCGTCCCGCACGGGGACAGCTTGGCCGGACAACTCAACAGTGGACCCCTCCCAGTTCCAGAACACATTCTCCCTGGGTCATCCTTCGCTATACCCTGGGCTGGCCGCTCATGATTTCTTTGGTTCTGTTCAGGATCCCAATGGCACGAACCCAGGTGGCGTCGGCGGCGCGCCGCTATACGCTACATATGGTAATTCTTGCCCTAGTCCAGAAGGTATAACCAGCCAGACACTGACTGAATTTGCAGATTTGAACACAGGCGTAGAAGGTGTGGATATTGTACACACTCCTCCTACGCATAGGTTTCCCCCCAACCAGGCGGGCGCTGAGAGCTCTCCCTCCCAGGCTTCCAAAGGTGGAGGAGGAATGAGTCCTATTTCTCAATGCAATCCCGCCACGACTTATCAGGTATCCATCAACATGGTCTGCACTGGTGTGCAACTCGAAGCTGTCCTGGTCAATGTGGCGAGCGCCGGGACGGGTGTCACCATGAAGATCGACCCAAGCTCGTAACAACCACCCACCCCCTTGACCTTTCTGCTCAATTGGTTCTTGCATTTCAGTTCCTTGGTTTCATGCATATTCGCTTCGAGGGACAACACAATAAAAACATTTGGCGTTCGGGAAGGAGAAGGTACCATTTCATATACACCCGAGCGTGATACTCTGGAGCAAGCTTCCCCATGGAATCAACGGTTGACTTGCGGCAGGGGGCGGGTGGTTCATGTTAAAAATACACGGCAGATTCTTGCCTTCAAGAGCTCATGTTGATCAACCTTGCCATCCAGTTTGATAGATGAGAGCGGCTTGTCAGTCAAACTTCAATAGTGGACTTGCCGAGAGAAGGCCAATTCAACGCGGGTGCTCGATGGGACTGCATGCCCACTAAGTAAGAGCTTCGGCATTTCAATCATTGCTTTTCCATTTTGCATGCTCAAAAGCTCTATGGGGCCCGCCGCACAATGTCACGCTCCCAACAGGAACACAGAATACCAAGCAGTTTGCGATCGAGGTGCCATCCATCCCGCCATCCTCCCAAATCCCTGTCGTTGCCCAGGACATCATGTGAGCAGTGAGTGCAGAGTCCGTTACGTGGTAAGAGGCACATGGATACCTTGGAAGTGGTCAAATTGATGCAGCAAGCTCAGATGGGAATCAACCCTGCCGGTGTCTCAGCGTGGAAGGCCCTGGGGAGCCACCCCAGGACGCAGCAGGGAGTGTTGTCCCAGGTGAGCGACTTCTATCCACCATGGAGCCGCCCGGTTGGGGAGGAGAGCTGTAATATCTGGCAGATAGGCCATCCTGGAACCAGTTTTGCGTGTTGGCAGTCGGCTCGACTCGCACAGCAACCTTGCCCTTATTCACCTACAATCAAGTCAGTGGTGATTTCAAAGGGTCAATATTGCTGCTACGAGCCACACATGCCTTGGCCTGCTTGGATTCACAGCAACCCATATTCATAGATTTATTAGTATTGTTGGTAATGATTGTGCTTGATATTATTACTCCTGTAAGTAGGTAGTCAGGAGTGGTCCTCTTGAAAGTTGTATCATGCTGAGAAATTCAGGGCATTATATCTGTGAATATATGGCCCGTGAGACGTATTCAGAATAACCGCTGAAACATAGGGAGCCCACAAGTCAACAACGGCTGATTCAGTGATGATGCCAAGGAGAAGAAGAGCAGGACTTCTGTGACGTCTTGAAAAATTATTGTACATCCATGGTTTATATGATCTGTGGCTCTGGCTATGAGTTGCCTGAATTTCAGCTTTGACACTGTACCAGTACATATGATATCTCTGGCATCGAGAGGTGTGCGTGTCTGTTGAGTATGTGGTCTCCAGGACAAGATGGTGAACAGTTCCAGCAGATTGTACAACTTCGCAGAACCAAAAAACTAGTTTGACAACAGTTTGAATTCATGAGTTTCTGGGCAGGGTTCGGGCCCATAAGTCCATGACAGCCGTCCACTTGGGTTCCATGAAAATGCCTTGTACTTCTGACATACTGTAAGTCAAACAAATTGGGTTAGCTTGGTTCTCTCATCCACGTCCCCTCAACGGGCTAAGCTTATTTTTGGACGCGACAAGCTAGCTGTTTCTGGATTAGCTCCATCTCCTTAGAGACGCGCTAGTCCAGGATTTTAATTCCCTGATGTGTTTCTGTCACCTCACATTCTGCCCACCGCCGCGATGGCCGACAGTGAGGCCATATTCGAAGACTATTCGCATCAAGTATGGATATATTAATTTGTGTGCATGCACAGTCGAGCAACTATACTGACTGTTCTAGGGATGTTACGTCTTTCAGCCATCAGCCGCCAATGGCGTTGACAGCGGTGAGAGAGATCATGACATTAATAATTACCATGAGGATGATGGTCATGCTGAGGATGGCGACATTGATGACCGGCCCCGGAAGAGGCAGAAAAGCCGGCGCTCTGCTATTGTTCAGGCAGAGGATAAAAGTCAAGAGCCTGAGCTGAAAAGTACGCGCAATGTCTGGCCTCGCTTATGTGCTGGCACCGAGCCGGAAGAGCTCGCAGTTCTGCGACGCCATACGTACGGACGGCTGTGGGAAGCGGTCGAGGAACGCATTGATGCAGTCATCGATGCCGTTGACGGCGAATCGCTGGCCAAGATTCGGCATTTTGTCCGCTCTGTCGTACCTCCAAAAGGACAACTAACCACGGCACTGCTACTCTCAGGTGCTCAGGGCCGGCGGCAGATGCAGCAATTGCTCCGCCACTGGAGTCAAGGAAGTACGGAAGCGGAAGCAGAGGCAGAATTGCACTCAGAAGTGTTTATCCAGCTGCCTGCCCACCAGTGCCCCAATCTACCAACGGCTCTCAAGACGCTCATTCGCCTCGCAATCAACAGCCATTCTGTCTCCCCCTCTACCGACCACTATGCGGCCTTCGTAGCCGCCAACAAGCGCCTAATACCTATGGCCTTTGACCTCGAGCTGCTGCACCGCTATCTTGTCCAACAAGGCCTCTCCAGAATCGTCGTTGCTCTGCCAGAGATTGAGTCCTTTGATGTCAGCCTCTTTGCTGACCTCGTGCACCACCTCAGCCTCTGGTCAGACCGCATCCCTTTCGCACTCGTTCTCGGTGTCTCCACTACCATTGACCTGTTCGAGTCCCGCCTGCCTAAAGCCACCATTCGGCTGCTCCACGCACAGCCCTTTTCACTCTCACCCCACGCCGACCCCCTCTACCCCATTCTCCAGGCAATTCACAAGTCTCCGACCAGCGGCCTGTTCCTTGGCGCATCTGTCCTTGGCTTCCTGGCTGAATCTACCCACAACCAGTCCACTAGCCCATCGGCATTGAAACGAATCATCAAGCACGCGTTCATGTCCCACTTCTTCGCCAATCCGCTCTCCACCCTCTTATGCGACAAGACTGAGCATCCCACCTTGCATAAAACCACCAACCAGTCATTCCTCGCCTCACTCCTTCGAAATACCCCCAGCTTCCGCGCACATTGCTCCGATCTGCTCCATCTCAAGACTAAAGATGCAGCTGAGCGAATTCGCCAACTGCTCACCTCAGATTCCGACATCCTTGACCACGCCATATCCTCTCTGACTGCCTCGACAGACCGCCTCCGCTCAGCCTACACAGCCATTGACGCCTTTGTCCAGTTATACACCTACCCTGCTCTGGGGCTCAACACCCCTCCCACGCCAGCATCAGAGCTGTATGTGCAACTGTCACAGCATCTGATGCCCGGGCCCAAAACCAGAGCCTTTCAAACAACTACCCTCTTCTCTGATCTCAAGTCGACGCTAACCGCTGCCCACCAAATCTCCGACATTATCAATGACCTGAACACATTCCCCCCAGAAATGACCTCTTGTGATTCCCTAACCGACCTCGTCTCTGGCATTTGCCCGCCCGCCCCAGCTGCAGCACAAGATTCAAGTAGTAGTCCCATTCACCTCTGGGAAATCTGTACCTTTGCGCTGCGCCACCCTCTCCAAGCTACATTTGCCCCTCGGCCCAGACACGCAATTGAACGCGCCCTGTCTCGGCCTTCCGACTATCTTGGTTGCGACTGCTGCACAGCTGAGGGTCATCGGGCGCCGCCGCCGCCGCCGCGGGGAGGAAGCGTCGTCGGTGGTATAAAGAGCACGCCTGGCAGAGATGGAGATGGAGATGGAACTAGGCGGCCGACCAAAGACGGAGAGCCAACATCCCTCCTGTACACGCTCCTCTGCGAAGCCGGCAAGCATGTCAACCTCCGCGACTTATGGAACTCCTTTTCATCCTTGTTGGAAGTCGGTACAGGTCACGAGCGAGAGCAAGAGGAAGCAGAAGAAGAAGAAGAAGAACAACAACAACAAGCACAAGACGCAAACGGCGGCGGCGGCGGCGGCGGCGACAGCAGCGTTCATCATCATCACCACCACCACCAGCTCGCTCTCTTCTACCGCGCACTGGCTGAGTTGAAGATGCTGGGACTTGTTCAGCATGCCTCTACTTCAACCTTTCCCTCGGTTGGTGCCGCAGCTTCCGCTCGTTCGGCACGCGTCGATATTGTTGCGCGGTCGACCTGGCCTGGATTGTAAACAACATGCATGTATATATATATTAGTTAGTGCTACAGAATTGAAAAGAGGGAAAAGGGAAAAAGAAGCGGTTTTCTAATCACTTGATAATCAGCCCGACTTCTAATCAATTTCCATCGGTAACATGTGCAGTCGAGGATACGAAAAAGAAGAAGAAGAAAAAAAGCAGAGAGATACCACGCGAAAGTCAATCAGAAGAGGGTAAACTACTACTTTGTATTCTCAAGGCTAAAGCGCCGCCGCTGGATAGTAAAAATAATAAATACACGGGCAAGCACAACCAGCTCGCTCCGTTTCCTCACAAGCGTGCAATAGCAGGGTAGTGTTTCCACTGCTTGCAGGCACTGTTGGCGTCCTCATATTGAATGGCCTCGTCGATGAGGCGGCGACGTAGGTCCTGGGGGAACTTGTTCTCCAGCTCCGGGTTGAGAACGTCCTTGTTGACCCTCATATCTGGGAACCAACCCCAAGCGCGCCACTTAGAGAACCATCGGGAGGTGACGTTGACGTCACCGCGGGGGAACATCTGGGCCTGTGTCTTGTTGAAGTCGATATAGTTCAGCTTCAACTCAGATGCGCCTGCGGCAGCTGCTGCGGCGGCGCCCCGAAGTCGCAGGTTGTGCTCGGCGAGAAAGATGAAGCCGAGAGCAGTGCGGTATTTACGAACGTAGTAGTCCGCGAGGTTGCCCTTCTCCTCGGAGAAGCCGGCGGCGGCGGCCATTTCAATCTCCTCGTCGTGGTGGAGACTGCCGGGGCCATCGGCTGGCAAGAGGGCGCAAGCATCCTTGTATATACCCGCTGCGAGGAGAGTGGAAGCATCATGAGGGACATGCTCGCCCAGAGCTTCGTCAAAGACTGCTGTCTCCCATTGGTTGAAGACGGCCTTCATGCAGGCACCAATCTGCTCGCCACGGCTCTTGGTCTTGCCGCCTTGCTCGCCTAGCTTGTAGCGTTTGCGGGAAGGCGAGCCGCTGCTATATGGGCCAGTAGTGGCCCGAGTCCGCTTTCCGGAGCGAGAGGGCTCTGAGGAGGCAAACGAGGAGAGGGAGCTGACTGATGAATGAGGAGACCTGTCAGGGTTGGTAGTGGGAGGGCTCGGGAGGGCCACAGGCGGCTTGGTGTCTGGAGACCGTGTGGTGGTATTTTGGCGCTTGCAGTGGCGAGGCTTTCGAGTTACCTCCGCTGCTGTAGGCGTAGGTGGTATTGGGGAGCGCCCCGCGAGTGACTCTGCCACCCTGCAGTCCTTCATCGTTAACAGGATGGCGGCGGCCAGCCGAACCTCCTTAGACACCTCGCTGATGGAGTTGGTCCGCATGGCCACCAGCGTCTGTGCACACTCGAAATCAGCCATGTCGAAGGTGCAGAACTTGTGTAGTCTTCGATCGCTGTGTATATGGACCTGACAAGAAACGCCTCTGGTTGATGATATGTATATCTGAGGAAGAACAACATCTTCAGCGGTCTATTCAACAGGCACCTCTGACGACAGTGGTTCAATTGACTTTGAGGTTTCCAAAGAAATGCACATTGTCGCCTAGATGAGTGCCACCAAGTTGTAAACGGTACAGCCCAATCTGGACTCTGGACAGTTAGGCAACAGGAGAGAGAGTGGATTGCGAAAGACGATGGGTCCGAAGAACTGGGTTCTGATTATTGATGCTGTACCGGTAAATGAAGAATAGAACTATTGAAACTGTACCAGTTAATGAAGAATATAACTATTGAAACTGTACCAGTTAATGAAGTAATAGTAGTAAAAACAGGCTCTTTATGATATACTACTGGATGTCTGGCGCGTGTGTCAGTCAGTCGGTTGCTCTGTGTGCAGGACACGTCCATGTCCATGTCTCTCTGCTTGTCGCTAGCTTTGATAATATGCAGGCCATTACCAAACAATGGAGAGAAGAAGAGGGTGAGATGGCGGCAAATAAAACCAGGAGTTGGAAATCACAAAGATCGAAATGAGAAGGAACGAAGGTTTTGGCGGGGTTTTGACGTCAACGGCCACGCTAGCCTAATATGTGTTAGTGAGATCCTGCCCACCCCACAATAATCATGTGACCTCCTCCCTTCTCCTCCTCCTTCTCCTCCTCCTTCTCCTCCTCCTTCTCCTCCTCCTCCTCCTCCTCCTTCGCTAGCCATGAACATGTATACCATCGCAGCTAAACTTCAATATATATAAAAGCTGTCAGAACCCTGGCAATGGCAAAAGGCCTTGCGAAAGCTCACCTTCATCCAACAAGGCAAGTAAGTTCCCTGAATCTTGTCCATTTAAGTCAAGAGTACTCCACATGTAGGATGCTGAAAACATTACACCGTTAAATCAGAAACTTAATCCATGGTTGAAGGTTACCAAAGTTAGTCATAACACAGAAAGGTTCATCATCCTCAGTCAGCAAGTCGTGGACAACGAGAACCTGTCTAACTATTAACAACAGTGAAGGATTTGTCCTCGTAATCATCATCGTCGTCGTCGTCATCAATCATCATCATCAACGATATCATCATCAACGATATCATCATCGTCATAACATCATCAACACCATCGTCATCATCATGTGCACTGTTCAATAATAACTCTCATCTTTCTGCTCTTCAACTGCACATATCTCACACCAGGCGTGTCGACAGTGGACGCAATGTTGAATGAATACGGGCGAAAACGACCATTTGCACTGACAGCAGACGACCCTAACTGTGTCATTGTAGTCTTGTAATGAGTTATCTTGCTGCTGTGCTCCTTGTCGTCGTGGTGATACTGAAGGCTCACTAGTCAAAGAAAAACTCAAAGAGCTCGTCGAATCCCTGGACATGTTGTGCATTCCTGAAGCATCCAGTCGTGGTCGGTTCAAGGTAATGCCTTGCTCTTGCTGCTGCTGCGCCTTGATCTCATTCTGAAGCTGTTGTATCTCCTGCTTTTTCTTACCCTCGCCATCGAGCTCAATCCAGTCGTCAGTCCTAAGTCCGTTCTCCTGAAAATGGCGGTCAATGTGATTGTGCCGCCTCGTCAGCGCTTCCGGGCCTCCCAGGTCATGCCTGACGATGTCGTCACAGAATCCACACCAGAAGTTTCTTTGGTAGCTGTCGTTGATTAAACGGCGCTCGGCAATCTCATTGACCTGATCGGGAGAAACCTGGCAGTCCAGTAAATGCTGGCAGTAGTCGGCTTTGCCGCCATACAAGGCCTTTTTGCATGGCATTCCCGACTCAGGACATGAGTGTCCTCCATCGCAGCGGAAACACTGGGCCTGTGTGGGATGGGTCCCCTCGTGTCTCTTCCAGTCATTCTTGCTCCCAAACCTTTTGAAGCAGCCGTCCAGAACACAACCATATGGCCGTGAGTGTCGTTTGAGATGTTTCTTCAGCTCACTGGGCAATTTCTTCACCTTAGCACAGATTGGGCACTTGGTGCCCTTTTGAGGACCGGATTCTTCTGCTGTGGACGAGTGCAGATGCAGGCTTGACTCACCTCCAGTTGCCATGCTCGAGTTACTGCCCGAGAAGACTTCCAAAACTTTCTTGAGAAGTTGCTGGTACTTCTCATCTAGCCTCAAATGTCCAAATGCAGATGGATTGGCCGCATATGTGTCCAGAAAATCCAGAAGGGGCCCGAGGCCCAGACCTGAGTCGGGGTTGGCACGAGAGTCAACTGCATGACTGCTGACAGGGACCGTCGACGTGGGAGGCAGAGCGTCCATCAAGCCACTGCCGTCCAAGAATGGGTCATTGGACGCTCCTATCTGAGCGAAGAGATCACTTTGCGGCAGGTCGTATTCTGGATGTGATTGAGAAAACGAGGGACCGAGGCTATATGCAAGTTCAGTCTGTTTGTCGCGTAGCTCTGCAAGATCTTGGGGATCTGCAACCGTCCGTGGTTGATTCCTCTTGGATTGTATGGGGTCAGAAGATAGGTGCTGAGACTGAAAAGTAGTCTGATCCATCATCAAAGATCCCGAAACTTGTGCCTGCTCGTTTGTATCCCACGGAAAAAGCATTTGAGGGTCATAATTGTAAGTTTTGACGGAATCTTGTGGTGCGTCAGGTAAGATAAGATGGCTGGGAGCTTGCTGCACAAATGCAGAGCTCCATCGGGACAAACCCTGAGTGAGAGCTGGCCTTGCGCGATGCTGTGAGTGACCCTGGACACTGGTGGCGGGGCTTCTGACAAGTCCTCGACCTCTCTGGAGTGCAGCGACTGATGACGAGGGAGTCATAGCTTGAGATGATGGCACCCTGATGGCGGCCATTTTATATCGGTCGCTCCTCTTGTTGCCATCGTTAGCTTGGTCTTGAAACCCACTCCTCTTCCTCTTGTTGCCATCATCAGCTTTGTCTTGAGACCCCGTCCTCTTCCTCTTTTTCTCTTCGACTACGACGCGCTCTTGGCTCTGAACTTGGTTCCGTACCGCATCAGATTTGGCAGCTTCTTTAGTGTGCTCTCGATCGTACCACTCGTCAGAGCGCTTGATCAACTCTTCCAGGCTCTCATTCTTGTGTAGGCGTTTGAGATGTTGCGTAAAATTGTCTCGTCGGGGCCAGTTCTTCTCACGCTTTGGGCAGCCGGGGGCAAAGCACTTGTAATATCTGCTTCCTGTGGGAGTCTGGTGTACACTCTTCTGATGCCTATCCAGGTCGTTGCGCGTGGGAAAGCCTTTGCTGTTCTCACAGCCAGGTTCCTCACACACGAACGGACGTTCATGATTGGCAATGTGTTTCCTGGTCGAGGTGTCAGGCTACAGGTTTCAAGGGCGAAGGGTGAGCCTTTGGCAGATACTTACTTCATCTCCGACGGTGTCTTAACGACCTTCCCACACCGGTCACATTTCAGCTGTTCTTTTGTCCTCGTACTTGGCCGATTGCTTTTTCGAGGCTGTGTTTGCCCAATTCCTTTTTGAGGCTGCGTTGGGGGGTCAGGAGCAAGGCCAGTCTGTGAGGCAGTCTGATAGTAGTCACGGTCAAGAAATGTGACCCCATCAAGGTCGTACTGGGGTGGCAGAACCAAGTAGTCGCTCGGAATCTGTGTGTTTATTTGTGTTGGTAGCTGACTCCAGCGAGACTGTGTGTCGTCATTTTGAGACCAGTCCTCCGTGCCCAAACCAGAGTCTTTCAAACTGCGAGACTGATCCTTTGTGGTGCCAACGAATGTGCTGTGGTCAGCGGGAGCTCTTGCTGTCAGTTTATCTGAAACTGCGGGGACTCCAGAAGTAGCCACAAGATGACTCCAGGGCTTCGCTGCTGAGCTGCTGTTTTGGAGCCCTGGGCCATCGGCATAACCACCAAGATCGAAAGAGGAAGCAAACGAAGGGATCCGAGGGTGGAGTGTAGCCGTCCTGTGATCTAAATCTGAGCCGGGTAGCATTTCCAAGGCGGCCGAGTCCGTATTGTCAGCCTCGGTGGAAGGACCGAGGAGGGGGACGAATCCTCCGGTTGTGTGGGAGATGCTCAGGTTGGTCTGGAACAAGGCCTATCATGTCAGAAAAGTGGACGGGAGACTTTGGTCAAGTGGCAGTGCGAGGCAAAGGAGTGAATACATTAGAGAAACTCTCGCCCCTGGCACGAGGGGGCGGCGAAGATGGGGGCAGCATGGCTGCTCAGAGGGGTGCTGAGCAAGTCTATCTATACTGGCATCGTGTTAGCGATGGTGGTTGACCACAACAGGGGCTAGATGTAGATTACTACTGCATAAGGGGGTTGGCGCTTGACCAGTAACTGATCAACGTGAGGCTTTTCTCCCATACAAGGTTGACGAAGTCCCAGTGCAGGGTGAGGGAGAAAAAACAGGAGCCAGGAAGGAGGCCGGCTGAAAAAGACGCCGTCAAGTGGTTGAGTGGTGAATTGACTGTCAGGCTAGCCAACTGGGCTGAGTCAAAGATAAGGTAGCGCTTGGGTGTGTTTGCTCGATTATGGGTGCCTGTGGAACGAGGCAGAAGAATATATGTTCGCTTATGGGTGCCTGTGGAAGAAGGCAGAGAGGATTTATTTATCCCCGAGCATAGGGTATCGGGCAAACAGCTGGGACTTTTGACGGGATTCCGAGAGTGAATTGCGACCATGCAGACGGATGGCGTAAGCAGAGAAGTGTTGGTATGTCACTGCAGCAGCTTCAAACACCGCACAAGGTCATAAGTCACTGAGTGTGAAGTCGAAAGTTCTTGCTCTCTGGTGAAGAGTCGCAGCTTCTATCCAGACCGGTGAGTGAGATTCGCCCGTGGCTGCCTAGTTTCGTGCCTCGTGACTGTGACTTACCTCATGATGGGCAAGTGCATTTTAACTTGATTAATAAGTTCCGGGATACGGGAAGGAACTTAAGCTGCAGTTGGTCCTTTCTTCTGCACGATCTAATGCTATTGGCAGGGGGCGCTCCTTCCTTGGTATCTCTTGAACGAATCAAATTCCCACACCATTTCCAACCATCGTGTTTGCCAACAAATCCATCTCTGCATCACACAAGAACGCCATGGTCGTACCTCGCGAATCTCATTAGATTTCATTCCTGGCCAACAACCTGCTGTTGGCTTACCACTCACTGTCATGCCCTGGATTGGCATCGCTCTTTCTCGTCATAAACTACTGGCTGCCTCTCATAACTAGACAATCCAAAGGGGTCGGGTCCAAGCTGGGTCGGAGATGCTTGCACAAAAGTAGAGATATTGGACAAAGGATACGAGGTCTCTGTCTTTGCAAAAGAAGGCATTGGCTGAGAGTCCTGCTGCGACACTGGCACTGTGTTGGGGAAAACCGAAGGCTGTAAGCTTGTTGGGAAACTGCCGAGTTGAGGGTTGGTAGATACACACATGTTGGTGCTGGCAATGTTGCTTGGAGCATAAGTGCCATTGCTTGGAGCAGTAGTACCATTGCTTGGATCATAGTTCCCATTGCTTGGGTCATAGTTCCCATTGCTGACGTCGGCGTACCAGGTTCCATTGCCGAAATTAGCGCCCTGCACCATGTCGCTTTGGTAAAATGGGTGCAGGTTTGGGGAGCGGTAGACTTGGTCGAATGCATGGGTGGGCATAAGAGGCAGCAAGACAGACGGAGACTGCCCAGTCGAACGGCTCCGATACCTTGAGCTAGTGCTTAAGCCATGTGGTGATATCCCTTGCGCATCCGTACTGTACACTGCCTGAGACGCGGGTGTTGTGGCCGTGGCTGCACTATACTTCTGCTCGATTGGGCTGATGGCAAAATCTGGGTCAACCTCCTTATTGCTGACGAGTTGAAGAACAGGCATGGCAATTTGCTCGAGATGCTTGGCCAGATGCACGCTCAGCTTTTTCCAGCTGTTGCACACATTACCGCAAAACCTGCACGGTTCCTCTTGCGGCTTTCTCACGCTCTCATGTCGACAAGAATCAACTAGACGCCAAAGGGCCTCGTCTGCCGACATTTGCCCTGGGTTAGGCGTATTGGGTTGTGCTTTGCTGCTTCCCGAGCCTCGAGACTTGGTCTTGGGCTCTGTTTTCTTATGTTCACGCACCAGATGCTGGACAAAGTTGTCCTTCCTATAACAAACATGGCTACAGTCCAGCACGCTGCATTCCCAGTACTCGAGTCGACGATGCCGTTCACTCTCGTGGCGGACCCAATCCGCCTTACGCTTGAACGACTTGACTTCATTGCAGCTGGGAAAGGTGCAGGTGAAGGGCTGGACGTCCTCGTGCACATGTTTTGTCCAGTCTGATGGCTTCTGCAGTTTCTTGACCTTGTAACATAGAAAGCACTCAAATTCGGCAGGAAGGCGACTCACTGGCGGCAGAGGGATGCCAGGAGGGAACTGCGCCGGGGTTACAGCCACGCCTTCTTCCAGACTTGATTCGTCAAGCTCCCCGTCTACCGGGCTGGAGGCCTGAAACTGAGCACCGTTGTCCTTGGCACTAAGATGAGGTTGCAGAAGTGTGTCCACGCCGCCCAGAGAAATACAATGCGACTCAGAGGAGCATTTCTGCAGTACCTTGGTCGCATGTGTGTGTTTGACCTTGTTCTCTAGAAGCTTCTTGTACCTTCGCACCTGCTCCTGGGCAAACCGGTCAACCAGGAATGGCTCTAGGCGAGGATTCAGCTCTTGGATATGCGCCTTGAAGCCTTCAAATGTGGGTATAATGTTATCGGCACGAATAGATAAGTCCATGCTGATACCCACGTCGTCGTCCTCATAATCCAAGGGGCCCTCATTCACGGCCTTCTGTGGCAACAGCTGCGAGTGCTCTTGCAAGGGTGAAGCAAGCTTGGGCATCGGCGTACCACCATGGCTTAGCATTAACCCCCCTAGAGCTGGAGAACCCTTTGTGCTCGACTTGGAAACGTCACTCTTGCTCCGGTGTTTTCTAAGCACATTGAATGGGTTCCGAAAGCCATCAAGCTTCTCAGGCTCTAAAGTAAAATGACCTCCATGGCTACTGCCGATGGCTGCAAGGTTCCCAGTCATGGCCATGATGGCGCTTCCAGTATTTAGCGGGGGCGACTTTGGCTTGTTAAGGCTTGGCATCCTCTGTGATGTCCTCCTAGGACTGGCTGGGTCCCGGTTCGCAATTGGTTCAGGCTGCATGGAATCCGAGTCAGCAGATGGTGAGGGTGGTGCCTTCTTTATGTTGGAGTTGCTTCTTCGTGGAATCAAACCTCGTGCTTTGGTAAAGATATTAGAGCTGCACTTTACGAGAGAGAGGTGGCGCACACGACTGCCGTCGACAATCGCGTTGATTTCGTTGTCGGTTAATCGCCGTCTTGTTCCCCAAGTTGCAGCACGAGAGGCAGATTCCCAGTTGGCAGCCTCTAGATTGAACTTCCAAACTGCGGCATTGGAGGATTGGGGTTGAGTCTGTTGGTCTATGATCGGTCCTTGTAAGGGGTCTTGCCAGGGTGTGCGCCGGAGGAATTGGCTTTGCAAAGGCTCTTGCATCTCAGGAGGGAGGCTATCATCAAAAGCAGGAAATGAACTTCGCTCTGAGGCAAAAGCATCCAGCCGGCTGAGCTCGGTCTGAGACACGGGCGGTGACTCGGGAACTGGTTCAGAGCCGGGGATGCTGGTGGAGTCATCGTATGAATAGCCGTCGTCACTGGGCTCGTCGAGCAGAAGCCCGGGTCCGGGGATGCGATGGTCAGAGTAGGTGGGAAGCCAGATAGGGTTTGGCCTGGTGCCGGTAGTGTACGCACGGGGCCGATCTATCCGTCGTACCCTGTGCGGTCCAAGCTCGTTTGGATCGTCGCCGGCAACACTTCCCGTCTCACTCTTGGACAGCCACTCTTGAATGCCAGCATTCCGCTCATCAAGCCCTCTCTGTTCAGCAAGCTGATTAATCGAAGTGACCAGCTCATTCCCACGGTTAGCCGGGCTCAGACCGGCTCGGTCGTCGCCACTGGGAGCATAAGAGTCGGTTTCAAATGGCAGCGGCGGCATCAAGTGAGAGAGGCTATGATCAGAGAAATAATCGTCCTCTGTCACATAGCTTGTCGCATGCGTCTCTTGTATACTGCTGCTTTCGAGGCGCCTCTTGCTCGAGCTCCTGGCGCGTGGCGCTACAGACTGTGCAGGCGAGTCGCCCTGATTGTGGGTCGAGACAATCACGATGGGGCTGGGAGACGCGAGATAACCTCCCGTTTGAGACAGACGCAAGGCTTCTGTGGTCAAGGCCTGCTGCGTCGGCTGGCCATTGGGTAGTTGCGGCACCATGGCGCTTTGTTGGCCAAGTGAACGACTGGCCGGAGTTGGGGGGCTGGGCGTGGTGGGCTGAGGGCTGAGGAGCTGCGAACCCGAAATGTATTGAGGTAGGTCTTCATCACGGCCTGAGAGTGTATAGTTGTATGTGCTTGGTGGGGAGATCGCATCAAGCCGCGTGCTGGACATGTCGGGCGTGCGACCACGACCAGTCACGTCAGGCATATCAAGGGTAAGAGGCTCGTGGCTGATAAACTCCCGTGTCCAGATCAGCTCCTGAGGAGTCGCGTGCGCGCTGTAGAAAGAGTCTGAATAGTCGGGTGTCAGGATGCCGGCATCAAGTCCGAGGTTACTACCGTACGCGTTTGCAGTAGAGCCAAAGTGGACAGGTCCGTGTTCTGGTGTCGGGTTTGATGTGATGCCGATGTTCTGCTTTTCACTGCTGTGGGAGACATCGCCCGGCGATAGGGACGCTTGACTTGGATATGTCTTCGTCGTAAAGTCAGGTTGTTGGGCACTCCCGGGACGCGAGGTCGAGAAGGGCAGAGTCATGACTGAGTGTATGGGCAGCCGCACAAGTAATAGGCGAGGAAGGGCGCAGTAGACAGTGGCTCAGTCGGTTGATCGGCCGATGTCACGATGTCAAAGCACACAAGGCATCCATCGCCCGAAGTGAAGACGCGTTCTGAAAGTGGACGAGACCGAGACGGGTTGGTGGTGCCTTTGGCTGCTTCTTTACGGTGCTGCCCAGACGGAGAATGGCGGAGGTGAACCTGGCAAGGTGGTGGCTGTACTGCGATAAGGACCAGTGGGCGGTTGGGTAAGGAAAAGACGCAGGTGAACCGCGAGGCTGACGGGTTGATGGAACCGCCGGGCTCTCGACCTGAGGGAGGAGGGGTGCACGAGGCAGGCGCCGCTAATTAGTCCATCGCTACTGCCCTGTTAGTTAGGTTAGTTAATGCCTCTAAATATTACCGGTGCTGGTCTGGGTGATTGTGCGGCATCCCCTCGATGATTATAATTATCTCTGTGGTTTTTATCATTAATTCCCATAGTTCTCTGGCCTGATGATAATGCTATAATGGCACAGCCCTGGGATGGGCACTGCAAGCAGTGTTTTGTTCGCACCGCCTCGCGCCTGCACCCCACTCAGACGCAGCGTTTGAAACGGTCACTGCAGTTGCGCAGTGTGGAAGGAACAGCCAGGTAAAAGCTTCCCGAACCCGAAGTTGCTATCCTCAACTGTCCTAGCGCAGTCAGCCTTGGCCACTTACAGGCCGTTTCAGGCCCGCATTACCCATATTTTAGCCTTCGGCAGCGGTCGTCACTAAGAATACTCCATAATACTGACACTTCCTAAGCGCTCTCTCTCTGTCTCTCTCTCTCCCTCTCTCTCTCTGTGACTATCAATCTCAGGGACTTTGGTCAGTCCTCATGGCGTCAAATTTTCATTCGCTGGGCAAGCTCTCGTTGTCGCTCTCTTACCACAGGCGAATCTTTCCGCAGGGACACCTCCTCCAGAAGAACCTGGACCTTACCTAGCCCTGCGCCGCCATTGTCCCGGCCCCAGTCAGTGATCTTTCCGATCTGCTCGCGCGCTATTCGCGGGCGGACCCATAATATTACCTCGCCTCCCACGTGAGGAAGCACGGTGGTTTCTGACATCGAGGAAGCGACGATCGGATCGGTCTCCACACGTGCCTGGCGCCAGATCTCCACCGCAGTCTTGACCGTCTGCTTCAAAGCATCAGCCAGAGCCCCGCTGTAGCCGATGTCTGTCAGGCCCTGTGTCTGCTCCACTATCTCGCGGAATGCTGTTGAAGCAACAGCCCTCGAAGCTGCTTTGGCTTGTGCATTCTTCTGCAACGCCCGAAGCACGATCGACCTCCACAGCGCCTCCCGTCGAACACTTTTCTGCCCAATGAGTGCTGACAACCCAGATAAGATACGGTCCAGGTCTTCGTCGACACACCCGTCGAGAGATCCAAACACATATCGTTGAAAGATGAGCGAGTGCATTACTTGGTAGATCCGGTGCTGAATCACGAGCGCCCGCAGTTCACACGCAGCTTGGGTTGACCCAAACACATCGGGCACGCCAGGTTCAAGTTGCAAGCACGGCACTACTGGGAGCGACCGCGGTGGTTTGTGGCTGCATGCGGCCGCAATCATCTCGACTGCATCTGCCAAATGTTTGAATCCCTCGGCGCTGTACCCCGTTCACTCAGTCAGCTAATATCCTCATGTCACACGGTATGTCCTGTAACAGTAAGAAAATGGCATGGACGATACCTGACTAGTGCGTGACTCACTAGAATTCGTTGGTCTGGCCTTTTTCCTGATCTTCAGGCGCATGGCCTAGGGTGCCTAGCACCTTGTATAGCCTGACTTTCTCTGTTTGCCATTCCTGATGCCGCACCTTCCAGCTCTCAAGCTCCTCTCGGAGCTCTGCCATTTGCCGCCTGTGTTCTTCCGCAGCCTTGAACACATGGACTTGATGTTCTGCAACCAGGTCTTGAAGATTTCGATCATGATTTTCCTGTAGAGATTGAATCTCTTGCTGTTGTGAGTCTCTCGTCACAAGCTGTGAGTCCAAATCCTGACGTAGGCTTTCCAACTCATATTCTCTCGAGGAAAGCTTCTCTTTGAGTATTTCTACTGTAGCGCGACAAGCTTCAAAGTCTTTGTTCTGCTGTGAGTGCTTGGTGATCAGCGACGCTAATTCCATCTGTGCTTTCCGGGCGGCCTGTTTGTGCTCCTCTGACACATGTTCGTCCCTTTCCTTGGCTTCCAGGATGCTCTTGTGCTCAGTTTCGACGTGTTCAACATAAGCCAAGTGCTTCTCCTTCTCCGTCTCCAATTCCTTTTCCAGCCGAAGCTTCTCATCGATGAGCTCCTGGGTGGTGAGACGGCTGGCGTCAGTGCCGACAACAGCTTCTGCATACTTTTCTTTCGCTGACTCAGACTCTGTCCTGTCGGTTTGCTTCTGCGATAGACTTTCATTCAGAGCAACTATCAAGCTGTCCTTCTCCTCAAGCTCACTCTTGTACTTGTAGTTCTCCGCTATTAGTTTCTCAATTATCCCTTCATACGCTTCTTTCTTCGCATCAATCTCTAATCGTAGTCGGACGATTTCTTCTCTCTGTTGTTCCTCAGTCTGCGTCGCCACAACATTCTGCGGCCATGTCTGGCCTTTCGAAACCTGATAATACTCAGGCACCCTGTTGATGTCAGGAACTAGATGCGGTGCTGTGGTGAATGGCGTTTCTTGACCTGGTACCTGCCATGGACTTGATATAGGTGGTGGAAGCTGATGTTGAATTGGATAGAAACTACTGGGGAAAGCTGGCACAGGATTAGCCTGAAACGGATACATGTAGTGGAATGGGTCTGGTTGCGGGTTCTCATAATACAGTCTGGGTGAATGGGGTGGCGAGGCAAAAGGGGTATACGTCTGAGGCGATTGCTGAAGAATCAGGGACTCTCGCAGGTTCGACCCTGTTGGGCTGGCGTCAGCTGGCACCGGCGTCTTCTCTTCTTCTGCGGCTTGTGTTGGATGAACTGTCATCTTCTCGGTGCCTTCGAGAGCTGTGTTGGGTCTTGTGCCTTCCTCAGGCAGGTCGCATACTTTTGGCCGTATATCCGCAGTTGCTGTTTTGGATATGTTAGAGGATTTGGGGCGGGTAGGGGACCGTCTACTATCGCGATCATGTGCATGGAATTCGCCTTTTGCAACAGAGACCGGATAGCTCCGGATCCAAGATTTCCAGTGCTCGATGTCGGTGCCAGGAGGTTCTTTGCCTACTCGGGCACTGTCTGCAGATCTCATCGAGCGGAGTCGGGTTCGCACAGGGGAGCGATCTTGCTGAGATCGATTTGATGATCTTGGAATATCCGAAGACCCCAGCATGGGATCGCTTGACCTCGACAGATCTGTCGTTTTTGTTCTCTGCCAAAACAAGAGGGGCGATTCTGGCCGGCTTCTAGAGCTTACGGTCTCGTCCTTCTGTCGAGAAACGGACTTGCTGGGCCTTCGTGAGACATGGCTGGACGATCTTTTCGAGCTTTGCGTTTCGGAATGGCCCGCAGCATCTCTTCTGCCTCTAAGTCTGGGAGATGTCCGAGTCGAGACCGACATATTGATCACGGCTTGTCAAGCATGCAATCTCTGCAAGAACAAGCAAGAGCAAGCAAGTATTCTGATGATACACAACACACAACACGCAGCTCGATGCAGAATTTGAAGCCGAGCAAGAGAGTGGCTTGACTTACCACATTGACCTACCCATGACCTGCTCTCGCCCAGACAAGGGAGGGTGGGGGAAGGCCCCAGTCACAGCCCAAAAGGCCCCAGTCACAGCCCAAAAGGCCCCAGTTACAGCCCAACCAGGCAGGGTCCTTTCCGCGAAACGCATTTAATACGGGATCTGCAGAGCTGAACCTCGTGATGGACTGTTGGCATCGTCTGTAGTTGTGTCCTTCGATGATTGGAAGGTGATTGTAGGAACCTGACTTATAATTAGCAGTCATTAGAACAGTGCGATTTCCTCGTCCCGAAAGTTAATCCGAAATGCCAAGCCCAGCTCCTTCCCAGTAAGCTTGCGGCGGAAGGTAAGCAGGCGGGCAGAAGCGCCTCGAGGCCGACAACAAGCCCGCAGTCTGCAGCAACAGCAGCCATGAATTGTTCTTCTAGGGGATTAAGGACTGCCAGTCGCTTCTGGCGTCAATCAGCCACACGACAGCCGCGCCGATTTGCCTCCCACGAAGCTGGCCACGGCCACGGGCACGACCACGGGCATGGCCACGGCCACGGCCATGGCGAGAGCGCCCTGCACCTTCCTGGAGGTTCGGGGAACGAGTCATTTGGCGTAAGTTGGGCACCACCGCAGCAGGAGTCGATGCTGAAGTCATGCGCAGCTCCCATTCTACCTGATCCTCGCTACCATCCCCGCGCTTTACGGCGTCTACACATTCACCAAGAGCAAAGACAATGCCATCACTCGATTCCTCGACCGGTTTCAGGCCAACCCAGGAGCAGAGAGCGCGAAGAATGCTGCCGTCTCAGTGGTTGTTCAGAAGGCGCTGGAAGATCGTTCTTTATTCAGCAATGCTGAGACTGATTATTCGGTCGACCTCAGATTTCCAGAGTACGGCGATCTATGCCTCCAAGCGGTCTTTCATATCCCGACGGTGCGTGCTGACACGATGCAGAAAATTCAATGTGGGATCGCCTATCAATGTCGCTCCCGGTGAGTCCAGGGCCAACTTAGAAGAGCTGAAAGCATTCTATACCAAGAAGTATCAGGAGGCGGAGGAGAGGCGCGTCGCGAGAGCGAGCGGTAAGGACCGGCCGGACACAAAGGAGATCGAGGCCAGGCTGGGGAGGTCGAACTAGGTAGAGAGACTGGCCACAAGAATACAGGGTACCACTGTACATATTGCAACCACTGCCCAAGTGTATTACAATCTGTCGTCATCATAAGTTGCCTTGTCTTCCACTACCTGGACCGGTTTCGGGCTCTCCAATAAGCGCCAGAAAGGCCGGATGGACCTCGTCTGTGAGGTCACTGGCTTGCAAGCTCCTCTGTTTGTGTGCAAATGCCCGCCTCGAGGATTCTCGGGTGATGGCACTGCCACCCAAAGCTGCAAGCAACAGCGTCTCGCTCCTGTCCAACTTGTCCTTGCCAACGTCCCACAGCCCATCATGGTATGCCTGCCGCCAGGCCAAGAATGTTCCTAGGGTGCCTGTGAGCGTGTCACCTTGGCCGCCAGATCTCTTCAGGCCGCCCTCGAAGTCAGACACGGTCGTGTCGGTGCCCTGTGAGATATAGTCAACTCGGCCCTTCTGGATGATGCATACACCACCCAGGATGCTAGCCAGTTGTTGACACGCCGTTTCTTCCTTGGCCTTTGACAGGTCGAGGCCGACTGACTTGGCAAGCCGGCCGAACTCGACGACATTGGGCGTAAGGATGCACTCGCGGTAGCCATTAATAATGTCGGGCTCCTGCTGAATCAGCCACAACGCCTCCGCATCAAGGACCATCGGCACGGGAGGCTCACGCCTCCTGGCCGCTTGGATGACGGCCTTGACCTGCTTTAGTGTAATCTCATCTCTCCCAAGCCCGGGGCCAATGACAAGCACGTGTAGCCTGGGGAGCATGTCCAGTATCGGCTGTGCGAGTTCCTCACCTGACGGCTGTGACGGAGAGTCTTTCCGTGTCGGCGGAAGTGAGGCCAACGACCGCAAGATGGGCGAGACCATCAGATTGGGCGAATAGGACTTGATGGTAGCGGCAGCTGACGGCTCGCATATCACAAAGGAAAGATCACACCCGAGTCTTGCAGATGCCATGGCGGAGAAGTACGGGGCGCCAGTGTAGTCGGCCGAGCCGCCGATGACTGCCACCCTTCCTAGTTGGCCCTTGTGGAAGTTGGGCAGCATCGGAGGCACCAGCTTGCGGACATTTGCCAACGCAGCAGCGCGCTGGGCCGACATGATCGGACGAACGGCCACACCGGTGTCGGTCGTCATTGGGTTCAAACTGTAGAAGAGTCCAAGAGCATTAATGCCTCACACTGCACAATTGTACGCCCGCCACAGCAGCAGCGAGAGAATATTGAGACAGGACAGCAGTTGTAAAGTTGTCTGTGGCTTAATACGCATACAGAACTGTTTCCACCAAGACCCAAGTTGATGAAACAGCGAGCCAACCAGAGGGAAATAGTGACCCACTGTGGTGTGCTTACTACATGTGTAGGTACTGTCTTGTACTGCTAGCAACAGTGACTTCACTCATAAGTCGACTGGTCCTGTGGCAGTAGCGGAGCACACGCAATTGGGTATAAAAGAAGACTGACTCTCTCTCTTTCTCTTTCTCTCTCCAACGATTCCACGAGGGTAGTCCTTCACAGGCCTGTCAACACAGGCTTGATCAGATCGACTGTCAGTGTGTATTTGAGGTCTCTTTCCCTCTGAGTGATGTTAAGGTTGTTGTCAGTGTCTGGTTTCTGGGCTTTCTTCGAGAAATTAATTAATTCATTCTTTTGTGGGAATCCAAACGCGAAGTTATGCCGAAAGACTTTTGTTTAACCGTCGGGCCTTCCGCCGCAATGAATTAATTCCAACAAGCAACGTGATTGCCTCTCTTCTCACCAAAAGCGCCACAAAAGGCTTAATTAGCATTGGCATTTCCATGATGTCATGCCCAAGCTCCCTGGAAAATCGGCACCACAGGGCGGCGTCGCCAAGAAAAGTTGCCAACGACGATCAGCCATGAGGTGCCAACGTTGCATTCTGCACGCGATCATCAGCAATTTTTTTTCGGTGCTAATCCAGCATACTAGCCATGGTGCCCCTCTCTGGAGCTCGACTGGTATCGCTTAGGCCGCGTCAAGATTCCCAGCTTGCAGAGCTTCCGATGACAGTGATTTGTTCCCCACGCATAATAAATAAATACCGTGAGGAGCCACGGGCAGATGCATTCAGGCATCTCTTGCCTTCCTAATTACAGCGCTTCTCAGCATTGCGGTAGGTTCTCTGTAGCGACAACCAATTGCGGTTGTTAGTCCAGAGCCGCCTTCTCTGCGCGGTCGACGACAAGATGGCCTCCTCCACTTTCAGCAGCGATGCCGACACGTTAGCACTCCTGGGAAAGAAGCAAGTCCTCAAGCGCCGCTTCGGCTTCTGGTCGCTGTTTGGTTTTGCCGTGTGTGAGCTTATCACATGGGAGACAGTGCTTGCGCTCTTCAGCCAGGCCTTCGAAAACGGTGGTCCTGCAGGCTTGGTCTATGGCTTCATCATTGCCTGGAGCTCGACCCTGTCCGTCTACACCGTCATTTCAGAGCTTGCCTCCCTAGCACCCATCGCAGGCGGCCAATATTACTGGGTGTATATGCTGGCGCCGCCCAAATGGAAGGTGTTTTGCAGCTACATCATCGGCTGGCTGACCTCGCTGGCATGGGTGGCAACAGTGGCGGTGGAAACAATCTTCGCAGGCACAATCCTTCAGGGTCTGGTCGTACTCAACCATCCGGACTACGACTCATCGCTGTTGTGGCGAGGCACGTTTTTGGCCTGGGGCTGCCTCCTTCTTTGCGTCTTGGTCAATGTGCTTGTGCCTGGATCGCTGCCCAAGTTTGAAATCTTCATCATCATCTTCCACATCTCAGGATTCATCGCCATTGTGGCTACGCTGTGGGCTCTCGCACCCCGCAGTCCCTCGCACCTTGTATGGGCGACCGCCCTCAATGAAGGAGGCTGGCCAACACAGGGCCTTTCGTACTGCGTCGGCTTTCTAGGTAACGTAGCTACGTTTGTGGGAGCAGATGCCTCCGTCCACCTTGCCGAGGAGACGTCCAACGCGGCCAAGAACATTCCTCGCGCTATCCTCTGCAGTATGTGCCTGAATGGAACAGTTGGCTTCGTCATGATGATCACAGTTCTCTACTCCCTGGGCGATGTGGAATCGGTGCTCAGCACCCCCACTGGCTATCCATTCATCCAGGTCTTTGCCAGTAAGTTGAAAGAAAATACACACACCAGACAAGTTCTTCTCTCCTCCTCTACCCACTTGGTCCTTTTGCAAAAACGAATTTCCCTTTTCCCCCTTTCCCCCTTTCTCCTTTTCTCCTTTTCTCCAGAGCAAAATACAATTCCCCCTCGTCCCTTTGGCTAAACAATCATTCTTTTGTGTTTTCTGTCCATCACAGACGCAGTTCAGAACACAGCAGGGGCATCGGTCATGGTGGCAGTAGTGCTTTGCCTGACCTGGGCATGCGCACTCGGGATCACGACAACGGCCAGCCGGATGACATGGGCGTTCGCGCGCGACCGAGGCATGCCATTCTCGCGCATTCTAAGCAAGGTGGCCAAGCACAACCGAGTGCCTATTTATGCCGCATGTGCGGCTTCCGGGCTCGCAGCACTGCTGCACCTGATCTACATTGGGTCGTCGGTCGCGTTCAACGATGTGGTCTCGCTGACCATCACGGGCTTCTACAGCTCCTACTTCCTGCCCGCGTCCATGCTTCTCTACCGCCGTATCAAGGGCCAGGTTGCAGAATACAGACCTCACCACCCAGCAAGCTACGATCCCGAGGGTGTCGTGAACGATGACAACGATAACAATAACAATAACAACGAAGGCATTGTTGAGAAGAAGAGCGGTACCCAGGGTGCCACCATCGAAGCAACCACCACCAATGACAACCCTACTGCCGCCACTGACACCAACAACGACCACCACCACCATGATGACGCTCATGGCGAGAATCGCCGCCTTAGTGTCATCCAGGCACCTCTGATGTGGGGGCCCTTCCACCTCCCTGGCTGGTTCGGGATCATCAACAATGCATATGCCTGCACGTACATGATCTTCGTCATCTTCTGGAGCGTGTGGCCGCCCGCGACCCCGGTGACGGCGGAGTCGATGAATTACTCGGTCGTCGTCACCGGCGGAGTCATCATTTTCAGTATCGTCTGGTACATCTTCCGTGGCAGGCACGAGTATCACGGGCCCTTGATTGATGATGAAGTGGCCAAGATTATAAGGCGCGCCAGTATAGTGCATGTCGACGCATGAGAAAACGAAAAATGAAAACAGAGAGCTGCTGTTGCTGCAGCTGTTGTTGTTGTTGCTGTTGTTGCTGTTTAGTGGGCCGCTTTGCTTTTTCGAATATGACAAAAAGCTATTTTTTCCTTTCGCGATAAAAAAGAAGAGACACGAGGGTGTGTGGGTGATGATGAATTCATTCAACTTATCATCGTCGTATAAGAAAGACAAAAGCAGCGAAAACAACACCACCCACCCACCCACCACTGAAGATGAAGATTGATCATGTTCATTCAGGGGGAGGAAATAGCTCGCTAAGACAGACAGAGATAAATAATGTTCTTCCCGTCTATCTTTTAATTTTTCGTTTTAAAAGCTCGATATCAATCAATCAATCGCCATCCTCATCCTCTTTGCTCTCGCCGGGACCGGTGCCAGCCAATGCTTCGTCGTCCTCTTCGAATGTCGATAGGGGTACCTCGTACAGCCGAATGACAGGCTTGTTGGGGTCCTTGACGAGTACAAACTTCTTGTCGCCGCTGCTGGTACCCTCCTCGCCCTCCTTGGCGTCCATGCCGCGGACAAGATCGACAATTGTCCTGACGATGCCCCAGCCGTTTGACAGGCCCAAGTTCATCTGGTTGGCGAACTCGCGGGGCTTGTAGCCCATGACGCCGAGAATGATGTGGTTGGCCGAGCTCTTGGGGTTTGCGCGCGAGACAAAGCCGAGTTTGATTTGGTCGGCTTTGGCCAGAATGGCCTGGGTGGTCCAGCGCGCCAATTTGCATGAGTTGTTCTTCATCTCGGTGGCAACGACGGCACCTCGCTGCGACACCAGCTTGGTGCGCCAGTCCAAGGCGCCTCCAGCACCCTGCGCCTTGTGGTCGAATTCGTTGAGCGCCTTGATCAGCAGGAACTGGTCTTCACCGCTGATATTGTTCTTGACCACGGCATCCAACTCGGTACGCACAATCAGGTGCAGCGGCTCCTCGTCGCGTTCCAGGCTGAGATCGAAGCGCCGGTACTTGTATGCTTTCGAGGCCAGCGGGTCGGTCTCCTCGGACGCGTTGTAGAAAGGGTTGGGGTGGGCGAACTCGACTTTGGACGACTCGAGGACAGTTTGCAAGGCAAAGTTGTGGTTGATGATTGTGGCTTCCATGGCCAGGTTGTGTGGGGTGTTGATGCTGTCTGGCTTGACACCCGTCTGCTGCTGGTTGGGCGTGTTGGCCGAGTCGGCCTCGAGTGGGGCATCGGCCGCGTTTTCATTGACGGTGACAAGGTCAATGGAAGAGTCAGGTCGCTTGTCGAGGAAGATCTTTGAGCCATGCTTGACAATGACAAGGTCCCAGCTGTATACACTGCGGGTGGCGCACATGAGCATGGAGAGGATGTCGGAGGTAGCAAAGATGGTGGCCTCGTCCTTTTCGGCCAGCTCTTGGATGACGGGGTCGGCAGAAGTTGTCACATTGTAGGCAGCGCGGTCAAGCGACCCGAGCTTGCGCTCTGTGTTCTTGACCGGTGGCTTGTCGTATGAGCGGTCGTAGTAGTAGAGGAAGCCATACGAGTCGACGTCTTCGCCGCTATCGGTCTCGAGATTGAGCTTCGTCAGCCGATTGAAGTCGATTTCCTCGCGCATCACCCAGTCCGGCCGGATGTTGACCGAAGCATCACGATGGCGCTGTGGCTTATCATAATCGCGCCACCCGAAACGGCGGCCTCGTCCACCTCGCCCACCACGATTGTCATAGAACTGATTCTGCTGTTGACCGCGGCCGCCCTGCTGGCCGACTCTCTGGTATGTGGCGCCACCACGAGCGCCTCTCTGGCCGCCTCGCTGGCCACGGCCGCGGAAGACGGCACCGCCACGACCAAAAGTGCGGTTCTTGGCTGTTGACCGGGTGTTGTCTACCACTGAGAAGGAGGATTCATCTTCGGTCGCCTGGACGGCGAAGAGCGACGAGGTGCCGGCGCCGTAGACTTGCTGATCTAGAGACAGACAAATGTTAGGATGAACTCTTGGCTGCAAAGATATATATATCGACATCTTGGCTGCTGGCTGGCTAGACACGGGAATGCATACCTCTGTAGTTTCTACCGTACTGGCGACCACCGCGGTCTCGACCCTCCTTTCCTTCTTGCGTCCAGTCGGCCATGCGGCCTAGCTTGTCGCCCTTTGAGAAGGGAGCGTAGGGGACGCCATCAAGGGTGGTGGCGGAGGTCACGGGCGGGCCCCATTCGTCGTCCACACTTAGTTGACTGATCGTGTCGGCGAGGCTGATTCCAGGCATGGCGGCGGCAACGTCGAGCAACCTGTCGGCCTGTAGATGTGTACAGAAATTGCAGTCTTCGGATGATACTGCCCCGCCAAGACAGAGAAATCTTGGCGCATGATTTTGCCCACAGGCCGTATCAGCACGTGACTTGGAGGCGGCCTAATTCAACGTCTAACAATTTACTCCCCATCTTCTTGTCGATCAGGAAACATTATCGATCGAGCATGCTGGAGGACTTGATGGCCACCCCCCATAACGGCGGAGATGTGTTGGCTACTCCATCCTCTCTCCCGAATAACACGTTCAACCTCCTTGAAATACCGCTCTTCCCATTCCGTTTCTTCCTCCTCGGTATGCTCATCTCGGCCAGGAGACGAGACTTGGATGATTTGGGCTGCGCATAGAAGCTCGCTCAGGGGATAAACCCCGGAGAATTCCCAGTCCAGAATGCCGACAAGATGGCCATCACGGACTAGCATATTGCCCGCGTGGAAGTCTTCGTGGACGAGGACACGAGGCTCCGCATCAATATCTCGGAAAAGGGATTCCTCATTCATCAAGGCTAGGCGTTTACGCTTTAATGTGTCGAGAAAGTCGGCAACCGAGGTGTTCTCGAAGGCTTCCTCAATGATATCGGTCTCAGAGGCGTGAGTATAGTAAGATATTTCGCGGTCGTAACACGCTAGGATATATTCTTTACTATCGGCATAAGGTCCAATGTTGTAGTACTCCGGGGAGTGGAATTTGGTCTATGACAATAATCAGCATGTGCATGTAAGAGCATTAGTACTATTCCTTACATACCCTGCCGTTGAAAACTTTTGCTGCTTCGATGGTAGGCCCCGTAGGGGATTCATTAACAAATCCACCAATTACTTGAAACCTTGTCTCCCCAAGGTCGGCAACCACGTTCGCAATTTCTTCAATTATAGTGGTCTTCTGGCTTTCCGTTAGTCGAGGCCAGACGACACTTAGCCGTTGGCCCTCAATGAACTCCTCGGCGATGAAGGATGGGGCTCCAGAGCAGGAAGATCCATCACTCCACGCATAGACTCTTGGGGCTGGAACCCTAGCAAGGTTCTTCTCCAAGAAACGCAAGCAGGCAACTTCGTGCCGTAGTTGATAGGGCTGGAGGGAAGGGGTATCAATCCTTGGAGTCCGAAGGACGAATTTCTCTTCCTCAGTCGCCTGTAATTCGTAGTTGTTGCTGCCTCTCCGATACTTTACCAGCCAGACACGATTATATCCGCCAATTGCGAGAAATTCTATGCTCGACACAGCATTGGCGGCATGCCACTCAGCAACGACCTTGCGGGCAATATCCAATGCCGCTTCCCGCAAGAGCTCGATATCGGTCTCATCTTCGTCTTGCTCACCCTCGCTCACACTTCTTCTATCTTGGGGCAGAGAAGTATCGGACTTGTTTCCCACAGTTTCGTCCGCCATCAGCTCGGGCTTGGTCTGAGCCAGAGGGTGGGGTAGTATGATGCCAAGATTTCCACAGCCGCACTAATCAAAAAACACTAATAAAACTCGCTAGTCTAAATCGCAAATCTTCTTGTCTACATAGCACTGTAGTCATGTGATTGTGTTTTATGCTGCTGATCAATAATTAAAAGTTCAGTAGAAGTTGGTTTGTGCATTTCTTATGACTGGCAGAAGAGTTTGCAGCCTAAGCCGGATGTGGAATTTGCCCGAAAGAAGTGGGCCCGCTTCTCTCACGGAAGGTGGATCCAACTTTAAATACAAAACACTTCCTTCCTTCAGTTGTTTGTTTGTGCACCCACACTCAGGAATACATGTCCTCTACCTCAGCCGGGTAGTCGTCGCCAATCGAGTCATAAGCTTCGGGCTTGGTGGCAAAGACTACATCCAGGGCGTCGCGTAACTCAAAGTCCTCCATGACGGCACCAAAGCCGTAGCATCGGACATGACCCTTGATTGCTTCAATCATCTTACGCACATCCTCCTCGGTCAGAGAGTGGTAGTACCGGTGACTGCGTAACGACTGCATGGCCATGACGGGTGTCACTTGGCCGCCGAGCAGATTCATTGCCTGCTTGGCTTCGGAGCTGGTCCTCAGAAGGTTCTGCAGCAGTTGCAGCGTCTCAGTGTCGGCCATCTGGTGGGGACGGGTGGGAATGAGGCCGCCCTGTTCAGGCCGCACTTCTCTCACGTGGCGTACCGGGGTGACGCTGGCCATGAGAGCGTGGCCTGAGATCTGGGCTTCGTCCACGGTGTCGGGAGAGGCAACTGATCGTCGAACCAGATACTCGCCGTGATCACGACAGGTTTGTTCGAGTCTATCAGCATCAGCATCAGCATCCATCCAACATCCATCCAGGGCTTGTCGGCAAAGGTGGTCTCACTGTAAGATAAAGTCAACCGCCAGCTGGGGGTTGTGTTCAAAAATGCCTGGCATGGCCGGCACACCATCGGCTTCCTGTTTGACAGCAAGTTCTTGTACATCAGGCCCCGATGGCGAACTGTGATGTGTTCCATACGATTGCATCGACATCCCAGGTGAGTGCGTGGCCACACTGACGGTTCCGCTGCCAGTCGGAAAGACATTGTCACCCATGGGAGAGTATCCGGTCGCGGAAGGGGTCTGCGAAAGGTAAGGCACATTTGCTGACAGAGCCCTTGTCTGCTGCATCTGTGGAGGGGATATACTGTTGCTGTCCTTGACCTGCATGCCGATGCCAGTGTCCAACCCACGTCCCGCGAGCTCCTGGTCAGCGTTGATGCCGCGAGAGGCCAGGATCTCCCTCAACAGGATGTTCTCGCGACGAACATGATTGACCTGGTTCAGGTCATTGACATAAACTTCCTTGAAGCGATCCAGTTCCATCTCCAGGGCTTTGATGTACTGTTCTTTCCGCTCGCGGTGCGTTCTGGCAGCGCTCAGCAAATGCACACAGGTGCATGATCGCGCCTGGGCTTCCTCACCTCTGTGCCTGGCGATTCAATTCTTGACGTCGTGTTTGAGCAGGCTTGCTGTCAGGCTTCGGTCCTCTTCGCTTCGGGACCTGTCCATCTACGCACAATACTCAGTCGCATATTCAAACTGCTAGGAACGGAGTCTTGCCTCGAGTGGTCTTCTTATGCATACTGGGGAAGCGCTTGAGGAAACCCATGTTCAACTGCTGACGTGCATCAGGGACCTCGCCGTTCTCTTCGAGAGATCAGAATGGCAGTTTTCAGAAGCAGTCAGACTAACTCACGATAGGCTTGTTGGTAGTCCTGGGCGTTCCAGGCAGTGCCCGGAGAATGCGGATACAGGTTCTGGATGGGGGCCTGTCCGGCCATTTGACCTGCCGTCTTTCACGCGTGATGCCAGGCAGGTATTGGAGATTGAGAGGGTGCAGTACAAGCTTGGGCGCAAACAGTGTTCCGTGTGGACTGCAGGTACAAGCTAAAAATGGTACTTGGAAAAGCCCTCACCCAGGAGGCATGGTTTAGAATTCAAATAGCAGAGAAGGAAAGCGCGCGACGATGATCAGTCAGACACGCAGACCCGGGTAAAGTCCAGGAAATGGTGGGCCTTGATGTGGTTCAAACCGCAGGGGGGGCTGCACGGAACAGGAGTCTGAAGCGCGTGTTGTCAGACCCAAGCAGGCAAGAGGAATAGGTCGAAGATATCTGGAATTATGCCAGGCGGAGTATGGTCGCAAAGCGCTTGCGCAACACAGCGCGCACGCGCGTGCCCTGGGTGGTGGTCGGCAAGACAGGAGAAGATTGCCGGTGGTAGGAGGAGCAGTCCTGTGCGACGCGGGGGGGTCGCAAATATGTCGATGGTTGAGCACAGGGAGGGAGCAAGTCGGCAACAGGCGTCGCTGTCTTGTGCGCCGTCGACTTTGTGAAGTAGTAGTTACAGCCTTGTGTTGTTGTAACGTAACTTACAGGACGAAAGACGGAACAACTTTTAGGAGGTAATTAGAGGGGTTGAAAGGCGAGGTTGAGAGAGAGGGAGGGAGAGTGCAAGTCAGAGGATAATACCGGCCGGGACGGGGCTCGCTTGAGATCGGACCGTTCGAGTTGGTACGCACAGCAGTAGGGGAGGAGGCCGTTGAACAAAGAGAACGTTGGAACGTTACGTATCGTACGTATTATTTAGACCAGGCGGCGAATCAGATGATCGATACCCTGGAGCAACAGCTTGCAGCCAATACTGACCCTTTAACTGGTAAATTATTAGGTGGGGGAGAAAAAAGAAAAAAGTGTAGGCATTGGGTATTTTCGGTATGCGTGCTCGTCTCGTTTCTCTCTCACTCGTCTCGCTTCCACTTTCTGTGTCGTTGATGTGTCCTGTGTCCTGTGTCCTCTGTGTGTGTGTGTGTGTGTGTGTGTGCTACAATGATGTCTCGAGGAAGGAAGGAAGAAATGAAGGAAGTAAAGAACAAGTGGCCCGTTTTTTTTCCCCTTCGTGTAGCAAGCAAGTTTGGGACTCGTCCCACACACTCACACTCACTCTCATTCTCACACATACATAGATCCATACATAGATACATACACGCACACCACACACATTCAGTGGCGTTGTGTTGTGTGAAGGTTTCGCCCCCCTCCCCCCCGCTCGCCCCCTCCTCGCCCCCTCGCCCCTCTTCTTCTTCTCAGCTCAGGAGAGAGGTCTTGTGACAATCAATAGTGGGAACAAAAAATGGAATGTTCGACAGACAGGGCAGAGGAGGAGGAGGGGGGGGGGGAGGGAAGGGAGAGGAGGGGGGGTGGGCTGCAGACTGCCGGTAATAATAATAATAATAGTAATAGTAATGTAATGAACAATCATAACCAGACAACTGACAACTGACAACACACGCGTGCGTATATAGCGTGTGTGTGCATGTGTGTGTGTGTGTGTGTGCAGAGGTTGGTATGGGTAGCTGGTTGGTTGGGCTATAATAAGGTAAATTGATATATTACCACCCCCCTTCCTTTCCCTTCCCTTCCCTTCCCTGGGAGTGGCGAACAGAGAGAGTCTCATGACCTCGACTCATACCAACCAAGTTGCTCATAATAATTGCAATTAAATCCTGTACTTTGTCTGGTTCGAATGTTATTCATGATAAATAATAATATTATTACTATTATTATTATCGTTTTCAAGAAACAGGATCTACCAGGGAATTTATCGAGCAATTGGTATACAGTGGTTTGGGTAGTTAATAATTGGTACTGGTAAAGGACATTTCATTTTGTGTCACACACACACACACACACACACAGAGGATGGCCCCCTTGAACCTTTCAACTGAGAGACCAATATTGGCCAGGATTATAGAAGCTTCGAATGTACAACGACATCAACAACATCTAGGAGGAAGTACAACGCTGATCGGCAAGGGCCGTTTCAACACCACCATCATCGTTGTGATTTGGCCTGACTTTCTTTGTTAACTTATCTGTCTTCCCCCCGTTTCCCCCGTTCCCCGCCAAATTCATGTACATGTATGCACGTTCACACGGAACTGAGAAAGCCACCTCAAGCCCCCCCCAGTGGCCCCAGTGGCCCCTGCGCAGCCAAGGGAATTTAGGCTCGACCGGGATGTCTATCGGTCCCTGCGGATTGGCAACCGCCCCAGGCCGCAGGTAACTAAACTTTAGGACAGTTGTTCCTCTTGGCTGATCCTCCAACCAGCCAGTGCCCACTCATCAGAAGCAAGGGCCTTTCCATTATTACACACTGACATCGAACCAGGGTTTGTGGCGTTGCAACTAAATTGAGAACCTTTGGCCGGGGGGGAATACGTCTCTCCAGACTTGATAACTTAATAAGTGCTATTCCTTCGTGTTGATGCTAGGGTTGGCTGGCGATTAGTAGGGTTACCAAGTAGTGAGTACGCGTCCAGAGAGGAAAAATGAGCAATTGAACTGAACGATCATCTCAACGATCGTTTGTTCTAGGCCTCCCTTCACCCCTGTACCTGTGATTGGCAGGATGAAATCGCCGTAACGTGGAATAATCGATCAGTCGGTTTTGCCATGTGAAAAGCGAACATGTGCGTCTCTTATGTCCAGTCACCACTGACTAGAATAAATATACTGCTTGCTGGCCCCGGCCAACAGTGGGCTTGATTGTATAGAACAAGTGCGCGCTGTTATCAGTGAAAGATCGAATAAACCCTAGGTGTCAAAGTCGCCCACACTCTGTCTATTCTTGACTTCGGGCCTGCCCCAAGATTGGAAGTCAGTTGTGAGACATTGGGGACGGACGCGCACAATTTTTTTGACAGACACTGAGCAGCAGCAGCTGACGGTTGCGCTTGCCAGAGCGAGCAGCATTCGCCAAGCCAGAGTGCTGCGCGCATGACGGAGAAGAATCTCGGCGAAGCAGTTCCAGTTCAGCCGTGTCTGCTTCAAATTGGCATCAAAGACAGGGACAACAATCGGCGATGGAAATACCAAAGTTGTGCACACGACCTCCACATCCCAATCCCAATCCCCATCCTAATAATAAGTCGAAACTGACATGACGGGGTCCAAAGTGACATACCCCGGAGTTGCTAAAAACGGCGAGACGGCTGAGATCGGGCCTGCCTCGGCAAATTGGCAGACGAGGAGAACAGGGACTAACTCAGACTCTAGTGCAGAGTGTGTTGCTCGTCAAAGCAGGGGCCGTCAGGTACTGTGTCTCGATAATGACAATTGTAAATAAGTTCCGTTTGTCAGGAATTAAAACCGCGATTCATCCAGGTGAGCTCAAGCCGGCAGACCAATGAGACGGAGCCATATCTGGGACACGGCAGCAGGGGTTGTTATTCTCCACCCAAGGTGCGCGACTGCGTCGACAAGTGCATGTCATGACCATGAGCAAAGCCGTTAGTCCACATCCAACCCTGACCCTGCTCAGGCTTAGATCGCGCTTGCAGGGCGCGGGCAGGGCTCTGGCAGAACGCAGGAACGATCCAGCCTCTATATATCATCGACGTTGGTCGCACGGCCCTGCAGAGGTTGATGATTCTGAACAACAGTAAAGAACAGCCTTGGCGGGGCGCGCGTTTGTGATGTCGCATCAACAAGTCCATTTTGGACGCAAAGAAGGTTCATAAGCGATATCAAGGCCACGACTGCATTGGCTGGCTTAGAAGAGTGTTAGCCGGTCGAAGTCAAAAACGCGATTCCAGGGTGCTAGCACTGCTAGGCGGGTGGGTGTTGGACGTCACCCCTGACACGGTATTACCGAGGCTGTCGATCTCTTAATAATGGCGGAGAGGTCGCCTTGAAAAGGGGAAAGGTTCCAAGCCTCCCGGGCCCGATTCGAGTATGAGACCGATGTCGATCGCAGCGAAAAAAAAGCCTCGCTAGCGGCCGAGATGGATGGCATAATTCGGGGTTAAACCGGGCGGTGGAGTTGGTGGCTGTGGGGGAGTGCCTGGCAAACTGGGCCAATGCCTTTTGCTTCAATCCAAGACTCAGAGAGCAGTATGGCAAATTAGTGGTTCAGACACCCGAATGAGGCCGATCCAAGCATTCTGCGGGGTTTGCTTTGCGGCTGCGGGACTGAGTGCGGGTGAGAGGCACATCGCGCAGGCGTAGTGAGGGCGAGCGTGAGTTTGCTTTTCTCTCCTTCTCTTTTCTTTTTTAAATCAATCTGGAGGGGCGTTCGTTCGGACGCCGAGCGAATACTTGGCGTGACTCGCTTCGCTCCTTCCTGCTGTTGGACGGCGGCTGCAAAATGCATAATTGCCCACAAACGGCAGGGGCGGTGGCACTCTTCGGGCCAGGCACCATGCATACAGTAGGAAGCAACGAGACGGTTGCAAGAAGGCACCTTCTCGCACTGCACAGACACTAGGTAGTCCGACTCCACCTGCCATATCGGGTGCGCATCAGAGGCACCTTCCGCAGGGTAGCAAATGGCTAGGCCTTCCTGAAACAAGGGGGGGAGGGGGGCAAAAGGCGCCTTGAGCGCGGGAGAAATATTACTGTTCAACTGATTCTCGCTGGGCATAGCGTGCTGATTCTCGACTGGCTGGCCGGGGGTGGTCAGGTGGGGATTGCGAGAATGGGGATAGGCGGGCGGCGGCTCAACGTGCCTTGCATTTTTCTCTTCTTCTTTTTGCATGTGAAAGAGTCCACAAACCCGCGACGGCAATTCACGAAACAGATTAATAGTGATTGATTGAAGATTGAAGAGTGTGGTGAGTGAGCAACAGAGGCTTTACGGCTGCTGTTGTCGTTGTTGCGTTGTTGTTGCTGCTGCTGCTCCTGCCATTGCTGCTGCTACTGCGCCGCGACTGCCGCATCGCTATTACCTATCCTTCTGTTCCTGCTCTACTCCGTAGTTGCCGCACCGCAACTTCCGGCAGTCGTGCCTGCCCACATCGTGCTACTCCCTGGCTTTGACCACGACGACGACAATCACACTGGGCGCACCCTTTCGCTAACGGCGTCAGCGGCATCATACTTATAACCAATATACTGGAACTGCTGCAGCCCCACCACGACCGCCACGACTACTACCACTACCACTACTACCACCTCATTCTGTCGACGGTCGCCATCGCACCCAACCTGCGACAGCGACAGCGCCGACCTACGCCGTGGCGGGCCAGCCCCAGCCGCAAGCCGCACTGCGTGTAGAGTGGAGGCCTAGTGCTCAAGCAGCCGGAAACGTCGACAGCAGCCAGCCCATGCTGGCCACGCAGAGGATGTCGTCCCATGGCGGACAGCTACCATTTGGCTGTAAGCCTGATCCCCGGCCACCCCTTGGCCTGCCCCTGGTGGCCCAGTACTGATGGTGTGTGCTCGTGCAGACAACCCGAACGCTATCCACAGCATCGGACTGCCCGAATTTCTCTCGCCCGGCGAGCCAATGGGCCAGTCAATCCTCAACGATGAAGAGAGCAGCACGCTGAACCACTTCTTCTCCGACTTTGAGTCGAACCAGCCGCCCGCGCCGCCCATGCCACTGCAGTTTGCTCCCCCGCAGAGCAACCACCAGCCATTGTTCACCATGCCACCCGTCTACTTTGGCTCCGAGACCTCCGACGGCACCGGCCCGGGCATCGACCCGCATACGCTGCAGCTCGATGGCCAACCCCACGCATACCCGAATCAGCCAACGTACGATCTCCAGATATTGCACGTGCCTGGCGGCCCGTTGAGCCAGATTCTGTCGAGCGGCAGTGGCGTCGACGACGACAACACCACCAACACCAGCAATAGCAATGCAGCCAACAGTCATGCCCACAACGGCAACGGCCTGTTTGATGTTCCTCTCGACCAGCTGCAACCGGCCGCGCCCAGCGTGACCCATCCACAGCCTGGCTTTACCTCCAACTGGAACCAACAGCCGTATCAGCCGCAAGGCATGCCACTGCAGGCGCCCGGTCGCGGGCCCATGATGCGCTTCGGCTCTGACTCACACTTCACTCAGACTGGCTTCCAGCTGCCAAATTCCTCAGGCATCATTGATGCCGAAGATGCCACGCTGAATCATTGGCTGCCCTCGGCCCCAAATAGCCAGCCGCCCACGCAGCCTTCATCGCCCAACTGGTCGAAAAAGCGCAAGCTGGACGACGTGAACATTGGCAACCGCCGGAATGGCTACCATGCTGGTCCAGAAAGCAGCAACAACGGCCCCGGCGCCAACAGCGGCAACCCGGGCCACGCCACTCACCGCCATCAGTCCCTGGGCCAGGTCAAATACGAGCCGCATGCGGGTTCGCAGCCACTCAATCGGGGAACTGCCTCACATGCGAGGTCCCAACATTCGGATGACCACCACTCTGACGAGATCGATGCCGCTGCCGAATCGGACGATGACCCGTTCAACAACAACAATAACATGGCCACTGCCATGCTCCCACACTCGCCCTCAACCGCCGGGCTTTGGTCCAATAGCAATGTGCCGCCATCACAGGCAAACCATGCGACTCCCATGGGCAAACCGCCGAGAAAGCGCAAGAAGTCAACCTCGACCACACCCACTGTCAGTACCATGCCCTATCCCAGCGGTAGCAACGGCCTCCCCCCGGGCCGGCCCAAGTCCTCGCCGACGAAAAGCACACGGGCACCGTCAACGCGGGTGCCTCTTACAACAGAACAGAAAAAGGCAAACCACACAAATTCAGAACAGCGGCGGCGGGACGCGACTGCGCGAGCGTACGCTGAACTGTACGACCTGGTGCCTGAAGTGGGAGAAATGGGCAAACAGAGCACCATGAAGAAGCTGGAACTTGTGGTTGACAAGGTCAGCTGGACAATCAGTGCGGTCGAGTCACTCCGGGTCAAGCTGGGCATTGCCAGTGGCAGCAACGCGGATTTGCTAAAAGGCCACGGCACATCATACCCTGGCCGCCCGAGTGACGGCTTTGCCAGTCATGTAGCCCATGCTGGCATTGACCGTCTCGAAAACTCAACCGACGCCTGCTACCCTGACCTAGACTAAGCGGGGACAAAAAAGAAGAAAAGAACGAAAACGCAAAAATATAGGTTTGCAGTTCGCCTCTGTTCCAGCCAGCCAGGCAACCTACCTGCACCAAGTTCCTGTTCTGCAGACAAGAGTTCGTCAGTACAATCTCGATCGATTCACTACTGCTTACTGCATCTTTGGAATATTATTCATGACGACTTTACTGAAATATATACCAATTTTTATATCTAAGATATTGAAACATCCCAGATATTGATTTATATATCTGCATATGCTTTTTCCTTGTTTGATGAAAGGAGATGAAAGGAGATGAAAGGAGATGAAAGGAGATGAGAGAAAAAAGGGAGGGGGAAAAAGGAGAGAGAGAGAGAGAGAGGAAGAGAGAAGGAGTGAGGAAGGGCTCCATGGGCTGGCTGGCAAGCAAACATACGAGCAAGCAAGCAAGTAAACCAGCTCGACGAGTCCAGGTAATGATACGATTCACACGATTTAATCACGACCAGACGAAACAGACGACGGCCATCGCGACTGCGACTGCGACCACGACAACAATGTACAGTCGAATCAAGACACAAAAAAGTTGGATGATTGGACAAAACATGTGTGTGTGCGCGCATGCTGTCAAGCAAAAATTTAGGACAGAGACACAAGGAGGAAGGGATTCCATCCCTGCTGATTTCTTTACACACTTTTGAATCATCATCTTGACCCCTTGATTAATACCCCACTACTTGGATAGTAGTCGGCAAGGGACACCAAGCGGGACACCAGACCAGCAGATCTTTTAACATATAGTGCAAGAGCGAGACAATTGCACAAGAAAATGTTGACAAAACTTGTCCATCTGCTACAGCCCCAACTGGGCCATTCTCGCTCTCATCGTCTTAGCAAGCGATAGATTCACATTCGTATCGCCACTATCTTGCCTGCTGACAGTCGCGGCCATCACGTCGGCAACATTGACAGCATTCTCCATCCACTGTTGGGCTGCTTGCCGGTCTGGTTTGCAGTACAGATCAATCCCAAGATTGAATAGTGCGCTACTGAGCCAGTGTAACTCTTCTACCGGGTATAATTGCTTTGGCTCTGCCTTCTGATGGAAAGCCTTGTTATTCACCTCGGCTACAGCACCCCGAGCCAGACCTAGAGCCTGATCAACCGTGGTCTGTACCAAGCTCAAGTGCTCATGCCCATCTCGGTGGTCCAGAACGATCTGTACGACACACCGGATCCACCTAGCTGCTTGATCCGAGTCGTAGTCGTCTTGTCTGGTCATGGCTTGAATCACCCTTTGTAGTAACTGTAGCGCAAATGACAGCGGTATCTCAGGCTGGTCACTTGGGTCTTGGTCCAGGAAGCAGGAGAGAAGTGTATGCGCAAACGAGGCATAGACCTTGGGTCCGGCTTCCATCATGGATGCCCTGTCAATGACCGCCATCAAGTTGGCCTGATCTAAACTGCCATTTTCCGCACCCTGGGCATTTGAGATAAAGAACAATGCCTCGAAGACAAGTGGTAGGAGGTCTGTCACCTTCCCCTGAAGATCATTCAGAATTTCCGAGCCCAGAGTTGCTTTAGATGCTCCAGCTGCGTCATCAAAGAGCTGTTTCAGGGTGGCGTAGCACGCAAACGTGTTTCTGTATAGATGTTCCTTCAAGGCGGCCTGGACAGGGCGGTCTTTCGAAGAGTATGACGTCCTTGGGATGTCCTCGATTGTCCAGTCGGCGTCACACCGCCTGGCCTCTGTGGTGAATAGTATGCATCGGATGTAGGTAGTCGAAATGTGTAGCTTCCGCTTAGCTGCTAAGACCGTTGGCGGTGCTGCTGAAGGGTACAATATTTGGTCAACATAGGCCATCAGGTCCAAGATTACCTTCGCTGGCCACGCGTGGATGTGCTCCACAGCCACGTTGTAGGCTGTCATTTCGAACCAACAGCACTCTTGAACGGGGCACGAAGATGGAGACTGGTCATTCCCAGTGTTGGCTTTGACAGAACAAGCAGCAGCAGCGCGAAAGACCGCACATAACCTTGAAAGCATTTCTATATCGACAGGGTTGTCCGTGAGCACGGATATGATAAGCTGTGCAGTGCATCTGAGCATTGTACAAAGATCCATGTCATCAGGGAGATCGTAATTAAACTTGTCGAGCACGCGCTGAAGAAGCACCGCAGCTTGCTTCTTGGTGCCATACTCCATGGTCTCAGCAACGGATGCGAAGAGAAGCCGGTGTTCGTTCTGGCCAAGTTTGACAATGTCGGCAAGAGCCCTCTCCGAGGCCATCTCATCTTGACATCGTAAAGCTAGTGAGCAGCTGAGGAAGAGACTGAGCTTATGCTGTCTGACTGATGGAGGCATGCGGCCAAGAACAATTCTGGCAGCTTGGTAGTCTGAGATGGCCATGTGACACTGAACCAGCCTGCGTTGGACCTTGCCAATATTGGCTTCTCCCGCTTGGGAGAGGAGAGGATGCAGGGCCAGAACACACCAGTCTCTAAGATTGGCCAAGTCATTAAGGATGCTCTTGCAATCCATTTGCTTCCACAAGAGCAACAAGATCGCATCAGCAACCTCCGGGCTGCATGATGTATTCCATGAGGCGTGGAAAGAATCAAAGTCCGAGTGCAAGTCTGAGGGTGCCATCGACGAGTGATTGGGGGATTGTTCTATGCACGCGATCCAAACGTACGTGACGATTGTGCTTTCCGTTCTTGAATGATGACGATCGTGCATGAGTCGCTCTGAGATATATGATCTAAGGGCAGTTAAAGCGTGAGTAGGACTAGCTTCCTTCAGCTGGTGGCTGTGGTGCAATATGATTTTGTGGTTTGATTCTGTTAGATGAACTGTGCGGATGATGGCGGTAAGCTCAGCCAAGTATGCATCTGGGTCTGGGTCGAGATTGCAAGCCAACATCTCGAGGTGGAGAAGATGGACAGGGAGTTTGTTGCCATAGTCCTGGACGTGTGAGACAGCAGAGGACTGAGCGGGTGAAGGGATTTACCTGCTTCAATCTCGAAAGGACTATACCAGCCTCCTCGCGAGCTGAGGAATTATCACAAGCCAGCAGTGCGCGTACTAGATTTTCTTAGTGGTGAATACGCTTCGGGGAGAGTGTGGAAGCATACCAAGGGTGTGACGGATATTGAACTTGATGTCTTCCGCGCCAGGTATGGCAAGGGCCTCATCATTGATATCGAACAGATCAAGGCCGCGTCTCAACCACCGAACAGCAATTTCATACTGGGCGGATTGAAAGTGGTCAGTACCTATCTCATAGAAGAGATCGGATGCCTTGGCCACGCGTTCAGCGTCTGTCACTAGCTGGCCTGACATCAAGATGTCATAGAAGTGGTCAGCCATATCATGGCGTGATTCTTTCCAACTCTTCAGGATCGTCAGTCTCGAGTCGTGGAAGGGGTGGAAGCAGGTACCAGCAGAATGCGCAGAAGGAGAAAATCTGCTCGAGAGGTCTGGGAATGAGAATTGGAGTCTGCATCTTCGAGCTTCCGTTGCAAATCAGCCAAGCTGGCAACGATTTGGACAGCAGGCTTGATCAAACCGCAGGCTTGGAGTAGTCAGACAGAAGACTGGCGACCAGTTTGGGAGCATACATATGCAGTCACGAACAACACGGCAGCCAGCATGGAAAGCTCTAGAAATGGCTTGGGTGTTATTAGCCGGTGTGCTCACAGAAGGGTGTGGCTAGGAGAGAGCAACCACTTGGCTTTTGAGTCAAGGCGCTCTCAAGCAAGAGATAGGCGAGAGTCTGTGCTGTCGAGAGAGCTTTAGCAATATCTCTTCGAACTGGATGCCGGCATGGCTCGTCCCCCACCTTGTACAATGTTCGACTTGGTGCTGTCGTCGAGACTCTGTCGGTCTACTTGGCAACAGCAGTTCCACAGCTCGACGGCGTGCCGATCAAGCTCAGTCCGGTCATGTGGAGATGAGAGGTCATTGGGCTGCAATGGGAGAGCGGCCATATAGAGCCCTGGATCTGGGAAAGGACGCGACTCGGTCCATGAGCAGGCTTGGATCCAGTGAGTGAGGTGCGTTGCAAATTCTAGAATGTCAGCCAGGGGCTATTGACAACGGGAAGGAGCTTGTCACTCAGTGCTGATTGGACCTTGCCTAAGCTGGCATCGTTGGAAACTGGTGGACATGCCATGGCTGGACGGTAAGGAAACGGAGGACAGGGCCTGTGGTAGCTGGGATGCAATGCAATGCAAGGAGAGAAAGGCAGATAGAGGCAAAACGAGACAAGATAAGAGGTGGCGGTGACTGGCCAAATGGAAGGAGCAATGAGGGGCAAGGCACCAGCGGAGGAAAGGGCAGACGGAGCCATTCAATTCAGGGCAGGTACCCCTTTCATTCTTTTACAGGGTCCATGGGCAGAAAGTTTCCCACAATTAACGACGGACTGCAGCATGTTTAGTTGGCTGGTCAAAGAGGAGGAGTTGGTTGGGGAGCAAAGACGAGGCACCTACATGTTGTGGTTGTCACGCTTGATGGTGAAGGAGAAACAGCAGTGGATGTCGGGCCCGTCAGGGTCATTCGGGTTTCTCAGGGTGCAACTGGTGAGCATAGCCTTTTGCTGCTGGTCAAAGCAGATGGCGCAGAACTTTTCCCAGTAGCTGACCAGCTGGTCCTCGACAATGATTTCATGGATTGCAAGTTTGCCCTGCAACTGGGTGAGTGGTGGTGACGTCATGGGGATGGAATGGAGGAGAGAGCAAAGAGAGAGGTCGGTACATACATCGCGCAGCGATTCAATTGGCACCTGGATAAGCTCGGCCATTTCCTTGTTGCCGCGGAAGATCTCACCAGTGCGTCTCCAGCAGCAGGCCGGAATGGCCATGCTGGCAAAGACTCGGTCGTACTCCATCAAGTTGCGTTCAAACCACATCTCGACCAGAACCAACTCGATGTCGGTCAGGCTCTGCATGCGTTCTCTGAACTTGGGCCGGAATTGGTCGAGCTGGATCAAGATCTTGTGACGCGATGAGTGTTTCATGTGCTTCTCCATGTATTTGTTCAGCCGGGCATAGCCTCCCACATAGTTGAAGGGCTTGAGCAGACCGGCGTCATATTTGGCCTTGAGCAGCTTGTTCATCCTATCCTCGGGCGGGTCGTTGCCGGCGGGATCCGCGGCAGTCATGTAGTACTTCTCTCGGGCCATGTCCGAGATCGGCTTCACGCTGGCCGGGCGCGGCATTGCCCCGGACTGCAAGGCGGAGGAGGCTTGGCCGACCAGCGGGTTGTGCATGTTCATCTGGGCGGGGAGAAGGCCGGGCTTGTTGCCGCCAAATGAGACTGCCATCGAGTTCATGAAGGATGGGTCGTTGAAGGAGCCGTTGTAGTCCTGGCCAGAGAAGATGCCGGCCTCGTCAAGCAGGCTGGTACTCAGGAAGTCGCCGAGCAGGTTGTATTCGTCAGTCACCTCGTTTGCGTTGAACATAAAACTGGGATCGAAGGCGCGTATGTCCTGGAATCGGTTCTGCGGCAGCAGCCAGGGCTCGTTATAGCTGAATTCTGTGCCTCCGTCAGCGCATTGCTTGTCTGTCGAGCCCGTGCTAGACACCTACGTGGCAGGCCACTGCCATTGACGCCAGCCGGCTGCGGTTGGATGGAGCCAAGAGGGGGCACAGAGGAGGCGTGGCTGGACAGCGGTCTGATATCAATGCTGTTCTCCGGTATCAGCTCCGGTCGCGGGGCGTCGGCCGGGCCTGGGCCTGTGGCGGCATCATTGCCAGGCGAGGTGGGCAGAGGAGCTTCTGGCGCGGCGCGGTCTGTGTCGGTTTTGACCGACTTGCGGTGCTGGCCCTCGCGCGGTTCGTCGTGGCACAGGTGGCCGATGTTTCGTTTAATGCAGCGTTTGCAGGGCCGGTCCTAACCGAGCGGACTTAGCTGGACGTGCCTTGCGGGGTGCAGCAGCGGCAGTACAGCCAGAGAGGAGGAGGAGAGAGAAGGACAGGGGGGAGATGGATGAGGGAGCTGGGCGCCGTACAGAATCGCAGGTCATATGCTGTATGGCCAGAAAGAATTGGCAGCCATGGTCAGTTCCTTGCCTTTACTTTTTGCGCTCGGTCAGCGGCGGGATTGGCGGGGCCTTACAGAGCGGCGGCAATACACGCATGCTGTATCATCGGGTCAGCTCGGGCAGTGGGAGAGGGAGGGCGAGAGCAGAGGGGCGGCCAGCCAGCCAGGGCAAGGTAAGGCAAGGCGAGGCGAGGTGAGGCTTACCGTGGTTCACTTTGCGTTTCTTCTTGGGCGGGTCAGCATCATCCAGCTTGCTGTGCTTGGCCGGTGCCAGTGCGGACGCGGACGCGGGCGCCGGTGCGGGTGCAGCACCATCGCCGGCCGACGGCGAGCCTGCCTTGTCAGAGGCGGAGAGGGCAGGAGCGGTGGATGCTCCTGCCAGGTCAGACTCCTCGCCGAGATTGGGCATGGGGGCGGAACCAAGGCCGGCCACGGCAGGTGCGATCGGGGGGGCAGCGACAGAGGTAATAGGCACAGTATTAGGGGAGAAGACGGGTGTGACTGCATGCACATGGTGCGCCAGCGCCGGGGGCCACGAATACTCAGCCTCTACAATCGCGATAATACTGACCATTCTCAGCAGGCGTTGTGCTGTCTTTGTCCTCGGCAGTGGCGCTCGGCGGGCCCCGCAGCCCCGCAGAAGATCTAAAACTCGCCAAACCAAGATTCTGAGGCTTCTCGCTCGGTGGAATGGGATAATATTAATGCCTACGACGCCTAGTGGCTGGATATTATTGCTGTTATTGTTCTCCTGTAAGTTACTGTCGAAGAGGAGAGCTCCAGCTGTTACACGGCTGTTGAATAAAATCATTAGCATTGCGCCTATTGGCCCATTGGTTGTCAGTGTCAAAAGCTCCAGACAAACACACTCCGTTTGTGCTCTTGCGCGCGCTGTGATCAAGCATCAAGGCCAAACTTGCGTAGACCCCAGACACATGGCGAGTGAATGCCGCCTCGGGCCGGCACATGTGAGATCGCTCAGCATTGGACATAATGTTGTGGATGGCCAAGGCCAGAGGAACATGGCTCCCCTGTTCTAGTGTATAACGCCCTCGACGGTAGAGACGACCAGGTTGCGTCGGCCACCAGATCCTCAGGCAGATTTGGCAGCCGATGGAAGTAGCCTGGTGTGTCTGGAAAGTTCATGAAGCCACTGACACACTATCTCGATCTCGCTCTTGATCTGATCTCCAGACCATAGACGGGCAGCCAGCCATTGGGCGACAGTGTTTGTTTCAGACCCGAGCACGAGTGATCACACTCAACAAGGCGGCTTTCCCCGCCGACTCCTAGACCAGGATATTGACCCCGCTCAACATAACAGCCCTGAAGCGGCCTTGGAGAGATAATACTCATCCTTGGTTTGGTATTGGTGAAGCTGAAGGTGGAAATGAAGTTGCAGTGGTTACTGACATTGGATCTACGTTGTTTCTTATTAATTTACTTACAAGCTGCAAATAAGTTGTATGTGTATGTATGTGGACAGTCACATGTTACTTATCTTATCATTGATTGCATGTGCAGCATTCCATACAATACACATGATATCCTGTATTACATAATGAGCGCGAAATTCAGTGTATCATTATTGGGCGATGACGACAGGCCCTACCCCCTGCAGATGTGGGGCTCTCTCGGTGGTGCCTGCCCCTGCACAGACCGCGTGCCACTCAGTCGGAAAATTGGGCCTTTTGTCTTTTCTTTATCTGGGGTAAGTGCGTGTGGCGCGTGTCGGACGCGTGATCGATGGCGATTGGCCTTGTCTGATTTGCTGGGGCCGGTGACATCGCCGAGAGCCGAAGCTGCACCTGCCAGCCTTGCAGCTAGGCCTTTCTTGGCCTTTCTTGGCCTTCTCAAACTGCCTGGTCGATTGCGTGATAAGCAGCGATCGTGTCGTTATCACACTCACCGCTTGGGGTCGCCGAAGTCGTACCACATACGCGATGGGCACGCCATGGTCTGTCTCCGGCTCTCGGAAGGCAGCGCATCGTCACCAGAGAGGAGCAGTGCGGTGAGTGAGTCCACTTCGCACAGTTAAGTAGCAGTTTTTCGATCTACGCGTCTTCAGTCCTTCTGTCTTTCTGTCCTTCTGTCCTTCGAGTCTGCCATTTCCATCTCCATTCTGCAGTCTGTCTTGCCCCGTCCATCCATCTCCCTTCCCTTCCCTTCCCTCACCATCACCATCACCATGGGCTCCTTTGCTCCCCTGCCAGACTCCCCCCCCATCTCGCCCCCAAATGGCACCAACGGCCTGCCCGGCTTCTCGACCCCGTTGTTCCCCGCTAAGCCCAACATTCTCTTCATCATGGCCGACCAGCTCGCTGCTCCGCTGCTCAAGATCCACAATCCCAAGTCACAGATCAAGACACCCAACCTTGACCAGCTGGCTGAGCGTGCCGTTGTCTTTGACTCGGCCTACTGCAACTCGCCACTGTGCGCACCCTCACGCATGTGCCTTATCAGCGGGCAGTTGCCGTCCAAGATTGGGGCCTTCGACAACGCCTCCTCGATAGGGTCTGACGTGCCGACGTATGCCCATTACCTGCGCAATGCTGGGTATGAGACCACTCTGGCAGGCAAGATGCACTTTATCGGCGACCAGCTGCACGGATATGAAAACAGGCTGACTGCCGACATCTATCCCGGCGACTATGGCTGGGCCGTCAACTGGGATGATCCAGACCGTCGGCTGGAGTGGTACCACAATAGCTCCTCCATCATCCAGGCGGGGCCGTGCGTGCGCACCAACCAGCTGGACTACGACGAGGAGGTGCTCTTCAAGTCCAAGCAGTACCTCTATGACTATGCGCGTGAGGCCCCAGGCAAGCGGCCCTTTGCGCTGACCGTCTCCTTCACACACCCCCACGATCCGTACGCGATCGAGGACAAGTACTGGGATCTGTACGAGGGCGTCGATATCGACCTGCCCAGCGTCAGCATCAGTGAGGAGGACCAAGACCCGCACAGCAAGCGCCTGCAGTACGTGTGTGAGCTCAAGGGCCATAACTTCACCGCCGAGCAGATCAAGCGAGCTCGCCGCGCGTACTATGGAGCCGTCAGCTACATCGACCATAACATTGGCGAGTTGCTTGACGTGCTGAAGAAGACGGGCCTGGCTGACGATACCATCATCATCTTCTCCGGCGACCACGGTGACATGCTGGGCGAGCGTGGCCTGTGGTACAAGATGTCCTACTTTGAGAATTCGGTGCGCGTGCCCATGCTGATTTCCCACCCCAAGCAATTCAAGCCGCGCCGTGTGCACCAGAGTGTGTCGACGTTGGACCTGATGCCTACGCTGGTGGAGCTGGTTGGCAGCCACCTGGCGCCCGGCCTGCCCGTTGATGGCCTGTCTCTGGTGCCCCACCTTTACGGCAGCGGCAGCGGCCACGACAACGTCTTCGCCGAGTACATGGGCGAGGGCACGGTCGCCCCACTGATGATGATCCGCCGCGGTCCATGGAAATACGTGACCTGCCCTGTTGACCCCCCACAGCTGTTCAACCTGGCCCGGGATCCCAAGGAGCTCACCAACCTTGCTGCCACCGTCACCCAACCGGACGCGGACGAGGAGACCAAGAAGGTCTTCGAAGCCTTTGAGAAGGAAGCAGCGGCCAAGTGGGACTTTAAAAAGATCACCGACGATGTGCTGCGACAGCAGCGCCAGCGCCGCTTTGTCTGGCAAGCCCTGACCAAGGGCCGCTTCGAGAGCTGGGACTGGAAGGGCGACACGCGCGACGACGGCCGGTACAAGTTTATTCGCTCGCAAATCCCGCTCGATGACCTGGAGAGGAAGGCCCGTTTCCCCGTCCACGCCGCTGTCGCCATCGAGCTTTCAACTTCTACCACCCACCCCACCAAGAATGGCGCGCTCGCTGCCTCGACCTTCCAAAACGCCTCGGTCACCAACTCCGCCCACTTTCGTTGATGCCTGCCAAAAAGGCAAATTTCATGAAACCAGACCACTCTCCATTGTTTATGACACTTGCCATGTGGTTAATGTAATATATGACTGACCAAGCTTTGAGGAGGATGCCTCGTAAAAACAAAGAAAAAGTAAAAAAGTACGATGCTTTTCTTGGACGGAAAATTAACTGGGTTTATATTCTGAGCAGAGGGAGCTTGGGGCCAAAATGATCTATGCTTGGTTTGCTTTTTTTGTTGTTTGCCATTTTGCTTCGAAGACGGGGACCATGGGAGCTTGCACATGGAATGATAGTTGCAGCATTATAGATGCACAGACATACACTCCAACAACACATCATGAAAAGAATCAAAAAGCGTCGGTCTCGTATCCCTTGGGGCACACATTGTTGATACACTCACTGCCCACGCTGCATCCACAGCATCCACAACATGTAGTTCATGTATTGGAGGTCGGGAAGCCTGTATTGTCTTGGTCTTGGTAGAGGGAGCTCGATCTCGGCAGGTCCAAGTGGTGATGTAATTACAGTGTGAAGCTGTCTCCTGGCGTCGTCGTCTATTTGGCAAAGTGCAGGTCATAGCCGAGCCATTTGCGAGCATTCACCTGCTCCACATTGAGGCCTGGCCAGCCATAGGTGAGAGGGAAGAAGAAGTAGAATCCAAAGAGGACCAAAGATACTGTCGACGTCAAGGGTTAGTTCTGGGCTGGCAAGGGGGGAAACATGCTTTTCAGCCTTCCGAGCTCACTTACAGATCACAGCGGTTGCAATCCATGTCGCAACCAGGCTCTGTCCAGCCAGGCGGTCTTCCGCCGTCAAGAACCGTTTCTTGGTTCGATCGGCTCCCTTCTGGGGTCCTGCTGCTGCCTTCTTTGTGATGCTCTCGAGCTTCTGAGCCTCGCCGTTGAAAGATGCGGCAATGACATCATCGTCAACGGAGGGCTCGACGTTGAAAATGAACTCCACCAGTGCCCCGGTCACGAGACAGGATGCCAGGTGAGCAGGGAGGTAGTGGTGAAGGAACAGTTGACGGCCCATCAGATAGAATGGGAAGTAGTGAGCAGCCCAGCAGATGAAGAAGAAACCGGTGCTCTTGTACAGCCGGCGGCGAGACGTCCTGTCCAGTGCATCTATGCCGCGCCGAAGCGAAAGCTGGTCAGCGCCCAAAATACCAACAAAGATGGCCAGGACTGAGCTTGCAATCCAATAGCCGATAGGATTGCCCAAAAAGTAGATTTGCTGCCTCGTGTCTGACTGGGTCCAGAAGGAAACGCCTCGGAGGAGGAAGGGCCACTGGAAGGGCAGACTGGCGTATGGGTGACTTGATGTCAGCGCGTTGTTGTGAGCAAACATACTGCGCTGGAGCTCAAGCCACTTCTTCAAGAAGCGCATATGCTTGGGCTTCCTTGGCTCTTTGATCCGGCGAGGGCTGTCCTCCGGAAGCGACGAGATTTCGTCAATGTACCAGATGTTGCTGCTTTGCTGTATATTCTTGTTTCCATTGATCTCAGCCTGCTTGAATGCCCACTCTGGCAAGGGCGTGGTATGGGTCCACATGGCGACACGGGTCGGGTAATGGATCAGCTTGAACTGGCTCGCGTGGCTACGGAATGGTGCAGCGGCTTTTTCGCCCTCGATGCGAATCTGGAACAGGGTGTCGTTATGACGTGCACCTGCGGCCACCTCTAGTGACACGGTGGTGAATTCCTGGTTGGTCGGATACAAGGGCGAGGCAACATCGTGACTCAGGAGGATGGTGTTGGTGCCAAGATGGCGAAGCTTGACAGCCTGGTTGTTCAGCACTGGTTTGCCAGCATAAGACTTGTCATCTTCAACGAGATTAGGTAGAATCTCCCACTGGTTGTTGGTGTCATTGAACGGGTAGCCAGTGACCTGCTGACCCTGGGACGAGATACGCCCATCATCGTACCGAAGCGGATAGTGCTCTGGATGGCTATGCAAGTAGACCTTGGTATCCTTGTGTCGGAGCACAATGACATCGTTGTAGAGAATGTCGACCGCCTTGGAGTGCATGATATTGTCCGACAGCGTTTGTTGAAACTCAGGCGTCATGAAATCATCACCGGGGCCAGAGCGCGACAGAACGGCGAAGTGGACCTGGAACCAGAAGAGATAGAAGAGAAAGGGCACAATGATCAGACCAATGGCTCGAGCAGCAAAGTGCTTTGCAAAAGTGAGCATATCGAGCGCGCCCTCTTCCCGGTTGATGTTGAGCAGGTCCCACAGGTCAATGATGACAGCCGTGCCGACGGTGAAGAAGGTGAAGACACCAACGTACTTGGTGCTGATGACGCAGCTCATGCTGAAGCCCGTCAGTAGCAGCCATTTCCACCACTTGCGGCCAAAGGGCTGGTGTCGCTGCTTGTAGAAGCGGACGTAGCTCAGCACACTGACGGCCATGAAGAAGACCAAGGTGGCGTCCAGCAGGATCAGCCTTGTCTGTCCAATATGAGAGTTGTCCAGCAGCACAAGACCGGATGCGAGTACGCAGGCCGGGAGGGAGTAGCCAGACTCCCACATGATCAGGAAGACCGTGGGGACGGTGAGGGCGCCGAGCAGGGCGGGCAGAGAGCGGTAGGCAATGTAGGGCACATTATTCGTGATGTACGAGTCGCCGATGTTCTCGAATTTGAAGTCACCGTCGTAGCCAACGAGCCAACCGACGAAAGCGAAGAGCAGCTTGCCCAAGGGCGGGTGGACGTCGAAAAAGTAGGTGCGCTGCAAGTAGTATGAGGCAAACTGGGTGCGGTGTCAGTATGGGCAGTGCCTAAATCAAGGAGAGGGACCAAACCAACCTTTCCAAAGTGCACCTCGTCAAAGACGACCTCATCTGGATGACTGATGCCAAAGAAGCGAGTGAGAAAGGCAAGAGTGGTGATGATTGACAAGGCCAGCTTGTAGTCCCATTCGGGCACGGCCGCCGCTCTTGTCCTCGGCTTGACTTTGCTTTCAACAGACACGTCCTCTCTCTTGGCCTCTCCATTCACCTTCTCTTTCCTGGGCTCGCTGCCAGCCTTTTGCGGCTTCTCTTTCTGGCCCCGCTGACGGAGCGTCGAGTTTGGGCTGGACATTTCAGGGATTGGCGGTGATTAGACCATGCGAAACGGGGGAGGGGAAACGGAAGGAGAAGGAGACAGAGCAAAGAAGAAGAAAGGAGAGACGAAGACGAAAAAGAAGAAGAAGCACAAGCTGAGGAAACGAAATGCCTACTTGGCCACAACGTCAGGTTGGATAGTGTATGCACAGTAATAATTAAAGCGCCGACTTAGTGAGCGACGACACGCGCCCCTTGCCAACTCGGCCTCGCCCGTCCACCGGACTGGTCGCGTGGTTCAGACCGTAATTAATTACCGTAAAGTTCATGTACGTGTATAATTAATTGTACCAGAGTACGGTCCGTACCGATATAGTCACAAACAATACGATACAGTCACAAACAATACGATATAGTCAAAACAATACGATATAGTCAAAACAATACGATATAGTCAAAACAATACGATATAGTCAAAACAATACGATATAGTCCATTCGCTACTGTAGTCGCTAACTGATCGTCGGCATGCTTTTTGTCCCTCAGTCGTCCCGGTCAAAAATGCTCAAGGTCTCTAACTCGCGATGCACGATTCTCTCAAACTCGTCCCGCTCCATGCCAACGCTCTTAGCCAAGCGGTACATGCTCTTCATTGAAGTCGAGATGTGCTGCCTGATGCCCATCTCCGACGCATTGTATCTCTCAGCTTTGTCTTCCAACCGTGCTATAGCGTCTATGCTTTCTCTTGATCGAGGTGAGTCGGGTACCGGCTGCAAGACCTTGACGTTGGTGTCCGTCTTGTCGGCTCCGACTGTGCCGTCTGTCTCCTCGACACGGTCTCGACTGGGTTGGTATCCGCGTTGATCTTGGCCCGAGCTATGTTCACGCAGCGTTGACTCTGTCGTCTTGGCTACCTCCTCATCCGGGTCGTCATTATCCAGGGCCGGCTGAACTTTGGCGTAGCGAGCATAATAGTCTGCGTCCGAAGCGGGCTGTTGACCCGTGGCCGCCGAAGCCTGCTGCGTCGGCGTCTCTGAGGGCGCCTGGTCGTACTGTGCCCAGTAGTCGTCTTCTGCTCGGCTGAGCGATTCGCCCCGGCCCGACTGAGCAGCGTCCGCTTCTTGAAGAGCCTCGTCCACGATTCTGTCCTTGGCACTCTCGTTGGCTTTTGCAATCGACGCTGCCCACGAGTCGTCGCGTTCGGGCCCCGGCAGGATCTCAGCAAGCTTCCAGCCGTGGCCTTCGTCGCCGCCAGAACACCAGAGGAAGATAGGCGTGAAATTCCACTCCTCCAGCGAGAGCTGGCATTTCAAGGTCTCATCATCCAGCCTCTTGTAGGTCATGCTCCGAACATCACCAATCTCTATCTCGCCCGACACCGGATGCGGGTCGAAGACGGAGTTCTCAACATGGTCTTTCAGGGTCTCAGCTAGACTCGGGTCCCAGCACAGGAGCGTGAGCCAGTTGCCTCGTGGGTCCAACGATAGCTGCAATCGCTGTCGAAGGATTGGCGTCAGGAGCGGCAGAAGGGCGGGCGGGGGGCGCACGGCAGCGAAGGCGGTCGGTAGACAGGCCAGGATCGGGGGGAGCAGCGCCTGAGGGTCGGGCGGGTAGATCAGCTCAACCATGGTAACACGCACTTTCTCGCGACATCAGGAGTGCCAGCTCGGTGGTGTTATCTCAACCGCCGCCTTAGGGGGGCCGGCCGACAAGGGCGGGAAATGCGAGGCTAATGATTGGGCCTTTGGTCAAGGGGACTGACTAAGAGAGAGAAAGCTCAGTGCTACAACGACAGCGAACGGGCTAAAGGCGACTGACTGAGTTTCAGCATACAACAACTTCCCACCAGCCCCCGGCTCCTTTGCCGCTCATGCATTCGGCCGGCGTAAAGGAACTGCCATCTCTTGCAGGTCGGACACTTTGTTGAAGTCTCGTGGCTTCTCCACCTAATTGGAGAAATCCGCAGGTGGAGTGATAAGCCACGCTAGTGAGGAGATAAGGAGCGGGACATTTACGGAGTTAAACGGGGCCAAGACTGCCAGGCTTCTTGGCATCTTCTCTCTTGCCCTCCTTTCTTCAATCTTGTCTTGAGAGGATCTCAGTCAGTGCACATGCTGGCAGCACTTCTAAACACCAATGAAGGCATATATTACAACTTATGTCTACAGATTTCGCATAATGAGCGCACTCCTCTTCTTGATGACACAGTGTTGTTTTTTATCTTTGCCCTGACTTGAACTGAGGACATCATCTACAGCTAACTGCTTCAGGTCTAGATCATTTTGCAACTTCACGTGTTTATGTCATGATTACTCTGAGTATATTTTCCTTAATATTCCGGCGTTTCAATACAATACAGCCCACGTGACAGACTACTATTGATAAGCAAAAGTCTTTCATCCTACACCAGCGAGTGAACGGCGACTCTATAACATAACCCTCGGCATGACCCCTTCTCACGACCATTGGGATCGATTGCTGGATATTTGGAAAGGGCCATCCAGTCATGGCTCCGGCCGATGCCAATAACAGCCCTGCTGCTGTTGTCGACGAAGTTTCCACCTTGATCAATGAAGCTGTCAACGATGGCAATCGCGACGCTCGCCACACATACTCAATGGCGGAGCTGCGTCTGCGAAGAAAAGTCGATTGGCGCCTCTGCACCATAGCCGGCATATTGTGCTCGCTCAACCTTCTCGACAGCGGCATCATCTCGTCAGCATCGGTCACTTCCATGTTGTCGGATCTTTCCCTGACTGGCCATCGTTATTCCGTCGCCATTTTCATCTTTACCATTGCCAGTATCACCTTTCAGCTCCCTTCAGTCATTCTGCTGCGCTTGCTTGGGCCGAGGCTGTTCTTCTGCGCCATCACTACCCTCTTCGGCATCATCACCATTTCCACTGCCTTCATATCCAGCTGGCGTCAGATGATTGCCTTGAGAGTTCTCCTCGGTATCTCCATGTCTGGTATCTACCCAGGCCTCACTTATCTTATCTCCACCTGGTATACTCGGCGCGAGCAGCAGCTTCGATATGCATTTCTCCAATCCGGAGAAGTCATTATCTTAGCCACCGGTGGCATCGTCAACTTCGGGCTTAATCACCTGGACCGGAAACATGGCCTCAGGGGCTGGCAGTGGATGTACCTTGTTCAAGGTGTGATCACCACAGTCATAGGGCTTGTGACCTACTTTTGGATGGTCGACTTTCCTGAGCGAAGCCACCACTCATTCCACTTTTTGACTGCAGAGGAATCGGCCTTGGCCATAGAACGCATCAATGCTGATCGCCAGGATGCTGGTGACCTCGAAGAGCCTTCCAACACGCCTTCAAAAGACCCGCTGACCGTGTCAAAAGTGCTGTCGCCATTTCTTGATCCGAAGCTCTATGCTTTCTCCATCCTCTTTTTCTTGCTCAATATCGTCTCAACAGCCTTGAGCTACTTCTTGCCCATCATTCTGCAGTCAGGATTCGGGTTCAGCTCCAACAAGGCAATCCTACTGTCCACCCCGCCGTATTACTACAGCGTCATCCCCGTCCTGCTCTCCTCCTGGTTTGCCGACCGCTTCTCCCTCCGAGGTCCGGTCATATCGTTTAATGCCATATGTGTAATTGTGGGATTTTCGATGTTTGGCTTCTCCTCCATCACACCCGTTCGCTACATCGGCACCTTCCTGGCCACAGGAGCCTATGTGTCGAATTGGGCGGCTCTTTCAGCATACCAAGCAAACAACATCACTGGGCACTGGAAACGTGCCACCGTGGCAGCTGCGGTGAGTGCATGCAATGGCCTGGGAGGTATTGCCGGATCATACATTGTCCGCTCGCAGGAAGCGCCAAACTATTTTACCGCCGTTTGGATAAGCATTGGCTCCCATATCCTCATGGTTGGCCTGGTGGCCGCGTGCACGATATGGTTCTGGACCGAGAACCGGAAGCAAAGAGCAGGTCTCAAAGTCCTGGAACGGGTCCCAGGATGGCGATACACTTATTGATTATTGAGCTAGAAACACCAATACAATCAATCATCCATACTCACAATTATCATTCCACACAGCCAACCCTTTTAATCCTCATCTATATGGCAGCATTCTTGCCCTGTAGATGCACAAGTCAATTCTTTCTTCCCGGCTCTCATATAAAGTTGAGAGGTTTATACCCTTTCGTACTACAACTGCCCTCACCCCAGCGATGATGGTCAGTGTTTGTTGAATAGCGAAAGAATGAGTCATGTCCAATCTATATGTGTTTCGAGAGAGGCGCATGCATTGCTTGAATTCTGCTCCGATGGCGGCGTCTTCCCTGGAAGATATTTTCTGCTAGCCAGTATCTGGTCTAAATCTCGCAACGTTGAAACAGTTGGTTACCCTGCCATTGAGGTGAAAAGTAGTTGATGTTAATTTGAAGGGTGTGTTTCTTTTTTTTATGCACTGAGTATATCCAGGACATGGGCCATCATTGACACACACTCTTCTCTCAGGAGTTAGAAGAGAGACAACAGATGAAGCTTCCGATGAAAAAAAAAACAATGTGACACGAGCAAGCAAAGCAAGACGAGCAGGATATATCATCCTTCACATGGCACTCGTTCTCTTTCCACAGAGACAATGAATGCCAAGTCACAGCACCCCCACGTGACTAGATGGTTATGACGTCATGTATTCCTCCACTTTCGATGCCATGCTCAATCAAACCAGGACGTTCTGAGGACCCTAGATCGACAAGAGAGAGTTGACAGTTTCATGATTGATCGTCGCAACGTGCCTCTTGTACTGTACACTACAGTAGGGGAGAGAGAGACCCCGCTCAATTTTTAACTAGACACACAGACATATGCTACTATTCCGAAACCAGTTATTTGTCCTCTCTCTCTTTCTTTCTCTCTCTCTCTCTCTCTACCATGCAACAACTCCTCAGAAAACCAAGACAACAAATCCGTCTCCTCGGTGCTAGCTCCCCCCCCCTTCCCTTCCGGGGGCGGGCGGGGGGAAGGCGGGTGCATCACACGCCAAGGCTTAATATGCATATGCAACCGTCCGCCCTCGTCCTCGTCCCCCCGTCCTCGCCTCCCTGAGTCAGCTTTTTTTTTCTCTTCCTCTTTCTCGAGAGAGAAGAATTGTCCCTCCCTCTCCCACACACCGCTTCTTTCGTCCGGGAGGGAGGAGGAAGAAAAAGAAAAAGAAAAAGAAATAGAAAAGGTGCACCACCTAGCTCTTTGAATTTTTTCTTTCTCTCTCTCTCGTCCCATCTACCCCGGAGTGTACTGCTGTATGTACACGTGTACATGTTCCCCCCAGCAGCAGCAGCAGCTTTTTGCAGTGTTCCTGAAACAGGCTGGCTTGGAGTCGACTATTATTGTCATGCATGATCCCCCCCTCCCCCCCGCGCCCCCTGTTATACTACTAATGCATATATACTCGTATATTTCTGGTCTTGGTCCCCGAGATTTCTCGTGTCATCATCCCCATAGCTCCAATCAGGCACCCCTGCTTGTTGATGTTGATGTTGTTGTTGTTGTCATCGTCGTCGTCCTGTGCTCTCTTTCCCATGTGACAATGCCATCTTTTTTGTCTTTCCTGCTCCTCCTCATTTTCTTCTTTTTAATTTGATTGAATATTGTTACCACCCCTCCCCCTCCCCCCCCCTTACTGTATTTTTGACCGCCCAATCAGGTTAAACCGCGGGGAACCTTGTGTCCTAAACGCATACGAGCTTAGTGTACATAATCCATCAACTTTATTATTAATCCCATGATTGGGCGCGGGGGGTGCTGTCTACCTGCGAGCCCCTCTCAGAAGAAAGGAAAAAAAAAGCCCTTGGCACCACCTCCACTATACACGTACGTACAGTTCGTGCATTGCATCTCTCGCAACAACTAACCATATCGGGTTAACTCAGCATAACTCAAAAATTAAACTTAGATTATTAGACTCTCAGAGAATTGTAATAATCTCCCTCCTTTGGCTTTTTTTGTACTTTTTAACTTACACGTACATCTTTTTTTTCATGCACCCCGCTTTCTTGGAGCCCACTCTCGAACTCCTCTTTTTCTTGCTCCTCCACCTCCGACAGCCCCCTTTTTCCCCTCTTTGCCCCACACTCTCCCACCTTATGGGCGAAAGAAAAAACCCCTCCAGAAGCAAGAAGGGGGGACAGGGCTTAGTTGCTGGGGACTTGTAAGGCGGCGTTCCCGTATTCTGTAGGTACCGTAGTAGATAAAGTACTGGCAGTTCGTTTCCCTCCTCCTTCCGATTCGACCCGAAAAACAGAGTTTTTCCCGGGTCAGCTGCGGTTGAAATAATAAGCTCACCAAGGAAGATTTATGATTGCTGTGGTTCGGTCACCTGGCCTCTCGCCAATTAGACCTGTCCATCAGGCGACGAGGCCTAGGAACAGGGCAATGCTAAGCCAATGGAGAGTTTGCAGCTCGGAAGCCAAAGCTGGATCTGGATAATTAGTCGAACACACGGACAGACCGATAATTAGTCCAACAACACACAAGAGAGCCAGAGCGACGGGAAGACTGTAGTAGGAATGCGCCTTTTTTTTGTGGTGTATGAATCTGAGGCCCATAATCTCCCCATGGTTGGTGATCGTCTGTCTTTCCCCCTCTGCCCTGCCTGAGAATCGTAGTTGTTACAAGCCCCCAGTGGCAGGAGATGGGGAAATGAATCTATCCGTTCCAAAGCCCCGTGGCTCAAACTCAGCAAACATTTGACGACTGTGGCTCCCTTGCCACCTCTGGATCATCATCCTGTGTCCGATCGTTGCAGTGTGAAGAAGATTAGTATCATTTTCTCGCCCTGGTTGGTCATCTCATCGCGTCGTTGAAAAAAACACGGTCGACTCCATGTGAGACCGAGATTTTTCGTGAATAGAATCGTAAATTTTGTTTTCCAAAACGCCCCCAAATTGAATCGCTTCAAAAGGAACCTCCAACGCCTTGCTATGTCTGCTGTACAATTTTGAGACCCGTCCAAAGGAGGGCCAGAAACTGGGTGGTTTCACAGTCCGTCATCGATTTCGATGATTGTCGTTCTGTGATCTGTCTTTTTCGCGGTGCCACTGCAACGTCTCAGTAAACAGCAGACATGAGAAAGAACGTGCCCGATTACTTACACCGACGTTCCACACCACGTGTGCAATATCCCGGATCGTATTGACGGCATACATCGCTCGGCCAAACAAATGGTCATTCATCGCAGCTTCGTCCTCGGCTTCCTCATCATAGGGCATGAACATGCCAGACTCGGTACGTCTCATGTTCGGCCCTGGCTCGTACTCCTGCTGCCACGACGGCTGCGAGTTGTCGGTGTAGGATCTGGGATGCCACGGCTCATCATCAATTTCTGGATCGTCATCAAGGAGGAAGTTATGGCTCGGTCGTGTTGGCCGGAGAGTTTCCTGGGATGGAGAAGGCGAGATCATCTTGACCTGGGACCAATACTCTGGCAGGTCTAGCTCTGGAGGATCCGACTGCCGCTTCAGGGTTGTGGGTGGCAAAGGCATGATAGTTTTGTTCTCGCCGCTGAAGCTGCTCCGCGAGGAAGAGACTCTGCATCCACGAGATTTTGCGGGAGCCATCATCAAGTCATCCTCTTCATCCTCCTCTAGGTCCTCCTCCTCCAGAGCTGTCTCATCCAAGAAGTCGTCCTTATCGTCGTCCTCGGAGTCAACCGCTTGCACCTGGCGGACTTCTTCGACGAATGAGACATGCTTGTTCTCGCTCGGGGTTGGTGGTTCAGTGAAGCCAAAGGATGAACGCGTTCGACTGAATCCGGGTACATCTTCCAGAGCCGGAGTATTGAGGACAGAACTTCCTGTGTAGCCAGCCAGGCTGAAGTCAGATATATGGCGGCGATAAGCAGGGTTGCCCATCAGGGCAGGACTGGATTGCTGTGAGCGCAGAATCTCACTCGCTCTGGCCAGCAGAGTCCGTTGTGACAAGGAACGCTCCAGCATGAGGGCAGATGCAGACTTCTTCTTGAGAATGGGTTTCTTGGTGATAAAAGAAGACGAGTGGGACAGCCTGCTTGGCGGAGGAGTGGTGTTCAAGAGTGACCTGCGTCCAGCCGTCTGCAAGGGTCCATACAGCCAGGTTGTGTCGCAGTCTTTGAGCCAGTTAAGGGATTCCGGGGAAACGGTCTTGAGGCTCTGCTTTGTTTTGGCCCAGGTCCGCCACGAAGCATTTTCCAGTCGAGTACTGTTATTGATCTCTTTTCGCCGGTGGACAATGTAGCTCCACGAGGCCCAGATGTCCTCTTCTCGCCAGTCATGGGACAGGTAGTCCACGTGTCGGGTCGGCTCGGGGTTGACGGCCTGGTCGTCTTTAGCAGGATCGAGCTCTTTTGCAGCATCCAACAAGTCGTGGGGGAGACTTGGAGCTAGTCGAAGGTGGCTATCATCGGAGACCTCTTTCGAAGGTGTGTAGGTGTCCTTCTGCACGGTTGTTGTAGGTTCAAAGTCAGGAAAGTTCATCTCATCATCTGTTGCGGCTTCGTCGAACTGCGGCCTGCCGCCTATAGACATAACGCTCGCAGGTGTCGATGCATATGACTGGCCACGGGAGAAGCTCGAGTAAGTCAAGGAGGGAGACGAGGGTGCTGAGGAGGGTGCTGAGGCTGGGTATTGGCGGTCATAGCTGGTGCGGTCGTAAGGGGATTTCTGGAGGAGAGCGTCGGGATAGCTGAGGGCGGGGTATGAGGACGGGTCGATGGGAGAGGAGGTGAAGTAGTCTGCCCTGGGTAGGGCGGTATGGATGACGGTGGTCATGGTACTTCCAGCATTTGGTATAGTGCGTCCTTTGGGGGGGTGGTGCGTCGGGCGGCGGTGACTGAGAGAGGGCCTAGTGCAGCCGGTGCCGTCGATTAACCCAAGCGGCGGACCGTTCGTTTCTTCGACGCCGCCACAGAGATCGAGCTCAGGGAAGGACAACAAGAATGGTTGAGGCAGAAGGGCCCAGATGGCGAATCTGAGAAAAGTCTGGGCAATAGGCGTCTGAGGGATATAAGCTGCCAGTGAATTTTGTGTGCCCGGTTTCTCGCCTTCGAGGCCCTGTGGCACCACTGTCCGCAGCAAGCCGCTGGCCAGGAGGCGGGCAGGTGGGGCAGAAGCGTTGGCTGTGCACAAGGAAGGCTAAAGACAATGTGCAAGACGTGAGTTGACGGATGAGCCAGGGTGGTGGCAACAGTGGGACAGCAAGAATGGATCAAGATGGAAAACCAAAATTTTTAATTAATTATAATGATTTGCCCAGACAGAGTCTGGCTCCAGCATTGGCTGCAAAGTGCTCCTGCAGGAAGGGCAGAGTAACTAGTTAATATTAATTAATATTATTACTGTAATTAGGGGCCAAGACCTGCCGGGCCATGGCGGCAAACATCACCCTCGGGACACTGCCCATTGGTAGGCGTCGGCGGGGGGTGCGTGGGACCGCCCCTCGGCCAAAGAGTGGGGTGTTGTTAAGCGACTTCCTTCTCGCTGCTGTTGAGTAGAGTAGGGTATTGATTACCGTAATAATACCGTTCTGACCTCGCTGTCCTCGGCATGGCGTGGGCAAGGGCGCTTCCTACTTTGCCCGAACGTCGCCGCTTGCTGCGTTCGTCGCGCTCTCCGCAAGGCCCGATACAGGCAGATCAATTATTACTCACTGGACAAAGGTGTAATCGTGGTGCTCATCAGTGTTGATATGGCATTATCGACCAAGAAGATAAAAATCTTGTTCCAGACCAATGTAACACCCACCTCCTCCCCCCACTTTACCACTTCTTCCGCCTCTCACCTCGTGCAGGTGTGGGATGTGCACTATCAATGCCTGTCGTGGCTAATGGCGAGCGCTTCGTCCTCGTTGCCAAGAATAGAATGTTTATTGGCCATCGTTATCAGACATTCATGGTTAGTTAATAATCCTGGATGCCTCAACACGATCGATGCGAGTCTTTTCTGCCAGGCCTCAGTCCCTCGATTGCACATATTGTACGACAGCTAAGCGAGTTCGAACTGGCCTGTCCTCATTTTGCGAATTATAGTACTGTAATATGCAATCTACAGAATTTGCTCGCTGATGACGTGATGAGCCAGCGAGATGAGGCTGATATGCAACAGCACGCCTGACAGCCCCTGATGGCCGCATAATACGAAACCTGGTATTGTTATGGCTGGAATATTATTATTATTATTAAGTTGTTACTGTCACTACACTACTGACGACTGGCAGAGACTTCCCCCACCCCGCGAGATCTTTATTCCTACAAACACCTCGGCCCTCAATCTGGCTTTCTGCTCCCCCATAATACCCTGACACTCTGACCGGAGGCTCCGGATCTCTATGATTAATAACTTGTTGTCTTAGTGCCCTGTTCTGCAGCCTTGTTCACAAGCTGACTTGTGGCACACACAATCCCTTGTGTAACGTAACCCCAGGCGGGAGCCGCGGCTTATAGAAAACAGGATTTAACTTCAGATCCGTTGTTGTGGGATATTATAATACTCGACACTGTATCTTTGATCTATACTACAGTATAGCAACGCGACCCACTCACTACTAAGTTATACAAAGGGGTTGATAACTTCACTACTTGTTGGAAACACCAACACTAGTTAACTAACCACTGGCCAGCCAACTTAATTCCATCCACGGCTCGTGCATATCTCTCTCTCTCTCCGAGGGCATCCAAGAGACACAACTTAAATGCCTCAATGCAATCTCCCTCATTCCCCCCCCCCCCTTGAAAGGATCGCGTACATAGTCGAGGGATTGACGCATTCATCCTGCACAACACGACGATCCGTCTTTTCCCTTTGATAATCGAAAAGAGAGCAAGAGGGGGAAAGACACAATACCCCATGCCTCGTCTGCGAGCGGCATTGCAATAACCGAATGCAAGATTTGTCCGAGGGGTGCGTAAACCTTCTTCTTCCTTGCTTTCTCTCTCTCTCTGTCTTCCCTCGACCCGTGCTTACTAAATCACTTCTCCGGCCACGCAGCCTGTTATTAATACGAAAAACTGTGGATCTCAATCTCTCTTGAACAGATATCAACCACTACTATTGCTGCTGGTGCTACTACCGCCATCGCCACTGCAACCAGCACCACAACCCCCGTTCCCCCAGCCCGTCCCGTCCCGTCCTGCCGCAGGAGGCTCATCTAAGTCATCTATCTCTGCTTACCTACTAAATTACTTGCCCCCTCTCCCTCCTCAAGTAAGCGTCAAGGGATGCTGTGTGAAAAGAGGATGGTACGGTATACTCCTGCTTCTACTACTACTTCTACTACTACTTCTACTACTACTTCTACTACTACTACAATACTACTCCTCATCCTCCTGACTTGATCAAAATCCCTTAGGCCACACTATTCCGGCGACTAAAAAAAGGCAAATGTGTTCTTTGTCCCCACTCCGCTTGTGAGAGATCTCCTTTAGCCGCCCGCCCTTAGCAGAGGAAGAAAAATGGTAGGCATTAGCGTGGGGTGACCAAAGAGGGGAGGGATCGGGGGGGTGGGAAGGGTAAAACACATACTGCAGATGCCGTGCATAATAACACCCAACATGGCTGCTTTTAGTTAGAACGACCAGTTATCGAGATGGTTCTAACCGAGGTCCAAGCAAGCAGGTCGATAGCAAAACACCCTCATTGCCAAGACCGTGGTTCGGTAGGGGTTGCGTAATTATCTGTTGGGGCAAGATTTGGCTGGCGTACGTATTGCGTGGAATGTCTATCTCAAATGTACCAGGACACTATATCTCTAATCGCTTGGGTGTGTGTGTGTTCGTCCAGGTTTATTAATATACTTTCAATCATTTGCCACCCCGACCGAGGTTCGACAATCGTCCGTCCTTTTATTCACTCAACACCTTCCGTAACATGGTCAGAAAGCTCTCTCGCAGCTTCAAGATTTCCGACACGTCCGGTTTCACGGGTTCACCTGCACGCGACCGGAGTCTCTCCTGAGCTTTTCGGCGACGCCGACGCTCAGCCTGGATGGGATCGAGGTCCTCATCGGCTTCCTCGTCCGAATCGTTCTCTTCGTCTTCTTCCTCGTCGATTCTCAGATCCAAAAGATCGGCCTGAACGAATGAATATGTCAGTCATGGCCTCAACAGAGTAAGGGCAAGATGGGGACAATCTGCTCACCTGATCCAGTCCAAAATCCCCGCTCTTGAATGCGTTGGCTCCGGGGAGTGTATCAGGTCCGCTGTCGTCCTGGGCCATCTTCTGTCTTGTCTTGTCGCTGTGCCACTTCTTCCTAGCCTCTTGCCAGCGGATCAACTCGTCAATCTCTGCCCTAGCGATATCTGCATCAATCAGGCCCTGATCCAGGCCGGCTTGGAATATGGCGTTCATGTCTAGTTTGCCACCCTTCGGCCCCGTGCGCAAGAAATCGAGGATGCCCTCGATCCAGCTCATCAAAGCGCCAAAGAGCCCATTGTCATGAAGATGGACCTCGTGGATAAACTTGTAGAGATTATGCTCGTGTCGAGCGCAGAGATCTATGAAAGACTGCACGGTCTGGTTTGGATCAGCACTCACATCTTGCCGCTGAGCAATTTCAATGGTTTTGATGGCGTCGGTCGCAAAGGCTGCAAAGTCCGTGATGGAGCCGTAGACGTTTGCGCTCTTGTACACCCTTACTAATGGCTCGTAGAAGATAGTGAAGAGGTCTCTGAACAATCGCAGCGTGGTGGGCTCCTCGATCATCTGTGCCATCATTGCCTTATCGCGGAACCGGGTCAGCAGCTTCAGCTGTTGCTTCAGCTGAGAGAACATCTCAGCCCCTTGTCTCAGGTCTGCGTCCGGACTCTCAACGGCAGCATTCCAGGCGACATAAGCATTGAAGACCTTTTCTATTTGCGCAGGAGTCGGTTCAGGCGGCAAATGCTCGGAGCGAAGAATGGAGACAATGATATCGACTTGGTCCTCTTTGGCTTCTGCCCGTATCAGATTCTTGGTTTCTTCTGGGCTGTCAACAAAGGCTTTAAGCTTATCGGTCAAGGCCGAATCATTGATCTTAGTCGTGAGATCATCGATGGCTCGTTGTATATGGCGCATGCCGTCATGAATGGCTTGAGAGAAGATGCGCTGGAGCAGGGAGCGTGCTCCAAACGGTTGGGCGAGGAACAGATCGAGGACACCGGCCATGACAGCGGCCGGGTTTGCAACACGGATGACGTTTTTCAGGATGGTGTAGGGGACCAGGGAATGAATGCGCTTGAACTGAGCAAACAGTTCGGGAGAGTTGTCCTCGGCGAGGAAGAGATGGTAGAGCGTGGCAGCAACCTCGATCCGGAGCCATTCTGCAAATTTCTGGTACTTGGGCGACAGTTCTTGGATCGTGTCCTTCTGCTTGATTTCAGCGAAGAGCTTGGTAAGGCCATTTTGCTCGACGATCTCGCGCCGGAATCTCTCCATATAAATGTCAAGCTCAGCCGCACGTTGGCGGGCAATTTCATAAAACTGGCGCTGTTCTGCCAGGCGTCGCTCGTCCATTGCTCTGCGGCGCCGGACATCTTCAAGCTCTTCCTCGTTCAGCTCTATTGGGCTATCTGTCAGAAACTCTTCCATCGCTTTGGACTCGGCCACCTGCTGATTCTGCAGAATGGTGCGCAGAAAGGCACGAAGAGAGACACGCTGGTCTTCACGATGCAGTCGCATCGGTTGTGGACTGGGATCACGGTCTGAGCTCACCGACGGCCGCGGAGACCTGCCAGCTCCTGGAGACGAGCTGACACTCAGTGAGCCGTTGGGCTTGAGCCGATCTGAAACTGCGGGTGGCAACAGAATCCGGCTGCCATCGACGGACCGGCTGCGACCAACAGTGGAGATGGACGAGATCGAAGACCCGTCGTCGTCATCACCACCACCACCGCCTCCAAAGACACTGTAAGACATGTTTTTCCTGGGCAGCGGCACTAGCACCTTGCCTGGCATCTCCAGCCGGAGTCGCTTCTGCAACTTCACAAAGTCGCCGTACCTTCGCCCAACATAGTAGTATTCGTCTTTATTTGGCCGCCGGACGCGGATGAGAAACTCGGCGTGCTGATGATACCTGAGAGTACGTTTGACCGACACCAAGCGCACGGCGGCCACGTTGATATCCCATCCGTTGATGAAATTGCCGTCGGGCTGATTGACAACCAGGCCCTGCTCGTTGGCTCCCCGATCGACAACCTCCATTTCCTCGAACCGTATCCGCTCCTCGTAGCCCGACGCGGTCGGCACGCCTGAGACCATCATCAGCTCTACCAGCTTCTCGCACTTCTTCGACAGCTTCCTGCGCTTGGTCTCTTCTAACCGATCCTCAGACGAGGAGATGTACTTGCTGGCAAAGGACTCGAGGAAGACCTGTAGCTTGTCCTGCCAGAACTCCTTCTCCTTCGCCCGGTCCAGGAACGGGAAATTGCGAACATGGTTCACAAAGATGTAACGCAGGATGGGCAGTTCCGAGTCGACGGGCGACACTTCGCCGTACGGTGATCTAAACGGGGCACCGAATCTCTGCAGCGCCGTCGGACTGCCAAGCTCGGCAATCTCATCGTGAACCTCTCGTGAGATGAGCTCTCGCTTAAGGTAGTGTTCTTGTTTGCCCGTCAACAACGCTCCCTCTGGCAGCCTTGACAGCGCGTGCTGGGCCGATTGGGACGACTTGGCCGACCTGAACGTCTCGGCCGTGTCGACACGACCAACCTTCTGGGCTTTGGGGGAACTTGGATCTGCGGCTGGGGCTGGGGCTGGTGTGCTCGTTGTCGTGGGCGCTTCCGCTGACGCCATCTCGGGTGAGATTTTGGGACGAGACGAGTCGCGTTGGGGACCGCAGCGAGACGATGGTCCTTTGGCTTAGTAAGCAATAACGGAATATAGGATATAGTGGGCAGGAGGGATTGAATCAGTTTACACAGTCGTTCCTTCTTAAACTGTACATCCCAATACATCTCGATGACGGTTGCGTCACTCTCACGCCTAAGCCACCACTAAGATAAAGTCCCCGAAAAGATCAACAACCAGGAGCCAATGATATTCAGCACAGCCACTGCCTGGCTTTGGCCATGAGTAATGTTCCCCGCCATGCCAGCGATATAATAATAAATTAGTCATCGGCCTGAGATTGGTAATGAATTTCCTTAATCTAGGGGTACAAGGGGTATTATGATGGATGAATTCTTCTGATATCTTTTCCAAATCTGCAAATACTGCCTTAGATGTCTGTGTTTCTAGCAGGAAAGAAACACTCCTTCCTTGAGCCTTCTTATACACGTACTGAGCAGCCCTGTTAACCGCTTCTGTGATTGGGTCACAGAGAAGCTCCGTTTTCTCTGACGTGTCGATGAACGTAGTGTGGTCCCCTGGCAACTCTCTGCAGAGCAGCTTGTCGTGGTCGAATGATTCGAATGCTTGTGCTAGTGGGCACTCTTTCAGAAGGTCTGAAAATGCACAACAGTCCTTAGAACAACGCTTCGAGATTCTGCTGGGATATTTGGGATTCTCCTCGTAGCACCTTAATAGCCGTAAATTCCATTGTGTCCGTGAGATAGCAAGCACTCATTGACTCGCGACCAAACTCCTATCCAAGTTAATTGACATCTCACTGAAACTGTTACCAGCATTCGTGCTGCTGCTGATGATATTCTTCTCGGAAATATTCCAATGCAGAATTCTTCCGTTGCAGTAAAGAGATCTATGCTCTATGCGCCTTAGGAGTGTCGCAAAGCGCTTCCCGTAGCTCCAATGTCAGGCGAGACTGTATATTGCCCTGGATGGGCCGACGGGGTGACAACAATGCAACAGAAAGGGCGATCAGTAAATTGGTTGGTAGCCGAGACGAATAGACCAGGGACTTGGCCATCTCATGGCCCAGGTTCACTCATGTTGGCCCATCTCGCCTGGCGTGTCATTGCTAGTCAGTACTCTCTCATTGAGGCATCCAGTCTGGTATTGTCTATCTTTTGCTTTTGCATTCTGGGCAATGCCGCTGATTGTCCCCACAGGATACGCAGAGGCTCACGTGGTGTCCAGTTAATTGTCCAAGCTTGGTGATCCAGGAAGCGGCCAGCCGCGACGCCGATCTTGGACATGTCCAAGAATGGCCAAAGGCTCAGCAGCTATATCGCGACTACTGGTCTTCCGGCCAAGGCGGGAGCCGGCTGTGCTCCCTTTGGCGCGTGGAGCAGTCGTGGCAACCACCTTCGGCAGTCTTTGCGGTAAAGAGGGAGGCGAGGTCGAGACAGGTATTTAGAGCATAGCCGGGTCAGCCAGCTGCGAGAACGCGCTAAAATGATGACTACCCTGTCATAAATGTTGAACAGAACCTTGGAATTGCGCCGTCGTATTGGCGGTGGCAATAAGCTGGACCACCTCTGTTGTTGTTGGGTCCTGTTCGTCCGCTAGTCTTGACACGTGACTAGTTACGCTATTCCCATATAGGACTAGCAAATCCGTATTGCCAAGCCTACTCGCGACTCGCAACTTCATGGCTCAGGCCGGGCGCACGTGGAAACATAGGGTCAAGCACAAGACGCCGACCAAAATTTGTGAAGATGTGAATGCGAGCGTCTCTAGTGGCTATCATATTATATGTCGATACATCTCCCCAATCCAACGAGGAATTGTTCTGGAGAGGTTCGGTGAGCCGCTTCGGAAAAGACTGCTAGAACTTCAGGCTCTCAAGTGGTCCAGGCAAGTTGCAGAGGGCATCGACTGCTTCACATCAAAAAAAAAAACGTCGCCCAAGGGGACATTGGCTGTCATAATAAAACTTCAGCGCTTTTCGGACGTTACCGCCCTTCCAGTGGCTACAATTATTTCGAATTGTTGGGATGGCACTTATTGCTCTGCAAATGAGATTGTCATCGCTCTTGCCTCAGTTCAAGCCGAACCAACAAAATCGCAGGGACACACAAAGATGAGAAAATGGATCATGCTTGCTGCCGTTGCCGGAATAGTCGCTACATTTCTTGCCAGAAAAGGAAGCAGAAAATAGTGTTGAGATGAACACGGCGATGCTTTGGCGAGGAGTCCGACACCAACCCGGAGTTGAGAGGAACCAACGCAATGAGAACGACAGTTTGGACCCGTTTGCGAAGGCGTGGAAGATTTCTTCTTGTTGACCCCAGGATCACACCTAGTCGAAGAGTAGCATCTCAACACACTAACGTTCCAGTCCGTTAGGATTTGGATTGGCACAGAGAAAATAGTCTCGATTGGTCACTCTGTACTTTGTTGTACAATGGGTAAAGACAACGACTGATGCTAACAGAGTGATACAACTAACTACCGTTGATTAACCAGGAGATCAAGAAAACATTGCCGAGAGCCAGGACTGTGTGGCAGGCATAGATGAAGATGAACAAATTGTCATGAAAATCTGCAAACTTTTTTGTTGATATATATGTATGATACACTGACCACAGGAGGGGTCTTGCTTTTTGCACATCATACCTCTGACTCCCCCGTCTCGTGGGTAAGTCCTGTTTCGACCCTAAGGGTGGTTCGTCTTGGGAACAGGTATCCTTCAGAATCACCTCGGGGTGAAGACTGGTGGTGGTGGTGGTGGTGAGTGCCGTCACGGTACACGACTGGTAGGACACAGTCATCATCTTGTATCACGCCACTGATGGTGGAGGGGCAGCGACGAGTAATGCTACTATTCCTGCTATCAAAGTCGCCACTGGTGCGAATCATTTTCGGCTGTTCCTGCCTGCTGATTCTGATACTACCCCTGTTGCTGCTGATGCTTTTGCTCTTATTCTTGTTGTTCTTGCTGCTGCCTTTGCTCTTATTGTGCGACGTTCTGATGGCCTTAAGCCACTGCAGAAGCTGCCATTTGGAGCCTTGAGAATCAGCAATGATAAAGGCGAGCATGATGAGCGGTACAGACACGGAAAAGCCGATGCCGAAAACATATTTGGACACCCATCCAAGACGCATCCCACCGGCTCCGTGAGGGAACTCGGCAATGTTGATGGCGAAGAAGGCGGCAATGAAACTCATAGGCAGGAAGACAATGGTGACGATGGTGAAGATCATGATGGTCTGGCCCTGCCGAGCCGTGTTCTCGGCCTGGTCACGCGTGAAGCGGGCTTCGATTGCGTTGGCGTGCTTCTGTTTGAGATCCAGGAGCTGGGTCAAGCTCTTGCTTACGCCCATGGCAGCACGCTGCATGCGCTCAATATCGACAAGGTGTTGTGAAACCAGCCGGACTTGCAATCCAACTCGCTTCTTGGGCACCTGGAGGCCGTCTGCCATTGTCTTCAAGACGTCTAGCTGGTGATCGAGCACGGAATGCAAAATGGCGAGTTCATCTTCAATATCCTTGCATTCCACAAGAAGCTTCGTTTCGCGAGAAATATTCAGCAACCGGTTGACAAAGTTGGGGTTGCTTTCCGGGCTGGCAGAGAAGGGCTCGTCCTGGGACTCGTTGAGCCACTCGTCTTCTTCATCCTCAGGATCGATACCGCCTTGTGTCTGCATACGACGGAAAGGGGAGGCGTTGTCGCGGGCCTTTAGCCATCTCGCTGCCGCAGTCGAGTCTGCTTCAAATCGCTCCAACAGAGCTGTTGCTCTGCGAGTCAAGGTGCCGATGGAGAGTTCGAAGATCTCAAAGAACATAAAATCAATGTCCTCATCGCTCCACTCGTGCCGATCGAATGAGCCAGCACAACGATTTGTGATTGCTGCTGCCAGGTCTTGAACAGACCGGATAGGCGGATATGTGGTAGAGTTGATATCCTCGATGATGCCGTCGAATAGATTCAATGGATCCCGTACTGGCTGTCCCCACCGCTCTGGAAAAGCAGTGACAAGGAGATTGTCAAAGGTCCACATCCACAATTGGTCCACCATGAATATCCTCGGGTCCCTCCTGGACATGCCTTTGCCATTCAGGAAGTAGCGATAGACGACTTGATCCTTGTCTCGCTTGTCAGTGTTAATATTGTGGTGTCGGAATTGATCGAGAGTTCGCCGCAGATGGAGGTCTGTCGCGTGGCGCAAATAGCCTCTGATCAGACATTCGTCCTTGTCCAGCTTCTTGTGCGGATGAACACCTTCACCCTCTCTGACATTCAACACCACATCACGCATCTTTTGGCGATTTGAGTTGGTTTCCCAATGCAAATATGGCATGAAGAGGACACCGATAGTCCGCTGAGCGCTGGCCGGCTGAGTGATGGCTGGCTGAGGCATTCCAGCTCCTGTCCGGGGCGTTGACGGCCCTGTCGGGATAATGGCCGCTGATGAAGGGCTCGGTGTATCGTATACAAGCAGTGGCGCATTGACATTCCCTCTTCTGACCCGCACAGGGTCGTCTGGCGTGCTCGATGAAGTTGATGACCGGCTATTAGCTGTTGTCGGTCTCGGTAAGGCGACCCTGGATCGTACAGGCTTCGCAGACTCCTCGTTTGTGCCATGAGAATGACAGAGTGGCCGCATGAATCTGGAGTGAACTTTTGTCCCTCTATGTTGCTGTTGGCCAAATATTCGCAGCATGGCCGAGAAGGCCGCGTTGTCAATAGGGCCTCCCTCGACGATCATCTTGGTGACGAGTGTTTCTGCCCAGGCAAGATTATTAGCAGGCAGATGAATCCACCTGAAACCAGGCGCGCCCTTCCTGATGTCGTCCAGCCTAGTTGTAATCGCAAATTTGCCATTCCGGTTCGGGTCAGGATCTCGGTCATACAACACTTCTCGCACTGGCCGTCGACGAACATCCGACCGGAACCTGTCACCTTGGGCCGGAAAGAAGTCCACAATGGAGGCCATGAAGGAATCACAGGCAGCTCTGGCATAAGGGTCAGAAGGGGGCCGGAAGATGTGATCACGCAAGAGCTCGATGATATCCTTATGGCCGTTTCGATCGGCCCTGGAAAGCGGTGTTGTGTCAAAAACATCTTTCGGGTTCTTCCAAGAGCCGTCGTATTCTAGGATAGCAGTAACGACGGCCAGGTGTCCCAGTTCAGCGGCCCAATGCAGAGCCGTCATTCCACTAGACGTCCTTGCGTTAACATCAGCGGGCACAGTCGTATGGAGAAGGGCTTGGACGACTCGAGCATGGCCGGCCTTGGCTGCGATCAGAAGAGGTGTCCACCCGCCCTCGCTTCGACAATTGATCTTTGCTTTGTAGCTCAGGAGGATGGCCACTATCTCGGCCTGGTTATGCTGAGCTGCCAAATGCAAAGCTGTCTTGTCACGAGTTGACGTGCGGTTAACGTAATTGTATAGTTCTTCTTCAGGAACATGGGCAAGAATTGCCCGTAGGAGGTTGGTATGGCCAGTTGCTGCAGCCCAATGCAGGGCTGTGCGCCTACGATCAGTGTCGGCTTTGTGGATGTCAGATCCAGCCTGTAGGAGCTTTGTGATTGTATCTTGATTCCATTTCGGGTTTCTCTGGGCGTCACTGGCAAGTGCGAGAAGCGCGTGATGGTTGTTGTCATCATCGACGGCATTGACATTCACCTCATGAGTGAGGAGAACATCGAGGACATCATTCTGGCCGCGCAGTGCTGCGGCCCTCAAGGCATTGACGCTTTCGCCGTTGCTTTTCCTGAGATCTATCCCAGCATCAAGAAGCATGTTGACAGTCGTGACTTTGTCCCCTGTTGAGCTTTTGTCGCTCAGAATCGCATTCAACAGCGCCGACCGGTTTTGCAAGTCACGACTATGGATGTTCACTCCATGCTGGAGCAGGACCTCCATGATTTGCGGGTCGCTGTTCTCGGCCGCATAGTGCAATGCTGATCTTCCAACAGCGTCAACAGCCTCACAGTCGGCGCCGTAAACAAGCAGGATCTTGAGGGCCTCAATATGGCCGCGAGAAGCAGCATACATGACAGGCGTCATCCTCTGATCGTCAGCTGTGTTGATGTCGGCCTGTCTGTCGAGCAGCGCGACGAGAGCTTGGGCATTTCCATTTGATGCCGCGTGGATGGCGGCATTTTTGCCGGAGCGATCGACGACAGAGACATCAGCTCCACGATCAAGCAGCATCTGTAAGACATCGACTGTGTCGCTTGAGGCAGCCCACAGCAGCGCAGTCCTATGTTCCTTATCCCTGGCCTCGATATCCGCATTTCTGTCGAGAAGGATCCGAGCCGCCTCCTTTTTCCCATTGAGTGCAGCACATATCAGAGGCGTTTTGCCACTGCTATCCACGGATCCAATATCGGCGTGCCATCGTAGCAGCATGTCAACCAAGTTCGGGTTTCCCTGCCGCGCTGCACTCACCAACGGCGGCTGCGTTTTCTGTGTGTATCCATTCACATCAGCGTTGCGGCATAGTAAGGCCTCTACCAGCCTCTCATTGCCAACCTCGATACATTCATGCAGCAGAACACGGAGGCGGTTGGCTATGGCCTGTTGTTGCCTCTGGACAGGACCCAAGTACTCATCTAATATTTTTGGGTTAGTGGCCGACCTGAGTTGATGGCGTAGCTCTCCTTTGGGCGGGAGCCGTGAGGCAGCAACCGCAGCTCGCGCCATAATGTATGATCAGTGCGCGAAACCTCTCTGAAGCATATCACCAGTCGTATGGGGATGGCATCATTCAGCAGCATTGTAGGCGCCGGTACTGGAACAGACGGCGTCCGGCGAGTTAGGGCGACACGCCACGATATAAACCCCGATCGAAAATCCATGAGGCTGAGCCTGGGGGCTATTGCAACACACCCGGTTTGAGCTGGTCTCGCGTTTCATGCAGAGCAACAAAAACCCTTGTTAGAGCTGTCGTAATTACGCCCTCCGGTGGTTGAATGCGGTCTAGCCAAAGCCTGTAGTCTAATTAGAGTATACTCAGCCCCGCTTTAAGGGAGTAAGCGCGCGCTAACTCGTAGCTAAAATTTGTATTTGGACTAGCGCCAACGCATGAGGGCCCGTGCACGACAAAAGTTCTCCTCTTTCTCGTACAATTTTAATTTTTTATTCATCACCACAATTTTCATATCAATTTCTTCGCCGGACTCTTCACCCAGTCTCCAGCCACTGCCACAATGGTGCGCAAACTCAAGCATCACGAGTCAAAACTTCTGCGTAAAGTCGACTTTCTCCAGTACAAGTCGCTCGACCCAACCCACCGTGAAGCCTCTGTCCGCCGTCGGTACCACCTCCAGCCGCTTGACTATCAAAAGTACAATTCGCTGTGTGGCTCTCTCCGCAAACTCGCACACCTGCTGGCCGACCTTGCCCCCGATGACCCGTATCGGATCCAACAAGAATCCGTTCTGCTTGAAAAGCTTTGGGCGATTGGTATTCTGAAGCAGTCGCGCGAACAAGGCGCCGGCCTGTCGTCCGTCGAGAATGATGTCACTGTCAGTGCCTTCTGTCGCAGAAGACTGGGAGTGTTAATGGTGCGGATGGGGATGGTGGAGAATATCGCGACCGCCCACAAGTTCATTGAGCAAGGCCATGTGAGAGTGGGCACCGATGTGGCAGATGACCCGGCCTTTCTGGTGCCAAGAGGACAGGAAGATTTTGTGACGTGGGTCGAGGGCAGCAAGATTCAGAGACACGTGGCCAGGTATAGAGAGCGGCTCGATGATTTCGATTTGCTATAAGGTAGCAAGCACAGCGAGACCCATGGCAAGGAGAGCAGGCACGTCGATTCAACCTGTGAAAACGGATGCGCCAAACCCCTTTCTTTCTCCCTACGCCATCGCTACAACCGGATCTGAAGGACTCAAGATGATCTGAAAAGTCTATCCTCAGGCTGCAACAGTCTTTCCTTCCAGTCTGCTGACCAGCCGTTTCATGCTCATCCACTCCTCCATGGCGACCTCCCCCTTGCCGCCCTGCAGTCCCTTTCCTGTTTCAAAGATGGTTACGACGCCATCTAGGCCACCAACAGCGATATTTGCGCCTTGATGCTCCTCCCAGGCAAGTTTATTCAAGCCTCTGAACGGCATTACTCCGTTTTTGCCTCTGGTGGGCGAAGCCCTAGCAATCGGTACCTCAATGTCGTACAACAGGTCGAAGACCTCCAGCTCACCAGAGCCGGTGACACAAGCGAATGTGGACGGCTTATTCGGTGCCCACTTGGCGTCATATACGACGTCCTCGCGCCCAATGTCGAGGATTGGATGGACCACTGAAGGTTGATTGCCACTGCCAGTAGTCACACTCGCCGAAGCTGCCTGTACTGCTGCTGCTGCACTGGATGATGCTGCCGGCTTGATATGCCACAACTTCAAAGACCAATCTGAACTTGAGGAGAGCAAAACATCTCCAAGGTCAACGGGGCCACGAGCCGGATGGAACTGCGTCGACATCACAGGTGCAGTGTGTCCGCGGTAGGCAAGACGGGTATCAACGCCTGCTTTGGCTCCTGCCCGGTCGTAGCGGTGGCAGGGATAAATGGATCCTTCTTCGGTGCCGACAAGAAAGAATGTGGGATCTGCGGCCGGAAATGACATGGCAGTGGGTGCCAAATCATCCGACTTTGCTGGTGGCGGTGTGTGTAATACCAGGTGCTCCTGCGCCTGAGTAAGCATATCGAACGACCACGAGCATATTGCCCCGTCCATTGAAGCTGTGAGAATGTTGTGCGCATTTGGCGTTCCGATGATACTTATGTTGTACACTGGATGCGTGTGTCCCAGGTGTGAGCCGGATTGTGGCGTGCGTTGGACTGGAAAAGAACTGGATGATCGTGTGTCCCACAAGCAGATCTGGCCCGAGTAGCAACCACCAACCACAAGGTTTGGATGGAAGGGCGAAAATTGGGCTGAGAGCACGTCTGATCCTGAGGAGAACACATACTCGGGCCTGGAGGGCGCATGGACATTCCAGAGCAAGACCTGGCCAGGTGATTCATTCGGTGCAGTTGGATTCTTGGTGTAGGCAGTAAGTAGCAACTCATTGAAGTGCGGAGAGAATTGAATATCCGAAACCATCCGTCGCCGACTGTGCTTGTCGGAAAAGAGCTGTAACGACTCCGTCAGGGAATGTGACTTCTTGCTGACACCGTTGTATGGAGTGTCGTCTGCATCCTCGTCGACAGCGGTGGCGCGTGTGTAGTCTGTTAACAGGTCGTACTCTTCGTCCAACGCCCGTTCTATCACCTTGGACGATCGCTCCACAAACGCCTGGAATTCTGTAGACCCGGCCAGGGCAGCCAGCTCATCGTCTGCCAGTGTCCTCAGTGGGAACCGCTGCGAGGCCGGCTCCGACTTGGAGCCTTCCCCGATACGGCTGGCTTGCAGTTCTTCCTCTATCTCCTTGCGCAGCCTGGCTCGGATCTGCTCCTCCTCGTCTTCGAGATCTCGCCTGCTGGATCTCCGGCGGTTCTTCAATCTGGCATTCTCTTCACTTTCTGCGCCCAGTGGCGTATCATCTTCGTGCGTGACTGGTTCGGTCTGCACTGCTTTGCTGTATGTAATATACTCTTTCTTTGGTGCCTGTACAGCCTCTGCAGCCACGCTCTCGACGGTGGTCATCGTGCCGGCAGAGACAGTCTGTGTCGACACCGACTGCATCTGCGGCGGCAAGGGTGAGCCTTCTGGTGGTGGGCCATCTTGACCAGTGACTGGAGGAGTGCTAGAAATCGAACTTGGTCTGCTTGGTCGACTGCTCAAGGGCGCCGGCGCCGGCGACTCTCTTCGGCGGTCTATCAGTCTCGAGACAATGTCATCGATTTCGGATCTCCGGTCTTCTGCACTGCGAATTGGAGAAGGGGACTCTCCACCGATGCTTTGGCGTTGCTTCAAATTCACCTGCTCCTGTCGGAGTTCTCTCTGCCGCTTGAGTTCGGCCAGCCGAGCCTTCTTCGCCAGTAGCTCATCTTTTCGTGACGACATATTGCCATCGCACTGCAATTATGGCCCTTACTGTCGTCCTGCTAACACAGTTGTCAATATACCATACTACTATACTACCCTTCGTAGCAACTTTGGTTTCCAGACCGACACGTTGGGTCGCGTCAGACCCACTTTTACTCGCGGTCACGTGTCAAGCCGGGGGCCGAAGCGGCTCTTGCCGCAGGAGCACTTTTTTGGAAGCTGCGAGAGCTCCTCCTTCCTGGAAACGTCGCACGCGCACCACTTCACCTATCTCGCTGACTGCTCACTGCTTGCCGGCATTCCTCTCTCAGCTCTGGCCTGCAGACCTCCCCGGCAAAAGAGCTAAATAATGGCAGCCACTAGCACAGGAGTCAATGTGAGTCCGGATGAGCAGTTCCTTTGCCTTTTTGTGGTTGCTAATCAAAAACAGGTCCTGCGATACTCAGCCCTGATATTCGGTGTCTTCTACGGTTTCCAGCATCAGCGATCAATAACGGCCAGTATCAAAGCTTCGGAAGAGCACGCCGAGTATGAGAGGAAGCAATCCCTGATAGACCAAGCCAAGAAAGAATGGGCAAAGAAGACACTACCACCTCCATCTAAGACCACAAGTGATGGTAAGCACATCGCACGCCCTTGCTTACTTGTTTTCTTTGTTGCTCGTCTTCACTGGCGCCTCGGAGGCTTGGCTAACTTGTCCATTTCACAGTCATATCAGATCCCAATGACAAGAACTTCGACCTAGAGGCCTATTTGACCAAGATTGCAGCCGAGAGCTAAACATGCACCGATCGAGAGAGATGTGAGGACATCGGGCAGGAAAACCAATAGAAGGGGCGTTTGGATCACTGGTCGCTTGCGGGATGCGTGGGCACCAAGGGCTAGCGAGGTTGGGCTGTATGAAAATATATGTGCCAGACCGAAAGCGCTGTACATACACTGTTGTCAGAACCCGATCTATGTATTAGGCTTTCAACCCACTCGCAATTCACATGCGACATTGGGCATGTTAGCCAGGGAGTTTGCAACGTCATTTTGGCTTCTATCCAAAGGCTCCTGCGTTGTCATCACAAAGGATTTCCTGTCCCTTCTTGCAGTTATAAAGAAGTTGAAACCTTGCCAGCCGACAAAGATCATCCGAGTCTGGAGAATAGAGCGAACTTGTTCATCGCGATACTGACCGCGTTTTCTGCTCTCAACCGCGATTGAGCAATCTGGATGCAGTCTCGTTGTCCAACTGCCGTCGTCTGTATGCTTATCTCGGCTTGGCTGATCACTCTGTTGATCGCTCTGCTGATCTTCTGACTCAAGCCAGTCGTGAGAACTTGGTCTTTTAATCTGTCTTCCCCAAACCCACAAGAGCCTTGGAGATCTCGCCATTGTGTAAGATAGTGAGTGACACTCAGAACATTTGCTGTAGATCGGACAGGCCACATAGCTCATGGTCGCCCTTACCGCCCTTCTTGAGGCCATTCTCTCATATCGAATCTGTGCTACACCTCCAGCACCCCTGCAGCAGACTGCATTAGAAATAGTTGTTTCCTCGTTTCTTTGAGAAAGGTAGACTTTGCTCACAGGATGGAATATGTATTCCAACCTAGGTGACTGATATTAATAATCAGAAAACACTTTACCATCACCACTGTATACGAGGATGCATGCCAACGTTGTCTGCAATGCGGTATCTCACCCCTCAGAAGGTTCCAATAGGGCTTCTGGGTGCAACCTTCACCGCTGTACGGGATAGGCGACCGTTAGTATTGGCGTACTAATTTAGTTGTGCCTTGAACACGGGACCATGACTCCTGCACTCTTGACTCAATAAATTCGTACTCACACCACCCTGCTCACGTGGGTCCGCTCCCAAGACCCGAGACAATGTGCGTGCCTAATGAGGATCAGTGTTTACAGTATGATCTTGTGATAAAGCCCAGTTCCAATTGGTTGATTGACTTTGTTATTGGAGTGGTCGAGCGGCGCGTAAAAGGATTGGGGGAAGAGAAAATCGCGGCACATAAAGGATCAGGGGCTGTTCAGGTAGTGGCCAGTGTTTTGATTGACCCGATCTGCACAAGGCACTGTAGACTTATTGACCCGGTGCACAAAATTGGAGTTGGTCCTTGAAAGGGTCGGTTGTCGCTTCGCCCTAATTCCGACTGTACCGGCGGCGGTCGTTCGGCGACCCAACCCCGCGAAGAGAAGTTGGATGGCTGCCTCAAGGTGTTGTGGTGATGTTTCGGACCCCATTGAACGCGCCTTCCGTTTGTTAATCAACTCGCACTTGCCTCCATTCCCACGTCCTCTTGGATGCGTCTTCCAGCTGTTTCCATGGGCGCATAATATCGAATATCGGTACCCCATCCCCTGCGATGGCGCAAGCTTTGCAACTGGAAATTCTGGGGGGGGGGGGGGGGGGGGGGGGGGGGGGCAGGGGGGGTCTCCTCTGCGCTAGGGCTGTGCCAATGTGCCAATGCAGTGGATGTGACCCCAGCTTTCCCCGCAGGAAGTGTTCCCTTAGTCCAGATTAGAGTTTGCACTAATCTTTAGTGTACTGAGCTTATTTTGTTGAAAGCGGTTAGTTTCCACTTCGAGTCAGCAAATTTGTTGCCTTACTGGCCAATGCCCTTGGAGGTTCTTGAAACTTGGCCCCTTCGGGACCTCTGATCATCATGCCAGCTCTCAAGCCAGGGCCACCAAATCATCATTTATGGGTCAAAACAAGCCTGTCCCATTTGTGATGGTCGAGTTGGTCTCCACAATGGGTTGGCGCTTTGTTCAACAACAACACCCTTGGTACCGGATGAACGGGATGGATCCCCTCGAGAGGAGCCTGATCTCGTGAGGTCTGACTCTGGTATATAAACAAATTGTTTCGTGGATTTCCTGCACTTCCCCTGATCTGGTCCTGGTCTTGCGCTTCTTGTGTCTCATACCTTGTCTTTCCACGTGCCATCCACATTGTTTATACTTCATACAAGCTCTCTTTGCCCCCAATACTCTGCCAGCATCACAATGGCAAGCGATAATCACTTTCCAGACGTCGAGAAGGATCACGCCAACAGCGGCGTTGTGAATGGGCACCAGAAATATGACCTTCATCACGACACCCATGATGAGGAGGCTGGCCTGAGCAGAATCAGGACGGCGGGAAGTCTCACTATCACCCCGGAGCTGTTCGAGAAGATCTATCTTTCTCCAAAGAATCAGGTGTCTAATAACCTCCGATCGACTTTGGCCAACCCCACTCCATTGTATGTGTCCAGAGCCATGTTTGCTAGTTATTGTTCTGACTCTTTTATCAGGGCACTTGTTGGCTTTTTAATGGCTCTCTCACCTCTTTCTAATGTTCTATTGGGATGGCGAGGCGCCGGTGGGCTTGGTGCTGCCGAAGTGTGAGTCAGTGCCTTGAAGATCCTAGGAAATCCTATTGACTTAGTACAGTGGTGCATACTACTTTTTCGGCGGTCTACTCATGCTACTGGGTTCCGTATTCGAATTCATCCTTGGGAACACCTTCCCATTCGTCGTCTTCGGCTCTTTCGGCGCATTCTGGCTCACCTGGGGTGCTACACTCACACCCTACTTCAACGCTGCCACTGCCTACCAACCAGACGACCCAGCTGCTGCCCTGGTAAATCCAACATTCCTAGCCAGTTTCGGCTACCTTTTCCTCTACATGGCCATCATGTGTACCATCTTCCTCATCGTTTCCCTCCGCACCAACGTCATATTCGTGTTACTTTTCGTCTTAGTCATCCCAGTTTTCGGCTTACTCACTGGCTATGTCTGGAATGCGGCATTGGGAATCGTTAATGAAAAGTTGATGGAGGCTGCTGGTGGTATTGCTTTTGTGGCCTGCCTCCTGGGCTGGTACCTGCTCTTCGTTCAGCTTCTTGCATCGGTCGACTTCCCTCTCAACCTCCCGGTTGGAGACCTAAGCAGAGTCATCAAGGGTGGGAGCGAGCGTGCAAAGAGGGCTTGAAAGATGCATCCATACCCAACATTTGAGGCGGGCCAAGAGTAGGGCCTTGTTGATATACCCAGATGGTGCACACAATGGGAGCATGAGTCCCTGGAGGGGACTGGGCAGATGCAGCCGAGCTGTACGGTTCTCCATGTCAATATGGATATTCGAGAGTTCTAGCAGAACCAATTCGACAACACTTTAATCATCTTTCAAACGTTCTGGACACATTTTGACTGCTGTTTCTCGACGCACTCACCGTGACAGCTTGCGAGATGCTTCGAGTCGTATAAGTAATCAATAAGTATCAGACAAGAGTCTGCTACTCGAACCTCGGAGATTCGGTTCTGAAGTAGCCTCATGGAGACGCCGGCTAAATAGCGGTTGAGTCCTGTTGAATGCCATGGCTGGTCGGTACGAGGTAAAGGGAGCTAATCCTTCTGGAGAGACGGAACATGCCGGCTAAAGTCCGGATTGGCGCCAGGTGCCTCTCTTCAGGTAGGTGGCTTTCCAGACAAAATTCCAGCTTGATGAGCAGCTCATGTGGATTGTGGTGATTATAATTCTGGCTCAGGGACTGGCATGCCCCCCCTTTAGTCCTATTCGAAGATGCACTATCGTTTGCGAGCATGACATTCGAGCACCGTGGTCTCCTGGATAACTCTGACCATTGTCTGGACACCTGCTTGGTGATATCTACCTCTATGACGAGGTCGGGATAGATGCAATATGAGGGCACAGTTGATTATGATTTGAGAGCGTTAGTTGCCTTCTTTACAAGTGTGGCCAAGTAGCGCACAGATATTCCATCCTAAAAAAAAAAGTGGTTCCCGAGTCGAAATCTTGGCGCCAAGACCTGCGCACTGCCAAGACCGAACATTGCAAACTTTCCATTTGGCCGACATCACCACGACTTTCGCGATCACCAGTTCTATCTCGAGGCATATCTGTCAACATGGGTGCCCTCAAATACGTCGAAGAGGTCGGTCCTCTCCCTCGCCTAATACCGCAGGCTCTTTGGTTCTCCGTCGAATCAGTGCTAACAAGTCGCACAGCTTCACAAGAAGAAGCAATCCGATGTCCTTCGATTCCTCCTCCGTGTGAGATGCTGGGAGGTGAGCTTACCTGTGGCATTATCTTGAAGATGATGTCTTGCTATACACTCGTTGAACACTGGCTGAGAGTGCATAATATAGCTCCGACAACTCAATGTCATTCACCGCGCATCTCGTCCTTCCCGACCCGACAAGGCTAGAAGACTGGGCTACAAGGCCAAGCAGGGCTATGTCATCTACAGAGTCCGTGTCCGACGCGGTGGAAGGAAGAAGCCCGTGGCAAAGGGTGCCACATACGGTATGGCCAACTGGCTGCATTAGAGGGGCATTAGAACTGACGAGCCCAAGGCAAACCCACCAACCAGGGTGTGAACCAACTCAAGTACCAGCGATCCCTTCGTTCCACAGCCGAGGAGCGTGTCGGTCGCCGCGCTGCCAATCTCCGAGTCCTCAACTCGTACTGGATCAACCAGGATTCTACCTACAAGTACTTCGAGGTCATTCTTGTCGATCCTCAACACAAGGCCATCCGTCGCGATCCCAGGATCAACTGGATCGTCAACCCAGTCCACAAGGTAAGGTTGATTGAATATTTCGGTCTCAACAAAGACTTACACTGTTCTAGCACCGAGAATCCCGGGGTCTCACCGCGACCGGCAAGAAGTCTCGTGGTCTGGGCAAGGGCCACGGCTACAACAAGACTACTGCTGGCAGAAGGAAGACCTGGAAGAGGCACAACACTCTGTCGCTCTGGAGATATCGTCATTAAGCTGTTGGCTAAGAGCTGCAGTGGAATCCTTGGCCAGGTTCTTGATGCCATCCACAGTGTGGTGAGCCGAAGATGGCGACCATTTATGTGGTAGCTTCTGGCAGTAACAATGAGTGCGAATTATGCTGGAGAGCCACTCCGACTACTGTTCGGTATCTTCTCCGCGATGCTCTCAACATGCAGAGCCACATTCAGCATCTCATGATACCATGATCATGGACGAGATTCTTTGATAGCAATAAGGATTCTCTTTCACACCCTTTGATTCGCCTCCAGAATACTCTCGCTCTTGGCTTTTCTTTGGTTTCTATAGTCTGCCCGAGTGCCGAGACAGGTGCAAGTGTTCCAATGTAACAGAATGAGGAGCAGGCCCAGGTTGCGGATGTGCCACCATTACAGACGTAGTATTTGACAGGGCATTTGGCCCATTCGTGAGAGTGAGTTGTGTTGATACAGAGGAATACAGCCCACACGCACCTGGTGTGTGTGTGGGGGGGGGGTTTGGCACAAAGAGCGAGTCATCGGCGTCACCTGCTGGCCAACTCCTCGCCCGCAATGCTGGCGAGCTGCGCCTTGTCGACAGGCTTGCCCGCCAGAAGACCAGCATCTTTCAACAACTCCTTCATCAGAGTGCCCTGATTCAGCTTCGGCAGCTGCTGCAGTTGCTGCAGCGCAGCTCGGACGGCAGTTCTCAGCTCATCCTCGCTGACCAACGGCACCGAGCGGGCGTACTCGTCCAGCACTGCAATCTCCTTGTCCTGCTTCTCCTTCAGGTCCTGCCGCCCAGCGCCCTCTGCTTCCTTGGCGGCTGCTTGGCTAGCTGCGCGCCGCTTCTTCAGCAGGGCAAGCACCTGCATGTCGGTGCGGATGGCCTGCGGTGACGAGGCCAGCTGGTTGGTCTCGGAGATGATCGACCGGATGACGGCCAGGCGGTCCTTGTCCTTGGCACGCATGGCTTCCTTCATGTCTTGTCTGATCTTGGCCAGCAGCGCGGGTGGCGAGTCAGCTGCTGTCGTCGTCGTCGTCGTCGTCGTCGTGGATGTGGTGGCTGTTGCTGTCGAGGAGAGGCGTAGTTGCTGTAGGCAGCGGCAGCGCGTACATGTTGTTGAGCGCGAAGAAAGCAGTCGAAGCTGCCGAGATGCACCGAGGACAGACATTGGAGATCTAATCTTGTGTTAAATTCGATGCGTGTTAATCCAAAGGCAGGCAGAAGAAGAAGTAAAGAGAGTTGGAGAGCAGGAAATCTCTTGGCAATACGGTCTTGGCATTGTCTGAATGAAAAGAGTGTATTCGTCTTTCCCCCCTTTCTATCCTGATGATCGGAATCCTTCCCTCACACGTCTGGCAGAAGCTATCTGGATAAATTCACAGTCCACACCAACTCAATGAATTTGTTGTACCCCTTCAGAATCTTTGCTGTACAGCAACCAGTAATGGTGTCAAGTCTGCTGGAACTTGCAACAAGATCCTGGACTCCTGATATATTACCTCGCATCTAAGATTCAGGGGCTTTTTGGTCATCCTCGGCGGCAAACCAGTTTTGGTTGGAAAGGTCGGTATCGACACCAGAACGCTTGCCATTCGATTTCTTCTCAGCATCCTCCGCGGCAGCCCAGTTTTGGTTGGAAAGATCAGTATCGACACCGGCACGCTTGTCATTGGATTTCTTCTCAGCGTCCTCAGCAGCTGCCCAGTTTTGGTTGGAAAGATCGGTATCAACACCAGCGCGCTTGCCCTTGGAGATATCGGGGTTTTTCTCGTAGGACTCGGCCGAGACGATCCAGTTTGTGTTGGAAAGATCGCTATCAACACCAGAACGCTTGCCATAAGATTTCTTCTCAGCGTCCTCGGCAGCAACCCAGTTTTCGTTGGAAAGATCGGTATCAACACCAGCGCGCTTGCCCTTGGAGATATCGGGGTTTTTCTCGTAGGACTCGGCCGAGACGATCCAGTTTGTGTTGGAAAGATCGCTATCAACACCAGAACGCTTGCCATAAGATTTCTTCTCAGCGTCCTCGGCAGCAACCCAGTTTTCGTTGGAAAGATCGGTATCAACACCAGCGCGCTTGCCCTTGGAGATATCGGGGTTTTTCTCGTAGGACTCGGCCGAGACGATCCAGTTTGTGTTGGAAAGATCGCTATCAACACCAGCACGCTTGCTCTTTGAGATATCGGGGTTGTTCTCATAGGCCTCGGCCTCGAAGTTCCTGTTGGAGTGGATGAGGTCAGCATAAAAGACCAGCATGTTTATCCTTTGAAAGATCAAGGGTCGGTAGCATACCAGTTCAATGGGCTGTTAGTAAGGTCGCTGTCAACATCGCGTTTCTCCTCTGGTACCCCTTTGCGCTAATGCTAGAGTTAGGAATGCTCAGACTATATTGGGGACAACGGTAATTCCTACCACGTCTGCGGCTTTCACTGAATAAGTGGCCTACTTGAAAGTCAGCATGTCGATTAGCCAGACTGGTACACCTGAGAGGCATACCTCGCGCTTCGAGATCTCAGAGCTCTTGCCCAGAAATGAGGGTGCTGCATAGGCAAGAGAAGTGGCCTGTAGCAGGACAGGAAGAAGAGTGTTGAGCTTCATGACTTCGTCTGGTCCCAATAACGAATGAGACAAAAGATGGCCAAGTGAAGAAAATACTTTGTCCAGAGATCAAAGATAGATAGGGGGAAACGGTCCTAGTGAAACGGTCCTAGTCTTCCAGGACGTGGGTGCAGCAACATTATTTATCCTCATTGCTATGCTTTTCCTTTTCCCTATCTTGAGAGGCTTGACTCTCTGGTTTGCCTAGGTACTGAACTCAGGATCCCGCGTTCTGGCCCTTCGAAAATCATTTACCCTGAGCGGAAGCACCGGAAGGTACTCAAAACAGCACTCTGATGATATCCCAAATCATAACAGAAACGTCAAGATGACCAGGATGGTGAGATGATCGAAGATTTTTAGTTTCCAAACTGTGAATGCTCGTATTCATAGTACTGCTTTATCGGCGATGGCAGTCTCATGCCGAACGCCTTTGGACACTCGGCGACAGGTGACATCGGGGGCCAATAGAAGACTGGGAGATATCTAAAGGAAGGAAGATGGAGACCAATCAAAATGAACGAGAGAGCAAGTGATACTTGAGATAGTTGTCAAACTCAAGTTTCTACCTCATTATCTTTTACCCATTGCAAGATACTATCAAAGTCTCGACACACATGCATGGTACTGAAGTCTGGATCGGGCAGAGTCTTGAATGGAACCCACTTGGAGGTGATGGGAGTCACATCAGCTGTACACATGAGGTTCTGTCGGATCATCTCGATGCAGTGATCTGTTCTCCCCATTAGCACACAAACTTCCCAGTCTTGAGCTCCACAGTCTGGTCAGAAAAGTATAATAACTACCTGTATGCTTTCGGAAAGTTGTCCTGTTGATTGAGTACTCAGCGGGGTAGTATTCGGGGCCCCAAGTTGCCTTTCTGATTTCGTTCTGCAGGAGTCAGGATCACACAATCGTATCATGCATGCACGTCTTACTTACCAGGCAGTGTAATTGGTGAAAGGTCTCAAGAAGGACCTGGACATCTCCTGAATTGTCGCCCGGGAACCCCACCATCTGATCAGAGGCTGTCTTGTTCAATCTGGAGATGTCGTTGCGAGCGACTCTCAGGCTCCGTAAACCTTCCATGCTGATATGTTTCCATGCTGCCTCTAGTTCTGGACGAGGTTCTCCCCGGAAGACCGATGGCTGCGTAAAGTTTCCAAGAAATGTCTCGTAATGGTAATTGGAGGCAACTGAGAGAGCAGGTGCTATGAATTGTTAGATTGGGCCTGTGTCCAGCATTGACTGTTTGGTCGTGAGATTGGTTGGATTTTCCCCACTTACACCATGGTGACAGTCGAGATGTACAACGTTGATCTGCAGTTCCTGCTTTGAGCACCCACCAAATAGTCATCGAAATTAGGAGAAAAGATTCGAGAAGAACAATGCAAAACAGCCGCCGCGACAACTGGTCACTGTTCCCTGGTGTGGTTGAAGGGTCCTCAAGGTCTGTTCGGTCATTGGTTTGTAGTTTCGAGTAGATCATGGTCTCTGTATTCAAAAAGACGCTGTGGCGAAATGGACTCTGCTGGTTTATAACATACTTGGCTGGAGATCTAGCTTTATTTTGCTGCGTCTTGAAATTCTGATCTCGGAAAAGTCAACCACTCCATACTTCTTGCATCATCATTGACGATGGTATAGTATGCCCAGCCTTCAGATTGGTGTTGATTTTCTTTCCAAAACCTATAACTTGAGCACAAAAGCATGGTAACAAGATACAGTGGTTCGCAGCCAAACTGAGGCAGGGATGATGCAACCAAGCAATAACCATTACCTTAACAGAATACATGGGCATTTGAGTTAACTCATGGATGTCAATTCTCCTAACTCCACTCATGAGAGTAACTCAGATCTCATACCTCAAAACTCACCTCATTTAGTGATGTGACATTGCTGACTTCACTCGTAGACACTGAGTGGTCAGAACTCCCCTATATCCAGAGTGGGAGAAATCTGCGAGGGGAGATGCTGAAATGGGACTGCAGTAATGAAAGCAAGCAAGCTTAGAAAGCACCTAACAGTACCAGATAGAGCAATGTGGCAACAAAGTCAACTGGGCAGTGGGGTTGGTGGCAGGAGAATTGAGTCTAAAGTGCGTTGGGTAGGCCTTTGTGTACAGACACATCAAGAGTCCGACTTCCCGGGTACGAGAAGCATGATCGCCTCTGTAGGGGACGAGCTCGCACGTGAAGGGGGTGAGTGGCTGGCACACACCGGGAAAAGGTGACGGTAAGGAAGCTATTGGGACAAAACTCGCTCGAAGACTCGTTGCAGATGTCGTTATCGGTCGCAGCAGTCAATCAGGTATCAGCAACAGACCACATAGGAATGGGTCTCGGTCAGGGATGTCGGAAGAGAGGTGCCGTGCTGTCAGATAGATCGGAAGAGAGGTTGCCGTTTGAGAAACTCTGCCCTTTTTAAACTCCTCACTGGTACAGAGCAGCGGGGAAGGCAGCGCTGAACACGTTCAAACGCTAAAGTCATCGTCGAAAAGCCACGAGGTCAATGTGTTTTGCACGGAGAGTTTAATAACGTGATTATCAACAGTCGAAGTGGTTCTGTCAGCGCTAAACCAGATCCGTAAAATGTCCCAGAACAACACTCGCAATCACGACCTCAGTCTCATACAATCCTCGTTGGAGTCCTAGAATTCACCAAGATAAAGACTTATCAGGTGCTCATGTCACTTGGGTGGCGCTCGATCATGTTGCGAGAACTCCCCATTCGCTCCTGCGGACCCAGGAGCCCTTCCCCGCCTGCCCACATTTCTGCCATCAATAACTTCAAGCAGCCCGAACTTAGACTCAACTCCTCTGTAACTCATGAGTTCCGGTAACGTTTGAGTTAACTCAAGGACCCAGGTACATATGAATTACTATCACAGCATATCATCATGATCGGGCTGGTGGCGAAACACGCAAACAAAGTCAATACATTTCCCCAGTTCAGCTTATTACTCACAGAACATGATGTCTTCGTCTCGACGGTGCTATTATTGCTCTAAGGATTTTCTTGTATCTCTTTGAGCCCGATTCCAACTAGAAAGAAGACCACCTACTCCTGGTAAGGATAGGGTTACTTCACAGCCTCGACAATGGAAAAGTATTTTTCAGAAGACGAATCGCTGCTAGAAGAAGCTCCTCGGAAAACAACGCACAGTTGGAGAAGTCGACAGTGGTGTCGACAGAGTCACTTTGTTGCGTCCTTGACAATAAATTGCATTCTTCTAACAGTTCTGGTCTATTCTACGATCTGGAGCCGGAAGTTTGACCCAAGCCAAGGATTTTACTGTGAGTGCGGCACAATCTGCCTTGATCATGATCAATTGACGGAGAAAAGCTCCTGCCCAAGATGCAATTGAATACTACAATACAAATTTCACTCGTGCTTTTGGCGGGCATGTGACCCCATACCAAGGATGGCCAGATGACGCCTTGGACCAGAGGTGGCAAGATCTATATTCAAGTATGTGAGCAGCAACAGTTCGCTTATAAAATGGAAAAGCTGACGCCTAGGTTGGTTAGAGGGCTCGCTCCTTCACCTGACTGTTGAAGAAGGAATAAGGCTTCCCAACAAGACCGAGCACATTCCTATTCCTGGTTACGAGCATGAGTACACAGTTGGTCTTGATGTTTACCATCAGTTACACTGCCTGGTATGTGCATATCGATAATCAATAGAAAGATGCCTGTCCTCGATTAATCAGTGATGCAGAACATGGTGCGGCAAAGCATCTATCCCGGACGATACAACACTACCTTGACGGACTCAATGGGCAGGGTAAATTACACTCGGTGGATGCATCTTGGTGAGCTACTCTCAGCCAGCTATGTCTGATAAGTTCTGACATATCCCTGACAGACCACTGCGTTGATTCAATCCGCCAATACATAATGTGCCACGCCGATATCAGCACTCTTTATTTCGGATGGTTTCCGAACGCGAATCAGTTGCTACCTATGCTCGAGGGTGTACACACATGTCGCAACTTTTCAAAAATACACGAGTGGGCGTTGAGCCGGGCGTTGGAAATGCCCGATCTCAATCGACATGTCGTGGATGGAAAGACAGTCACCTTTGAGCCGTCAAAGAAATATCAGCCTGACGCAGAGGACCCATATGCTCATGCTCCTGAAGGGTGGCGCTACACTATTGATGATCTATAGAAGCAGTTACTGTCTTCAGCCTGTCTGGGAGAGACTTTCAAAACTGAACTGTTAGTAAACCCATAGTGAAAAGGGGGCCTTCATTGCTTCACTGCAAACCACACCTGTTGCCGTGATTCCTGGCTACCAAGACTGAGCACCAAGTGATGATCATCAATAGAGGTGATGCTCGCAGATTTTTCTACCTATTTGCGATGACCTCCTGAGTGTCTGTGTGGTGTTGGTGATGATGATTGCATCTTTGGTGGGGGTACGATGGTGGCGGAGAAAGAACTCGCCCGTAATTAAGCGATAAAGAGCGGAGAAGTTCACTGCCGCAAACTTTCTGTGCTTTGATTTTCATCCTCCATGCCACCACTATGTCTGTGACAACAGCCGTCGCCGCTGCCTCCTCGACACAAGTTCCAAACAAGCAAGATGATGTCGATGTATACGACGAGATCGAGATCGAGGACATGACCTACGACTCAGTCCTGCAGATCTACCACTACCCGTGCCCATGTGGCGACCGCTTCGAGATCAACATTGACTCGCTGCGAGATGGCGAAGAGATTGCAGTGTGTCCGAGTTGCAGCTTGATGATCCGCGTAATTTTCGACCAGGACGATCTCCCAGAGTCGTAGAAGAGGAAGGAACAAGGATGGGGAATACGGAGGAAAGGACGTAATCGGAAAGAGCAACCAAGAATCAGGCCGACAAGGCAGGCGCGCGCGCGTGTGTGTGCGCAGCGCAGTCACCGACTAATATTAGCCACCTTCACTTTCCCTCCGTTTCTCTCAGTATATACAAGGCTTACCAGACAAGAAGACAAACAAAACGAGAGGAAGAAAAGAGAGAGAGAGAAACGATCCCGCCGAGATGACGTTCACTATCAGACAAGTGCCAGGCAATCTCATTGACATGGCCTCGCCATCTCCCTCCGTCATTCTCGCGCACTCCTGCAACTGCAAGGGCCAGGCCAACGCAGGTGTAGCCAAGGCCTTGAAGGCAGCCTTTCCAGCCGCTACAAAGGCGTACTCGGACTTCTGCAAAGGCAAGGACGCTGAAGAGATTATCGGATCGACCGTTGTCACCAAGATTGATTTTCTGCCAGAGGCTGCTACTAGCCATGACGAAAGAGGAGGACAGTTCTGCCACTTGGCCAATCTGCTCACAAGCAGGGACTATGGCCGGCGCAAGGACAAAGCCGAGTTGATTGTGCAGCAGACAGAAGCGGCGTTGAAGGATCTCCGTGCCTGGATCGAGCAGCAGGGGTTTGATGAAAAGGAAGAAGGTGGTGGTGGCAGAGTGCAGGTTTTTTCCAACAAGATGAATGCCGGGTTTTTCGCCGTCAAGTGGGAGGCCACCTTGGAGGTTATCAAGAAGGTATTTGCTGATACGGATGTGGAGTGGACTGTGGTAGTGATTGATGAAGATGATGATCATGACGGACAACAGCGTGGTTCAATCTCCTCTAGGAGTTCAAAAGCGTTCAAAACGGAGCAACGACGGCCAGCCAAGAAGGAGGAGAAGGTAAAGGTTCGTGCTAGGCATCCATATGCCAGGTGATTGACGATGATGGTGGAGAGATAAAGAATGGCTATCTGGTTGTAATCAGAACCACACCTGCGCCTCCTCGTTCTCGTTCTCGCCTATTCTGATCGGCGGGTACACCATTCCCAGGACCGGATCCTGACTCTTCACAGCGCCCATTTTACAGATCCTGACTCTATCCACCACGATACCATCAGCCCAGACAATTGGTGACGACGACGACGACGACCCTTCTTCCTGTCCTCGTCCTGATCGATGACCGAACCGCTCAACAATACCCCTGCCATCAACCTCGCCCACTCTTCTTCTTCCTCTTCCTCCTCCTTTCTCTCCCCTAGGAGTATTATTACTACTTCTACTCGCATATCTCATATTCGCCACCGTAGCATGCAAAGTCAACTCCCTCGCCTCCGTGACCAAGCCTTCGGCCTTGAAAACCGCCCTGATCCTGTTCGCCAGCAAAAGCAGCCGCTGTGTGCGGTCGATTGGCGGCGCGTAGAAGACCCGCGCGTGTCGCGAGCCGCTGGGGAAGGTGGACAGGCCGGAGAGGGAGATTGTAATTGGTGATGAAGCAGTCGTCGTCGTCGTCGTCATCGTCGTCGTACTATTAGGACCACACCAGCCAAGCTCATGCTCGACTTCTCCCAGCATCCCCCTCACATCCAGGCCCTTCAGCACCCTCACTGCCCTTTCCAGCTCGCTCTGTTTGCTCAGATCCATGGTCCCGATTGTGAGATGGAATGTGCCGGGGGGGCGATGGACGGCTGGTGGGAGGATCTTGAGCCCGTCATCATCATCATCATCATTATAATCGTTGTCATTTTCATTATTATCATTATTAGTAGCTTGCTCATCGCTGCCGCTGTTGATTCTTCCCTCTCTATCATCCTGCTGCTGCTGCTGCTGCTGCTGTTGTTGTTGTTGATGATGATGCCGCCTCGTCACACCTTCTGGCGTGACAATGCTGGTAGTGACACGGCGAAATTGAGCAAGACTAGCTGCCAGTTGGGGGATAGATTGGTCGGTGACCAGAGGGAAGCAGATAAAATGCGTGTCACGTTTTGTTGTCGTTGTTGTCTCGCCGCCGCCGCCACCGCCATCAGGGGCCCTGACTTTTCGGGCTGTGTTTCGTGTATTTGAAGAGTTAGGGGTGTTCTGGTTGCTGTGCTTGTTGCTTTGGTCCAATTCGGGCATGCCCCTTGCGTTGAATATGTTGAGACGATATGATGCCAGGAAACGATAATGCTGTTGTCGCAGATGGATGATGGGCGGCGCTCGCGTCAAGCAAGAAGAGCTCGACAACAGCTTCATGTATGTCCCCCAGGCGACTTGCAGTAGAGCGGAAACCAATTGTAATCTGGCTATGAATCAAAGATTCAATGCTTACACCTAAGTGAGTAATGAAGATGAAGATGAAGAGGAGGAGGCGAACTGCACAATCAAGCTTGTTTATGTGGTAACAGATCCACCACTACAGTCACGGTTCTTTTTGCTCCTGATACCTACAAACCACCAGCTACCAGCTACAGTACCTCTACGACCCTTTGCCTCAGGCTATCGCCGCCAAAATCGCTTGGGCAAGGCCTGCCTCATCCGTTCTAACTTGGATCTTCGTTGTAACACCCGTCTTGGCAGAGTACGCCATCTTGACCAAAGCCGCGACTCGGCCACCACTGATGGACTTGCCATACAGCTTCAATTGGTGGGTTGTTTGTGACAGAGCAACATCTGTGCCTTCGAGGGGCTGGAGCGATAAGACGGACGCGATTTGTTCCGTTGCATCTAGAGGAAATCAGTCAGGGGGGGTGAAAAGCTACACAGGGGCAGCAGCACTTACCAGCCAGGCTCTTCAAGTTCTCCAGTGCCAAAGTCTCGCTTGCCTCCTCGCCATTGGCACCAACACCTTCCCATATGTGGTCAAAGCTGCCGGCGAACGCGGGGGTAACAAAGTCAACACCAGACAGCTCAATTTCCTCAATCTCATATTCATCATCGTAGCCAGTCTCTTCAGGCTCATCTGTGCTTGGATCGACCTCCTTGCTGGTGAACTTCAGGCTGTTGGAGATCGTGGTGACGGGGAAACTATCTCCGCCAGTCTTCTTGAATGCCACATACACGACGCCCGGCTCGTTGGTCTTGAGGCGGGGTGCTGGAATGATAAAATCCTCCTCCAGCGTGGGCTCTTCGTCTTCTGAAGGAGCTGCAAGGACGGTGACATTGTCGAGAACGGTAGACTCGAGCGTGTTCTTGATGTTGTATTGAATTACAATTCCCTCTTTGAAAATATGCTTGACCGCAGTCACCACGTACTCGGTCTCACTTTCTGTGAGCTCAACAGGGGCACTGGATTTGAGCACATGGCCATAGGCGGCCAGCTCGGGTATTCTCGAGAAAATTTCCGTGTACTTTTGCGCCGCCGCCGCAGCTGACGAGGCAGCTTCTACCGCACCATTGGTCTTTGACTTGGTCGGCCCTGGTGCCGGAGCCTTGAGCGTGGGGGTTGCAGTGGTCAACTTCTTGGTTCGCTCTTCTGCCAGTGCTTGCTCCTGAGACACAACTGGAACGGTGCTGATGTCAAAGGCAGTGCTGAAGGTCGCTTTGTTGGTCGAACTAACATAGATGACCAATTCGTGCTCAAAGGTGGCCAAGGAGAAGGTTGAGTCATTCTTGACGAACCGCTCGGCAATCTCATCCTCTTCTTGCATCAATCTGAGATTCAGCGCGGCGCGGTCTCGCACTTCATCGTCCGTGTCATCGAGACATCTTGTCAACAAGACTGTCACGCTCTTCTTCACCTCCGGATCTTTCTGGCCAACGCCAAACTTGGCAAGCGCAGTGACAGCAGCGGCACGAACGAGAGCATTCTCAAGAACGACGCGATTGTAGATGCACCGGATGTACTTTGTCGGTTGCGGTGTTTTGGGACCTTCGACACCAATCAAATGCAGGATTCGCACCGCCAATTTGGTGAACTCGCAGTCCTCAATGAATTCGCATAGATGAGACAGAGTCTCTTCTTTGCTACCGGGAACAAACTTGATCAAATCAAACATGCTCTCGACAACGGCGCGCTTGAATTCATAGCCACCCTCATCTCGCAAGATACCGCTCAGGAAGGTGAGCATGCCGGCTTGCTTGCTGGGGAATTTCATGCAGAGTGTCCGAATAGCCTCGACAATGGTGATCTTGAACTCATCCGTGATCTCGGACATGAAGCTAGATATCTGCTTCATGAGTCGGTCAACGCTGCTCTCGTTGCCGGTCTTAAGCAAGGTTGTGATGGCAAATGTGGCAATGGATCTATTGGAATTCGAAATCAAAGCCTCAATGTCCGGGTTGGCAGCATGCACGACCTGGGGTTTGAACGAGGCAAAGGCGTGAAGGATGCGGATTGCAGCGAATTTGGTGACGGCCCTTGGCGAGGTCAGGAAGAGTTGCAGGACATGAACAGCCTGAGTTGCCTCAGCATCGGTCACATCAGGCAGGTTGCAGATGGCCTTTGCAGCCTCAAAATTGACCATCTCGCTCTTGTGGCGCAAGAAGGTATCCAACATCTGCACCATTGGCTTTCGAAGACTAGGATCCTCTTCAGCCAACTTGGCTGCTAGCCGCACGAGCATCATGACGCCGGCAGGGCTCTTGACTGCACCAGCTGTACCATACTGTTGCACCATCTTTTGCAGGGCCATCCGGTCATGAGATCGCATCTGGTACAAGAGGCCAATTGCATGATACTGATTCATGTAGTTGGTATTGGCGGCCGATAGGGCATGCGAAGAGCCGGTGGAGAAGCTGAGGAAGGAACCGCCAGACTTGGCCGTTGCGGCCTCCTGAGTTTCACTCTGCCAGCGCTTGACAACGTCTCTGGCGATGGGGAGTAGGTGATAAGACGACACAAGTGCCGCCGAAGAGACTGCCGGCGACTTGTCAACGATGGCGGTCTTGATCAGTCTTTCCATGCCTTGGACATTGGTGCCATCAATGATCCGGCACAGGGCTCGGATCGCATTGGCTTTGTAAATAACTTCGCTGCCCACAGTGACATCTCGCTGGATGATGGCGGTAAACATGATGATGTCCTCTGCCGAATGGGCCAGTTCCTTGACAATCAGGTAGACCATCTGGCGGAGAGAAGGGTCCTTGTTCTGGAACAATTTCGAAATGCTGAAGAAGAGCGTGGTGGCCTCATTTGTGGGGAACTTCTCGCCGGTGAAGAGGAGCACGGCAATCTTGGTCAGGAGGATACGACATTTTCGAGGGGAGATGGGAGACGAGTTGAAGAGCCGAGCTGGTCCACAGTTAGCAGAGATAAGAGCAGTTGGGGGAGTGTTCCAGTGATGGGAATAGTGGTCGTGGCGGTTGTGGAGGAAGACGATGGGGAGGCAGCGACGAGGGGCAGGGTAGCCTACCATCTTGGAAGACCGAAGTGCGGTCCAGCCTGAAGCCAGAGTGCTCGGCGTCTTCATCTTTCTTTGCAAAGCTCATGATGGGCAACGCCCTCGTTCGGGCGGTGTCGGACGGGGGGCCGGTCCTTGGTGGGGGATGAAGCGGTGGTGTGAGTGCAATTACCGCAAGGCCATGGCGCAGGCAGGCGCGAGTGGAAGGGAGGGAGGGGTAGAGTCAAAAGTGCAGGCACAGGGCAGGGACAACTACACACAAATACTGAATGAACGTGCCTACCCTGAATTCACTTGGTGCTAGCGTGTTCTTGTCGACCATAATTAGTTAAGTGTGGAAGTACTTATGGGCACCCGTAATTATTGCATCTGTGGCACCAAGGATTTACCGTAGCCTCAAGCCAGGCAGGGCCAAGCCAATAATGACGCTGAGCCAAGAAAAAGGCATTTGATTTAGATGTGTCTGTGCATACGAATTACAAGTATCAGAACTATCAATTCTTTCGAATCAAGATGGACATGCCAGTAAATGTGCCGGTCGACAACCCCAATGCGGATACAGAATGGAACGACATCCTCCGATCAAAAGGCATCATTCCCCAAAAGCCTCCGGACCCAGAGCCCCTCATCCAGGAAGCCCTCATCGAGGCGGAGAAGCGTGCCCATGAAAACCGACTGGAGGACAAGGACATCGATGAACTGGATGCGCTTGAGGATGACGAGGACGAAGAGTTCCTGGCGCAGTACCGCAACAAGCGGTTAGCAGAACTGACAGCTCTGCAGAATGCCAGTGTGTACGGCCAAGTGTTTCCCTTACAGAAACGTGACTATACCAGAGACGTCACAGAGGCCAGCAAGAAAGCCTTTGTCCTTGTTAACTTGACGAGCTCATTGGGCAGCAATGTTGAGTCTGCGGTTTTGAGCCAGCTGTGGCGCCAAGCGTCGCTTAAGTATGGTGACATCAAGTTCTGCGAAGCAAAGGCCGACATGTGCATTGAAGGCTATCCCGAAAGGAACTGTCCCACTATCTTAGTGTATAAGGACGGCGATATTAAAAAACAGATTCTGACGCTGAGGGAGTTGAATGGTGTAAAGACCAACCTGAGGGACCTGGAGAGAGTGCTCGTTGAGGTGGGTGCAGTGAATGAGGGAGACGTGCGCCTGAAGAGGCGAGACAGCGACGACGACGACGACGACGGTGGTGGTGGTGGCGGTCGCCTGAACCGGAAGACCAAGCGCGGTGCATCAACTGCCGATGATGACGATGATGATGATTGGTGATTGGTGGTTGAAATGAATATTCGGGTGATTGGTGGTTGAACCAACACTCAATGAATAGTCAAAAAGTGCACCAAGAAGCTGAAAGATTTGAGTGCACCGATCGCTCTGAAGCTGCACAGTAGCACAGATCGCTCTTGTGGCTTCCCATCGACGATGTTGGTGATTGTCTTGCAAAAGGGAGATCGAGAATTGCCCTGGACAGAATCAAGGGCGTCGAACGGGGCAGTGCAGAAGTAGAAGCTTTGTGCAGGAGTTTGGACAGGCTTCGAAGGAATCGAGCCACCCTAGATGTCTATTGTGAAGCTACACTCCATCGAATTACCTTGCATGTTGTTCTGTTCCATTCAATTCATACCCACAATCCCACCGGTTTGTGCATGGCCATGCGCAAAGGCCTGCTCCTAAGCGCCAACGCTGATTGCACAGTGCTCAAGTGTGCTCGTATGCTCACCAACCACAATTGCTGCTGACAATATGAGGGCTGCGGGGAGCCTTGAGTGAAGCATTCATAGCAACTCATCTCGGCCCCCCGCAACAGCACTCTCGGCAATAGCCCTGCGTATGTCGCCCTCTTTGAAGACTGGGCCTTGGCCATCGCACCGAGCCAGCTTTTTCAGTCGCTCACATGCGTCTCCCACGTCAACGAGACCCTTCCTGACTTTCTCGTGGGCCTGGATATAATCCCATGTTGCGCCGGCTCCAAGAAGTGGCTCACCCGTCTCGTCATCTATTGCTAGCATCTTCAATGAAATTAAATGGGCATATCTCGAGTCCACATCTTTGCTTGTCATTGTTTTGCCTGGCACTGGGTCAGTGGGCGTATACCCCAAAGGGCCCACCAGCTCATCGGACTCTGTGATCAAGGGCGGCGGGCCATTTGTCGAAGAGCCGGATGTAGCCCTCAGAATCTTGTTTTCTGTTGCAACCTTGGCAAGTTCGCGCCGCAATCTTTCATTTTCGCCATTCAGGCAAGCAGATTGACGCTGCAGGCTGTTTAGCTGTGCTTCCAGGTCTTTTACATGCTTCTCTTTGCGCTCTCGGAAAGCCCGTTGTCTAAGCCGGGTCAGTAAGACTCCTGCGGGCAAGTAGTACGACATCACTCACGCCGCCCTATTCTGTGCCTTCCGTCGGCTTTGCTGCGGAGTTAATATGTCCTTCTCTTCGCTGCTGCTCCGATTTGCAGACGCCATTCCAGGCTCATCAAGGGGCGGCTCGCTCATGGTCGACTGGAGCTTTCCAGCATCAGCCTCGGATAGAGATACGGTCGAGTGATGCCGCGTATGTTTGGGTGAATCGGGGACCTGTGCATGCGGGCGAAGCTCGTTGGCCGGGACCAAGAAGGTTGAAGGATCGTAGTGGAAGTTTTGTTGAAAGGCTATGTAGGCAGGATCGAATGGGTCCTGTAGAATATTAACAACGGGTTCATCCTGTTGTGCAACCCACACACCCACCGAATTCGAGTTCAGGTGATAATTCTCTAGTTGGGTGTCGGCAGGGTCCTGTGAAGGGTGAAAGCCTGGGAAATATGGCTGGGGCTGCGGGCCCGTGGTCGAGTAAGAATAGTTCATCTTTAATAGTTTGGCAAGTGCTCTTCTCGACCACGCTGACGGATGGATGTCAGGGCAAGGACAGTCCGGGCCCCCAGGCGAGGTGGGTTTATGATGAGTTGGGAGTCGCTATGCCCCAGAGTCAAGTTCTCGCTGGTGAAGAATGAAAGAGGAATAGAACGTCAAGTAGTCAGCCCCGCACTCCCCGCCACGAGTTTGGAGGGCTGAAAGCAGCACGCTTGCACGCTTGTGGTGCGGCAAATGCGAACACGTCGATCCTGCCGACTTAAGCGTGCTAGCCAACCATTCCAGCAGGTAAGCAGCTCATATACTGTTGCTTTCTGTAGCTTAACCTGCTGGCGATGGCGGCTTGGAAACCCTTGAACCCATGGGGCTTTAACCCCTCCCCACTGCCTAGCAAGGGTCACTAAACTAACTTAGCCCTAGGTTGTTGCCTGAGTCAGCAAGCTCGCCATTGATTGGTGAGGTTTGGCCACCCTACCCCTGAGTCTGCATCAGGCGTTTGAGCATTCTTTCCTGCCCTTCGGAGAAATTGCGACTTAGTGGTGGCTTCCTTTCTGCTTCCAATGTGCAGTGCGGGCAGTGGCCATCCATGTCCGGCCCTCCTTATCCTTCCTTATTGGGTTGGCCAATGCCCCACCGCTACAAAAGGACGATGTCCCACCACTCGGTTGTTCCTTCCCGTCATCCCGTCATCCCGTGGCTCTGAAGACCACTAATATTTTGCAAGATGTGGAGTCTGCCAATTTGACTTTACTCATCGTATGCAGCCCACACATGTGGCTGAATCCAAGAAGGTCAGGTGCAATCGCAGCCTCATATAACTCGGCCCTGCATTTCGCTTGCTCTGCTATGGTACTACAGTATACATTCAGGTTCCTCGCGTGCGTTTGGAGGGCGTAGATCACATCTACTTCGTTTTCTCGCTACACACTATGACATCAGCCCAATTGCTTCCTCCCCTTACCGCCAAGACGATACCAATTCATCTCAAACACCCAAATTCTAGAAACCCAGTGAATACCTGCACGCAGTACTGGAGTCTCTCAACGTTAACCACGTTAAAAGATGTCTTGTCGTACCGCCGAACTAGTGAAAGTTCAGGGTTCAGGCTCGACGCTGATGTTTTGTCCTGTTGGTGACAACAGACAACACTCGGACATTGGGTTTGACTTGAAGTTCCCTTGGGCCTTGGGCAGCAATTGCATGCAGCAATTGCATGCTCGCCAGGCACGTCACTTGTAGGATCATGTTGTCATTGTGCTTACATAGCCACCCATATCGTGGGTGTGAGCGAGGGATCTTCACGCCGCCCTCGGTTGCGCTAAACGCATTTGGACTAGCACTGTATAGTATTTTCTCGTACACTATTCCACATAAGCGAACAAAAGTGCCTGGAGGAGGCATTCATCGAGATATCTATGTCATGAATCCTGTACGACGACATTGAAGGCCTCCAAGACACACACCTGCTCAATGACTCTTGAACAAGTGGCGTTCTTTCTAGTCATCAGCTGTAGTCAAAGACAAGGACCACAAATGCCAAGATATTCTCTGTTTTGGGACTAGTGGGTAACACTAGTGTTTGGTTAGCAGGGCGGGGCAGTTGCTGGATTTGGAATCATCACCAAATCAGGTTAGTCGGTCATGACAGATTGGATCGTTTCAGATTCGAATCTGGACGTCGTCAACAATAACAAATTGATTATGGCACTGCCCAGGATGCACGGTTGTTAGGTCAGGTACACGTGTAGATCTTCTCTGCCACGTGCTCAATGCTCACCCATGCTGAAAAAATGGGACTGCAATGTCGTCCCACACCGATTTGGATCTTCGTCAAGAGCCTTCTCGAGGCAGTATCATATTCTTACCAGCTGCCATTGAACCACGTTCAGTTTCAACAGAGAATTGAGATCAAACGTTCTTACATGCAACCACAACTCTAGTCGAGTAACTACCCCCAGTGAAGTCAACATCAGCCAGGAGGGAAACAAGGCTGGAGAAGACCAACACACTCCAACCCAGCCTCGCGCCACAGTCTTGCCGCCAGTAGATTAGAACTTCTGCTCGTAGATTCCGGTGGCAAAATATTCAGCCCATTGGTTAACGCCCCTGAGGATGTCAGTGGGACGGGGCTGGTGCTACTTGAAGACCTGGGTCATGATATGACGAAATTCTAAAGACAAGGAGGCTAGCAAGATATTCGAACAGTACATATAACCCGGTAACTGTAATCTCTTGTGTATTGTTCAGAACCTGGTTCAGATAAGAGTTTAGATTTTGTCCGTATGGCGAAGACTACTCCTCCCAAGTTGCTGTCCCGGCGAATCGCCACCCTTCCCTTCTCATAGCTATCAGATACAACCCGATGATTGGCTCCAGTGAGAAGGCTGCAAGAGATTCCAGGCATAACATGGTGACGGGCAGTATGGGGAGTGAGTGGAAGTTGAACATAGTTAATTACGTGTAACTTACGCGTACTGGTATGTTATAATAATTAGTCATCTGCGTATTGTGGGGGCCAGAACTAACTGGATCATTTCCAACTATGCGCCTCCTCTGTACGGGGAGTCGGCCATCAGTCTTCAATAGCAATGGTTCTGCCCGGTAAATTCGAGTCATTGCATCATCAACCTTAGATGTCGGGCAGTAAACGCGTCCCAGGGGGCGATATCGCGGTTATAGCACTGTCGCTGTGAGAATGGATCCGAGGCTGTTGCTCGACCGCAAGGCCGTCAAGAAACAGCTGGAGAGAGGAGGTAAGCCACCGATAAGGACTGCCAATGGAGTGAGGTCGCGCGGATGAGTCATTCCAGTCTTATCAGCATTCACTGATCTTGTCCTCGTTTCAGAAATCAGGAGTCACAAATCCACAGACGCAGTACTTGACCAGACCGTCAACCAGCAATTATCAGGTCCCAGAGGAGCGACTAATCAGAGCTTACACGATGCTGTCGCCTCTCCCGGCTCAATGAGATCCAACGCGCCGCTGAACTCGGGACGCGCTTACGCCGCGCGAACTTTTTTTACAGGGCAGCAATCGGAGCTCGCTTCTGATACTGCAACATGGCCAACGATGGAACCTGCGAGTCAGTCGTCTGTGCCACTCTCTGTCGGGACAGGCCATCCTCTACTCTCTCAGGCCGCGTCGCCAAAGAATCTGCTGGCCAGCCACTATGGCGTGGAGGACCGTGTCGGACCGCCGCAGAAGAAGGCGAAACTAGGCACGCAAGGTATGGATCAAGACCGGCAGATTGTAAATGGGCGACGCAATTTTCATCACACAAATAGCCGAGTGGTTGGAGATTATCTCAAGCCCAAATCGCTGGACCAAATCTCACCCGAGGCACTTCGACGTGCAGTAGTCGACTTGACGGCAGATGATGATGAACAACATACGGATGGTGACATTCAAGTGACTGGGTCGCGGAGTGTCCTTGACGAAGAGGTGTGCGTGGGTTCCATCAATGCATGGGCCCAGATACATCTCGTTCCAAAGCCCAGGGCAAAGAACTTGTTCGATTCACCCAGTCAGTGGCCTCTCATTATCTGCTCGCTTAGACGACATCACGAACTCACATCTACCCGTATCGACCTGATCGACTTTCATGGCGCGGAGTTTGGGAGACTAGACCACGACAGTGCTATTCCGCTGTCACAGGCTATGGATGCACTTCGCGGATTTCGAACACAGGCGCGGATCCTTCCGAGAAGAAAGATCAATACCAGCCAGTGGCCACACCAGCCAACATCTGAGCGTATTTCAATCAGAATCAATGTCTACGCAAGGAGAGGAGACGTAGAGAAGTTAGGAAGGCTGTTCGGTCAGCACAACAGGTGGTTCATCGCACCGTTGAGTCCAGACAAGGGAATCCCGATTGTTAACCCACATGCGGAAAAGGCCATTACCCAAGCTTTGACACAGACACCCAGACCTAGCGGTAATGTGCTAAGCGACACCCGCACAATGGAGGAAATCAACTCGGAAGTTACCAAGATATTTGATCATTTTGCCGGCCAGACGACGCTAGAAGAGACAGCGACACCGGAAGGTATTCGTACAGAATTGCTGCCGCATCAGAAGCAAGCTCTGACTTTCATGCTCAAGCATGAAAAGCCACGGACTTTTGGTGACAAGGAGGAAGAAAACTCATCTCTCTGGAGAAGGAAGGTCACGTCGAAAGGGCTGGTTACCTATGAAGACCCTGTCTCGGGTTTCAAGGTCGACAAGGAGCCCGAACAGGTGCTAGGCGGCCTGTTAGCAGATGTCATGGGTCTAGGTAAAACGCTTGAGGCACTGGCCTTGGTTGCAGGCACAGTCCAGGCCGCCGAGGAGTTCGCAAACGCGAGATTCTCACGGATTGGAGAAGCTGAGGCCGACTTGCTATGCAACTCCAAAGCCACCCTTATCGTTTGTCCCACAAGCACGGTTCAGAACTGGGAAAACCAGATTCGTGAGCACGTCGACCCTGAAGCTCTCAGTTTCTGTGTATATCACGGGCAGAACCGCATACGCAACCCGTACGATGTGGCCAAGCACCACATAGTAATCACTACCTACGGAACCGTTTCATCCGACTTCTCTCCCAAGGCGCGTGGGACGGCAAACACGCCTCTGAAACAGATCAAATGGTTCCGGGTCATACTCGATGAAGCGCATACAATCCGCGAACAACGAACAGCCCAGTCTGAAGCAGTGAACAAGCTATGGGCACAGCGTAAATGGGCCTTGACAGGCACTCCGATCCAGAATCGGATCGATGACCTGGGTGCGCTTACTCGGTTCCTGCGACTGTATCCCTACGACAGCGTGGCTCGCTTTAACCAGTATATACGCGGTCCTGCACTGGCAGGGGATCCAGCCTTTCTGATGAAGCTGCGAGTCTTTGTCGACTCATTTACGCTCAGACGTTTGAGGGACAAAATTGATCTCCCCAAGCGAGACGACCTGATCCAAGACTTGGATTTCACTGAAACAGAAGAAAAGATGCACGAGATCTTCAAAGAAAGGGCCCGTTTAGAATTTACACAACTTGCACAGTCCAAGGAGAAGAGGAGCGGAGTGCAACATCATGTCTTGCAGGCAATCATGACCTTGAGACTGATCTGTGCTCATGGAAGAGACTTACTCAAGGAGAAGGATCTCACGACCCTGAAGGGTATTACCGTTGACGAGCCTATTGACGTCGACGAGGAAAAGACATATCGATCGATTAGCAAGCGCGATGCCTACGAGCATCTCAAGATGATGATCGATGCAGGTGTCGACTTTTGTGACCAATGCTCCAAACGGCTGTTTGGCGACAGTCCCACTGCTGAGATTGACACCGAAGAAGACCGAGAACGGTGCTTCGTGCTGCCTTGCTTGGACGCCGTTTGCGTCGATTGCTTCCAGGAATACAAATCCTCCTTTTGGGAGACTGCGGATGATAAAGTGCCCATAAGCTGTCCATTCTGCAATTTGCAGATAGCGGCCCAGTGCGTTCCTATCAAGGGCTCAGTCCCAGACATGCTCGAGGCTTTGTCAGACGAGGACACCGCCGACAGCAAATTGAAAGAAGACGGGGGACCAGCGGAGGAAACGGAGAAAGACAACTACAGTGGCCCAAGCACCAAGACTAGGGCTCTGCTGAAGGACATCGAGTACATGATCGAAGACAGCAAGCCGCTCATTGCTCGAGGCGAGCCGCCGATCAAATGCGTTGTGTTCTCCGAGTTCACGTCAAACCTGAATCTGATAGAACGCGACCTGGCTGCCCATGGCCACTCGTTCGTTCGCATCGATGGCACAATGACACTCGCCCAGCGGAAGCGAGTGCTTGAGAGCCTGGCCACGGACGACGATGTCACAATTCTGCTTGCTTCAACAAAAGCCGCTGGCCAGGGTCTCAACCTTACGGCGGCGTCGCGGGTCTTTATCATGGAGCCAATGTGGAATCCTGCTGCCGAGGCTCAGGCCGTCGACCGTGTGTATCGAATTGGCCAGAAACGAGACGTCGTTATCAAGCGGTACATCATCAAGAACAGCATCGAGGGCAAGATCGTCGAGCTGCAGAGGAAGAAACAACGACTGGCCGACGTTACCATGAGCAGGAAACAGCTGAGCAAAAAGGAGGTCCAGGAACAACAAATGAAAGAGATCAGCAAGCTCTTTCGGTGATGGTCACAGTGACGGGGACGGAGGTGGTGAGGGCGAAGAGAGTTCCTTCCATTTATTTTTCTTCTTCCTGTAGATACAGACGGCAAGAGCGAGCAATCGGCTTCCGATTAGAGATAAAACAAAGCAGCCTAACCTGTTTTATAAAGACCTAGTAATTAATCTTACCGTAATTAAGTAATAACTTTACCAATTGAACGGAAACCGCGAAATGCGTTGGGCGTAGAGAACGTGGTTTTTGCCTCCGGAAGTCGGCCCCACCAATGATTATGGCGAGGAAGACGATTTCTTTCTTAGGCTTCGCAGGGCCCAACAGTTATTAAATACGCAGGAGGAAGGGACTGGGAATATTGGGAATACAGGACATTCAGGTCGCTCTTTCCTCACTTTTGGTCGGGTCTTGTTTTCTGCGCGCGCTTTCCAGTTTTGTTTGCTGAGCTGATCATTTTAATAATAAATTTTTCTGGACTGCGCGTTATTGTGTGAAGGAATCTCAAGCCATCCCAAGCCATACAGAGCAGCCATGGTTGTCGTTGACCACCACGAATATCTCTCCGAGGAGGAGAAGCGGCTGCTGCAAGATCAGGAGAAGGTCAAGTACTGGAAGAAATGGGGGCCCTATGTTGCTGAGCGGCAATGGGCCACCGTTCGAGAGGACTATTCGGCCAACGGCGATGCCTGGAGTCATTTTTCTCATGATCAGGCACGGTCCCGAGCCTTTCGATGGGGCGAGGATGGCATTGCCGGAGTGTCTGACACCCATGGGCTACAGAACATCGCCTTTGCCTTTTGGAACGAGCAGGACGACTTCCTCAAGGAGAGACTGTTTGGACTGAGCAATCCCCAGGGAAACCATGGCGAGAGCATCAAAGAGGCTCATTTTCACCTCGATAATACCCCGACACACTGTGAGCTGCCGCTGTCACAATGAGGCGTCTGTGTTGAGAGCTAACCAGCCCCATTTAGCCTATATGAAGTTCCTGTACAAGTATCCCCAGCGAAAGTTCCCATATGAGGAGCTTGTCGAAGAGAATCAGAAACGCAGCCGGGAAGAACGGGAATACAATTTGATCGACACCGACGCATTCAAGGATGACAGATATTTTGATATCTTCATTGAAACCGCCAAAGAAACTGACGACCCCGACGAGCTGCTGTTCAGAGTGACGGCGTACAACAGAGGCCCAGAGCCGGCACCCCTACACATCATTCCGCACATGTGGTTCCGGAATACTTGGACGTGGGGCCATGAGGACCCAAAGAAGAAGCCCAACATCCGCATTGTGGGGCCAATGACAGCTCAATCCAAGCACTACAAGCTTGGAAACCGCTTCTTGCAGCTGTCTCCTTCGCCTGGATGTGGTCCCGGTGCTGATGATATCCGGCCCCAGCTGATCTTCACCGAAAACGATACCAACCACCAGCGATTGTACAGCAGCCAGAACAAGCAGCCCTACGTAAAGGATGCTTTTCACAGATGGATTGTTGATGAGGAGAAAGGCGCCATCAACCCACGATGCACGGGCACAAAGTGTGCTGCATGGTATGATTTTGGCCGTGACGATGGCGTGCCGCCCGGAGAATGCGCTGTCGTTCGCTTCCGCGTGTCCAAACGCTTTGATGGCCATCTGGACGAAGAGCTCTTGGACGACATCATTGAGCTGCGAAGGCAGGAAGCAGACGAGTTCTACAACCGCATCAGTCCTCTGCCTATAGGAGATGACTTGCAGAATATCCAACGCCAGGCTCTATCTGGCATGCTGTGGTGTAAGCAGCACTACTACTTCATCTGGGACCAATGGGCAAAGGGTGACCCCAACATGCCTCCTCCGCCGCCGGAGAGAATCAATGTGAGAAACTCACAGTGGAAGCATATGTATCTTGATGACATCCTGTCAATGCCCGACTCGTGGGAGTACCCCTTCTTTGCTGCTTGGGATACTGCCTTCCACTGTATACCCCTTGCCATGGTCGATCCCGAGTTTGCCAAGAAGCAGTTGGATCTGATGACAAGAGAGTGGTATATGCACCCCAACGGGCAACTGCCTGCCTACGAGTGGAACTTTGGAGACGTCAATCCTCCTGTTCATGCCTGGTCAGTCTTCCGGACGTTCAAGATTGAGCGAAAGATGTATGGCCGTCAAGACCTTGACTTCCTAGAGCGCGTCTTCCAGAAGCTGTTGTTGAACTTCACCTGGTGGGTCAATCGCAAGGATTTCGACGGCAAGAACGTGTTTGAAGGAGGCTTCCTTGGTCTCGACAACATCGGTCTCTTCAATCGATCCGAACCCCTTCCAACTGGTGGTGTTCTCGAGCAGGCTGACAGCACTGGATGGATGGCTTTTTACTGCCTGTCGATGCTTAACATCGCTCTTGAATTGGCCAAGCATCGCAGGACGTACGAAGACATTGCTTCCAAGTTCTTCGAGCACTTCATTCTCATCTCCGACGCCATGACTTTTCGCGCAGACAATCAAGAGAAGTCTCTTTGGAACGAGGAAGATGGGTTCTACTATGATGCAATTTCATGGGGTGGTCCATGGACGCAGCAGATGCACATCAGGTCCCTGGTTGGCTTGATCCCGCTGTTCGCAGTCGGCACGCTCGAACCCGAGCTCATCAACAAGTTCCCAAACTTCAAGCGAAGAATGGACTGGTTCATTCAGAACCGTCATGATGTCGCCGAGCGCAACATTGCCTCGATGCGAAAGCGCGGCAAAGACGAGAGGCTGCTGCTCTCTCTGGTGTCAAAGGACCGACTGGAGAAGATCCTGAAGCGCATGCTTGATGAAACCGAATTCTTGTCTGACTATGGTATTCGATCACTGTCCAAGTATCATGAGAAGAACCCTGTTTCGATGGATGTCAATGGCCAGGTATTCAAGGTCAGCTACATTTCTGGGGACTCTGACTCTGGCTTGTTTGGCGGGAACTCCAACTGGCGCGGACCGATCTGGCTGGCCGTCAACTTTCTGCTTGTTGAATCTTTGCTTCGCTTCTACATGTTCTACGGGCCTTCATATCAGATCGAATGCCCCACAGGCTCTGGACAGTACATGCATCTGGGTCATATCGCAGAAGAAATCCAGCACCGCCTTCAGCATCTGATGGCCAGGGACAGCGACGGGCGACGTGCAATCAACAACGGGAACGATATGCTTGACTATGATCCCCATTGGAAGGATTACTTGTGGTTCTATGAGTTCTTTGATGGTGACTCTGGCCGCGGTCTTGGAGCCAGCCATCAAACCGGCTGGACAGGTCTCATTGCCAAGATGATCCACGACACCGGCATAAACTGTCGGCTGCCACAGACGCCCCGCACCCCGGCAACAGGTGCAGCGCATTACTTTGATGATATCCTCTCGCGCTATGTCAGCCGAAGGAACACCCAGGGCACTGAAGGCCATCGGACCCCACGCATCCGTCGCAGCTCAACCTCTCGCTCGCTTGGCAACCCGCCGTCGGTGACTAATGGCTTTCACCCCACTAGTGATAAAGGCGATTCCGCCAATGCCCTGCATGACGGCGAAGCTAGCGAGACTGATCCATTTGGCAGAGAGGAGGATCTGGAGAGAGTGAGAAGGAAGAGTGTGGCTGATAGTCATTATGAACACTTTGTGAAGAACCAGCTCGAGAGAGTCAAAACTGGCGAGTCAGACGGGAGGGCCGTCTATGAGGATGAATTCGAGGCACAACTTGACTAAACCAGCGGCCAAGTTGAGTGTGATACAGTTGCTTGTGCGATATTAGCTATGGAGGGCAATTAATTATAGATGTATGCCTCAGAGCAGGTAATTAGATGTCACTGGTTCGGAACAGGAAGACATATCACGTGAGAAGACAGGTGAACAACTGTTGAGACAAGATCAGCTGTGCAGCAATAATGGCGGCATTGGTGACAGAAGACGAACTTCGATCCGGCACATGGCTTACCGGGAGTTATGGAGCGCGATATGGGGTCTGCCATACTGGGTCCAGCATCGTAAAATTCGCACCAGCCTTCCAATCTTCGCAAGAGGTCACAGCCATTGAGTTTGTTCGACAGAACTGCCCAAGAATCCCAGTGCCTGAAGTGCTTGGTACATGGGAAGTTACTGAAGAGGATGATGGCGACAGGAAAGGGTACTTTGCAATGTCTGTGCTACCTGGATCTATGTTGCGTGATGCGTGGCCCACAATGGCTGACGAGGAGAAAACCACTGTTTTGGACGACATGGCGACCATCCTGGCTGACTTACGACAAATCCCCGTTCCTGAGGAGGGCACTACTACTATGATCGGTGGCGTTGATGGCATAGGAAAGGCTGCTGATGCCCGAGCCGGCGGCTCTAAATTTGGAGGGCCATTCCCGACAGAGGCTGACTTCAACGACTGGCTCGTCTCGCTCATCCACCCAGACTCACAGCAATATTTCTCGGACTTCTATGTTGACACGCTGCGCACCTGTTTCTCTGTTGATTCGGCTCGAAACCATCGGCTCAGATTTACACACGGCGATTTGGGCATGCACAATTTTCTAGTGCAGGATGGGAGAATTACCGGGCTGGTGGATTGGGAGTATGCGGGTTGGTATCCGGAGTACTGGGAGTATGTCAAGATGATTCAGTTCTCGCGGGATAAGCGGTTCATGACTTGGTGTCAGCATTTTTGGGAAGATGATGATGGGAGCAAGGTTTCGTATGACAGAGAGTTTGTGGTGGACAGCATGCTAGATTCGCAGATCAGGCATGGGCATCGGGTTGCGAGATATCCGAGGTGGGGTTGATTACGATGGCTGAGGCGAGGAGAGAGTGGACAGTGACAGCCAGTCAGTCAGTCAGTAGTCACTTTAAGTCAAGTCTGGGAGCGTCATCATGATAGGTTGCATGCACATCATCAGTCAACGAAGGAACAGATTTTGAGAATAAACGAAATTTAGAGTGCCCCCGAATCTTTATCTATCAATCTTGGGCCGAGAATGGAGGCCACTGTCGAGGGGACTCTATGAAAGGTACCGATGCCTTCCCTCATGCCTGGACCGCCTGTTAGCTCAGCAAAACACAGCAAGATATGAAGAATACTTACCGAAGTCTTCTCCTCCTCCGGGGTTGCTTTGGCCGCCGTCAGAGTGTAGTTGAGCTTGATCCAGACATGGCAGTCATTCAGAACCTGCTTCGTTCGCAGGATCCAAGAAAATGCCTCCTCATACAGGTCGAAAAGATATTCTTGACCATCTTGATCGTCATCGTCGACGACATTGACATGGGCAAGAACTTCGTCGAATGTCTGGCGAGTCTGATTGAGCTGGTAGTGAGTGATGGCTGCGGCTTCATTCTGCTGTTTGAGAAAGTCGAGCCCGAAGCTGTGGTCCTTGTGCATGTTGATCGTGTTCTGATACTCGCTCAGAGTGCGCTGGACAAGGTCACATTGATTCTTGGCTTCGTGAACCTTGGCTACGAATTCGTCTTTGCTCTCTGGGATCTCTTCCTCAAGCTCTGGAACGGGAACGTCTCCTTCCCAGCCAAAGGCACATTCATAGGGGAAAGGGAGACTTGCAATCTCGGGGACTGTGAGCGGTGCTTGGATCATCGTGGACACTGGCGGCGCGTTGTCGAGGAAATACGGGGCAAGACGATCGCGCAGTTGTTGGAAGTGTGCCTCGGTTTCGGCAGAGAGGTGGTGTCCCGTGGTGCTGGTACCGCCATCCTCGCTGTCAAGATTTGCCCAGGTCAGCGAATGAAAGGATTCAAGATGGAAGGGGGAATTTCATACTTCAGTTCTGAAGACATTGGGACTGCTGTTACTAATGGTGGTGATGGCAAAGGTTGGCAGTTTCCAAGGTTTTGTGTCTGGCAATCACAACAAGAGTCAGCACAACCTTTGCTCCAGTTCTGAGATTTGATACAGGGAGAAGATAGCTTGTCAGGAGACTGAGAAGGTTTCTGATCTCACCTTTGTGCTCAGCAATGATGATGATGATGATGATGATGCTGAAACAACTCAGCAGTTGAAAGAGAGACAAAGTGTGAGAAGTTTGAAAGAGAGAGAAAGGCAGAAGTTTGGCAAAACATAGAGCAAGTGTCCGGCACCCGCTTGTGGTGGCAAATCCGGTTCATGGTCGTCTCTGTGTCAATAGAGCAAGCTGACAGCACAGACAGCAAAGACGGGAAGGACGTGAAAGAGGCAAAACTAGTGTGGTAGTTGTCCAGCAGAAGACCATTATTGAGGAGAATGACAAGCAATTGCACTGAGCTCTGACCTTGAATACAATGGAAACTTACCGTCAGTATTGCCAGAGCTAGACTCGAAGACTGTTGACTCTGCTTGTCTCCATCAAGAAGGCAGCTCTTGATGCACCCGTCGATCCTTCTCAGTCATCGTACTGGAGTTATACATCCAGGTCCTCAGGTTAGTTTCCATCATTCCCATCCTGCCTTCCTCTGTAAACCTCTCCAACGACGGTCCAGCAGTGGCGCATGCGAGTGATTGACTCTCACTTGTCATCAGGCATTTATATCGTTCCATCGAGGCATGAGCCAATAATTGAACCACTCGAACTGATCCAACTGTTGCTTCCGTGCGGCTATCGTCAGTACCGACGTGGACGAGCCATCATGTACAACGTGTAAAAGGGGGGTCGTCGAAGGGTGGCTGTTGTCAACTTTAACTATAACCTCTCAAACCTTGATCCCACAACACCAGAAGAGCAAAAACCAAAGAATTCCGTGAGCTCCTAGATTGTAACTCTCGCTGTCTGGAGGCCAGAGTCAAAAGTCGTACAGTGGTAAGCAGGACCAAAAAGATAGAAAAGCCAAAAACAAGATAATGTAGCCCAACCGAGAGTCGAACTCGGGACTTTCGCATAACTCATGGAGAGCCATACTTATGCTTCAGGCATAGGTATAAGAACGACACGCTAACCACTGCGTCACTGTTTTTCACCGTTAGACGATGAACCAAGTATATTTAGTTCAAGGTGATGAACATACCTGGGCTGAGAAATTTTGACACGATTTGTGCGTAAAAATTTGGCCAATTTGGAGGTCCAGGAAATTATGAGCACAGTGTTTTTAGCTAATCACGTGGTAGACACAAACATCTGCGCAGTTGTTGAGACGCTCAGAGACGTCTGCCAATCAGTAAGATCAGAGGGAGTGTCTGTGGCCTCTCGTGACTATGCCTGCGCTTGACAATCATGGCGGCGTCAACGACAATAACAATGCTAATGTGGAGGAGGAGAAGAAGAAGGATGATGATGATGACGATGATTACATGAACATGACATTTGAGGATCCAACCCCGGCCCGGGAGACGTTGACCCAGAGGAAGAAGCGGCTGGCAAGAGAGGCAGAGATCAGGGGGCGGCCCAAGTCCAAAGCGCAACTGGCAGCAGAAGAGAAAGAGAAACGGGAGGCTGCGCTGGCAAACAGCCACATCGACACCCAGAGCAAAGGGTTCAAGATGATGGCTGCGCTAGGATACAAGGCCGGCAATGCTCTCGGGGCGGCACCACGGCCGGGCGGCGGGCCGGATGAGCGGTTGCTGGAGCCGATCGGGCTCGCGACGAAGGAAGGACGGGGCGGGATCGGGGCCGACAGTGAGAAGAAACGCAAGATCCGCGAGGCAATGGCCGAGCGAGAGGATGAGCTGAAGAGGCGGAAGGTTGAGGAAAGCGACTTCAGGGCACGGCAGCAGCAGGAGCGCGAGGAGAAGAAGCAGGAGGGCCAGATGTATGCTGCTATGAAAGTGTGTGAGCGGCTAGAGGATGAAGATGAAGATGAAGGAGAAGCAGACAGAGAAGGATCTACAGCCCCAGAAGATGATGATAACCTTGAGCAGCGTCGAAGCAAGAAGAAGAAGAAAACATCCAGCAGGCCGCTGGGCAGCATCAACGTGCTCTGGCGCGGGCTTGTCAAGGAGCGGGCGGTTCGAGAACGCGACGCGAGGATGAGACACGACGTGCAGACGGCCGCACTTTCGTTCTCGCTTCAGAAACCCGGATACGACCCGGAAGAGGATGAAGACGACATCGTGGCGTTGGCAAGGAAGACCAACAAGGACCGGGATAAGGCCAACGCTGTTGTTGAAGAAGTCGCGCTCGACCTGGACGAGGAGGATGCAGAACTGGACGAGTTCCAAGCGCTGCCCGTGGCGGACAGGCTGGACAAGCTTGTCGATTACCTACGGCAACGATGGCACTATTGCTTCTGGTGCAAATATCGATATCCGGATGATGCCCTGGAGGGATGTCCTGGCACGATGGAAGAAGAGCATGATTGATTGATTGAGTGAATCAAATCGAACGAGAAGACGACGCCGGTGTTTCTTCTTCAGTCTGTTTCATCTGACAACCTCACAAGATTGCTGTTGTCCAACTCTGCGAGCGACATCGAGCTGTCTGCAGACTTGCAGGAACAAAAAAGGTAGGAAAAATCATTCTTGAGCACGCAAAATCTACTCAAGTCTATTAGTATGGAATTTGCGTGTACTCGCTCGTCGTTCTAATCCAGCATGGGGACTGAACAGTGTACAAAAGCATGATCTTGTGGACAGCAAGAGCCCAACTTCATGTTCTGGGTGCGCATCATGCTGTGGCATTGCAGATGAAATGTCGACTTGAGCGGAAGACATGGCATAGGTAAGCCATACAGCAAGCCAGCAGGGTCTGTATCATCGACTGCATCGATAATGCCGGTACTCTCTCCATGTTTCCTGGTGAGTAAATCCCTCCAACGAACATGATAGTTCTCAAAATCTTCCCTTTCGCTTCTTCTTCTCTCTCTCATATTCTTTGGCTTCCCGCCCTTCCTCGCCCTGGATCTCAGCAACCAGCCTCTTGAATTTCTTCTCATACGCCTCGTCCTTCTCCTTCTTCTCGCGCAACTTCTCCCGCGCGATGAAGTTTGCGTCTTTCCGCAGTTCGCGCATAGCCCCCTTGCGCTCTTTCTTGTGCTCAGCCTTCAGCTTCGATAGTTCAGCGCGTTCACGGTCTGGGTCATAGTGGCGGTCAGGGTTGTAGTTCTCGATGAAGAGAGGGTAGGACATGGGGATCGCGAGGGGCCGGTGGTTGTGCAGCAACAAGGGCCGGCGGGAGGCGAGCGATGCTGAAGTAAGAGATGTAATTTCGGACAGGGTTGTGGTGGCGAGGGTGATGGTGGCAGAAGGCAAGTGGGAATCGAGTGTCGTCAGGTGCTGGAGAGCGTGGATAACGGGAGTAATGAGTTCAGGATATGCTGATTTGGATGTCCAGAGCGTGGAGAGGAGGGAGCTGAGGCGGATGAAGGTGTGGAGGAGAGTGAGAGCTTGGTTGGGATCTGGTGTAGGCGTTTCGACGACGAGAGCGCGCAAAGAGATTCTGTCCGCGATCTTCTGGATCTTCCGGGCATTGGTGACCCGGAGTGGCGGGTCTGGCAAGCGCAGAGCAACGCTCAAGGGCTGGGTTTCGCCTGACTCAAGCTTGTGTATGGATGGTAGAGGTTTGGGTGCGAGCGTTGCAATGGCGTTGACAACATAATTAATGACTTCAGGGACGTATCGAGTGGAAAAATTCTGATACTGCAACGCCAGAGTGCAACAGTATGCCCCAATAGCAAGATCTCGGAGGCTCTGGACCGAGCTTTGGCCCAAATAGCGGGTGATTGTCAAGGTAGCCGGCGTGACGACCGAGTGGAAATGGTCAGAGGTCGGGAAGATAGTGCCAATAGCTGTCAGCACAAGGCAGTCACCAGTATTCAGCTGCAGAGGCCGCTCTTCGGAGACCTTGGAGAGGTGTGCGCGGAATGCATTGCCAACTTCGAGAGGCTGGGCCTTTGCCATTGAGTGCAAGTGGCGGATGAGTGCTTCAGTGGCCTCGAATTCAGTGCTTCGTGCCTCTGGACCTGTGTTCTGACCTCTGTAGTAGATGTGCTCGAGCAGGACTTGGGCAAACCGTGCAAGTTTACCGCTGTTTTCCTGTCTCAAGCCTTTGTGATACAGTGCTCGGATACGCTGCACGATGGTAGACAAGTCGGAGTCCTGCTTGTCCTTGATAAGCTCAAGGAATTCAGCATGACTTTGCGGGCACGGATAGGTGTAGGCCAGATCCGGGTTTGCAGCTTGTTTCTGTTTGGACTTCTCAGTGATACTCGGAGCCTGAGGAAGAACAAGACCGTTGATGAAGTCGTCGTCGCCATCATCTTCAGGCTCGTCTTCGTCTTGGTCGGAATCGACATCCTGATCTGACGCCAGGTCGGGATCGGACTCGCTCGCAATCAGATCATCATCGAGCACGAACTCATCCTCATCTTCGACATCAAGTTCTCTCGGCTGCTCGGCTGGCTCTGGCTGTCGCAGCCCAAATGCTTCTGCATCGTCCACCTCCTCATCTGCGTCAGACTCCTCGTGGAGCACCTCCTCCTCCTCGTCTGAAGACTCAGCATCGCCCTTCATGCGCCGAAGCCGCTTTCTCTCAAGCTCCTGCAGGGTCGCGGCTTGCTCAGCAGCCTTTTCATCCTCTGTTTTGGTTCGGGTACTTGGTTGCGACCGCGCATCCAACTTCATCTGCCGAATGTTGGCCTCGTACTCTTGCTCTGCATCCTCGCGGCTCTTTCCTGCCAACATCGCAGCGCGGCTCGGGTCCATGTGCGGTTCGTTCTCGCTTGGCGGAGATGGGAGCGTCTTCTCTGGTGGCTTGTGGTTCTGCATTGCCTCGTATAGTTCTGACATGCCTTTGTCGAGCTGTAGACGCAAATCGTCGTCGTCTTCTTTGGCCGCCTGTCTCTGTGCTTTGTGCAGCTTCGATTTGGCAATGACCTCCTTCATAACCTCCTTCTTCGACTTCTTGTGCCGTGGCGCATCCTCGTCTGCACCCTCTGCTCCAGTTTCGGCTTCGTCTTGGTCCAAACGGGCTTGCGTGGTGGATTCGTCATCCGCTTGTTCGAGATCATCATGATCTCCTTCATAGTCATCCCTGGCAGCATCGCCGTCAAAATCAAGTGTCCTCCCGCCGTGGGTCAGCGTCATCTCGTCACCAGAGTCGATCTCCAAATTGAACAGACTGCTCTTGCGCATCTTCCTCTCATTCTGTCGCGCAAATCGCTCTGCTGCCTTCTGCTCTGGCGTCAACGTTGGGTCATCTTCACCGAATCTCCTGTCCAGAAGTCCGCCGACTTTGTTCCTGCTCTGTAGTTCCCGCAGCAGTGTCTCTCGCCGACGCTCTTCGCCCAGGCTCCGGGTCACCCCAGGGCGGCCTATTAGGGTCTTGGGCTCTTGATTGCTAACAACATCGTACTTTGGCCGCCGGGCCTGAGTCTTGACCTCGAACGGGTTGAACTGTTCGCGAATTCTCTCGAGAGCGGCATTGCGTTCGACTCGTTTTTGGCCGTCTTTCGACAACTGTTTGCGCAGCTTTTTCGACTTCTGAGGACCAAGGATGCCATTTTCGCGAAGAGAGGCCTTGAGCTGCTTCAGCTGCGAGCCCGGCATGCTGTATTGCCTCCGCGGTGGAACAAGTGGATGACTACATGCGGTATATAAAAAAGTTTCATGGCGCGAGTCAGATTTCTGGGGAGATAGAATTTGTTTGACTCGCGTTGTCTCTATTGTACATGTGGCGTGTGTCTACGTGCGAACTTGACACCCAAAATCACTGTACCATATCCTTCAGCATTAATATCAGCACTTCCTTTCAGCAGTATCTATACTACCTTCTCATGGCTACCTGATGCTACTGCCTAGATTCCTCCTAGAAGCATTGAAACTTTCCAGTATCTGCACTATCTTCTCATGGCCATGTGCTGCTGCTGCCTGAAGTGCAGTTCTGTACTTCCATCCTTGAGCATTGACATTAGCACCATGTTTCAGCAGTATCCACACTATTTTCTCATGGCCATGTCTTGCTGCTGCCTGAAGTGCATTACCAAAGTATCCTCCTTGAGCATTGACCTTAGCACCACCTTTCAGTAGTATCTGCACTATCTTCTCATGGCCACCTGCTGCTGCTGCCTGAAGTGCATTACCAAAGCGTCCTCCTTGAGCATTGACCTTAGCACCAAATTTCAGTAGTATCTGTACAATCTCCCTAAAGCCATGATATGATGCCAGTTGTAAGGCAGACCCATGAGCTCCACAACTTGTATTAACAGTGTTGGATACCCTAAGTAATTCCAGGAGCAAGCTGAAGCAGTGTTGTTCCACGAGGAAGTAGATTAAAGTCACACCAGAATTGACCTTCTCATGTTTGAAGCACTGAAGGATATTCCACCGAAGTCTGTGTGAGTCCAGCCAGAGACCGTTTGTGTCGATTTGTGTTTCCAAGAACTCCAGCTGACGGATACCATGCCTCTGGGCATGTTCAGCGTGGCCAAAAAGATTAATAATAGCATAGTCGAGAAAGGGTAGTTTCAGGCGCAGATCAGATACAAATCTCTTCAACAAGGGGTTTCTCCTGTGACTAGCTTCACAATATTTTTCGTAAGATTTAGGTATATCATTCATCGATATACAGCGGAGACAAGCTATCCGCAGGATTTCATGGCTGATACCAGCAACATTCGTGGCCAGAGCTGGACATATTGATGCCAAACCATTCTCTCCAAGTAAGAATTCGCGAACTGTCTCATGGATGAATTGGGCTGTTGCCGGTTGTGACGGGGCTATCTCGACAACTTCAACAAGACCGTGTGAACAGTTAAGAATAAACCTAGCAAGGCGATCGGGCGTAGGCACAGAAATCTCGGTAGGTAAAGTGCGTTTCGTGTCATGCGGCGATTTAGAGTATTCCATCGCAACAAATAATGCTGCTGGCTGAAGTGGACGCATGCGGAAAAGCATCCACTGAAATAAAAGTATTCTCGTTTCGACCCCGACATCACTCACTGTCAAGATCTCTCGAAATAGCTCGTTGAGACCTGGTGGGATGGTTTTAAGGCGGGCTTTCATGTCCGATAAAGGTGCTCCATGGTCATCGAGTTTGTTCAATATCTGCACGACAAGGACGACCCAAAGAAAGATGCCAGCTGATTTGTTCAGTATCCCGGCTCGAAGGTCGCTCTTTTCAGGACCATCACGGCATGTCAGTTCCTTTGTGATGTAGCAATCGATATCCCGACAATGCTCAGGTTGATTTTCGACCACCAAGGACAGTCCTCTAGTTATGCTGATGTGAGGATAGTGACGACTCGAAAGACAGATGTGGAGTTTGCAAGAGCAGCCAGGGGCTAATGCTCGGTCAGAAAGTTGGATTAAAAAGCTGATCATTTGTCGGACATCATCCTCATACTCAGCCTCGTCGAGTGCGTCGATCAGCAGGCACAGTCCGAACGACTCGTTCGACTCGATAGCAAGGGAGAGAAATCCTTGTAGTTCTTCCACAGTCCAATTCTCTCCTGATTCTCCTGGGTCTTTCAAAGCAAATGTTTGTGCAAATAGAGGTTTGAGATTTGGATACGAAGACAGAAGGTGGTGCACGACTGTTCGGTACAAACCTAAACTTGACTTCTCAAGAGAAGCCGAAGCTCGGGCATTGAAGAAGTAAGGGACGATGGTTTTCCGGGGACAGTCCTTGCTCTTTTGCTTGAGAGCCCATTCTAAAACAGCCTTCATGAGTGTCGACTTGCCACAACCAGGCTTGCCCTTGATCCACAGAAAGCCGCTATGTTGAGCTAAGCAGTCATTTTCATACCATGTCTGAAAATGCGGATGGCTAAAGAGCCACTGGCATGTTGACAACAGTGCTTTCTTGACGTTGTTGACACGAAAGTCGATTCGATCGAATAGGAGTGATTCAAAGAGGACATTGTACTTGTCTTCGCTGATTATCATTGAATTGTGTCGAGAGTCCTGGACTGACTGCTGGATATAGCCACCCATGATTCCCGTGTGCGATACCGTTGTGTTGCAATACGAATGACTGTTGCTCAGCCCCGAGACGTTCACATCATACGATGTCCTGACACGTTTTGCCGGCCTCGGCTCCCCTAGTCGTGAAACTTGTGCCACCTGACCGGAGTCGGCGGCTCGCCCAACGAAGTCATCTGCATCATTGAGTGGCACCGGTCTCCAGCCCAGTCCCAGTGATCGGACCTCATTAATAGCACCAAGACGGGCAGCGACATCAGCACCAAATTCTTTGTTGATTTTCTTCCTGAGCCGGCGGATCGCATTGTCGCCTTCGCCATAGCGAAGCGACATGGAGACATTGAAGATTCCGAGTAGACAATATGCTCCGTCCTCTATCTTCTTAGTCTTGCGGTCTTTGGTCCATCGTATTTTTTCGTCGATCGGAAATTGAGTAAGTGGTGTGTCACCCAGAGCATCGAGAGGAAGTGTCGTGATCTAGTGGATCAGCTGTGCGAGCTTCTGCTTCGTTCCTAGGGGGCATTCATCCTTCGAGAAGAATTCGACATTGGCGGGAGCTAGAAGCTCTTGCAGCGTCCAGCCTCGTTTAAACCATCTACTCTTTCGAAAGTCTGGTACCCATGGAATTTCACTCAGGTTTCCTTTAACCTGGACATCGGAGAGGTAGACGTAGCACTTCTCCGAGTTTGCATACCAGCGAAACATACTTATGATGGCTTCGGACAGCTCATTCTGGTTATCTTTGTTGATACAACATGTATCTACCCAGAAGTGCTTGATCCCATCTTTTCTCGCTTGTTCTCCACAAAATCGAAGCTTCGCATATCCCGCTTTGTTCTGACCTTGATGCTTCTGTATATCAGCATAGGTGACTTCATCGTGGTCCGAACCCCAAGTATGGGAAAGGATCGCATAGGGAGGAATATTCTCGTCGTCTAGATCGTCGGTCAGGCTGAGCTCGTTCTGACCGCTCCATGTCAAGAGTCTCATTGCTTCATCGTCGTTGGCAATCGTGCCAGGCCCATGAAAGACGCTCGGCGAATTGCAATCACTGTGTGAGTGATAAGTTGTCACAAAACTGCACCATCTGTTAGAGGTTGACTGAAGGACGGCTAGATATGCTGAATTGTTACAACCCAACCTGTGATCATGCTCAGCCTCAAAGGCATGTGACCGCCAGTGTGACGACCGAGGAAGGGCCAATAGCTACCCCTGCTCGAGATCAGCTCACCCGGCTGGAGTAAGGTAAGATCAGTGTGGCTCACACACTAATCTGGAAAAGAAGGGCGCGCTGAGGAACGAACATATGCACTTCCACCGCTTTTGTATAACCATGATGATGGTGAGTTGTCTACTAATTTCTAAAACCAGAGAAGCTTCCTTTCCACATCGGACGTACAAGCACAAGAAGTCGAATGTTAATCTGTATTTCGATACGGAACTGCCTGGATCTCACTACCCATCTATGGCCGTGGCCATCGATAAACCATCCGCCTCTTGCTTACTGTCCTGTGCTGGAATATGGCACAATGTTGCCGTTCGTAGCCTTCGAAGGCACGTTGACAGGAACCTGGCGCTTCGCCTTCTTCGCAGCAGGATTGGTGTAGGGGACAATGACTCCGCCTTGGGCCATGGCTGGCTGGGTCACCGGAACTTGGCGTCTCTCGAGTTGTGCAATATCAGCTATGTGCGGGTTAATCTTCTCATCTGACAAAGTGTCTGTCAAGTTTCGCACTTACCTCCGTTGAATGGAAGGGCAGACACTGCAGCCGTGAGGACGACGATGACCGGGAGATAGAGCTTCATGGCGGTTGCGGAGGGTTTTGTATGGAATGTCGTATGCTGAGAGAGTTGCAATCGGTTGAAGGAACGTCGACCAGCGACAAGAGAGCTGGATAATAGAGAGCGTGGGGTGTTGTTTATCAGAGCAGGATGACCGGAGTGCAAATGCCAATGCAAATGCCCCCGACCTACCTTCTTATGTCTTGCTACATATTCCTGCGGGAATTTGTCTGTTTGAACATGATGCTCGATTGGTTTGAGCCAAGTCCCCTGACACTGTAGCTGTATCGCTAGGCCTGATATGTGACATTTCTCGTGCCGGCTAGGAGGCATCCGGAATACCCATGTTTCAAACGAGAATGTGACCAATGATCTGCTTTCTTGTCCCTGTAATCGTTTATTCTGTTGAGATATCAGGATTGTGGAAAGACAGCGGGTTTACGCATAGTCATACTTCCTCTGAGTGCGGAACGGAGTAAAATCGAGGTGGGATGGGCTATCACGTGATTCATCAAAAGTGTGATGGATGAGCGCTAATCCCCTCTTGTACGTAACTAAGAATCAGTGCGGAATCGAATAGAAGCCTTCACGCGAACGATACTACACGTATAATTACATCGGTGGCTATGCCAGTTTCCGAATTCTGGGTTCTGAGCCTTTCAGGCACCCTGATTTGTTCTTTACTATTGCTAACCGCCGCTGTTAACCGCCGGCAACATTCCATACCATGCGATGTCCAGGTCCTCTTCCCTATCGCGCACCTTTTGGTGCTGCCTTTTGGCACTTCTGATACCTAGCTACATATTCGGTGTTGCACGAGTGCCTACATGTTTCGTGATTTACGTCTATGATGGGTTCGATTGAACAAAACTCATCCAAATGACTTTGGGGGCGAAAATCCAACAGCTGTGCCGTTGAGAGGCTGTGCCTCTTGGCGTAACTGACTGGGTACTGGTAGCAACGAAGCAATGAGCCTTATCCCCAACTGTCTAGATATAAAGGTTCGCAAACTGCTCGACTGGGTTGATCTTCCTCGTCGCTCACCATACATCTCCCGCAAGATTCCAAGAATTTCAACTTTCACTCCAGCAACTCGAACATGGCGAACCGTGTGATCGCCCTGATGGGCTCGAAGAAAATACCCCTCGAGATTGCAACGGAAATAACTGTAAAGGGGAAAACTGTGGCTCGCAGGGTGGTTGATACTATTGATCCAGAAGTCCTCAAAGTGGTGGCTCAAAAGGTCGAGAGAGCTTGGAATGAGAACATCATGTTTTCGGCCAGCGACAAAGCAAAGATCACGAAGCTCGTGATAACGTAAGTTCTGTTGTTGAGTGAGCGTGGTTGAACAAAAGTTTCTGATATTTGTCTTCGTCAGCTCCATGCCTCACGAAGGGAGCGCAGCGGACCCGGCTTCCCACATCTCGGTTGCAGGCACCGACGACGAAGGCACGCTATACAAGAAGGGACACGTCAGCATCAACTCTTTGGAGCAGCAGGTATGTCCGTCCAACCGCGAGAGCAAGGAGTATAAGGGTTGGAACAGGCTGACATTGATTCGTTCTAGCCGGGACGCTGAACCGATATCAGGGAATCATCCCATTGCGCGGCTGTAAAACCGTCGTATCGTTTTGTACGGAATATGGAGCGCCACGGCTGGTACCGAGGTAGTATGTAGGTGAATCATGAATACGAGATGAAATCTCGGAGAGTCTTTCTTTCCTGACCTGCAGGATGGTTATTAGCTGGTGACATTTGTAAGCGATTGCGTGGAAGAAGAACCGTTAGAATGAATACCCCTTGCCCAGTCGTGCCCCCAGATGGGCGAATAGCGAAAGCTTTTGCAGGGGAGAGTTCGAGACACTTTTGTCATTGGCAGATCTCTCAAGACCCTTACGAGATTCCATGTCTTTCCTGACATTCTTTTACTCATTGGCCAGCCAATCATGATTTCGCCGTTGTATGTCCTTCAAGTTTTATTTATCAATGCTTCGACATCCTGCTCGCCCACGTGAGCACTGAAGGATAGCCGCACGTTTCCAATTGCAAGCGGATAGTAAAGAAAATTGAAAAATAGCAATTAGGAGGATATTAATTGATGCCATATTGTTGTCCCACAAATCCCCTCTCTTTGTGCCTCTCTATGATATTGGCCCATATGTCGATGATTGGAAGTTTGGTCTCGGTGGTTTCGCCCCATGGGAGTGCTGTCTTACCGTGCCATGACTGTTGTCTAACGTCAGCTATCAGAACCTTGAAGCCATGGATGCTCCAAAGCCTGTTTAGCTGTCGGTCGAGTTTCGGGGTCCAGAGTTAATAGCCAACGAATGAAGCCAAGGCAGTCCTGATCAACTCCAAAGGTCTCCAACTCTTCTTCCAAAGAGCGCGTTGAGAGAGCATCGATCTTTGTAAGAAGCTCGGCCAAGTCAAACTCAGTCGTGAATTGTGGGTCTTCGTTTCGAGAGATGGGCCCGATGAGTTGAATGATTTTAGCAATGCTGTACGCAGCTTGACTTGTCTCAAGAGGCACAGAGTTAACTTGAAAATTGAGATCGACAGCACCAAACAATGCTTTGGCTGCAATAAAATGGGCTAGCTATAAATCCATATGGTCAGCATCAGAACACATATACTGAACCATTGTACATACACTAACACCAACAGACCAGACATCACAGGCAGGTGAAGGCGGATTGCCCATCCAAATCTCTGGTGCACGTATGGAGAATCCTTGGAGACGATGTTTGAACATTGTGCCGGCACGAATCACTAAGTATTCCATTAGAATCCACCACTAAAAGAGTAGCTACTGAAAGGGCAACTCACAGCCTCCCAAATCTGCCACTTTGACTATCGGATGTTGGCTAGTAGCGTTGGAGATCAGGATATTGTTTGGATTGATGTCTGCTGTACTGTTAATATTCTTGAATGTGTGTGTGTGTGTGTGAGAGAGAGAGAGAGAGAGAGAGAGAGAGAGAGAGAGAGACGATACCAGTATGAACTGCAATTGCTTCTCCATCCATGTCAACAAAAGCAGTTAGAGCCCCAAGAACAGATCTTGCCACAGTCTTCAGAAGGTGTGAATTAGGAGGTCCCAGCTGGCTACGTAGCAACCAGATATCACTGTCCATCCATTCAAACACCATACACTTGTGGATATTATTGTCAATGACTTCTCTGATAGACCGGATGTATGGTGAATTCTTGATGCAGTTGAAATCATAGCTATTAACCTCTCTCTTGTATAAGACTGGGTGGCTTGGGGTTTTCACAATGACACTAATATAAGTGTTAGCAAGAAGTTGACAGTCATAATATTTGGGAGATTACGAACGGAGTAGAGGTCCCTTCGATATATGCCTTGAAGACATTTGTTTTGAAGGATTGAGTCACACGGTACGAGCCTTTCTGGCCGGCGATCAGGACGCTTTGACCTTTCGCAAGAAGGTCGCAAATCGAGTGGCTCATTCTCTGGAGAATACCACGAGAAGCCTGAGCGGTAGAAAACAGTTTTGGAGGGATGCCAGGAAAAGGAGAAATGATGCCAAATCTAACTGGGCTGTTTCACTTGTTGGCTATTTTAGGTCTAGCTCATCTGACCAGTTACCTATTCTCTGCCAAGGCATTTGCTGTCAGCCCATAGGGACAGCGTTATACCCCCACCAAGTGGTAGAGACATGGCAAGCTGAACAAGCACTGTCTTGCTGCACAGAACAAGCACTGTCTTGCTGCACACTTCCTGTACCCCTACGCCGGTGACCACCCACAATGCTCCTGCTCGACTACGACAACACTCTCCTCAAGTCCATCTTGACGGAACGAATCCTATCTCCCACAGGCCCGTCACCGGCGTCCATAGACCAGATTGTATCGGACTTTGATGGAGTCACATTTCACATCTCGACGCCGACGTCCAAGTCGCACATTCTCATTTCGCTTTCAGTAAAATGCTACCGCGAACTATTGACGTACGGGGCCGAAGCCGTGTTGCAGCGCGAGTATGGGGCTTACATTACCGACCCTGAGCCGTCGTACGACTTCTCCATCCTCATCGACCTCGATAACCTGCCACCCACTCAGGAAGAACGAGCAGAGCTGGTGCGGCGAATCAGCCTGCTGAAGCGCAATGCCATGGCTGCGCCCTTTGAGAAGGCATTTGACCAGTTTGCTACTCTGTCTGCGGAGGCGTCCAAGTATACCTTGGAGTCGGCACCGCAGGGAGTCAAAGAAGGTGGAGAGGTGATGGCAATCCACTACCGCGACGAGGAGGCGATCTACATTAAGGCCTCGCACGATCGGGTCACGGTCATATTCTCTACCTTGTTCAAGGACGAGGTTGATCGCATCTTTGGCAAAGTATTCCTGCAGGAATTCGTTGACGCACGCAAGCGATCCATTCAGAATGCACCCCAAGTCCTCTTCCGCTCGGATCCGCCACTGGAAATCCAGGGTGTGGCAGGAGTTGGCAAGACAGGCGAGAAAGGCGAAATTGGCTATATCACGTTTGTGCTGTTCCCACGACACTTGAAGCGCGAACGGCGGGAGGAGAATATCTCACATATCCAGACGTTCCGAGACTACTTCCATTACCATATCAAGGCGTCCAAAGCCTACATCCACTCGCGAATGCGACGACGGACAAACGAGTTTCTACAAGTGCTCAACAGAGCCAGGCCGGAGAACGAGGAGAAAGAGAGGAAGACGGCCAGCGGACGCACATTCAAGGTGCAGGGATAGGCCGGGAATAGCTTGGGATAGCTGGGGGGATGCTAGTGACAGGTCAGCGATCGGACCTGATGAAAGGAATATTAGCTCGATCAGTATGATACAGAAACTCATGCTCGATATAGGCAATATTGGCCTATCCAGTTCTCGTAACAACCCCGATGTATTTTGTTTGGGCGACAAGTGACATGCCAAGACTTTCCGGCTTGCTGGTTTTCTGCACTTGTGGTGACTATTGGCAGCCGTTGGCGACGGACAGCGAGCTTTCGACTTCTTCGTGCTCCCCGTCCGCCGGCTGCACACGAATGGATGGACTCTCCCGTTGTTGCCCACGTCTTCCGCCAGCTGTTCGCCACTCCGGCCCGTCGATGTCTCCACGCTCATAGCCGAGTTCGCCCCGAGGCGGCCGGGCGATGTGCTCGCCATGCCCACGCAACACAGCAGCGGAGCTACATGCTCAGACACAAGGAGGACGATGGCCATGGCAGGAGCAGATGGCAGCAAAGGCTGGATGCGTTCCCCAGAGATATCTCGCAGGATATCAAAGACACGCCCCGCGTCAGCGCTGAGCAGCTGCGGCATCGTGTGCAACGGCCGCGGCGCGTCAAGATGTACACCCGCGACTTCATAGAAGGTCAGCTGCATAATACCACACAGCCCGACGGCGACTCTAGAAGCAATGCACTAACTGTGTCCAGACAGCCTGTACAACCCAAACTACGGCTACTTCTCCAAGCACGCAACCATCTTCACGCCCGGCCGGCCATTCGACTTCAACTCGATGGCGGACGCGGCCGAGTTCAACACGCAGGTCGACCACGCCTATGCGGAGTTTGAGAATGATCTGGACGAACTCTATCCCGATGATACCCGGCAGCTCTGGCACACGCCTACCGAGCTCTTCCAGCCGCACTACGGCGAGGCCATAGCCAGGTACCTGGTCACCAACTACAAAATGACACTATACCCGTACGCCGACCTCGTCATCTACGAAATCGGTGCCGGTAATGGTACACTGATGCGCAACATTCTTGACTGGATCCGGGACCACGAACCGTCGGTCTACGCTCGGACCCAGTACCGCGTGATTGAGATTTCGCCGTCGCTGCATTCACTGCAGAAGACGGCGCTGACCACTGCTCATGCAGACCCGTGGCATCTTGAACACATCCAGCTCATCAACCGCAACATTCTCGAATGGTCAGAACCCGTGCAAGAGCCTTGCTTCTTTCTCGCCCTCGAGGTGATTGACAACTTTGCTCATGACGCTATTCGATACGACCCATTTACCGAGAAGCCATTGCAGGGCTCTGTTCTGATTGACAAGGACGGCGAGTTTTATGAATTCTACGAGCCCAAATTGGACCCCTTGGCCAGCCAGTATCTTCGTCTGCGCCAGCACTGTGCCCGACAGACCTATCATACCCCTCTCACCTGGCCGCCGCCGCCGATCAGGCGTCTCCGCCACTCGCTTCCCTTTGCCGCCAATCTCACTCCGCCAGAGTACATACCGGTGCGGCTGATGCAGTTCTTCCACATTCTGTCCTCATACTTCCCTCATCACCGCCTTTTGCTTGCCGACTTCCACTACTTGCCGCAAGCAACCAAGGGAGTCAATGCCCCGGTTGTACAGACCAGGTATAAGAGGCGGGTTATCCCGGTCTCGACTCCGTACAATCACCAAGGATTTTTTGACATCTTCTTCCCTACCAATTTCCTGCTGATGGAGGACATGTATCGCGCGTTGACTGGCAAGTTGACGCGTGTTCAAGGACAACGCGAGTGGCTGCAGGGGTGGGGAGATTCAAACGGCACAACTGCACGGAACGGGGAGGATGTAATGGCACAGTGGTATGCAAACGCATCCGTACTGACCACCATATAGGAGGAGGACTTGTAAATCCATCTACTTGTCATGTCATGTCAATGCACCGTGGTCACCTGACGATTGTTGTAGCCGAGAATATAATGCTGCATCTTGGTGGCGAGTCAAGACCAATCTCCCTTTTTCACAATCCGAGATCGCATGCTCATTATTAGTCGGCTGCCCCGCGGTGACTCCAATTCTGGGCGGCAAAATTCTACTCCGATGCCTTGACTGCGGGGCAGGATGGTTAATCGTTAAGAAAAGAAGCAGTCACGCCCCACATGAACACTCCCGAAGAAGGAGCCGTACGACTGTCCCACCCAAGTTTACTACCAGACGCAATTGCCGTCTACCAGCTCCGAACAAAAGTATGATGGAAGGAGAGGAGGGCAGAGAAATGTATATAACGGTAGGTGCGCTCGCTTGTCTCCCCTCTCTCATTAACCACTCCTACTGCTGTGTCCACCAAATTGTACACACGTCCTCTCAATCGAAAGTACAAAACACTTGCTCCTCTTAGAAATCCTTCTTTATAACAACAGTTCACAATGGGATCCTACGTGGCTCAAGGGTCATCGGTCTACAATGTCGCACCGGAGGAGAGCGAGCCGGTACAGACCAGCCACATCAACGGCACCCAGGAGGAGATAACTGCCCGATACCTCATTACTGAACTGGCCAGGGGATGGCCCGTCTACAGAGACGCGTCGGAATGGGCCAACTACCGGTCTCTCTTCACCAAGGAAGGCGCCTACGTCTTCACCAGTATGTCCAAACTATCCGTCTTTTCTGTTCTCTTGCCTGTGTTATTGTGTGCTGATCAACTCCTGTCTAGCCTGGTCCGGTGGTCTCTCAATTGAGGATTTCATCAAGGTCTCGATCAAGGGCCGAGCGAACGGCGACTTCATCATGCACCGAGAGAACGGCACGCTGGCCAACGTCAACCTTGCCACCAAGCGCGGCATCGGCAAGATGAAGGCCACCATCACCCAGCGCCTGACCATCAAGGGCGTCGACATTGATGTCGAGTGTGACTGCCGATTCATTTTCTTCACCCTGATCGAGGACGGCGAGTGGAAGACCAAGTGGGTTAAGCTCTTCTACGAGAAGGACAAGGTTGTTCCTGTCAACGGCAGGGATGTCCCCGAAGGTGTCTTCACCAAGGAAGCCCTTGCCCCTTATACCAACGGTTACAAGTATTTGGCTGTTGCACAGCACGCGATCGGACACAACATCCTCAACGATCTGCCCAACGCCAACAACAAGGGCTTCACCGATCTGTACAAGGCCATGGCTGACTGGCTGGCTGGCAAGGATGTTAACCTGTTCTGGGACCATGAGCAGAACGAGAGGAAGGAGTAGGCACCTCCCAGACGCTGTACGCTTTTGATAGAAAATGATATACAACATGGTGGATCAGTACATGGTAGTATATCACAACAACAATGTGACATTTCTATATCCCCTACTCTATTCTCAATGTACGTCCCTACTCTATTCTCAATGTACGTCAATCAGGAAGAAAGACGAGGGAACAGCTTGAGCGCATTCCCACGGTTGATCTTCTCGTGTTCTTGCTTGGACAGCTCTGCCTCGCCCACCTCCCGGCTAAACTCCCTCACGGTAGCTTCAGGAGCATAGGGGAAGTCACTTCCAAAGAGAATATGATCGGGCAAGGCGAACTTCAGCAGTAAGGGTAGAGCAAACGTAGAATCAACCAGCGCCAGGTCATAATAGAACAAACGGGCATTCTCGATGAAATGTTCCGGCGTCATGTCGGTAAGGCCCAAGTCGTTCAACATAATGGCCGGACGCCTGGCCAAATAGGGGAGGTTGCCGCCACCGTGCGACAGGATGATCTTGCAACGCTGGAACTTGCGCAACGAGTCGGTGGTGATCAAGTCCACGGCCGTGCGCGTCGTCTCGTGCGGGTAGTCGATCATCGGCTGCGGCAGGATCTTGCTGACCAGGTTGGTGTCGACGGGGTGAGTCGGGTGCACAAACACCACGGCACCGCGCCGGTCAAGCTCCTCCCAAATTGGCCGGATCTTGGGGTGGCCGAGGTAGTAGTTCCCATCACCGTAGCGCGTGAACAGAGTGACACCGTCGGCATGGAGCTCGTCCAAGGCATACCTGATCTCCTCCAGGGCTGCGTCGGTGTTGTCCACAATATCCGGCACTGCAGCAAAGAAGCCGTACTTGGTCTTGCTCTTGTGCTTCTTGTCGTTGTTGTCCCTCAGCTGCTTGCCGAACTCATTGCATTCTCGCGCCAGTCGCGCCGATTCAGCTCCCCTGAGGATGCTGGCCCCGGGGGCGGTGACGGACAAGATCGCCGTTTCAACCTCGCAGTCCTGGCAGATCTTCTCGTCTGCCTCGGGGCTCCATGCCGGTGTTGGCCATCCTGATGGATCACCGCCGGTCTTTTCAAGTGCTTTACGCCAGCGATAGTGACAACGACACCTTCATGTTAACCTCATCCTGCTTTTTGAAAAACGAAAAAAAAAAGAGAGAGAGAGAGAGAGAGAGAAAACATTCCCACTGCATTAAGACAAGAAACTCACCTTGCAAGTAAGCCGGGGGGATGAAGTGGTGATGAACATCAATGCGTCGTGCCATTGTTTTTGGTTTCTTTCTCGTACAGCACAACAAAGGAAGGGTATGTTTAGGGGGGAATCTGCGCTACCTTTTATTCTTACCTGTGAACCACCAGTCAATGCACCGCCGGATCTTGCGGAAGCTCGAGACATGCTGCTCTCAGACGAGAGACTGGGTACGACCATGGAGGGGTGTGAGGAACGGGGGGAAACTCTCTTGGGGCTCGGGTTGGATGAGAATGACTCCACCTGTGCAAGCATAGCCAGTGACAGGACGAGAACAACGACTGCCCATAAAGCATATGTAGAGTTAGCTGCATCCTCCGTTTTGGGACGCTGCATGATTTGACGACTGTGCCACCGGTGGTTGTCATCTGCATTTTTGCAGTTACACGTGTATATCTTACAGGCTAATTCTGTAACATTACTCGGGTAATAAATTTCGGCGCTCGCTCGCCAAGAACTCATTCCACCAACAACAAAATGCACTTCTCTTTTGTCAACTATTCAATTCCGTCAGCTTTGTCTCCTTGTCATTTGCAAGCTCACTTCATATCGATCCCAGTTGATGGATGATTCATTGTCAGACTTCATTGTCTGTTTGTCTTATTGTTTAACCAGGACTCGCAATGACTCCTATTCTAGCATCACATCATTCACATCATTCACGCGCTGTTCTGTTTGTTGGCCACCTGACCCTACCACCAACTCAGATGTTCACCAGCTGAGACCTTCATGTCTTCACTTGGAGGCTCAAACAATGCCCATTTCATTGTGGGATATCTTGTGATATTATAATATAGACTGCTATTCATTCCTCCCCCCTCCCTGTCAGTCAGACACCTGCCAGTGATATATAGGTTCTCATCTGACGATGTCTTGTGCATTCTTACCTCCCTCTTCTGTTCTCTGTTCTCTTCCTCACTGACTTGCTTCATCTATGGTCTCTGATGGGCACTGCTTATCCTTCTACTTTCTCTTCCTTCCCCCATCACTGCAAGCAACAACACCACTGCCAGCCTGATCGAGATGCCTGCAGCGCCTCCCTCAGACCGTCGAAGAACGGAGTATCTTTGTGCCATGCATGTAGAGCGTCGGCAAAAGGCGCCCTTGCCCGTAAAGATGTGGCTATCTATCTTGGGAGTGGATATCCAGAGCCTCCCGTCCACGCCGTCTCCTCCATTTGAGCCAAAGACAACAACCTACATTGCCCGGAGCATCGGCCGGGATGGACGCTCCGAGCTCAAGTTTGTGCGCTTCCAAGGCAATCGTCGACGACGAAGCAGTGGTATTCGGCAAGAGGAGCGTGTGGATACCCGACAGAATGAGCCGTCGACCCCCTCTACAGAATCCCCGCGTGCCAGAAACTTCCGGGACTGTGGATGTACCTGCCATCGACGAGATGAAAGTGAAAGAATACATCTCTCCAATTCAAGATCTCGGTTCATTCGAATCGAAATCGAGGAGCGCCACCATCGTTGTTGTCATCATCATCATTACTCTAGGAGGTACACGACTACAGCCCGGGCGAGGGACATGCCACCTGACGAAATCTTGGGATCCTACCTGAACGCCCCGTCGACATCGACATCGACATCAACATCAACATCGTCATCTTCATCTTCATCTTCACCGCCATCTCCAAGCCCATCTGATCGGCCGCACTACGGAAAACAACCTGAAACGACACAATCATCGCCAACCAGAAGTATCCGACAAGTCCGTTTCGCACACATCGAAGACGACCTTTCCGATCTCGAGAATGCCAGCGACTCTTCGTCATTCTTCTCTGCCTCTTCCACGCCACACTCAGATCCCACCGACCTTGGTAGTCCGACAATTACTGTGATGATAACGAGAGCGCCGAAGGAAGGAAATGATGACGACGAAGAATCTGGAGGGAAGAAAAAGCAGGAGGAGGAGGAGGAGGAGGAGGAGAAGGAGAGAAAGAGCAGCACCGGTTCCTCGCGGTCGCGCCATTGGAAAAGTACGCCTTGTTACGATAAGAGCCATGGCGGGTTTGGGATCCTGCGTGAACCCAAAGATTGAACTCAACTCTCGCCCTCTTGGCCCAAGCAAAGAAGAAATATCTCTCCATCGGAAGCTTGGTGCCAATGATGTTTTCGGTTGGCTACTTTTGGAGTTGGTTGGATCAGTACAGCTGCAGCATAATTTGCTTTAGAAAGGCGCAGAAAATTAATTATCCAAGTGCTAGGAATCTTAACCCGAGTGACAATAAGCAATGAACTGTGACCCACGGCTACAATGTATATATATATATAGCAAGAAGCATTCGTCTAGGTCATGAAAACCGCCCTGGTGCTTGCTTCATAACGGCCCGCGACCATCAATCGGCGCCTTTCAGATCTCCAAACTTAACGGACTTCGAGGCGGAGTTTTTTTTTTTGGGTGTTCTCTCTCCCTTGACTTAGTAGCAGCGTTGGTAGAATTCACCCCCATGATACTCTTCATAATCATCATAATCCTCATAATAAGCATGGCCACAACCATATTCCCAAATTATCCTGTTCAGCGCAGCTTCAGGTATCATGACGCCTTTCAGCAGTTTCTCGGCGCTCGTACGAGCTCCCCGACTGTAGAGCAACTTGATCTCCTTGCTGGGCATATATCTCGCACGTTTGAGATTTTCGTGGACGGCAGGACGGTTGATACGAGAGCTGTCCCAGAAAACAAACGCTCTTTCTCGGAGAGGATAGTTCGTAATACTGATGTAGTAGCCATATTTTGGTGGGCGCTTGAACAAGTACCAACCCAAGTTAGGTTGCGAAAATTTGTGATCGTCCATCCCGTCGAGTAGTGGACTGACAGTTCCAGGGTGGTTGTAGGGCGCCTCGTCGTACAGGGCTCTCGGGAGGAAGTCTCGCCGTATTAAGGCAGTATGGTCCTTTAGAATGAGCTCCCTGCGACTGTTGTGATCCGTATGGATGAGCCGATACATGAATGCTGAGCCTAAGGATGCGAAATAACTCATTACCCTTAGTGCACGATTTCCACCGTCGTCGCAGAATAAATTGAGGTAAAAGCATCGAAAGAGCACCAAATTATCATCTGCAGATGCATGGTGGTGGTCACCATAATTGTGAGTTAGCCAGGTGTCTGACTCTGAGGAGGAAGAGATAGGGGAGTCATCAACCCTGGTTCTGAACCGCATCATTCTTCTGCGTTTTGGTGGTTGGGATGAAGATCCAGGGCGAGAACATGGGCGACGAACTGCAGGAGTAGTGAGAACTGTCTGCACAAGCTCTTCTTCAAAGTCATCAATGAAATCGCCAATGATCGACATAAAGAAGTGATGTATACAGCTCATCTCCTCTATCTCCCATGGTTTGAGGCGCACCAGGAACTGAGTAAACTGTATCACTGCAGGCACACGTGAATAATGCGGTGAAGCAGCATGGTCAGGAGGATAGACCTGGGAATAGAGCTCATACCGAAAGAACGCTCTCTGAAATCTGCCACGTTCTGTCCAAGACAAGGTCGCTTCTTCTCCTTCTCCTTCAGCTTGTTGTTTGATACCCAGAGCCCGCATGGCGCGAGCAGAGTATCGATCAATGAAGTGACATGTCCGCGCATAGAGTCGAAAGAGGGCGAGTATGTCCTGCTTGTCAGTAGGAGGAAACTCGAAAGAGTTCTTCTTCAGGCCTTTGCCCTGGAAATACTCGTCGATGAACTCGTCCAGAGAGTCAGTTGCGACGGCTGAAGCACGCAAGGCAGCAACCGCGGTGCGGCGGGCTTTGGGGTGAATGCCATTCTGGAGCAGAGACGAGAGGATTTGTTCGCGCGATTTGGAGTATACCCTGAAACAAAGGGATGATGCGCTGATGAGAGAGGCGAGGTCGCTGGGTGAATCCAGTGCGCATAAGATGTGAGGGATGATCTCCGTGGGGAGACGATCAAAGGGATGAAAAGCCATAGCGGATCGCGACGAGACGATCAGTCGAATGCCTTACTAAGGTAAGTACCGAGTTCTAGTTGCTGGCACGGAGTTCATTGTCATCGTAACCCTTATCTGAGCATATCGTAGGAGGACTAGGGAACTTGGAAGTTATGATTAATGGATCAAGATATACTGTAGCAGCTTTGATATAAATTAGGCACCCACGACGGCCTTAAACACAGGCAAATCTCCTGCATCCAATCATAGACCATTGATCTGTGGGGCTAGCTAGCCATATAAAGGTTAGTGCCACACTTCATCGAGCAAACAAAACAAATAACCAAGGTTTCCTTGGTACCAGGTTTCACCCACACTATGACTGATTTGGACAATTTTTCGTGGTCTCGTTAAACCCTGAAAGACATCGTCAACTTCCACAGAATTGATGGCTCCTTACTACTACCTTCCTAGGCAGTCATATTTTGGCTGTACATACTGCGAAATGAGAGGGGCGCTAGGTACTTTGAGTGACGACACCAGGGGAGAGAGAGTCGGTCGACCATTCAGTATGAGTGCAAGCCTTCCAAAGGCTGTCACAAGATTGGAATATCCCAAACGTCGGCTCTAGGGCCAAACTCCCTGCCTAACATGTCAGCCTGGTCCCTAGATATCCTGACGCCGCTCCCAAGTCGCTCCTCAACGCTCTTACGGGAAGTGAGGTCAAATAACGATTTGACTTCGTCCCATTTCATAGATCTCGCTCGTTGAAGATTGTGTTTGAATGAGATGATCCTCCCAGGGTCCCAGAAAATGAATGCCCGTTCTCTTAGAGGACAGTGCATGATGTTGTCAGTGTAATCCAGCGAGCGCCCGAACAAGTACCAACCCAAGCTCGGTTGCGAGAGATCGTCGTAATCTATCTCGATTGGAATGTCTGTTTGAGGGCGGTTATTGGAGGCATCATCCAACAATGTTGTCGGGAAAAAGGGTTGCACGAAATCAACCAGCACGTTTAGAATGAGATCTCTGCGTGCGTTCTTATCCACAAGGGTAAGACGATAGATAAATTCTGATCCAAATGAGACGAGGTAGTTGATGACATAGGGCCTCACAAACCTGCCCCCCTTGGAATAAATGTAGAGACGACTCCGCCACCGCCTTTTGAGGGGCGAAAAATTATAATCAATCAATACATCCCTGTACCATGCCCTATTCCTCCTGTACCTTTGGAGGGCTGGGAATGACGGATAATATCCAACCTGGGAAGGAGGGAGATCAAAACCAGGAATAGCAAGAACGGCCTGCAGGAACTCATCTTCGAGCTCATGAAGAAATTCGCTAACAATGAACGTAAAGTACTGATGGACACAGCACATCTCCTCTGCCTCCCATGGTGAAACATGGTCGAGGAAGCGATCGTTGCGTTCATCTGATGGTGTAGGAGGGCCTTCGATTATGTAGCTGTCATGATAGAGTCTGGAATAGATCTCATACCGAAAGAACGCTCTCTCCAACCTCGCGCTTTCTGTCCGAGACAATGGCGGCGGCTGGGCGCCTGGCTCAACCCCCAGAGCTCGCATGGCGCGAGCGCAGTATCCATCTATGAGGTGACAAGTCCGCGAGTAGATTTTGGACAGGATGAGGATATCCTCCTCATCAGTTGGAAGCTCAAAAGCGTTGTTCGTCTGGAAATACTCGTCAAGAAATTCGTCGTGGGCGAACTCGTCGTCGGTGTCCTCATATTCAGAGTACACAGACGCTGGGATAGCTGTAACTCGGGAAGCAGCGACCGCGTGACGGAGGACGCTTGGGTGAATGGAGTGAAGGGCATTTTGGCGCACGGCTGAGGAAATCTCTTCGCGTGATTCGGCGTATATCCTTAGAGAAATGGGCGATGCGCCGATGAGATTGAGGAGGTCGCGATGAGAAGTCACTGAGTATATGATATGAGAGATGATCTCTGTCGGGAGACTCTCAAAACTCATTTCGACGAGAAGTGGATGAACTACTACTGCCTACTTACTACTGATCGAGATGGAGATGGAGGAATTTATCACTCCTTGTTCGAGGAGTGAGTGAGTCATTCTGCCCCTCTGTCCTATATTTAGCCACCAGTAATGCAAGTGTTAGTCAAAGGTCCCCGTCCAGCCGAGACGAGCTACCCCAAATAGCTACCTACCCAGGGCACTGGTAAATCAATCACATACTTGGGATATATAGAGTAGACATAAAAATTACATAATCGAGTTGCTGAGCGTAGCTGTGAAAGTCAGAGGTGTTGTATAAGCCTTCTGCTGCATACCTGGTACCCAGAAGTTACCTTGTAGGAGGAGTACTATGGAGTATGAGAAACCCAGCTAAATGAATCACTTGACTTTGTTAAACATTCTCTAGAATATATATAGACTATATATCTTCTTCTGTCCAGAACCATCTCTGTCAAAACTTTGAATGGAACAAAGTCTATGGTCGTGATGGACGCCCCAGGGAAACACACAGTGCAGAACCAAACTGGATCTGTGTTCCTTTCCATTGACTCGAGTCGAGTTTCTCGTCCACCACTTTGGTGGTAAGAGTTGGTGTGATGTATATTCACACATTCCGATTCCTAGCACATCCCCACAATCTATCTCTCCGTTGCAGGATCTGGTTCATCCACAGGCTCAGTCAAGGCCCGTCACGGGGTGGGTAAGATCCTGTTGTTCCCATTGGCCTTGGATGTGGATGTCTTCTGGCCAAGCCCATATTCCAAAGGAGTCTCTCACATTTGAGAGCGTCACCAGCTGGTGGAGCCGTGGGAGGATTTCGAAGCTGTCTGATGGTCGACAGCCACTGCATTTGATGGCATGTGGGACCTTGGATTTGTCCCATTATTGCTTCTTCTCTTTTATTAACATCCTCGGTATAACCTCTGTCCTCTTAGGCCCGTGTCTTAAGACCCCAGCCTCGCCTGCTGACACGTGCAGTTACCATAAGACCTGTAGCCAGGAGAATAGAGAAGCCAGAGAAGAGCTGAACACCAAGCCAGCCACCGCTACTATCCAGGATTGCACCGCTGACTGGAGTGCCGCATAGTAGGCCAAATGCGGAAACGAAGAAGCATTGTCCCAACCGGGTGCCCAGTTTCTCCATATCATCGGTTAGCGTAGTGATCGCGACGGCTGGTAGGCTGACGAATCCTCCACTGAAGAAGCCATACAGAAGGGCAAACAGAACGGCACCTGCCAGATTCGTGACTCCAATCCAATAGAAGGCGAGCACGCCGGTGATGAGCGCACAGGGAATCAGCACGTTGAGTGGGCCAATGTAATCGGCGATGAAATTTGGGAAGACCCGGCCAAACACGGATGCTCCGTTGAGCATGGGTAGAAGGTAGAATGCCAAGTTGGACGACATGATGTGTTTGTCGAGAGCGAAGCTTTGAATGTAGTAGATGGGTCCGTAGAAGCCGATGAAGGCGAAGACCATGCCCAAGGAGAAGCAGAGGTAAGGGATCTCACGGAAGGCGGCCCAGTCAAACCTGGAATCTCTTGTTAGCACTTCTAGTGTTGTGATAGCAAGACGCGCGCTCACATCTTTCTTCGGCCTTGAGGGAGATACCGCGGCTTCATGGTCAAGACACTGAACCACAGGGTGGCCAGGGACATGAACCCGAGAACACGAGTTGCCCAAGGGAAGCCGATCTTTGGAAGCAGCTCCCTGAACACGATTGGGTAGACCACACCGCCCACGGATGATCCAGCCGCAGCTATGCCGTTTGCCAGAGCTTTCTTCGTCGTGAAATACTGCGGAAGGATGGCGACCGAAGGCACAAATATGCAGGCACTGCCGAGGCCGATGGTGATGCCCTGCGCCAGCATCGTCTGCCAGTACTCATGGCACAGGCTGGTCATCTGAAAGCCCAGGGGAATGAGGATGGCACCGGCGATGATAAGATAGCGGAAATAGCCAGCATCGTAGATTGGCCCAGTAAAGACCCCGACAAGGAGGAGCAGGAAAGCCTGAACAGAGCCGATCCATGAGATGTTCGAGGCTGTTTCGGTCCAGTGAGGATTGCTTTCGTAGTAGGTCTGAAATACTCCGAACGTGTTGACCGTACCCTTGAGAGAATGGAGTCAGCTCGTCGGCAGCGAGAGAGAGAGAGGAGGCCCAGTCAGCCCAGTCACTTACCCAGCAGTTGAAAAAGAGGAAGAAGGAGCCTGCGACCTGCAACCAGGCGAAAAAACCGCCGTTTGGTGGTGGTCCTGGGTCCGACCCTTTCTCACCTCCGCCGATTGGAATTTGAGGCCCATCAGCGCGTGCCTCTGCATCAATGGCCTCGTCGAGTCTGGATTCGTGGCCTGTGGTAGTTCTCTGGCACGGTACGGACTCGTCACCGGAGCCGTCGCCAGAGGCATCCTCTGGATATTTGTATTCCTGCTTAGTCATTGTGCTTCGCTTAACTTGCTGGCCAGATTATTAATAATGGTGCAGGCACTCTCGGGTGAGACAGAAAAGGGAAGGAACGAATAGCCTGGATAAATTATGGTGTTTATAAATTCCAGGATGTGCAGTTCAAAGGGAGGATGCGTTTCCAATTATACTAGATCTACAAATCCTTTCCAGTCGTCATCTACGGAGACATCTCCTTTAAAACTATCCGCTGACTAGTCGGTGGGCGAAAAAGTCTGCGATTAAAGAAATCGCTCCGAGCCAGCAAATCAACCAACCTGGGTGTTTCTGTGCCGATTTAACCTTAATTTATGCGTCCCCTTTCTTCGGCACCTGAGATCGGACACCACTTAGGCGCTAATCACTTAGCGGCTGATACCTGGATGCCAAGCATTGCTAAAACCAAGGAACTCGCGCGTAACCCAAGTGGTTTCTTCTTGCACACGCCTTATGATATGAGATTGCAAATCTCCTAATTATAATCAAGGGCGACAAAGCCAATCAAATTACTATCTTTCTACACGTACTGCCATGTGTGATGATGTACACGTGGGTATAATACATCTGCCGTCACCACTTCCCGACATCTTTGATTACTTCAAGAATTGCGTGCCTGGTTTCTGCCTCTGTCATGTCCCATTCCAGCCGTCTGTAATCTAATACAGACCGCAGGGCCGACTTCTGCACTTGAGATATTTTCGGACGAACTAGTTCTTTTATCTCCTTCTCAATTGGCTCATGATGATGATGCAAACGGCCGACACCGACACTCAGAGCCTTCAACACGAACTGCAAGGCTGGAGATAATGCTTTAGGGCTAGTCTAGTGCCAAGCTCTTAGTGCAAGGCTAGTGCCGAGCTAGTGCTAAAAATTAGTGCCCGAGACCAGGTGCCGAAAACCCAGGCTCGACTTCTGGATGGATTCTACGCCATCACTCTAACAGTAGACTACTAGACAATTAATCTCTTCAGGATTATGATATCAGAGCCTAGCACAGCTATATCCACCAGGCAAACCCCCTCTAGAAAAAGCTCTACTTGTATCACAACTGAGGGTCACATTCAGAGGTCTAGAAGTTGACTTTCAGAGGAAGCCTCACTTTGGACCCCTTCCCACTGGACCCTTGTGCTGACTGCTGAGACTTCCAATACTGACATCCTGACAGTACCGTGGTTGAAAGTTTTCGGCTCGGGCCTATCGATGGTCGATTTGAACCTGGAATTCTCGCATCAGGAGCCTTTGGGGGCTGTATTGAGATGCGGAGATGGTGCCATCGTGGTTGCTGATGACAGCTCGAAGCCATGATGCCTTCTTTTCATAATGACAGGACAGCGCTGAGAAGAATGCGTGGTACTCGTTGGGCCGTGAGACAAGACTGGGGGATGGTTTTGGTCGAGGCTCTTCCAACGGCCGGCGGCTTTCTCCATGCTTGTTCAAGAGGCCAATGCCAGCATGCTCACAGTAATTCTTCGCAAGTCCAGTCTTCGTACCATCCATCCGGTAAATACCTCCGCACGATTAGTGGGATTTTCTTCTGGTTCAACTCCATAATCGCAATCTGCAGAGGGTCGGTTTCGCCCTCCAAATCTACCAGCACCGGCGCATTCATGCTGATCTGCAGCGCCCTTGTGCCCAGCACTCTTGCCCTCTCGTACTTTGTCATATATGGTGTCGTCGTTCTCTTGTCATCTGGGATCTTTTTATCTGCATCTGTCTTCGGCTTCGAGGTGCCTTGATGGCCTTCACCCTCCCCGCTGTGAACAACGTTATTCTCTCTATCGTCAATGTTGTCTTCTTGGTCGGGCGCCACGCCTGTATCATCTTCGGCTTCTGGCTCGGGGGATTCCTCGCGGATTGCGTCGTCTTCGTCGAAGAACTCCTCGTCGTTTTCGTCTCGGCCATAGCTGTGTTGCGCATAATATCAGTAAGGGCTCTCGCACACTGCTTTGGTCAGAGGTGCGATTGCAACTGCAACTTACCCTCCAGCATCATCCCCATAGTCGGACATCTCGAGAATCTGCTGCCAAGGTCAAGTGGCTCGGTAATCGCTCAATATACTGGCGTCAAATGCAGTTATCCGAATATTGATCTCTCGGGGATGAGTTAGTGGTAGAGGTGGTGCACTATTATTATTGTTCCAGAGTTCTTTGTTTGGTCTTCATCACCTTGATCTTTTTTTTTGTGACGCGCCGGTGAGGCTCTTCACGTGACCAAGTTCAGGCTGCATCGGAGATAAGAGTCTTTAACACAGTCTAGAACTTTCTTCTGCCCCACTGAATCAGTGAGAACACACATACAGCCAAATCAAAAAGAGAGCTATCCAGAGGGGAAAAAGTATGAGGCATCTATTAGATAGTTAACAGAAATGCATTATATGTACTCCTCTCAGAATCTACTCTGTAGCATCATCTTTAGGCACACATCCACACTCTATCACTTGAAGTAGCAATACACCTTCCATGCCTAAATAAGACTAGCTAGGTACAGGCTACAGGAAGCTATACCTAGAGTAGATTAGCTCTGTCACGGCCTGTCCCGCCGCCCACACAACCTATTCCGCCCTGGTCAATATTTGCTGACCAGTTTTTCGCATCTTTTCTGGCGTCCATCATCCTTCTTGGCCTGTTTTGCGCTATGAACATGTGAAATCAGTCCAGGTCAAGCTGGCTCCTTCAAGATGGGGACTGACTCAGACGATGAATATGATCATCTCTCCCAAGAGGCCTATTCTGATTCTGACAGTCACACCCTTGTTGAAGCTGTTGACGAGACTCCCTGCTCTAGCTCTCCAGAGCTCAAGCCCACCACCAAACTCATTCCTTGCCGCACTAAACGCTTCCACTGCTCCTGGGAGGGCTGTGACAAGGCCTTTGTCCGGCAGAGCAGACTCGATGAGCACCTGAGAACCCACACAAACACTCGTATCTTCGTGTGTCCTGAGGAGGGATGCACCAAGTCTTACTTCCGCGATAGCCACCTGAAAGTTCACCTCAAGAGCGCGCACTCGGCCGAGAAGGACCACAAATGCACCTGGAAGGACTGCTCCAAGAGTTTTGCCACGGGCCAGAGACTGCGAAATCACCTCAAGTCTCACGAAGGCCGCGAAAAATACAAATGTATGGGTTACGAAGGCTGCAACCAGGCATTCCGCAAAAAGGACATGCTGAGGAGACACATTGTGTCTGTCCATGAGAAGAGAAAGCCGTTCCCATGCCCGGACATCGACTCGATAACAGGTACCAAGTGCACCAAGGAGTTCGACACTGCCCAAAAGCTGCGCAGCCACCAGAAGACCAACCACGATGCGACTCGCTATTCCTGTTCCGAGTGCTTGGCTCATAACACCGCTGCTTTCTCACAGGCACCCGATGACAACCCGCCGCTGTTGAAGCAAGCCTATTTTGCAACACTGATTCAGCTGCAAACCCATAACGCTGAAGTTCACCCACCGACCTGTCCTCAATGTCAAGCTATCTGCAGTACTCAGCGGGGCCTCAAGGCTCACCTGGAGGTTGTCCACGACATTTCTTCGGAGCCGGCCACAGGGGGTGCTGCCAAGGCAAGAGTGGTCTGTCCTTACAAAGGCTGTGGCAAAAGTTACTCCAAGACTGGAAACCTCAATGTACATATCCGAACCATCCATGAAGGCTCTCTCAAGTTCATATGCGGTCAGAGTCAAGTGCAGCTGGATCCCGACCAAATCCCCGAGGGAATAACCATCCAGGGTTGCGGGAAAGCTTACTCAGGAAAGCAGGCGTTGGCAGACCACATCCGGACCGAACACCTAGGACTTGCGAGCCTTCAGGCACGCAAAAAGCGCGAGTTAGCAGGCAAAGATCGGAGAGAAGCTAAGAGGGCCAGGAGGGCTACAACCGAGAGCAAGATGATGGATTACGAGCAGGAAAGTAGCCTGGATGCATGGGACGAGACTCCAGACTTTATTTGGCCGCCGACTGGGAATGAGTTGTGGAGCGATGATGAGCAGGACGATGCCAACGGCCTGAGTGAGTCGATGTCTCTGCTAGGCAGCCATATCTTCCACCGCGGCGAGACTTTCCACTACCCTTCCGGCGAATATCCCTCCAGCTCCAGCTCTCTCGAACTTGGCGCCAACCCATATCAACCAGCGGATCAAGCTTTTGACCAGTTCTTTGGCGAGATGGAAGGACTCTCTGTCCCCAACCTTGTCGACCCGCGACTCCTCTTTGAGGATGCCTCTTAATTGACCGATCCAGGGAATAATGATAATTTCGAAAAGTTCTTCTACGACGATTCAGCACTCGAGAACGGTGCATAATCACCATCGACGCACGTTAACCACGATACCCATGAGCGAAAGATACCCATTTGTTTTTAGTTTCCTGGCCCGTTGTCTCCGATCGAACGATCATATCTTGCATTCAACAGCAATTGACCCAAGCAGGGATCAGGATGTTTCCAAGAGAAATGTGTTCCATTGGTGCTTCCATGCACCCAGGCACAGGTAATACGGAGAAACTTGGCTGAAGCTGGCATGCAAGACGTTCTGTCTGTGTTCAGACACTTTGTACATAGACAACGAATATGCGGCCTTTTTTTTGAAAACTCTTTCTTTCTTGGATCTTTTACTCTTACTTGATCGATTGTCAACTCACATGAAGCAGGCACCAGATATATTACTCAAAGAATTCAGGTTACCTGGCCTTGACAGACAGCCAGCTTCAACGGCCGATTAACAGCCGATCCGAAACTACAACGGGCGAACCAAGATCTGGAGAAGCTTATGCCCATTTTTAAGGTTGGCGCTCCTAATACTTGGCCAGCTTCCTGATCAATCACCAATCGATACCAGTGAGCGCTGGTACCAGCAAGCCTTCTGTGTGAATATGTTGCCTACCCATCCATATACAACATATGGAGCTTTTCTTCTGCTGACTAGTTAGGGTTCGATATCACTAGTTTGACCAGAATGAGAGCTCCAGTTGAGACTTGCCCATATGAACCCATCTTCTCTCTTCTCATCCCCTCCCTTCCCAGGTTGACACCACAAGATAATATACTCCCCCTCTTGCAGAAACAGAAGAGCAGAAGCATCATCGTCATCATCATCATCACCGCCACTCTCACTCCAACAACACCCTCTTCCACTTCCACCTCCACCATGATATCCATGATTCCAGACACCCTCCTGGACGCCCAAACCTCCCTGATGATGGACCTCCTGGTGACTGAGCTGGAGCTCAACCCCACAGTGGCCAACAAAGAAGGCCAGCTGAGGTCCCCTGCCCATGAGGCACCGCCATCACCATCGCCATCACACAACAAGCAGGAGGAGCACTCAACACCAGGGGCCCACTACCACCACCACCACCACCACCACCACTTCCAACCCTGCAAACCCAAGCTTGCCAGCACAATTGTCACCTTCCTCCTGCATCTGGCAGGTGGCAGCAGCAGCAGCAGCAGCAGCAGTAGCAACAGTACCGCCATCAATTTGTTATCATCATCACCATCACCATCACCATCATCATCCAGGAATGCCAAAAATTACAACACAGCACCAGCACCAGCACCAGCACCAGCACCAGCACCGGGAAATCTTTTGTCCAAAAGGAAAGTCCCCCCTCCCCCTGCACCAAAGGGATGGGAGGAAGCAAAGGCAAACTTTTGCTGCCAGCTCAACGGTGCAGCCAGAGAAAGTCTGGCATCCTGTCTCATGATGAAGAAAGTACAATAAGAAAGAAAGAAAGAAAGTATCATGTCAATTTTTTTTTGAAAAGCCAGCCAGCCAGCCAGCCAGCCAGCTAGTCATCAAATGTCAGATGATACAAATCAATTCAAGAAGAAGAAGAAAGGGCCATCTTCTCTCAGACAGGCACTCAAAAACACAACAAACCCAAGGACATCTCTCTCTCACCACATACAACCAAAATCTCTTTCACAAAGACAGAGGAAATTCTGCATCTCTCTCACTGGAAACACCCAAACACACCCAAACACCCACACAAAAGCATCATTGATTTGAGTGATAGCATTACCTTCCTTGCCTTTTAATTCAATAGACAAAAAGAGCCAGACTTTATCTTTATTCAAACAGGTGTTATGGCAGGCTGGGGTTTAGCATACAACCCAAGGAGTGTGGTAATCAATCAATGTTCCAATAATTATTACAATCAATCCAATTGATTTGACTCAGTGTGAATGAATAGCTCCTATATCTTACCTTGCGGCAATCCTGTCTAACCTGTGTGTGATTCAAAGAATTCTGAAGATCAGCCCTAAAAGTGACACCAAGGTTGGACTCTTCAAAGCTTTTTTGCCAGCCCTGCTAATGAGGACCAAATCCGTATTTGTGGCTCTGTTGAAGGGTTAGTGGGAGACTAATATAATACATAGCATGGTAGCTGTTTTGGTTGAGGGGGCGGTTGAGGGGGCGGTTGGTTGACAGAGATAATGCAGTGTAGAGGAGACTGAAAGGTATGGCAGTCAAAAAGACGAATCTTTCTAGTTCTGTTCGCCAGGCTATGCGCTAGAATTGCAACATGGGTATCATACAGTGGCTCGTCGGTGTGGAAAGAGATCTTGTCCATCTAAATTGAATGCCTGATGTGCCTCCAGGAACATGGTGAGTAGCAAGCAGCCTACAACTTGAACTTGTCGAGGTAGTCAGTAGCGGCCTTGAGAGCGTCGTCGACATGGGCGACATCTGTGCCATTACCAATGGCGACAGGGGCTTTGCCGCCTGCCTTGCCACCCACAAGATTCGAGACGGTGGCAGCCCAGTCGGAGGAATTTAGCCCGGCCTTTGCAGCGTCCTGTTGACAGAGTTAGTTTGGTTATAGAGACAGAGAGGAGGGTACAACTCACCGGGCTGACAAAGCAGCCGTGCACCACACGGCCATCCTCCTTGCCAACGGCATCGGCACCAATAACGTAGACGCTTCGATCCTTCAGCTTCTGCTGCACATGTTTGATGACCTCGGGTAGGACTTTGGGGTTGCCTCCCACAGTAGGCGGCAGTCTCACAACGGCTGCCCTGGCGTCACTGTTCTTGGCGAAGAAGTCTTCGACGGCACTGATGCCTTGTTGGGTCAGCTCCTTCTGTTGTTTCTTCTGCTCGGCCAAGATGCTCTTGCTGATTTTCTCAAACTGCTGGCGGAATTGGGATTTGCGCACGGCGGATATCTCGAGCGCGTTGAGCTCGATCTGAGTGGCTTTGGCCTGGGCCTCCTTGTCGGCGCTAAAGGGTAGCTTTTCAAGCGCATTGAGCCTGGTGGCGAATTCATCAGCAAGCGCTTGTACGCGGTAGGCGTCAGAGCCGGTGACGGCGATGATGCGTCGGATGCCCTTGGCAATTCCAGACTCCTCCAAGATGACCAGATCCTTGATGAGACCGGTGTGTTCGACATGGGTGCCACCACAGAATTCAATGCTGACCTCGTTCCATCTCTTATCCTCAACATTCTCAAGGATTTGATCGACTTCGATGCCGATACTGACGACACGGACGGGGTCGGGGTAGGTCTCGCCAAACACAGCACGGACGCCCGAAATTTGGCGGGCAATGCTCAGAGGCACATCTTTTGCGTAGACAGTGGCGCCCTGCTTGATATAGGCCGTGCTATTCTCTTCAATTGCCACAAGATCTTTATCCGAGACGGGGGCCTTGTGGCTGAAGTCGAACCTCAGTTTCTGGGGGGCGACCAGCGAGCCCTTCTGGTCAATACCGTCACCCAAGACTTGCCTGAGGGCGAAGTTGAGGATATGGGTGCCGGTGTGGTTGTTCATGATCGGCTTCCTCCGGTCGTCGTCGATGGAGGCAATGACAACGTCACCGACGTTGAGCTCTCCTTCTTCGATATAGCCAGTGTGCAGCACGTAGCCGGCGTATAACTGGGTGTTGTCCACGACGAACAAGGCTTTGCCGTCAATTACCAGCTTGCCCGTGTCGAACTCCTGGCCGCCCTGCTCGGCGTAGAAGTTGGTCTTGTTGAGTATCACACCGATTTGCTGGCCGCTGGGCAGGTCCTTGGTGGAGTCGTGGAAGGCGCTGCCGTGGAAGATGGTTTGAATAGTGGCATCGATATCGCCGCGCCGGTACTTGGCCTCATCGTCGGTCTTGGTGACCTTGGGGTTGGCGTCGATCTGGGCCAGCTCGTGCACATTGAGTTTGAGCAGGTCAGAGGCCGCTTTCTTCTCGCCCTTGCTGGCCTCACGGGCCTTGAGTCGGGCCGTCTCGAACTCTTCATCGTCGATGCTCAGGCCGCGCTCTTCGGCCATCAAACGGGTCAGATCGACAGGGAAGCCGAAGGTGTCGTACAGGCGCCAGACATCGGCGCCGTGCAGACGCTTCTCGCCGCGCTTCTTGCTCTGCTCCGCGTACACTTCGAACTGCTTCTCGCCACGGTCGAGGGTCTTGGCGAAGCTGAGTTCCTCCTCACGCAGGATCTCATTGACATCGTCCTGCTTCTGGCTGATCTCCTTGAACAGACCGCCCATCTGGCGCACCAGCGTCGGCACCAGGCGCCCGAAGAAGTCACCGATCTCAACGTTGAAGTACTTGCGCGCATAGCGGGCACCCCGGCGGAGTACGCGGCGCACGACATAGCCGCGGCCCTCGTTGTTAGGCACACCGCCGTCGGAGATGGCAAACGTAAGTGTACGCACGTGATCAGCAACGACACGGTAGGCAGTGTCGATGCCGTCGGTGTCATCGGCGCCAAACCGGCCCGTATAAGGGCGGGCGCCGGTGATCTCTTGGATAGCGGCGAAGAGAGGTGCGAAGACATCGGTGTCGTAGTTGGAGCGCTTATCTTGCAGGATTGACACCAGACGCTCAAAGCCCATACCAGTGTCGATATGCTTGCTGGGCAGACTGCGCAAGCTCCTGTCGGGCTCGCGGTTGTACTGGATGAAGACCAAGTTCCAGATCTCGAGCACGTCGGGGTCGTCCTGGTTGACGCGGTCAGCGGCGTTGCGGCCACCGATGCGGTCAAAGTGGATTTCCGAGCACGGTCCGCAGGGGCCCTGTTCGCCCATTTCCCAGAAATTGTCCTTCATGTTGCCCGGCAGAATGTGGTCGTCGGCTACCCCGACCTGGCGCCACAGCTGCTTGGCCTCCTCGTCAGGCTCCAGGCCGGCCTCAGGGCTGCCCTCAAAGTAGGTCACATACAACCGGTCGGGCGGCAGGCCATAGCCTTTGGTCAGCAGCTCCCAGGCATAGGTAATAGCCTCCTTCTTGAAGTAGTCGCCGAAAGACCAGTTGCCCAGCATCTCAAAGAAGGTATGGTGGTACGAGTCCTTGCCGACATCGTCGAGGTCGTTGTGCTTGCCACCCGCACGGATGCATTTCTGCGAATTGGCGGCGCGGCGGTACTGGCCCTCCTTGGACGTAGGGTCGACAGTGCCAAGGAAGATGGGCTTGAACTGGTTCATGCCGGCATTGGTGAAGAGCAGCGTGGGGTCGGAGAGGGGAACGACAGGCGAGGACGGGACTGGAGAGGGGGGGTCAGTTAGTGGGGGAGCAGCGACGGTGGCAATGGCAAAACCCAACAGCAAGCTCACTTACCAAAGGTGTGGCCTTTGTCCTCAAAGAACTTGAAAAATGTCTCTCGCACACGCTGGGCTGGCCATTCCGGAGCCGCAGTTGGGGTGGTCGAAGTCGCAGAGGAAGAAGCCATGGTGGGCGGTGGGGGTGGCGGCGGCGGCGACGAGGGCAGCGGCGACGAGGGTGCAGGGCAGCTGGGCCGAGTAGTGAGAAACCGGCACGGACCGCACAGTCTCGGGCTGGACGGGATCTTGTGGCGTGGAAGAGCAGCGGAGTGGCCAGCGGGCAGAACGAACGTGCGGCGGTGACTCAGACTCACTCGGGTGTGTGCGAGTGCGACTGACCTCTGAATGGCAGTCGTCCCGCCCCGCCGGCCGCGCAGGTGCAGGTGCAAGTGCAGCTGCCACACCGGCGGAAGGCGCAAGGCACAACATTCCATGGCCTTCTACGCTGCCGCAGCCACAACCCGTTTGCTATCGCTAGCTGTCGTGGCTCTTGCCATTTAGATTGACTTCTGCAACCCTGCAACTGCAACTTTTATCACTGCTGCGACCGTGGTCTCTGTTGATGTGGCAGGCAGGTGTCCAACACAGTAACACGCGACTGCCCTACAATGTCTCTCGGCGCCGTATCGATACGGTAATAATTAAACTGATCGTAACGCCCGCCGCGTGCTCCTCATCTGTCTAACCAAACAACCGCTCTCCCCCAGTCATGGCTCTCCCTGCTACATCGTCCTTCTCATCTCCTCCAGCCGACTTGACCCATGACTTCTCACAGCCCCCTCACTGCCGGAAGCGCCGCCACTCGGACGTGGACGACTCCAACGGCGACGACCCCGCCCACGCGAACACCCGCTCCTCCATTGGTACCGGACTGAAGAAACTACGCTTGGCTGCACATTCCGCAGTGCCTACAACAACGACGACGACGACAACAACAACAACTACCACTATCTCCCCTCCCAGCCATGCCCTCCCGCAATCATCCGCCTTTCCCACCGCCCATCATAATACCTCGTACCCGCTGCCTGAACAACCCGCTTCCCTCCCTTCACCACTGCATCTCACCCCCACAGAGCCCGGCAGAGGACCCGAGTCACAGCCGTCGTCGTCGTCGTCGGCCGCACTTGCTCCCGCGTCATCTTGGACAGACAGCATGATGGTAGACTACCCGCCGCCACCACCACCGGTCAACATCGACACCCCGAACCGAGTGGTAATCAACGACCTTGACGCCGAACTGGCCGAGATCGATGCGGAAGAGGAGGAGGCACGCAGACGGGAGCAGGAACGCCTGTTCTTCCTTCCAGACGAGGTCGACCGGCAAGTCAGCGCCATCCCGGCCGACGTCCTGCGTCAAGGGACAACAGCCTTAACAAGACCAACACAGGCTTCGCCCCAGCCTCCATACAGTCAGGCTCTGATCCTCTACAAAGAGCCTGCCAGCTTCGGCCTCCCATCAGCTACTGAGGTGGATCCCGTGGCCGAGGCAAAGCAGAGGGTGCGCCTGGCAAGGCAGCAGCGCATAAGGGATCGCCAGAAAGAGGCACAAGAGCCCGAAGCCCAGAGCATAGTGCCACCGCCAATTAGATGGCCACATGTAGAAGTAGTGATGGATGATGCCAATCAGCCGGAGACAGAGCAATCGTCTGTCGGCCAGTGGCAGATCCACGACCCAGACGCCATGGATATAGAGTGACCCATCGCTATCTGGGTCCTGTATCCTCTGTACCTATATAGTTCATCAAGAAATCAATCAATCTGTTCCAATTTCGGGTTGCTGGTATATATGTCATAGGCAGTCTCAATTGAAATACATAGTACACCCATCAACGCCTCGCTCACGATGGAGATTAGGCCATGCTTCCACTTAAGATCGTCCTGCTCCAGAGCCATTCTGTTGTTCTGCCGTCGCTCCTGCTGGTCCTGCCATTCCTGCACCTGGTGTTGCTCCTCCTGCTGCTGCCTGATAACTCTGGTCTGGATTCACCTTGCTGGTATTCACCTCCTCACGGGGCGAATACGCGGGCACATAGTCGTCCCGCACATATGCCGGGGGCGGCGGGCTCATCCCATACGCCCCCATCGGATACATGCCGGTAGGATCGCCGGCACCAGGCGGTCCATAGTAAGGGGCCGAATGGGGGTGGAACTGTGGGTGGCGCCGAAAATACTCCTGAGACTCCGGGAGACACGGATGTGCGGTGTAGAAGGTGAGTAGCTGGCGACTTGACAGCATGAACTGTAAAAAATTAAGTTAGTCTTTGGATATAATAGCCGCCCTTTCGGCCGTTGAAACTCTCTATTCTCTTCGTCTTCGTCCCCGTCTTCTTCTCTTTGATTCTTGCCTGCCTTGCGGGAGAGGGGAGAAAAAACAAAGAAAAAGGAAAAACCCGACCCAACAACATACCTTGTGATAATTCAGCGGGGCCTGACCCTTCTTCATCCTGCGCTTTGCGTGGAGGTATCCGCCCCAGAAGAAGGCGATGACGCCGACGAAGAGGGCGCCGATGATGGACCACTTGACCGCGACCGCAGATGGGTTCGACCACCAGGAGTAGTAATAGACTGATGAGTCGCCGAACCGCGAAGTACTCGATGGCGATGGTGTCGCTGACGACGTTGGCGTTGCTTCTGTTGGTGTTGCCATTTGCCTTTCCTTTCCTTGCTTTCTCTCAATCACACCACTCACTCACTCACTCACACCCGCCGTTCAAGCAATCAATCAATCAATCACCAGGAGTAATTAACTTAACCAGACAACCACGACGACGACAACAACAACAACAACGACCAGCTTGGAAGATATATATATATATACAGAAGGGCGGGGGAGAGGAAACCGGACAATAACAATCGGTAGGGGAAATAACAACAGTAATCAATAACAGCAACACGACAACGACAGCCTTGGGCGAGAAAAAAGAATCTCCTTCGCTGGGGATATATCCTCTGTTTCCCTTGTTTCCTTAATCCACACGCAATCGTTTATCGTCCTTGTTCTGTTCTGTTCTTTGGATGAGATGGATGATTGTAATTGTTTCAACTCAAACTGGCGTGTGTTGGAAGTGTCCCGCCGTCCTGCTCCTGCTCTGTTTGGTGTCGGTTTCACCTCCCCGCTAACAGCTGTGCTACGACTGGACAGAGCGTAACCCTCCCCCACTTGAAGGTCCCACCTGCCCTTGTTACATAATACCAAGAAGGCAGTCACAGGTCAGCACGACATCGTCCATTAATAATATTAACAGCTTGCTAACTTGCTGTGGTTCGACTGACAATGATGAATAGCGGGCGTCGGGTTACGATATGTAACTACACTAATATGTACGCTCCAACTCGCTCAGTCGACTACTGTCGGGCTTGTTCGTCGACGTCCTCCACTGTAGCCTGTTTCGACCTTGCATCTTCTCCAGCTTGCGACGGTGAGGCTGTTTCACCTCTGATTGCCTGGGCTGGTTGTTGCGGTCTCCTTGACCCTTCATAGCCATTTAAACCAGTGGCAGCACCCCACATAGGTAATGGTTGAGGGGTTACTGGGCTAGGCTGCCCAAAGCTGCGCGTTGGAATTGCGTGTACTGGTGTGCTATCCCCTTCCTTGTGTTCATCGTGTCTATTACGCACGCTGTTTGCTTGTTCAACATGAGGTAGTGTCGAGCTTGATGGCGTTCCTGTGACGGCTCCATTTGTAGCTGCGGCTGCAGCAGCATTGTTGATGACCTGAGGTGAAGTTTGCATTCTCAGAGACGGCAGACCACTACCATATCGCTCTCTGACTGAATCACCTACACGATCCCTTGGGTCCTGGCCAGTCAATCCATTGTCATGCGATGGAGTGCGTTGCCAGTCGAGGGTGCGCTCTTCATTAGTCTGCGGTCTCGTGCTTTCTTGACCGATCTGAAAAGGATAATGTGGACTTGGCCAGGCATTCTCAGCAGGCCGCTCAGTCGGTGCAGAACCACGATGTATGTTCTGCTGCGTCGCGATGGTTGACTCTCTTTCCACACCACTAACACCCTCTTGCGGTCTTGGTGAGGGATTGGCCGGTGGGCCGGGTTGCTGCGCCTGTCCGGGCATGTCGGAGAACATCGCTCTCACTCGATTAGGGACTGGTGCTGGTGCTGGTGCTGGTGCTGGTGCTGGTGCTGGTGCTGGTACTGGTGCTGCAAAGGTTGTTGGTATGGGCTGAGGAATTGCCACTGGGATGGAAAAGGTGGCCGTGGCCGTGGCCGTTGGTTGGGGGATCGGTGGCTGAACTTGTACCGGGCGGAGGGGAACAAGGGACCAGCCTTCAGGTAAGACCATGCCAGGAGGCAGGTCAGCGCTTCCCGCCGGGATATGATGCTCACCCGGGGGAATGTGTAGCCGCTGCGGAACAGGCATAGGCACTGTGTTTGGGGCAGGACTGGGAATATCAGCGGCAGATGCCGCCGGCCGTGTGCTTGCATTTCTTCCAGCTCTTGCTCTGTCCAATTCCAATTGCATGTGTCGCAAGGCAGCATACTCTCTGGTGTTCTGCGAGAGTGCTTGCATCTCCTCCTGAATCTGCTGCTCAACCCGGTCCAGCTGATCGCGCACTGAGCCACGGTCCTGTCTTCGATCGGTCCTGCGTGGCAGTCCATCCCATCGAATGCCGAAGCCGTACTGCCGTGGTTGATTCCGGTCCGTCGGATTAGCCTGTTCCGGCCGTCCATTATGCAGCTGTTGCTGCAGGTCTTCTAACATGTGATTTCCCCTTCCAGCCCCGATCCCAATGCGTAACGGCCCAAACTGGAAGACTCGGGCACCCTGGCCTTGAGGGCGCTGTGCTGCTTGTGCACCAGGCGCATCAGGCTGACCATTTGCATTTAATCCAGCCCCCGGGGCTGCTCCGGCTTCTGCTCCGGGCCCTCCTGCTGCTGGTGCCGCACCGGGTGCCGGGCCTGTCAATACTGGCCTCCTGCAGGTGGGACACACCTGCTGTCGCTCGAGCCAACTCCTCAAGCAGGCGAAATGAAGGATATGACCACACGGCAGCTTCTTCGGCCTCATGCGTTCTGTCACTGGGTTTGGCGGAGGCTGCTGCTGCTGCTGCTGCTGCTCGGCCGCTGGTTGGTGAGGTCTCATCTCCTCTCTGCATATGATACACACATCGCCTCCTGCGATGTCTTGCTCGGTGGCATCTGGGAACCGCTCATTCATGTCACGGGTCGCGGTGCGGTACTTGATGAAATCGGATATGCGCTTGAAGAATGACCGGGTGGTCAAAAATACGTCGCGCATGATGTGGAGGGGTAGGCCGTAGAATATGAGGAGAATGAGGAAGAAGGATAGGTAGATGACAAGTTTGAAGAAGTCGGTTGCCAGGTCGAGGTAGAAGAGGTATCGGCCTCTGGCCTCCCAGCCCTCGACGTCGACCTCGTTGTCGTCGATGGGCTCTTGAGCGCGTCTGAGTTCCTCTTGTGCCTGTTCGAGTGTTAGGCGCTCCACATGCTCGTTGCTGTCCTGTTGTGTGATCTCATCCGCAGCCGGGCGGTCGCGACTCTCCTGCTCCCAGGTCTCAGCTTCTTGGATGTGCCGCTTGGCTGTCTCGACCCGCTCTCTCTGCATTTCAGCCACCCTGTTCCGCTTCTGATTGCGCACAATTGAGATCTCAACCAAGGCGAGCGTGTATCGGGCCGCTGTGCTCAGGCTCATGATGGATAGCACGGCAAACTCAAAGCCAAACATGACCATCATGTCGGGCCGGGCCATCCTCATCACCTGTTTTACCACGTACTCGAGCATGGTCAGATCAAAGACCACGCTCAGGCCGAGGCTCAGGGCCAGTCTGGTGTGGAACAGGCGCGGGTTCCTGGGTGGCTGCTGCTCCAACACCTCAACCCTGCCCTCGCCTATCCACTGCCACACCTTGGCTGCCAGCAGGGCGAAGAACATGGCTAGGAACCAGGGCCCGATCTCGCCGCGGAAAATGGTCATGGCCAGGCAGGTCTCGGTCACGGCGAACCATCCTCGTTCGTAGAGCTGCTCGACTTCGATCGGCCGCAGCGGTCCGTACAGGAGTTTCTGGAGGGCAAACAGGAGGCTGCAGGCCAGCATGAAGACGAGATTGGTCAGGATGAACAGGTTGGCCGATGACTGCGACAGATAGACGGTGGCTGAGTAGAAGTTGGGCCGCTGGGCCACGGCCTTGAGAACGACGGCGCCGGCGAGTGCAGTCGACACCTGTGTGCATTTCCATCTCATCGTCAGCCAAACATTCATTGATTCATAAAATCATCCAAGTGTTGTTGTTGTTGACTTACGCCGGCATAGGCCGTCCACCTCATTATGTGTCTGGCAGGCATCTTGCCAGCGATCCGTCACCGTCACGCGGACTTGGTCTTGGTACGCATTTCCAGCTCAGCGGTGTGACACGCACTGGAGCACATGCATAGGGAACGAGAGTCAAGAGTGTAGTAATTCGAGCTGAGCTCTCAGTGATGATGATGATGATGGCGCAAGAGAGTCACTGCCGGGACAAAAGCCACTTGTCCCCGCTAAACGGCGGCAGCCTTATTGGGGTTTCCTCCAGTAATTACACGTGTACTTACACGTATAGCACTGTATCCGGTCATTAACCAGCCGATATTGTAATTAGCTGTAAGAAACCGTCATTTAGCCTTTATTGGGCCTACTGTGACTGTGTGCATTACAACTCATATCCATGAATACACTGTATTCTACAATACAATATACATACAGTCTATGATCATTGTCATCATTACACAAGATCAAACGGGTTGATGGCCTGTTGATACCCAACACTGTTTGTTGTTGACTGAGCCCTCTCTCTCTCTCGATATCTATCTGTCAGTACCCATCACCCGGCACCCATCTGCGACCGGCTGAAAAGGCTCTGAAACTGGGATTCGTCCCCCTTTCAACCGCCGACATTCGAGCATCCTCCATCATGCCCTCCAGCCGGACCATCTCGCTCTGGATTTCCGTGATCCTAGCCGGCTTTGTGTCCTCAAATCCGGCTATACGCTCCAGCCATTGCCCCAGCTCTTCCGCCAGCTCGTGCCGCAGCCACCTCAGCTCAAACCAATAGTCAAACTCCTTCTCATTCTCGAAGCAGACGCCGTATCCGTCGCAGTAACATGTCCATTGATTAGGGCATTCAACCGCCCGGTCAGCAAACACGACCTGCCACAGATACTCCCACACGCGTCCCGAGATCTTGTCGCTCATCGGGGTGCGCAGCAGCCACTCGCGCCAGAATTTGTACTGCTCCAGCTCCCTTGCCTGGATCCTCTCCCTACTCAGGGCAAACTGGGCACAACATGGCTGGGCCAGCAGCGCTGGGATCGGCTTGTCGGGGAAGAGCTCAGCCCATGCCTGTGCTATGACTGTCTCCTCCTCTTTGTTGATGTCCTCCACCACTGTTCCAGGATGCATCCAGTCAGGGCAGCCCGGCTCCCAGTGACACCGCAGGTTCATGTACCCTTGTCGCGTTACTCGCTCGCTGCTCAACCGCCTAACCATCTCCAATCCGTCGTTATTCAGCAGATCGTTGTCATGCCACGCAAATTGGTGGGCATGCATGAAGATGCTAATATCAGTCAAGTCATAGTAGTTGTCAATGATGTACGTCAAGTACACCATCACCTCGTGGCCCTTGTTCTTGGGTACCGTCAGCGGCGCACTCGGGTCGTCCACCACGTATACCATCCGTCGCAGGCCATCAAGCGACTCATCCAGTACCCAGTCCACGTTCTCCTCGAGCGTCTTCGCAATCACCAGGCTTTTAGTGTATAGACTGCCGGGTGGCTTTGGCTGCCCAGGTGTGAAGCCTTCTGTGCCATATGGATCGGAGCCATTGGTCCCTTGCGGCCTGTTGCGACTGCTCTTGAAGCGCGGGTTCTCATAATATGTTGCATTGTCACTAGGCGAATTGTCGTCTAGCCATTCGCCCAGTCCAACAGCCTGTGGCATCTCTTGCATGATACTCTGCCATGACGGCTGTCTCGTCCTGTACATGTGTCGGAGAGTCAGGAGGAAAGTTGTGATGCCAATAAACAAAACAGCTCGCTTGATAAGCAGCATGGCACAGCGGCAGTAGGAGGAGACCGTTCAATCATCGGAGTGTGATACAGGAAGGAGGTAGGGAGGTATGGAGGCGTGTAGATCTGTGTTTGTTTGGTAGCACTGGTGGCACTGGTAGCACTGGCGGTGTGTGAACTGTGTTCTCCGTCTTCTTTGATTTATCCAACACTTTTTGAATACTAGGCACTTGCAATGCAATGCAGTACAGTAGTAGTAGCAGTAGTACTTGAGAAGAAAAACGACTCAAGCAATCAAGTGACAACGGAAGAGCAGCCAAGCATTGATTAATCGAGATCGGGGCGCTGTCAGCGCTTGTACGCGAGTTGTCGTATCCACCGACAGACCGACCGACAGGCAGACAGGCAGACAGAGAAACAGTGCAGTTATCGGGACCAGCCGCTTTCTCGCTCTTTCTCTCTCTCTCTCTATCCGTGACTGCGATGACGAGTTTGTTGCTATTATTGTCGTCGTCCTGTTTGGAGAAACTCGGGTTTTTTGGGGGGGAGGAGTGGGGGGGGCGCAGGCGGGGGCAGCAACGCAACTAAATGGTCACCACCACCACCTTTTTCCAACCCGAAAATACTGTAACCCAATAATAACAACAAGAAACGAGTGGTAAAATATTTCAAGTCTCTTGTCTTTTTGATCCCTTCAAAGAGAAAAAGAAATCAAAAAAAAGTTAGGACACATAAACAGGATGATCTCAAGGAGACACCATCAGCAAAGATTCGTCATATCAAAAGGGGGGAAAGGGATATTCTGTTTTTTGCCTCTAAACCGGTTGATGCGCCTTCCCAACGACGACGACGTAACGCAAAAGTCTGTTTGTTGGGGGTCGCACGTCAGTAAAACCGAAAGAACAGCCACTTTCTTGTCTGATTGGCTGGTCTCTGGTGTTGTGGTGTTTCAGGTCAGCAGGAGAACGTGTCCACCTAACTTAATTCAGAACAAGCATTGTAAGGGGTCTAGGCACCTGCATAATCACTGTATTAATGTGTTATTTTTGTCTCCACAGGGCAGTATTAAAGTTATGTCTGAACTCAACTTATTAGAGCAGTTCAGGTCCTCAATATACATACATACAAGGACAACTAGTCCTCCCTGGTGACTGACTTTCCTCAACCATCCAGGCAGCCTGAGATAATGCATTGGGTGTGGCACACTGGTCTCACCTACACGTGCCTTGGTAGTAGGTTGTTGGCCCATGTATTTGTTCCCAGGGTATCCCAACTGTGATAGTATCTCATGTATACACTGTACAAGCTGGTCAGTTGTTGTCCCACTTTCCATGTTTTACCCAGTCGTCGTACAATGTTTTGAAAATAGCCCTGCTGCTGGGATCCATGGCTGCATTCATCGCTCGCATCACATCCTTGCCCATCGCATCCAGCACAAAATACATGCCCGGCATCAGCTTCTCCTTCACCTCAACTTGAATCTCGCCGTCTAGGGTGCACCGGGCATACTCCATCACCAGGTACTGCATGTGCTGTCCTGCCAGGGCCTTGACTCGCTTGATTTCATCGTTGAGCTCGTTGTTATGCCGTTTGCGAGACGACTTGGCCGCCGATACTGTCGGATTGCAGATCATCGACAGAAGCCGGGAGAATTTTGATGCAGACCGTCGGCCAAGACGATGCTCTGAACCCGTCAGCCATGGTGGAAGACTCTGAAAGAAGTTGGCTGAATAGGTGGTGAGAGCTGCTTGCTTGGACTCAACAGCTAACGCCCCGGGAAAGAAGAGGCATCTCAGCATCGCTTGTGCGACAGCAAGGAGTAAATGGTGTCTGTCTGCAAGACGTCGCCTATGCCGGCTCAGCAGGCTGCCGAGCAAGGTACATATGCGTTCAAACATGATATCAGGTTGAAACAACCTCGCCTGCATCTCTCCCAAGCTTTGCATGGGTGACATTATGCCACACAACCTCGCCAGGATCGTGTCGACTGTGTTTTGATTGACCACTTCTGGTAGATGATCGAGGACGAAGATCGAGTTATCAACACACCATGAGAGCTGAAGCGGGTCTCGAGCTGTCAGGCCATCCCCCAGACTTGCTATCCGGTCAAAGCATGCCATCATAGACTGCGACCCAACAAGCGGACCCGGCCAGATCAACGAAGCCACTAACATTGGATGCAAGACTCCCAATTTGCTCCTTGGCACAGCCTGTGAGAGCAGCCCAGCAAGCGCAACACGTCCTTCTCCGTCGAGACGAGAGACCAGTGATCTTGCTTTGATGGCCAGGCTCTGTAGTTCTTCCAGTGTTTTTGGATTTTCCAAAGGAGTTATTGTTTCGAGATGCTTCGGCAATGACTGCGAGTCAATCGCAATGGAAAGCTGATCACATAATTGATCACATTGCCTCTGCACGTTCGCCAGCAAGTCCAGGGTCGATAGATTCTCTTCACAAGCGCGAAAGTGCTCCTGCAGCTGGAGAACATCTCCTCGCATTTCGATTTTATCCAGGTTTGGCAAGAGCCGGATAGCCTCCAGTACGGTTTCCAAGGTGAAGTTCACTTGGACCAGCCAGTCCTCGGTAGGTTCTTTGCTTTGTCTCGGATCAACCGTGAGTTGCCTTAGATTCTCCAGTGCCGTATTTGTGAACTGACGAATGATCAACTCTGTTTCTTTCAACTCCTTTGCTGTCGCCAAAAGCGAGGGGAGAACAGCCTGCAAGGCAATGAATGGAGAGAGTGGACGTGGGAGCTCCGAATCCTCCGAATCAGTCTTCATTCGAGAGCTCAGGTCTTGGACGATGCGCTGCACCACCTGGGCGCTCTGACACCTCTCCCATAGTCGGTATAAAATCTTGCGGAACTTGACGGCGGCATGAAGATGGTCCTTTGTCAGTGCACCTTGATAATCCGTCTCGAACACGTCCAGAAGTTTGAGCCAGTCCATCCACGCTTCAGGTCGAGTGTAGGACACTGGATGGGTCGAAGATATGCGCTCCATTATCGTGCTAAGGTACGCCAGTGCCTCGACCTTGATTCTCCCGCCGAAAGACTCAAGAAGTCGCATTGCTTTGTCACCCAGAGCCTGATATTGTGCCTTGGAACACTTGACCCTGGTCAGATCCTGCCATAGCTTTCGGAGCACTGACAGATCGGCAGCTGCGAAGCCCTCGATAGCTAACCATGCACCAACCACGCTGCCGGAAGTCTGGAGGTCCCCAAACTCGGATACAGCCTCGACGAAGGGCTGATATAACAGAGAGTCTTCTGGACTATTAGTACACAGGTGCCCGACCTCCTCAGCCAGGCTGGGCAGGAGCTTGAACAATCGAGGCCTTGCCAAAATGACTCCCAGACATGCCGAGAACAGCTTGGACAAGTGGTGCAGATCCTCGAGTCGTCCATTCCACAGGTCTATGTCACTCTTGAGGGTTGGTGCAATATCAGACTTCAAAAGCAGCTGAAGACCAGCAATTTCTTCCGCAAGCGACTGTTCCGGTGTCTCCAGTGTCATTGCAGCAGCAGCGCTTGCGATGCATGAGAATCTCTCGAGGATCTCTCGGTACTCTGGAACTGGAAGGTTTGCTAGATCTTCACTACTTAATCCTTTGGACAAGTTGCTGATTGAGGCTGACTTGATGCCACCACCAACATTTGAGATATTAGAGGAAAGTTCAGATATCGATGAACCTTCAGAGATGGATCGAATTAGCTTCCACAGTCTCCAGCGCTGGCCCTGGTAGTCAGAGCGTTTCTGCAGAGCAGCCATCGAATAGTCCACAATGGCTTTCTCCATTTCAGGATCGACTGCGATGTCGGTTGATGGCAGAGACTCGACCACCGTGTTGGCAATGGCCACATTGGAGAAGGTGCTCAGCGTCGAGCCTACTCGACCAGGCAAGCCCTGCAGGTCTTCTTGTAGCGCCGACAACAAGTCTTTGGCCAGTCCAGCTGTTCCATGAAGGCGGAACGTAGCACCAAACTCTTTAAATAGCTCTTCATCTTGCCAGACGAGAACTGCTGTCCACTCTTCGGCTTGCGGCAGGCCAACGGCGCTCTTCCTCAATGCTTCTGTCAAATGTTGAGCCCATCGGGTGATGAACTGCCTGAGCGCTCTGGCACGTGCTGAGCCGTGGAGCATTGGCTTGATAATCTGATCCAGGATAATGGTATAGTCTTCCAAGTTGACAGACGAGACCTCTAGCTTCCTTGACAAGGCATCAAGGGCAAAGTTTGTAGTCACGAGTCCGCTGTTTGAAACCAGCACATCCACATCCAGATCCACTAGTCCAGCAATTGATGGCCATGGTCTCTCAATGGCGTCCCAAGTAAGAATGCTTAAAGCGAGGGAGCTTAGAGCCTGGGCTGATGGTCGATGCATGTGGCGCCTAGCAATCAGAAGTAAGTCATGGATCACCTGAGGCCAATCCATGAGCTCTGACGGAATGGCAGGGTCAACCAGTTCGATTTGACTGTCAACAACCTCAAACTTGGTTAGTCGTGGACAAGCTAGGTAAGACAAAAACATAAGCAACGCGTCCAGCCAGGGCTGTTCCAGCTGCCGTTTCTTCAGATCCGACTTGGGGACGAGTCGAATTGCTATGTCGTACAGGGTAGATGCATTCTGTGCCCAGCTGACGGATATCATTTTCGAAGCCGAGGTCGCTGACTGAGGAGGAGCATTGTCAATGATGTGGGAGAAGCTATTGTAGACTTTGACGACGGTCTTCCAAGAGACATTACGATCCTGTGACTTCCAAGCCTTTGCAAACTTGTCAAAGAAATTCTTTCGCAGTGGAAGCACGGCATTGAAGGCCACAAGTCTCTCGAGAGCTTCACGTGTCTCACGGATGTTGTCCACTTCAACGGTGGTTTGAATCAGACGCAAAAGCTGCAAGCAGGGTTCGAGACAGCGCTGGTAGAACAAAGCAATCTCTTCATTCCGGGAAGACTCAGATGATGCAAAGGGTCGACGGTCCCAGAAAGAGCATAACTGTCCCAGGTGCCTGAAAGCCTCGTTGATCGAAGGTTCCGCAGCAGCAGTAACTGCAGAACGGTATGTCAATTGAAGGGCCGCGGAGAGTATTGAAGAGCTATCCTTGGCAGATTGAAACCAAGCCATCGTTGATCTCGAAGGGTCCGAGTCAACGGCCTCGTCCTCTCGTCCTATGATGGCAGCAATAGCGTAAGCAGCTCTTAGCACGCCCAGACTCAAATCATGAAGGGCTGCTCGGCCATCGCGAGAGACGCCGTCCGTCTGAGGCGAAAGACGTCTGCGCTTGGGCGGTGCTCCTTCCTCTCCATTGATGGCAACGACGCTTCCACTGGTGTTGATGCTGCTTGATCGCAATATCAGTCGTATGGCTTGGTCCAGGGAGGCTACAAATTTCCTCTCAATCAAGATTTCGGCACAAGTATTGTCTGGTATTGGCTGCATCACACGAACAAGCAGTTGCCATAGACGCGGGTTGGACAGGTACCTATTCAATGTCAACCATAAAGAATAGAAAAGCTTGGTGTAACAAACGCACGAGCAATTGGCAATATCATCTGGCCCATCAGTTCTGCCGGTAGACTGCAACTCAGAGTGTATTTTTCTTGTGATCCATCTTAGAACCCATTGCTGTCTGAAGGTGAAGTTGTGCTCAGCAACGTCAGTCTGAGTCTGAGTCTGAGTCTGTGTCTCGGTTAGATTCAAGTCCACACCAAGTATACTGGCTGCATGCCAGATCAGCGTATTGCTATCAGCATCACTTTTATCAAGGGCCTCAAGGCCACCATTGAGCACCATGTCGTGTTGAAACTGGTATATACATCAAGGCGAGGCGGCGAGGCCCAAGCAAATTTTGGCAAGTACGTACACAGGGGCCAAGAAAAAAAGGGAAGGAACAAGGCTGGAGTGGAAATAGATCCACTTTTTGCAGTAATCAGGCTCTGATTGGCTGGCTAAGTTATGCTTTCGAAATGTTCTCCCGACAGTACGCAGCTTCGGAGAGCTATCAACATCACCCGTTAAAAGATCAGTCCTGTCAGAACAGCTGCAGGTGAGCACGCGTGAGTTGACCGGAGGGTCCCTTTCCCCTTGCTAAGAGTTTCGACCGTTGCTGACGCCGCACAGTGCCACCATGTCGAAAGAGAACGCTTCCGCACCCGAGGCCCCTGTTCCCCTACCACCGACGAAGAGACCAGTGAGCGAGGCATTGCTGAACGAGAAGGTACGGAATGCTACACAGCCACGCCCGGCTCCCGTTTTGCGCAAATTCTAGGAGGCTCGTTCGATGCTTTTTCCTTGCCGATGGATAACGGTTCTTCCCTCGTCGGGCGAAGCCGAAGCGAGCGCTCTGGAACTGCTTTTGGACAGACGATGCTGATAGTTGGTCACAGTGGGATCGAGCGCTTGCCTCTGCAGTCATCCGCGGCGGACTCGGCTTCTCGTTTGGCGTCATATTCTCCGTGCTATTGTTTAAGAGAAGAGCTTGGCCTGTGTGGTTTGGTACCGGCTTTGGCATTGGCAGAGCATATGAGGAAGCAGATGGTAAGAATGGAATCCGGACTTGCGACCGACAAACGAGACTAATATGTGGTTCAGCAAGCTTCAAGCGCGGCGACTCTCCCTTGACGGCCGATGGATTCCGGAAGGTGCGCGCGGAAAGATGAGGCATGGGCACGCGCTCACTGTGGGCGGACAGAGGAGAATAATGCGCGATGTATATTTGCATAGACTGTAAAAGTCGGGCGCAATGCAGTTTATCTCATTCCAGCACGGCAATGGAGCAGGATGGGCGCGGTGGTATAATGGTCCTAATCCAATCACCCGCGTTCTACATGCGTTACCTCATCTGCTTGACTTCTCGACCTCGATCTCGCGCCTGAGGCTGTCAAGCTCGCCTTCTCGCTTCCGTAAATGAGCTTCCAGTCCCTCAATCTGCTCAGCCACCAGTGCAAGGTCATCCCTAAGTCTATTTAAATCCCCACTTTGCTTGCCTGCATTTTCAGAATTAAGCTCGACATACTGTCTCTGCTTGTACTCGAGCATCTGTTGGGCTTCGCGCTTGACCAATGCCCAATTCACCTTGCCAGGCTGACTGAGTCCCCCATTCTCGGTCCGCTGCTTCCTCCGTCGGTCAGCCGAAGCCTGGGCGGCCTCACGCTGGGCCTCGAGATCACGGAGCTCACGGAGAAGTCGCACCTTCTCGAGCTCCTCGTCTTCGACCACGTCAGAGAAGTCGGTGCCTTTGGGTGTATATTGCGAGCCTCCTCTGGCACCGATGCGGCTGAGGTAGGCGTCGCCAAACTTGGCTTTCCGGCCTGTGCTTGTGTCTTCATCATACTTGTTCGGCCGGTTCCGAATGCTGTCGACTTGGTAGTCAATCTTGTTGTCTTCAAAGCTCGCTCTCAAGCTCGGCGGGACCGAACGTGGTATGCGAAAGCCCTCGTGTCTGTAGTTGAGGATGTGCAGAAAGGCGAGGCATGCATCTTTTGATATCGTGCTCCGGCCGCTTGTGTTGACAAGATTCCAGGCACTTCGAACATCTGTGTCTGGAACCTCCAGGCTTGCATAGAGGGTATGCAAGCTATCAAAGCTGATCTCGCCGCGCCGGTCTTTGTTGGCCGAATAGATCTCCTCGTATTTCCGCTTGTCTGCCGGGTTCATATACCAGTCAAAGCCGTCTTTCAGGCCTTGGCCATCGTCGTCGTCCTCTATGCGTTCGAACCTGCTCTGTTGTGAGCCGCTTAGGGCTTGATTGGCTGCAACTAAATGCGCCTTGCTCTCGGGCACGAGCCAGTCTGGCAACGATCGTGGCACCTCTTGGTATTCGCCGTTGACCAGGTCAAAGATCAGCCGCATGGCGACGCAGAATTCTTCAAAGTCCAGCTCTCCATCTCCGTCAACATCGGCCAGATCCCACACCTTCTCCAGTTGGTCATCTCGCAGCTGGGAGTTTCGCAGCACGTTGGCGGCCGCCTGGTTCGTCAGGTGAGAGGAGGGCGTGGCCGGCTGCTGCACCAGCGAGGAGAAGATCTCCCAGTACCTGTCTATCTCCCATTTCTCTATTCTTTTGGCCGCTGACATGGTGCCGGGTTTGGATGAGATGGGTCTGGGCTAATAGGAGAGAGAGGGTCGGTCGGGTCGGTGACTAAGCGAACGCAGACGGTGATGCGGTCGGTGGTGGTGGGGGGAACGAACGCGAGGGTGTGATTACCAGGGCGGCAAGAGGTCCTATTCCTGTAAAGTTCGAGCGGTAGGACTGTGATAGGGTACCACAGTTGTCGCCTACCGTACTCAGACAACAGACTGTCAGAGGAGGACTGCCAAGCCTTACGTGGGCTGGGAGGCTTAGCCATTTCGGGCAAGAATAAGCAGGACATGCACTAATTGATCCGTTCATGTTGCTCTTGCCTCATTCAGTAGACGTCAATTTCAGCAGGCGCAAGAGGAGACGAGACAAGTTGTGGCAGACAGCAGAAGTGGGACCATCATGCGCCCAAGCTCTGTTACTTATGTCTGTCTGTCAACGAGAGCACTAGGTGATCTGCCCATCGGAATGAATGGAAAGAATGGCAAGATATATCTGCTGGATGGGGTGGGCGTGCTCGGTATTGAGGGAAGGCGCTACTGGGGAGGCCCGGCTCCAAGGGAAGGAGCGCGCGTGCGGGTGTGTGCAGGGGCAGCAGCAACCAAGGCAGGCACACTCGTCCCCCATTTCAGATTGCAGGTTTATTACAGTACTTGTACGGAGAATGAGGCATGGGGTAGTCTCATAGAGGAAGCCGAAGAGCAGATCACTGAACCTGGCCCCGCGTGCCACTTGAGACAAAGGTTGTCTGGGCGATGTCACGCCGATGCCAGGATTGTTTATGCAGACGGCAACACGGTAAGGCGGGACACGCACGAGCACGAGCACGGGCACGGGCACAAGCTCGCCCATAGTTAGCGGGTGTCCATGTGAGATATGAAGAGCCGACAGAGTGGTTGTATGGTATGGCGAGATCTGCATGGCTGAGCAGGTGGGCTCGTTCATGAAATAATGAGCGTGTGTGCGTGTGTGTAGGCGCTGGGTGCAGAGAGGTCTGACCGCTGTGGCGTGCATTAGATCCAAAGGCGCCGGGGCGGGTCGCTCGTCTGGACTGTAGCCAGATCAGGGCAACCACGATGTCGATGTGGCTTCATACGGTCCCGTGGCCCGGTGGGAGGGTTTGAGGCTTGCTCGTCTTGCTCGTCTTGCCCATCTTGCCCGTCTTGCCCGTCTTGCCCGTCTCCAGCCAAACGTGGTTTTTTTTAATCATGCCCATTCCAGTCATAGTTTCCGTCTTGGGGATAGTGCGGGCGAGGGGGCGCGAGGGGCTAAGGGGTCTTTGCGGGAAAGAGCAAATCAAGGAAGGCGCCAGGCGGTGCCGCTGCGGTTCCAACGCTCACGATGCACCCCGTCCTTGCTCACGATCTTAGCGCTGCCCCGTTTGATGTGAAACGTCGCTAAACGGACCAGCAGAACGGCCTCGCTTGGGGCTTGGGGCCTGTGGGGCGTTGTCTTGAGTGCCAAATGCCATCCATCGGCTGCCAGGCTTGACTTGCCCGATTTTGATGACTGTCGCAGCTCCTTCTCCCGTCCTGGGCCGTGAAATGTCCAACACGAGTGCCGATCGTGGCACTTCTGCTCGGACTCGTCACCCTCAAAACAACCCTTGTTTCTGGGCCAGCCTATGGCTAACTCCTATGTCCCAGACACTTGTTTAGGTGGGATTACCATTGCCACACTGCCTCCACTTGGCCCTCTGGTGCCATTATTCCCCACAGCCAGCTAGAGGCACGCAATGGACAGGAGCTAGAACTCGCCTCTGTTTGGTCGTCAGAACGAACACACACACCACACACGCACGCCCACGCACGCACGCACACCGCATCCTAATTTGCTCCCTGTCTCTCTCTCTGTCTCTCTCTCTGTCTCTCTCTCTCTGTCTCGCTCTCGCTCTCCATCTCTCCTCTGGCATGGATTGTGCAAGAGCAGGGGCTTAGCAGTCGAGGTGATTGCTGTTGAAGATCATAGTGTATTACTCCAGGGATCCAGGCCTACTAAGATCGATTCAGATACGGGAGTCGCCAGATTTGGCCAAATACAGGCTGGGTGACCTCGGATCATGCAGAGTCTGGGTGGCTGCCTCAGGTACGAAGTTTTGAAGGCTCTCCCAGTTTTCAGGCTCAATACCGGCTAGGCTTGACGAACAACAGATCGGGACCAGGGTAGCTGCGCGAGGCGCCCCCACCATGGTGCAGAGAGTTTAACGAGAAGAGTTCGGCCGTCACGGTCGGAAAATGACTGATTTGACATCAAGGGTTTGAATCACTCTCTTAATTCTCCTCCCAATAGCAAATCAGGGTCCGCAAGCTTCCGGAAAGAGACTTTGATGGCTCTGGAATGGCTCGACATGGCGTTGAGGCTAGCACCTACACATCCACTTGGTTGCTCTCTGGATCGGGAGACTATGCCCTACACCCCAGAGCCCTATGACCCACAGGCATCTCCTTGCACTGGTATTGTTTTTCCCACGCCTCTTTGGCCGCTTGTCCGGGGAGGTACCTTCCAATCTGGTATTTGGCCATCGTCTAATATCAGGCCTTCTCATACACTCGTCCATCAATCTCCTTAATACCCATCTATACTTCCCCATCACCACCGGATCCCTAACTTTGGTCCCCGTTGCTTGACTTTGCTGTGTGAAGGGTAGACTTCTGGTACTACAACGCTGCCTCAACCACACTTCAGCACGTGAAACCCAGCCATTCACTTGGCCCATACCGCTCTCTTGCTTTTTGGCTCCTCAACTTGCGAGTACGACGAAGCTCGTATCTGCATACAAAGCAGACAGCAGCGCGCGCTAATCCGGACATCTTCGCCAACTTTTTAAGCAGCACGCACCACCGAACCAAGCCCGTTCGTTCCTTTCGACTCATCTTCTAGGTGATGCTGAGTGAGTAATGGGCCGATCTACGAGACGTGGTCCCTGGTTGCCCCAGGAAGATGCGACCCTTCTTCATCTTGTCCATCTGTCAGGGCCCAACAACTGGGTCCGCATCTCTCAGCATATGCAGCATCGGTCCCCCAAGCAGTGCAGAGAACGATACCACCAGAACCTGAAACCCAGTCTGAACCACGAGCCCATCTCAAACGACGAGGGCGAGCTGATCGAGCAGCTTGTGCAAGAAATCGGCAAACGGTGGGCAGAGATTGCCCGTCGCCTCGGCAATCGCAGCGACAATGCGGTCAAGAACTGGTGGAACGGCAGCATGAACCGTCGACGGCGGAACACGCCTCATGGGGTGAGCCGGGTTGGGCCACGACAGATGCCCATATCAGCGGCCGTGCCTCCTCAGCCGCTCAGCACGAACTCACTTCATTCACATCACCACACCCATCATCTACCACTGCAATCACAACCGCCTGCTCATGAGGGCCTACGGCTATTCAAAGGGGTGAATGGCTCATCGCCTCCTAGTCATTCCAGCGCCATGGTCAAGCCGAGTTACACGCCTCAATCGGCTGTTGGATGTGCTCCAAAGCCACCCAAACTCGAGCTCCACAGCCGGCCTCGTGCGAGCTCGTCTCTGCCTTCGCCAAACCCACTAGACCTGACGACGTGTCCGTCGCTGCTGAGGCACTTGCAGGCACCTTATCCTGGGGCCACGACCCGACCGACAGGAGGCGAGCAACGGCCAGACTGGCCACTACCGCGCATTGTGGATCTTCCTGCCATCTCTCCTGCCACTACCGAATTCTCATCGACGGGGTCGGCTCGGCGGCCTCCGTCACTAGTGTCAGACAATCTGTCTCATTATTCAATTTCTCCCAAGACGATCTCATCGCCTCCCTTGGGCATGTACAACTCGATGGCGCGAATGGGTCAAAACTGCTGTGCAGAAGATCTAAGGAGCGGCTACAGTGTACATGGGCACGGCAAAGGCATCAAGTGCGAGGGCGACGAGTCTGGCTATGCCAGCTCGGTGTTCAATGAATCCGGGTCAGATGACTTTGCCCTCCATCCGGCGCCGAGGCGTCACGGCCATGACAGTCACTCAGCGCGAAGGATGGACGAAAACCGTGCACCCAGAGGGTCATCGGTGGAGAAGGATTCACGCATGTCTGTGTCCCGACTACTTGATTGACGAGGTTTCTTGGGGGTCACACATTCTTGATCGCTTTTACGGGTTTGGTTTGAGCACGTTTTTTTTCCAGCGAGGAGTTTAACAAGGGTGGTTTTGATGATCTGCCCTTGCGGATGTTACAGTGATGCCGCGGCACGGGGGGTCCGTGGAAGGAGTTGTCCAGATGGGAGGCTACGCTATGATTTGGGAATGCAAAGTGTAATGGCGAAAGTGGAAGCGACGATTACCAGATTTTGCCATATTTGACCATATATTTGTGACTTATCGGGAGGTTTGATTGGCAGGGCAGCCCCGCGCCAAGGTGTGGCGCCATCTACACACAGTGGCGGGCTTAGTTGAGCGCCTCGCATGGTGGCTTCAGAGTTCTATCGAAATCTATTGTCCACTATCTACATGACGCCTCTGGGAAAAAAAACATCCAAGTCTTGCATACTTTTTTGCTCTCCTCGCCTGTTGAGCATGTTGGCCTGGGTGGCAGTGGGTGCAGGTGTGAGGTCTGACCTACCAAGCCACACAGAGTACCGGGATTTAGGGTTAAGGTTTGGACGATCACTCACTGGCCTCGCGTAACGTCAAAACCTTATTTTCTTCTGGGAGACGTGCATGCAATCGGGCTTGTTGGTGGCTTTTGCCCAGCTACAGGCACATGACGCCAACAGACTACCGCCGCCGTTGTCCCTGACCCCGCCCACTGCCGCGTGCAACGACTTTTGAAACGACGCACGCATGCGAGTTCGTTAATTACCCTCTAGCTGAAATTTCCCTGGTCAGCCGAGGTACAGTAAGACGATGGAATGATGAATGATTGACTGACTGACTGACTGACTAAATCAATGAATGAAATGAGGCTAACTAGAGGGAGAAACAAAACACACACACACACACACACACGCACACACAAGACTGGGAAAGCATGCCAATCCAAAGCCAGGAGGAGAGCAAAAGGATAGGTTCAAAACCCAGCTGACTGACTACCTACCACACGCATGGTTGAGGTTGACGTGGACACACACACCCAACAGCAGCAGTCCGCCGTTGAGGAATAATAATAATAATAAGCTGTCAATTACTGGGACTGCCATGCCTACCCACCCACCTACCTACCCATAACCACACGCGCACAGACGGCGGCGACGCGGGCGTCCGTCCACCACTTGGACAGGCAAAAGTCAAATTTCTCGAGCAAGCAAGTACGGGAAAGTCGACAAAAGACGACAAAGACAAGCAGACAGACAAGCAGACAAGCCTGGGTCCACACAACTGGATTTCCACAGTCTTGTCACTCAACTCGTTTGGCTCTCGTGCAGGCTCCGAAAGACTGGGGACGCCCTCGGTACCACCCAACCCAAAAAAAAAGCTGCCGATCGTCCAAGGAGCGGCCGATGGGTGGTAGTTAGTGTATAGTGGTTAGTAGGGCTTTGGCAGCTGGAAAAAGAAGGGGGTGGGGGCGTGAAGGGGGGCCACACACTGAAGGGGAGGGGGGGTGGATGCTACACTAGTAAGGGGTCTCCACTAATCAAAGGCCAGTGTTCTGCTCCCAGGCCCGTGGAGAGGGTCCAGGCGTGGCTCCTCGGATAGCTCTGACTGGGGCTGCAGATCATACAATCTCAAGCTGCCAAGTGGCATCCCTGGGCGGTTTTTTTTTTTAAAAAAGCAGGGCTCCACTCCCAACGTTTCGCCTTGCCTTCGGGGGAAACGGTCCAAGGTCAGGGCTGGTTGACAACTCAACCCCTGTCCCCTGCTCCTGCTGTCAGGGTCCAGCGGACCGTTTCTCAACCTCTCCCCTGGCGACATTGGACTGAATTTTGAAAATTGGGAGGGGCGGGAGGAGGAGGAGGTTAAAACAGACAGAGTCTGAAGAGCTAATTACTGTACTGTAGTGTAATTTCTACCCAAAATCTAACCGTTTTAACCTTTACCCTTTTCCAGTCAAGGGGCCTAGGGTTAGAGAGATATTACACACACCTAGGCGAATGTCTTGACTGCGTAGGGTGATGGCCTGCGGGGGGGGGAAGAGGGGGATCTTCTGGCGATGATACTAAACATTACCAAGTACACAATCGTAGACAAAGGAAGTCCGCCGCCCAGCAGTTAAAAAAGCCTGGCAGAGTGCAAATCCCTGCAGGAGCTAAGGACAAAGCCAGTTAGTTTAGACACTGGACGCCCATTCTTCGCTTCCGACGTTACCTGGGGTCACTGGGATCAATATGCGGGTCATGGACCCGACAAAAGACTTCTGGACCTAGGGAATCAGGCTGCTACCGCCACCACCGACATTAGTGTCGCCTGTGCCACATACCGACACCAGGGTTAGATATACCCAGAAACGTGCTAGTGCCGACACACAGATGATTTTACTGTACGGGGTAGGGTAGACAGAGAGAAGAATCCTTGGGGGAGGAGGAGGGGGGGTCGTTCGTCCGTTCGTTTACTCGTTTCGTTTGTTCGTTCGTCCGTCCGTGCCATCAACGCCTGGAACATCCGCTTCGTGCCAGGCCTAGCCCCCTCCCTCTTCCCAATAACAATAACTTTAACCGGATAGACGTGGGTAGGTAGGTAAGGTAGGCAGGTAGGTAACTCGCTACCTGTCAGGAGAGAGTAAAATACCTTTATCTGTTACCTGTTGTTACCTTACTGTAGTAACAGTACGTACAGTAACTACCCGTCGTGCATATACCATAGTGTACCGTCCACATTACCCACACAGTACACTAACAGTACACACCGTTTTTTAGTCCACATTATTTTATCTTTTTCTAGGAGAGAGAGAGAAGCGAACAAAATCCCCACAGTTGGATGGACATACCGAGATGGGCAGGTCTTGCTAACTTGGCAAGGTGGACCGACCAGCCGCCTGACATGGGAACTGACAGGAACTGACAGACCAACCGGCCCAAAAAGAAAAGAAAAGAAGAAAAGTAAAATAAACCACCCACACGGAGAGAGAGGAAGAGAAGACAAGACTTTAAAAAGTGCCAAACAAACAAACAAGATAGCTGAGGGGGGGGGGAGAAAAATTAAAAATAAAAAAAACAGAAAGGGAAGTTCTTTCAATTTTTTTTTCGGTTCTTTTTTTTTTTTGAAAGGGAGGGAGGGAGAAAAAAAAAACCAAAAAGGAAAAGAAAAAGACAACGCCCATCGGAGAGAAGAAAAAAAACAGTTTCAATAGGTCAATTTCTTAATAATTCCTTCCCTACCGTCTTTTTTTTTCTCCTTCGGTGCAGCAAGCCCGTTTTCTTTTCTTTCCCTTCGCGCACGCGCCTTCCATCGCCACCACACATGCACACACACACACCACCCCACCTTCCACACACCTCCACCAACCATCCATCCATCCAGCCCGTATTCTTTTCGTGTATTTTTGTTTCCCCCCCCCCCTTCCTTCCTCTGGTCTCCAATCTCCAATCTCACTCTACTCTCTCTCTCTCCATTCTCCTGTTAAGCCAACAACGCCGCCCGGACACTTCCGGACCCCACCACACCCCTTCGAAAGGGAAAAAAAAGAAAAAAAAAGAACAAAAAGCCATGGCATTTGTCCCAAAAGGGCTATTGTTCAATCCCAAAGGGCCCCAATTTTCTTTTCTTCTTATGGGCCGCGTGGGCCGCCCACACAGACACACACGGCCCCCCCCCCCCCCTACCCACCCCACCTTTTACCTTACCTTCTTTTCTCTCTCTCTCTCTCCCTCCCTCCTCCCTCCCGGCACCCTGTTTTTTTTGTCATCCTGCCCCGTTCTATTCTAGCTAGTTGCATTGATCTACTTAAAAACCTACGGCTCGTTGTCGATTATTAGGCTTGTCTTGCCTTGTTTGATCTGCTTTCCCGCGCTTACAGAGACACGCGTGCATGCACATTGTATGTGCATTTTTCCCATCAAGTTTTTTAAGACTTCGGTGGTATTATTAAGACGGGGAAACGAGAAAAAGAGAGACAGACATGATGGATGGATGCACACATACACACACCACACACATACACACATGTCACCCTGGCCTGGCTGGGGCTCCACGACGGCGGCGAGATATTACTATTGATTTTTTCTGGTCCTTTTTTTACTTTCTTCTCCGGGGGAGGCAATCCCTACCTACCGATTCGACCACCACCTTTTTTTTGTTCCTTCCTTCATGTACCTACCCGTATGTATGTATGTCCCATGTGTGTCTCTCTGTGTGGTATGAACGTTGGCCGAGATGTGCAGGACAGTCGGAAAACCAAAAGAGCGATGGATGGGGGGAGGGAGGGCGCGGCCGGGAGCGTGGCTTTGTTTTTCCCGTTGTTCCCGTGTTCTTTGCACTTTGTCCGTTTGCCTCTTTGATGTTATCCCAAAAAAGCCTGCATCTGCGTTTGCGTCTGCGTCTGCGTCTGCGTTCTGCGCGTGCACCTGCGCCTCAGCCACCACCCTTTTGCCTTTTTTAAACTCCTCTCTCTCTCTACAGCACTGTATCTCTCTCTCCAATGGTGGCTTCGTTATCATTTCTTACTCGCCGCCCGCCATCCCCTCCTCCTCCTCCTCCTCCTCGTCTTCCTCCTCCTCCCCCCTTTTCCTCACCCTCCCTCAACATTCCCTCCCCCCCTACCCCGTCCCGCGGAAGGCTCGTGAATCCGTAATTCGCGAAATAATCCACCTTTGGGGAACGGACCAGGGCTGGCGCCCCGTGGCCCGTGGGAGGTGGTTCGTAAAACAAGGCTGGGCCCAAGGAAGCAAAAGAGAGAGAAAGGAAATCCAATCGCAGGGGTCTCAGTCTGGTTTAGGTTAACGGGACATGGGTTTCTGCTCTTGCTGCCTGGTCCTTGCTCAACAGGTGGGGAGAGTGGAGGGGGGATGGGGGGGGGGGCCAGGTCAGGGTAAGGGTAAGGGTAGGGTAGGGAAGGGAAGGGAAGGGAAGAAAGGCGACGCTCGGACACTAATTTGGCCATACGCACTAAAACATCTCAGCCACTATGCCCGATACGTAATAATCTGATTACGATTACGGGCCGGTATTGTGCACGTGATTTCCCTCTCATGGGATTGTTGAAAAAAGCCTTCAAAGTTAAGAAAAAGTCGTTTCCGACGCACCTACCCCTTCCCTTTCGGCTCCCTTTGGGGGGGGGTGGAGGGATGTAAGTGGAGGGGTCCCCCCTTGTCCACTGTGCTTTACACATACATAAGTGGCGGTTTTTAGAGTGCGTTTTTTTTAGCGCTGCAGCCAAGATCCCACAAGCGTTGATGATTGATTGGCTAAGCAGTTCGAAGCATATGTACTGTACCTTTTTTTTTTATTTTAATTAAGGGTTACAAGCTTTCTAACTGTATAAAACTTATCACCTCCCTCCTCCTCCTCCCCCCCCCGTTCCTTTGTGTCCCGATCGGGGTATGTACATATTGGGTATGTAGTTATATATATCTTGGATATATACTTTCGCCTACGCTTCCGCACGCACGCAGCTGCAAGAGAGAGAGTGTGTGTGTGCGTGTGTGTGTGAGAGAGAGTTTGGAGAATCTCTATCTCGGGGATGACAACCCGGGCTTTCCCCCCCCCCTCTCAGTACACTGTAGTTAATCGTGGCAGCATGGCATGGCTCTGGCTCTGGCTCTGGTTCTGGCTCTGGCTCTGGCTCTGACTTTAGCTCTGGGCTGCATCATAACATGCTCTCTCCTTTGAAGATCTCTGCCCGAGTTTTTCCTATTCTCGCGAAATGCATTAACTTACCTATCTCTCTCTTCCTGATCCTTCTTGTCTTTCTAGCTCCTGCTCCACACCATGAGGTCGGCGGCAGCGGGCAGCCGCGGCGGCAGCCGCGGGAACGACAGCGGCAGGAGTAGCAGCGACAGCCGCTCCCTGCGCCAGTTCTGTTTCGGTCTCTGTGCAGATGCAACTGACTCTCTTTGGCAACGCCAGATCTGGGGCCAGGTTGATATCTCATTTCCTCTTGGACCTTGGACCTCGGACCTCCTTCATACGGAAGGTGTGCATAGGATAGATATAGTATTCTCCAATGAGAACAACTCCTTTGCAAGTCTGTGTGTCTGTGTCTGTGTCTGTGTCTGTGAACTTGTCTGCCAACTGCAAAGTGGAGAGCTGTGTTTTGAGAAAAAAAAATCCAGTAGCAAAACTTCGTCCTACCTACCATAGGTGGTAGGGGAGTTGTTGATCCGTCCATTATTAAACACTGACATACCTGAGCTGAGGCCAACATTGTTTTCCTCTGCCCACGAGTACTGTGGCCCAGCTGCGGCTGTAGCATTCTAATCACACGTTGTATCACACTTGGCCTCTGGAATATACCTCTCTCTCTCCCTCTCTCCCTTGCTCTCTATCAATAGTTAGTATTTCAGTCCTGATTGGGGCAATTAATCCAAGTACTGTTTTTTTCTTTTTTTTTCCCTCAAGATTGCTTGCTATGTGAATCTCAGCTACCATGAACTTGGGCCAGGGGGGGCTGGGTGAGAGTAGTCTGAAGCTTGCCAAACAAAAAACAGAGATGCAGTGCAAATGCCCTGCACCGCGAGATTAACAATCTAACGTGTACTCGTACTCGTACCAGACGGAGTGACTTGGCAACCTACTGTACTGTAAGTTAGGGCAACTAACTGTACCGCATTGTCCAGGTAGGCGTTTGAGCCTTGGCTCACTTGTACTCGATCAAGTATAGATACCATTCTCTAGTACATACCTCATGGGCAATAGCCTCCGAAGCTAGGACCAGCCCTAGCCCTGCCTTATCAATCAGAGCCGTTGCGTTAACCAGCCTTACAAAAGAAAAAAAAAAAGAGGGCCCTATCACATGCATGCGCAACATACGTACAGTACGCACACCGATCCCTATACCTATTACCTGCTTAGGCAAAAGATCAGCATCGGAGAAATAAACTAAAGCAGAACAAAAACTGGGAGACGTCGCACACACACACACACACACACACAACAGAAGGACGGAAATATATTTCCGGGCGGCTCGGAAACACACGCGTTGTGACAGTCGCAATGGCGGTGGGCAGCAGTGCCAACGGCGGCGGCGGCGGCGGCGGCGGCGTTGTTTGACGCAACCGCTCACGCCGTCGGGCCTGACCTATACCACCACCACCACCACCACCACCACACAGTGTCCTGTATGATACCCCTTTTGGGGCGCACCTTCCCAAAGCAGCAAGGAAGATGACATTCAACTTATTTGCTCAACTCTTTGATCAACACACACATTCACACACACTCTCTCTCTGTGTGTGTATGTATGGTTCTGCAGGTATCAATGACGCGTCCAGGATTGCTTTTTAAAGTTGATCGATCGGTTGATCAAAGGAATTTAATTTTCAAGAACAGACTTTTTAGAGGGGTGGTTTACCGATACAAGGATGATGATGATGATGATAGTGGTGTTGATGGTAGTGACGCGACGATGATAATGATGATGATGATGATGATGGAGGAGGGGTTTACCTTGTTTACTAATCCCATCGGTAAGTCGGTCCTTCCCTGCTGACTATATTATTTTTAAGTTAACTTAACGTGCTTATTAAGAGAACTAACTCAAAAGCATGCATACAGTCCATATTAAGCCTAGGCAAAGGAAAAAAAAGAACAAACGAAGAGATGATGATGATGATGAATGATGGTGTGTGTGTGTGTGGGGGAAAGGAACAGACGACGGACCATCGACTACTGGGAAACTAAGGTTCGTCATCATCGAAATCCTTTCCCATGGGCCCCATATGGGACCAGGGGGGGGGGGCAGATCCCCCCTCCCCCAGGCTGGGCTGGCTGGCTGGTACCGGCGCGCCCGCACGCATTGGCGCCCGCGCGCCGTCTCTCGCTCAACGCACGCACGCCCGGAGGTTTTACTCGATTGATGGCCATCCATCCCTGCTTGTCCGCAACAGTAAGGTACAAGCAATTTCTCTTTGGTGGTGGTGGAGATCACACAAGCTAACGGTACTGTATACACGGACACGTACACGTACTCGTATACGTGTACGTACTCTCTCGTACTCTCTGAATACCTCTGGGTTGGGATACCTAGTACAACGTATTACCAGTCTTTGTCGATCTTGATGCCAAGGATCCTGGGCTGACTTCGGATCGGTGTGGGAAGGGCAGCAAATGAAATGCTCCTTCCCTATCTTGTTCTGATAGTTTTGGTGTTTGCCTACACTTGGAAGGGGAGAGAATTTTTCTTTAAAAAAAAAAGGGGGGGCGGGGGTGGGAACAAAAGACACACACACACAACAACCATCTTGTTTTATTGAGATTTATAAAAAATTATTTTATTTTTATTCTTCCTATCTTTGGTTCAGGGAGCAGGGTCTGAGGAGAATTTTGATCATCTGGATGATGTTCAGTACGATGATGAGTGCGACTCGCGCGCGCGCGCGCGGGGCGGCGGTGCGCCTGCTGACACTAGCTAGCATCAATCCTCTGTCAACCTTACTATGCTGGAAAGGGTTCAAGACAAGTTTCATTCATCATCAAGATTGTACATTTGACACTTAGGGCGGCGGCGTCTAATGGATTTCACTAATGGCTTCTAGCTGTACGGAGCGGAGAGTCCGTGTACAGGAAGAACTGTGATAGCAAGGTCTGTTAATTAATTACACAGGACACAGGCCCCTCCCCCCTCCCCCTCCCCCTCCCCCTCCCATCCCATCCTCACCACCCTGGTCGAGTTGCTAAAACCCCCACCGTTCGAGTTAAAAAAAACGAGTGGATGAGACTAGTGTCCAAAATGGCTATTGCTCAACCACCATGGGCAAAACTGCAATTGCCCAAGACAGACTGGTGCTGATCTTCAATGTGTAGTGTACTTTGTGTGGGAACGTGTCTCGGTAGGTGTGTGGGTGTGGATGTGGATGTGGTGGATGTGGGTGTGTGTCTGTTCTTTGGACCAAGAAGCCCGCCCACCGTCCAGCACGTGTCTCACAGACACGTACACTACTACTTACTGTTCGTCCATCCATACTTGTTGTACATTCACTAAAATAGTGCATAATATGGTGATTGAGGTATTTGTACAAGTTTTGCTGTGCAAAAGATAGTCTACCAGTTATCGTCTGATATACTTGGTTGACCAAAGCAATGAAATGCCTCTATCAGGCTCAGGCTCAGGCTCAGGCTTGAGTTTCCAATCCACACAAACAACACACCAACACACTATTGATATCAATGATCCATTCATTGATTGACTGACTGATTGACTAACTCACTGGCCACTAAAAAGTTAACATGTACCTGTACATGTACCACATGTATACATCCAGTATTATTTACTACAACCCCATCTGATTTGATTGCATTACAAGGTTTCACCAACTTTACCCTAGATGCCGCCGCCGCCACCAACTTACCAATCCAACCCAACCCACCTGCCAGCTTTTTTTTCCCTCTCTTTCTCATAAAATAAAGAATGAAAAAAAAAACCAGCTTTGTTGGAAAACTTGGAATCGCTCCAGAAGTTGCTGTATAGTAGTTCACTCACATATGATAATGTTGGTCTTGTTTTTTCCCCTCAGGTAGGAGTTGCCCTTTTCTCTCATAGACTTGCCTTGCGATTTCCTCGCCCCCTCCCCCTCCTCGCCCCTCCTCCTTTCCTGTGTCCCCTCCCCTTATCTTGATGGCTCACCTGATGGAGCAACACAGCTGACAAAAACTGGACCCCTTGGTTTTCTCTTCTCGGGTGCGGAAACGTTGGTTTGTTTGTTCGCTCGCTCGTTCCTTCCTCACACACCCGTTGCTGGCTAGCTGGCCTGGCCTGGGCTGGGTCTAAGTTGGCTGGCTGGCTGGCTGGCATGGTGCCGGGCGCGCCGCGCGGCCACCTTTTCGTTCGTCCACAAGCAGCATAAATTAGGAGATTGGTGGGGTTGTGAAAGTAACACAGACGATGAGGTTGATTCTTTCCAAAGGACTAGACGCCTTCTTTCGCTTAATAGGTCCGATGGCTGGCAGGAGGGAAGGGATCAAGGGAGGGGGCAGCGCAGAGCAACCCCCCTTCCCCCTTCAAGCCCCTCCGTCAAAGGAGGTCAAAAACATGAACAAAATTCCAACAAACACGAACATTCTAGCTGACCATGTTCAGCCTCACGCCGGAGCTGCAGCCCATGTCTTCAACCCTGCATTAAATTGCCGTCGGGCGTCTATCCAACTAAGGAGTACTGTATGCACCCTTTCTTGCTGGGGTGTGCTGGTGTGAGGCCGGTAATAGTTGTCTGAGGTTGCTGCATTCAACACTTGACTCTGAGATTGCCGCTTCTCGGTCAAGTACTGTGTACGTGTACGTGTATGTGTACGTGTACGTGCGTTCTGTTGGTCGTTGCTTCAAGCCACATTGACAAATGCCCTCTTTTTCGGCCTGCCATTTTTCCTCGACACAGCGGCAGCTTCTTCTAGGTCCATGAGATTCTCATCCACGAAATCCCTCTCCATGCCCATCTCCTCCACCTTCCTCCCCAAGACTCGTAGGCCGGCCAAGTTGAAGCCTATCTCTCTCCTCCGTTGCTCCAAAGTCTTGCGTAGATTCTGCCTCAGCTCCTCCAGCTCATTTCGCATCAGCCGGCTGCTGACTATCTGCCGCTGGTGCACCTTCAACATGAACAACAGCACACGGCAGGTAAGCGGTATGTTTCGTCCCTCGCGAGCCCAGATGCCGAGGAAGGTGAAGAGCGCTGGGAGTTGGGTAAAGGACAGCACGAGCAGGGCATCCTGTAGAGGCGCAGCTGGAATTTTCTCAAACACAGAGAGAAGGTACTCAGATGCAGAGACGTTGTTGTGGACAAGCGTGAGGATGGGATTGCGTTGGGGGGGTGCAAGCACCGCATTCGGGTGAGCCTGTTTTTGTCGCTGATGCTCTCGTACCAGATGGAGGTCTTCAAGGGCGAGTGTGAGTGCTTCCGCAATCTTTTCACCGGCCATAAGCGTTTCCGTCGTCTGTTTGGACGGCGCTGAGACTGCATCGCCAGCCCCTTTTGCGCCATTCAGAGTGTCTGCCTCTCGCTCGTCCTTTTCCAACGTTGTCAGCAGCGTGGACTCGTACAGCTCTTCCAATTCCTTCTCACGCTCCTCTTCGAGGAAGATCTGCTCATCAGTTTGCTCCCAGATTCGGATAGACTTATCGTGAGAGGCAGAAACGACGAACTGTCCGGAACGGGCGACTGCCATGGCCCAGATTTCACCCTTATGCCCTGTCAATGTCTGGATGTGTTCAAATTTGTCACCGTCAAAATACTTGATCAACCCGTCCTTGGCTGCGGAGAAGAAATGATGACCGTTCCCATCATCGTTGTTGGGTACGAAACTGACGGCCAGGATAGAGTCCGAGTGGGCGAAGAATGACTTGTGGCAGTCACCAAAGTCAAGACCCCAGAGACGAACGTTCTTGTCGGCAGAGGATGTGATGATGAGCTTGGAGTCATATGAGATGGATATCGACAACACTGGTAGCTTGTGGCCATACAAGGTCAGATAGAGCTTCAGAGTGTCAACAAAGAAGACTTTCACGGTTGAGTCGAGTGTAGAGACGGCCAAGAGGCGGTGGTCAGGGGAGAAGCGCAGGGCGAGAATGTCGTCTGTCAGCTTCAGCGTGCGTGTATGGACAAGAGTGAGCTTGGGGGTCTTTCTTGTCGTGCCCAACACCTCTTCTTGCACGATCTTGAAATCCCAAAATTTGGCAGTCTTGTCAGCAGAACCGGTGACGAGGCCCTTGCCATCTGGAAAGACATCGATCGTCCACACAGGCTTCTCATGAGCGCTGATGGTATCGAGCAGCTGTGACGATGCGATGTCGAATACCTCGAGTGTACCCTCCCTTGTGCCAATGACAACGATCTTGTCGCCGGGCAGAAAAGTCAGACAAAGCGCATATCCACAGTCCAGAGTGCGCAGGCAACTCTGCGTCCGTGTATTCCAGATCTTGAGACTTCCATGAGATGCAGTGGCAATCATGCGATCATCAGAGCTGATCGCCACACAGCGTATGTCAGATCTGTGTCCAGGCATGTCAACCGACAGTGTACGGTTGTACTGCGGAGGCTCGGCAGTGCTGCTCTTCTTGCTCTTCTTGGGTTCAGAAGTCATGACCTCGAATAGCTCGAGTTGATTGTTGGTCGTCGAGATGAGTATTGAAACCGACTTCCCTGACTTTCCACCCGCCCAGTCCATCGACCGCACCTTTCCACCCGTACGCACGATCACATGCAGGACGATAACGTCGGTAATTGGCGCGTTGGCTATTGTGATGCCCTCACCATCGTCCTCTTCCTCTTCTCCCACAGCCGGGAGTGCTTCATTCTCAGCTGCTTTGGCACGTTTCCTCTTCCGCCTGCGGATGATCGCTTTCCTCACTTCGGCCTCGGTTCTGATCCTCCACAGCTCGACTGACTTTTCTGAGCCATGGAGGGCGACGAGATTGCGCTCTGGATGGAACCGAATTCCTGTCGTTTTGTCTTTGCCTTGCCGATAGAATGTGCCTCGCTCGTGTAGTATTCTCTGACCAGGGGCGGCCGTGCCGAGTGCATTAACATCGATTGACCAGACCTTCACTTCTCCATCATTACCGGCTGTGAGACAGCCACTGCCATCTGGTGACAAGCCCAGAGCCCAGCATTCCCCATCAGTCTGAGTTATATGCGTCTCGACGCAGTGGAATGTTCTTAAATCCCACAATTTGATGAACGAGTCCTTGCCGACCGAGAGAAGGAACTGAGCCTCGTCACTTTCAGCATCAATAGAGCCATCTCCTGTACTCAAGAAAGCCAATCCAGTAATGATATCCTTGTGTCCCCTCAACCGGGCGACACCCACTTCCGACACCAAATCCCAGATGATAACATCAGTGTCTCGACTGCCACTGGCCAGGCGCGCGCCGCCGGGCTCAAAGGCTAGTTGCACGACCGCACTCCGATGGCCATTGAAGGTAACAACGACAGTCTGTGTGACGCTATCCCACACACGGATCTTCCCATCGTCGTAGCCAACGGCATACAGGTCTGGTGCCGCGGCACACCTCGAGATCACCGTGACTGCCGCATTGCCTTGGGCTTCGCGCTCGCCCTCTACCTTCCATCGATTGATCAGGTCGCCCTTTTTAATATCCCAAACCAGTACATCTTGATTAGCGCCAACAACAGCCTGGCCAGCACTAGCAGAGGAGGTAGTAGCCCCCCCAGTTTTGGAGCCGGGCGCGGGATCCCAAACGACGGTGGAAGTAGCAGAGCATACCTGACCAAAGGTTTTGGACGGCACGAACTTTAGGTAACTCTTCACCATGTCGTGTTGATGTGCCTGACAGAATCAGGAGAGACGACTATAGGATTTTTTTCCTTGAACCTGTCTTCAGCTTAGCTGATTGGCCGTTTTGGGTATGGGCTGTGGGCTAGTGTTTTTGATGCGGTATTTTACGGTATCACCCAAACCTGCCTGACCACTCTGACTGACCACTATAACCATTTGGTCAATTGCTCGTTGTTGATGCCTCGATCAATGTAGTCAGCGAGCCGGTGGTGGTAGCTAGTTCTCGTACGGTGAGTCATACGTTGTTACCATCATGAGTACGAGGAAGGGTGGTAGTGGTGGCGAGGCAGCAAAGGTGCAGGAGGTATGAGAAGACATTCTTATTGTTGTCATGAGAAAACTCACAGTTCAGATGAATAGGCTAGCCAGGCAGCCAAACGAGTGTAGATTAGGACGAGAAGAGAGAAGAGGGGAGAAGAAAAGTCGAAGAATATTAATAGGCTATTGTTCAGCAACTTGGGAAGTCACGTAGGTCATTGATTTTTATATTATTCCTCAGGGCAGGCGCGACCCAAATTTATTCTCACCACAGGTGCATATAGTCCGTCCTCTGTGAATGCTCCGGATAAGCTCATCTCATCACCCCGATGAGCTATCGGTGGACGGGATGAAAAAATCGGTGTCCAACTATGTTTTCGAAGAGAGCAAACAACACGATCAATGAATGACTCGCAAGATTAAAAAGAGTTTTTTTTTCTTTGTCCGGTTCAATATCTCCCATCCTCCCCTCCCCTCCCCCCCCAATGGAAGGCTGTTCATTCATCCCAGCACAAAGGGGAAAGAAAATCAAATAAATAGGTAGAATAATGAGTGGTAGATGCAGTAAAGTGCCAAGTGCTTGCTTTGCCATCCCTTCGTCTGCCCGTCCTGCCCAATGTCATCACTCCATCAAATACTGAAACATTTGCCTCAAACAAAACAGAGGCCGGCTTCTTGCTTGTTGTTCTTTGTTCCGGTGACGGAGACCTCTCTTCTATCCAGAGCACATGAAATCACTCTTCACCAGTACTTATAATCCCACACAGTCCTTCTCTGGGACGAAGCGATGATGCAGGGATGGTATGGTCATCAGCACCATCCACGCGCATCGACCACGCCTTCAAGGCCGCGTATTCGGGCTGAGGAAGGAATGCAGCAGCTCAGATCAGGTCTGGCGCTGGGCTCGTGCCGACCCAAGGGTCCCGGCTTCCCCAGTGTTTGCATCATCATCTTGCGAGCCAGAAGGACAACGACGCCAGTTCGTAGCCTACCCGAAGCTCAAGGGCCATAGGGATGAAGACGTCAAATCAAAACCAACGCTTGCTAAAATGGACAACATTACGATTCCGCAAAACTTCAAGGAGACGAGTTGGCTGTGATGCGATGTCTGGCATGGCACCATGGTTGACGTTAATCATCCTCAGCAGCATCATCTTCCTCATCGTCTGCACTTTCGCTGTTGGCTTTGACTTTCTTTACTGGCTTTTCATCTTCGCCGGCCTCGACCTTGCGCTTGGTACCAGAGACGGCGTTGTCGGTCTTCTTCGAGGTCGGAGCCGTGCCATTCTCCGCCGCCGCGTTCTCGCCCTTTTCCAAGGCGGCAACCTCGTCAGCAGTCAAGAAGCGGCCTCCAGGACCGCGAGGTCGCCGCATGGCGTGGTTGTGACGCGACTCATGCAGGTAAGGCTTCCTTCCCTTAGAAGTGAGTCGAAGTTGCTCTTCTAGTTTTTGTCTTGCGACGCGACGCTTGAGAATGCGGTGGAACTGCTTGGCGTTGACATATAAAGGCGTCTCTTCGGCACCGCTGGCAACGATCTCCTCTTGTGTCTGCTGGACGGTGTGTTGGGGTGGCGGCATGGCGGGCGGGGCAGCCTGCCGCGGGATGTTGTGATTCATGGCCGGCTGCGAGACCTGGCCGTGAGGGCTGCTAAGATGCTGGCTCATCCGTCGCTGAGTGCTATTCAGCTGAGGCGCGGACGCCATGTTTACGCCTGGCATTTGACCTGTTGCACCGGTTAGCGGCCTGGTCTCTATCCAAGAGGGCATGTGTGCAGACTTGCCTGAGGCGGCGGCGGTCGCCATGGCAGCGGCTTGGGTGGGCGAGATGCCGTAGCCCTGTGGCAGGGCACCTGCGACACCATACTGCGAGTAGCCCATGGGCTGGTGGACCGAGGCACCCGATTGTGGTTGGTAATGAGTCTGTGTTTGCGAGGGCAAGATGGGCGATGCCTGGTTGGCAGTGTGCTGTTGCATGTGCGATTGAGCGCCAGTGGGCCCGGCCGACTGAGGCGAAGTGAAGTGGTGCTGGCTATGCTGCGAATATGGAGCGGCGGCGTACTCCATCATGGATGATGATGCTTCGGACGTCGGTCAGCTGTGCCCGGCGCGGATCAGGTCTGGTCTGGGCTGGACAGGGCAGGGCCAGGGGAGGGCAACGGGCAGGCAGGCGCGCAGTTTGGCGCGCGTTGCAGGCTGTGACGATGAGAGGTTGTTGACGAAAAGAAGGCTGTGCGAGCGCTGATTCGAGGGCGGTGCCTTGCGCTAATGAGGCTTGTGCAGCAGATCAAAGTCACAGGAACTGACGGTGGGCACCAATGAGACGCGGTGGCGGCGGGAGGACTGAGCGCAATTGTATCGGGCCTTATTGAATGCACGACAAGTGCGCGTGGTTGAGCGACCAAATATGAAGTTGTCGAAGCGTGTGTGCGATGAAGCGTATGCTACGACAGGCTAACCGCCTTGCCTTTTGGGCCTCTATGCATGCGCCGCCGGCGGATGGGCAGGTGTGCGTTGGCAGGAGCCCGGGGAGCCCGGGGGGGGGGAGGAGAAGAGGGGAAGTGGGATCGCGTTGGAGACGGGTGCAGGTGGTGACTGCGCCCTGCTGATTGTTGGCAAAGTGTGAGCGGTACTTGGTTGCGACGACACTCACACACACACAGAGCGGCCGACGAGCAGGCCTGGGGGGAGCTTTGGGGGCAGTGGTGGCAGTGGCGACCGAGTTGGGATCGCGGCAACAAACAGCACCGCGCGACACTGGGGCGCGTGAGGCGCTGGCGGCGGCAGTTGGCGGCGGTGACGCTGTTGAGTGGGAGCAAGAGAAGACGATGATTCGGCTGCGGATCAGAGTTAGTATTGGATAGTGGGAAGTGGACGATGGGCAATTGTGTGAGTGGTGGGGTTCGGCCAAGTGGACCTCAGGGCTAAGGCCTCTTGTGCCAACGCACACCTGCAGCAACGCACCGTTTTCGGCTGTGACGATTGGGTCGAGCGGCCCTTCTATTCGGGGTCGGATTGCGTCGGTGCCGAGAATAGAAGGATGAGGTAAAACTAGCTGAACGCGAAGGAACTGGGTCGGGGCAGTGAGTTGACGCTGCTGATGGGCACTGCCGCCGAAAGAAGCAGGCAGAGAGTCAAGAGTGGGTAAGGCGCGGTGCGACGTTTGGTCGGTTAGCGACTCGGCCGTTTAGCCCGGGAGAGAGCGGTGACCAGTTGGTGGGTGGTGAGAGAGAGAGAAGGGAAAGGTGGCGGTCAAGATCGGAAAGGGTTGGCGGGCGGGCGGGCGGCAGGAGCAGCAGTAGCAGTAGTAGTAGCGGGCAGCAACAAGCCTGGGGCAGGTCGCACGGCAGCGCCGAGCTGGGGCAGAAGGCAAGAGGAGCAGCTGTGGCGGCGGAAGGCGCGCGCGCGGGTCTGGGCGAAGAGCCGATGTTGTTGACAGTGAGACAGTCAGGTAGTCAGACGAGGCAGTAAAAGAGGCGAGTTGAGTGGTGGAAGGCTCAACGAGAAGGTGCGATCTGAGTGGTTGCCGGTCGAGGCCAAGGTAGATCCTCGCCCGTGCACGGCGCTCGCTCAGTAAGGCAGGCACGCAATAGTCAGTCAAAAGAAGAGAGACAGCCGCCGCGTCGACACGTGAGGACAATGTGTGTGGCCTGAGCGGAAGCAGGAAAATGCGAGACAGTGTTCCACAGCAAAAAAAAAAGCCAGGGCGGAGGGCAAAAAAGTGATTGGGTAGGGTGGTGATTGAAGGCGATAGTTATTGGTGAAGAGACGAGGCCGTCCAGGCGAGAAAGATGAGGATTTGTCGAGGGAGGAGCCACTCGCGCGCCCCAAAAAAGAAGGAGCCAAAAAAGAGCGACGTTGCGCGTTTTTCCCACATCTTTTCGCCCATTGTTCGGCTCTTGTGGACTGGCGCGGCCGCCTAGCCCCACCGCGCCTGTTAGTGGCGCCATGGCATTGGCTGCACAGAGGTGACATCGCTTCGCTTTGCCTGATTTGCTGGTGGCCAGCCCCGCTCCGTTTGCATGCTTTTTCACCGCTGGTCACATGTTTGGCCTGATGATGACCCATAGCCGCCCCTCTCTGGCCGCGGCACTGAGTCACTGACACACTAAGCAACTGTTTGGGCCACTACGTGCCACCCTCTGGCAGCCGGGCTGAGCCCTGGTGATCAAGCCTGGTGATTAAGCCTGGTGATTAAGCTGCCGATGGATAATAGTAATACAGCTACTTGACAGCATCGGATTTACAGTATTCATCATCATGATTGAGTGCGGTGTGGAAGGATCAAGTGAAGGGGCACCCTGTGGCTGGGACTCGCACGTGTTTTGCCAGGGTGCAATGCGATGGCCGAGTCAGCAAACCCTGAGCGCTAATCTCCACTCTCCACCCCTGTTGATGCCACCTGATGGGCTGTACGCCGGGGCCAGAGCGGCTGAGTGATGCCAACAACCAGTGTCCGGACAATGTCCCAAAAGAGGAATCAGCCCAGCCACCTCACCGCATGGCTAGTGCCTTGGAGTGTTTGACACGAACTGAGTGTTTCGTGTGAGAATCAGGGTTGCATGGGTATGGCCAATGAGATAATCTTGCTGCTGATGGATTTTCTGACTGGCTGGGTTGGGTCTTTTTTTTGTCGTTTTGGCTTCGGACTTCGGAGATAGGCTTTCCCAGGCACCGACAGTAAGGAGAGCGGAGGAGAGCGGTTGAGAGGGCGAAGAGCGAAGGAAAAGACAGAGAGAGGGAGAGAGGGAGAGAGGAAGTAAGTAGATGTAAACATCTTCAGTCTATTCCTCTTTCTGAGCCGGCTGCTTGGTAGTCCATCCGTTCAGGTAGCCGGTTCCAGCGGTCAGGTAGTTGGCAAAGCCGAGCCAGACCAGGTACGGAGCGAGGGAATAGGCGGCCACACGGTCAACATTGGACCAGATGTAGGCCAGGTACCCGACAGCACCGGTCAGAGCAACCACGTCGACAAGGGCGTCGATGGGACGGCCGAGGCCAAAGAACAGTGGCATGTAAGCCAGGTTGAGGGCGAGCTGGATGGTGTAGAGCGTTGCCCCTCTTCGGGTGTCCTCAACGATGCGAGGGCTCTGACTTGACATGCCATTTGTCCACGCTCGATGTGAGGCATAGCCCATCAGTGCGTACAGAGTGGTCCAGACGGGGGCGAACACCCATGGAGGGGGCCGAAAAGGTGGCAACTTGAGGGCGGCGTACCGCTCTTGAATCGGCTTCCATGTGCCTCGCTGTGTTGATATCGCATCCGACCCAGACTTGGGCACACTCTTTCCTGGCTGTGAGACGAGGCCGGAGCCGAGACCGAGGGTGAGGGGTAGCAGGATGCTGATGGGCGCACTGTTGAAGACCGATGCGGGCAGGGTCAGGCCGGGAATGTAGGACATGGTGGCAATCGACGACTGGTGAGATGTTTTGACTGAATATTATAACAATAAATCCCAGAATTCGCTAACATACAGATAATTAGAATGATTCCACAACCCGAGGCTTTGTTTGTGATCGCTCTACTCAGGAGTAACGAGGTTGCGTTGCCTGGCGGGGCAATTTTTGATTGGCTGTGCGAGCGCAGTCCGCCAGCACTGTGTAGTAAGTATACTCATATGAGGGTGACAGACCTGGATTGCTCTCTAGACAGACCTGGATTGCTTTCTACGGGGCAACAGACCTGGATTGCTTTCTACCATCTATCTTTCTATTTAGGAGCGGCTTCTTCTGTGGGTGGAACACCGCTGGCCCTCTCAGCATCCTCCTTGGCCTCGTTGTCGCCCAGGTTCTCTCTGCCCTCGGCAAAGACCTTGTCAAAGTCGTGCTCGAACCATCTGATGTCTGGGTCAAGGCCGGCAAACTTCCACACGCCGTCGACCTTCTTGTACCAGTGCTGGTTGGTGCTGTGGGCGTGGCCCTGGACAGCCACCTTGGACAGGGTCTCGTCGGTGTAGCGTTGGTGGGGGACATAAAGCTGATGCCAGCCAATGATCTCATCATCTGCCACCTTCTCATACTTGGACGCTCCAAGGAAGTGCTGGGTCTTGAGGGTCTTGTCACCTAGCACCTGCTTGGACGAGATCATGGCAATGAATTCGGCTGCGGGCATGGCTGGCCACAGCTTGTTGAGGAAAGACCGGTAGTCGATGCGCAGGCTCGGCGCCAGGATCTTGGACAATCGGGTCCAATCCTGCGTAGGCGGTTAGCGGGCTACTGCTGTTGCTGCTGTTGCTGTAGAAAGAGATAGTGTTGTGCATACCTTGGAGTCATAGCTGTCCGCCCACTCAAAGTAGGCTGCTTGTACGCCCTGGTACTCTACAACATAATCAGCAAATGCAGCGAAGCGAGCAACAGTGGGTGCATTACCCTCAAAGGTTAAGAGCTTGGATTTCTCAGCCATGGTGAATGTGGAAGAAGAGAGAGGGGCTATTGAGACAAGAGTAAGAGATAGTCGGTCTATGTCAGATGGTGAAATCTACGGTATATGAGACAATGTTGCACTTATTATCTACCAAATCATTTCAAGCCTGTCCCCTGTGGGCGACAAGTACATTTAACTTCTATTCCTATTATTATTGGCAACCTGGCCCTTTCCTGCTCGTTGTCCAGTGTGGGAGAGGGGCGCTAGTCGGAGGGGCGGTGCGGGGCGAACGTGCTTGGCGGCCGTGTTTGGCCGCCCGGCAGCCGAGTCAGAGGGGTCCCCTCTCGTATAGAAATGCGATGGTACGGCGGACAAATAACTGAAAAAATATTATTTATACAGTACAGTAGCACAGTCAACTGGCATACGCTGTGTAGCCTGCTTCTACAACATCATCTCCGCGCTGTTGGACCGGCCACACCGGCACTCAGCACGCTGGGCAAGGCCTCGCTGCCAATGGAGAAGAGCAGGCCAATTCCGCCCACAACCAGGGCAGTAAAGACGAGGCCGAAGCTGGCAAAGATGATAAACGGCACAGAAACATCTTTCTTCTCACATGCATTGCCGCCCCATTGCACTGTCTTCTTCGAGCCGTCGTCATAGACCCGCTCAACTGTGGCCGAGCACCTGCATTTGAAACAGCTGGCCGACGCCGCGTAGCATTGGCCATGACCGCTGCAGGCATTGGTGGTGTTCGTGCAGGCCGCCTTGGAGGCAAAGCATTGAGGCACCACGTCCGGTAGCGTCAGGTTCGAGGCCTGGCCATATACAGGCGAGCTATATTCCACCGGAGACAGCGTAGGCTCGAGGTGTAGGTCGAGCGGGGTCTCGGTTGAGCGCTTCTGGGCCTTTTCGGCCACCAGCTTTGAGGGCAGCAGGAGGAGCGTGGACTCGAGGCCTTGAGTGGCAGATAGATGCTTCAGGATGCGGATCAGGGACTGAATCGAGTCTGGCACCCCGGCACCAGATTCGGGCAGGACAGAGTAGAGCGTGAGTACCAGTGGGATCGTGGGGATTTCGGATGCAGCGAGGCAGCCAATGTCCTATCGATCATCAGATAAGTCACGCAGTCGTTGAGATCATAGCAATCTCACCTTTTCAGCTGGGTAGCTGAAGACGACCTCGACACCCTTGCTGTTGGGCTGGTTTCTGCTAGGCGGCACCACGTACTCGCATATCGCCTCCGCCTGGCGATCTCGCGCACTAAAGTCGGTCTTGAGCGCCGATGTTGGCGATTCAATCCACAGGTCTGGTACCGGCGCGCTGGCTAGACCCTCAAAGCCGCCGTCGTAGCCCAGGATGCGAATGAACAGCTTGCCAGGGCCGGTGATGTCGCTCCCAGCCAGCAGCGGTTGCTGCCATCCGCCATAGTACTCTAGCTCCTGCAGATTGACCGCATTAACGCTGCCCAGCTGCCTCGAGCTGGTTAGTCCTCGCCGGCGCGCGATGATGGCACTGGCCGAGTGAGTGTCGATGGAGGCACTTGACGAGCCTGAGGCGACGGCGTGGTCGATCGTCCACAGAAACCCATCCCGCGTGTCGGCTGCAGCGGCGAGGCAGGCCAGCAGCAGGGGGGCAAACTTCATATTGAGATGAGCAAATTGGCGGCGACGGTGAGGGAGCGATGGCGGCGACGGGAGCGACAGGGAGGCATAAGTGCTGTTGAGCATTGCTTGCTGTCACGTGCTAAAGGCGAGGCTGGGATGAGCTTGGACAAGGCTGAGAGGTGATTAGTAAGCCAAACAGGTTATAGGTGCATTTCACACTAATCGTATTCAAACTGTTTGATGCGTGCGAATGGGTCCGCCCCTCGCTGTGCAATGAAATGAGAGCGACCATGCAATGCTGTCGTCTCTCTTTCCCCGTGCCCGGACGGTGCGAGTGCCGGTCGACAACGAACAGGTCGCGATCCGTCAAGTGCAGGTGACCAACAGGGTCAGGTGGGTGTTACCATCTCCATCCACCGATATCTAGGTGGACGCTGACACTGCACAGACCCATTGTTGGCCGTTTCATCTTCACTGTGCTCATCACATACTGCGTCGCCACCACCCTCTCGGCCCTTGCCTCCGATGACTTCAAGAAACGGCCTGGTGAGCAAGGCGGTGGCCAGGTGGACGGGGCCCGCAAGCCCAGCGGAAGTCCGCGGTCAGATCACTGGAAGCGGCAACACGACGCCCTGTCGCGTACTCGGCCGGCAGCGGCGGAGCCGGAAGACTCGCCGATTATGCACCTGACTCTGCCTGTCTGGTTCCGAGAGCGGCGGGCTCGTATGCAGACGCCACAGGACCGCGAGTGGCAGGACTTCAAGCAGTTGATGGAGGACGAGCAGCAGGTGGTCGAGGTGCAAAAGAAGGCGGCACATGTGGTGCTACAGCTCTGCCATAACCGCTCAGACCTGAAGCCGTGGCTGCGCTGGATCGAGTACACAGGCCGGACGGGCGTCAATTTCGACATTGCCCCACACATATTCTCTCCGCCTGTGTATGAGGTGCCGTGTGTGATTATCAAGCCCAGCCAGGTCGAGCTCGGCTGGCGAGCGCTGTCACCCGCGGCCGGCGCCCGCATCGAGCGCATCTTCCACCCAGCCGTCTTCGCCTCGGCCTTGTACGCCGGCATGCGCGCCTTTGCCTCTAAAAGCCTGGCCATCACTGCGGCTCGGGTGAACAAGGCGCTTTCTGCACCTAAAGACTTGCTGCGGGTCGAGGTGCATGAGCGGGAGCAGAAGGAGCATGAACAGCGAAAGCAAAAGCAACATGAGCAGCAGCGGCAGGGACAGGAACAACAACAGCAAGAGGAAGAAGAGCAGAAGCAGAAGCAGCAACAGCAACAGCAGCAGCAGCAGCAGCAGCAGGAACATCATACCCCAGCCTCCAAGACTCTCATGCTGCCCTCCCATCACTCACTCTCTTGGAAGGCCCACCTCGCCCGTGCTCAGTCAATGACCTATACCGAAGCTCTGACTGCCGCTCGTCAGGTCTTTGCCGCCGTCTGGGTTAGGAAGCAGAGCTCAGCTATGCAGACACGTACTCCTGGGCTGTGCATGATGAAAGGCTCCATCACTCTCGAGGGCAACAAAGGCCGCATCCGGCTTGATGTCACCGCCTTCTACTCTCCCTCAACCAAGAGCCTGATCGGTCTGCCAGTCATTACCAGCTATCTGATTATCCCAGATACAGACAGCTGGGATACTGCTACCACAGGACCCCGCCAAGCAGCTCGTGCACTGTCGTCGTTGCCAGCCAAAGAGTCCCAGTCCACGCCGTCATCGACAACTACGACGACGACGACGACAACGCGACCGCCAGACAAGGATGCTGGCAAGTGAAGGAAGGATGTAGCACTGCAGGCAGCACCCCATAATTGCCCTCTCCTTTCTCCCTTTTATCTCTCTAACCATCTTACAATCCATCTCGTCAAACCCCGACGCCATGCTTGCCACCGCCTCTCTTGCCCTGTACTTCGTCCTGAATCTGCTGGTAACGCTCAGCAACAAAGCAATCATCCAAGCCACGGCCTGTCCATATCTCTTGACTGTCTCTCATGCCACTGCCACCTTCCTGTCCACCTCCATCCTTCAGGCCGCCTCTCCTCGGCCCCACCATCGCCCCCAGCCATCTGGCCGCACCTTCCGTCGCCGACTCGTCCTGGCTCTCTTCTCTGGACTCTTCGCCCTCAACATTACACTGTCCAACTTCTCCCTCGGCCTCGTCAGCCTGCCAGTGCATCAGACCATTCGAGCAATCGCGCCGTTCCTGACCATCGCCATCTCCATCCTTCTCCGTCTCAAGACTGTGTCCTCATACTCCACCCAGACCTATCTGTCGCTCCTTCCCATCGTCTTTGGCGTTGTCGTGGCTGCCACTCCGGCTCCTGCCACTGGGGCACCATATTCAGCCCCACCAGGAAACCCCATGTTCGGGATCTGGATGACCCTGCTGGGCGCCGTCACCGCCGTTCTCAAGACTATAGCAACCCACTCGCTACAAGCCGACCTGGCCATACCGAGCTATGAGCTGATCCACATCACCGCCCCCCTTGCCGCCGTACAGGGCCTTTTTGCTGCCTGGTCTGGCGGAGAGTTCAGGAAGCTGCAGCTGCCAGCTCCATCTTCTTCGTCTCCACCACCATCATCATCATCCTCCTCCTCGCTCTCGGTCTCGCTCATCCTGCTCAATGCCCTATTGGCTGCCGCCTTGAATCTGGCCAGCTTCCAGGCGAACAAGCTATGTGGCCCGCTAACCATGGGCGTCGCCGCCAATATCAAGCAGATCGCTGTCCTATTTGTGCCTGAACTCAGCAGCACCAGCACCAGCACCATCGCGCTCCCTCCCCGCAACGTCCTTATCGGCAGTCTGGCAACCGTCATGGGCGGCTTGTGGTATGCAGTTATCCAGGCCAGATACTAAGAAAGAACCCCGAAAGGCAGTCAGTCACTTTCGACTTTTGTAATGCCATGAAAATTAATGCAAAGTATTCGTTCTCTTTATTTGTATAGCATCCTGTAATTCTGAGAGCAGAGAGAGATATATACACACATGAGATGAATGATTTGATGGTACATATTTTTTTTTCCGCCTGCCAATCTACCGCGACAACGCCTTCAGCGCCGCATCCAGCACCGTCTTGACCTGTGCCTGGCCCTGCTTGGCCACATCCTCCATCCCCTTGTGCGCCTTGCGCAGCTCATCCACCACCACGCGCTTCTCCAGCTCCATCTTGCGAAAGCGCTTCTGCGCCTCCGCCCGCGCATTGCCCACCTCGAGCCCGGCCTTTTCAGCCGCCTTCTTGGCCTCGGCCTGCGCCAGCTGCCGCGTCTCAGCCGTGACTGGCGGTACAGGAACCGTGATCACGAGCGGGTTTGCACCACCGCCGCCGCCGCCGCCGCCGAGGCCATTATCACCACTCTTCTCCAGCTGTGGCGTCAAGCTGTAATCACTCGCCTGCAGCGCCCCCATGACCGCCTTGACATGGCCCTCGTCGGCGCAGAAAACCTGCATGCTGCGCCCGCCCTTGGGCACGACGCTGGCGATTGCCCCGATGCGTGTTTTTTCCTTGCCGCCCCCGCTGCTGTTCACCTCCACGCTGAGGGCTTCGATCATCGCCGCTGATACCCGCCCCGCATCGCGGCTGCGTGCCAGGTTGTCCTTCAGTCGGCCGATTGCCCGGTCGATGGCTGCTTGGAGGGTGGAGTGGTCAAAGGGGTCGACGACGGCTGTGGCTGTGGTTGAGTCGTTGCTGGTGTTGTTGCTCTTGCTGTCGGTGTTGCCGCTGTCGCTGTCTGCTGCTGATTTCGACTTCTTGCTCGATCGTGCGCCCTTTTTTTGCAAGCTTGAGTGGATGGAAAATGGCTGCTTTTGCTGTGGTTGCCATTGCTGGTGCTGGTGCTGCTGTCGCAGTGGCTGCGAGTACCTGATGCCTGGCACTACAACTGCATGGTCGTAGGCGGCTCGACGGCCTAGGGCTAGGACTTGGCCGAGTCCTCTGCTTGTTGGTGGCATGGTGCTGCCTGCAGTATGTTCACAAGTTTGTAACAAAAGGAAGGATGTGTAATGTAAATTACACAAACGTACTTGTATTGGTATGGCCGATAGTATTTACCCCGGATTTCAACAGAGTCACGTGGATTGGATCGACCTGGAATACTAACCTTCTCCTCAGAGACAGATGTGCTTGCAGCAATCACAACAGTGATGATGATGATGATGATGACAAAGATCCAGGAATATCATCCTGACTGGCTATCATGGTCTTGGAAGCGGCAATTACCGTGGAGACACAATACAGCTTTGTCTTTGTCATTTCCAAACGCGGACTTTTACATGCGGGGAAGGAACGAACGTGTCTGATAGAATTGGACAAGGACCTTTCAAGCTGCTGGTGGCTGTCATGTGATGATGTAGGAGCTGGAGCTCGCAGCTTGGGGCCAAAGGTTTTCTGTCCTGGACCAACTTCCTTGACTACGCGACATCATTTGGACTTCCCTCAGGACTGCTGGTCACAATGCCACAGCCAAGGGTGCTGATCATCGGCACGACTGACACCAAGTTCGACGAGATCCTCTACATCCAGGAGAAGATCAGAGACCCCGGCAACTGCGACGCCCTCATCCTAGACGTATCCCATACGCCGAAACGGGACTCAAGATATGAAGCACAGGCCGACAGCATCCACGCACCGCTCGTCCCCCATGCTTCATCGCTGGCAAAATTGGCAAGGCGAGAGTATATAGAGAGGACAGTCGAGCTGAGCGTTCCGGTCGTTCAAGAAATGGTTTCGAAGCAGCAGATCCATGGCATAGTCTCAGCTGCTGGGAGCTCAGGCACGTCGATTGCATGTGCTATCATGCGCAAGGCCTGTCCTTTGGGCTTTCCAAAGCTGATGGTTTCCACCATGGCTTCGGGTAACATCAAGCCATACATCGAAGAGACAGACATCACCATCATGTATTCGATTGTGGATATTTCTGGCATAAATTCCATTCTCAAGCGAATATATGCTAATGCTGCCTCTGCCATTTCTGGGATGGCAAGCAGCTATTCCCAGTTCCTGGAGCTGCAGCCTGCTACAGCAGTGAGCCAGCGTGTGGGAATGTCAGTGTTCCGTGCCACTATTCCGGTTGCCGATATGGTTCGTAAGACGCTGACAGCGACGCCACATGACTTGACGGGTCATGAGGTTTATGTGTTCCATGCAACAGGTGCTGGTGGGCACACGATGGAGCGTCTGGTGTCAGAAGGGCAGCTGGATGCTGTGATCGATCTGGTGAGCTGCACTTCCATAATTCGAGACACTTACTGAGACCAGGCAGACGCCAACTGAGATTCCAGATGAGCTCTTTGGTGGTATACTAAGTGCAGGACCCAGCCGGCTAGAGGCCGCAGCCAAGAAGGGGATTCCCTACCTCGTCAGTCTTGGTGCATGTGACAGTATTACTTTCGGTGCGAGGGAGACCATTCCTGATCACTACCGCAATCGAAACCTGTACTCGGAGACGCCGACGCTGACACTGATGCGAACGACGAAAGAGAACAGCCATCAAATTGGCAAATTCATTGCACAGCAACTCAAGAACCATGCTCAAGATCCGAGCCTGATCAAGGTTATCATTCCCGAGGGCGGCATATCGATGCTCGATGCCCCAGATGAACCCTTCTACGATCCGGAGGCCGACAGGGAACTGTTCAAGGCGCTCGAAGATGAGCTAAAGGGCTCTGGAATCGAGGTGCTGAGATTCAAGGAGCACATCAACACTGAGGCCTTTGCCGAGCATGTCTGTCATGCCATCTTGGAGCTGATGCAGATTGATCCAAAGGCATACCGCTTGGCGAATGCTCGCCGACGCCAGTGGAGCTTCGACCATGGCTCTTCCATCCAGAAGCTGCGCCGCCAGAGCTATGTTCAGATTCCAGATGCTGTTGTCAGCTGAGGTAAGGCGTTGATTGGGATCTTGAAGAGGGGTGTCTGCATAGGTGACTGGTCCGAAGATGTCTGGTAGTTGGAGCACAGAGAAGTGTAACCTGAAGGGAGTTTGTGTGTGTTGATAATGTGATCTGATTGGTCAAGATTCAGATGCGCGGATGGCATATCCGATGAAATCTTGGCAGCATTAGCTCCACTTAATTTTCAAAAATTTGGAGCGAATGAGTAAAACATCCCACCGCTGCCTCCACGCTCTGTTTTCTCTCTCTCAGATCTGGTTTTCACAGCAGTCAATCACAAAACACCACCCAACATGTCTGACGAGGTTTATGACGGTGAGAGCTGCTTCTAATCCAAGGCGATGGCTCCCTCTCTGGAATGAATGCTGATGGGAGGATTCCAGGTGCTATCGGCATCGATCTAGGTACGACGTACTCGTGCGTGGCCACCTATGAGGGCACCAACGTTGAGATCAGTGAGTGCTCCACATTTCAAACATGAGATACATGTAACCTGTCTGACCTCAAAAAGTTGCCAACGAGCAGGGCTCCTTCACAACGCCCTCCTTCGTCTCTTTCACCGATGAGGAGCGTCTGATCGGTGAGGCTGCCAAGAACCAGGCTGCAATGAACCCTGAGAACACCGTCTTCGATGTCAAGCGTCTCATCGGACGGAGATTCGACGATCCGACGGTCAAGAAGGACATCGAGTCCTGGCCTTTCAAGATTGTCGACCAAGGTGGCAACCCGTTCGTCCAGGTCGAGTATCTGAAGGAGACCAAGATCTTCTCACCGCAGGAGATCTCCTCAATGGTGCTCACAAAGGTCAGGAGAGCAGCCGAAATGAGGCCAGACGCAGGCTAACTCCGTGTAGATGAAGGAAGTCGCAGAGACCAAGCTTGGCAAGAAGGTCTCCAAGGCTGTCATCACCGTGCCCGCCTATTTCAACGACAACCAGCGCCAGGCCACCAAAGATGCTGGTGCAATTGCCGGTCTTAATGTGCTGCGTATCATCAACGAGCCGACTGCAGCGGCCATTGCCTACGGTTTGGGCGCTGGCAAGTCGGAGAAGGAGCGCAATGTGCTGATCTATGACCTTGGTGGTGGCACATTCGATGTGTCTCTGCTGAACATCCAGGGCGGTGTCTTCACCGTCAAGGCTACTGCCGGAGACACCCACTTGGGTGGTCAAGATTTCGATACCAACCTGCTGGAGCACTTCAAGAAGGAGTTCCAGAGGAAGACCAAGAAGGATTTGTCTGGTGATGCCCGTGCCCTGCGAAGACTGCGGACTGCCTGCGAGCGTGCGAAGAGGACGCTGTCAAACGGAACGTCTACAACGGTCGAGATCGACTCGTTGTTCGACGGTGAGGATTTCCAGGCTCAGATCACTCGTGCCCGTTTCGAAGACCTGAATGCCAAGATCTTCAGCGCAACAATTGACCCGGTGCAGCAAGTGCTCAAGGATGCAAACATTGAGAAGAGCAAGGTTGATGACATTGTTCTTGTTGGTGGCTCGACCCGCATTCCTCGCGTCCAGAAGCTGCTGAGCGACTTCTTCGACGGCAAGAAGCTGGAGAAGAGCATCAACCCTGACGAGGCTGTGGCTTATGGCGCTGCCGTGCAGGCTGGTATCCTGTCTGGCAAGGCACAGAGTGCTGAAACTGCCGACCTTCTCCTCCTAGATGTGGTGCCCCTGTCCCTGGGTGTGGCGATGGAAGGCAATATCTTTGCTCCAGTGGTTCCCCGTGGCCAGACTGTGCCTACAATCAAGAAGCGCACCTTCACCACTGTGGTCGATAACCAGCAGACTGTGCAGTTCCCCGTGTACCAGGGTGAGCGCACCAACTGCGAGGACAACACGTCCCTGGGTGAGTTCACGCTTGCTCCGATCCCTCCGATGAAGGCGGGTGATGCAGCACTGGAAGTCGTTTTCGAGGTCGATGTCAACGGCATTCTCAAGGTGACAGCTACCGAGAAGTCGTCAGGCCGAACAGCCAATATCACAATCTCCAACGCAGTGGGCAAGCTGTCCACTTCTGAGATCGAGAAGATGGTGGAGGATGCCGCCAAGTTCAAGAGCAAGGATGAGGCTTTCACTAAGAAATTCGAGGCCAAGCAGCAGCTCGAGTCGTACATCGGCCGCGTGGAGGAGCTGATCAGCGACCCGGGTCTGTCGCTGAAGATGAAGAAGGGCAACAAGAAGCAGATTGAGGATGCTCTTTCAGACGCAATGCAGCAGCTTGAGGTCGAGGAGTCGAGCGCTGAGGAGCTGAAGAAGAAGGAATTGGCGCTGAAGCGAGCCATGACCAAGGCTATGGCCACACGCTAGGCGATGGTATGACACGGGTGGAAGCGGTTGCGCAATGCAGTCGATGGACTGTATGATTGGCATCTAGGCAGCGGCGTTGTTGTTCTTGATTTCGACTTGCACATGGCTGTCAAGGGGATCAAAAGCTCAACCGAGAGATTTTGTGATAGAGCGGTTGCGATGTATTTAGACATCAAGGATCGTATGTTGCAGAATGAATCAATGTCAAGTGTTTCTCAACAATGTTCCAGCAGTGTTGAATCCAATCCACGCTCACTGCCCTTATATGGCCGATTTCTGGAAGCTTCCATTGGGGTGCTGCAACATTGCTTTCAAAGTCTTAGCTGACAGAAGAATAGAGAAACTGGATGGAATCTTTGGTCTTTTGTTGTAGAGTTAACTTTACTTTTCAGACTCGGTACCCTCCTCCACGGGTCTCCCGTCCCCGCCTCCCAGGACCCTTGGTGTATCATTCATCTAGTTTCATGCGACTCCAGCGACGTTGGACCACACCGGTCAAATCAAGACTTGCTCCATTGCTCCATGATCTTTTTCATCAATAATAACACGCGCCAAAGTGTCCTTCCCATGCTGGCCATCCGCGTATCAACAGGGTATAAACGTCAAAACACACACTTCTTCTTCTTCTTCTTTCAGTTTCACAGAGCCACCCCGACCCAAGCCATGCTGAAGAGAGAAATTAGGATCGCAAACAGGGCGGTAGTGCTGCTGGCAGTGGTTCGAGCGGAAGCTGAAGTTGGGGAGGATGTTTCATCGGGGGAAACAACAGTCAGACAGTGCAGGTGGAGCTCTGGCTCTGCAAAGAATAGGTCGGACCCAGTGGCATTGAATGGATCATTATGGAACAATGTCACAACTGGTGTTGTCCCACTGGCGAAGAGCGCTGGATCATCATAACCTTTCATGAAAGTAGTTGTCCGCGGGCCATAGTTCATGATGTAGTCTGGTCCACCAGTTGTTGCAACACAGCCGTCTTGCGACTGGAAGCCAAGGTCAGACTGGTCAAAAAGCTCTGTATGTAAGAACAAACACTTGGGTTAGTAACCTGTAGGAAAGCTTTGGGGGAGGGGGAGGAGGGGGCCAGGCGATTTATTATACATACCAGCGACATTGCCAAAGACAAAATAGTCAGGAACTTGAAACTGTGACTGACAGCTCTGGGGGAAGGGGATTTGAAGATCCTCTATTTGCTCGTTCAAGACTTGACATGGATTGGCTGTTCCATTTCGAACGATACTGCTGAGCTCTTGCTGAATAATCGAAAAGATATCTGCTGCACAGTCGTCGCCCATGACTGTACCACAACCAAAGTTGGAGAAATCGGAATCCGGAGGTGGCTGAAGGACATTTGTCAGATTGGTCATGACCATGGCACAGCCAGCAACACCATCAATATCGCTTGTGTTCAAGGATGGCGGCATCCCAAGCCAGAATTGTCGATTAGTGTATGGTAGATTAAGAGAGACCTCCTCAGACTGTGTGAGAGTCCATGTGAAAGGGCCATCAGTCGTTAGATTGGTCTCAAACGACACGATACCTAGTCCATCCTCGAGTAGGCGCTCCTGGCATACTCCTGTGCCACCGTCAGAATCAATTGAGCAGTCGATGCCCTCTGCATCACAACCAACGAGTTGTGAGGCAGCGGGAGAGACGATGAAAAGCACTATGAATGCTGCAGTGACGCTTGTGAGGAAAAGCGGTGCCCGTCTCATGTTGTGAGTGTTTGTCAAGGGGGATGAATGATCTTGAAGGTTTTTTGATCACCATGTAAAGTCGGCGAAAAGATCTAAATACTCGGCAGTGCATAGGAATCCTGAACACGCGCCGCCAGAGAGGGCTCAGAATAGACCCTGCCTAAGGAGTCGCCGAACAGGCGGAACCTGAAACAGAGGCATGAAGGTGCCAAGGGCGCGTAGAGAAGATGTGCCCCTTCGCTAGGAAGATCAGACAAGGCTGGCTGTCCTTAGTGTACACGTACATGGACAGTAACATGGTATCCTTGACACTTCGGCGCATCCTGCCGGATACGTAGTGGCTTACTGTGTAATGCATACACGTGTAGATAGATAGATGGGTGAACGGTACACATACAGTACAGTACATGTACACTCAGGTGATTGGGGTCTTCTGGTCCCCGCCAATTCCGCCCCCATCTTTTAGCGCGCATCATTCCACCTACCAAAGTTCCAGACTGGCGGGCGATAGTTCGTGAACACACGTGATTTCTGCGTACAGTGTAGTTTTGGGAAGATCTATTCAATGGCATACCTCACAGTAACTTCGAAGATACGCAAGATCTATTCTACACGTATAACACAGAATATGACCTTCTGTTAAAATAGAAATAGAACTCTTGGCCTATTGCCCGAGCCTGAGCTCAGGTGTCTCCTGTTGGTCCAGATTAAGCGCCCCGCCCAGCGACTCCACTTTTTGCAAGCGGTTTCTAAACCAGTTACTGTGACTTTACTAGGGCGCGTGTCATATCGCACTTCCTGCCGCCTCGCAAATGTTGTGGAGCCAGGAGAGGAGAGTGTCCACGTACTTTTGTTCCAACTCCTGCCTGGCGCCTAGGTCGTGGTTGCCCAGCAGCATCGATGCTGCTACAAGAGAGCACTGAAGCCAAGAACTCTCTCTTCCTTGAACTGATCGAACAACGGACGATAACCTAGCTTACATACATTACAGGACGGGCCCTCCTTTCCAAGATTACGGCCCCTACATAGCGCCCCCCCCCCCCCATGCTTGACCCGGCGGCTACGACCGGTCCTGCCATTAGCCTGGATCAGGACGTAGGTATCTAGCTACTTTCTATCTCACAATATGCGACAGACTCGCAGGTATTGAGACCGCCGCACACGGTTTATAGCAGTATTATTCACAGTGTGGCAGATGCTGTGTCATTACAAGGTCGTTTGCGGCATCGCCACGTGACTAGCCCAGGTAACATCCTGTCGACTCTTAGTGATGATATTATTAACCCACTGTTTAGCGACTTTACCGCGCGGTGCAATACCCAAAAGAGTCCATGTGTGCTGTGCCGCACCCTCAAAGCTCAAGCTCAGGCGCTAAATCACACAACACTGCTGGGCACGATTGATCTTTAGTAGGTTCTCCCTCCCACTACTGTCTGTATCAGATATCTACAGCACCCCCAATCCTTGCTTCTTGCCAAGCCTAGCGATGTTTTGGATTTGGATATTTCAGGGATTTGGTCCATTCAAGTCTGTTTACATTACCAAAGATACCTATGCTATCCTGGAATATCCAGGGATAGTGCTGGTGCTTCACGCTAGGCTGCCGGCCAGGTCAGGTCAGGGAAGAGACTCTATGTTTCCAATCTCATGCGCGCTTGCGATTTCCCCCAGGCATGCAAAGGCTGGCTGTGGCAGCGGCCGTCCTGCAGCCTTAGACGCCGATTCCAGAGCAAGAGCATAAATATCCTACTCGCCACATTGATGGAGAAATTTGTTGGTACTTGTATACTTCAACTACACTGGGATCAATTACCGCTCTTCACCACTGCCATACTCATTCATTCAAAAAAAGGTCAATGACAGCACTAGGAGGTGTTATTGGCTTCGTTGGAGATGTCATTGGTATTGGGGGCGCTATTGCAGAGACGTTCTTTCCGGAACAATCTTCAGTCGATTTCAACGTCTTTCGTGTCCATGTTGGACAGTCATCGGACGCTAGAGACCCCAACAGTCTGGCTGGCCATGCCCCTGCTCTAGCTGGATGGAATGTGGTAGGGGGCTTCATGAGTCAGGTCACTCCTGATGGAGTTTCCACCCCGAAGATTGCTGCTGGTGGCTTCCGTGATTATGCTATTGAGGGTCGCCAAGCAATCGACTATCTCTCAGTGGTACAGAATGGCAATAACGGCATTTGCATTCATCTAATCACTGGCCAGTCAACAAACAACGGCCGCAAGTTCGCTTGGAATGGCGACCTTGGAAAAGCCTGCGGTGCTCCATGGTATCCTCAACAGAACCCCATTACTAATGTAGCCGAAACTGGCACGGAGTTTTTTCCAGCTTGCGTTTGGATCGATGGCAATGGTGATAGTGGGCACAACTTCAAAGGCTTCAACCTCCATCTCGGAAGCTTTGGCGGTACTCAAGATCCAGAATCCAACAACATTACAGCTAATGCATGGCTCAAGAACATGGACTTACTTTGCAAGAGTGAGCCACGCTTCAGCCTCTATGAAGACATCAAGATTGGGATGCAGATTGCCATCTTCAAGGATAGCCCTACAACCCAGGTCCCAGGCACGCCTGAGTACGATGATCTTGTCCTCAACCGAAATAATTGGGAGTATTCTGAACCACCACCACCGGGCGAACTCCCACAGAGGTTGAGTGGGAAAACGCTGGTGCCATCCTACATATGCTTCGATGGTGATTGCCCACCAAAAGGAGGCTCCTTTGATATGGATCTCGGCATACAAAAGTCGACCCGTCGGAACGTGCGCCGCCAGGTGAACAAGCGAGTGGAGCTTCATCGCCGTGATCGCATGATTGCAGCCCTGAAGAAACGACAAATCATTCATGCCGACCGACTCGTCATTTCAAATATTGCCCAGCACAGCGCCATTGAGCTTTGCAACAGCATTTCCTCGCTTGGTCCGGATTTTGTTTCAATCCCGGAGGGCATGTTCTGTGACATGTCCGAGAAGCGGCTGTGGCCCGTCTGCGCCGATTCCTCGTCCCCATACTGCTTTGACATTGCAAGCCAGACAGTCAGAGGCTCGGGCGTAACAGCGCCGGTGACTAGCCCTAGCCCATTCATCAACGCTACAGACAGCAAAGACGGTGTGGCGTCCAAAATCTCGGTGGCCATAGAAGTTGATGATGACGGCGACACCTGGGAGATCCCAGCCAAGTCATATTCTCAGGTCAGCACTTGGGAGCTACCATAGTCATGGTCATGTCTGTTTCGACACGGTTGAAAGGGAATTTTCTTCAGTGTGCGATTGGTTACCATTTCAAGGTGGACGACGTTGTATGTAATAAATTATACGCTGTTGATAGGAAATTGGTGGACATAGATGATGATAGGTGTAAATTGATTTTAAGAGGAGGCAGACAGAAATAAGTGGTGCTTTGGGTATGACCAATAGGAGCTTGAATAAATGACATATGTGTTAGCGTTGCCCGGCCAATCCTTTCCTGTCTTTTCTCATACTCAAAAAGGAAACATATCTGTTGCCAGAAGAGCCTGAATAGGTTGAACACTGGTTTTGTCTTCTACTTGTATCATCTAAGCTCATGACGGAATTGAGAATTGACCCTTAGGAGGGAGAAGTGCTGATACTCAGGTATTCAGGGTGTAGGGACTGTACTGATCTATACTGACTCAACTGATCTATACTGACTCAAAGACCGATTCAGTCTGATAACTAATGCTAAGCCCCAGAGAATTGAGAACTGATTGATTCAAACAAGCTATCGGTTCAAGATCGGTTCAAGATCGGTTCTAAACCAGATCTAAAACCAGTGTGTAAATCTGCTTCCAAATTGGCTTGAAACCAAGCTTGAGTACGAGACCTACGTTTTCAACAATCGTGTTGCAACATTGATAGAATATTTTCCTTGGTTCTAAGTGATGCCAGCCAGACCCCGTAAACAACCGCTCCGGAACAACCCGTCCCAGAAGGAACAGCGTCGACGAAGGAGGAGTCACACGTCTTATATATTGCCAGCACCATTCAATCAATGTATTATTCCTTCAGAGGCCATGATCAGCTCTGCAGGAAGAAACCTTTTTTGATCAGTTGTCCTCTAGCATGCCTGCCTGATCTCTATAGAGTCTTTTTACATACTTAGTTAGGCTTGCTTCTCGCTAACCATCTTGTTTGGTGTCTATCCAAGCTTGAGCCTAGGCCTGGCATGTTTAACGGTTCGGAGGCTGGAGTGGTCACGTGATCGGATAAAGTCGTTAGTTGCGCAAGTCACGTGCGCTATCGACGCTGGATGCGGTCTTCGTATATCCTGACCAGTAGCCCCAGAGGTCGTGTCAATACCCAACAGGCAGTCACGGATTGATCAAGCAAAGGCCGTCAGTGTGGACTATGGATTTGATTGATGCTGAACTGCTGAGTAACAAGAGACTGACTGTCTGATTGGCTGAAGCATCTCAGTTGACTGCGAATCAATCAGGAAAGGGGCCAAAGTCGGTCACGTGATGTGGTTCTGGCGGGGCCAGAAGTGGACCCTGTTCAGTAATACGCTAATCCTAATTAGGTTGGATGAACACGCCCTGTTTGGAATTTTCCGGCCGTTTTTTACCTTTGGCCCCGTGCGTGACTCGTTGGTCCGTGACACAGTCCCTTCAACCTGGGCGAGTTGAAGTCATACGGTACTGTGGGCTGCCTTCACCCATCTTTCCCACATCACTGGCATACTGTGGACGAGGATGAGAAATCGGGTGATTAATTGAGGTGGTGGGCGATGATACGAGGGTGACAACAAGAAGCACAATTGTTCTTACCCCATCTTAACCTAGCTTGAAACTCGAAGCGTAAGATTTGGAGCACTACACGTACTAGTCCATACTGTTGTGGGGAGGAAAAGTGACAAAGTACAAGCCGTTCGAATTTCAGCCTCGGGGTCACAGGATTTCTGGTTAAACTTCAGATGGATTTCTCAATCCTTTACAGCCCACATGAATACGAAGCATATTGAGAATATCTTCGGCTGGCTTGACTTATGCATAAGGACTGTATGACTGTGTGTGCGTCAATCGAGGCACGTTCTCAGAACATGCCTCACCAGTGGCCTGCTGTGGAGGGGAGATAGGTGGGCGAGGCGGTACTGTAATCACTGCACGGAACTGAGAAAAACGCCTTGCGACTGTGGCTGATCGCCGCCAAGCCCGCTAAGCCAAAGCTAACCAGAGCGTGGCAACCCGTTACCACTTCTGGCCATGTGGCGCACGGACGCTATCCCGCTTAAAGATTAAAAATAGCCCCCAAGCATGCCAAGCATGCCAAGCCGCGCGAAGGATTGCAGCTAATCTTAACAAGTACGACCTTTGCTTGGGCGTCACTACCACCATCAGGGTGACCGAAGTACAACACACCTTCACTCATGCTGCTGGTGATCTCGCATCTGGTCTGTAGAATTTTGCCATGTTCATTCATTGGATGGATTGCTTGCCAATTTTGGCCAGAAGTTCGGACCCAAAATGCGTTCGAACATCAGACGACAGACACGGGCCTTCTAGTTCTGTATATAAATACTCCATATATCCGAGCTCACATCTCAGGGTGGTTGCTAAATTCTTCTCTTTCGCAATCAGGTCCAAACTACTTTTTTTGTCTTTTTTTCCTACCTCTCTATCTAACCCACCGTCACTGGCACGATGGTTCGCTTCAGCATTCTCCTGACCATTTCCACCCTTTTCTTGTTCACATCCGCCTCCGATGTTGCGAACAAGCATAGCCTGGCACCCCATTTGTCGAGAAAACCGACTTCTGGCGGCGTAACTCGCCGCTCACTTGACACCGACCATCTCCTTTCGAAGCGCTGTACAGGCACATGCGAAGAATGCTTTGGCACAGGCTATACCCTCTGCCCTGACTCGGAGAGATACTGTTACCTCCCAGGCTCCTCCTACTACGGCTTGGATTCCTGTCCCTCTGGGGATTCAACATCGACCGGCGGCACAACCGAGTACTGCTATGACGGCGGCTCATGTGTGGCATGTTTTGGTGAAGGTTATCTCGCCTGCAGCGATGACACCTACTGCTATAACCCAAATGATCCCGACTACGACACATGCCCTGATGACACTGGGAGCAGTGACGATGACAGCAGCAGCAGCGGCAGCAGCAGCGGCAGCAGCAGTGGCTTCACCGATGCGGACTGTGCACTTCAATTTGGAACTGGCAACGTATTATGTGGCGTTGAAAGCTGCTATAATCCCGACGAGGGCGAGCAGTGTTGCGATAACGGCCATTACTGTGACACTGGCACTACATGCAGCAGCATCAGTGGCTACTGCTGTGCTCCGGTAAGTCACCAGTGCACTCACTCCCTTACATGGACCGTGTCGATGGATCGCGCGCGCTTTATGCTGACATTATTATGACCAGGGCTCAACATCCGTTGGTTGTTCTGGCTCGGGTTCGGGCATCACAACAACGCTCTCAAGCTTCAGCTTTTCAAGCACCGCTCGCCCAACAACATCATCTGACGACGACATTTCCACAACGGCCGCGGGAGACGACGACATTTCCACAACGACCGCGGGAGATGACGACATTTCCACGACGGCCACGGTGGATGACAACGACCTCACTGTGTCAACGTCAACCGAGATAGAGTCTCAGAGTACCACCCGGTCTTCTCAGGCTACTACTACTACTATCATCACGAATGGAGATTCAGATTCGGACTCGGACTCGGACTCGGATGAGGCTACCGGCGGTGCCTCAGGTGTGCATATGGTTGGCCTGAAGCTGATGGCTGCGGTGTTGGGGATGATGGGCTGTGCAATGGTGCTGCTGTAGTAGCCATATCGAAAACGGGATGAAATAATCCAATTCATTAATTAAATAATGAAGAGACTTGGTCATGAGCATAGCAAATGTTATCTGAATTTACAAAGAAAAAAAAAACAATGCTCCAGCTGAAGATGGTTGATGGTTGATGGTTGATCGTTATCCTATCAACTCTACGCTGCACCACACGCACTTGATGGTCGCACTCTCAAGCAGACCCATATCACTTTCTAATCTAAGTGTGACGTCCTGAACCCTTGTGCTCACAGTCAATTCATCCGTGCGAACAGTGGCGGCGTTTGTCTCGGCAGGGTCGTTCTCATCTCGCCATCCGAGATTCCAACTCCCGGTTGACCCTGTAGGGTCCTTGTCGGGCTCTGCAATGCCCGCCATATACCTCAGAGTGTTCCGCTGGTCTGGCTGAGGACGAGCTGGAAGGGGCTCCATTGGCTGGGGATTCGGTAGAGCCGAGGTATACACTTGGAGCTGAGCGGGGTCGACCAAGCTTGCCGTGAGAGCGGAGGCAAGGTCGTTAATTACAGCAGGCTGGAGCAGGAAAGAAGACTTGTAGTCATCGTCGCGGAGACGGAGGAGGCTGGTATTGGATGCCAACGCGGGCGAGGTTATGTTTGATGTTGAGATGACAGTAGATGGTGAGAGGGCATCAGAGGGCACGAGAATGGCCACAGTGGCACCGATGCCATCTTCAAGGCGCCCACTGATAACAGGTTCGACCTGAGAGCAGATAAGGTCGTTGATGAGGCGAGCACGTTTTAGCCGATTGCGCTGCTGGATAGACAAACGCGGTGACTTCTCCAAAGATGGGGAGGGCATGACTCCCTGATGGGCTATAGATTCTTCATACGAAGGGACGCGGTCGTTGGCGTGGTCTTCTTGCTCTTTCTCTTTCGACATGGTGATGAGTTTCAATGAAAAGCCAACCAGGGCTTCTGTAATCACTGATTGACAGTCAGACAGACCCTGGTCCAGTGGAAGATTGAAAGGGTCGTATTTCAGATTGGCCTCTGTTCTAAAATTAAAATGAGCCTCAAGATGGGCAGGCGGACGATGCATAAACAGAACAGGTGCATGACACCGGTTTCTATTGTGGCTTAGAGTCCTTCGGATCGACGGGCGGGTGACCGTTTTGAGGGAGCGGTTTATTGCTTGGCAGAAGTGGGGCAGGGCAGACTTCGAATTCGCCTAGCTCCGGGCGGAGTGCGTGAGGCTAACGGTCCGACGAGTAATTGGCAGGAGCCACACACTGCTAGCACCACTTGAACTTCCATAGCACTGTACAGTACAGTACTTTCCCGCCAAGGAGCACACTCTGTGTGTAACATATCCACACGCACTTTGTTTGGCCGATGTCACGAGATCATGGCGAGGGTTCGTCAGATCCGTACTTTTCAAGGGTCCATACGATGTTGGCAACACACAGTTGACTTTAAATATCACTGTCCTGTGCTGTAGAATCCTTTGTGCTCTTCCAAACACTCGCAGCAGAATTCACTTGCCGGCTTGCAACCGACAGCACAGCAGACTTCTTCACTCACCAGATCGATCCTCTCTGTGAAAGCCAACAACACTCAGCAGCACTACAGAATTCGCCTGGAAACCGATACTCAACAGAAGCAAGCCTTCCATTCCACTCCCAGCCCACCATGTGGTACGAGTAAGTGCCCCCAGCATTACCTACCTCTCTGACTGAATGAACGAGAACTGATATGCGCCAGAATTGCCGATGCCAACGAGTATCTCGTTATCACCGGCGCCCACATCGACGATGTTCGGGTTGTCAAGAAAGCATTTGTCATGCCATGGCAGCGGATGACCAGGATATCAGTCACTCCAATGGACTTCTCGCTCAACCTCCAGGGTAAGTCTTCCTGATGCCGTTTTCTAAGTTGCTGGTCAGTCAACCAACACGGGAGATGCTGATTCTGATGACAGCCATGTCCATTGAAAAGCTCCAATTTGCCCTGCCAGCTGTCTTCACCATTGGTCCCGACAACAAGGGAGATGCGTTGAAAAAGTATGCACTGCTTCTATCCGGGGCCGACGAGGCGCGACGACAGGGTTCGAAGACGAGACTCAGCTCAACGCTTAACCCTACCTCTCGGACACATGTCCAAGATATCGTCAAGGGCATCATCGAGGGTGAGACCAGAGTCATCGTTTCCACTATGACTATGGAAGAAATCTTCAAAGAGAGACAGGTGTTCAAGCAGAAGGTGAGCTAGAAAGACACACCACGAAGAGACTGCACCACAATACTAAAGCGCTCCAAAGGTCATCGAGAATGTCCAGAAAGAACTGGATCAATTCGGTCTCTGCATCTACAATGCCAACGTCAAGGAACTCCAAGATACTCCTGGCTCCGAATACTTCGCCTTCCTGTCCCGGAAAGCCCACGAAGGGGCTTCGAATCAAGCCCGCATTGACGTCGCCGAAGCTCGGATGCGCGGTGAGATTGGCGAGGCCGCAAAGAAGGGTCACACCAAGCAGGAAATCTCCAAGATTGATGCCGAGACAGCTGTGCTCGAGACAAAAAGAAAATCAGAAAAGGCACAGGCCGATGCAGAACTGACCAACCGGCAGACTGAACTTAACATGGACATTCAGCTCAATCAAATCAAGGCCAAACGAGCTGCCGAGGCTCGTGATGCTGAACTGCAGAAGGAGGTTGAGACCAAGAAAGCACTGACCGAACTCGAACGTCTACGTGCCAAGGATGTCGTCAAAGCAAAGATTCAGAAGGAGACGATAGTGCAGGATGCCGATGCTCAGTTCTACCGCGAGTCAAAGAATGCCGATGCCAAAGCCTACGCCGAGAGACAACAGGCCGAAGCTGATTTGTTCAAGCAAATCCAAGAGACCAAAGGCTTCGTGCAGCGACAGATGCAAGAAGCTGATGCCACCTACCACGTCAAGTTGAAGGAGGCTGAAGGTATCAAGGCCCAGGCTGAAGCCTACAAGGCTCTTGCGGACGCTTTTGGAGGTCCCCAGGGTCTCCTGACCTACATGATGCTCAAGGAGGGCATTCACGAGAAACTGGCCCTGGCCAACGCCAAAGCCATTCAGGGTCTCCAGCCCAAGATCACTGTCTGGAACACGGGCAACGAGGGCGCCACCGCAGACACCCTGGCTCCAATCCGGAATATCATGCAAGGTCTACCGCCATTACTGTCCACCATCAACGAACAGACCGGCATCTCGCCGCCAAGCTGGCTAGTCAATATGCCAAACGCGGTGGACACTCAGACAAATGGCAAAGTGAGCAGCAATACGGTCAAGAAGGTGTGAAGGCGGAGTGGACGGGATCGTTAACGATGTGCATCGACAGCGGGGGCGAATTTGATTTTGCGCTGAGGATTTTCTGCGAATTTGTACTTGGGCTATTATTCATCGCTAGCAAAGCAGTCATGTGTGGGAATTTGGACCGGGAGACTGACGACGATAGACACTGCTGCTTTCAATCACTCACTAATTAATTAGTGCTCATTGCATCACAACTTTGAATTTGGTAATTTTCACATGACAGAATTGTATGGCAGCTAGCCAGTGGTGAAGTCACAACAAGGTGGTGGTGGTGCTGCCCTGTGATTTGAATCAGGAAGATGATAGTTCAGTTCCACGATGGGTTTATGTGGTGAATATTTGTATTACGAAGTCGACCAAAGCTGAAGTCGTGTTTGACCTTGAGGTTCAAGTTTGTAGTTATAAGGAAAGATACGGCGGAGTCCTGCAGAATGAATGAATTTGCGCAAAATCCGACGGAGGTCTACCACATTGAGTTAACACAGATTTTGTGATGATTCAGGCGCTGCGCTCAGCGGTATTGTAGTAAAATATACTACTAGTGCATATCAATGATGTTTTGGTTGCCTGGCAACCAATTTCTGGAGGGGCCAATACCTGAAAAAGAGCTTAAAAGGTTTCGCATGAAGGTCCTGAATAAATTCGACCGGGCATCTATCTGCTCAGAACCCTTGGGTGTCTGTAGTAAACAAAATCTCAGACAGGTTTAATTAAACCAGCTGGCCAGCTAGCTGGGTATATAAGAATATAGATTAGAAGTGACAGCGAGGTTTCAGCTGAAACTAACTATGGATGTATGTGATTTGCATTCCTGATTTGAACCAATTCAAAGCGATTTCCAACTGATATAATATGCTGCTGCTGGTTCAACCCGATTTACGTCTGGCCCTGTCTAGGAAGTTGGCACTCATCCCTTTGGGACAGAATCACATGCATGGCCTCGAGCCCCCCTCCAGTAACGAACGTGCCTGCGGCTGAGAAGGCGCCGATGGAAATGGATCGTCCAGGCCAACGAGGCCAGAGGAAAGATATCTCCCTTAGCTCCCTACAGAGAGTATCGCAACAGATGCTGCAGCCGTCGCTAGACAGGTTGTCATGTGCTGGTGTGGAAAACGGAGGAGCGCCCTTAAGGTGTAAGTAAGAGCGTTCAACTCGTCACCGCATACATAGGATTTTGGTCTTTATTTCAGTCATTTAGTTAGTAAACCCATACCTAAAGACCTAACTAGCAATGCGACTTCCCTCTGGTATTGGACAGGCCTGGCCGCTCAGCCAAGATAGAACCTTAGAGAGTTCGTAGTCAACCAAGTCCAGTGGACTGACAAGGACAGTGCAAATACCCTAGTTAGATTCTAACGCTTGCTGACCTCTCTCTATTGGCTTTGGCAGCTATTTTGCTCTTGAAAAGTATCGGGGATAGGAATTTTATATCGATATTGATGATCTAATTCCTAGTAGTTGATTAATGATTAATTTCTCCGTCCACTCGGAGTTTACCAGGAGTTCAAACTGCGCTAGTCCAAAAGTGGGAAAGCGTAATCCAAATGTGTGTTGGCACAGAGACAGAAAGGGTCCACACTATGTGTACACGTGTATGGCAAGCTAACTTAGTGCCTTGGCGATTTGCTCCAGGAACCAGTACTGTCAGGAGGCTGCCGCCTTGGCTCCAGGCAAGAAAGCGGCACGTTGCTCCACACACTCTGCACGAGCATGTCTCCTGTCGACCGCTTGACGGGGCTGTTTTGACGCGGTACTCCGAATCATAAAGCCATTCAGTTTCGAAACTCTTGCCAGAGTCGAGCTGCTAGTGTATGGGTGCTTTTTTGGTGTCCCTAAAATATCATACAGTTGGAAGTTACGACTGTAGTTGGCGTTTCAGTCATGTATATATAGTCCCGTATATTGCAATACGTAGGCTACATAGGCATCACCCTGATGGCTGTCGAGCTTCTGCCCTCAAGGCATGCACAAAATGCCAGTCAAGTCTGGAGTATCGCATCGTTAATTACACCATGATATCTCAAAGTGCCACCAGGGGGAGGGACTTTTCCAAGGGAGGTCCCTACAGGGTTGTGTTTCTTTGACAGGGGACCTGGAGGCTAAATTAAACAGTCAACAGAAGATTAGTTTCCGACCTGGTCAAAACAGATCGAGAGAGGAGAATGAATAATGGGCAAAGAGACTTCTCAAGAAATATCCAGCCCAGTGCCCTTGCTCAGAAATCGGGTGTGAACGACGAGGTAACGGTAGTTGTTAGAGGTCCTGAACTTGGTGGGCGGGATGTCTGACTAAATCTGTGACATTACAACCGAAAATGGGGCGGGATAGGCTTGGCGCCAAGACCCCTGTATTGTACCCCTACTTATGTCCACGGCAGGCTGCAAGGTATCTGGCAGAATGCACCACAGTGTCAAGGATTAATTAACTACCATGGTAATGAGAGGTTTTATTCAGCGGGTCTTGGTCTGCCTGACAAATGAGAACTTCTCCAGGCGCCCTTGGCACCTCAGGTTCATGGCCCTGTGTTTCAATTGTCGGCCTGATCAGACAGAATGATATATATTCTGCTCCCTCTGGAGTGTTCAGAGCTCATATCAACTCCTCGCCAACCTCCACGAAATCCCTCTCGATCCACTGAGTGCTTACACCATGACAAGAAGCATTACATCTCTCGTCATACTGCTTTCCGTCATCTGTCCTGCTGCTTCACAACTCCTTGGCTGCGATGCAGAGGGTATTAAGTGCTCACGCAATAATAACAATGCTATCGGAGTCTGTTCTGATGCTAAACGCAAGAACGGGATAGGGATTGTGTCATTCGATACCAACATCACAACTGAAGGGCCTCTCACGTGGACCCTTACACAATCTGAAGCAACAAACAGATATGCAAATTTTACTGATCGACAATTCTGGCTCGGTATACCACCATCTTTGAATGCCAGTGGTACTAATCAGGGTATTGGTGGCTGTGCCATGGCAATGACCAACCTGACAACCTCCCTTCAACCACCTCAGGATGTCAATTTTACAGACTTCAGTTGTGGTATGGTTATGGGCGATAACTGTGTAACGGATATCTTGTCAATCATCCAGCAACAGCTCAGCAACACAGTTCGAAATACAACAGCTAGTGATATCGTTAACATATGTTCACTGTTGTCTGATCAACTGAAGAATGTCTCATTCCCTGATAGCTGTCAGGCACAGATCCAGAAAGTACCTGACCATTTCGTGTTTGACCTGAGAGCCGGTATGAAGACTCTTGCCTGATTGTCTGAAACTTATATGTTACTAACCTCAGTGTTACACACAGACCTTTTTACTACACTGGGGCGCAATATGATGGGCTTCGGCTTCGAGGTACAAGATCGATGCGTTGCAACAAGTGGCGGACCAGATTATCTTGTGTCTCAAGGCCCGCGAACAACTGATTACATGACGGGTGATGATCCCGAGCTCTTCAGGAGTGGAACAACACCAGTTGTGACTTTGTTCTACAATGATCCACTCAATGCCACTGGGTCAGCTGCATTCTTTGCAGAACCAGAAGCACATCTGCACTGCCTGGCCATTGCTCCCTCGAAAGGAAGATCAGCTTCCCCTCGAAGTGCTGCCAGCAGGACCACCGCCCTGTTTGCGATATTATTTTCTCTATTCAGCTTGACATTAGTGGAGGTGGCGCTATGATGAAGACGCATATCTTGCTTCAGAGGAAAAGTCACATCGTGCTTTTCATCCCAATGCACCACAATAATGCAGTAGGAGGAGAGTGAGGAAACAAGTTGCGGAAGGTTACCCGGTGATTAGATACAAAAGTCTTGGCATATTTGTCCCAGTCCATCTGCGGGGAAAGAAAAGAAAGTTCACATCGCTTAACTCCAACTCGGCCACGTGATATAACACTTCGTCGTAACAGAAGACGCCCAAGACTCGCGCACCCTCAGCTGCCACTTGGCTTTTCAGCTCTCTGCAATGGCGGCTTCTGTCCCTGCCGGTCTCAAGACGGCCGATATCTCCCGATTCGCGGTTCGAGCTGGACAGTTGGAGAAGGCGAAGCCCATAGCGGCGTACTGGTGCAACTACTGGATAGTCAACCAGATCCTCTCGAAAGGACTGCACAATACAGATGAAGAATGCCTCAGCTATACCTCGGCGCTGATGGACCGGCTGGAGAAGTTCAAGGAAGAGAATGCAGACGAGCCAGCGGTGTCGGACGACGTGGCAGGCAAGGCATACATGGAGCAGTTCGGGCTCGAGACGTTTGCAAGAGCAGATAACGCAGTCAGAGCAAACAAGGCGTCCAGGCAGACTGCAGACACCTTCCAGGCTGCAGCCACATTCCTCGATCTGCTGGCTATATGGGGAAACATCGAGCCAGAGATTACGACCAAGATCAAATACGCCAAATTCCATGCTGTGAGAATAGCAAAGGCCATCAGGGCGGGCGAAGACCCAAATCTGTCGAATCCAGCAGCACCAGCACGGGCGGCGGTGGCGGCAGCAGATGAAGAAGGGCCGAGTGCAGCTGTGGACGGCCTCAGCGACAAGGAGGACATCACAAAGCCGCGACAGCGACAGCCTTCTGTGGTTGAAGTGACCGATGACTCGGACGAAAGACAGCGTGCTCTCGCACAGACATCGACTTTGGATCAATCGCTGCACCCATCGCGAGACGTTTCTGCTCCGCCTGTGTCGGAACAAGAGCGGCAAACGCAGCAACGGCAGGCTTCGGTAACAGAAGTCGCCGATGAGGCAGACCAGCTCTCTGCCCACCTCGCTCAGCAGTCCTCTCTTGACCAGTCGCTGCACCCGTCTCGGGCACCATCGCTGCCAAGGGCGGCGCCTGGAGCTCCCGATGTTTCAGCAGCAGCTACCGGCACCGCAGGAGATGCAGCTTTCTACAACAATGCGCTGCCCCAGGCATCCACACAAGACACTGCTCCTCCCGTTGTTGGTGCTGCACCAATTCAGTCTATATCACCACCCTCGGCGGCGCCACTAATTGACCTGCCGTCGCCACCGCCAGCAGCACCACAATCGACAGCGCCGTCTCTACCATCAGCCCCCCAACAATTCACACCACAACCCCCCGCCTTCCTACCTCAACAACAGCCACAGCCACAGCCACAGCCACAGCCACAGCCCCAGAAGCAAGTACCAGTCGTTCTTCCTGCACCAACCCCGATACCACAGCCTCTCCCAGCAGCACCAGCACCAGCACCAGCAACGACGGCACCAGTAGTTGTGGACGAGGACGCGATGGCCAGGGCACAGAAGCACGCGCGATGGGCTATTTCAGCACTCAACTTTGAGGATGTGCCGACGGCGATTCGCGAGCTGAGAGCGGCACTGACGGATCTCGGGGGCTGAGGTGGTGGTGAGCTCGACGATTTTGCCTTGCCATCTTAGGCGTACTTTACAAGTTGTATATACCTCACATGGTCCTGCGATGAATTGAGCGAAGCGGTCGGTAGTGCTAGGCAAGTTGTTGTGTGTGGAGTTGTTCATTGATTGTGGTGTGAGAGCTACTACTGCAGTACCTTGCTACCTATCTCTCTCTCTCTTCCGTCTCTCTTTCCTTCCCTATCTCCCTTTCAGTCAAACAAATCACCAGCTCGGCGTCTGACTCGCTTCTCCCTGACGGGAGCATCGAAGAGCTCCTTGCCTTCATTCCCGCCACCACCTCCTCCTCCTATTGCTGCTCCCGCGGCACTCCGCTTGAGATTCTTGGTATACAGATGTGGGAATAGCTCCTTTGCCTCGATAGCTCGGCCTTTGATGCTCAATTCAGGCGCACCATTGCCGTTGCTATTGCTGTTACTCGTGGCACCGCCCCGGATCAAGAGGCCCTGGTCTGCCTGTGCTGCCGCAGCCGCAGCCGCAGCAGCAGCGGCTGCGCCTTTGATGGAAAATCCAAAAGTGCTAGGGCTGTTGGCCGAAGATGATGATGGGAAGAGCTCGATGCCGGTGTTGTTTCCGGGGTTGTTGTTGGCACTGCCTTGAGACCGGGTGCTGTCAATGGACAGGGTCTTGCGGGCGAAGCGCTCGGCCAGGTCCTCGTCGTTCTTTGCGTCCATGGCGTGGCTTCGGCGGTGGTTTGACCGCGGAGACGTCTGCGCGGCTGACAGCAGATCGGCCTTGAGCCGTTTGGCAACAACCAAGTTTTCCGCACGTGAGTCAGTAGCTGGACGTGGGCCGTCCGCAGGAGTAGCACCACCAGTAGTATTGCTGTTGGGGAAGAGATTGAGGTTGTCTGAGCGTAGGCCACCACCACCAGCTGCACCGCCATTACTGCTGCCGCCACCACCAACAGCACCACCAGCCGCTCTTGAGCTATCGTCGGCTGAAAAGAGCTCCTTTCCAGCATTTTGTGCAGGTGCACCGTTTGTGCGCGGATGTGTGCGGTCACGATAACCGTTACGTCGCGCGATCGGCCGCCCAGACTCGTTCTCGGAGTCGGAAATGTCGATCTCGCTGGCGTTGCGCGGACGCGGCGAGGCAGAGCGGCGACGTGTGATACGGGCAAAGAGGTCACGGCCTCGTGATTGGGCTGCCGTGGTCTGCTGGTCGGCTGTGGAGGAGGAGGGTGCATCATCGTACATGCTGGCGCTGAACTCGGCCGTGCCGCCGGCAGCAAGGTCGGCATCTCGTCGTCGTCGCCGCTGCTGCTCACGCTCATCGCCACGGCGCCGACGGTACTCGCCGCGGTTGCTGCTGAACTCCTGCCGCATACGCTCTGTAGGGTCCTGGCCGGGGTGTAGGAGGTAGTAACGCGACTCGACAGCCGCGTTTTTCTTCTTGCGGTCGCCAGCCTGAGCGACGCGCATCTGCAGCATCGTGGCCGCGCGTTCGGGATGCTGGCGGGCGGCACGCAGCAGGAACGGGTCGGCCACGACGTCTGACCAGGCCAGGTCGGCGGCGTCGACCAGGCGGAGGAAGATGTTCTGCATGTTGTCGCTGCCCTTGCATACCACGTTGGCGGACGTGTCGTTGACCCATTGGATGTGTATGTCGGCGTCAGGCACGTAGTGGTGGACCAGGGCCAGCAGGTCGTCGGTGCTCAGCTCGTCGGTGCCGCGCAGATGGATCTTCCACCACTGGGCCTCCTCTTCTGGCTTCTCCCTGTAGATCTCTGGGATAATCGCGGCCGTGTCGGCAGGCAGGGCGCCTGAGGGCGTGAAGTCGGCTTCTTCGCCTTCCTATCACACTCGTAAGGACTCACTCACTCGGTTCACGCAAGCCGAACAGGAGGAGAGGCAGGTAAATACTTCGAGCTGGAAGGCGTCGCCGACAATGGGCTCATCGCCCAGGTCCATGTCGATATCGATGTCCATGGCGTCCATGTCGCTGCCACCGCCATTCAGGCCGTGTATTGCGTGCTGGGCAGCCACAGCCATGGCTGGAGGAGGGGATAAGAGGGATGAGATGAGATGAGCTGTCCGCGTCTGCACCAGTGACAAGTGATAAGATCGCGGGGGAATTGAAGCCTCAGACTGGTCAAGGGATCATCGGATTCGTATTGCTGTTGTATGATGTGAAGGGAAGAAACTGCATAGGATAGATATCATACGATTGTTAAGCCATCGTATCGCCCGTGAGTCACTGCGTAGGTGCTGTTAATTTCATCAATTTCATCAATTTCATATTATTAATGACTACGGAGTCGACGAGAGAGAAATATCAATATTATAGGCTGGCGATGGCCTCATATCACTTCATCCTCAGCCATGGGTCATTAGGACTACTATATATATTGACAGTATAGCTGCTGATGTGAACAGGCTCTCTACAGTCTCCAGCTTCTCCTCCAGGTCGACATGGGTGGCGGCCCAGACAAGGAGCATCTGCTCATCATCGCCAACTTGCCACAGCCCGACGGCGTTCTCTCCAAGCTCAAGCAGAAATTCCCCTACATCGAAGTCACCTACATCCAGACAGACTGGACGGGAGTGCCAAAGGACGATGTCGACTTGAAGCCCCTGTACAAGACGGCCACCATCCTGGCCACATTCCGCACTCTGCCTCGACCAGAGGAGGTGCCCAAGTAATCTACTCCTCCCTGATTGATATTATTATAATACGACGCAGCTTGTTACCTTGCTCTCCACTGGAATGTCATCTAACTCGTATATCCATCCGCGTTTAGGCTTAAATTCGTCCACCTGTTCTCTGCCGGCGTCGACGGGATCACTTCAACGCCACTGTACACCGACTCAACCATCCCGCTGACGACCTCGTCCGGCATCCACGGCCCACCGATCGCAGAATGGGTCATCAGCCACACCCTGGACCTCTCACGGCACCTCTTCACCGCGCACGAGTGGCAGCTGGACCACCAATGGGGCGGCCCATCAGGCAAGGACGGCGTCAAGTTCCTCTCCTCCATCAGCGACTGGGTGGGCAAGCGTGTAGGCATCGCCGGCTACGGCTCCATTGGCCGGCAGGTGGCACGGGTCTTTGTGGCCATCGGCGCCCAAGTCGTTGCCTACACGGCGTCACCACGACCGACGCCGGAGTCGCGCCGTGACCAGGGCTACATCATCCCTGGCACCGGCGACCCAGACGGATCCTTACCCAGCGAGTGGTACAGCGGCACGAGCAGGGAGAGCCTGCATGCCTTTCTGCGTGCGGGACTCGACGCCGTGGTCATCGCGCTGCCGCTCACGCCCGCCACCGCAAATTCGTTTGGCAAGCACGAGTTTGAGATCCTGCGTGCCGCGAACCCTGCCGGCACAATTCTCATTAACATTAGCCGCGGCAAGATTGTCAATCACCCGGATCTTGTCGCTGCCCTCAACAGCGGCGTCCTGAGCGGTGCCGCTCTCGACGTTACCGAGCCAGAGCCGCTGCCCAAGGATGACCCGCTATGGGATGCCAAAAACGTGGTCATCACACCGCACGTCAGTGCAGCAGGGCGCGAGTATTTCGGCCGGTCCTACGATGTGCTGATCACCAACCTGGGCCGGCTGGCGAGTGGCGAGCCTCTGATCAATGAGGTGAAGCGACGCAGAGGATATTGACAGTAATGACGGTGACTTTTACAGATTTTTTGCCTCCAGTTGAACCATGATTTGTCCACGTGACTACCACATTACAGTTGATAATACCTTGTGAATATTTCAATAGAATATCTTCATTTGACATTGTTCATCTCGAGGGGACATTTCTTTGAAACCAAGGGATTACACTACAAGCATTACACGTGTAGAGTATCCGAAGCCTTGGCGCCTTGGCACTAATACTAGTACCTGGTTTAGTGTGTGCTGGGACTTAGTGGGCTACGCAATTTCCAAGATTACTAGTAATGACTGCCGGCTAAGTTGCCAGAAAAGATACACGTACAAGATGGATTCGTAACGAGTTCGTCACAAACTCTGCAGCGATTCCCGATCGGTATTAGCGCACCCTAGTGCGGTTTATTAGCACATCTGTGGCAAAAAGTGCGTCTTCCTCCTCCTGTCTTTGACGTACGTACAGTACAGCAACTCAAGCCAGTTGGGCCTGCAACTCGGTTGAATCATCAATAACCTCGACCTCACCGGTTTCAAGATGGTAGAGCACGCCGGTCAGCCCCCTCTTCATATCCTCACTCACCAACGGGCTCTCCCTGATCAATTTCAAGTCCCGCCTGACACTGTCTTCCATACTAAGCGTGTCCTCTGAAAACTTCATGCCATCAATGACGTGGGGGTCTAGATGATTGCCCGCGCGTTCCTTCAAGTTATTCTTGATGGCTGCGTCTTTCAACCGCAGGCTCCCGCAGTCGGTATGCTTGAGCAGGATGACGTGGTTGAAGTGGATGAGCTGGTCGATTGCCAGGACGGCTGGCTGGGCAGATCGCCAGTCGGCGCCCTGTACGCGGATGACGACGGCACGATCGGACGGGTTCCTCAGGTCGAGCTTGAAGATGAATTCGGGCGTGCACCGGGGGTCCGCGCACGAGATGATCAGCGTGCGAGGGACGTCTGGGTGGGCGGCAAAAAAATCAATCCGCTCTTGTAGGCTTGGCGGGCCCCGGTAAGTCGGCTGTGGCTTGATACGAGAGATGAGGGAGGCGATGTGTTTTGTAGGAGCCATGGTTATAATTTTGAGAGGGAGCTGGGTATCAAAGCTGATGGCGCGGGACCAGACAGAGAATGAAAATTGAGAATTGAAAATTGAAAAAATAGGAATGAGGAGCCTTGAAGGGTCGACGCAGTCACACAAGGAGGTGGTGGCCTTATGTGCTGGTACATCTATCTCGGCATGGAAAATTGCTTGAAGCCTATAATCCTGAGATACGCCCGTAACTCAGGCGAAGATCCGTCCCATGGCCAGGGTACCGGTGAAGGTTATTCAGGCAAGTAATGTGTGTGTGTGTGGGGTAGGCTGATTTGTGAACAGCTCCATTCAGATGCGCCAGACCAAGGACGCTTTGATCGTGATGCCACTCTTGGTTACCTGGTCCCTGGCTCTCTCTCGCTGTCTCTCTCTCTCGATCGACACGGGACGAGTTCCTTGTCTCTGCGTGAGCTTCTGCATTAGGTTCGGCATTTCTTCGCTCTTTCGAGCCCTCGCTTATAGAGGAGCAGGATTCTTGAGTGATGGACGTCTCTGAGGTCCTGCATTGTCATCATATCTCTAGTTGTAGTCGCCTGTTGTTCCCATCAGCCGGCGGATCTTTTTTTATTATACACGTATTTATTTGTCTCGCACATTTACACCACACTATTCCTGATTTGGCTAGACTGGACGATCTGCCGATTCCAATTGGCTCTCCACTGTTACCCCGCGTTTGCATTGGGAATAACTTACCATACGTACATCTCTGGAGGGGTATTAATTGTTAGCTTGGTCGTACACCCAGTACACGTGTAGTGTCGTGCAGGAAAATGCAATCATATGACACGCCCACCTTTTTGTCGGTTCTCTCCCAAGATCAGCAACTCGGCTGCTGTCTTGTTAATAACCTAATTCTTGGTCTCTTATCCAATTGGTTTGCGAGCCTTCCCAAACAAGTAACCACAAGTCTTTAACTGGGACGCACCTTCCTCGAAACCAACCATGAAAAAAAGCGGGGAAAGTGAGTAGGAGGGGAAGGAAGTGCCGCTGCTTATTTCTCGGTCTACTCAAGTCCCCGCCAACGTCGACTAGGAATATTTTTGAGACCAGAAACTCTGGGGATTGTGGGTGAGCTCAAATGTCTATTAGTTCCTCGTATTCTGATTAATGATCATTTAAGGTTAACCCTCGTCTAAATAGTACGTGCGTACACGAACGAGTTGACACGTGGTAGCCAGCATGCCCACTTGGCGCCAAGAGCGGGGCGGAAAGCGCGACTGCCTTGGCCAGGGCCTCGTTCTCCTACGCGCGCAGGCGCTGACCAGAGCCAGCCATGCGATGGCCGAGTCTTTGGTCCCCGTCAACATCCAATGATGACGAACGGCGGCCTAGCGGGCCATCCGAGTCCGTGCCAGTGCCAGTGCCTGTACCGAAGCCGAGTCAGACGGCCGACCGCGTCGATCGGAATGTCTTCACCGAGCCGCAGACGATCGTTGCCGCCGTGGCCCTGAGCGCTGCCTTCCTGGGCCTGCGACGCGTCTACGTCAGCTATCTCCGTCGTGTGCCCGAGGCCAAGGACATCAGCAGAACGTGGCTGCAGAAGAGAAGCATCCTGGGCACCGTCACCAGCGTCGGCGACGGAGATAACTTCCGGCTCTATCACACCCCAGGCGGACGCCTCGCTGGGTGGGGTTGGCTGCCTGGAAGACGGGTGCCGACGGCGAAGAGCCAACTGAAGGGCCAGACGGTAGGTGCCCATGTTCGAGAAGCAAGATCAGCGTTTCTTGCTGACTTTTGTCGGTGCTCTACAGATCCACGTGCGTCTTGCCGGTATCGATGCTCCTGAGCTGGCGCACTTTGGCAAACCTGCCCAGCCGTACGGCCAAGAAGCACTCAACTGGCTGACGTCGTATGTGCTGCACCGCCGAGTGCGCGTCTACGTCCATCAGGCAGACCAGTACCAGCGAGTGGTCGGGACTGCATATGTCTGGAGGTTCCTTCGTCGACGAGATGTCGGCCTGGAGATGCTACGAGCCGGCCTGGCCACCGTGTACGAAGCCAAGACCGGCGCTGTCTTTGGACCAGAACTGGAGCCCAAGTACCGCGAGGCGGAGGCGTGGGCCAAGTCTAAGAGAAAGGGCATGTGGGCGGTGGGCAAAGGACAGCAGGTGGAAACCCCGCGCGAGTACAAGAAGAGGTACGCCTCACCACCGCCATAGGAAGAACATCTGTCTGGAATTTACTATGAAAACCCCTTTAGCGATGGTGTTGGAGGGGGGAAAAGAAGACCGATTTTTCGTATTTCTTCCGTCTACGTCATCGATCGAATGTCTTTCCACTCGTCTTCTGTCGTTGTTCTTTGGGTTGACATAAGTCAATTCAATTTAACCCATATTAAATCTTATCGGCGACGACGAGATGCCATCCGCCGATGACCCAGCCCTAGTCGTTGCCCGCTTTCTCAAGGCAAACAACTACACCCAGGTAGGTAGAACACAGGCTTGTCATACCCCCCCCACCTTGCTTACCCAATGCTGAAAATAAATGATTCAACCCCAATACAAGACCCTGGATGCATTCCTCCAAGAGGCCGGCCTGTCTCAGTCCAGCGTTAGCCTCAACGCGGATGACTTGACGATCGAGAAGATCCTGGAGGAGAAACGACTGCTCGACGCCAGCCAGGCATACGAGAAGAGAGCGGGGGGCGACGGCGACGACGACGGCGACGAGGATGAAGCAGCGAGATGGACAACGCCAGCGCCAACTGTGCCACATGCGCCGCCGTCCTTGACACCGGCAACCAGCAACGTGCTCTGCGTGCGCGGCGATCCATCGGCGGCGGCGGCGTCATCGTCATCGTCGTCGTCAACGTCAACATCAACATCTCAAAGGATCCTGGCAACAACGGCTGATCGCGCCATCAGCCTTCTCTCATCATCGTCGTCGTCATCATCATCATCATCGTTCGACCAACTCGCAACGCTGAGCGACAGCGACAGCCCCGTGCTCTCACTAACCTTCCTCGACCACCGACACCACCGCTACTGCCTGACCACGTCCATGTCTGGAGAAGTAACGGCGCGCGCGGGGACCAACTACGAGACGGTTGTCGATCGCGTGCGCGACCACACCAAGTATGCAGTTGGCTCGGCGGTTCTGCCGCCCCTCGACGACGACGACGACGACGACGACGACAAGGGTGTCATCATTGCCACTGCCGGCTGGGACAAGAACGTGCACATTTACCATTCCTCTTCATCATCATCATCATCAACAACAACAACACCACGCTTCCGCTTCGGCAAACCAATCCACACCATCTCGCTGCCCACCGTGCCCGAGGCGCTCATCTTCGTGCGCAACCCGACCACGCAAACCGCCTACCTGGTGGTGTCGCGGCGCGACTCGACGTATCTGTACTACTACTCTGTCCATCGGCAGCGGCGGCAAGAAGGACAAGAAGAAGGTGAAGAAGAAGGACATGTCACTCCTACTAAATACACCATCAGCGAAGCACTCCCGCCGCAGAACCTGGCCCCGCACTACCACTACCACGGCAGCAGCAGCACCAGCAGCACCAGCTTCACGCCATCATGTCTGGCCGTGCACCCGTCGGACCCGACGCTCGTGGCTGTCGCGACGTCGCACCTGCCGCATATGCATCTGATTATTGTCCGCCTGCTCTTTCCCGAGCATCCGGATAGACAGCGGCGGCAGCAGCAGCTTGATGATGATGATGATGATGATAATCATGATCGTGATCATGATCACGCCGTCGGTACCAGTCTTGTTAATGCGGACCGGGAGGAGGCTGCCGTGCTTGTGCATGTGGCGACAATGGCGCCTCAGACCCCGTACTCGACTCCCGCGGTGGTCTGGCGGCCTGATGGCTCCGGTGTCTTTGTCAATGGTGATGATGGGGCTGTCAGGGGCGTCGAGGCCAAGACCGGCAAGGTTGTTGTCACTTTGCCTCCTGCTGCGGCTGTTAATGGTGGCGCCCGTCGAGGCCATGAGGTTGGGACAAAGGTGCGCTCGCTTTGGTGCGGCCTTCTCGACGGCCGCGAGGTCTTGCTCAGCGGCGGCTTCGACAAGAGACTTGTTGTGTGGGAGTGTGGTGATTCATAGAGAGACATGTACACATCTATGGAGATATCTACATCTCGTCTCGTAGATGGCATCAGTCCACACAGGTCATTGCCCATTCATTCATGTCCATCTCTTGTCTGACTGCGCACAACGCCATCCAGTTCCAGATAGGCTGTTGGCCTACCAGTCATCATCATCATCCTCCTTATCCCGCTGCCTCATTGCACTCTGCCGCGCCCTCAGCGCCTCGGCCAGCCCGCCCGCCAAACTGCCACCACCAATACTGTTTGGCGTGGCTCGTCCACTATCTCCACCACCAAGCGATGACAAGCTTACGCCCGAGTCTCTCGGGTCGGATGCTGATGCCGGGATCGCCTTCCGGCCCGGTGTCGGTCGTTTCGCAGGCGGTACCGGCGGATTGGGTTTTGCCTTCACCGCCGGTGGCCCGTTAGTGCCATTGATGGCTGCCACATTTCTAGCCGGCGCCGCTGGCGGTGCAGGAGGCGGAGCTCGCTGTTGCTTTTGTTCAATCTCCTCAACGTATGTCGCGGGCGCCCATCCTTGAGCGTTCGTTTCCAGGTTTTTACAGAGCCACCAGCCTATAGATTGCTTCATCAGTTATGCAGACAGGAAGGGAGAAGGGCGTATTCTGGACTTACCGTTGCCTTCTTTCTGAACAATCTCGACGATTTGCCCAACCGTAATAGAAAGCTCATTCGAGTTTGGCGTGTTAAAGTCATACTTAACTTTGGCTTGTGGCTTGCTCGCTGCGGCCGGTGGTGCAGGGGGAGCTGGTGGCGCTGGTGGAGGTGCCCTTGCGGCCGAATCATTACGGGTATGTGACGCAATCCCATTGGATTGTGCTGCCGGTCGGGCAGACGTCGCAGGAGTAGGCGCAGGAGTAGGCGCAGGAACTGGGCGGGCAGCAGCTGGGCGGGCAGCAGCTGGGCGGGCGGCAGCTGGGCGGGCGGCAGCTGGTTGGGCGGCAGCTGGTTGGGGAGCAGGCACTGCCCGACGCTGTGTCTGTGGTTTGTTTCGGGCTGTTTGCCCACCGGGGCCACCTGGCCGGAGGAGCTTACCGGTTGTGATGGGTCGGGCCACTGCTTTGCCACGCGGTGTTGGTTTCGAAGTCGAGTTGGGAGGCTGGCCAGCTGCGACGTGGATCACACCAGACTTGTAGAAGTCGTCTCGTGGTACGGCTGGATCTTTCTGTGTCTTGACCACGGCCGGCTTGCCAGGCTTCTTGTTGTATTCGATGCCACTGCCGATCTTCAGATTGAAGCCACCCACCGAGACCGTCTTGAACTGCAGGAAAAACTCGGTCTTGAATGCGCAGTGGACCAGAGGATCGGGCTCCTGGGCCGAACCAACGCCAATCGAGAACCAGTCATCAGCCAGGTTGGAGCAGGAGATGTACTTGACGGCACCGATGGGGATTGTGCGTTCTGAGGAGATTTGCAGTTGGTTGTTGACAAACTGCTGGACAATAATGTAGATGGACTTGTTGGTGAGCAGCAAGATGCGTGGCATGGGCTTGGATGATCGACCGAACTTGGCCACAAGCAACTCACACCTCGAGGAAAAGACAGATCGTTCTTGAGAAGAGAGGTTGATGGCCGACCGCAGGGTCTGACCGGTGCCCCCGGGCATATTCAGACCGAGATAGTCGCCAAAGAAGCGGCGCGAGCCCAGCAGAGAGTATCTCCTGCGCTCCTTGCGTCCGGCCAATATGCGATGGCCTTGATCACGGAACTCGATCTCCTTGACACCAGTCTTGGACTTGCGCCAGAATCGCTGGATTCGCGTTGCAGCCTCGGCTCTGTAGCGGAGGTAGTTGCGCCACGCCCGCTGGATTCTGACCGCCATGTTGTGCCAGTAGCGGTCGCGCATATGCTCGAGACCAAACAACGTTTCGGGGGTCTTGATGAAGGCTTTGGTAACGCCCATCTGCCACTCTTCCTTGGGGATGCTGGTGTCCTGGAAAATGATCTCGGACGCGGTTCGGACGTCGCCTGTGTACGTGTACTCGCCCGCATACGACAATCTCGGCGACAGGAGGGCAAATCTCTCGACAAACTTGTCAAAGGGTTGGCGATAGGCGAACCCGGCTCGACGAATGCGCACGTTCTCCTGCAAACCCAGATATTTGATCTGGTGTAGAACGTTGGGCTCGTTGTACTCCTTGGGCGATTTGTTCTCGTTGGGTTTGATTGTGCGGATGTACGAGGGTTGGGACTGCATCAAAGTGTCAACGAGCTCGTTTGCAGACAGCTTGATCTTGTCACCAGCCGTCGGCGGCCGCTTCTTGTCGTCCTGATTCACTTGGTTGGGAAACAGTTGGTGCAAGAACGAGTTGGAGCTCGCGTCCACGAGATTGAGCAGATCCTTCAGCAGCTGGTCCTTGTTCTTGTCCGTCATGCCCTGAATGGCGTAGTTGACGTCGCCGGCATAATGCTTGATGATAAACTGGCCCTGTCTGTTTTCAAAATTGGGATTCTGTGACAGGAAATTCAGACGGCCGACGAAAGTCTGGTCGGCCGCACCAGAGTCGGCATGGGCAGTGGCGCACGCATCATTGAGAGCGGCAAAGACACCAGGCGGCCTCTTGTCCTCGATCAGAGAGCACACGACCTTGTTGTCGAAATACTTGATCGGCGTCCACTGGATCTGCTCCCGGGCGTACTCTTCCTGCTCGGTCTTGAGGGTGAGCTGAATAAAGATCTGCTGCAGCTTCTCGTTGACGTAGTTGATGCACAGCTGCTCGAACGAGTTTCGCTCGAAGATTTCAAAGCCGTAAATGTCGAGGATGCCGATCGTGTTCTTGACCGTGCCCTGAGCCCGCAGAGACACGTTGGTGCGTGCCACGATCCAGTCAAAGAGGTTGAAGTAGATGGCCTTGGCCAGCGCATCCCGCACCGCCGCTGCCTGCACCGGGTTCAAGGGCGACTCGTACACGGAGCCGCGTCGCCCGCCGCCTCGGGCAGTCTCGACAATGCGCACGGTCAAGGCCTTGTTGACATGGCTGGACTCGACTTCAAGCAGGTAGGCCAAAAAGTCGACAACGGACTGGTCGGCAATGTCAACCCCACCCTGGTCGTTCTCGCGGAAGGAGATGTTGCCAGTCCACAAAATAGCAGCCAGCATGCGGAAGATATTGTCCTGCTCGGGCTTGGTCAGACCAATGATCTTCATGGCCTGGAGGGTCTCGTTGAAATCGTCCGTGTCACTGATGCCAGGCACGTCGAAGCACTTGGACTTGTTGGTGTAGAGATATGACTGCGGCTGCTGGACGCCAAAGAGTTCGCGGTACTCGCTGGAGGCGCCCTTGGTGAACTGGTAGAAGATATGGAAGTCGCGCTCGCCCGTGATCTGGCCCACCACCCGCGACTTCTCCAGCAGGTAGTTGGTGATCTTGGCCCCGACCGGCTCGGCCTGTTCGTTGAATTCGAGCTCGAGGTACTTGCCGAAGCGGGACGAGTTGTTATTCCGCAGCGTCTTCGCATTGCCAAACGACTCGAGCAGCGGGTTCGTGGCCAGGACCATGTCCTTGGTGCGCTGGATGCGAGAGTCGGAGCCGCCGGAGACGTTGGCAATGTACTGCATCAGCCGCTTGGCCGCCTCGGTCTTGCCTGCGCCGGACTCGCCCGAGATGATGACACATTGGTTCTCCTTGTAGGCCTTCATGTTGTAGTAGGCCGCCTCAGCCACAGCAAACACGTGTGGCGGCACCTCCAGTCTATTGCGGCCGCGGTACGAGTCGAGCACGGCGTCGGTGTAGATGCCCAGGTCGCGGAACGGGTTGACCGAGACCAGCACATGGCCAATGTAGGTGTAGATCTCGCCATGCTCAAACCGCTTCTTCAGATTCTCGTTGATGGCCTCGTTCGACACCTTGCTGAGCAGGGTCAGGTCTGAAACGCCAACTTCCTTCTTGCGTGTGATCTCGTAGGTGGCTTTCTTGATCTGAGCCTGGCCGCCGCTGCCGCTCTTGCCGCCACCGCCACCAAGCAGTGACGACTTGGTGGGGCGCGACTTGCCCTCGCGACGTTTGGTTTGACCCTGTCAGCAGCCGTCAGTCAGTCAGTCAGCAACCAGCAATTGACAAAGGACCAAGTGTGAGACTGGGAACAGTGTTGCCCATGTATTCTTACCATTTTTTAGGTGGGGTGTAGGGCAGGCATGCGGGAATGAGGAAGGCGGTGGAGAGAGTAGGTGAGAGTTTTTTTTTAAAAGGGCAGGTGCCGCAAAAATGGCAGTAGCGATGGAAGTATGTGTTGGCAATTAGCAGTAATATCTGCGGCAGCAGTGGCAGTGGCAATGCTCGTGGCGTAGTAGAAGTGGCGTACTGCCAGTGGCGCAGTCAGTCTGCTCCGTACTACTCTCTAAGCTTCAGGCTCACTACCGGCTTTGAATCCTAAGGTGGCCATGCTAATACTAGGATAGACCTCTATAGTAGATACTAGGTATTCTCAAGCCAAGTAACTTCACAACTGCAACACTATTCATCGGGGTGATAGCAGAGGGGCTGTATTATTGTCACCGATAGATGTGCACGTGACCAGGTGCGCCAGCCGTGGAGGAGTAATTCTTGATTTTTTTGTCAATCTGTTTCAACAGCCGAGCATTACGATGATGAGCACTCACGCATTGACGAAGCCAAAAGAGCTACCATCTATCTTCATTAGTCTCTGCTCCTCTAATAATACACTTGGTGTAGAAGCACAATTACACACAGAATTGCATCATTACGTGTCTTCAACCAGCCCTTGGTCAAACTCTTCCTCAAGCTCTGGAAACATTGTTATTGCCGTAGGCAGGAGTGCAGGGGCCTCTTTCGCACTGTGGATAGAGTCAGTCTTCGTTCGTTGAACGGAGAAGCAATGGTTACCTGTCAGTCAAATACCGAAGTGCTCTTCCCGGCGACAACTCGGATGCTTCCTTGGTATCTCGAATGATCCAAGCCGAGTTAGCTTCATCAAGAACGTGTTTGGCCAACACGACGGCCTGGTACCACTGTGGAGCTGGTATATGTGGTAACTTCTTGCTTCGCTCTAGGCTCTTGTGCTAGTATGCTGCCAGGTCAACGTGGTATCCGCTCAAAAACGTGTGGTAAAGGCCCTCACGGAGAAGACGGGTTTGGCGGAGGAAAGCAGCCAGGAAGAATTGTGGGAGTGCACCTGCTTTGAAGAAGCGAAAATCATGCCCGTCACATAGCTCAGCCATGAGAGGGACGTCAAATCCATTCTCAAGGTTCATCCGTGTGCAGGCTATCAAATCCATTGACGAGCTGAGTCTGCACATTAAGGGTAGGTACATCATGAACTCACAGTCACATTCTGCTATGACTTGTGCATAGCAATTCAGGTGCTCTGCTTCTCCACCATGGACAAGTTTGACGTCGATGAAAACGACGGTGACTCCTCCATAGGCCTGGAAATGGTACTCAATGCTAGCATTTGCTTTTCTTCTGCTCTCTAATGTTGACTCTGGTCTGTTGATCAGAAGACCAGAAAATTGATCCACAACTGCATTGAAGTAGCCTGACAGGAAGCGTAACCGTGCTTCCTCATTGGGATGTAACTCCAGGAGCCCATATTGCGTTCCGAGGACCCGGATATCCCTCAAAATCTCGCGGAAGACAGACTTGGGTAGCCGTGCACGATACATCTCCAAGGTAGGTATGTCATTTCCACGTAGATTCGGCTGTAGACCTACCTTTGGAGCGATTTGGTCATGTGTGATTTTTGAGAACCCGACTGCCAGGCAATTCTTTGGGGGGCAATAAGAAGAGAGAAGAGAGGACTGTGCTTACCCCTTAAAGGCTCTGGCTCGCGGGAGATGCTGAATGAGTATTTACACATCAGCTGCAGTTCTTGACCAGCTACTGGCCGCATTCGCTTATATTTAGGTATCGTGGTGCTTGAAATTCGAAATTTGAAATTTGCCGATAGTGGTGAGAGTTGGAGCACACGTATGGAACTGGGATGAATGCCGAGAAACGTGATGTCTGGAGTATGGACTGCCAGTAGGAGAAGGCCGGGGGCTGGCAGGTAAAGGTTCCTCCCGAGACATTCCTTAGGTGGAGGTTTGTCGGGCCCGTAATCCGTCAGTATGATAGGCAAATCCCCGAGCTTGAAAAACTCATTCATGTCTTTTTGCTTCAGGCTGATCAGCTCTGAAGAGACATGAAGCAAAATACCAAACACAAGATTAGCACCAGGTTTGGTTGTGATGGCATCCAGAACACAAGTGAGTCTATCCAGTGATGATATGACTTTTGGTTGAAGGAGTCTTCTAATGTAGTCAGTGATGAGCTGTTAGCTTGATGTAGCTGGAAAAAATTCAACTATTTCCCTCAGTATGCCTATACAACACCATTAGTTATTCTTATTCTGTTGTTTGAAATAGTTCTGGGAGGCATCAGATGTGTCGTTATGAATCTTCCTGCTTAAGGAGGAGGAATGAAAGTGCAAAGAACTCCTATACTAGACCTAATGTGGAACGGCTAATCCATATTTGGGTTAGCCAAACCAAAGGCTATACTTGGCATGTTTGCTGTGCAGGCCATGGTCAAGACAAACATGGAATTTCACAATCATCCCCTGGTCAATGTGGCCCAAGTTGGTTGCTTAGATTAGTCGTGTGTGTATGAGTACTCTTCCTAGACAGGTGTAGCATGGCACACCACCACGGCATTATGGATCAGGACCGGTCAAGTTCTCAACTGATGTGATCTGGCCCATTCAGTGACGACATGTCAGCAATACTGTCCCCTGGGGATGGAAGGGACGGAAAGAAAGCTAGAAGAAGCTCTCCCGGCTTCCCCAGTCATTTGATTGCGCCTTCGAGTCTGTATATACTATGGTATGAATGGACGCGGATGTGTTTCCCAAATGATGTTTCCCAAATGACAACAGTGCTATGACACCATCGCTAGTCTTGACTGGGCCTAGCGCAATGTGGCGGGCGTCCGTATTGTGCATTGTAACTCCATTGTAACCATCTTCCACTCCGCCAGACTCTGATAGGAAGCTCGTGCTGATGACCCCGGCCGCAGCTCCCGCATCTTCGTTACTGAGCTGACATTGAACATTCTCAGCGAATCAGGCCGTTTGTTGACATTCTGCTCAGGAAGGTGTGCTCGAGCCTAGCTCTTGAGATCGACATGCAACCTGCCGCCTACATGGCTCGCAATGTAACACTTCGAGCCGTGATTTGGCACCAGCTGCCAAAGAGAGCTCAAGCTCTAGATCTTGCCATTACACGTATATTTACTCACATAATTCATAGCCGTGGCGCAATCACTTCTACCATCTCTCTATACTGAGGCCCACCACTAACTGGAGGTCAGACAGCTACTAACAAGAGCCCACAGCCCACAGCTGCAGTCTGTGCTTCCTCGCAAGACAACATGGCTGCCAAATTGACAGCAGTTGTTCTTGCGGGCCTTGTCCCCTTGGTAGCGTCAATCACACCAGAACAGCTCCTCAGTGCTCCTCGACGAAGCCAGGCGATCCCCAATCCTACGGGAGAGTTGGCGGTCTTTTCGTCGACCAACTATTCGTTCGAAACGCACGAGGCGCAAACTGTTTGGAATCTGCTGAATCTCACGAGCGGCGAATACAGCTTGCTCTTCAATGGATCCGACATCTCGGAGATCGTGTGGGTCGGGCCTGAATCCACAAGCGTCCTCTACATCAATGGAACCAACGAAGAAGGAGACGGGGGCATCAGCCTGTACACAGCCGATGTGACGTCCTTCGACCAAGCGTGAGTCATCTATAACCGGCTTTGGTGCCTTTACTTACTTGCCAGCACCCTTCTCGGCTCACTGCCCGCGCCTTACTCCGGGCTGAAGGCAGTCAAGACGGAGAACGGCGACATTAATTTCCTGGTAAACAGCCTAGCTTACGCAAATGGCACTGCCTACAACGAACAGTTCGCAGAAACGCCGCTGAGCAGTGCCAAGATATACACCAGCATTTATGTCAGGCACTGGGACGTATGGCTGACAGACAAGAAGTACAACGTCTTCGCTGGAAAACTGAGCAAGAGCTATGGTGGCTACTCGTTTGATGGCAATCTACGCAATTTGCAGGCGGGTTTGTCCAACGTGACGAGGTCTGAAACGCCAGTGCAGCCGTTTGGAGGCTCTGGAGACTATGATCTCTCTCCTGACGGCGAAACGGTTGCGTTCTTGACCAAGAATATCGACCTGCCTCTGGCCAATTACACCTCGTCGCAGATCTACCTGGTCCCATTCTCTGGCGATTCGACACCGCAGCCAGTTAATGCCATTGGAGGCCCAGCCACGCCAGATCACGCTCAGGGAGCGTCGGCGGCGCCAACATTTGGACCGGACGGCTCGAAGATCGCATATCTGCAGATGGATGGAATCATCTACGAGTCGGACAAGAACAAGATATATGTGGCATCGACCGACCTAGAGAATCCTAGCATCACGATTCTGGCGGAGGACTGGGACAGCTCACCAGATCAGTTGGCATGGTCAGTCAACGGTACCTCGCTCTTCGTAGCCGGACCAGATCGGGGCCACGAACGCATATTTGAGGTCCCGCTTGATGCCGGCGCAGACTACAAGCCCACGAATATCACTGACCAGGGTGTGGTGTCGGCCTTCTCAGTCCTGCCTGACGGCAACATTCTCACAAGAAGTACGAAATTCTGGTCTTCGACCGACTTCAGCATTATTTCACCGTCCGGTGAAGAGCTTCGCGACCTCTTCCGTGCCAATGAGGTGGACGAAGAGCTCTCAGGCTTGTCGGCAGCGGATGTGTCTGAGTTCTACTTCCGTGGCAACTTCACCGACGTGCAGGCATGGGTAGTCTACCCAGCCAACTTCTCGACCGAGCAATCGTACCCTCTCGCATTCATAGTACATGGCGGGCCCCAAAGTGCCAGTTTCAACTCGTGGTCGACGCGGTGGAACTACAAGGTGTGGGCAGACCAAGGCTATGTGGTGGTTGCCCCCAACCCTACGGGCAGCACGGGGTGGGGACAGGCATTTCAAGATGCGATCCAGAACAACTGGGGCTCGTACCCGTACGACGACCTGGTCAAGGCATGGGAATATGTGGATGCAAACCTGTCATATGTCGACACCAGCCGCGGCATCGAGGCGGGTGCTTCGTACGGCGGATACCTGACCAACTGGATTCAGGGCCACGACCTGGGCCGCAAATTCAAGGCCCTAGTGACGCACGACGGCAGCACCAACACCAACGCACAGTACACGACGGAAGAGCTGTGGTTCATGCAGCATGACTTCAACGGCACGCTATGGGACAACCGCGACAACTACGAGCGCTGGAACCCGATCAACCACATCAACGAGTGGGCGACGCCACATTTTGTGGTGCACAACGAGCTCGACTACCGTCTCCCGATTGCCGAGGGCATCGCGCTATTCAATATCCTACAGGAACGTGGCGTGCCCAGCAAGTTCCTCAGCTTCCCAGACGAGAACCATTGGGTGCTGAATCGCGAGAACAGCTTGGTGTGGCATAGGGAGATCTTCCGGTGGATCAATTACTATTCCGGCATCAACACCGAAGAAGGGCCGTACTAGTTGAGTCAATCAGCAATAGTATGCAGGTTAGCTGGAAATAATTAGCAGTGAGCATGTGTATGTGTGTGTGTGTGGGTGTGCGAGGGTGTGTGTACACAGATAATAATATTCATGGATGGTTTACATTGACAGCTCAAGCCAATCCTCCCATCAGAGGAGATTGCCTCGGTACTGACAGTTTTTGACAGGCAGAACAACAGTCGTAGGTGCCTCAAGCAACTCAATAGTGTCGTCTCTCTGCCTGTCAGCCTTGTTTTCAGCCACAGTGGGTGTGGGTGTGACACTCTGCAAACAGCAAGCAAGTGTGGATGGTAAGATGTTTTTCTTCTCTATTTTTTCACAGATACTTCGCAGCACTGAACCTTGACCCAAAGTCGGATGCCTTTGCCAGCAATTCACGCCGTCTGGTCGAATTGATCTGCAAACCTCCGGCAATGTCCTTTTCCCGATCAAAAGGTCGAGCACTGGGGTCGTCGTCGTCCTCTTCGTTGGGGTCACCACCACCACCACCACCACCACCACCAGCGGACCCCTGTTTCTGTTTCTGTGTCCGCTTATGCTGCTGGTGTGCTTCGTAGAGCGACGGACCCCTCATAGAATCCTTGTATTCGTTGATGCGCTTCGTGGCGGCAGCGGCAGCGGCAGCGTCGTTGTTGTTGGCATGCGAACGCGCCGTCATTGCCCCAGGGTTTCTGCTGCTGTTGCTGCTGCTGTTGTCCTCCTCCTTGACGCCCATCAATTCACGCTGTAGTCTTGCCTGTTTCTGCTCGGGCGTCTCGTGCCATGCGGCCGCTGCGGATGATGACGCGCCGCCACCGCCCGCCTTCGAGCCGGTCGCGAACTTCCGGTTCTTCAGCTTGGTCGGGTCGATTCGCGCGGACCAGTCGCTGCTCGTCGGCGCCATTGTCATCCATTCGTCGCGTTTGGGGGCTGCGGAGGAGGAAGAGGAGGAGGGGTGTTCTGAGGACTGCGGGCGTGTGCTTGATGGTGGTGGTGGGGGCTGTTGCGGCCCAAGGAGTCCTGGTTTGGTTGCGTCTGCTGCTGTGGGAAGGGCTGGTCCGAAATCATCATCATCATCATCATCATCATCATCATCGTCGTCGTCGTCGTCGTCGTCGTCGTGCGGACTGCTCGTGGGCCGCTCATCCAACGGCGCAGGTGGAAGAGCAGGGCCAATCACACGTGGGCGTTTTGCACTGCTGCTGCTGTCAGGAGATTGAGTCGACGGCTGCAGCTCGCCGCCTTCATCACTGCTGTCATCGCTGTCATCCCGCTTGCGTTTGTCGGCCAGGTGAGGCGGGAGTTGAGGGCCGACGACAGGCATATTTCTCTCTCTCTTTTCTTTCGAGCGTTCGATGTTCTCCACCAGAGGGGATTCGATAAACTATTAACTCAGCTAAGGTCTCTTAGTTAGTTAGTGCTGCAGTGGGGTGCTAATAATAAATACACGTATACTATGTACAGTTTGACCAATGCAGAGAGACAGACAGCAGAAAGCAGACATCAGACAGCAGACTGTTGGCCAAAATTCACCGCTTGGCCGGAAACGGCGATGGAAAAAGCGCTGATACGATTCCTATTTTTTCTATTTTTTTTTCTTTTTCACATGTAGAATGCAGAGCGAGCTAGTTACTCATGCAGAGTGAGTTAGTTACTCGTGCATTCGGTTGCGAAGCATCTAGATCCAGTCCAAAGCTGTGAAGCGGGAGGGAGGGAGGGAGGAAAGAGCGGGGGGGTGCATGGCGTAGGCGCCTGCCAGTTCTTTGCCGCCGAAGCCGTCCGCTCTTACTTCAGCCCACCACCAGTAGGAAGAGCGGTATCCCCTGGCTAGGCTGGACTTCTCCTGCGAAGCGGATGCAGCAAAAGTCTGTCTGTGTACCTATTGGAAGTCTGTTCTGCAGTTCCTATTCGGAGGATAACTGTAGATCGGCACACCACCGCATGCACTCGTCAGTGGCTCTTCCCTCTGTGTCTGAAAGCGACAATCGTGCAGACAGACGGAAGAGCTTCGCTCCTCGTGCTGCCGTGCTGCCATGCTGCCATCCAACATTCAAAAACAAGGAACCTGTCCTGCTCCCAGCCCTTGTGTTTTTGTTTCCTCACCGAAAGAAGATCGTAGTTGACAGAGCAACTGGCAGCTTTCAGAAACGGCCGCTTTCGTGGAAGACGGGTGAGCCGGCTTGACAACGGCCTGACAGGTCTTGCTCTAGCCCAAGTCGTCTGTCGTTCACGACGGACTGAAAGCTCTCAACTGCCTTCAAAGTGCCTTAATACCGCCCCCAGCGGCGTCTCGATAGACTGTCAATTGCTAGAATACGCACCGAACGCACACACCGATTAACGATGGAGGTGGCCGGCGTGGTAGCCTCAATCATCTCTGCCTTTGGGAGTGGCAGGGCCCTGTTCCAACGGATGGCAGGGAAGAAGCGGACAGGCAGGGGCAGAGAAGCGACGCTCTCTGAGGAAGAAGCCTGGCTACGAGAGTCCTTGCACAACCGGCCGCTGGAGATTGAAAGGTCATACCAGCAGCATGTACAGAGACACGGGTACCGATACGAGATTGGCGATAGCATAGCTCACTCGAGTCTGGCACACACCCTGCTTACCCTCAACTCCGGCCTGATCAAAGTAATCAACCGCTTCCTCGCCAAGGAGTCTATGGCCGATATCGAGTCCCGACGGACGCTGCTCAGTCTGTCCGAGGTGGCAGCGGCAGACACTTTAAATGCCCTGAGCCAGCTGAGCCTGAGACTGAACTCCCAGACAATACCTCCAGCGCTCAAGGGCCCAGCTCGACCTTCTAAGGAGAGGGCTGACGATGAGGGAAGTGAGGAGCTGAGGCCGAGGACCGGCAGCTCTGGTAAGCTGGTGTCAAAACAACAGAAATCGCGATCCTCGCCCCCGTTGATCCGAGGGGCTTGGGTCAGGCCAAAGGCATCCAATGGGGCTCTAACGAGCAAGAAATCCTCGGGAAAGATCAAGACCGAGTCGACATTACTCAAGGCGGGAGGGAAGAAAGGGGCGAGAGCAAAGCCAAAACAGAGGGACGAGTCTCCTGAGGTCCGTGCGAAGCCAGCTTCTTCTATCGAGTACCACACACAGTCGTCAGAGACTCACTGGGGAGGGCAGTCGCCGTCGTCGTCGATGCTTGTGATGCCATCTGAGGTTACGCCACGATCTCATGCGCATTCATACCACACAGCTCGCCCATGGTCCTCCAGCACGACATACACAGCGTCCACCAGGATCGGTGAGATTCCTCACAGTCGATCTTCTCGAGGGTTTGAATTGCAATCCATCCCAGAGTCGAGCTGTGATCCCCGTCTGGTGGAGTATCTGATGTCGCTGCCCGATCCAACCGAGCCGGACGAGCCCAAGAAAATCAGTCGGGGCAAGCGATTTTGGCGAAAGGATAACAGGCGGGCCGTTGAGGCTGTGTGAAGGGGAGAAAAGGGGTGAAGAGTTGATAACCACGAAACTGTGTACGGTTAACTTTCCGTAAAATAGGATGTGGCACGTGCTCGGCGTAACTATTCTCCGAATCTCCGACAGCGTTTTCCTCCCGTCATTGCAATTGCTTGTTCGCCTTTGTCTCCGTTCCCTCCCATCCACAGAAATGGCGTCAGACAAGCCTCCGATACCCAAGCCAGGCGAAGGTGAGCCCATTGTCTTCTTTGATGTAACCCTGGGCGGTGAGCCGCTGGGCCGGATCAAGCTGCATCTCTTCGCAAACACAGTGCCCAAGACGGCAGAGAACTTTCGCCAGTTCTGCACAGGCGAGTCCAAGGGCACCAACGGCTTACCGCAGGGATACAAGGGAAGCAAATTCCATCGCGTGGTATGTTCCCGACTTTTCCATTATCCACCACGGAGGGCGGGAAAAGGGGGGTGCACCGGTCGGATGCGAGCTAACAGGGAGGGACGAACAGATCAAGGGCTTCATGATCCAAGGCGGAGACTTCCTCAATTCAGACGGCACAGGCTCAACATCAATCTACCACGGAGCAGCATTCGCGGACGAATCATTCCAGCACAAGCACAACACCGCCGGACTGCTGTCCATGGCCAACTCGGGTCCGAATTCCAACGGCTGCCAGTTTTTCATCACGTGTGCGCCTACGCCGTTTCTAGATGGTAAGCATGTTGTCTTTGGCCAGGTTGCTGAGGGCATGGATGTGGTGACCAAGATTGAGAATGTCCGCACCGGGGGACCTGGTGGCAGAGGCCAGGGCGAACGCCCGGTGCAGGACGTGAGGATTGCAATGTGCGGAGAGATGTGAGGATTGCGAGAGACGAGGCTGGTGTAGATTTACGTAGTCTGCTATCTCTCATCTTGGCTGGGAAGCCCTGGTTACCGAGAAATGTTGACACTGTACCTCTCTCATGTTGGCCAGGAAGCCCTGGTTAACTTCTTTTGAATTAAGGCCAGCACCGCACCAGTCGGAACTTTGACTGTTTGGTTGGCACGAGAGACACGGCCCACAAAATTGCAACTGCAACAGCCTCGCACAGGGACCTGACAATCCTCCCACGCTCGCTGGTGGCGAATGGTCGATAACAGTAGATACTGCAACAAAGGGGTGTTTCAGATGGCCTGCTGATTTAGTCTTCTGTCGTAAAGTTGAGTCTGGCCAGACTCGCGTTATCTCGCCCGCGATTGCAGAACAGTTGATCTCTGGTATATAATCAGCTGATTTGGCGATTATTGCCCGCCTGGGAGGGGCGAGAGCGAGCTGATCTGGGGTACATGAGTTGATCGCTCTCACACCACTGGGAAAAGAAGGAAAAAGGCTTGGCTCTGAGGCAGTTGACCAGGAAGCCGCGAAACAGGGCAGGGCACTTGGCCCGTTGCGGTCTAAGGCTAATCTTAGCGTGCCTGCCGCTGCAAAGCCTGGACGCAACCGCCCAATTACGGGCCCGACCAGCCCACTAAAGTTGCTGTTTTCTGCCGAGAGAGCGTGGCGCTGTCTTTCCGCCCTTTGCAGTCACAAGCTTCGTTTGGGTCGTCATCCTCCATCGTCCTCTCTTGGCCAATCTCTCTCGTCGTCAACATCATCATAACTATCATCATCATCATCATCATCATCATCATCCTCGCTTAAACAGCACTGCTGTCAGTTCACCGGCGTCTGCAGCATCCTCCAAACGTCTCTTCGCATGTCCGTGGGCGTGCGTGGAGAGTGTCAGGCCCCTAGCCTGCCCTGCGATCAGCCTCCATTCTCACAGAGTTGATCTCTCTGCCACCACCCTTGAAAAAACTACCTTCCCTGTCAACAAATACCAGCCCACAGTCCAGCCCAGCCCTCTCTCAAATCAATGTGTCGAAGAAACCCTTAACACATCGTCCTAGTCCCTTCCTCCACGGTCAGGCGTACCTGCCCTACGCCTGCGCCCGCACTCGCGCCTGCCGATCCGCTGCATCCTCAACTGGCGAAGTCTGTCGTCACATCTAATCATCCGATTCACCATCGGTTTTGAGGCCACAGGCCCAATATATAACTGCTCACAGCCCAGCTGTTGAGCTAAATCGCACATTAACTGCACTCCATCATGTCCACGTCCACATTCTCGTCCGTGGCCTCGACAACGTCGGCCTCCGCAACGGCCACTGCGACGAGTGGTGGAGGCGGCGGAGGCGGCGGAACCAGCTCACCCCTTCTCTTCTTTGTCGCCCTCGGCTTTGGTGTTGTCTTTACAAACCTTTGGTACGTTGCCGTGCCTTCGTTGTCTTCCTGTTTAGACTGTCTGACTGTGTCCAAGGATCATCGTTGGGGTTAAATACTGCTTCCGATACAACCAGAGGAACCGGCTGCGCATGCAAGCCGAAGGCGAAGATGCTGTCGACCTCAATGCAATGCCTCGACAGCACCGCAGGAGGAGGGAAAAGAAGTTGATGACGATGGACGAGGTCAATGAGAAGTTCCCGCTTACAAAATACAAAATATGGCGCGCCACCAGAGCTGAGAATGGCTTGCCCACTGCTGGAGGCATCATAGCCACTGCTGCCAGTCGGCCACCCAGCATTAGTGAGCGGCGAGAGTCGACAGCAGAATCCAAGGCCGAAGAGTTACAAAGGACTACGTCTGTGTCGATACTGGATGAAAAGCTCCCCAACCAGGCAGCCGCCGAACTTGCTGAGCCCTCCTCTCCACGGCCCAAGACTGCCCAGTCGTCACACAATCAACCCCAAAATCTTACACACGCTACTTCCCGGGACAATGGACGCGAAGACGATGACGACGACGACGATCGCATCCAAACCGCCGTGCCTGCCGAGCACCTTCCAGATCCAGGCGATGCGTGTGCTATCTGCATTGACACCATCGATGATGACGATGATGTTAGAGGACTGCTCTGTGGTCATGCATTCCATGCTTCTTGCGTCGACCCATGGCTGACCTCCCGCCGTGCCTGCTGTCCTCTGTGCAAAGCAGACTATTACGTTCACAAGCCTCGGCCAGAAGTTCAGGATGCCCAGGGCACCCGAGGTCTGCCTCAGATTCCCCCGGGCGCCTTCGTAGTTGGCGCTGCCGGACGACGACCAACAGTGGTGCTTCCAGCTCGAGTTGTGCACATTGTTTATCCCGACCGGAATCATGAGGCACCCGAGGGAGGTAACCCGCCTCGGATGAGTCGAGCGGAGAGACGGCGCCGGGAGCGTGAAGAGCGAGAACGAAGCGCGGGCGCTGCTGCCGCTCTGGACCAACCACCGATCCACCACGACCAGACACAGACTGGTTGGCGCTCAAGGCTGCAGAATTTGGGATTCTCAACCCCGATCTCCGCATTCAGGGGTCGACAAGCTCCACACCCTGCTCACGCTACTCCTGGCCAACTCGAAGCTGGACGCGTGCACTCCTGAGAGGGACGAATGAATGTAAACGATTTATGGCGAGACGGGTGTATGAACATAGACTAGCGGGTCATTAGCGGGCGCAACCCTTTTCTTCGGGCGTATTCCAACGTCTGGCTTGTTTGCTCTTTGCCCTCTCTCAACGCTTGAGGGCAATCTGCATGGGACAGGCTAATTCCATGCCTTCCTCTTGCTCATGACTATTAAAATACCCCCTTTTCCTCGAGGGAATTGCTGCAGCAGAACATAGCACAATAGTTGCTTGTCTTCAAATTGCCTTCCTTCCTCATAGCTTTGACTTCAAAGTGCCACTTGCGGCGGCGGCAGCTAGCACAGCGTTGACACCAGCCTTTGCAACCTCCTCGTCCTGTGCCGGTGTGCCTGTGCTGCAGCCGATCGCGCCCACGACCTCACCGTCAACCACAAAGGGAACTCCACCACCCACATACGTGAACCGTCCATGGTTACTGCCCGCGGTAGCCAAGCCATAGGCCACCCCACCGGGCGTAACCTGCTGCTTGTACGCCGACGTGGGCACCTTGTGGCCGGCGGCAGTAAACGCCTTGTTGATCGCGATATCCACCGACGTCAGCTTGGCCCCTGGGAGCCGCACGAAGTGTAGCAAGTAGAGCTGTTTTTTTTGTCGTTTAAAATATACATATACATATATAGATTAGTATGATCATACTGCTTGACAGAGGGAAGGAAGGAAGGAAGGAAGGAAGGAAGGAAGGAAGGAACGAAAGAAAGAGAGAAAGAGAGAGAAAGAACGTACCGAAGCGTCGACAATGGCAATGTTCATGGGCACGCCAATCTCCCGCGACTTCTGCTCGGCCGCTTGGCTGGCTAGCACGGCTGCTGCGTGGGTGAGCTGGCCTGGTCGATGGACCAATGGTGATGATGGTGATGATGATGAGCTTGGAGGCGCCATTTGTATACTTATTTCAGGAGGACGACGATGACGATGACGATGACGATGACGAGAAGGAGGATTCTTGAATCTTTGATAGACAGGATACGGATGCGTATGATGTGCGTTTGTAAGTTCGGGCAAGTTCTACACCAGTGAGTGAGTGGTATCTGTTGTGCACGAGTATGTACCGGGATCGAGATGCTGCCCCCACTTTTTTTTGGGGGGGGGAAGAGGCGGGATTCTGCGCCTCGGCTCGGGCTTCCTACTATGGCAACAACTGGACTACAGTAACTGACTGTAGAGTGTGCAACCAGGCCAGGTGGCACTCAATACAGACGACTGCGTTTTGACTTATTACATATGACCATAAATTATGATAATGTTCCTATCCCCAGGTAAACTGTCTCCCCACCGCCATACCACAAGGTGCCCTTGCGAAAGTCCAGGCCTTTTTCCTCACCAACGATCCACTCGCCACCAGGCCTGATCCTGCCATGCCCGTCTGGCCAGAACTCGGCCTCGAGCCACTTGTTGATCATCTCGACCTCGCTCAGCCAGCGCCTGCGTGTCTGGATGTCGAGGCTGACCGAGGCGTCGAGCGGATCGCCCTCGAAAGGATTGGGGCTGTTGAACCGGGCAATTGTGAGGTGGGCGGATGGAACAACATAGCGAGAGCCGACGTGGACGCCGGTGTTGGTAACTTGAGTGTAAAGATCTCGGCGGAAGTGGTGGTATGTATACTTGTCTTTTCCTTCTTCTTCTTCTTCTTCTTCTTGAGGTGGTAGTAGCAGCTCACCAGCTGCGGGAACAAAGGAGAGAGCCAAAGCTGCTGAGTCGAAGCTGAGCATGGGCTTAATCAGTCGTGGTCTACGATTGTCCAGCGAATTCATATCGGTAATGGATTTGGCCGATGGTTTGAGCGTGGAGACCAGATCGTCGATCTCAGCTTCGGTCTTGGAGTGTGTGACCTCCAAAGCGGTCATATGGAGATTGGAAATCGGCATTAGCCAGAGGTTGGGAGCAGCATCCTTCAGCTTCTGTTGAATGATTTGCACCAGGTTCTTCACCTTTTGGGGTGGCCGGGCCCAGAACACAAGACAGTTTCGTGGGTCGCGGTAATTAGTATCTCTCTGGGGACCGTCAAGTCTGGTCAGGTGTTCATCCAGAACCCAGCCAGAGAAGTTGTCAGCTAGTATGTCAGCCTTTTGCCGCAAATTGCGTGTAACACGATGGAGCTGGTATCGCTCCTGCATTTTCTTCTGTCCATCAGGTCAGTGGGGACGATGGATCTAGTAGATATTCGACATTGCCTACGGGATCATTGTCAGTAGCCTGGATCAGCCCGTCATAGGGGTTCGATGTGACAGGGGTGGAGACCCCCGACAGGTCCTCTGGCAAGAGTCAGCATTGGGATGTCTAGGAAATTCTGTCCGAGTGAGCTTGGGAAAGAAAGACACTGACTGACCTATTGCGACCTTGGCCATTGGAAGCAGCTGATTTCTGAAAGCAGATCAGTAGCCTTGTACGACAGCTATGAGCCGAACAAGATATGTTTCTGTTCTGCCTTGTCTCGGGCAGCTCAAATCGACGGGTTGAGGTCGGTTCGGTAGATTCTCGGCTACTTCGGTGGAAAGCCAAGTGCAAAACCATGTACCTACGACCTTATAATCCAACCATCTGATTAGAACGTCGTAGTTGCAAGCTGGGACTAGGCAACCAGCTAGGAAGAACCTCAGACTTGTATACTCTGTGCTGAATTGACAATTGATTTGCTGTCTTGCATGATCGTAGAGCAGGTTCTAGGCTCTCGGCCTTATCAGCCGGTCTCGTTTTGCAGAACGGCCGCAACGAAATATAACTGTTGTATTATCTGTAGCATCTATTCGTAGGACTCAAGTGTGGTGGGTTTCCTGCAAGAGCCCAGGATCATGAGTTGAACTCCGTAGCATATGAGCGGGCCTTGGCACATGGACGCCAAGGCTGATGTTGAGCTCTTGGCAGAAGTCACGTTTTTCATTCAAGTGGAATCTCCAATTCTGATTGTGCGCGCAGTCTTGGCAAGGACTTGTTCCCACAACCTGCTAGCTGGCTGCGTCTTTGCGACAGTGACTTCCGCATCCAACCCACCAGACCTTCTCGATATCAGTCAAGATGGTGAGTGAACTTCTCCCCTCTTCCGACGACCTCTCTGGACGCTGTTCGTATTTTACAAGAGCTGGGGAATAGATAGAATCCGGTGGATGTGCGTTTCAACATGACTCGGTCACATTGGTCTTGGAAAAGCCTTCGGTGAGATGGCTGGCTGTTGGAAGGGTGCAGCAGAGGACAATGCAACGTCAAATATCACCACCAGTATCGAAAGAGAAAACGAAGAGACAACGACGGCTACAGAACTTATGAGAAGATGAAGTCGCAGACCCGGAGACTCGAGAACTAACAATATTTCCCTACAGGTCAACGTTCCCAAGACCCGTCGAACCTACTGCAAGGGGAAGAACTGCAAGAAGCACACCCAACACAAAGTCACACAATACAAGGCCGGCAAGGTACGAATAGGCAGACGTTGACCGTGCAGTCTCCAGGACTGATCATATTCGCAGGCCTCATTATTCGCTCAAGGAAAGCGCCGATACGACCGCAAGCAGTCCGGTTATGGTGGTCAGACCAAACCCGTGTTCCACAAGAAGGCCAAGACAACGAAGAAGGTTGTGCTGAGACTGGAGTGCACACAATGCAAGACTAAGGCTCAACTGTCGCTGAAGCGATGCAAGCACTTCGAGTTGGGTGGTGACAAGAAGACAAAGGGCGCTGCTCTTGTGTTCTAAGCATGTCGTTTTTGGATCGGTGGTGCGGCCGTGCCCGGCAGATGGAGACACGTTCACTTCATTCTCGACGGTTTCGTTGCACATGCTGTGGACAATATGGAGATGACCAGAACTCGAACTCGGGTCTTAGGCCTGTGGGCATGAAGACAAAAAGGAGATGTCGCCAAGAAAAGATAACTCAAGCTTGATGAGCAAAACGGCGTCTTTCTACCTGATCTGTGTATACCAGAGCCAAGAAATCGGAACAAGAGAGTTAGACGCCGATACAGACTTCGCCGATGACTGGTTGAGTGTCTTTGTTGCAGGTGATCTTGTCGAATGTTACTCGTCTTCACCTATGCCTCCGCCTGCTGAATGGACGCTGCAAATACCCTTTCTCCTTTTTCTCCCACATCCATCATAGCTGATGACGAATCGAGTCGTATAATTAGAGTGGCTACTAGATGAATCTTCCGCTGCAGCGTGCCTTCGATGGTCTTGATAATGTCCGACATCGATATGGGACGATAGTCTCACAGGCTAGTGTTATAGGAGGAGCACAAGTGTTCTGGATAGGCATGTGTATATTGTTGAAGAAAGGTCTTAGTTGCCGAGATTACGATGAGGAGGATTTATTTACGCGAGTGTTAATTTGTCACGAAACGGTGCCACCTTCGCTAAGTTGTGGTAGTACACTTTAGTTCAAGGCAATAACGTACTTTGAGTACGAGCCCAGATTGTATAACGGCCACATTGAACGCGAACACCAGTCGAACTAAGGTGACAGAGGGTTGAACACGAACTAAAAATAAGTCCGATAATACACGTAAACGCCAAGGGACGATAAATTTATACGTACGCGTACACTATACATGAGTATGAGTGTACGGGCGTTTTGATAGAATTCAAGTGGAGCACATGCCTCGGGCGGCCTTGGCATTGTTTGCAGAACGCGAACCATTTCGCGTTCGGAAGGCAACATCGATCCATTTCCCCCCTTGTCGGCTTGCACAAACAATGCCTCAGCAGCGAGAATCTGGATCCCGTTCACCGTCACCGTCACCGCCACCCGAGGCGCCGACTACCAACACGGCGGGACCGCGGGCGGCAAGATTGCAAAGGGTCTTTGCGGGCGCACTTTCCTCCTCGATCCAGTCCAACTCGTATGCGAACTTTAGTGCGTGTTTTCCCACACCTGCCAAGTACTGTCCGACAGCTCTCGAGGGGGTGTGGAAGCAGCTCAACCAGAGGCTGCAGGACGAGTGCAAGCGCGACTTTGACAAGATCCTGGAGGAGAGATCGGTCGTGGAAGGGCTCAATCAGTGGGACGCCCTGCTCGAAGATGCACGGCGGAGACGAGACAGGAGCACGACGGGTGAACCGCCCGCACGGCCGATGCATAGCCTCAGCGCGGACGAGCTCTACACGGCACGCCTGACCCCGTTCCTGCAGCAGGCGCACACAGAGCTACAGGGCAAACTAGGCGAGTCCCAGCGCGAGAACGAGAGGATGATGTCTACGATCAGGCAGCAGCAGCAAGACATTGAGTCGCTCATGTCGAAACTAGAGGCTGTGGTTAAAGATCTCGAGGGCAGTGTGGAGGCCATGACCGGTGGGGATGAAGAAAACACCGCCCAAGCGCTGAAGAGAGATCTATGGACGATTGAGCAAGAGGTTACAGCAACAAAAGCCCAGTGAGTCAGGTGCGAGCTGTGTGTGGGTGACGACAAGATAAGAGCGTGATGATAGTGTTTGCTTGTTTGGTTGGTCTTTTGAGCGATTCTGGTACTTGGTAACTAACTTTAAGCGAGGCGTTGGGAGATGACGATTTTGGAAAATTAAGGATCCAATTCTGCATGACGGACGGTATTGTTATTGCGGTGCCAGTGCCATGGGACCAGGAGTACACGTACGTTGAGCATCGCCGAGCTAGATTCTTGGTGCTACTATGCTCGATTTGAATAAGGCAATCCGTCCAGCTGAAGATAACTTCACTCACATGCCCACACACTCTTCGGGGTGACAGGCGATCGATCGATCAACATAGATAGATACGGCAATCAATCTCCCGTGCGGCAAGCGGCACGAATCTCCTGACATCTGTGACAGACTGACATATATATGGCTGCCATCAGTGTGGGGGACGCGAGGCCTGACCCTGTAGGACCTTTCGGCACATTCCCAATCAATGGAAGAATGAATGACTTTGTGCCTGTCGTTCAACTGTCGCCTTCTACCTTTATTGGCCTGTCTGCTGCCAGGATTTGTTGAATGCAACCCCTCGGACAATGCACGGAGAATAAGTGAAGTTAAGGTACCCCAGGAGTTGGCAGTCAAGCTGCGGCCAATCCCCCTCTGTCAAACTGTACCGTACACCCAATTTGACGAGTCAGCGACTCAGAGGGCTTGCAAGCCCTGTGAGGGCCCTGAGGGGCTCTGAGGATCCTCTCCCGTGCGCGAGCCACAGTTCTCTCTGAGGGAGGGGTACCCCAGTAGGAAGGAGTTCCACCTTTTGACAGAAAAAAACGCCTGTGCATCCATCCACAAGCCATTCCAGCTCTTGTAAATCCCTGCTCAATGCTGGTGTGTGTGTGTGTGTGTGTGTGTTCTCCACGGACCCGCACCGACCGTTGGCTGAATACTCGTACAAGTTCTCTAGTTCTCCTCTATGGCGTCAGCACATGAATGGCAGGTAATTTTGCACGCGCCCTGACTCGAATCCTGGATCCTGGTTCCGCTGCTGAAATGAGCCGGGCGGCCGGTGGGTGCCTGGATGGCTTGGCTCGGGCTGAGGAGTTTTTCTCTCCAGGCTATAAGTCACGGTAGTTACGGCGGTAGGTCAAGGACAAGAAGGAGGGAAGTTAAGTGAGTGGGAGTACGAGCTATCAAGAGGCAAAGTTTGGTGCAACTATTGGTCTGAGTTCAAGTGGCATGCTATAGTAGCAGGCCAATTCACAACGACAGTACAACGACAGTACGACAGTGGGCTAGAGAAGAGCAGAAGAGAGTAGAAGAGCAGATTAGTACTGCTTAGGCAGGCGCGCTACCGCACAGGAGCGACGCGTTTTTGGTTCGTTCGTTCCTTCCTTCCAGGGACCCAGGCAGCCTCTTCGGTTTAGTAAGCTAAGCCCTGTTCACACGCGAGGACAAAATGCCCTCCAGCCATCCGATACGCCGACACGCCCCACTAGGCTAGCCCGAATGGCGTCACAGGGACTCGCTTCCTGCACAATCTGCAAATTGCTTGGCCCCACTTTCGACCTCATGCCGAAGACATTGGAAATGTCGTGCAGAAAGGCGGCAAATTGCACCAAGAAAATTGCCAGGAAAAAATTCCAACCGTGCTCCTGCTACCCCAGTCGACTGAGCCCAGCTGTTTGCCATGTTTATCTCATCCTGGTTCAACGCGGGATTGACACGCCAGGGGCCCAGAACAGGGACCAGGGCCGGGGTTCAAAAATGCAGACGCGTTGGATCAACAATCTTGTACATGGGAAGCCTGATCTTGCAGCTTCGATATTTTATTATCATACCTTCTCACGACTTTCTTCTTCTAGTCCCGTTGACATACTGCATGTTCTGTGCTGGTCCCCTCCTTTCAAGCCTGCCAGAAGACCCTTCTTTTCCTATAGCCCCAAACGTCGGTTCACACTCACTTCGCAAGATAATCTCCGGGCACTCCATTCATGATATAATTTTTCCATTCCCTGGCAGGTGAATTGAACGAAGCACGCGCCACAAGCTTGCTCTGAACTCGGCCTTTCGACCCATTTTCCCTGGCCTTATTATTATCTATTGCCTGGCAGGACACCAGAGCAGACGGGCATGACCAGCTTCTTGGTCAACCAAGCGAACACCACCCTCCGAGTTTGATCTATTCTCAATAATACATCCTCAAGGCCTTGACCAGCTTCTACATCCCACCTTGCTGCCCTACCCTACCCCTCCATGTCAGGAAACAGGACAGCAAAACAGGGCACGTGAGAAGCAGCAGCTGCAGAGGCATTGAGTGGCTGTAATATTTCCTTGGCCGTTAAACCCACTGCGCACAAGTGGACGTCCAGCTTCACATGGAAGCGACCAAGAAGCTCTGGGTTCTTGCAGGACTGGCAGCGTCCTTCTCAATCGCCGGCATCACCCTCAACCTGATATTCGCCATAGGCATCTCCCACAACGACCGGCTTGCTGCCCTGCAAATCCTCTCCTACATTGCCCTTGCCTTTGCATTGATTGCCCTGCTGAGCCTCGGCTATTTCTCTACCTTTTACATCCAGAAGCTGCGGCGGTCGCCATGGGACTTGACCTCTTCGCTCTGGGGCGTCTTTTCTTACGGCTCGTCCGTCAGCGCGCTAGCCTTCATCCTAACAGGCTTGGTTCTCGTGTGGGCGACCGTCAGTCGGCATGAACTTCCCAAGACGATCAGCGGAATGGATCTGATGGCGGTTGTGGGGGCTTGGTTTGGGATATGGGGAGTGGGTTTGCTCCTTCAAGTGGCACTCTATGCCATGCTGGGGTCCTGCACGGCGAAGACCCTGAGAGCAAATGAAATTGTCCGGCAAGACTTGGACTTTGGCATCAGGCTTCCTCAAGTGCGTGAAAATCGCCGACAGACAATGATGACTGAGATGTCCATGTCCGTGGGCTCCCAAGACCCAACCCTGCACTCGCCTCCGAGGACACCCAAGTCGTGGGCTCAGTCCACTCCACGATCATCATCTACGCGAGTTGCGCCACCGCCGTCCTCGTCGGCAACCAAAAAGTCCAGGGGATCGCGCCGTTCATCGGCTGACATAGCTGCCTTTCCCGCTGGGGAAGCGGTCTCAATTGATAGTGCCTTCGATTCCTGGGATACCTCGACTGTGCATCGGGAAATGCGCAGGGTTATCAACTCCTCGCCGCCATCACGCTCGGAACTGCCGCCCATACCCGGCAGCCGAGCCGAATCTCCCGCCAATGCTCTCGATGGCCCATTCCTCCCCAGTTCTCCTCTGGGACGGGCAAGGCCGGAGGCATCATCATCCTCTCCCGCACAAACCCTCGAGGAGGGAGACTCGTCATCGCCGGTGCGACAGTACCCATCCACCCCCCCATCCAGTCCCCCCAACTTTTCTAGGCCAACATCGCGGCGCAAGATGTCGCTTCAAAAGGCATTTAGTCCCATCTTTGGCAGCTCGCCGCCACGCCCCGCAACGCGAGACTTCACCCCTCCACACATGCGACCAGAGAGCCCAGAGGCAGTGCCGGTGCCAGAGGCCGACACTATGGCCACGGCAGCCACCTCGGCCAGTGCGCCCTCGACACCCAAATCAAATGTGCGAATGCGAAACTCAACCGCAGCCTCTGGCGGCCACGGGCGCGGCGGGCCTAGCGTCGACAGGTCTGAGTATTCCCCTGGGCACTATTCCCCTGGACTGGGCAGCCCCGGCCCGTCGATTGTGGAATCGGAATATGAGGAGAGTTTGCCTGCGAGCAGCATCCCAAACTTTGTTCTCTCAGCCGGCCAGCGCACATCCTTCATCGGCTACGGGAGGAGAAAGAGCGTCAAACGAGAAAAGTCGAGGTTGTCGCTGCTCGCTGGAGGAGGCCGATTGGGCCAAATCTTTTGATGCAATCTGTCTATTACTGGTATATTTTCTTTTTCCATGGGCCGGCTACTGGCACCGTGCCCCATGTTCTTGGTTATGAGTGATGATTATCTGTACAAGGAGCATGAGTTGATAGATTATTGGCAGGCACGCAGCCCCCGCGCGCTGTCGGTTCCTGGTGCCCTTTCTCTCGGCGAGAAGGACGCTGTAATGTCTAGTTCTACATTCTCCCAATGACCTTCAAGTTTCACCCTGAGTTTGGACTTCTCCTCGGAAGCCGTCCCCAAGTGTGTAAAATTAGACGACCAAATCGCACTAGAGTTACAGACTAAAAAGGCTTAGTTATGCAAACTAACCCGATTACCTATAGTGCACCAGAAGTGACCAGCTCACTAAACACCGGCTAGGCACAGTTTGGAATAGCGCGGATTGGATCAGTCGACAGAATCCCACCTAAGATATTGATCAATACAAGTTCTATAGTGCTTGAATAGTTGAGAGGCCTCCAAATCATGGACAGACTCAGCTCTCTAGACCGGGCTTCCGCTGATCAGGTGCACGAAAGAGAACAAATGGCCGCAAACGGGCCGCAAACGGGGGGAAGAGACTATGTTATATTGGGACTAGTCAACGCCACTAGTGTTTAAGCAAGGAAGCTGGAATTTTGGACCCCATACGTGCACTGAATGAGTCGGGGTCAATTAATTCATCTTCGTTGGTACTCGAATTCTCTATTGTATTTTGCTGATTGGTGCGGACTATTGAACTTGCGCTATTCCAAACTGTAACTGGCTAGCCCAACTAGTGCTTAGCGCGCCCAAAGCGGGTGTTGAAAATTTGAGCACAGCTCACAGGAGGGTCGCTCCTTCTCGGACGAGGCTGAGGCTGCAGAGGGCAGGTGCTCGACCAATCACGGCAAAGTTGCCGCGGGACGATCCGGACTAGCGCGAACCAAGAGTGGCAACTTCAAAATGCTCCAGTAATCCCAGTTTTGCGCGTACACACGAACAACACACACGACCGTCGCCCGATGCTCTTCACTGAGGCTGCTGCCATTCACGCATAATGGGAAAGGAAAATACATCCCCAGCCTTCGTCCTTCCCATTCACCCCTATGCATTCAACTTTCCTTTTTCCAAGTACCCACCGGGCCCCCCACCCTTTACCAGTCTCAACTTCTACGACGCTTTCTCCCATCCCAAGCTTGACGGCCTGGAGTCCTTGTCTGTTGAGAATCTTGAGTCTCTGGCTGTGAAGGACCTGTATCAGCTAGCTCCCAAAGTCAAGGAGCCGCCCCTACCGTCGCCTCCCTCATCGGTGACTGGGTCATCGCTGAGCTGTGAGACAGCCACCTCCGAGTCTGATTCCATGTCAGACTGCTGTTCTGACACAATTGAGTAAGCTTATTCTTGCTTTCCATCGAGCATTCTGCCCTCGTTTGTGCCTTTTGCTTCATTACCCTGGTGGCCCTCCAGCCTCCTGTGCCAAGACCTGGCAGAGCACACACCAGAAGGCTCAACTGACTTCCCAATCATCTTTGGCTGTGCTTCGTGATCATTTCCTCAAGCTGACACTTTATCAGCGAGATGGCCGGTTCCCATACCACCTCACATGCCGCCACCCCACAGCCAGACGGGGAGGCCAAAGGATCTCTCCCACGTGCTGGGGGTGGCCGGGGCAGAGGTGGATGGCGTGGTCGTGGAAGGGGCCGTGGCGGAGGCAATGGCCGCGGTCGTCCCCGTGGAAGGAGAAACGGTGCCGATGAGCCCGAGCCTCCACGCAAAACCTCGTTGACGGCGGAGGAAGAGGAGCGGGTCCGGAAGCTTGAGCAGCGCCAGCAAGAGCTGAAGAAGCGATTCAACACTATCGCCGCACAGCAAATAGACCTCCTTCAGCACCTTGGGTCCAGAGACCTCAACACCCTGGCCAAAAAAGCCCGAGCGCACACCAAGGTGCCAGAGTTTCAGGAGCTGAAGGCTGACCTGGAGAGCGCCGCCGAGCAGCAGCGAGAGCGGGTCAGGAAATGGTACCGAATTGCCATGGAAGCCGAAATCAAGAAGTTTGAGCAGGAAAAGGAAGTGGTTGAGAGCCAGTTTCGGCGTCGTTGTGAGGACACTCGACTCGAGCACCTCCAGGGCTTGCAAGGCGACATTATCTCGCTCAAGAAAGCGCACGCCACTGCCTTGGATGAAACCCACACGGAAACAGGGAGCGAGGTTGACTATTTCCCTCACTACCACGAATTTCCCGAGGCCGATGCGCGGGTCCGAGGCTACACATCAAACAAGATCACCGATGAAAAGCCGTTCAAGCAGTACCTTGAGTCGCACGGCGACCTGGATCTGCAAGAAGTTATTAATGAGGACATCACCGGGCCGATGATCGAGTCTCTTGCGCGAGAGAAGGCAAAGCATGCCCAGGAGCAGACCTCGCAAAAGACCAAGACCTTGGAAGCCCTGTGTAAAGTGGCCGAAGAACAGCTTTCTGAGCCGGGGAAAGAAGCAGAGCCTGGGCAACAACACCCAACAGTGGTGGCGCCTGCGACGGCTGCGACGGCTGTGGTAGCTGCGACGGCTCCGACGGCTCCAATGGCTCCAATGGCTCCGGCAGCTGCTCCGCCGCCGGTTGACACACGGGCTCTGTCTCTGCTTGTGGACATTGCCATATGGAAGGAGAAAGAGGTTGCTCAACAGCGATATCCGTTCCCACCAGCCGGTCCGAACCATCACCAGCTATATCCTGGCACTTCTATGATGCCCACAACCGCTCCTGGCCCGATCCATAACGGCCGACCCCTGGCGCCAGCACCAACTCCAATGCTGACACAACCAATCCGTGTCACAACGGTGTCGACCAAGCGATCGAGAAATCGGTCCAGAGCCTCTATCCCATCTCCTAGTTCTGCAACACCACTTCGACCTTCGGTTGGAATGCAATCACAGCCTAATGGCCGAAAAATTCCTCTGCCACCGGCGCATATCACACGTTCGCCTGTCCTTCCCACCATCCTAGGCCAACCGATTGCACCAGCACCCCCCAAACAACTGCCTAACTATGCAGCAGCAGCAGCAGCAGCAGCAGCAACAACAACAGCTCCCATCCTGCCACCCTTCCGCCGCCCCTCGGAACCGGCCTCTTCTCTTCCGCGTCTGTCAGTCGGTCCGCTGCCCCCACCACCACCACCACCACCTCCTCATTCTGCTGCCTCTTCTGGCGTCAACATGTTTTCTCGCCCACCTCCTCCACCGCACTCTCTCTCACATGGGCCACCCCCCTCCCATTCCCCCTCCGCACACCATCCTCGTTCGCCTCGATCTCTCCCTTCGCCGAGAATTCCGGGCCCAGCGCCTTCTCGCCCACACCAATTTGTTTTCCAACCACCAACAGGCATGCCGCCTTCATTCCCACAGCCGAACACAACGGCGGCCGCAGTGCCAAGCAGCGCCTCGCCTCCAGTCGCTCCAGCCGCACCCGTGGGAGGGCCGCCGGGAGGGCCGCCGGGAGGACCACCGCCGATGCTAGGAGCACCATCGTCGTCATCGTCATCCTCGGCAACAGTACCCCCGGCGACAACTATGCCGCCATCTTCAGCCCATCAACAGCAACAGCAGCCTCAGCAACAGCAACAGCATCAGCAACATCAGCAACAGCAACAGCATCAGCCGCAGCCGCAGCCGCCGCCGCCGCCGCCGCCGCAGAGGCAGAAGCAGCAGCCACCTCCGCCACCGCCATCATCATCGACGCCCTCTTTCGGATACGTGTCGGCCAACAGCCCGCCCACGCCATCGCTGGGGGAGTTCCTGGGCAGCATGAGCATGACTCTGCAAGGACCGCCCAACGGCGGCAACGGCAGCCCCGGCGCCGTTCTCGGCGGAACCACGGGCAAGATCCCTGTCACCTTTGTCAACCAGACGATCGAGAGCCGCAAGGCCGCGGCCCGAGCGGCGGCCAAGGTCAAGGCGGATAGGAAGCAGCAGGCCGGAAAGACGATGGGATGATGAAATTTGGAGGGGAAAACCCGGGGCGGGGGGGGGCAAAGGAGAAAAAAAAGGGAATGGAAGACAAGCAAACAGTAGCAATAGCAATGGCAAGAGCAAAGAGTATGTATACCTTGGTTACATTTGGGGACGATAGGAGTACGGCGTACGCGTACATAGGAAAATCAAACTGAGTTTGCATACTACTTGTGTGTTGTATGTTTAATTTTAGAGGAGGAAGATGAGGAAGATGGCATCAAGAATCAGGCGTAAGGTAAGGGTCATCAAGGGTCGTCGTCATGCTATTATGTTCTGCTGCAACTAAACCATGCTGGATAAACCGGCGGATAGAATGTGTAAGAAGGAGAATCGTAGGGGACGAGATCATCTCATCACTGCACCTGCTATGCTCGCTCGTCATCAAGAGATAGACAGACCACTAATCTCAAACTGCCGCCCCGTCTCCATCACCACCGGCCCTGCCAACGGTGACCCAGGCCAGCTTGGTCTGACCAGGCTCTCTCCTCTCTTGCAGACCGCTCCAGCCCAGTCTCTCGTCGCCCAGCCTGCCGACGCCGCCTTCCTTACACCAGCAGCCGACGACGGCCCGGATCCACATCAGCTTCTGCTTGACTTGGTTGGACTGCACAATGTCTGCTTCTGCTCTCCGGAGATTGTCAGCAGCAATGTCGCTGAGGGCGAGAGTGACGCTGTTGCGCCGCTCGAGCGCCTCGGTAGTCAGGCGGCCTGACCTGGCCAGGTCGAGCGCGTCTGACGGTTCCAGGTAGATGAGATCAACTAGGTAGGGATGGGGGGAGGTCCTGGACGTGCGGTCCAGATAGATCGTCAGCTTGGTGTGATCGGGGAAGTTGAACTGCAATCCACCATCAGCAAAGCGCCAGACGCCAACATTGCCCACTCTTTGGTAGAAATGGACAAAGTGTTCGCTCGCTGCGGCTGGCTGTCTATCGGCGCCGCTATCGCTGTCGTCATGTCGCTTGTGCATGTATTTGCCGAACTTGTCGAGCAGAACCAGCTCTCGAAACTTCTCAGTAAGACTGGCCGACATGGCCGACTGAGCAGCGTGAGTTGCCGCGGCCAAGGTGCCATGGTGTTGCTCATCGATCTCGAAGGCGGAGGCGGGAACAGTGCATTTGGACATGTCTTTGCTGAGGTCGCTCTGCTCATAGAACTCAATGTCCTTAGCTGCCGGACCCTGGGGAACCAGCTGAGCGACAGCTCCTCGGGCCCGCTGGATTGTGTGTCTCCTCGCGTTTCGGACGACCACGCAGGCGCTTGGGCGAACATTGTCGGTAGATGACTTGATGACCATTCCCAGAGTGCCGTCTGTGAGGATGTATGCTATACCATGTTTCGACGAGTAGTCGACCCATTTTTCCACACGCGGGTACCCAGTTCGGGATCTTGTTCGACGAGAAGAGTAGGGTGTGGAGGACTGTGAAGATTGACGGGTGCCAAGTTTGGTGTGAAGGTCGTGCAGCTGAAGGAGCACAGCGTCTGCTGACGTTCCTGGAAGTAGGGACCAGGAATCATTCGAGCAGATCAGCCGAGTATTCGATTTCCGACTGGTATACGAGGGATGTACAAGGCGCGCTCTCGGGTCCGATTGCAGATCGTGAGCATGCTGGATATTGGCTGAAATGGGTGGAAGCGCCCGCGGCTTTGGTTCGTCTGACGAGGCCGAATGGGCAGATCTGGGGCGGGCAGAGGGACTGGGAGGCAAAGGGGCATCACGCGCTGAAGACTGAGCAAGCGCATCCATAGCAGCCGGTACAGAGCTGGACTTGGGAACCATCCTCACACTCTCAGCTCGAGCCTTCTGCTGCACAGCCGTGCTGTTGGCTGCCCTTGTACTGGCTGCTCGGACGGGGCGGGCTCTGAGAAGGCGATCGGGAGCCTTGGTAGCCACGGGCTCCTCTGGCAAAGATGGGGCAGCGTCGATGGTTGGGAGCGTCTGCTTGACTTGTCTTGTTAACGTCCGAGATGGAAGAGCCTGCTGTCGCTGTTGAGCAGCAAAACTGGGCATGCTCCTCGTAGCTGTTTGAGCAGGAGGCATCGACTGTGTGGCTGTTTCTGGGTCGGTGACAGGCTTCCGACTGCGCGGTTTCCGAGGCTGGAGGGCATCCTTCTGCTCGCGGACCCAATCAGCCTGGGCCTGGGTCAAGGCATTGTACAGAATGCCCTCAGGCAGTGGGATGGTAGGCGCAGTGCCGTGAACGTTCTCGGCTTCGATCTCGACCAAGGCCGAGATGTCACATTTCCCACCAACCCCAGGTCTGGGACTGCCATCGGCTGCTCGGCCAACTCCTGCAGCTCTGCAAGCCTGGCTGTGTGTGATGCCATAGCCAGGCCGTACCCTGTCTCCCCGCGGGTCGGCGACCAGCAGCCAGTCCGGCCTGTGTTTCAGACAGCTGCTGTCGAGGGTATCGGCGATGACTCCCATGGTGAAAAAGCTATGCTCTACCAGATCATCCATCTCTGGTCGCTCATCAGCTACCAGGTTCAGACAGGAAGCCACCAGGGACTTGGCCTGATGGGGGATGTAGTTCTGACAGTCGATCTTCCACTCATACTCGAGCGTCTTGAGTTTGGCGTAGATCTCCTGCTGAGTCTTGGACTGGAAGGGCGGTGTGCCGACCAGCATGGCATAGCAAATGATGCCTATGGCCCAAGTGTCAACCTTGTTGTCGTGGCCTCGGGCACCACCAGACTTGGACAGGATTTCGGGGGCAATGTAGTTGGGGGTGCCACACAGCGTTGTGCGGCGGTCGGATTCATCTGCCATGACAGCAGCCAGCCCGAAATCACCGATCTTGATGTTCATGTTGCTGTCGAGGAATATGTTGCCCATCTTGAGATCGCGGTGGATCACATTTCTCTTGTGCATGTACCGCACTCCGCCGCAGATCTGAATCAAGAAGCGACGGACCTCCGGCAAGCTCAGGCAGGTACGGGACTTGACCATGTCGGTGAGATTGCCATTGGCACACAGTTCCAGCACAACGTAGGTGTGGCGGTCGTGGGTGAAGGCACGCAGGAAGTCGACGATGTTGGGGTGGTCCATCTTCGAGTGAATCTGGAGCTCCGTGCGGAACTTCTCGGCCATCTTCTTCTGTTCAACCTTGGCCTTGACCACCTTGAGTGCGTATATCTTGCCCTGAGACTGCGACTGGGCCTGGAAGCAGACGGCAAAGCCGCCCTTGCCCAACTTCCTGCCCATCATGTACTTTTCTGATGTGCCCGCCTCTGGCACGATGCTGGGTGGGCACCATGTGTCATTGATGCGGTCGGGGTTCGAAGGCTTTTCTGCCACACGCGGCTTTGTTTCTATTTTGGCATTCCTCATGTCGCGAGGCCGGGCGGGAAGGTTGGCTGACCGAGGGGAAAGGACCTCCATCCTCGGCGGGGGGGGGAAGGGGAGTGACTGGCGACGTGGAGGCTGGGACTGCTTGTATTCACTAGAGGTTCACAATCATAATGGGGAGGGACGAAGAGGCGGCGGCGAGATCACTAGGCGACAGGGCGACGGGACTGGTCTGGACAGAGACGACGGGCACACGACCTCTGGTGCCAAGCTACTGTGTACTCATGAAGAAAGAGCCAATGTTTGGATCTAGCCGTACTGGGAAGGTGGCTGTTTCCCACGGCGCAACCACGGAATTATCTGCTATCTCCGGTAGCGGGGGCCAATGCGGTGCTACTGTACACTATACCACTGGCTGTGCTACTGGAAACTTGTACAGACCTTGTCTTCGTTGGAGCTCGACACCCCTCCATGGCGCTGTAGACGCCGCCCAGGCTGACCAGTGCTTCCCCACCTCCCACCTCCCATCTCCCACCAACACCATGTCGCTGGCCTTGAAGTTCAGCTCGTTGGCCATCCGCACCCTGTCCAAGCCGATCGCCGTGAGTGAATTGCTCTCTGGCTCTCAGCCCGTCTGACGACTGCAGAACTTCATCAAGCGACAAGCCCGCGAGCATGAAGGCTTTCGGCGCACATGTATCAACTTTGCGCAGAAGCTGCATCGGATCGACATGAGATGGCGCATTGGTCTGCTCCAGGACGCAGCGGCGGTCGAGAAGCAGGCTGCTCGTGAAGCGGCGCAGGATGCAGCTAAGAGACACAAGCACACCAATATCCCGACAGTAAAGACCGAGGCCCAGACCAAGGCTGAAGAGGAGGCAGCAGCCAAGGCAGCCAAGGAGGGCACCTCAGAGGCAAGCAAGCACAAGCCACAACCACGGATCCGGCCGCTGTCGGAGGCCAAGGCGATTGAGTCGGGCGCAAACTTCATCAGCGAGACCTTTCTGTTCGGGGTAGCGGCCAGCCTGATCCTGCTTGAGTCGTGGCGCTCGCGCAAGAAGGAAAGCACCAGACGGGACGATGTGGCCGAGCGACTGGCAGACCTTGAGTTTTCGGAAAAAGCAGCCAGGCAGGCGCTCGTCGAGCTGGAGCGCGAGGTTCTGCGCCTGAAGGCAAAGGAGAGCGGCGGATCAGTGGCAGTGACCAAGCGGATCTTGCCCAAGGAAGTATATGAAGCAGAGAGCGATAACGAAGAACCGGCCAAAGGATCGTCACAGGGCTGGCTATCACGCATTATCACATACATCTCTTCTAAACCAGGCGCCGTCAATGAGGCCAAGACAGCCCTGGAGACCAACTCACCGGGGCCGGCCGAGAAGATTCTGGTGGCGGCAGACGAAGAGATTGCAGAGAAACACAAGAAGAGGGAACTTGAGACAAAACGAGAACCCGAATCTCACCCTGAACGTTCTCAACGGTAGGCCAGCTGGTCAGTCGGTCAGTTTGCTGGTTCTTCGCCATCGCTCTCGCTCTCTGCTTCATATACTTCCTTGGGCTCGTGGCTTGGCGTGGCATCTGCTCCATCTCGTCTCTACATACAACAGCTCCATCTCGTCTCTTCATACTACACCAGCCTCTGAATCCAAATCACCCTGGACGGAGGCTCTCAGCTCATTTCCTCTTGCCCTGTCGCAGGTCAGTGACAGTGGAGACCATCCAGCATCAGCTCAGCAGGATGAATGTACAAAAGATTCCCCTCACCTTCTCTGCTTCACTCCGCCTCAAGCCCATCTGGCGTGTGCTGGGACCTGCTCTGACATCGTGCCCTAGGCTTTTGCTGACAGGTACTGTAGAACTTTGGTTTTTTTTTTCTTTTTTCTTTTTTGACGAAGCTTGACCGGACTGATGGCTACAGAATCAACCGCAGTGGCGACCGACATGACAGCTCTTGTCACCAACGCACACAACACTCCCCAGACGCGTAGCCTCCAGATCCTGCTTCTGACCATCGCCGACGCCCAGGCACAGGACTGCGTGAATCGACTCCAGGCTTTCGTCTCTGCCATCAAGCCGGCCAACGCAGTCGACCTGGTTCTGCTGGTCAAAGACACGAGCGAGAGCGACCAGGACATCTTACCGGCCCTGTGCAGGCTGCAGATCGAGCTCCTCGACCTCGGGCACGTTCCAGTTGTGGCAGCGTACTCGCCGGACGAGGTCGTGCCGGTGCTGGAGAGCTTCTTCGATCAGATCCAGATCCAGATCCAGATCCAGCAACCACTGCCGACCTCGACCCATTGCACAGCAGCAGCGCTGGTCAGCCATGCCACAAGCACTGCGCCTGCCAAACTGCTTTCACAACATGACAGCCGTGTCCTGACTGGCCTGTTTCCCACAATCGAGCAACTGGCGCAAGCAACGCGGACGGCGCACGGCCAGGCAGCCATTCGCAGTTCGCTCCCGTCACATACTGCCGACCAGGTTATTGAGTTCTGGGAGGATGAGTGGCTGGTGTAGAGAGCGCTAGCGTGCTGTTGCTTTGCTCGGTCGAACTGTTTTTACACGGTGTACCAGCAGACAATACGGCCGGGAGAACCGAATCCCGACTATCGAATCTTTTACTTTCAACATGATGCATGATATACTCGGTTGTTGCCTTCTCTACCAACGATTTGAGAACGAGAACCTTTCTTTCTCCCGCCCTTTAACTTTTCTAACGGTCCGTCTCACTCATAGTTAAAGTTAAGTTCATCGATACTTCTGGGTCTTTATCAGACCATGAGATGAGCCTGCCGCCGCCGTTGAGAACTTAAACTTGAATACTCTGTGATAATATCAAACAAAGTACCAAAGGACTACCTCCTATTATTGAAAGCTTGAGTGTGAGATCCTGTATGAACCTGGGCTTTGACTACTCAGTGTACACACAACATGACTTGCCAGAAAGCAAAGATTGAATCTGTGGCTCCTGATACTAATCAATGTCCACAAGGCATCTCCACATGTTGCAGGATGGATGTACCAGCCATTTGCACTGCTGCTGTTGCCTGAGCTGGACAGAGATCAGGTGGAGGATGATGGCGTTATATAGGTAGGTGAGAGTGCCCTTGCTCTGTCTACACACTGTAAGATTCAATCTTCAAGGCATAGTACTCACGCACTCTCACTTGCTCATTCACTCACAACCCAACCAGTAAGCATGTAATCAGGTGTCTATTACATTGACTAACACAAACCAGGCCACAAAATGTCTGCCCAGGAAGAGTCTGTTCAGGCACAAAGCCTTGTCTCTGAAGTCTCTGCCGAGACAGCAGCTCAAGTTCCCATGGAGACAGCAGCCCAAATTCCCATGGAGACAGCAGCCGAAGCATCACTGGAGACTGGCAGCATACCGGCAGATCCAGCCCCAGCGTACATGTCTTCCGGCCCGTCCTTGGATCTGGATCGAGCAGAGGCAGACCTGGAGCATCGAGCGCCCACCAAGACACGCTACATGGAGATGCTGCTCGAGTACGACCAGGTGCCCAGAAGTCACAACATCATTGTGGCATCTAGCACCTGGGTCCTGCTTGTGGGTTTTATCCTTGCCCCTGTCACCTTTACCAGCACGGCAGCGTCTGTCGCTGGTATTGCCAACATCGGTCTTCTCTGGGTCTCGGCTGTCTGCTGCGTCATGGGTGGCCTTGGCTGTTCGCTCATGTGGTTCCGCTGGCGGCGTAATTATGTCTGGCTGCTGAGCCATATCTTCCAGCCAGTCGCAGTTAATGCTGCTGCCAGCCTTCTCGCCGCGGTCGTCAACGTTTATGCCATGCACCAGGGGGTATGGTCGACATCAGCCATGCTTGCCAGTTGCGTGACCGGCGGCTACACCGGTATTGCAGGCCTGCTCTTCCTGATCTATAACTTCTGGGCCTTGGAGAAGGTGCGGAGGTCACACGAGCGCGAGTTTGATCCAGAGGGGTGGGAGATTATGCAGATGGCAAGGAGGGAAGAAGGGTTCGCGGACAAACTGCAGCGAAAGCTGCGCCAAAAGCCCACAATGACCACCGGCAGTACTTAGCTGTGTAGGGGGCGGGGGCCAGTCATTATCATGCACTGGCAGCCTTTGGAGGATAACTCTTGCCAAAGAGGTGATTTGGAGGATCAGAGGGTGCTTGAGAGGTTGTTTGGGACGATCGAAAATGGGTGTTGGGAGATTAGTTCAACGAAGAGTCAATTCTTTTTTCCATCGTTCTTTCCTCAAGCCACTAACTTAGTCTGAGTACAGTAGAGCGAGGAAGGTGCCAAGTCGTGTCGTCACTGCCAGCGTACAGCGACAGAGAAGAAATGGCTGAGGGGACAATGAGAAGAGAACATACCGTTTTCCCGCGTACCTGCCAGCTGCCATGCCAAGTCAATACGACTACCATTACTATTTCTACTAATTAATCAGATTACTACAAGTTTTGAATTGTAAATGTTGATACATGTCTAGAGAAACAGGGGTGGTTACGCCGTAGGTGGTGTAGTGGTGTAGTGGTGTTTCAAAAAGCGGGCCGAGGTGTGGTAGTTGTCTTACCCTTATTCGGGGAAATCGCGATGTTGACAGACTGGCAAGAGCATTCCTGTTGCCCCTGGCCGACACCCATCATCTTTTGCTGTCTCGACACTCAATCTTGAGCACAACCGCAATCAATTGAGCTCCATCAATGATGGTCCAAACTGGTGCTATTTTGTTGCTCGGCTTGACGACAAGCTTGGTCTCCGCAAATGGCCTCTACGGCAAGAACTCCCCTGTGCTGCAAGTCAATGCTAAGAACTACGACTCGCTCGTAGCTCAGTCTAATCACACCTCTGTAAGCAGATCGTTGTAGCTGTACATCGGAATGATGCTGACTGCTGGCTGTAGATTGTCGAGTAAGTTTGGCTCGGCTCGGCTCGTCTCATGTGATATGCTAGTAACACAGTATAGATTCTATGCTCCATGGTGTGGCCACTGCCAGAACCTCAAGCCCGCGTACGAAAAGGCAGCCAAAAATCTGGCCGGTCTTGCTAAGGTGGCCGCTGTCAACTGCGATGAGGAAGACAATAAGCCATTTTGTGCCTCCTTTGGTGTCAAGGGCTTCCCCACCCTCAAGATCGTTCACCCGGCCAAGAAGCGTGGCAAGCCCATTGTCGAGGAATACCATGGAGCCAGAGAGGCCAAGGCTATTGTGGAGGCCGTGGTCGACAGAATCCCCAACCATGTTAAGCGCCTGAAGGAGGCAGACGTGGAAGACTGGCTGCTCGACACGGCAACACCGGCCAAAGCGATCCTCTTCACCAAGAAGGGCACCACCAGCGCTCTCATTCGATCCCTGGCTATCGACTTCCTCGGCAGCATCCAAATTGCCCAAGTTCGAGACACAGAGCAAGCCATAGTGGACAAATTTGGCATTGATACCTTTCCCTCTGTTGTGCTTCTGCCAGGAGACGGCCAAGATCCTATTGTATACAGCGACGAGATGAAGAAACAGCTTCTTGTTGATTTCCTCAGCCAAGTTGCTCCTCCCAACCCGGACCCAGCCCCGAAGAAAGTCAAGCCGTCGTCTTCTACAAAGTCAGCTAAAAAGCCGGCTGAAGCAAGCACGACAGCGTCATCATCTACCACCGTACGAGACACCGCGAGCTCTAGCAGCGTCGATCTTGACGACGACAGCCCAACCGAGTCCCCGCTGCCCATTGTCGAACAGGACAAGCCGATAGCGGTACCCGAACCCGAAGCTGTACCCCCGATTCCGGCATTGGAAACTTCTGCGGAGCTCGATGAGAAGTGCATTGCCAAAAAGAGCGGCACCTGCATCCTTGCTCTGTTGCCCATTGGCACCGAAGCCGAAGCCCTTCTACCAGAGCCAGCAGTCAACGCCTTGAACTCGCTTGCGGGAATTGCCAACAAGCACAGCAAGCGCAAGGACCACACGTTTCCCTTCTACAGTGTTCCTGCTCAAAATGAAAGGGCGAAAACAATTCGAGCTCAACTGGGACTCGGCCAGGACTCGGATTTGGAAATAATCGCCTTGAACAATAAACGAGGCTGGTGGAGACGGTATGCCGAAGAGAGCTACGATCTGGTCGCCATTGAGGCATTTGTGGATGCCATTAAGCTCGGAGAAGGGCCGAAACAAAAGCTTCCGGAGCGATTCGGTGGAGAAGAGGATATATTGGATCCACAAGAAGAACCATTGGCGGCGTCAGTCACAGCATCTGACGTTGAGGATGAGGATGACACAGCGACAGCGGTGGAGACCACAGAAATACCCTCGTCTTCATCAGTTCCAGAGCAAGAAACAGCTGACCCGGTGGTTGAAACAAACACGTCGGAATCACAAGCTGAGCCATCGCCGTCAGCAGCTCCAGAATCGGAAGCATCTGACGAGAGGGATGATACGAGCCCTGAAGCTGTGAGCACTGAAGATGCCAGCCCAGAAGATGCAAAGTCTGAAGATCTGAGTCCAGAAGATGCAAGCCCCGAAGATGTGAGCTCTGAAGCTGTGAGATCAGAAGATGTGAGCTCTGAATCTACCAGTCCTAAAGCTGCAAGCTCTGAAGATGTGGGCTCTGAATCTGCCAGCCCTAAAGCTGCAAGCTCTGAATCACCCGAGCCCAAATTGTCCACCGAGGCAAGCCACGATGAACTGTGACAAATTGGGTTTCCCCTGGTGGTTGTATTGGATCCATTGACTAGGTATAGTGGAATCACAATATATCAGCCATGAAACTTCCAACCAGACCCAGTCTATTGCTCCCCACTTCTCATTACCTTTACCTGTTGCCTGTGACTGTTATCGAAGCTTATGGCGGGCGTGAGTCCCACGATCAGTGAATGGCATGTGGGACTTCTCTTGAACCCATCTGGTTCCGCAACTGACCCAGATATATATCCTTCTCTCAATCTCTCTCTCTCTCATCATTTAGCCCTCTGACTCCCTTCAAGCTGCCACTTGGCCCCAGGAAGCTTCTCACTGCAGAACTGGAAGGTAAGAGCGATCAAGAGCAACAGGTAAGATCCTCAGACTCATGGCACCACAGAGACTGAATGACAGAAGAAGTCCCCACAAACCCTTGTTGATCGCAAGATATGGACACTCCTATGTCAAACGACAACATGACCAGTGCAGACCATCCTGTTCCAACCGTCGAGAATGGAGACGAAACCCACATCGATAATTCTCAAGGTGGTGGCGGTACGACAACAAGCAGGGAGAATCAATCTGTCGACGTGTCGGATCAGTCTTTGCTGACCCGATGCCAACCGAATGACAATGGCCACATCGGTGGAAGGCTTCGGCCACAAGACAGATCTTCAGCACCGCCAGAGTCTCTGAGAGTCCTTGGTCAGCAGGAAGTCGTGAAACTGAACAATTACCTGGACCGCTTCAGCGCTGATATAGTGCCGCCGCCGAGTATGCCCGTCTATTTGCAGATATTAACGTACCTGCAGCGATGGGGTCTATGGGCAGCTCACATCCAAAACGAGGAGAGAAGAAAGGAACTCATCGATGCCATCGCTGCGAAGATGGAAAACGTCTGGCTTGTTGGCATGGAACAAGGCCATATCCCACAAAAGCTCGACCAAGTCAATGCCCAGAGTGAAGGAAAAGACGCAGGCCAGCGCGGCGCCGGGACAAGGGCACAGCATCACAGATCGAGGCGAACGATAAGTCCGTCTCGCAAGATTGTGATCAAGGCCACGGCGAAGGGCAGACCCAGATACCCAGTCACCGTGGGCGAGCTCGAAGAGGCCGGCTTGAGCGTGAAGGAGGTCGAACAGCGACTGCTCACGACCGAACTTTCCGAACAGTCGCTCCTTCCGCACCTGGACAGAGTCATCTCCGAACGAGATTGGTATGGCGTGCTCGAGGACACCACTTGGAATCCCATCGGCCGTGATCTCGAGATCTACTGCTTGTGGGAGATGCAGAGCCTCCGCCGTGAACTTCAGACCTTGCAAGAACTCAAGCAGAGATTCAAATCGGCGAGCCAAGTCAAGAACACTCAGATCCGCATCGATGCTGCAAAGGCCTTGAACGACCAGTACGCTGCTGTGGCCTCGCTCTTGCATGAGAAGAAGGGGTGCAGGCTGGAGAATGCCAGTCCGGAGTCATCAGAAACCGACAGCGGCTGTCCTGATCCCGCACCTGTCCCGGCCACCGAAGACGACGATGGCGCCTCCTCAGTTGACCCTGCCTCTTCAGAGGACGACACTCCGAGCAGCTCCGAGCCGCAACTCTGTTCTTCGACAAAAACATCTTCGTCGTCGTCGTCATCGTCATCGTCGTCGTCATCATCATCATCACAGGAAGAAGAGGCTGAAACACCACACCCTGGCCCACGCGAGCTCAAACTGCGCTTCGTCCGACCGCAGCCATGCCGCAGAGTCATCACCCTGAAGACAAGACCCGAATTCCAGCCTGAGGAGTATTCTTCCCGCACGGTGAACAAAGTGCGAGGGTTCAGATGGCGCTACGTCAGCTCATCCACCCTTGCTCAGCGCGCCTGCATGGACGAAGTCATTGCAAACTACATCGATGGGCGCATCCAGTTTGACCGCGAGAAGACGAAGAAGAAGACGAAGAAACGAAGGAGGAATAACAGCAACACCAGCAGCGAAGATATCCCTGCCCGCTTTGGCCTTTACCAAGTCTTGAGCCTGCCCACCGACCCTGCAGCCGGTCTTACTACGGCGGCGGCGGCGGCGGTCCCTGTCGTACATGGCATTTGGGACACCAGGAGAATGACCAAGATTGAGGGTGCAGACTGGTTTTACAATGGAGAAGAAGAAGAAGATGGAGAGATGCTGCTGCATCTGCAACGCGATGTTGATCCTGCGTATTTTCTGACACTGCACCACCACCACCACCACCACCACCACTCCTCCGCTGCCACATCTGTATCTGTGTCAACACCGTCTCCAGAGCAAGCGGGTCCATCTGCCGCTGCCGCAGGCACCAAGCGCAAGGAGACGACAGATATGGCGACCGGAAGACCGAAAAAACAGCGCCACAGAGTACGGGGACGAAGCAAGCAGATGAAGAAGAGAAAGAATGCGAAGGGAACAGGTGGTAGTAGCAGCAGCAGCAGCAGCAGCGGGAGCGGGAGTGAGTGGGCGCCTTGATATTGATCATCGTCATTGTCATCAGCTGAGAGAGAGAGAGCGAGAGAGATACTGACGGATGACTGCCCTTCTTTTTGACACTCCTTCTACACCGTTCTACTACGATTACCCTAAACTAATCACTTTTTGGTTGCTCATTTCTTCTTCTGGCCTGCCTCCAACGCCCTCTTCTTCTCGTTCTTTTTCCTCTTCTTGTCTTTGTATGTACTCTTGTGCCTGTGCGGTTTGGCATGATCGGATGATGACTTCTTATTCTTCTTATAAGAAGAAGACTTCTTGGTCTCTTTGTCTTTGCTCTTGCTCTTGGTCTTGGTCTTGCTGCTGCCGTTGGCGAAAGCAGACATATCAACATCCTGGCCAGTGGTGTCTTCGAAAAGGAGCGAGTCATCGGCAGCATTGGTGTCGTCGTCATCATCATCATCATCGTCGTCGTCGTCGTCAAGGCCGGCATCAGAGGCTTTGCGCTTTTTCTCCTTCTTTGAGGACTTCTTCTTTCCATTGGTGGGTTTCTGCTCTTCCTCTTCTTCCTCCTCTTCTTGATCATCATCTGAGGAAGCTGCATCTTCTTCTGCCTCGTCTTCAGAGTCTGAACTGGACTCTTCTGCTGCTGCTGGTGCTGGTGCTGCTGTTGTGAGTGTGGGCTTGCCATTCTCAGCACCATTTCCAGCATCTGGGAGCTCATACTGCTCCAACGGAAGGGCGTCGATGAGAGCACGCTGCTTTGCCCTGACAGCATCATCTGCAACGGCACCGTCGATGTTGTTTTGGACTTGAGTCTCCTCCTTGGTAGGCTGCGGGCGTTGGACTCTGTTTAGATCCGGCTTCTTCGTCGGGGCGGCTTGGACCTGGGTTTGGACGGTAGTGCCATTTGTAGAGGCGGCGGACGCAGCATTGTTGTTGTTGTTGTTGTTGTTGTTGTTGTTGTTGTTGTTGTTGTTCTTCTTCTTCTTCTTCTTCTCCTTCTCCCCGCTCAGGCTTTCATCCACAGCCTTCTCCTGGAGCGCTCGGAAAGCAGTGCTGATCTTGCGGACGACCTTGACAAACATGGCCAACAGCTGGTTGCTGGCAACGTTCAGTTCGCTTTCGAGATCGTTCAGGTCCTTTCGCTGCAGGCCGATGGCTAGAAGAATGCTCTGCTGGACACCGGAGAGGTTGACGCTGCACGGAGGACTGGATAGCCGGCCGGTGAAGTATAACTGGGCAATGGGCGGCATGAGGTCGAGGATGACGTGGTAGTCGAGCATGTTGTTGGCGTACGAGTCGAGTCGGGCGAGGTCGAAAGGCGAAAACAGGTCGTCCAGACTAGCCTTTGTCAAGGCCTTGGCCACTTCTGCATTGGAAGAAGATGAAGAAGAAGAAGAATAAGCGCGCGAGGCTGACTCGGATATAGACAGCGACTGCACGGCTGGGAAGGTTCGGAATTGATAGGAGAGAAGGGTGAGAAAGCGCCGCTGGAAGTCTTGGGCATATGCCGCCAGCCAGGAGCTGTCATTGGAAGTTGGCGTGGAGAGCGGCCGAAGCATCACGCAGGAATGCTCGCCGGTCAGCTCGTTGGCGGTCTGGCGAAGATAGACAGGCACAAAGGAGGCCCGCTTCCAGAACTTGTGAAGCGGCTGGGTGAGGCCGTACGACACGCCAATGTAGTCAAGCTGGTCGGGCTGTGTTTCGTCGAGCTTGCTGAATAATGGCGGCATCTTGCTGATGTCCCTGACCTTGATGTCGTCGTCAAGCAAGTTGGCGTTCTCCAACTCCTCGTCCGTCACACGAGCCATGTGCTCCAGGCCTTGGGTGCCGCCGCCTGATTCTGAGATGGATACAAACTTGCCCTCGTAGAAGTCGACGAGCAGCTCGAGTGCTCGACTGCCATAGCCCATGTTCAGATACTCGGGATTCGTTGCTATTCTCACCACCCTACTGCCCGACAACGAGGCGAATTCCGAGTCCTGGAATTGCTGACTGACAAGCCACGGGATTAGGTCGCCACCAGCGCGCTGGCCGCGTGAGAGGCTGTTCAAGACAGATTGCTTGCTGATGCGGCCTTCAAGGGCCACTTGAAGCACACACAAAGGCTCGGGCAGAGTGGTAGCGTCCTCCTTGAGAGGCGGTATGAGAACAAACAGCTGGTGCGCCGGAGCATCCGACATGAGCTGAAGATCATTGGGCGAGTTCTTGTAATGAGATGCGACGTACAGGGCCATCATCTGCTGCAGAAACTGCTCCGAGACGGGATGGAAGGAGAACAGGGTGTCTCGGTTGACGTGGACGAGCTGGCATGTGGACGGATGGGGGGTGCCATGAACGTTGGTCTTTGCCTTGGGCAGGGTTGCATCAAGACACAGGACCTTGTTCAACCACCTTTCCACGCTGTCTCCCGCTGCATATCTAATCGGCTCCGACAGGGTTATCTCCCTCAGCTTACGCCCTCCTGTGAAGGACTTGGGCTCTTTGGAGGCCTTGCCCGTCTCTTTGTCTGCAATCTCGGTCTCATCTGGATGTACACCAGCCCCCGGTCTCGACTGCTGACGCAGCTGCTGGATGAGCTTGAGTGACAGCGAGCGGCCCGTGCCCTCGTAGCCGTTGATTGTAGAGGCCATGAAGACCAAATAGGGGCCGATCAGCTTCCGGACAAGGGGCAGGGGAATAGCAGCAGCTTCGTCAATGACAACCAGCTCGGCCTGACCGAGGACATGGGCATCTTGCGGCTGAATGTACTGGATGGTCTGCCGGTGCTGCCGGTGCACATTGATCCGCACGAGGGCTTTGTGGTAGTCGGGATTGGTGGACTGCAAGAGCGTGTAGTCGGTATGGTCAAGATAGCCAAGAGCATCGAATCCCTTGAGAACAAAGTCGAAGAAGGTCTTCAAATTCTCAGGGCTGGGCGAGGTGACAAAGATGTTGCTGTACCCATAGGCAATGGCAGCCGCCACTGCCACACCCAAGGCCGCGGATTTGCCGCGGCCTCGGGCAGCAGTCAGGGTGACGGTACTCTGCAGTGTCTTCTCGGAGATGGCGTCGACAAACTGCAGCAGTGCCTTTGCCTGGTCCACCGTTTTGGCGAGGGTGATCAGACTGCCGACCGGCTGTGAGTCGGCCATGCTGTCTTTGACCGCCTTTAGCTCGGCCTTGCGAGGATCTATCTCGTCAGCCTCACTCACCACCGGTGGTAGCGGCTGCACATTCTTGCCGCCGGAGATGGGCAGCACATTGAGCTCGTCGTCGACCACCAGACACGCGGGACAGCTGCCGAGAGAGAGGATGAAGCGCTCATTGAAGCGAGCAACGACATCATCATGGGCCTCGGTACGATAGCGAGCATGCACATCCATAGACATGGTGTACAGCTGCTTCAGACTGCGCATGCCCTTGAGCAGCAGCACGACAAGGCCGCCGCCCTCGACGGTCTCGATGGTGCGGGCCAGCAAATTGGGGGTCAACGCATCGAAGTCCTGGAGGATGCACATGCCGTAGGTGTTGCCCAGGATTTTCTCCGTCTCCTTGTAGAAGACATAGCGAATGTTGTTGAGGGTGACAAAGAGCTCGAACGGGTCATCGGTGTTCGCGTCGCGGATGCCGCGCTTGATCTCTTTCTTGATCTTGGCCTCGCGCTTCTTACGATGCGAGGTGAAGCCCAGGAGGTCCTTTTTGTACGCCCAGAGCACTGACTTGTTCTGCCGGATGTCGACGCTGCCCATGATGTAGTGCAGGTGCACAATCACGTCCTTGGCGCGGTCGCCGACGACGACGAAGAAACTGCGCTTCTTTTCTTGGACGCCATTGCGGATCAGTGCAGGGATCCGAGAGTCAATGGCCTTGCGAGGCATTTCGGTACACGCACGCACGAGATCGGGGGGCGGCCGGGGCGTCGAAGGGTCGCTGTCGTCGAGGGGTCGCTGTCGCCGGAGGATCGCTGTCGCTGTCGCCGGCCAACGATGGCTGTTGTGACCTGGAAGTGGCCGGGTATTGTCACCACCAGCTCGCAACTCGGTCTGTAGGCTGATCACCAACGACACAAACAACACATAATAACACCGGCTCTGTTATACAACAAGGTCTTACTTCACCACTTGGTGATGTACGTACCATTTGTCTTTCTACTGTAGATTCCAAAACTTTTTTTTTGGACACCAGAACTGCGGGGCCGCTGTCTTGGGAAAAGCGTCAAGCCAAGAAGCTAATCAAGGCTTGTTCAACGATTGGCGCCTGATTGGCTATATCGGCAATGGTGTGGATACCAAGTGGACCAACCGGAGATTTGATCCGAGACGTTCGCTTGCTGACACCCATACTCGACTCAAATTCAACCTCATCTCATCTTTGCTTCATTCCTATTGCTTTCTCTGTGTGTTGTAAAAGGGCATCAGTTGCCTTCTGTCCATATCACTGAGTTTCCTTGATCATACGAAGCCTTTTGCTTTGATTTACCACCTCCCTAGTCATCCAATTAAAGCACAGAACCTAAGAGACGCGAACGGTCACGTGAGCAACCTGGCCTGAACTTGGAAGGGAATCAGCACAATATCGAGGAACACGACCACTGAGGGTGATGGCTGGGCTAAGAGTCACTTATATGTGATAATAATGGCTGTATCTATGCAGCGCAGCAGTTTCAGGGCCATCGAAGTCGTCATAGTCACGCAAAGAGCAATTATTGACAAACCACCAGATTCTGCCACCCAATTCTGGAGCACAAATATGACTTATGATTGTACCAAGTGATCAGATTTTATTCTTCTAGAGTCTGTCTATTGGTTTATTGGGTTGCTGCAAGTGTGCAAAAGACTTCAATGGCTACCAGTCATGTCTGTGTCGCTCCTTCCTCTACTATCGGTAAGCCCTCTGACACCCCTCCAACAAGCCCAAATGACACCCAACCACTTTGAGCAGATTGGAAATGAGAAAGTGCATGATGCTATCACATACTTTCATGCAAGACCCAGGCAACACAGGCAACACAGGCAAAGCCCTGCTATCTATTGATCAGAATCAATCAGAGTTGATCAAAATGACCATAAATTCTGCTGACCCCCCTTCATCTCCAAAGTGGTTTGTCTGATTCACTAACAGAGTTTTGGAATTGTTTTGATCCCAGCCATCTGTGGTCTGTGGTGCCAGAATTGCGCTATTGGCGCGTTCAGGACCCCTCGTTAGCCGGTTTATTTACCCCCTCCTTCCTTCTTTCCCTCCTTCTTTCTTCTTCATTACTCTCTGAGTTTTCTGTGCATAGTGTGCACGATTTTGATTATTGGCTTTTGTTTTCTGAGGGATCGTGTGGGTTGTTGGAGTAAGTTCTCCCTTCCCTTCTTGCCTGCATTGCTCTTGCCTGCCTTGCTCTTGCCTGCCTTGCTCTTGCCTGCATTGCTCTTCCCCGCATTGCTCCTGCCCTCATTGCTCCTGCCCTCATTGCTCCTGCCCTCATTGCTCCTGCCCTCATTGCTCTTGCCCTTATTGCTCTTGCCGCCCTCCTGCCAACAGAAACTCATCTGCTAACATTTGGTTTACAGTATGGCTCCTTCTTTGGAGGAGCGGCGTGCTGCACGCGAGGCCCGGCCTCGTCCGTGGCGTGCGAAACCGGTTCGGTCGACCGTGAGGACGACGATCGAGCCCACGTCAGCGGCGGTGGGGCCGACCCCCCCCAAAGCTCGACGTGCGGCCCGTGAGTCCCGGTCCCGGCCGGGGAGAGCGGTCACGGCGGCGACGCCGAGCGTCCCGATGGTGACCGAGCCCGCGTCGGCGGCGGTGGGGCTGACCCCCCTCGAAGCACGGCGTGTGGCTCGCGAGTCGCGGACGCGACCGTGGCGGGGTGTTCCCGCCATGGCTGATGAAGACATCACACGCCCGCCCCCAGCGCGCGCTGTCGAGGCGCCTCCAGCAATGGAGGTGTCTCGTCATGCTACACGCCGGGAGGCGTCACGCCATCAGCCATCGAGGGGCATCCTGGTCCGGAACGGACCTACGGGAGAGAGGACAGCTACTGAACCCTCTCCAGCAGCACAAGAGACTGTCCCAGCAATGGAGCAGTCTCCTCTTGCTGCTAGGAGGGCGGCGAGGGAGTCCCGCCCGCGCCTACGGCTAGCCTCATCCGTCCTGCCGCTGAGAAGGACGAGGGTTGAGGCTCGGCCTCCCCGGGCAGTGATGGAGAATGGGCCGGCTGTGACGGATCTCTCGCTGGCCGACCGCAGGGCTGCCCGAGCTAGTCGGGTGAGGCCTTGGCGGGGGACAGTTAGAGAGGAGCCGGAGCCGGAGCCAGATCCGGAGCCCAAGGTACTTGTTGAGTATGAACGGCGGTTCTGCCGGTGGGAACCCGTCAGTGGCTCAATGGGCTAGTGCGTTCCGGGGGTCTGTGGGTTCCGAGGGCTTTTGGGTTCCGAGGGCTCGTGGGTTCTGGGGGTCTGTGGGTTCTGGGGGCTTGTGGGCTTCGGGGGCTTAAAGGTAGGCCAGCAGTGTCACCTTCGGGTGATTACTGAAGAATGCCAGACCTGATGGCTGAGTAAGAAGGTGGCTACTGAAGTATCCCAGAACCGGAGGGCTGGCAAACCGAGGGATCCCAGACCTGATCGACTGTGCATATTGTGGGATACCAGACCTGATAGGTTGCGCATCTTGTGGGATCTGGGGGCTACCAGGCATGATCATGTTCTGAGTATGTGGGTTCTGGGGGATGCAAGACCTTCTAGGTTGCGCAGATTCTGGGCTCTGGACGATACCCGACATGATCATGTTCTTCTGAGTTGGTGGGTTCTGGGGGATGCAAGACCTATCATGGGCCTGCTGAGTATAGGGGCGGAAGGAAGATGCCAGTCGATCATGGGGTTGTCAAAATATGGGTACCGAGGGGCGCCAGACCTGATGATGGGCTGAGGAAGAAGGTGGGTTACTGAGGGATGCCAGACCGGACGGCTGGACATGAAGGTAACTGCTGAGGGAGGCCAGACCCTTTATGGGCTGAGCAAGAAGGCAGCCTGCTGGGACCCAGGTTGTGGACGCACAGTCTGGTTTTCTTTTGTTTGTTTTGCTTTGAAGAAAAGAGCCCAGCGAAGCACATTGCACCAGCTTGCTGAGCCTGTGTGGAGGGACACAAAATCGGATTCACTGCCTGACGAGGAGCAACAGTGATCCACCAAACAAATGTTTGTGCTGCGTTCCATTGCCCTTTCCCCCTCCTTTCCCTTCTCATCTATGCCCTTGGTTTTTGTTGTTGCTTTTACTATTATGTAGCGGAGGAGTGGGGTCCACAGCTTCAGCTGACAGGGTGTATGGCTATAGGGGTGGTGGTGATGGGGTGACTGAGCAACCAACTGACACGAGCGACAGATGACAACCGAACGAACGACCGTGCGATGACCGAACGAACGACCGTGCGACGACCGAACGAGCGACGACCGAACGAGCGACGACCGAACGAGCGACGACCGACGACCGACCGTGCGATGACCGAACGAACGACCGTGCGATGACCGAACGAACGACCGTGCGACGACCGAACGACCGACGACCGACGACCGAATGACCGACCAGTAATCCATGAGCGATGAAGCACACGGCGACCGGCGACCGGCGACTCTCGACCGGCGACCGGCGACCGACGACGCCGAGTAAGTGACGACCGACGAACAACGAGGAACTAATGGGCGACCGATACACGACCGATGCGACACCAATGAGGGATAAACGGGCAACAAGCAACACAACGAACAACAGCAAACACAACACAACGGTCAGCATACAACACAGCAACCAACAAGCGTCGGGCGGCGGGTGGCGGGTGGTGGGCGCCGTCCAACAACCAACATGCAACAACCAACAACCAACAACCAACGACTGACGACTGACGACTGACGACTGACGACGAGCGACAACAACCAACAACCAACAATCAATAAAGACCAGAGAATCGATGAACGAACGAGTAAGTACCCAGCGCCAAATGAATAAAATAACAAAAGAGTGAATATGATACTGACACCGTCAAGGCATAAACTGATCCACTGAATGTGACTGAATATGGTGAACAACTGTCTGAGACTGGGGAGGGAGGGGCTGGAAAGGCGGAGGCGAGGACGTGTATGACGAAGGGTGGGAAGATGTGTACAATACAAGAGGCGAGGACGTGTACGATAAAGGGGGGGAAGGCGTGTACGATAAAGGGTGGGAAGACGTGTACAATACCAGAGGCGAGGACATGTATGATAAAGATTGCCAAACACCTTCTGTTTTGTGGTGGCCCAATTTTTGATCTCCAGGTGATTGTAAGCAGCGCGGAATGGATCTGGTGGCCGAGGTGCTAATGCAAACTCAGGGATGAAATTTTCACACATGTGGGTGGTTGAGGCGGCGACAAGGCTGCAAGGAAAAAGGATAGGATCCCAAAATGGTAAAGCGCATACTCAATTGACAAATCATGTTGACGCGGCTTCCAGGGCCAAAGACAAGCATCACGTGATTCTGTGGGTGGAGCTTCAGCCAATCAGCAGAAATTTCTGTGTTAACCTTAAATTAAGGTTCTGTACTTTGTCCACATCTGGACGCCTCAACGTTTTCCCACGTGTTGCTGACCGTTGAACGGTGAAGAGCTTGAGATCGACAAGGGCCGCGTGGTCTGTGGCATATCATATCATATCCCCCGCATTCTCCACATCTGCACTGTGTCATGGTCATGCGCATTCGCATTCAATCAGCAGGAGCACCATTGAACCTCGTCGCTGCCTGACCGGCGCCCAGCTTCTTTTGATTCGCCGGCGACCTCGGTCCGTTCCCGGGATGTCATTCGTGGCGAACCAGGGCAGCGGTGTGACAAAGAAATGACCAGGGCTGTTGATACGCTGACTTTATGGTGAGTTTTCTTCGCTGTCTGGCCTGTTGGCTCAACATTTCATCCTGGCTTACCCTCACTCAATAGGGTCGCGCTGTCCAGTGCGGCCTTGGTGGCCCTGTCGTACGAGACATCGATCGCATATGACCGGCCCTTGCACACCTTTGTTGCTGCACTCGGCTTGGCCGCATTTGCCTTGGTCAGTGTCACCAGGGCCCGGGCTATCCCAGCCCTCTTCGTGACCTCGTTGGCGGCTGATACGATCTCGTCACTGCCTCTGAATGATGGCGCCAAGACACCACCACTGGACAGCACCAAGCGACAGCGATACCATGCGCGCATCCGTTTACCGGTGCTGGCAGCAGCCGTTGCTGCTCTCACCATCCGCCTGGAGGTCTATCGCCAGGTCAGCAAGGCCACAGAGTGCATGGTAACCAGCGTCGAGGTGTGGCTGCCGCTTCTTCTGTTCGTGTACGACGGTATACGCACGCAACGCCACCACTACCTCGACACCTTGTCCGCCTCCTCTCCAAACCCAGCTGGACTAGGCGCGAGAGTAAAGCCCGTCATCAACAGGTACATCCTCAGCCCCCGGTCCAGGTACGTCGCTCCGGTTGCCGCTGTCAGCCTGGGCTGCAGTCTCCTTCTGAGTCTGTGGCGTCCACTCAACTCAACATACATCTGTCCAATTACCGGCCGGCAGCAGCACTCAATTCCTCTGCTCCAGGTCTGTGGCATGTTTCTGGATGTTGTCCTGGCGGTGCTTGTATACGAAACGACCGCCGCTGGAGCAGACAACTCGGCTACGTCCTCAGGCAAGAATGTGGAGCTTTGGAGCTCTGCAATGTTCGTTTCCGCCTTCGTTTGGGCCATCGTGGGTGCAGTTTTGTATATTGTGAAGCCCGAGTGGAGGCGTTGGCTGCTACTTTTGGATATGCCCTCCTTCCTGGACATCTCGATGGCCATCTTCCTTCAGGCCCTTTTGCTCTCGATTCTGATCATCTCGGCTTTGCATGCGGTAAGGGCTCCTCATTGAACGATAGCTCACACTCCTTTCATTCAGCAGCAGCTCACACCTCCTTTTCTCTCTTCCTGCATCTGTGCATCCTGCCGGTTCTTGTCGAAATCATGCGCTAACACACCATTCAGACAGTCGTCTTTGGCATTTTCACCATGAGTCTGAGCCTGACCCTTGTTGCCACCCTGCTCCCGCTTACAGCTTTCCTCTGGGCCGTCCGCGACCCCTTCCCGCCTGTGCCACTTGCCACCCTGGCATTCGGCCTCTTCCTTATCTACCTGGGATGGTGGAGCTTCCATCAGATTCATCACGCCCTCGATCCTCGACAGCCAGGCCCCGCACGATGTGGACTCAAGCTGCTACTTGCCGTCATCTTAATCGCGCCCGTCTGCTTCAAACAGTCCTCACTTCACTCTCATCCTATCGACTTCTTGCTCTCTGAGGCAGAGCAGTCGCATCAAGCCTACCTAAAGGCAGCAGAGCTAGATATCTCCTTGGCACAGGTTGTATCGCGGTACAAGGATCGCTATGGCAGAACGCCGCCTCCTGGATTCGACATCTGGTGGCAATACGCCACAAATCGGTCAACGCTGATTTTGGACGAATATGATCAAATAGATGACGACCTTCTGCCCTTCTGGGCCATCCATCCAGCCCAGATTCGCCAGCAGACGGGCGATATCATCTCGAATCCATGGAATGAGATCTCTGGCATCTCTATCCGTGGCGGAGTTGCAATCGTGCAGGAGAATGTACTGCCAACCCATCGATGGATGCTCGAAGGCGTCGCCGTCCTCATCAATGCCTTTGCTCGCTACCTGCCCGACATGGATCTCGCCTTCAACCTGAACGACGAGTCGCGTGTTGCCGTCCCGTACAACCAACTGCAGTCACTCCGCCGCCAGGGAGAAGCCACAAAATCATTTGGTACCCGGTCTTGGTCACCGAACCGAGCAGATGGCTGGCAGCCCGTCACTAAGGAGCACAGCAGCGAGACTGTCTTCCATGACCTTGCCTTCCACAACACCTTTCACCGCTTCGGTTCGGTCGGTTGCCCTCCGTCATCGGCCAGTCGCGCACGCAGCCACATTGCATCGCAATCCATCTTCTGCTATTCCTGTGCCGCGCCCCACATGCTTGGGCAGTTTCTCTCCAACTGGACCCTGGCTGCTGATATCTGTCACCAGCCTGACCTGGCCCATCTCCACGGCTTTTACCTCTCACCGGCCGCCTTCAAGGCTTCCCACTCGTTACAGCCAGTGTTCAGCCAGTCAAAACCACACCCATACAATGACATTCTCTATCCCTCTGCGTGGAACTATATGGACAAAGTCCTCTATGCCCCATCAGAGCCCATTGGCGAGCAGGGCCAGGCAGACTATAGGCCTGGCTTCCCCGACCCACCATTTTCTGAAAAGGCCAGTACGCTGTTCTGGCGCGGGGCCACGTCCGAGGGCGTCAGCTCCGGTGACCATACATGGCGGGGGATGGCACGCCAACGCCTAGTTCACCTGGCCAACAACATGACCGCCCATCCACACGACGACGTCACCTTGTTGCTCCCGGCAGCCGGCCCGTCCACCCAGGGTGGTGGTGGTGGTGATGGTGGTGGTGGCACGGCATTCACATACACCACCGTGCCCAGCACCTCCATATCCTCCCTGGGCCTCTCAATCGACGCACGGGTGGTCGACCACATCTCCCGCTGCGGCGGGCAGCGCGACTGCCCGGACCAAGAAGCCGAATTCTCGCCGGCCAGCGTGGCAACGGCCGACTTCCAGGCGCACTGGCAGTACAAGTACCTGTTCGACCTCGACGGCGCTGGCTTCTCCGGCCGCTTCCTGCCCTTCTTGCAGTCGCGCTCGTTGCCCTTCAAAACCGCCCTGTTCCGCGAATGGTACGACTCGCGCCTGACCGCCTGGAAGCACTTTGTCCCCGTCGACCTGCGCCTGCACGGCCTCTGGTCCACCCTGGCCTACTTTGCCGGCGTTGACGGCTGGATCCACACTCGCCGCGGCGGCGGCGGTGGCGGCGGCGGCGGCTTCTTGCCCGGGCAAAGAAAGAGGGTCGTGTGGGCGCCCCATGATCGTGAGGCTGAGGCCATTGCCCTGGCCGGCCGCGAGTGGAGCAGCCGTGTCCTTCGAAAGGAGGATATGGAGGTGTATTTCTTCCGCCTGCTGCTTGAGTGGGCTCGTATCACGGATGATGACCGAATGAACCTGGGATTCGATGTTGATATTGCCCTTGCTGGTGCTGATACTGGTGCCGATGCTGATGCTGTTGCTGTTGCTGCTGACTCTGACTCTTAGAAAGTTGGAATAATGATCGTAAGCCTCTAGGTGTTGGTTGCGTTTGAGTAGCGTTTTGTAGATAGGTTACTGCTCATTAGCTCCTGGTTATAGACAATCCAGTCAGTCTACAGTATCTCTGGACAACCTTGGGTACAACAGAAGCTGGCGTTTTTGTAATGGATTTTACTTCAGAACAACGAAAAGCCAGAAGGGCAGTAGCATCTTTATGTACAACAAACAATGCTGTCTGAGCCTCTCCCTCTCTCACATCTACATGTCCTCCGAGGCAGTTGCACCAGTGATAATCTCCACCAGTTCGCCCGTAATCACGGCCTGTCGGGTTCGGTTGTAGAGAATGGTGAACCTGCTGATCATGTCGCCGGCGTTCTTCGACGCGTTCTGCACTCTGGGTTAGCAAAACATGCACAACACAGCCGGGTACAAGCACCGGTACTCACATCCATGGCATTGCGGCGTGCAGACTGCTCGCAGGCATGACCTTCGGCAAGGGCCCAGTACAACGCATTGGCCAGGGTGTACTCTCGCAGGTTGCCCAGCACCTCGTCATCAATCTCGAATGCAGCAAAGTTGGGCGACTCGACAATGGCCTCCTCGGAATAGGCCTCGATGGAGAAGGGCTCGTAGGTCTGAGCATTGACAAACTTGTTGTAGAGGATCTTGATGCTCGAGTACTCTTCCGGCAGCGACACAAGCTGGTCGGCGATGGCCTGGGCATCAGTGAACGTTGGCACGTCCTTGCCAATGCCTGCGAAGCTCAAGACCAGGTTCTTGCCGTTGGAACGGCTGAGCTGGGCCTTGCACTTCTCGCCAATGACAGCAATGTCGATGTTGGCATCCTCCTCCAACAGGCGGCGGGTCGTGCGACTGAGACCGGAGTGGATACCACCGCAGAGACCTTTGTCGGACGAGCACACAACGAGCAGTGACTTCTTGTCACCCTCCAGCGGCTTGGTTTCGGCCTCCTTGAAGACCTGCTCGGATGTCTGGCCGTAGGCTCGGGAGTCCACCATAGCCCTCTGCGCACGCGTGAGCTTGGTCGAGGCCACAATCTTCATCGTCTTCGTGATCTTCTCGATGTTGCGGATCGATTTGAGACGGCCTGTGTGCCGTCAGCCAATGCTGTTCCTGCAGGAAAGTGCTGGGTGTAGGTGTGGGTGTGGGTGTGGGTGTGGGGAGGGGGAAGTGCCCGCCTGGGTCATTCGTTACCTTCGATTTCTCGGAGTGTGGCATAGGTCGCGGCTTGGGGCATTGCAGCTCTAGAACATAGTCAGCTCCTGTTTTCGGGCCCTTGGATGGTGCTCGGCAGCACTGGGCGTGCAGGAAAGCGCAGGATAGGGACGGCGAGCTTACCGGGCAACAACGCCCTGGCTGGCGGCCAGCACGGGTCTGGCGGCTCGGGACAGCATCTCGGGCAGTCTGCAGCTTCTCCAGACAACAGAAGATGCGGTGGCCGTCTAAGGCTGGGGTGGGTAGATTATGGCAGCAAGCTCCTGCCCTCCTGTAGGTTGTTGCATCTGGTGTTCGGGCGGTGGCGGAGCTTGCTCTCACGTGACCAAGTGTGCCAAACCACTTTCAGGTTTTTTCTGTGGAGCTGTGTCTGGATCCAATTAGGCAGGACTGACCAACTCGCCTTCCACTTTCCTCTTTCCAGTGACGCCCATTCTCTTCTGCCCACCATCTCTTCCTTCTCTGGTCTTGGTACCTCTTCAACTCCCTGTTCTGACTCTTCACATCACTGGTATTGGTAGTGATCATCTTTTTTTGGCTTTGTCCTGTCACTCTTTTGGCCTGGAACCACCTCCGAATCTCGAACCTCCTCTCGAGTCACGCTCCTTCGTGGCGTCTCTAGGTGTCCTCCGCTACTACCTACGCTTCCCTAAACTATACAGTCGCCTCCATCCATCGTTTTTCTACGCGCAGAAGTCTCGGGCAGTCGACTGGTATCCGTTACAGCGCTTTCAAAGTGGCAGCACCTGTGTGATGGCGTCCTCGGATGATGATCTGCCGCTGGCAGGTGCTAGGAGAAAGACAAATGGAATCGCTGCAGGTAAGATACGCCGTTGTACTCTAGGGTAAGATGAGGGCAGGCACAAGACAGTTGACTGTGTTCCTGGGATCCTATGTATCCTCATCCTGTGGCCCTGAAATAGCAGTGGCGCACCTAGGGGCAATTGCCTGCAGCTCAGGAGCTGGAGCAGGATCAGGATCAGGCTCATCAGACAAGCAGTCAGACATGTAGCCTTATTTGAATACTTGTTGTCCTCTCTGCACACATTTGCATTTGTTGTTTTAGATGGCCTACTGATCACCTGAACAGCCTCACCACCCCTCTCAGCCGACATCATTCCAGCTAGTGTGGACCAAGAGCTAGACAAGCAAAACCCCTCTTCCAATCACGGCATCCATCCTGGCATCTCGATTCGCAATGGCCCTGTCGCAAACGAATCCGGCATCGACGGTGCAGTCACCAACGGCTCAGTCCCAGCCAAAAGGAAGGCCCGAGAAAGTGCGACAAAACCCAAGTACACCGAGCAAAATAGCAGCGACGACGACGATGTGCCGCTGGTATGCGCCAGCATCTCGCTTACAAAGATCATCCCAACTGATTTTGTGCCCTAGGTCAAGAAAAGGAAAACGACTCCTGTAGCTAAACAAACAGCCGCAGACTCGGATTCCGATGTGCCATTGGCCAAAACCAAAGCCAAGGCGAAGAAACCCTCCCAAGCGAGTGCTGCTCGAAAAGACGAAGACTCGGATTCCGACGTCCCTATCCATAAGAAGCTGGTGCAGACAAAGCAAAAGATAGAGCAGGAGGCTGCGAAGACAGCAAAGGCAATTCGCAACGAGGAAAAGAAAGCTGCTGCTAAGCCTGCTAAGAAACAAGAAAAGAAGGCTGCACCGGCAAAGAGAGTCAAGAAGGAAGAGTCCAGCGACGATGACATCCCTTTGAAGAAGAAGGCTGCACCTGCTAAAGGCAATAAGATCAAGAAGGAAGAGCCATCCCCGAAGAAAGTTGCCAGGGGCAGGAGCGTCAAAACAGAGGACGATGAAGAAGAAGGTGAAGAGGATGAGGGAGTCCGATGGTGGGAAGACCCAACCAAAGGGGATGGCACCAACAAGTGGGAGACCCTTCAACATAACGGTGTTCTCTTTCCACCTCCCTACGAGCCTCTGCCCAAGAATGTGAAGATGAAATACGATGGAGTCCCGGTCACACTAGAGCCAGAAGCAGAAGAGGTCGCTGGCTTCTTCGGCTCCATGCTCAATTCCACCCACAACGTCGAGAATCCTACATTTCAAAAGAACTTCTTCCACGACTTCAAGCTGGTGCTCAAAAAGACGGGCGGCGCCAAGGACCAGAACGGGGACAAGGTTGACATCAAGGAGTTCGCAAAGTGTGACTTCAGGCCCATCTTCGAATACTATGATGGTCAACGGGAAGCCAAAAAGGCCATACCTAAGGAAGAAAAGAAGAGGCTAAAGGCTGAGAAGGACGCGGCGGAAGAGAAATACATGTTCTGCATTTGGGATGGGCGCAAACAAAAGGTTGGCAATTTCCGCGTCGAACCGCCCGGCCTCTTTCGTGGTCGTGGCGAGCACCCCAAGACAGGCCACGTCAAGAGCCGGGTCCAGCCCGAGCAGATCACGATCAATATCGGCAAGGAGGCCACTGTTCCGCCGCCGCCCGAAGGCCACAAATGGAAGGAGATCAAGCACGACAAGCAAGGCACATGGCTGGCCATGTGGCAGGAAAACATCAACGGCAATTACAAGTATGTGATGCTTGCTGCCAACTCGGATATCAAGGGTCTGAGTGACTACAAGAAATTTGAAAAGGCTCGCGAGCTCAAGAAACACATCGAACGCATCCGGAAGGACTATTCCAAAAACCTGAAGGCCGAGTTGACTGCTGAGCGCCAGCTGGCTACGGCCATGTACCTGATTGACCGCTTCGCCCTCAGAGCTGGCAACGAGAAGGGCGAAGACGAGGCCGACACTGTTGGCTGCTGTTCGCTGAAGTATGAGCACATCACTCTGAAAGAGCCGTCCACAGTTGTCTTTGACTTCTTGGGCAAGGACTCAATCCGATTCCACGAAGAGTTCGAGGTTGACACCCAGGTGTTCAAGAACCTGCGCATCTTCAAACGGCCACCGAAGAAGGAAGGCGACGATATCTTCGACCGCCTCACAACCACGCAGCTCAACAAGCACCTGAAGGACTACATGGACGGCCTGACTGCCAAAGTCTTCCGTACTTACAACGCCTCTTGGACCATGGCGCAGCTCCTCAAGAACATGAAGTCGGAAGGCACTATTGCCGAGCGAGTCAAGGACTACAATGATGCCAACAGGCAGGTTGCGATTCTGTGCAACCACAAGCGAACGGTCGCTGCCAGCCACGAGGGAGCGATGCAGAAGATGGAGGACCGTATCAAGGCCGTCATCTACCAGCAGTGGCGAACGAAGCAGATGATGCTGGACATCGACCCGAAAATCAAAAAGAAGAAGGGATCCGACTACTTTGAGTTGCCCGATAGCCTGGACGAGGCATGGATTCTCGAGCACCAAGAGTTCTTGGTCAATGAGCAAAAGGCCAAGATCGAAAAGAAGTTTGAGAAGGAGAATGAGAAGCTGAAGGCCGAGGGTGAAAAGGAGATGAAGGCAAAAGAGCTGCAAGAACGACTTGAGGTCCTCAAGGAAATGCGCGAGAAGTTCAAGAAGGAGAACAAGACCAAGAAGGTGGAGGCCGAGGGGAAATCAGCAACGATTGAGAAACTCGAGGCCCAGGTCGACAAGATGGAGACGCGCATTGTCACCATGAGGCTGCAAGCCCAGGACAAAGAGAGCAACAAAGAGGTCGCGCTGGGAACTTCCAAGATTGTGAGTTTGGCACATCCCCCTCTTTGTGAGATATTGGATTGATGAAACAAGATGCTGACTGAAACAGAACTACATCGACCCACGGCTGACTGTGGTGTTTGCGAAGAAGTTCAACGTGCCGATTGAAAAGTTCTTTTCCAAGACACTGCGAGAGAAGTTTGAGTGGGCAATCAAGTCGGTTGACGAAGACTGGGAGTTCTGAAGGCGACCAGGCAGACGGATTCATAGAAGGCCGGCACTCGCCATCCACACTTTGGACTACGGTAGTGTTGTACACAGACCTGGGATCTGGAATTTCACTGCACAAGCTTGCTTACTTGTCTGTAGAGTAAAATCGATCGATCAGTCAGTCGGATTTCTATTCTTTGCGATTGATTCGTACCCAATTACGCTATATTGTCATCAGATACATGCCTCCCGATGAATCAATCCTCTTGCTTGAAAAGAAGCAATAGAGAGAAGTTGGAAGGAAGAAAGCAAGAAAAAAAAATCATGCCCATTAATGTCACAACAAATAGCCCTTCCAGCCCTGGTCGTTCATGTAGCTGTCAAACTGACTCAATTCATCCTGGCTAAAGGTAAACTCGTCCCAGTTGATGTTGTTGTAGCTGGCCGCGTCCAGCACAATGTTCAAGTCATCGTTGCTGTTTGGTATTATTGGTCCGGGAGGACTGGCGGGGAGTAATAATTCATTTGTTACTGCTGGTGGTGGTGGTGGTGGTGGTGGTACAGGCAGGCCTTGCTGTTGCTGTTGTTGTTGTTGCTGCTGCTGCTGTGGCTGGTATTGATTGGCAGTGCTGCGGTCGGCGGTGGTGAAGCTTTGATCGGCGGGGCGCGGTAAGCCAGGGTACTTGGGAGTGGCCAATTGTTTCTGCTGCTGCTGCTGCTGCTGCTGTTGATGCTGACCTTCACGTCGTGCCTGTTCAGCTTCCAGGTCGATCAGGCTGCTACAAGAGACGGTAAGGTGGGCGTCGACGTCGGAAGTGCCGGGGTATATGGCGTGGTGAGTGGTGGTGCCGACATCGCCAGAGACCCCCCACAGACCGACGCCCTTGCGGTGCTGATGCCAACTGATCAGCTTCTTCATGATGAAGGAGAAGGCCACGGCAGGGGGCCAGTGGCCGTTGCCGCCGACTTCGAGCAGCTTCTGGGTGACGGTGGAGAGGTAGTGGTCGACGCGCAAGTCCGGGGTGAAGAAGGTGCGGAAGGGCGACTCGATTCCGTGCACGACGCCCTCGAGCTTGATGAGGCCAACGGCTGCATAGGTGTTCCAGACCACGTACAGATTGGGCAGTCGGCGAGCAATGTCCAGGTCGAGGGCGAGGTATGAGTTGAGGATGCGATGACAGGAATCAACGCACGTTGCCAGGGCGTCGATGTGGGCGGCCGTGATTAGCGATGCAGGATCGGTGGTGGTGGTGGTGGTGATGGCGGTAGTAGTACTGGCGGCGGCAGTAGTGGACGGGGTGCAAGATTCGGGTTGACATTCACCAACGATGTGCGCGTTTTGGATCGCAATCTCGTGCATGTGGAGATTGTGCGAGGCTGCAAGGTGCTCGACAAGCCGCTTGTCCATGTATGCAGGGGCGCTTGCCTTCCACTCTGCCAGCTTCTTCTCCAAGGCTTTGAGATGGTATGCAGTCTTGGTGTCGCTGAACGGGACCACCACCGAGGGATCGTCCATGGCGAAGACGATGGAGACTTCCTCGGCAATGTGCTGTAGCCGAGCAAGAGCACAGAGCCCAGCATCGGACTGCAGCGCATACGGTGAGGTTGAAAAGAATTCCAGGCACTCCTCGATATAGGCTGACCAGCGAACCAGGCTGGGATGTCGGTGGATGATGGCGACACTGGAGGCGAAGTAATAGCAGGCCAGCCAGGTTCGACGAGTCTCTGCTTCCTCGGCTCCATCCTTGTGCTTGGTGCACCTGGGGGAGCGGCGACCCATGCCGAGTTCGAGGCTCATGACGACAGCGGAGTGGATGTATTGGTTAAAGAGAAGATCTTTGGCGTACTTGGACCGAACATAATACGCGGTGAAGATGAGCAGTGCCTGGACCAGTTCCAGAGATTTCTCACCCAGGAAGAAGACCTGTTCAGACAGGCGTTTGCTGCATTCTGCCAAAAGGTCCGGGTGCAGGTCTGGTCGGATGGCTGTGCTGCCGATGGTCAGGATGGCAAGGAAGAGGGTCGGACGAGCGGTACGAACATCCTCCGCCTTGGTGTTTGGTGGAAAGGACAGGGCAGGGAGAAGCGGCAGGATCTTGGTCACGTAGTGGTCGAACATGGCAGCGGCGGTGTCGAGGTCGAATACGCCTCTCTCGATGGGGTCGACATACACGGACTCGGCCGCGGGTCGCCAACCAGAGGATGGGAAGTTGGCCGATCTCACACTCTGTTTCCCTGGGCTCCGGGGGTCGTGGTCGGAGCGGGTCATGTCCGATGGCGAGTCATTTGTCCTGTCGTTGATGTTGATGGGAGACTCATTTGGCGGTGTGGGGTTGGCGGCAGCAGCAGCATTGGTGGCGGCGGCATTGGTGGCAATCAAAGCCTCAGTCAGCGCATTGATTCTCTGCTCCAGCTCGGCCACCTTGTGAATAGTCTTTTGGCGTTTGCGTGCCGGTCCAGGCATTACACATTCGCGATTGACTTTGGAGCATGCCAGACAAGCGTCTTTTCCTTCCACGCGGAGGCATCTTGTCTTCATCTTCCGGCACGCAAAACATCTGTAACAGCGGCAGATGGCGTGCCAGTCAGCAGCTGATATCTCGCCGGCTTCAAAGCATCAAACTCACGCTCTCGCCCCCTTTGATCGCCTGTTGTCCCTGTGACCATCACTGTCGTCGTCGTCGTTATGGGCCAGCGTGCCGGCGTCGCCATCCCGCCTAGGCCGGCTAAGGATGGTGGGCAGCACGCCAAGAGAGCCTTCTCGAGACGGTTGCTCAGCATATCGCGGACGAGACTCAGCTGACAAGATCCTGGCGTTGTTGCTGACGACAGCCATTGCTTGAGGTGTGAGTGGCGCCGGGCTGACGCATACGACTTGCAGAAATGCTGCGAGGCACGCCTCACACAGGCACCAGGAGAGTGCTACTACACAGAACGAACACCTTCAACGGGTCGGGCCATGTTCCTGGCGTTGCATACGCCCCTCACCGCCGATGACAATATCCAACATCTCTGCCTGGAGGGGACGACTAATCAGCGGGCTAAAATCCGGATGACTAAGCACTTTTTCCCCCTAGGGCGATTTTTTTCTTTTCTATATTTCACCGAGGAAAAAAAAAGGGACAAACAAACATGTGCGTCGACGATCAACTGCCATATAGTTGGGGCCGTGGCGCCATATCAGCAATATCTAAGATATATGCAAGCTCGCTCCTGGCTAGCTAGGCTTTCCTCTCCCATCAGCCATATCGACCAGCAACAGAGCCTTGACTTGATGCCCAGCACAGTCAGGTACTTCTCTGCCCTCTGCCCTCTGCACTCTGCCCTTTGCCCAGAGTTCCATGACAGCTCTTCTCTTCTGTCTCCAGAATCCAGACCCCAAGATGTGCAGATATATGTGGGGCCGGCGTGGGTAATGGCGCCGGAAGTGGTCGGTGCATCAAACGAGTCGTTAGCGAAAGGGAACTGCCGGAAGACTAGAGGGTGGCGACATTGCTGTGCGAGGTTTTTGTCAGCCACGCTCGTTCCATCCCGACAATGGAATCGCTCCCGGCGCGATCCTTATCAATCTTAACTATCCAGACCTATGCTGCCCTGTCCTGTTGGCTGTTTTGCCTGACCAAGCATCACCGCTGCTTTGTCAGACCCGCGACGGCTCCCCCAGACCCTTGTTCTACCCAAAAAACTCTCTTTTTTTTGTCGTTGGCCACCCTGCGCCGGTCCCTTTAACTAACACACAACCCAAGGCACGATGATGCGGCGGGAAATACCAGGTAGCAGGTGTCTCTCGGTCGCATCAGCGTGCACGTCTCACGGGCTATCCCTCAGCAAGATCCTCACTCGACTTTTCACCGCCGCCGCCGCCTTTATCAGGTCTATCCGCTGCTAACGACTCCACTCCTGCCGATGCCTCTGCTGCTGGGCTCTCTGCCGATGCTGCCTTTGGCCTTCCCGACCGCTCGCCGTCTATAACGTATGAATCAAGAATATAGGGGCTGACTTTAGGATCATATCCGCGCGCCTTGGCCTTGTTCCAAATATTACGCTGCGTTCGAGGCGGAATGCCGCTCTGATATTCGACGTCTTTGGAGGAGAGGCCAACGGCAAGTAATGATAAGCACTGTGCGCGACGAGCAAGCGAATACCGGTGTCCGCGATCAGCCGTGCCCGCGGGTAGAGGGCGGATAGGTTGTTGCTGCTGTTGCTGTTGCTGAAGTTGTTGTTGTTGTTGTTGCTGCTGCTGCTGCTGTTGTTGTTGCTGATGCTGCTGTTGTGGTAGTTGGTCTGGACGAAGAGAATGTGCCCGTTCAGGTTCGTGAGCTGGTCCTGTGGGAATTGCTGGGATATGGTTTAGCGGTGATGCAGGATCCCGACGTACAGCACACTGACAGAGAGTAGATGCCACTTCCGAGGCACTCTCGTGGCCTCTGAGCCCAGGCTCGATATCCCTATCCCTATCCCTAGCACCGTCTGGCTCGTTCGGATGACTCCTGTCCATGCGAACAGGCAAGTGGGATGAGGCTGCGAATAAGCAAAAAAAATAATCAGGAAAATAGTGGCAATCTAGGTAGAGGAATAAACAGCAGTATAGTTTTTGCTGGTCTGGGTCACAGTCAGGTCAGGCAGGGCGCACGAACGGCCGAAAGCAACAAAATGGCCGTCTCCTAATACACGAAACAGGGTAAACTGAATGTGGGCTTTATCAGCTGGACGGTGCCCTCAATCACAGGTACCATGGTACTCTCGGCCACATAACGAGGATACCCCTGTCTGATAGGGCCACGCTAAAAAGCAGCGATCCTGCGCGCCGGTGTCGAGATCTCCTGTTCACTCCCTTTAAATTAGACCACCAAGCGATCTTGAGTTTATTAGGCGACGAAACAAAGAAAACGGGGTACGATTATACGCATGTTCAGGAGGGGGAAAATGCGCGAGAGCCGGTGCAGGAGATGGGAGAAGAATGGGGAGAGAGGGAGAGGGAGGGAGAAAAAAAAAACGGGCGCGCGGCTGCCATTCTCCTCCCTCGCTCTTTCCTTCTCCAGATTTTCACGCCTTGCGAGCTGTGGAGCAGGAAGGAAGAACTGACAGCAGGCAGCTCTTGCCCAAAACCCACCAAATCCACCAAACCCACCAAATGCCACCAAACCCACCAAATTCCACCAAATTCCACCAACCCAACGACGCTAAAAGCTGAAACAACGAATGCGATTTTTATCTATGGTAAGCTTGTTTCTGGCTAAATGACTTACTCATTCCCATTATTCACTCTTAGGTCGCCTCGCCCCACTTGGCACTAAGTACTTTCTCACCCTTCCGGGGGCCTTTTTTTCCCTTTAACCCAGCCTGTGAACCCGAGCCGGAACCACGACACAGCTGCCAAGTCGCCCTGCCCACACTGCACCAGACATTTAAAACCCATGACCAGCTGCGATGTTGCCGGTGGCGGTGGCAATTGTCTGTCGTGTGAGGGATTGTGTGGGCAGGTCAAGACGAGGGCAATGTCGAAACACGATCAAATTCTGCTCTCTTTCGCTCTCTCTCGCTCTCTCTCGCTTGCTTGCTCCCCAGGAGGGAGACGGAGGGAGACGGACAGAGGAGCAAATCAAAAAATCAAGAAGCAAAAAGCCCACGGCTCTTCAAACTCATCTTGTCGCAGCTAGAGACAACAGGGCCAACTTTCTGCCTTCCTTTTACCCTCTTCCTGTCTTTTTGATGACAATCAAAAATTTCATTCTTGCAACGCCCTGTGAAATAATTATGTAAGATACCCTGGTTAACTCGGCCACCTCCGCCGCAGCCACTGCCCGGAGAAAAAAAAAATAAGACGCCCTTGCAGAGTGAGAGAGACAAAAAAATAATAGAGACAGAGAGGGAAAGGCGGGAGGGAGGGGAAGGGGGGAGAAAAAAAAAGACGGGAGGGACCACTCTCGCATTTCAGATCCACCCGATCACACCCTCGCCCAGCACGACCTGCGCTCGCTCATCCACCAGGCTGACCGTTCTGCCAACGATGCCGTCCCCCCCGACGCCCAGATTCAAGCGCCTGCCCACCAAGCAGCAGCTCTCATCGGCCGCAGTTCCGGCACCACCCCACGGCGGCGAGATTGCAAACGAATGCAGCACTGGGTTTGCAGCCTCGCTGTTGAACAGCAGCAGCGGCTGACCGGACTGGTGGATCCTCACACTGAGACGCACCGGTGGCGGCGGTGGTGCTGCTGCAGCACGACTGGAGGCCGCAGAATCCTGTGACGACATGCTGTCACTGTAGTGATGATGGTGATGCCTGCAGTTCAACGTCGACACCGTGCTGCCAGGCAGCCGATTCGACAGATGTAGACGTCCGCCAGCAAAGATTGACCGTTGTTGAGAAGACGGGTGGATGATGGCCACGAGGTCGCCCGAGTCGACTGTTGGCGTCCGTGAGCAGTGGTCGCCGCACATGATGTGGTATAATGCTGATTGTTTATGTTTTTTCGTTTGGTTGGCTGTATGTGTTGACAGTAGGAATAGGGATGAAGATGAAGATGAGGTAGCCCGGTAAGTCGACACCTAGGAGAGGAAATATCTATCAACAAAGAAGGACTTCTGCTTGATATATATATCAGGATCAGCAACAGGTGAGTTCTGTGAACGACAGCTCAAGCACGCACTAGGGAGGACAAATGCAGATTGATCATTGATTCATTTTTGAGGACCTTTGCATCAGCATCTTTATATCCTTTTCCCTCCCCCCTCCAATGTCCGAAATTAAAAAAAAGTGTCATCATATCATCAAATACTTGCTCACCCACACACACACACACACACACGCAATAACAACCCCTATAATTTTTTCCCACTCTGTCAGGTCCATTTCCAATTAATTCCCTGAGCAAGTTTTTTGATGAGCAAGTTTCAGTTGGATGAAATATTTCGGGGTTCTGGTTTGTTTAGTTTTTTAAGGTTTGCACGTGATGGCTTAAATTCCCCTCCCCTCCCCTGAAATATACTTGCACATATATATATGAGGATGAGTGTGGCTCTTTATAAAGCATGCTCTCTCTTTATAGAGGCACAGATATACACCAAGCAGAGCGCCAGATGGACTTGTTTTTTCTCCTGTGTATTTTTTTCATTTTTGGTAGGGTTGAGGGGCTGGGGATGGGAGGGAGGGAGGGAAGAGAATGTACACGTGTACTCTATTTCCCTAAGCTATTCCTAAAATGGGCTTTCTTCCCCAATCAAAAAGAAAATGCCACAACCAATCAAATCACAAGGAAGGTAATTAATTATTTTTTCCATTCCTCTTTGGGAATACACGTGTCTCTTTTTTCAGACCCAAAAGCATGCGGCATAGGGCAGTAAGGAATAACATATAGCACTGGTTCAAATTGAACTCGCCTCAAGTGTGGAATCGTTGTCATCATACTCTCATCATATAGCATTACCTCCAGAAACCTTGCCTCGTCACTCTGCACCTGTCCCTGTCCCTGCCCCTTACCACATATCTCACATATAATCCATCCATTCATTCTCCATTCTCTGGTCCCAATTTCGTTCTCGGTGAAGGGGCAAGACCGGCACCATAGCCCTGCCCATGGTTGTTGCGCCACCCGGAAGCAGCCTTTTTCGCAGTTTCGATATAGGGTAGGTTCGTGGCACTGCCACCGCAGCCGCAGGATCAGGCCCTGCAGGATATCCGTTGAACAACCTGACACATAAGTCTGGAGACAGCAATAATCGTAGGTGTGATGTGACGGCCTCATTGCGTATCTCTCTTTATTTTTTTTTCATCTCCTGGGGAGCGATGGTAGAGGTAAAGGTAACAGGCAGGAGAGGAGGTACTAGATTTCAACCGTCATGTGGGGGGGGGGAGACTCCCAATCTCGGAAACTGGGTACAAATAGGATCCATCGCTAAGTAGGAAATGGTTTGGCACAAGCGGCGGAGGACAATATACTGTATAGTTGTTGACATCTTTATCAATCGAAGGGGGTAAATTTGTGGCAGATCCAGCTGGTAATGACTGCGGCAAGATGTAGGGCCCGTGGCCTTTCATCGCAACAGCGGCCGCTCGGAGGAGGTGCCTTTTTCTGCGTGGTGTATTGTGGCTTGCGTGTTTCTCCTAGCTGCTCCAGGTGGAAGGGGGCCTTGTATAGGAGAACAGTCAGTCAGTCAGTAGGTGGGGCGTCCCCCGCCCCCCTCCCTCCTTGAACAACTCAGAAAGCCGTATATTTCAGGCAAAAAGGCGAGATAGTTCTATCCAGTGGAGGAATCAGAATGAGGGAGGGGGAGGAGGGGCCTGTGGCTCTTCTTAAATGAGGCGGTGTTCTGCGTGGTGGCAAACCCCCCTCTCATGCAGCTGTCCGGGCCTGGGCTGAACTTACAGTAGTCAGAGCTTTTCTCTCTCTATCTGCGGCCCATGCATCGGAGAATAATAGGAGTAAGGTGGAGGGCGCATATCCTCTCTCTCCCCCAGTGGGAGGAGGAAGAGGAGGAGGAAAGAGTTGACTAATACACTTTCTCCTAAGGAATCAGGCGAATTCCAAGGGAGTGTGTGTGTCTCCTTTTTTCCTGTCATCTACCGACCCAACGAACGTCCTCTCCAGTACTCTGTCGTTCAGCAGCAGTCAGCATATAACCGAATAAAAATGATATACGTGCAAATCGAGATTAATGTTGGTGTACTTTGCGCCCAGCAAACAGGTTAGTAACATGTAAAAGGGCACTTTTGCAGTTGCCAGTCCAGCAAAAAAAAATAAAAATAAGAATATTGGCAAACGCTTGGCAAGATCCTGTGATTGGGCCGTTTAAATTTGAATGTACGGGTTGGTCCTGCCACAGAAGCGTAGGGTGTTGACATAGTAGCTGCTTGACCGCTCCTGCCAAGCTTTGCGTTGCATGACAATTCAGAAGGAAAAAGATCTTTAAGGCTGAATTGATGAATTGCTCCGAGATCATGGCATACAGCAGGATGGTGTGTATGTTCGTGTAATGTCCATGCTTCGTATTTTCACCTATACTGACTTGCAAAGGGAAAAAACCGGTATGAGATCTTCTATCGAGTGAGCTCCCAAGTCAGTGTGTCTCGAGTCGCCACCGTCTGTTGGGCAAACTTGAGGTCTGGCTAGAGTCAACTAGGGGCTGTTTTGATTGGACAGCAGAAGTGGAGCAGGCGTAGGCAAAATGAATGGCTTGTGATTCGCGAGGCCTTATTGGCCTCCCGTTTCAGAAGAGACTAGTGCAGTATCGGATTTATAAATCACCACACATGGGCCAACTGGCCCCGCCAGAAGCGAGGTCAATCCAAGTCCTAAAGGGTGGACTTGGGACCTGGGCACAGGCAAAAGGCCTCCCGGCGTCGCCGTTTGATGAGCCTCTAGCTCGACCGCGCATTCATTGGGGCGAGAAGATCCTCGTTCAGGCTGCCATCCTCCGGTGCGTTTTTCATGCGTGCTTCCCTCTCTTGTAATCCCCGCGCGAACCCAGCATTGGCCCAGCCACCGATGCGTGCCACAAACAGCCGCCCGACTGGATGATTGCGGATTCGGTCGAGCAGGGTTGTGACCGCCTCCCGCACGCGACCATCTTCGTGCCAGAGCCCCAGGGTCACATGGAAGAGGCCGGCTTCCGAGATTGGTGTCAACTCAAGGAGCTCGAGAATGCTCTCATAGTCGTTGCAATATGCCTCAAGAGCAAGGTATATTGCGCCCGCCTCTGCAGAAGCCAGCTTTAATGTGCGAAGCTTGGACAGCGAGTGGTAGATGTCAAGGTACTGCTTGGACGCAAGCATGTCGGCCATGGTGGCCGATGATTTCGGGGATGGCGACACCTTGGTGTGACTGGCCAGATCAGAGATGAAGGCGTAGTAGGATCTAGTGTTGCGCCAGCCTTCAATCCGTGCGGCCGAAGCAGCCAACTCGCGCGCCTTGGCCTCATCACTGTGCCAAACGTAGCCGTGACCCTTGACGTTTCTTCCCAGTGTCCGCAGCGACATGGCCCTCGCCCTCGAGCCACTCCCGTTGGATGCAGCACCATCAGCCTTGTCCACTTCGGTGGGTGGGATAACCGTCAGATTGCTGGCGCCATAGACCGTCTCTTCAAAGGCTGCCGCGATTCTCGTGAACTTGGTGATATAGGCCCGGAATTTGGCTCGAATGATGGCCTCGCCGTGGCGAGAGGATATGCTGCGGTTGACGTCTTCCATAAACAGCATATCCCCGGTGGGATCGCTTGCATGGTCAATCTTTTGTAAATTAGACATGGAAGCGTGGTGGTGGTGCTGGAAGTAGGCAGTCCCCTCGGTGACCGGGGCTGGTTCAATGCTGGAGGAGATCTTCATTCGCCCAGTGGACAGGTCACAGATCAGATCCCACCACTCTGGGTGGTAGGCAAACGTCGGGTTTGTCACACCAGCGATGAAGCCGGGCACTTTGAGCAACTCGTCAATCTTGGTCAGGTCGGTGTAGGGAAATGCGTGGCGGGTGAAGCCCTTTAGCAGGCCACCAGAGGCGAGAGCACAGGCGGCAAGTACAGCTTCGGCAACGTCCCCAGACGGCTGATTGTGGCCGAGAAAGATGACTCGCTTTTGCGTCAGCATGGCGTTGATCAGCACGATAATGGGATGGGTATAGGCGCCCGAGGTGGTGAGATGCGGGTGGAGCGCAAAAGGTTGCGGCTGAGACTGGTGAGGGCCGCCGAAAGTTTGAATCAGCTTGATCAAGGAGAAGTCACCAACGGTCTCAGGCAGAAGCGCTGTCGGTATGCGCACGGGGATCGGGGTTCCATTATAGATGATCTTTGACTCGAGCTCATGTGTATCTCGAGGAACAGCATACTGAGCAGCTGCGGCTGACCTGCTGGGCGACTCGACCGGGGGGAAGGGGAGCCTGCCGGCGAGTGCATCCTCCGCCCTCTGTGCAATCATCTGCTCGAACTTCTCCACAAACATGTCCTTTGCATCGGTCGCCTGCAAAATATGTCGTTCGGTACGCGATAAACGCGGCATCATCGACACGTCCATGCTGTTCACAGCTGTGTACAGCAGCTCCAGCGTGTCCGGTGTGGGCGACTTCATGTAGTCCTCAAGTGCGAGCAGCAGCAGAGGTTTGTAGATGTGCAGAAACGAATGGCGGGTGCAGATGGCCATGGCCTTGACTACTGCTCCTCGTTTGACAGAGCTGTCCTGTTTTGTATTCACCAGATTGAGCACATACATTAACGGGGCCGACTCATTGGCGTCTTCGTCGTCACTGCTCTCACTGTCATCATGGCCATCATCACTGTCGTTGCTGTCATTGCCGTCACCGTCATTTCCATCGTTGCCGTCTCCTTCATTATTATCCTCATTGGCATAATCCTCTCCGTCACCGTCGTCAACATTCTCCTCGGCAGTTGCGTCCAACCGGGCGGCAGCCTTGCGAGCCGCTCTTCGCTCACGCCGTTCTTGGCGGCTGATCGCTTTCTCCGCCGCTTCGTCTTCTGGATTTCCGCTATCTTTGTGCAGGAAGAACATTGTCCAGTCCTGCTGGCGCATGTGTGTCTGGTCCGGCAGCATCAGCTCGGCCAGCATGTTCTCGTCCGGGCTGATCGCGCCTGGATACTGGTGCTCCATAATCGGCCCGCGGTCGATGTCGAACGAGGCCACGAGAATGTACTCGACGTGCGGTTCCGCTGAATCGAGAGGGTATTGCGACTTGAGCCGTTTGGCCGGTCGCTGCAGGGTGTTTTGTCGCGTTGCCGATGAGGGCTGAGACGATCTCTGGGAGCCATTCCGCGACGGCGCTTGGAAGGAGCTACGTGAGGACACTTTGTAGTGCGCCGAGAAGGTCGATGACTTGGGCGAACCCGGGTTCGAGCCGAGCGACGGGGCGCGATCCATCGTAGGAGGCGGCGGCGGCGGCGGCGGCGGCGTCCTGTTGCCAAGGATTTCTGCCATAGTGGAGGCAGGTGCGTACAGCTGATGCAGCAGTGGGCGGGGTTGTTACTGCACAGCTGCAGCCCTGCGCATATTCAGAAAGGGCCCTATCTCAGAGAGTGTGTACCGTATACACACGAGCAGGTGGGGAGGAGAGAGGTTGGTGGGGGTGTAGTCACTGTCAAGGCGCAGCCATTGTGAGCAGCCTGAGAGGTGCTCAAGCCATCAATAGCGGTGCGTTTGGTCGTTGGACAACATGTACTATATTTCTTTGCTCTGGGCGTGGAACATACTGTACAGTAGTTGGCTGTTGTCTGTGGCGGGTCAGTCGAATAAGGGGTCACCCCTGCCAGACGCCAAGCCGATGGTAATGCGGAGGCAACTTAAGCTAATGGCGCTTTTAGTGTTGCCGCTAGCACAACGCTAAAAAGTTGGTGCCAACACTGAAACCAATCATATCGATTGTCACACTCCGCCCCCTAGCAAGGCTCGCCACGTGATATATGCCAAGACCCCACTGTCCCGAGTCTGAATATGTACGATATTCCCGTATTTGTTGCGTTGTCGGCTAATTGCCCCCTTAGACTCAACAGAAGCTGGGCATCCTCTTCAAGATGAGGCTCAACTTGGTTGTACAATCTCATCAGTCTATCAATATCAATACCCAAGGATAGACATTCAAGCCCGAGTATATAATAACATATTTCTGTTAACCTAGCTTTACCATTCCTCCCCTAGTGTTAGAGGATGCAAATCAATTGGTTTGGAATTCTCTATGGCTTTGCCGTACAAGACTCAAGAATTTAGAAGACCTCCTGTTACCCCTTTGTGTCACAATGGTGAGAGTCACAGCGAGAGAGACGCTGCAACGCCAGGGCTTGACTTGATCAATTGAGGTGCTGTGTAGTGAGATCCAGGAAAGCCAGAATACTGCCTTTTCCTGAAGATTTGATCATAAGTGGTGGACTGATTAGGCTGATCTGATACCTATACTTTGTAAGAGTGGATAGTTGGTTTGAACTGACAGATCATTCCTGGTTTCCATGTATAGGAACCACAATGTTAACTTAATAGTCAAAACATTATTGCCTATTGCAGCCCATGGAATGCTCTTCAACAGCAAAGGCTGATATTCTATGTTCGGGTGTCACGGACCATAATGTCACGTATCGACCAGTTCGACCGCGGAGGGGGTTGTCGCTGCCCCTCGAGTCTCTCTCTGACGCCGGATGGCCTCCTGTAGTTCTCTGTTCATGCGTTGAATTTCTTCAATTTGCCGTTGGAGTTGCTGGAGGGAGTCGACTGTTAAAGGAATAGGCTCTCGGGGTCCCGCTGTTGGTTGTTGCTCAGCCGATTCGGCTGGCTGTGTCTCTTCGGTGGCATCCCCCAGAGGGGTGACCCGGGTTTGGGTGCTCTCCCTACGAGTCGGATGGGAGCCTTCCGGCTCTTCGACCTCGCCGAGGACCATACCGGTCGGCGGGAGAGACATAGTTGACGTGACCCCGACGCTATACCATGATCGGTATGCCCTGTCACTTGACTAGGAGTGGTGACATCGGGTTCCGACTATCACTGAAAGCAGATCCTGTGTCAAGGGACATTGCTTGTAACCCGGAACCCATAGTGTCGATAGAAAATGTGCGTGCATGAGAAGATGGATTTCCTGTGGCTTCTCCGCGACTCCTAATAGCTGCTAATCCAGGGGGAAAGTCAAGAGGGAGGATAGGTCCACGAGTAGCTGCCAGCAATTCGCGGATGTAGTCGAAATTCTGATCCTCAGATCGGTACTGTAGTTTATAATCAAATCCAGTGTACAGAAGATATGGACCCTGGAGTTGAGGGAGTGTTGGAATTTAGGTTGAAGGTGATGCAAAAGTCGTTCTCAAAGATTTCTCTGACTTCTTTGGCCATGTGGCCATGACCAGGGCGTTTGAGCTACTTAATGAACGCATTGGCCTCGGGCGTGCGAGTGTAACATATACAACCTCATTTTCAATGACTGGGTTATCTCAGTCAGAATCAGCTTTCCAGAAGGTTTCAAGAGCCTCCTGGTATTCTTGACTGAGGTTACACAAGCCTTGAAGATGAGGTCTGGGGTGTTTGACAACCTGAAGTGGCAAGTCCTCATGAAGGCAGTCAAGAAAGTTCTGATGTTAATGCTCTGTAAGCTGATAAATGGGAGCCTGGAAGCCAGGGAGCCAACTTGCTGCACGACCCTGGACTGAGGTTGGTAAAGACATACTCGCTGAACCGGGGATCTGTTCCATCTGCGCCACCGAATGCGGAGGAGGAGTAAAGGGAGTGATCATGTATGAGATCGCAATGTAGAACTATGCCAAATAGACAACAATTACACACTTGAGAAACGAGGAATCGTTGTGCGTTGTGCGAGCATTTCTTGCCACGTGACATGTAGCTGGTGACACATTCACTTGTCCAAGATGCACAGTGTGTATGCAATACAGCAGTGCCTTTGCCAATCTGCAAGATCTGGAGGCTCAGATTCTTATGTTACTCCAGCTCCAAGTGAATGAACAGTGAACATCCAGGTAAATGAACAATGAATAGCCAGGTGAATGAATCAGTCTGCCAGTCAACAGAACCCCCCCCCCCTCCTCCCTTCCTTCACTCTCCCATCCACCTTTTCCATTCACTTCCCATCAATACCTCTCCCCCTCCTCTCCCTCATACTCTCTCACACTCTCTCAATTATTCATCTCCTTCCTCGAAAAATCTCTCCCTCTCCCACACAACACTCAACCCAACCAAACCCAACCAAACCACAACACCCGTCGAATCCTCAACTCAACGCAACCACCATGTGCCAGTGTCGCAAGATCTTCTACACAGTCTGTCAGCACACCGTCTTGGACCCTTGTACTGCTCCAAAGGTCCTACCATCGGCGAGGTGGCGGTGGCCTGGTATAGAGAATGGTGAGTTGACTGACTCCTATCGCCCCTACTTTTGGTTCAAAAAAAACAAGAACGAAACGAAAAGGATGTATCTGTATGACTGCTAACCCGCCGTCGTTGTTCAGCAGCCGTGACCACCACCACCAACAATGTCAATGCCAATGTCAATGGCACCCATATCGAACACGACCACGAACACGACCACGACCAGGGCGAAGATGGCAACAGCGTAGGCGGGGGCATGGATATCAATGGCACCAACAACACCAACAGCATCGACCCTAATGATAGCCCTCTCGCAACCAGCCAAGAGAACAACAACAACAACAACATCAACATCAACAACGACAACCCTCAATACGAATCCAACGCCAACGCCAACGCCGCCGCCACGGCTCTTCTGTACACCCCCGATGGAAGCTCCGGCTCTGATCCTTTCTCAACGTAAGTCGCGTCCGTTCGTCCCAGATAAGATAGTCTTCCTTCTTTCAAATCCACACCCACACCCACACCAAAACTGACCGCACCACAAACGCACCAGCAGTCCCGGCTACAGCTACGGCTACGGCTACGGCTACAGCACGAACACAAGCCTCAGCTTCAGCCCCAGCCCCAACCCCAACGCCAACACCAACCCCAACCCCAACTCGGGCTTCGGCTTGGGCTACGACTTTGGCTACGACTTCGGCTACGGCTTCGGCTACGGCTTCGATGCCAGAATGGCCGCGGCCAATGCCGCGTCTGGCGCTGCTGTTCTTGGCCAGGGTGGCCCCCGTGGACACACCGACCGACCGATGACGCCGCCGCCGTTTGTCTTCTTCTGCTCTGGCATCCCCGACCGCAGCCTGGAAGTCATTGGTGTTTGTCCACAGTGTCCGGCCTCGACTGCTGCTGCTGCTACTGACACTGCTACTGTGACTGCTACTGCTACTCCTCCTTCGGCTTCTGCTTCTGCTTCTGCTTCTGCTTCTGCTGCTGATGCTGAAGCTGATTCTCCCTCTTCTCGGCTCGGATGATTTACTATTATCTATCATAGGGATCCGGCTGGATGAGGAATCCGAAGTTGGCACTGGTATCAAGGCAAAGAAAAGGAAAGAAAGAGTGCGTGCGGATTTGAATTCAAATTCAATATTAATTAATGAATCATGATCATGATCAAAGAGTCGGTCGGTCGGTCGGCGGCAGCTGGTTAGCTAGCTAGCTCTAGCTAGCTAGACAAAAACGAAAAGAGAGAGATAGAGATAGAGATAGAGCTGGCGAATTTCTAGAAATCAAAGATTGATAGACAAAAAAAAAAGAAGGCGAGAATAAAAAAAGATAATTGATTGATTCATTGATTGGGGGGGTGGTCTGTGTGCACAGGAGGCAGCAGCAGCAATGCGCGCCTCTTCTACCTCGCTCGCTTCTCTCTCCCGCTCTCGCCTCGCTCTCGCGCGTTTTCTTGCTTCTTTCTGTTCAGATACCCGACGGGCATCGAAAGAGGAAAAGCCAGGAATCAAACCACAACAGACACACACACACAGAAAGAGCCAGATTCAACATCAATCAAAGCGGCGGCGCAAAGAAAAAAAGAACCGAGGCAAAACCAAAAAGTTCATCTCATAATCTCATGCCAAATCAAAGCCTTGAGCTCCTCCTTGCTGAGCTGCTCCTTGTTGCGGTCAAAGTCAAAGAATTCCTCGGGAATAGGGTCGGCCGTGGGCTCATCATCCGGGTCGTGGTAAGGTTCGAGGTAAGGATGTTTTAGGGCTTCGTCAACGGTTATGCGCTTGACTGGGTTAAAGGCCAGCAGCTTCTCGAGCAGGTCCAGAGCCAGGTCCGAGGTCTTGGGGAACAGGGCTTTCAGTGGGATCTTCTTCTTGAAGGGGAGAGAGCGGATGTATTCGCGCGCGCGGCGGGATTTGATGCCGTAGTAGTCTTCCATCGTCGGGGTCCCGAGCACGTCGAGGATGAGCGTCAATTGGTGATGGTCTATAAAAGGATTTAGTTTTTGTAATAAAACAGGATTGAGTTTGGGTAATAAAAACAACAAGGACAAGGACAAGGACAAGGACAGAAAGACGCACAGTCTTTGCCAGGAAACAGCGGCTTGCCACTCAGCATCTCGGCCAGGATACAGCCAACACTCCACACGTCGATGGCTTTGGTGTACTCCTTGAAGGTCAACATGATTTCAGGCGCACGGTACCAACGTGTGGCCACATATTCGGTCATGAAGCCGGAGTTGTCGTCGGTCGAGGCGGCAGAGCGGGCGAGACCAAAGTCGCAGACCTTGAGATCGCAGTTGGCATTCAGCAGCAGATTGGACGGCTTCAGGTCTCGATGGAGCACGTTGGCCGAGTGCATGGCCTTGAGGGCGCGCAGGGTCTGGTATATGAAGTATTGGCAGTGGTCGTCAGACAGGTCTTGGGTGCGGATGACTCTGTGCATGTCTGTCTCCATGAGCTCCTGCAACGCTAGTCAGTCGGTGTCTCTCTCTCTCCGTCCCCCTCTCTCTGTGTAGATACACACCTGGATCAGATAGACCTCGGTAAAGGTCTCGTAGTTGCGGGGTTTCTGGATGTCGAGGATGGAAATGATGTTTTCGTGGTTGAAGTAGCGCAGCAGTTTCATCTCTCGCAGCGTGCGCAGGCAGAACATGGAATGGTCAAAGGGGGTGATCTTCTTGATGGCGACCTTTTGGCCCGACGGCTTGTGGAGGGCGGAGCTGTGACAAGACAATTAGCGAGAGCGAGAGAGAGAGAGAGAGAGAGAGAGAGAGAGAGAGAGAGGAATAGGAAGAACAGTACCAGACAACGCCATAGGCTCCCTCACCGATAACATCTTGGATATCGTACTGGTCGGACACGTTGAAGGAGATCTTGCGTGAACCGCCGCTGGTTGAGGACGCAGCCGGCTGGGAAGCCATCGTGGGGTGTTATGCCAGTAGTAGTGGGACACTGCGCGTCCACACAGCTCGCAAGTCTCCGATCACTACTAACTAGGCCCGTTTTTTTTCTTTCCCCTCTTGCCCACTTTCCAAGACTTTCTTCGGCGTGACAAGGCCGGCGGGAGGGAGAGAGCGATGCAGGTGCGGTGTGGCACTGGAAAGGCCGAATAAGTCGTGAGCGAGGAAACTGTCAAGCGAGGAGATCGTGAGGATGGGTGGTGGTCGAGGTCAGCGATCTTCGGGCCCTGACAAGGAGGGGCGGGCGGTGGCTGCAATGTAAATAAAAATCAAGGCGACAACGCGGGGTTCAGTGCAGCGATGAGCAGCAACTGCAAGGCAGAAGCAACACAGGCAAAGACGGTGATCGACGGTGAAGAGTAAAGAATACAGTAGAAAGAACAAGGCACACACACACACTCAGACAGACAGAGACACACACTCCTGTCTTGTGACAGCCTCTCTCACCACTCTCTTTAGGGCTGCGGCAACCAGTAGCAGCTAGATAAAACGACGACTCGCCTAACAGGAGGTGGATGTGGCCGGCAGTTGGTCAACAACGTTGTCGCAGCCTTGTCTACACGCGCGAATAGCAATGGGAATACTGTGGCTAAGCGCCCGCGTGGGCACTGCACCAACCAGCCTATCACATCTGTCTGGGCCTGGCCGTGCTCTTCAGTCGGTTGGACAGACGTCGAACAAGTCGAGCAGTCAAGCAGTCGAGCAGTCAAGTAGTCAAGCAAGGCTTTTGGTCTTGTCTGCCCTGTCACTGTCACTGTCACTGTCACTGTCTCTGTCTCTGTCACTGTCACCGCTCTCAAAATAGACGGCAGACCTGTCCAAACTTTTGGCCGCTTCTCTCTCTCATTTTCTCTATCATGACGGGAAACGAAAGGCACTGTACTGTACTGTACCGGACTGCACTCGACTGCACTCGACTGCACTCGGCTGCACTCGGCTGGGTAGAAGAGAAACTCTGCACGACACTCGACTACACTCTGTCGTCGTGTCCTACTGCATCACCTAGGTCAAACGTTAGTGCCAGTGCAACAGACTCCTAGGCCTCGTCATCAACTTGCCCTTTCTCGCAACGTGCCCATCCACTGGGCCAGTGACACCCCTTGATCAGCGCGGTCTTCCACCAGCATCGTCTGGGCCCATAGCCTCAGGCCCGGTTCGCCATCCTCCTTGACAATGTACAGATGAGGCACGATGATCGAGCCCACGCCCTTGGCGCGGTGGTCGCGGCTCTTGGAAATGACAGCGCGCACGCGCTCGTTGAAGTCGTTGTCCAGCTCTGGCAGGCGCTGCTTGCCTACCTTCAGCTGGCTCTTGTCTGCCAATCCAAACACATCCGACACCAGCTGGGGAACCGCGTCACGGCCGACCCAGAGGAACTGCGTCTGGCCGTCGTCAATCAGATAGAGCCCATACGGCACCAGGCGCTCGGACGACAGGTTGATCGGCGGCGGCAGCACAATCTCGCCCGTGCTCTCGTCGACGGTGCCGGCATCATCGGGCATGTCGTGCAGCGAATACATCTTCGGATAGATGTACTGGATGAGCAGCGGCAGCGGCAGAGTCGAAAGCAGGCACAGCGCCGCCGATCGCATGTCGGTCGGGATCTGCGACGATTTCCTCAGGCCCAGGTTCTTCATCAGGGCCAAGAACAGCACTGGAAGCGCGCGAAGATTGGCCGGGAACTGAAGGCCGCCGCCGCCCATGCTACCACCAGCCAGCTCTTTCTTGTACGTCTGCAGCAGCTCGATAATCTTACCCTGGATCATGTCCCGTGCGCTCTCAAGTCCACTGCTCAGCGTTCTCTCCACCGCCTTGTGGCTGTAGTAGGTCGTCATTGCCTGCTGATCCGCCGACGCATACACGTCGGCCAGCACCTGAGTTGTGGGCAGCGCCAGAGTGAGGACCCTGATGCGACGCTCGCCATTGCAGGTCGTGTGCAGCACTGCCGTCTGCATACACACAACCGACTTGGTGATGGTCTCGTCAATGGCCACCTCGACCACGTAGGCCTGGTCACGAGGGAATGCTGGGAATGCACACAGATCGGAGCTGCGGTTAAAGAAGTTGCCGTAGAACGTGCTCATGCGCAGCCCTGTCGTCGCACGCACTCGTAGCACTGCCTCGAGCCCAATCTCGGTCGAGAGATAGTCGGAGAACTCATGTGCGAACTTGAACGCGTCATCCTCGCGCGCTGCATTCCAGCCAGGATAGAAAAAGGTCTGGCCACCGGTGTAGCGGGGCAGGTTGCTGAGCGAAGCCACATCCTGGTACTGCGACGAGAAGAGGAACATGTCAACCGAGATTTGCTGCTTAGAGCACTCCACAGCAAAGCTCTTGTAGAAACTGTTGGCTGTCCCCAGCAGACTGCTCTCCTTGGACGTACCCAGCAACTTCTTGTCCTCGCGCACCTCCAGCTTGCCGTGGCCAACGTTGGGCAGAGATGCTGTGACTACAGTCATCTTGCCTCCCACAGGACCGATCAACTTGTGACCGGCACGTAGAGCAGACCCCATGGCAGAGCCCGCGTTCTGGTTGTTCTGGAACATGTCCTGCAGCTTGTCCAACAGACCCTCGATCTTGCCCCGAGCCTCGGTCAGAGTGACGAGCAAGTCGGCTGGCGTGGGCAGGAAAGGCTCGTCGAGATCGCTGACAACAAGCATGCTGGTCTCGACATTTTCCGAGTCGTCGCGAGGGATGTTGAAGAAGTGCAGGCTCGAGTCGACCGCGATGAAGCCGAGCCGGGTGCGTCGGTCCGTGTTGGGTATTCGGTCCAGGCTCTCGCGGATGCACCTGGCCGTGGTGGCTAGCAGGCCGCTGGTGACGGCCGCATACGACACGTCGATGAGGAAGAGGTAGACCAACGGCTGCGGTGGCCGGACCATGTATTCCTGCGGAGCAACAAACTCAACCACGCCATAGTTGAGATCCGGTCTCTGCCACCGGTCAAGCGCCTTCTGCGCAACCGAGTCCCAGTCAAACGCCTGCGGGACATCGTTGGTCAGGTTGCAGATGTTGCATCTCCACCGGTGGCCATGGTCGAGGAAGGTGACAAACGGGTTTATGTAGGACCGACATCTTCGGCAGCGCGAGATGATCTGGTCAGGCACCACCGGCACGGGATCTTCGCTGTCGTGGAGGGAGGTGTATGGCTGGATGACGAGCGCAAAGGGGAGCTTGGACTTTTTCAGCAGTGAATGTGTTGTTGGCACTGCGTTAAGCGTCGATCGCACAAACTTGGGGGGGCAGTTGGCCGCCGGAGAAGGGGTCACGCTGGTCTGGTGAAAGCATGGTCAGTGAACTGATCAGCGGGACAGGGGAGAAAGACAAAGCATTGCTGAACCCACATTTACAGGTAGAATTGCAGGCGGAGGCGGGTAGTCAAGCTCAGCCACATTGAATGGCTGGTTGTTAAGATCAGTGGGATAGAGCTGGTTCAAGACCGGGGGCCTGGTCGGACCTGGTTGCTGTTGTTGTTGGGGATGCACCTGCGGCTTCTGGCCCATATCCATATGGCCAAACTGCTGTGTCAAAGCAGGCACACCGGCAGAGAGTGGCTGCAGCGGTGGCTGTTGGGTGGATGGATACGCGGCTGCCGCAGGTGCCTGATAGCCGGTCAGGTCGGTATGGCCGTACATGGGGGTCGAGCCCTGTTGGACCGCAGCTGGGTTCTGCTGGTAGCCACCCTGGGGATAGCCGGCGGCATCTTGTTGAGACGAGTAGGTGCCGTATGCGGGAGCAGGAGCACCACCGGGCTGCTGACCCCCGAGAGCGGCATTGGCGCCTGAGCCAAATTCATAAGCCTGCCCGGCGTACGCTCTCTTCTTGCGCCCGCCGCCAGCAGGAGCGGCGACAGCGGCTGTGGCAGCAGCAGCAGCAGCCGCCGCCGCCGCATCGTCGGGCACTCCCTGCTGTGGCGGATATGGCTGCGAGAACGACATTTTGTGTGTGTGGATGGGACTTTAAATTATTTGATTCCGCTGGTGGTGGTGGTGGTAGTGGTGGTGGGGAGGGGGGGGGGGTTGCTAGAAGAAGCGGTGGAGGCGAGGACGAGGGAAAGGCCTAAGCGGGGTCAAGAGCGGGCGGCGATGGTGGAGGATAGCAAAACAGAGTGAAAGATAGACACACTCATACTGAGGTGGGCGGATGTGTTGTGTTCGGGTTCGGGAGCAGCAAAGCAATTAACTTCACTTCGGTGGTCAGGCAACTTGGCCTGAATGCCACTGTCGCACACTTGAAATTAAAAATGGCCAATCATTAACATAAATTCCATAAACATAAATTCCAGCCAATCATTAATATAAATTCTAGCCAATCACTAATATAAATTCTGGCCAATCATGTCGTGTCTGGGCACCGGTTTTTTCTGTTTTCAGGTATATCTACATACCAACCAAGACGACTGTGTACCATATCTCATTCTCCTGTAAGTCTGTAAGTTACCCCGGTCTGTACTTTTGATTGCAGCATTCGTATGTATCAACCCCCCGATTTATTACATGACCCTGGTCTTGCCCATCTGCTCGCCCTTCTTGCCATCTGGTCTATGCAACTATCCCTGGTGCTCTCGTCTACTGCCCGGGTCTGGTGCCATGGGCCAGCAGGACTGGAACGCACTCTTAAGATTCAAATGCACTACTGGGTATAGCCACAGCGGTCATCTTCATTTTCCAAGCCAGCAGGCAAAAAGGCCAGCCCAATCAACCCGCGCGCTCGCCGAATTCTTTGGCCCACTTGTCGAATTCGTCCAGGCCCGCCTTGTTCACACTGGGGCGAATGCTCTCCAGGCTCTTCTCAAAATCAACCATCTGGATCGGACGGATTTGTTCGGGTGGAGTAAAGAGCAGAGCCTCGCCGAGATTACGCAGCGGGCCCATGGCCGCGTCCTTGGCCAGGGCAGTGATGTCGGAGCCAGAGTAGCCTAACGATAACCGGTCAGCAGGTGGTCAGACAGTGAGTGGTCAGATCAAGAAAGGGGAGCGGACAGCCCCCGCCCCAGGACTAGATCTATGGGTATAGCGACGCATCAGACTTACCATCTGTGAGCTCAACCAGACGGGCGATGTCGTCTTCAGCCAGGCCATGCTTCTGATGACCAAGCAATGTACGCAGTTGCTTCTCTCGTGTGTCTGCTTCGGGCAGAGGGATGTACTGTCTCCGAACGAAGCGTCGTCTGGCAGCATTGTCAATGTCCCACGGACAATTGGTTGCTGCTAGAACCAAGACGCGCGAGGGGTCGCCCGGCCCACCCTTATCTGTATCCTTGCCAGCGGCAGCCCGCTGCAGATCGGACCACTGGATCAGAAACTCGGTTTTGCTTCGTCGGCTGGCTTCATGCTCGCTGTTGTCGCCTCGCTTGCTGAGTAAACTGTCGATCTCGTCCACAAAGATGATGCTCGGGCTCATCACCTTGGCCAGGCCGAAGAGCGCGCGTACCAGCTTCTCGCTCTCACCGTGCCACTTGCTGGTCAGGCTGCTCGCACTGATGGCAAAGAAAGTCGACCGTGACTCTGTGGCCACGGCCCGCGCCAGCATGGTCTTGCCGGTACCAGGCGGACCAAAGAGTAGCATGCCCCTGGCTGGCTCTCGCAGGCCCATGAATAAGTCAGGCCGTAGGAACGGGTAGACGACAGCTTCTTTGAGCGCCGTCTTGGCCACATCCAGGCCGGCCACGTCGTCCCAGTGGACCTCATCGCCGCGCACGATGACTTCATTGAGGATTGACCGAGCCGCAGCCAGGTCCATGCCGCGCGGCAGGTTCTTGAGAAGCTTCTTCGATCGTGCTTCATGCGCGGCCTCGGCATCTTCCTCATCCGGCTTGTCTTCAAGCTCCGAATGCTCGGGTGAGGTTGATGGCGGCGTCATAAACTTGGCAGAGTCCTCTGAAGTACGAGAGGGTGCTGGCGCTTGACCTGTCGAGTGTGTGGCCGTCTTCTGGGTCATGTCCGAATCGGACTCGCCCGGCGGCGCTGATGCACTGCTGCCAGCACCTGACTTACTGCCCACCGGCTTTCTGGTTATCTTTGCCGTTGCTGCCGAGCTGTTGGAACTGGTAGTGCTGCTGCTTGTGGTGTTGTTGGTGGCAGGAGTGAGTCTGGCGGAGGCTTGGCACAAAGCTTTGTCGGCTGCCCTTACCGGCAGGTCGGACCTACCACCAAGAGCGGGGTCCTGTCGCTTCTGCGTAGATGAATCTGCAGTTTTGGAAGCCCAGGGTGGGGACCTTGGTCCAAACTTGGACGTAGTCAAACTCGGAGTCGACTGGTTTGCATGCCGGATCGGCGGCCGTGCCTTCTCAGGCTCGTCAGCGCCACCGCGTTGCGCCGTCAATGAGAGACTGTCCAAGGATGGAGGCAGCACCGGCCGGCCAGCAAATGAATCCGTCTTGTTTTCGCGATATTCACGAGAGGTTGCTGGGCGGACGGTGAAGTCGTGCGGATCGGGCATCAGGACGGGGTCGTCGCGGTTTCCTGCATCCAAGCTGCGTCTGGCTGCAGTCGCACTCAGCCGTGCCTCAATAGTGGGATCCGACTCTGAGCGGCCCCCCGGAGACTGGGGCGTCGATCTGTTATCCCAAGCCATGCCGGCGGCCTTGACTGGGGCTTGGCGGGGAGCACGCTGGGCCGCCGGGCGCGAGGAGCGAAAGCGTTTCTTGTTCTCCGACCTCAGGGTGGTACGCATGGCCTTGTGGCTATCCGGGCTCGGGCTTCTCGACGATGCCTTCTGCGGTGCCGGCAGTAACGGCGGCTGGCTCAACCCGGATGAGGAATTCACATTCTGCAAGCCGGCAGCAGGGTCTTTGACCGAGCCATTGCTGGGCTGACGCGACGGCAGCGACGGCAGCGGCTGTGGTGGCGGAAGAGCTGGCGAGGCATAGGACAGGTCGGAATAGGACATTGGCGGCACACTGTCGTTGCCCAACCAGCCGGACGTGGGCGGCTGCTGCGGCGGGGGGCTTTCGACTTGCCGGCCCTTGTCCTTGAAAAGTCGCCTGCGGCTCTCCCTAGCTTCCTTGAGCTCTTTGTCTCTGTCCGCTCTCCTGGCCTCTTCCTCGGCATCCCTGGCCTCTTGGCGGCTTCGCTTCAGGCCCTCGAGCAAGTCGACACGCTCTCTGCACTGCAGTTCCAGCTTCCTGATCGAGTCTAAGAGCGCCTTTTCTGTCTCGGACTTGGGTGTGTAGTTGTACGGCATGCGATGTGCATTGAAGAAGTAGAGATGGTCCAGGGCAGTGCGCCATGAGCGCAGTGCTTCAGCTTCGTTGTTCTGTTCGCAGCTCAGTTAACCAACCACCGAGAAAGAATACGGGTCACATGAGCAGGCACAGCAGCAAAAAGTCCGTGCGGGCAATGGCAATGGCCTACCTGGCTCTCGAAGAAGACGGCAGTCGAACAGGCGAGAAATGCCTCATCGTAGGTTTTTTGCATGGTCGACGGTTTGTTCCGCATCATGGCCGCGGGCACGACCGGTCATGGGCGGAACTGTCGGCGGTGGGGACGGACGAGGCGGCACTAGGCGGCAAGGAGTGGTCCTGTCTGGGGTCAGGCACCTGGGAGGAGGCAAGTGGTGCTTGTCGGTGTAGTGTCAAGGTAGAGAGAGAGGGAGTTGCAGGCAAATAAGGTGTAATTGAAGGCAGGTACTGAGGTACTGGCTGGCCCGAATGGAAGGAACGACTGGGCTGGGGGAGGGTGGACTGTGACGTCGCCAGCCACGCCAAGCAAAGAATAGGCTCAAGCTTGCTACAGTCAAGAAAGAGAGTGTGCCGGAAGGTACCAGCCAGCAGCAGCAGCCGCAGCAAAGCAGCCGCAGCAGCAATGAGCCAACCTGACTTTCTGCTGACCATTGTGCCTGTTTGTTCTGACTTGAGATTCTGTTGGTTTTCTGACCGTAAGCTGATAGATGTACGCGTGAGCTGCGGTCAAAATTCTATGTCCTGTCAATGCAACTTGCAACCACAATTTCCGAGCTTTTTGGATCCCTACTCCGCTCATATACACGCTCCCAATTATCTGGGCTGCCCTTAAATCGTCGTGCAGGGCCGCCAGCTCCGTCCTCTGGCGGGGTCCCATGCGGCAACCAAGAGTTCGCTGCCCTCGTGCCGCTCCGTAGCCCTCACAACCAACGCCTTGCAATGCTAGACATGCCAATGCCGATGGGTGACCGGCGGGTATCAGTAGAAATCACGACTGTGCAAGATGCCGTCCATCAAGATGTCCACGAAGATGCCGTCAAATATGCCGTCGAAGATGTTTTAAAGTGTCGTCCACGTAGACGCCGTCCACGGCGACGACGACAGAGACGACGAAGAAGACAATGGCAGGATGCCGGCAGAACCGGTTCACAGCAACTTGCGCTGAGCCGCCGCATCTTCCTCTCGCAGGGTGCGCTTGAAGTAGGCCTTTGCCATTTCATAAGACGACCTACACCATCCCTGGTTAGTGTGCGCTGGTCTAGCGATATCGGCGACACCTTACCAGCAAATTGCAGTGCTTGGCATGGTTGAGATGATGCGAGGCCTCCAGCCCCTCATGAAACCAGCCCAGCCAAACTGCTGTTTGATGATTGTTGCTGCATGGAACAGTCCACGCACATTTCGGATTTCATCCTGCTGACTGAGCCCTCGTGTCTGCAGCAGCGTTTTGATTACGTCCAGTGGCGTTGTGAGGCCGGCTGCAAACGCTCCGGCCAAGCCGCCGGCCACGCAGTGAGTGATCGGGTCGTATTCCTTGCGAGGGTTCATTACTTTGGAAAGCGACTCGTAGGCCATGAACTGGGTTGCAGTAAAAGGCACAGTCATGCATAGTGTCGTCGGGTAGGAAACGTAGAATGCAGCCAGCCCCTCGGTCCGGAAGACCTGGCGTGCGCACTGGGTCAGTGAGGTGTAGGTGGAGCCATGCACCTGCATTCGCTGCTTGATCACTAGAAGCAAACAAGTCAGCACCTAGCAGGGTTTCCCAGAGTGTGTTGGCACAATGTGCTGGGTGAAGGCCTACCATCAAATGGGTTCATCAGTGCATCGCTGGCAATGGTGGCCGCCGCACCACTGGCAGCTGTAAAGAGGTATGGTCAGTATCACTAGCACAGCAAGCAGAGCAGTGTGTCAAACATACCAGCAGCCATGGGATGATGCTTCCCGTCTTGTTTGTTGCCTCCTGCAAACTCCTTGACCACTTCGTAGGTGCCAAAGTAGACAGCATGGGCCGGACCTGCACTGCACTTAGCTGGCTGTTGTGCTACTGCCATATGTGCTCAAACTGATTTTAATTACCTGCTCCAACAATCACACTCGAGACGCCGCGCCAGAGCGTGCGCAGTCCTTCTAAACGAGCGATGGTCGACACTGCGTTCGAGATGCCAGTGTAGATGCCGCCGGCCGAAGGGTTGATGACCTGCATGCGGGTCTGTTGGCAGTGTAGCATGTTAGCATTATGCCATGATGACTGTCTCGAGCAGTGTTGCTTGCCTTCATCAGATCAACAGGATACATGACGGTGTGTTCCTGCGCCAGGAGTCAGCTCCTTTTCTTTTTCTTTTTTTCCCCCCCCCCTCTCTATTCTTTTCATCGGCTCCTTTTCATACCGCAATGCCAGCAAATGCACCAGCCATCATGTTGTGGCCCAGACCATAGTTGGGCGGAAGAGCTTCGTAGCTGCACCATTCATCCATCATTAGCGTCCATATCGCCGGGATCGGGCCTGGGGTGGCACATACTCATATTCCTCGCCCGGCACAGCATCAGGGCTTGCCGTCGGCGTCGGCAGGGTCATCTCAGACGCCGACAGCGCGGCAGGGAAGTTGACTGGGGTCGCCACGATGGCGATGGGGACAGCGAAGCACTGGTGATGCTGGTGGCGAGGGGGATGGCAATAAAGAGGCCGATGAAGATGACAATGGTGACAGCAACTCGACACAGATGCGCACCTAATGACGAGCCATCACCACGAAGATGGACAGCCACAGATTAGTAGATCAGCGATGTGATAAGATGAAGAATAATTAACGGCGGTACATCAAGCTGATGGAAATTACAAGTAAAAGCCGAAACCCAAAAAGTTTTTGGCTAAAAAGCGGCGTGCCTGTACCGGTACCTATAAGTACACATAATCCACCTTTACCTATAAGCTAGCTCAGCGCCTCCCTTGGAAAGGGTCCCATTTCCGACTCGGATCGTATCGCCCGACCTCTGGCTCGAGTCATACAGAGTACTAGTCGCCCCCTCTTTACACAGTACAGCATCTTATGCAGTGTCCGCCGTTTGCCACTCTAGTCATGGATTGCAATTGATCATTGATCATTTGATCATTGCTGCAGCTGATAAGATTGCCGAGGGTGTGAGGGTGGAGGGGAGCAGGAGCAGCAGTGAAGCGGGAACAATCGCAGGCGCTGTATTGTGCTATGATAAGATGCAAACCCCTTCAAGTCCTGTAATAAACCATCTCTCATCAACCACCCATCAGTGCCCATCACGCCAGCCCACATGCAAAGTTCTACGCTACCTCGTGCCCCCTGACACCTTGCCTGGAATCAGCCATTACCTGAGCAAAGGGAAACCACCCAAGCCCTCCTACCGTTGCCATCGTTGCCATCGTCTCCATGATCGTCGTCACCGCCGTCACTGCCACCCGCCACCGTCGTTGGTGGTGATGTTGTCACTACCACGGCGATGCAGTCCTTCGTCTAGATACCAGACCGAGCGACAAGAAGGATTTCGGTTCCAATTCTCCATTCATACTTCAACGTTAAACTTCCACTGATCTACAGACCTGGTTAGCACATGGACAAGACACATAGTAAGAGGCGGGGAGAGAGAGGTCAACAAACTTGCCTTTTTTAAGATTCTCGGCCGTGTCGCTCAGCAGGATCTCTCGTCGACGGTTACAGTAGCTTGTCTTGTCCAGAATGTCGACTTTCAATGCTGCCAGCTCGTTTACCGGCTTCTCAAACATCGCACTCAGGTTCTCCACGGCCATCTCCAGGTCCTTCTGGTTATCTTCGAAAATTTCCGTCATATTGTTGCGTGCGAGGTAAAAGGCAAAGGCGTACGTCCACTTGAGCGTCTGCCGGCATGCCTGCAGTGCCTTGGACGCCGTGTCGAGGAATTGAACCTCGATCCACGACATGTCCGACTGGCTCTGCAGGCTGGTCATCTTCTTCTCCGTCTTCAGCCATAGGTCCTTGTCCAGCTTGGCCGACTGTTCATGGTTTGCATAACGGTTGTAGTAATGTAGGTACCGCTCAAGCGAATGTCGTGATTTGGCTTGTGCGTCGCGTGCCTCTGCCCCAGACTGTTCTTCATAGCGGTTGCAATTGTACCAGCTCGTGCCGTGCTCCGACCACGGGCCCATACACATCCAGCAAAACTCGTGCTTGCACTTCCGGCAGATCATGTGGTTGCAGCCTCCGTTCTTCTCGATCGTCGACTGGCACTTCGGGCACTCCTTCGTGTTGGCCGATATCCAGTTGGACGTTTCCGAGTCGTCCTCACACTTCTTCAGCCACTTCTTGACCAGCCCACATGGCGCCGGCTGGTGGTCGGCCAGCGTGCAGCCAAAGCAGAAGGCATGGTCATGGCTGCACCGCACCGTCGGCACAACCCGGCTCAGGTCTCGCTTCTTGATCGAGCACTCGATTGCGTACTCGCACTCTGGCGCTGGGCACCACTTCAGGATATCCTTATCGTCCACATATGTCCGCGTCAGCAGCACATTATACCGCTGCAAGACATCATCGCTGACCAGTAGCCTCAATGATTTGGCGTCCACAATGCGTGAACACCCATCACGTGGACACTCGATCCTGGCAGCCTCGCCCTCCTCTTTGACCTTCTGTGTAAGATACTGCTGGTAGCAGTCGGCACAGTATCGATGGTTGCATTTCATTGCATATGTCATCAACCCTGGTGCATCTTCATAGCAGATCTCGCATTCAAAGCCTGGCACTGCCTTTGTTCGGGGTGCCTCGGAGAAGGCTGGGCCCAGGCCGGCTGCCTCGAGCGTTTTGGTGGGGTTGTCGACGTAGGATTCGATCAACTTCTCCTTGTTCCATCTCATAAACCGTAACAAAATGGCCGCTTGTTCGACTGGCAGCTCCAGGATGTTCGACACTTCCTCGAACTGCCTCTCTTGCTGTGACTCAATATCGACAGGTGAGAGCACCTTGAAGTCGATCTCGTACGGCTTGGCAGGGTTGGTCAGATAGTCTTTGTCGTAGCCGAATGTATTGTCAGCCTCGTGGTCGAAATCTGGGCCTCGTCAGTCTCTCAGTCCAGGCTGTCGTGCTGGTCATGCTGGTCGTGCTGCTCATGCAGGGCTTACCTTCGATGCTACCTATCTCACTGTCCTGTGTTCCATCATCCAGGTCGACCTCGTCACCGCTGAGCAGATCCGACATCATGTCCTCGTCTGAATCCATGGTGCCACACGGGGATGGCCGTTCCTCCGATACAGGAGTGCCGGGCGTTTGCAGCAGTGTACCGTCGATTCTCCTGGCTTTGGCCGACGGAGACGCTGCGTCGCCGCCAACGCTCTCAGAGGCCTTCCTCTTGCCGAGTGGGGTCGGCGTCGTGGCCGGAGGAAAGGGCAGCCGCGTCTCGTGGCGAGACGGCGGGCTGCTCTGACTCGGAGAAGTGGCAAGGGCGGCTGCAATGCCTGGATTGGCGCAGGAGCGGTGGGCAGGTATCACAGCGAAACGATGGCCCAGCCTGTCGTTTGTATACGAGGGTATGTGTGTGTGGTAGAACAATCTGATACACTGGTCCAATCGTCAGACAGCACAGTCATGTGCCCAACTGTCGTCGCCCTGGGATTGTGGGCCCAAGTGTAATAATAATCAGTGGTTGAAGCCAGGCCTAATTATGTAAGATCCTGGTTGCCACCGCCACCCGAGAAAGGCCGCCTAGCAGGGTGTCTCCGGGGGCAAAAGTTGGTCGCGCCTTCCGAAAGATGAGCCAAAACGGTCGTAATTTATTACAGCACTGATGTCATTGCCAGTTTCAGCCAGAAAGCAGCAGCCTCGTCGCTGCCGTCAGTGAATACCGAAGGCCGCCAACGGAAGTACCAAACGCGTTTGTTGGCACCTCCACTAATGAACAACGTCTGTCTATATTCACCGTTGGTCATTCGTCATCGTCATCGTCATCTTCATCGCTTTCACTTTCTGCATTCTGCAGCCATTCGATGAACTGTGTTGCCTGCTTCCTCACTTCTCGCATCCCCTCCTCGGCCGTTGACCGTGCGTCCGACCACCATGACAGGAAAGACTCTTCGGCGAGCACCTCCAAATCGTACAAGTCCTTGACCATAAATAACAGCACCTTTGCACCTTCATGCCTCCGACTGAGGTCTCTCTGCACATCGAGCAAGAAGTCAACCTGCTCAGCAGTTGTTTGCTCGGCTTGATCCCGGCGAATAAGTGTGTGATATGCCTGTAGCGTGCGTCTGGATGCGTCAGCTGCCGGCACCGCCTCTTCCACCAGATTCGACATCCGCCTCGACACAGCTGCTGCAACTGCCCTGCGCACCTCGGTCTCGTCTGCCCCTCCGCTGAATCTCAGGCCCATCAATTCGCTCAGCATATCATCTGCTTGCTTTCCTTCCTGCATTCTCTGTACTAGAATCGCCACTGTGTCCTGCTGGAATCTATCGGTCGTCTCGTCTTCTTCAGACAGGTTTGTTGCAAAGCTCTGTCTTCGAGATCCATTCAACGGTGATGAGGGAGTTGATATGTCGGAAGCAAGAGTAGACAATGATTCAGCAAAGTCTTTCTGCAGATACACAAGGCCAGGAGAGAAGTCATCTGCCTCGTCATCTCCCTCCTCATAAGCAAAGCTGGACTGGTCGCCGGCCGTGCCTTGGGCTTCACTCTCGCCACCAGTCTTTTTGCTGACCTTTGTTCCGGCCAAGATCTTGGTGCCAGAAGGAATCTTTACTCCAAAAGAGACCAAGGCTCCCGGCTCGATGATGCAATTATCTCCAATTATCGACTTTTCTCCAACGATGGCCTGTGAAATCTTGACATTGTCACCCACGGTAACATCGTCCCAGATGTATGAGGAGGTTATGGCTGCTGTTTGTCCAATGTGACACCGCTGGCCCACAACACTGCGCTCTATTCGACTTCTCTCACCAACACTGGTATCTGCACCAAGGATTGTCTTGTCGTCGATCTCAACCGGCCGTGAAAGTTTGACCCTCTCGCCACGCAGTCGCCATTTCCGACCAGCCTTCCACTGACCCGAGGCCGAAATGCTGCTGTCGGCCTGCAGACTGGGGATTGAGCCGGCGACCAGATCCTGGGATATTTTGGCGTACGACCAGAGATCCTCTGACCGAGCGGCGTAGTGGCTTTCCAGAATGTGCACATGTATTGTCTTGCCGTTTAACTCGTAGTCCTTGAGAACTCCGAATACAAAGTCCTTGCGCGGGCTTTGATTGTCGAAGTTGTCAGACCACAGACTCAGCACATCCGGTGTGCAGATGTCTACTCTGCAGTCAATCAGATCCTGACGGATGTCCAGTTCCGGGGTTTTGAGAATCTCCGGGTCAATAGCCACGCTCTTGGAGGTAAATCTCGAGCTTTCCTCGTAGTGCAGGCATCGATCTGCTGCTGGGTCGATGACAAAGGTCGGGATGGTAGAATTGGACTTGGAATAGTACTCTGCCTGGACCTCTCGCAGGACGAGGGTCATGATTGCATTCTTATCCCTCTCTCGCCTGAGCTTGTGTGCCTTCAGCGCTCCTGTGATTGGGAAGTCACACACCACATCGCCACTGACAACGAGGAAGTCGCCGGACAGGATATCCTTCTGGTCCAGATCACGCATGACATCACCCACAGACGTTGCCACACATCGTATCAACTCGACCTTCTTAAACGGTGAAGTAGCCGACTTCCATCGTGACGCTTTGATGTATGTCTCGACATGATCAACATGGGATCCGGCATAGAGATATACCTCTTGTACTCCCGCCCGGGCAAGAAAGTCGAAGGTGTACTCGATCAGGGGCGTGTTGCCCAAGGGTAACAGACACCTTGGCCGCTCAAGACTGTACGGAGCGAATTTGCTCTCGAAAGAGTCAGCAATAATCACAGCTTGCAGGGCCTCCTCTTTGCTGTCTTCGTTTGCACGCCCTTTGCCGGCCGGCTTTGAAGGGGGCATGCCGAAGACGCCTCTGAGTGCGAGTGCGCCGGCTAAAATGTGCTGAAATAAGCCAAGGGGCTGGTATGAATACAAGGGGGCTCGCTAAAAGTACAGCGAGGAGAGGTTTGGGGGGGGGGGGCGAACATGGGAATGTGATGCAGAAAATAGAGAGATCACGTGAAGGTCTTGGCGAGGGCTCATCGACGCATCCAACGGCGGCATTTTGTCGAAGCAGAGTAAATGCCGATCAGGCACGGCAAGTACATGTTTGATAATCTGTTCCAATGTTGCTATAATAAGGCCCAGCCAAGGGGGTTAGTGGCCGAGTTCCTGGCTGGATTACTCTGAGATCCTTGTGATTACTACGATGTCCTGTATTATTCTCCAAAGAAAGATCTGCTTCTCCGCTACTCCGCTTCGGAAAGTGCACTGCGGAAACACCTCCGGGAAGATCCCGGGTCAACCAGAGAGAAAGGCGGAAGCTTGAAATCACGGCAACGACGCGAGCCTTAGTCGACTTAAGTAGCTGACGGTTGAGCAAAAGCAACTCTTTCTGATTTCCCCTGTATGAACAGCTCGCTCGTCACAAGTGCAGTCTCTGATCTTGCCGCCACCCGTCATGCCGTCGCTACTTGAGTCGTCAAGCCGCACCCTGCGCACGGCCCGGCACTTCACCCGGTCGCGAGCTTTCCAGCAAGTTTCACTTGCACGAACCTTCCATTCGTCCCATGTCCGCTATGAGATCAACAAGATCGTCCCTTCTGCGGCTGAAGCCATCAAGGATGTCAAGCCCAACAGCATAATCTTGTGCGGCGGCTTCGGTCTATGTGGTGTGCCAGATACTCTGATCAATGAGGTTGCCAAAAACCCACACCTTACCGGTCTGACGGCGGTGTCCAACAATGCTGGTATCCCAGGTGCCGGTCTTGGCCAGTGGCTGGCAACGAAACAAATCAAGAGAATGATTGCCTCGTATGTGGGCGAAAACAAGGTTCTCGAGAGCCAATACATGAACGGCGAGGTCGAGCTGGAGCTGACCCCCCAAGGCACGCTTGCGCAGCGTTGTGATGCCGGTGGCAAAGGCATCCCGGCTTTCTACACCCCAGCTGGATTCGGTACCGCCGTGCAGACTGGTGAGATCCCGCTGAAGTATAATCCAGACGGCACAGTGGCGGAATTCAGCAAGCCCAAGGACGTCAAGGTATTCAATGGCAAACCATATGTCTTGGAAGAAGCCATCCCCGGCGACTACGCGTTCGTGAAGGCGTACAAGGCAGACAAGCTTGGCAACGTCCAATTCCGACTTACGGCGCAGAACTTCAACGCGGCTATGGGGAGAAACGCAAAAGTGACGATCGTGGAGGCAGAGAACATCGTGGAGCCAGGAGAGATCGCTCCGGAGGCTGTTCACCTTCCCGGAATTTATGTCTCGCGAGTGGTGCAATCGACGCAGCCCAAGGGAATTGAGAAGTACGTAAATGCGCCTGAAGAGGGTCAGACTGCCAACGCAGCGCTCGGAAAGGGCGAGGCGGCAGCCAGACGTGAGAAGATTGTCAGGCGTGCGGCCAAAGAATTCAAGAACGGCATGTACGCGAATCTGGGCATCGGAATGCCCATGTCTGCGCCCAGCTACCTTGAGCCGTCAGTATCCGTGACCCTGCAGTCGGAGAACGGCATCTTGGGTCTTGGCCCGTACCCGAAGAAGAACCAGGAGGACGCAGATCTCATCAACGCTGGCAAGGAGACGGTGACACTGCTGCCTGGCGCAAGCACCTTTGGTTCCGAGGAGTCATTTGGTATGATCAGAAGCGGAAGAATCAACCTGACCATGCTCGGAGCATTCCAGGTCTCCGCTCGAGGTGATTTGGCCAACTGGGCCGTTCCTGGCTCAAAGGTCAAGGGCTTTGGTGGCGCAATGGACCTGGTTTCGAACAGAGAGAACACCAAGGTCGTGGTGCTCATGGAGCACACCGACAAGAAGGGCAATCCCAAGATTGTCAAGACGGCCGATTTCCCATTGACGGGAAAGCAGTGCGTGAGCAGGGTTATCACCGACCTGGTAAGTCGATACACACACACACACACACACACACACACACACACACACAAGCAAAGCAGAGGAAGCTAACACATACCAGGCTGTCTTTGACGTTGACTGGACCAATGGACTCACCCTCATCGAGCTTGCTGACGGTGTCACCGTCGAGGAGGTCAAGGCCAAGACGGCGGCGCCCTTCGCCGTTGCTGAAACTCTGGGTTCTTTCTAGACAGAAGTGAGTCTTGGTTGTATTGCACGGAGGCGTTGCATTGAGAGAGGCGGTCTATCATGGGATAACCCCGGGCTGTTGCCATGTGTATATGAAGGATAATGGGGCAAATATCAACTGGAAAAGTACGCTCAGCATAGAAGCATAGTCTGACAGCGCTTCAGTTGCACGACCGATCGATCGGCCCTCTGTTTAGATCGACAGGTTGCCAGGGCACCAGCACCTCGATCTCGTACGAAAGGTGACTACTTCTCTCTGCGCCCTATGCACTATTAAGTACGCAAGCACACCGGGGAGATCACCGAGGGGGTCTGCTGTCCTGTAGGCCATCAAATAGGGACATACTATGAGTAACGGTGTGCCTTTAACCCCGAGTGGCTCAGTCACGGGCGGATGGATATTTAAGTTGAATTTTTTCACCTGCTTCCTGGCTTTCTGGGGAGAATGTAAGAATGTGTGGTGTCTGGCCAATCAGTGTAGGCGCCGCCCCAATTGTGTGGCTCGGGACAAAGCCGAAAGCGGACCGGGCAACTCAAACAAGCAGCATACCCGACAATGACTTTCTGTCGCGTAAACAGCGGTCTCGGCTAGCTGACGAATCCAGAACACGTGCCGCAACGGCATCAGCCGTGGTTGGCCAGGCGTAGCGCTGATGACTCACTATTATGAGGGAATCTCGCCAAGAGCCCGCCCACGTGGATGCTGCGCGCCCTAAGCCCCCTAGGCAGCCGCACTACTTGTTACTAGCAGATGGAAAAGAGGACAAGTGGTTCGTTGCGTAACATCTGCTTGTGTAAACGGACATGCCGGAGTTGCATTTGGGATAATTAAACAATAATAATGATAATCGTACGTACGGCAGTTGTCCTCCTGTCTTGGCACCGACTCGTCTGCAATGTGAAAGGTTTTTTTTCTCTTTTATTCTTGAGTAAAACACGAGAAGGGATGGAGGGGGGAAAGAACCACAATAAATTCAGACTTGCACCACAAAGGACGAATTGTCTATTCTATTCCAATCGTTCAAGCACGAACAAGTCAGCAAATTCAATTGCCCCTCTTCTTCCCCCCCCCCTTTTTTCCCTTCTCTTCCAGCAAAGGCAGGTGGGAACTGTGGAACTTCGGAGTCACATTGTTTGGCGCCCGACGCTGGTGCCACCGGCCCACCGCTCTTGCCGCTGTGGGATAACTCTAAATTTACATGTGACGAACGAAAGCTTTTTTTTGCAACAAATCTTGTGCTTAAGCTTTTAGAGTTTCAACAAAAAACTTTCTTGCCTTATTGGAGAAAAAAAGGGAGAGAGATCCAATCCAATATAACTTTCGAGCCTGCCAAGCAGTGTCAGTCACCGCTTGTAAGAAAAATATCTACTCCTCTTCTCATAACTTTTATTAAGTTAAAAAGGACAGACACCTTGAGTTCTACTAACGAACAAGACACACAAAGAACCGCCGACAGAAAACAAGAACAAGCCCGACAGAGATATACGAAAAACAAAAAGCATATAACCAAAAATGCCATCATCATCTCCACCACTTCCACTCCCCCACCATCATCATCATCATCACCACCACCACCACCACCATGACATCTCTCTCTCGCTCGAGGAGACACAGCAACTCGCAGGGTTGGCTCGCCGCAAGTCCAACGACCGGCTCGTGCGCGAGGATCTCCGCCTCCGACTTGCCCACAACAACTTCCTCGACTCGCTGCTCCGCGACATCGCCAAGCGCTCACCGCCGCCGTCGCCGGTCCAACGGTCTGCCAGGCCAGTAAGCGCATCATCAGCATCAGCATCAACAGCAACAGCAGCAGGTGATGGATCATCATCAACGGAAGCAGACCACCACCACAAGGGCCGGACAATCCAATGGGCCACGCAAATAGTATCCAAGGTCGAGCATGTCGAGGACTGCGAATTGGACGACGAGTACAACGACAACGACGACTATGACGACGACAGTGAAGAAGACCTCGCCGGTCTAAGCCTGTGCCGGATGTCGAGTCGGCCCGTTAGGTGAAAAAAAAGGTGTAAAATTGATTCATTTGCCAAGAGGGGGAAACGAAACCTACCACTAACTACCTTACACCTATCTATCCAAAGGGACGGAACACATTCCTTCTTCCGCCCTCCCAGCATCACCAGCGTCACCATCATCATCATCATTACCTACCAGATGAAAGAGCTGTCAGCTTGGTTCCCTTCCGAAGGTCAAACCCGGACTAACCGACAAACACACACTCCCTATGATGCCGATGCGATGTGATGATGCAATAGATGGATTAATTAATTAATTAATTAATTCACGACAAAAGGAGAAGGGGGGGTGGTGGTGAGAGACACGGGAAAAAAAACACCCCCAATTTCGCTCTCTCTTCTCATCATTCAACATGAGATAGAAATACAAAGAGGTGCACACACACCTCCGATCGGGAATCATCCACACATGCACATGCACATGCACATGCACACACCTACGCATATATATTCACCACAGGTGCCAAGGAAAAAAACACCTGGGAGAAAATGATTCCTTTTTTTTTTCGGTTCTCAAGACACATCAGAAGAAAAAATAAGAAAACGGCCTGGGATGTTCTACATTACACACATTACATACCCGGCAGTCCTATTGAGAAACGGGGGATCGACCCCCCCACCCCCTCCTGTTTGTCAAGAAGAAGAAAGAAGAAATAGACTGGACTCTGTCTGACGACGACGACGACGACGACTTAGCTGGCATTCCGCATGTTGTCGGGTAGCGAGGTCCAAGGAAGGTGGAAGAGGATGCTAGGGAAGAATAGGCAGGAACAAAGGGGGAAGGCATTTGACTAGATGGTTGAGATGCTCATCATGCACCGCCGACATTTGACAGACTAGACAGTATTTTACTGTTCCATTCCAGATTGTCGTCTTTTCCATCCAAGTTGGACCTGTAATTGATTGCCACTAAGCTAACCGAGAGAGTGAGTACACGTTGATGTCAACCCTAATTGGGGGCCAAGTCCGACCTGCCAAGCCCCCTAAATACACAAGAATAACTTCATTCAATGCCGAGGTACAACTGTGTTGCCGTCCTTGCCGATATCCGATATCCAGCATCGGGTTATCCTGATCACCTGACCACAATGATCCCATCTACACCTATTTACAGCCTTATTGTACCAGTGTCACCCTTCAGAGCCTCGGCAGCTTGCCTATCTTCCTCAATCATGTCGATCGCCTCTCCTAAATTGCCGGCAGCAGCGCTGGCATAGATGTGCAGCCTCGCAGCTTCATTGGCCTCCAGACCATATCCCATGCTAGTCAGTGTCTTTACGCACTCATCGACCCGCTGTATAGCTGAAGGGAGAGACGAAATTCGTAGAGACGAAGATTCCTGGTTATCGTTTCGTCGTAGAGTGAGAGACGGGTCCCGGAAGTCGGGAAGTCGCAGAGAAACGGAAGGTGCCGGACATTGAGGTACTGGGGTATACTGGAATCCATCCCACATATGGGCAAGTCTTGGTGGATGATGCTGTGTAATAGGCAGTGGCACCGGAGAAGGCACCTGCGGCTGAGAGAGGGTAGGCAAGGGTGCGCCTGGGCCAGCTGTCCCCCCATAACGATGATGCTGTAGACTCAAACTCCGATGTGACAGCGGACTCTCATGTTGTTTGGGGAGCTCCAGAGGCGGTGTATTTACCAGAGGATCGAATGGCCGAGTTAGTCTAGCAGCAGGGTTGGATGCAGTGACAGTCTGAGCACGGCGAAGGCCTATCAGAGGGAAATCCTCATCAGCCGGAGAATTTGTGGCATGGCTGGACAGTGTTGGTGAATGTGGTCGTTTTGGGACTGCGCCGAATGACTTGATGCCCGCCATGCGGTTGAAGAAAGCACCAGATGACTCTGTTGCAGGGCCGACACCTTCATGATCAGAACGCATCTCGGGCCATGAGCCTGGTAGCGGTTTCGTCTCAATTGGGACAGCTCTGGCAGAGGGAGGGGGACGAGGGAGGAGATGTTGCAAAGAACCATGGACGTCAGGGTCTTCGACAGATTGACCTCGGTTATCGTGGGATTGGAAGTCAGCCTTGAGCTGTTTCCGGTGTCGACGCATGTCTGCTTGCATCGCAGCTACTGGGTCTCGCCCTGACGAACCCGCTACTCTTCGTTGAGTCTCCAGCTGGTGAATTGTGGGATAGCGGCTTAAGGCTGCCTTGGTGGTGGAACCAACATTACTGGAGGCTGTATCTTGGTTCTTCTTGACCACTTCAGTAACCGTCTGGGCTCGTCGCAGCGATGTCAATGGAGGATACCGAGCCGTGAAGTCCGGGTTCGAGCTCTCGATATCCATGATGGATGCAGGAATGCTAGGAGAGGGCGAAATTACTGCTGGCGGTACAGGCCAGTTCAGAGCCGGGGGCAAATCGAGGGGTGCAGACATCAGCAAATCGCTCTTGGATGCCGACGCCTGGTTGGCAAGAGACAGCTCTGCACGAACCCGATGTGCCTCAGCCAGAGTGGACCGTATCTCGTCTTGGAGGCTGGTGAAGCTCACCCGTTTTGATGACTTGAGTGCCAAAACAGGCTGCTTCTGTTCGGCCAAAGAAGGCGGGTTCTGCTCGGGCAAAACAGGCTGCTTCTGCACATCCGAAGAAAGCTGAGTCTGCTCGGCACAAGGAGGCTGAGTCGTAGGTTCATCACCAACAATCTCACTATCTTCGGTCTTCTTCTCTGGATCAGCAGTTGTCTGACCCTTCCTGCTCTTCTTCATGGCGCGACGTGCCTCTCGTTTGGCGATCCTGTCTAGCTTTCTAGCTTTCTTCTCTGCCCTCCTCTGCGCTTTGGCAGCAGTCTTGCCATCTTCCACTGCCTCCTTTTCAGACTGGCAAATGCTATTCTCGCTGTCTTTCGTAATGCTTGCGGTCGGAGTGTTGGGTGAGGAGGGAACCTCCTTGTTGGGGTCATGGAGAAGGATTTGATTAGCCCGCTCGCCAATTTCGGCAACAACATCTCTGAATCCGCCGAGGAAGGCCTCAACAGGGCTTGCCTCAGCGTCTCTTTGTTTCTGTGCCAGCGAATACAGAGCCTTTGCGGTGTTGTCGAGGATATCAGCCAGTCCAAGTGCCAGGAGGCCTTTGCAGGCTGCGGAGAAAATGGCGTCTAGATCCTGATTGAAGTCGTTCGAAGGATCATTGCTGCCAGCAGTTGCTGCCACTGGTACATCGGTGCTCTCGACAGAGCCAGGGGATGGGGTTTCGCGGTCGAATGGCTGCGGCGGCTCAGTGACAGGGAGGGTTGCGGTTGCCTCGGCTGGAACGGCATCGGGCTGCTGTGGTATAATGGGTGTGGCGGCGCTAGGGTCGGACTCGACAAGGCTCGTGCGGTCACAGCGCCAGCTCTTGGAGGAGGATGCCTCGTGGTCCCGCCAGATGGCCAGGACATTGTCGGAATGTTGAATGTCAAATAGGTGGATCATGCTATCGTCTACAGATCCGCGACGAGAGGTCGAGCCTTGGATTCTGCTGCTCTGGCGACGTTTAGCTGTTCTTATCGGCTCGCCCAGGCGCTGCTCGAGCTCAAGGCCGGAGCCGACGGTGATGACCTCGCCGTCGTCATCGTCGACGTATGTGAGGGCGGCGTCGGGACAAGACCTGACTGTCGACTCATATTGCGAATGAGAGAGATGCAGGATTCCCGTACGGGTGTCATACAACTCTCGAATTCCAAATGGCGGCAGGGGCGAGTCCGTCGTGCCGAACGACATCGTCTTGCCAGTCTCGTGTCCAAAACAGACGTCGAGAAACAGATGAGTGACAGGAGGTTCTGGTGGCGAACACCAGAAATGTGAATGACAGCTGTACACGGATATCAACAGCGAGTTGTCCTGCCGAGAGAACAGATAGAGAGCAAGCAAGAATAATGAGAATAATGAGCAAAGGAGGTCAGGGTCAGGGTCAGTGTAAAGGCTGTCGGCGGTCGACTGTCGTGGCTGCCTAGATCAACTTACGGGGTGCGGCACTTGGAGGCGGGGAAGTTGGGTGCTGTTATCGATAAGAAATGCCCTATCCAAATCCACTCATTCAGGCCTCCTACACCCCGACACCTCCCACTCCTTATACCACTAATGTCCCTCCCTACACCTAACTACTAACTACCACTAATATCCCCATCATCGTGGTGCTTCTTTGGTAGCAAAGTGCTGCTCCGATGCCTTCCAATCGCTAGACGAGCTGTCAAGGCCGTGTTTTGTTTCTGGAGCTCGGCCACCTGCTTGATCAGCTTGTTGCGCTCGTGCTCCACCGCCTGCAGCTTCTTGACTGCCTCGTCTCGCTCAAGCCGCAACTTGTCCTTCTCGCTTTTGTCGGCGTGCTTACGCTGCTTAGCTTCTACTTTCTCGATCTCTGTTTTCTTACGAGCATTTAACTTCTCCAGGTCCCGTTCATGGCGTTCTTGGTGCTTCTTCACCTCCCGCTCGTGCTTCTCCTCAGCCTTCCTAAGTGCTGCTTGCTCCTTGTCTGTGGAATGTTCTTTCTGCTTGTTCAGCTTCTCTCGGTGATGGGCTAATTTCAGATCCACCGTGTCTTTATGTTGCGAGAGCTTTAGCATCGCCTTCTCATGCTGAAGGAGAATGTGTTCCACTTGTGAAGAATATGGATCTGACCCTGTTTCTTTCTTCAAAGACGTTGTGGACTGATCCCTTGACACAAAGTCCGACGTCATGTGAGACTCGGCCGAAACCCATGAGATAGATGACATCGTAGATACACGGTCGTCATCTATAGTCGTGCTCCGTAAATCCTGGCTATCCGTACCAGAATGGTCTTTGGCTTCTGTCGTCTGCAGCCCGTGGCCTGGGGCAGTTTTAGGCACAGTCTTTGTAGCCTGGCCAGGAAAGGATGCTGCCACTCCAGACGACCGGGATGTAGCGCTATCGGCGTGAGTTGGCGTGGACAGCTCACTCGTGTTCGTGCGTAGAGTGGGCACACTTTCTGAAGATGTTATATGCGAGCCCGCATGAATAACCCGCTGATGTGTTTCCTCTTCCTCGGAGGCGTTTGCCAGTCGCTGTTCGTTTTCAAAGGCAATGACACTCTCCCTTCGAAAGGCTCCGGAAGCCCTGGGGGAAAGAGTCGTGCCAGCACCCTCCTCCGCCTCCTCCTCCTCATCCTCATCAAGCTGGCATGCCCAGTCCAAAAACTTGACAGCGTCCGAACAGATGCCCGCAGGCGTACCTCTTTCAACTAGAAACCGGGGCACACTCCCTCCAGGGTCACTTCTGGTGACCATGATCCATTCCACAGGATTGGCCTCCGGGTCATACTCAAACCCATCCAGGCTGCGTCTTGAAAGAGTCTCCGGTATATCAACTGTATGGCTTCGTCTTCGGCCCATAGGTGAAGGCGAGCGCGAGTTCGAATGATGACGGGGTGGCACCCTTAAGCTGTCATTTTGCTCATTCTCGTCCCTTAGCTGAGCCTGGATCTTTTGTGCGTTTCGAATGAGCAAGTCTTGTGCCATGTCATGGGAGTGTTTTTGATGTCCGTGGTTCAGATGGGCGAGGTTAGTCTGTGATGCAGAAACCTTGAGCTTCCTGGGCACCTCTCGGATGAATTCGACACTCTCATACTGGCCTCTGATGTAGCCTGATCGTGGCTGTGTTTCTGGGTGGTTGCATGGCTTTGAGATAATCATAAAGCTCCGCGGCATCAATTTTGACTCGTCATCGTGCGGCTTCATGGCATTTGACGACGTAATGAGCAGAGTGACAAAGTCCCTGGGTGTCGTTGGTCCGGGAAACTGTGCACTTAGCCGGTAGACTTCCAGCTGGCCTCGATTGGGGACCTTGATCTGTTCAACTCTGCTTTCAGCCCCGATTCCTCTGATGTTCCCTTCCCCGGCAGCACCCTGCACCGCCAACGAAGCTGGGAACTCCTTCTGAAAGGCTGACTTGAACCTGGCAAAGCCGAGTCCTTCGTGCACGCTCCTTCGCGCGAACCAGGCTCCTTTACCATCTTTTCCGGCCGTCTTGTATACGGAGATGCCTAGCATATTGTCCGACGCCTTGAGCTTCAATGGCTTGCCCCAGTCTTTCTGTAGCAAGGCTATATGAGGCTCCGGTGGCTCGCTGCGAGCCGCTGAGGCTGATATCTCGGATGCATTGGAGGCCACTGACGACACAGTTTTCGCCCTCGGCCGGCTAAGGCCTTCGTCAGGATCGGCAATGGGTATAGATTCAACGATTGTCTGGGCTTGCGCGTATAGATCAGCCAAGTATTGATCCAGCTCCTCTATTGACTTGGGCACAGTGTCGAAATCCACAGGCGACAGGGCCTGGAGAGCTGATTGTAGGGCCATGTTGCGAGGACTCTACGAGAGCCACGAGAGAGTAAAAGTTAAGTGATTCAGTGTTTATTGGGACATCCTGAACTTAATAGTGCTCTTTGTCAGCACATACTCAGAATTTGACGCCACCCCGCCCTCATTGCTCCAAGATAGAGCTCGTGCTCCCATGAAGGTTTGGTGTTTTGAGTGGTCGTGACTTGAGGGCGATTCCAGGCCGATGCACGACGTCATCATGTGCGTGCTTTTGCTGACGGCAGGTAATCTCCCGGACATCCGGTACTGGTACCTATACCACTAGGTCATCTCGGCCGTTGTGGTGGTTTGTGTGCCTCAGAGTCAGCAACTTGTAGTCGAGTCCGTATCCTGGTGATCTATCAGGGGCGTGAGGTCTAATTGGTTCGATTTGTGCAATATGCTTTTGATGAATCTCAACTTTGACCCCGCGCCCCTGAGCACCCAGTTCGGCCTAGCGGCGATGAAGGAGGTCGTGAACCTCGCAATTTGAGCATTTCATCGCCCATTTTGGGAGGGCTTACTCCAGTCATCCCGACACCGATGTATACAGATATGGCCCAAATTTATATTAGTGAGTACAGAAAAAGAAAACCCAAATTCTGATTACTTGGTCTACATGGCAAAACAAAGGCCGATGACGAGCGCCAAAGACAGAGGCTGCCTCTCCAGAGCGCTTCGTTCCGCACATACCTTACCCATAACCCCCGTATCTCCCATCGTACATCCTTGTACGCACAATGGTTGAGCGATGCACTGTTTTGCACCACCTCAAGGGAACCATGTATTATAGTGCTGACAAGGATTGATTGAGGTCCGACTTTTCTCGGAGCGTGGGAGGGAGGAAACTAGATGTTGATTAGTTATATCTGAGTGCTGTTTAGCTAGCGAGTCCCTGCATCTAGTGGTTGTGTTTTACTGTATTTTCTAACAATTGAATCTGATTTATATATTGCAACAGCAACAGCTTTCGTCGCAATCGGCCATAGGATATGGAAAACAGCGTTCCCCGTTCGCTCAACGAACTTAAGCCATATGCCGGTAGGTTAGTAGTTGGGTGGGTGACCACCAGCGAATCCCTGCTGCTGATTGTTTTTTGGCATTTTTGCCAAATTTCCCGCTCCCTTTCATAGGCAGAGGGGAGAGGTAAATATAAAATATACGAGTATGTATTATTACTCTCTTTTTGATTAGCTGAGGACCTCGCATGAAACCACTGCCTGAGTCCACCTTCCTAATCCGTCCCATCAATGTCAACCTCCTTCCCCCCTCTGTCGTGAGAAGTCACCACGCAGTACTGGTACATGTGTCAGTAAGTCCTTCCCTGATTTGTCCGACAGTCTAAAATGCTTGTTTCTGTCACTAAGAAGCTTGTCGATGCTAGATTTTTCAGCCAAGAGAGAGCCAAGTCGGCTCAATTTTTTTTTGTTCTCTTTTCACCTTCCCGCCTCCCTTCCCCCCCCCACCACCACTGTATTCGTACTGATGACAAGTTGCTTGTTCATAACAGGTGTCAAACCCTGAGCAAAAGAATGACAAACTTTTTTTTGGTTGGACGGGTTGTAAATTTGTCCTTGGGATTTCGCATTAAGGGTAGCAGCAAGGTTTCATCCGGGGAATGACACCATGCCCACTTCATTCCTTTCAGGGAGTTCGCCTACACAAGTGGGAAGGAGAGGAAGCAAAAAGCGGCTTGATCGGTATTCCTCGGGTGGCTAGATAAGTTCTTAGCCGAGAGATCAATTGCCCTTTCCCTCCCCCATTTATTGTTCAAGTTTTGCTCTTATTCTTGCTGACGGCCGATTTCATTTGATAAGACTTGTTCTGTAGCAAAAAGAAAAAAGTTAGTAGCTCCAAACTAAGTGACGTGTGTGTGTGTGTGTTGTGTAATAATACTTGCTCGTGCTGTTGTAGTCTTTTTCTTGTTGTCTGTCCTTAGTCTCAGCTATAAAGTGTGAACGTCATCCAGTTCATTCCTTTTTGTCTTAGAGATGGATTTTTTGCGATTGAGGTAGCCTTTGCTGGACTTTGCCTCCCTCTCCCTCTCTCTCTCCCTCTCTCATCACCTTCTGCCTTGTACATTGGATCTCTAGTGTTTTGACAAGATTTGTTTGCTTTTTGCTATCGCTTTGAAGCCATTGTTTCCACCATTCGTCTTGTTTTATTAGTTTTCAACTTGCATTTTTTGCTGGTACTTGTACACACATCTATCTGGGTCTTGTACAATTGACAGCGGATCGAGCGGGTCTGGGATCAGCTTCTTTAATCCCTTTTAAACACTTCTATTCCTACAGAGGCGAGGGGCGAGAGGCTTCCCCAAGTGTTTTCCAAACGGTGGAAGACCAGGATATTTGCCAGTCACTTTTCTTTTTTCGCCCAAGTTTGAATACCGAGGAAGCTTTCCCTTCTTCAAGTTCATCAACATGTGTATCTACTACACCTTCCACTGGAGCTGCTGTCCAGGTGCTTGCGCACCTGCCCCCTACTTTATGCACTCAAAATGTGAGTTGGCTGAGGGGCCGCGCCTGATCAGCACAAAAACGAAGAAATGCCAGATCGAGTTCCAGATATTGGATGGAGCGGATCATGACGAGCCTTGTCCTCGATGCGGGTAAGTGCACTGCATATGGACGTGCGTGAATGAAACCTGATTTAAGGCCTAGACTGAAAGCCTCTGAAATAAATCCGGCGAGTGCGGCGAGTTCGGCGAGTTCGGGAGATGTGAACGAGGTGCGACCAGCGGCAGGAAGCTGCGAGTGAGAGAAGCCATTGCCTGAACTCAAGAATCCAAGAACCCAAGAACGCAAAATCTCTGAGCGTGGAGTCTTATGGTCGTATGGTTGTATAATTGGCCGAAGCCGGGATGCTCGGCCCTCCTAATGGTGTGGCTTTCGGTAAAGCTAATGCCTTCTCTTCCTCGATCAACCGTCCCACGGCAGCATTGAGGCCCGCGACTTCGCCATCCCAAGCATGACCGCTTCCAGCCCATCGGATTTTGCAAGACGAGTCAACAAGATACACATAACCGACAGCCGAGTTTAGCAGACCCATGGCATCTCGTGTCTCATCTGACAGCCCTCGTCGGATATCTCGGGGCAGTTTGATCATAAAATAGCGGTCCCAACGCTCCTTTGGGATCTTCTTACGCAGTCGGCTTCGGCTGAGCTTGACCAACAGCGAGGCCATCCAGTCTTTGGTCATGTTGATATCCACCCGTTGGACGAGGGGGCTGTTGCGGGAGACAATCTCCTGCAGCTCAGGGTTGTCTTTTGCGCTCAGAAATGTATCAACCTGCTCCTGTGCCCATTCATTGGCTTGCATGCCAATGATCGAGATCTTCCCTTTCAGAGCAGGTGTTGTGTCCCTTCCGCCATCGGGCCCATCACCAGATTCAGATAGCGTCTGGCCCCAGATATTGGGAAAATAAAGTGCCTTGTCCCTTCTGAAAAGACGTGGATTGGACTGAAAGCTTTTGCCTTTGTGGTGCTCAAGGCGCTTCCACTCTTGAAAATAGGGTCGTAAGTACGTTCGCAGGTAGACTTGCCGCCGCTGGAGCGCGTTGCCATAATCTTCAAATTCGGCCATTCTCTCGGAGAGTGAGCGCTTATCGATGGGCGAGTTCTGGCCCGGCCGCGGCGGATTGGGCTGGCCAAGCGGACGGCTGAGCACGGCGGGGGTAAAGTCCTCGCCCTTGACGCCTCGTGGGATGGGAATGCGCGAGATTGCCGACCTGTTTTCGGGATTCCGGTCGACACCGAGATGCAGTGGGATTTTTTTGGCCGATTCTCTGGCCTTCTGCTCGAGGATTATCTTGGATTGCGTTCGTTCCTGGCTCGAGACGCTTCGGACGAATGTCGTGCCTATAGAACGAGAGACACATCGGCTATGAGGCCGCCGAGCTAGGGTCACGAAGAGAACCAGCAGATCTTTCTGGCTCATGGTCGCGGCTGCGCACTGGGCCACCACAGGTACCTGAATGCCGAAGCGAAAGTAATTCAAAGACCTCTTAGGTCAATATGCATCACGTGATCGGGCGTCTGGGTCGTGTCAGCAAGTTGCCAAGCGCAGTGCCAAGGAATAGGGTGGATTCAGTGTATGACATCATGCCAAGTCCTTGCAGCCTGTGGGACTCAGGTCAACTTCTCATGGAGTCCGAAGCAAGGTCTTCTTCTTGTCTCTATCACGTTTGGATAGAACAAATGGACTCCGCAGCTGCTCAGAAGCGCAGATATCAAAAGGCACAGTTTTTCAAAGACCTTGACAAATTAGACCAGTATATGCATGATGACAGCGATGGAAGTATCCATACATGCGAGGAACAGCAATCCTCACCTCCCTTACATGGATCGTTCACGCGTATGAAGCGTAAGTCTATGGAGATTCCTGGATCCCTTGATGGTGGCCCGTCTCCATTATCAGTATTATCGGAGTCGTCGAGACCGTCAACGTCACATTTGCCTGTAACCCATGCTACCAAGGTCCCTCGACGAAAACGAGCGCACTCAACAGACTCCGCGAATTGGACATTTTTGCCGCCACGAGAAACGAGCACAGAGGTGTATTCTCAAGAACGAAAGATATTCAGTGGACTTACCTTTTTCTTTATCCCAAACCAGAGCTTGGACCGCATCCGCAAAGTACGTATTGAAAAGGCGGTTACGCTTGGTGCTACGTGGACTCGAGTTTTCGACGATCATACTTCACACATAATAGTTGACGATAAGCTGGATATCAAGGAAGCACTCAAGGATCTTGGCAATGCCAGGGACGCGTCCAAAACCCCCATGGTGCGTATGCGATGGCTTGTGGACTGTTTCCGGGACCAAACTCTGCACGATCCGCATCGTAGCATCTTCCGAGTCCGTGGGATGAAGGAACCATTCTGTAAAATGGACAATGACGGCCTGCAGTTTGCGGCACCCATGTCCAGCGCTGGGGAGTCTGCCTCGACGATGTGCGAGCCCTTTAGGCCTGAGTTGGACAGCAAAGTGACTGAGGATGAGTTTACTCAAGCAATGGAGCTGGTTCAAAAGGTTGGCCTGCTCGACTACCAGCCATTTGTTGATGCTGAGTCTGTGGCTGAAGGGGCCCAGCCTGGGCAGATAGGCGAAAGGTTCGAGAATACAGGAGGCTTCAACTCAGGATTTCCCGACTTCTTATGCAAACAGAAGAATGACGGTTCCTCGACTAATCCGAATTTGCAAACGATGTGTACCTTGCAGCAACTTGCCAACCACTATGAAAGAGTCGGTGATAAATGGCGCAACCTTTCGTATCGGAAAGCGATTACTGCCCTTCGGCATCAGCAGCGCCCGGTCAGAACTAAAGAGGAGGCGCTCTCGATCAGGGGAATTGGCAAGAGTATCGCCGAAAAGATTGAAGAGATTTCAACCACTGGACATCTGCGCAAATTGGAAATGGCTGAAGCAGATCCTCAGGAGCAGCGTTTGATGGTATTCATGGGAATATACGGCGTGGGACTCAAGCAGGCACGCATGTGGCTCAACCAAGGACATCGGACTCTTGAAGACCTGTTGCAGAATGCTGAGCTGACTCCGAGTCAGAGAATCGGTGCCGAACACTACCAAGACTTTCAAGCTCGCATACCTCGAGAAGAGGTGCGGAAGCACGCGGCAATTGTAAGTGAGGTGCTCGGCTCCGTTGATTCAGAGCTGCAGGTCATCATCGGCGGGTCGTACAGGCGCGGCAAACCTGACTGTGGAGATATTGACCTCTTGATCACCAAAGCAGACGCAGGCCTTGGCCATATCCGCACCTTGATGACCCAATATGCCATTCCAGAACTTGAGAAGCGAGGTTTTCTAAAGGCCGAGCTTTCTTCGAGCCACTCCGATGACAGTGGCTCCAAGTGGCATGGAGCATCAGCACTTCCTGGGTCCTCCGTATGGAGGCGCTTGGATCTGCTGTACATGCCCTGGGATGAGAGGGGTGCGGCGATGATCTATTTCACTGGGAACGACATCTTCAATCGGTCGATGAGGCTCTTGGCAAGCTGGAAGGGCATGCGCCTGAACCAGCACGGGCTGTACAGAGACGTGATGAGAGGTAAGGGGCGAGCCAAGATAACAGAAGGCAGTCTGTTGGAGGGAGAAGACGAGAGGAAGATTTTCGAGCTCTTGGGCGTCCCATGGCGGCCTCCCGAGCATCGTAATCCTTGACAATAACACGTGAACTTTGTGCCTACTCAGTCAGGCCTTACTGTGTATAAATTGTAAATATTCTTGATGCCCATGTTTCCAAACTCAATTGGTAGAGAAAAGAGACACACCGCTCACACCGCCCGCCAAGCATCCTGGGCTGCTACACCGCCTTTCAAAAAATGCCTCGTCAGACGAATCGAAATTGCCTTGAGGAATTTGGGAATTTGGATCGTTTCAGTGGTTGAAAGCCACGACCAGCGAATAAATGGCGGGGCTCTTGCCCATTGCCATTGCCCAGACACTTGGGAAGGGGCGTTGTTGACTTGTGTCTTGGCACCTCATCCAATGGCTTTGCTTTTTCCATTGTCCGGTTGTCCTTGGTCTTGACAAAAAAAAGTGACCCCACTACTAGGTGAGAAGCCTTGGGGAATGATGCCATGTTATTTTCTCTCCATTCTTCTGCTTGACATTCTGCTGGTTTTAAAAATTATTGTTGCTCCTCATGTTTGAAATAGATCAACTTCGTCTCAGAAGAGCAGGCGTCAGTGCAAGTCTAGACATTCTTTGCCTTCCGTTTGTCCCTTTTGGTCATATACGCGTTTCGAGTTTTGCTTGCAACAGGACGAGAGCCTTCTCGTTTGCCAGGGAGAACTAACAATCTCAGAATTGCTACTGCTACTGCTGGTGCTGTTGTTGGCGTTGCTCTGGTTTGGGTAAAAGAAAAGAAAAGGAAGAGAGAGAGAGAGAGAAACACCATGGGCCGAAAACCAAACCAGGTAGTACTGCAATACTTTGATCGTGGGTCGAAGCTGGGTGATTCTTCCAATCGGTACCAGCACACATGCAAGGCTTGCGGCGCGCTCTTCCCCAAGGGCCGCATTGAAGGGCTAGTCAATCATCTAACCAAGAAGTGTCCGTCCCTGGCACCCAGCCAGAAGCAACATATTATCATTCAGTTCTACAATCTTAGTCCCGACACCAACTTTTCCTTGCCTGAGGCTAGTAACAGACAAGCAGATGGCAGAACTACATTCCCTGTGCCAGTGAAGCAGAATTTCCACAGTCTGAATATTCTGGCAGAGGCTTCTAGATGTGTTGGCAGCACAGCATCGACAACGATAAATCAAGCCAAAGATGCGGGTGGCTTTGTTTCCTTCGACAGCCATCTCGATGCTGGTATTCCATTGGATCCCACGCTCGATATGGACTCATTCACCCACAGCTATCTGCATGATGAGGATGGCCTACATACGACTATCAACAACCTGGAGGCTGCTCATAGACCTGAATTGAGTTCTATTGCGGCATCTGCGGCCGAGATGCTTCCAAGTGGAGGGGTGCAAGCCTCGGATTTACCACGAAGTACCATCGACGAAGAGATGGATATACTCTCGGCTGACAAGACCAAGAAGCTAGTCACCTCTCTGGAGAGGCAGCCGGACCCGGGGGTGCCAGCTCCTATGTTGAAAGAGGCGCGCTTTGTCGCCGAGCCGGGCACATCATTCAAGTCGGCAAGGCCTAAAGTTAGGGGCAAATTCGGACCGGTGCGCCGACAAGAAGTTCGCGAGATGCGCCAGAGGGGAGCGTGCTTAAGGTGCCGCATGCTCAAGAAGACATGCTCGAATGGGAGCCCTTGTCAGGCTTGTGCGGCAATAGAGACACCACGTATTTGGAAGACACCTTGTGTCCGAACAAAACTTGTCAATGAGTTTGGCCTGTATGCGGCGCGTCTGTACAATACGACCACATTTCGTGAACTCACACAGGTGAGGCTGCAGGCCATGTTGCAGGAGAATACCGGTCTGGTTGAATTCTACCACTTGGATGGTACTCCTACTGGACTCTCATTTCAAGGAACACGACTTGATGTTGTGGAAGGCGATCACAAGATGCAAACTGCCGGAGATGGAACCGTTTCAGAGAAAGGGTCACGGCTGGAATGTATCATTCTCAACTCTGAGACAGAGGAGATTGCAAGGGCGATGGGTACTTACGTCCAGAAGTCACAAGACATTCAGACGCTGGCAGCGAACGAAAGCGGATGCTTGAGAGCGAGCCTCCGAACGTTGGCAGCGATTGTGGAACAGAAGAATGACGGGCTGTTGAGTCGAATTTTGCTGTTATGGACAAGCACCATCCTTCTCATCGACCGAAGTCATCTGTTATGGGAAGCGGTTGTGGTCCCTTCTCTTCTCTTGGAAAGCGACCAACTGGAGCAAACGCGGGGAGCAGCGTGGTCATCATTGCCCACGCCGTCGAAGGTGTCGAATTTTTCAAATAGACTGATGAACGATCAGCTCCGAGCCGGGGTGGAAACGCAAGCGCAAAGGCTGAACAAAGCCATCCTGTGTGAGCTAGAGCGGCGGCTTGTTCAGAAACAGCGAGACGGATACTTCGAGATCTTCATCGGCCTGGTGGTGCTTTTAAATTGCTTCGAGAGGATGTGTTGGGCGTTCAAAGCGCAGGAATCGGCCCAGCCGCCAAACAAGTGGCCGTTCTCGCAGAGCAGCGCAGACGATTTTGTCTGCGAAGGCGAGAGGTTCGCCGACATCATCGAGGTCTTAGCCGACATGCGCAGCCTTATTCCCAAGACACGCTTCGATTCTGCCCAGAATATACTGTTGCCGCTTCGCAGTAACGACATTAATGAGACAACTACAGATACAACGGTTGGTGGTCACGAGCATCTTGTCCTCGACTGGTTCCAACAGGCCGCCATCACCAAGGAATACTTGCAAGACATCAACAACGATAGCAGCAGGAGCAACTCGAAAGCAAAGCCATTCGATCCAACTGACCTACGGTCAATGGACGGTCGATTCTTTGGTCGCCTGCTTGTCCCAGATGGCTCTCATACGCTGGCCACCAGTAGCAGCGGCAGCAGCAGCGGTGGCGGCGGTGGCGGCGGCGAACAACATTAACCATGTGATGGCTTGAGACTCGTCTTTTCCTCCGCTTTCCGGGCTTGCTTTTCTTTCTATTGAGGGCACCTTTGCTGTGGAATTTGCCTGCTTATTTTCCTTTGAATGCTCAAGCTTTGGGTCTTCTGCTTTTTGTGTTTTCCTTGACAACAGATGATACCCCACCCTCAGCTGGTGCTCGTACTGCAATAACAGAGTTGCAAGGCGTTTCGATTCATTTTCGAATCATGAGGTGGCATTAGAGAATGGTATGGGCGTGGTTGGCTGGTACCAGAACTGACCAGGCATGACAGGAGTGAAATGACGGGGAGAGATGGAAATTGAACAGGGGGGAGTCATTATGACGGGAGCATGAGGCCACGGGAGAGAGGGAGGAAGAATCCTGTGATAGGTGGGTGCAGCTGCAGGCGCAAATTGATGGAGGACGAGTTCGCATGAGAAGAACGGTCTGGCCTGTCACGGATGATTACAGCATCATTCTTCTTGACCACAGCGGCCTTCCGTCCTGCCTGTGCTCTTTCCTGACCGCTAACCTTATGCACCTCCTCTAGTCTACCCGACTTACCTGTCTATCTCCTCCGTGGACAATACTATCCCTTGACCTCCCTCTCATCCCTCTGTCTTGGCTCCTCTCTTCTCTTCTTCCTTTCTCCCACTTTCATCTCTGCTATTGGTCGACGGATCCTCCTCTTCCCTCCGTTGCTGACGAAGCCTGGGGAGGGGCGAAGCTTAGAAAGAGGGGGCGACATGGAGGGGCTGGAAAGAGCCGGGGGAGAAAGAAATGAGAGCGGACGGAATAGGATAGTCCATTCGACCAAGGGCATTTCCCGCAATGTGGAGAACAATAGTACTCGTAATAGTCATAATGATGGTGATGATATGATGATGATGATGAGTGATGATGATGATACTGATGATGACAGCAATGCTGTCTTTGTTTCCCCTTTTTTTTCCTTTTTTTGTTTTTCCTTTTTCCCTCTTTTTTTTTCTTTTTTTAAAAACAGTCTTTCTCTTCCTTTTTCCTCCTTTGAGATGATGCGATGGGGGCGGGGGGGGGGGGAGATGGGGAAAGGGAATGGGCTAGGATGGCCCAAACATTCAGTCCGTAGGTACGGACGTAACGTAAACTTGCTTGTCACCTGTCAACCTGTCAGGGCCAGCCAGCCAGCCAGCCAGGACTTCTTCCCCCCGTCGGTAACTAACTTAGAGAGAGAAAAACTGAAAGTGAGAAAGAAATGAGTTGCAAAAATAAAATAAAAACAGAGAGAGAGAGAGGGAATTTAGTTAAGAATTTTGATTATTAAACAGTAGGTTAAGGTAGGTAGGTAGGGCTGGGAGCGCTGGCCTGGCCGGGCCTGGGGCTTTTTCATGTGTTCGTTCACATTCTTTTCTTGTGTCTTTTGGGGGCGTTTTTTAAGGGGAGGGGATCAGAAGTAGTAGTAGTAGTAGTAGGTAGTAATAGTTAGTACACATGTAGTAGTAGTAAGAATAGTAGTGTATAGTGTCACTAGTGTCAGTTCATGTTAATTCTCTTAACCCTTTTTTCTTTTCTTTTCTTTTCTTTCTTTGATACACTAAATTAAAAATAAGAAGATAAAAATAAAAATAAAAATAAAAGATAGAATAAGAAGAAGCTATTATTTTTTATTTTCTTCTTTCTGGTTTTTTTTTTTTTTTTCAAAAACTGAAACGGCCCGCTCGGCGGCGGGAGGCTGCCGGGACTTGAGCTAGGGGGGAGACTAGCTAGCTAGGCTAGATAGGGCGGGTGGGTGCGCGCGAGCGATGGAGAAGAATAATAATAATAGATGGATCTGGATCTAGATCTGGATTGATTGATGATGGATGCTTTTTTGAATTGATGGATTGACGGATTGATGGATGCATGGATGGATGGGGCTAGAAAGGGAAAAAAAAGGGCCCCCAAGAAGAGGAAGAAGAAGAAGCAAAAACAAAAAAGCCCAATAGGTTATTGGAAATAAACATTCCTCTGCATGGTCTGGTCTCTGTCTGTGTTGAGTCTGTGTGTCTGTCTGGCTGCCTCTCTCTCTCTCTCTCTGTTTCCTCTCCTTCACATGCACTGTTAATTAAGTTCTATCAACTCTTGAACTTTGTGTGTATTCAATCCGTCTTTGGTTAGCCTGGCTGGATATGGTTTTTCTTTTTGGTATTCTAGATCTCATAGAAACATGCATACTTACGCACGTACGGGACGTCCTCGTAGTACGTGCAAGGCTCAGGGGTTTTGAGCGAACGCGCGTCGGCGAAAGATTATGCATGGTTTTGGTTTTATCTGTGTGTTTTTTGTTTTCTTTTTGAGAGACAGAAAAGTTCCCATGTTTGTGATTTGAATGTTTTTTTTCTCGACCTTTTTCCAACCCCCCCCCACAAGCTATTATTACCTGTTAGCTGCAATGTCTTTTGCTCGCTACTCTCTGTCTGCCTGACTGTTTTGGTTTTTGACTGTCGAGGTGGCTGCTGGAAAGGTTTTTATTAATTAACTCAAGTCAGAATGCAAACCTGAGGCGGAAAAAGTGGAAACGATCATGGATCTGATGGGATCTGGGTTCGAAATTCTAATCTCGGATTCGACAGGTGAACTAGTAATGTGAAAAAGATGTTTTGTTTGATTATTGTCTTTCGTGCTTTTTTTTCTCCCTTTTGTTCTTGCTTTCTAGCCGTGCGGGTGGGAAACTTAAAGCAAAAGTCTCTTGCTTGAAGGGAAAAAACTTACTGTACCGTTATTCTTGGTGTGGCTTGCATCTGTTTCTGTCTGTGTTTGGGTTCTGCCGATTCCAACCCCTCGGCAATCTGAAACACGGGTACGGGTAATCAAAGGCTTTTTTGGTTTGTGTCACCAAGGTTCCAGGCATCGGGCCGCAACAGACTAGGGAGAGATCAGATTTGGGGGCGGGAAGCCGAATGAAGGGGTGGTGGTGTGTGAGTGTGTGAGTGTGTGTGTGTTGGTGCCCGAAATTTAGTTTCATGGTGTACACCAGTAGATTGGTGTTGTTGGTCCCTCTTGTTGACCACCATCATCATCATTATTGCTCATGCTCGTCCCCTCCTCTGGCGCATCTTGGTGCTCGTCACGCTCGGGTATGAAACGTCCGATCCGAAAATGTCATGTCAGTCAGTTACATCAAGGGGCTGTCGCTCATCCGGCCACTTCTGTCAGTACTGTTTGGGTGGATGGAATGCTGTAGGTACCCAAGGTTACAGAATCGTATGCTGCACCCTGGGGGGCGTCCATTCGGCTTGTTTTCCGCCACCAAGAGCGAGGCAACGCTAGTAGAGATGAGGAGAGAATCCAGGATAACAAGCGGTATACCCTTACGAGGACCCAGCGAGACTCGAACAGAGATGTATGACAAGTGAAGATCGCAGGCCGGAAAAGTGGTCGGTGTGACTTGCATGATCTGGCGAAACTGTGGGAGCGGGCCGAGGCAGGAAGGCTAAAGCAAGCGCAGCGATATTACACGTACATGTACATACGGGAGGGTTAGCTGATTAGCCCTGACATACTCTCGTCAATCGGGCCTCGAAACAGGCCACATCCGGCGACGGTGGACGATCGAGCCACTCTGTTTGGCGGGAAATAATGCAAGCCCCTGCAACACATTCTTCTCTTCTCACATCTGTGGCTCGAAGGGTGAAATGAGCGATTGGAGCGGCGTCATGTCGATCGGAAGCCCTGGTCAGACTTTGCGTAACCGAGCGGCGTCTTGTTGGCTGAACCTGGGCAGATGACCTCAGAAGACTAGTCACTGGCAAGTCCGGATTGAGCCGAGGGAAAAGTTACTTCCTGCTTGCACTGGAGCATTCAGTCAACCGCATTAGGGATGATGATGATAAAGGGGTGGGGGAAAGGGAGGGAATGATGGCAGATTGCGAATCAAAAGAGGTGTCACTCACAACTCTGCCTGTGTTTTTTTTCTCTCCCAACCAGCAGGCGCAGCAACAGGGGGGGCTTGGAACAGGTGCTGTCCAGAACATGGGACTCGAGACAACCGGCTCTGAATGAGGTCACGAGTAGTGTTGAGTACCTGTTCAAACGAGCGCAGGCGGCGTCAAGAGACCGACAGGTTAGAGGCGTCAGGGATGAGCATGGGCATCGGGAGGAAGGATCCCTGCAAGCAAACGGGAGAATTAAGGTTAGGCGCCTCTGCGGTGAGCAAGGGCGTTTGACTGCGTTTGACTGTTAGCACTCGTCGACAGTCAAGCAAGACTCAAGAGCTTGCAGGCGACGTTACAAACCCCACAGCCTGGAGCCTGTCTCAAGTTGATAGATTTTTATTGGGAGTGTCGGTGAAAGTGCATGCAAAGAGGGACCCTCGGCTGTGAACCGGGGGCGGCTGATTGGCTGCGATGGAGCCTGTCAGGCGCTGGGATTGGCCCGACGGAGCGCCAAGGCTGCAGGCCGCAACTGTCATGGGGACAGAGAGAGTCAGAGGCCGATGTACTGTGTCGGCGGCGGTGGTGGTGTAACTACAGTACTAACTAGGCACCAGCAGCGCCTATCCTGGCAGCTGGCGTGAGCTCAATATACAGGATTAGTAAGTATGAGCAAGTATTAGCAAATCCGAGTAAGTATTAGCATAGCTCAGCACCTTGTGACCACTGATCAGGCAAGACCGCAGCCAGTAGTGCACAGTACCCAGGCAATCAGCTGACGGGAATATTCTAGTCCAGGGCTCCTACCGATCCTGTACAGGGAGATGGGCGTGTGCGCCTCAGCCTAAACGGATCCACGCAGTTTTTTTGGTGGGATACGAAGGGCTCAGAGTACAAATTTGTGAAAGGCTAAACAGGGTTCAATAGTCAGGTTGAGAGAAGCTGGGTGCTTGGTGACGGGTCGAATCTCAAGACTCGGGAGGTCGGGAGTGCGAGTGGCAGGCTGGCAGCTGGGTAACACGGTGACCGCTGCGGCAGGAGCAAAGGACACAGGGCCCTTGAGTGTTTCCGTGCCGCCGACCGGCCGACCGAATGCTGCACTTCTTTCTCAATGTCATTTTATTGTCATTTTTCTGCCCGTCTGACGGCGAGTATTCCGGGAGAGCCAAGAGCTGGGCCCTCAGGCCCTAACCCGGTCTCGCCACCGCCACCCACCGGAGCCTTGGCCCTAGAAGGAGTTCGCACACGCAAAGAGGCAGTTGGTGGCTGATTCGGCCCCACCTGTTGCAAAGTGATCGCCGAGCATGTTCCCCCTCAGGCCGGCGGCTGATTGGCCACGCCCGGGCCTGTCTGGTGGGGTGGGTGGGGTGGAGGGGGAGGAACGAAGGCCCAATCCATGTGCGTTGTGGGAGTTGTTTCAGCAGAGCTGCCGCCCCGCTCCTGTACGGAGCGATGGAGCGATGGAGCGATGGATCGACTGATTGAGCGATTCACCTGCCCGGGGGCAAAGACAGGTGTGGTGGGTCAAAGGACGCGAGCGCGAGGCCCTGCCTCTACGGGACTATTGCCCCCATGGCTCATGTGGTGTTCGTCAGGAAAAGACTGCGGCACAAGTCTATCTCGTATCTTGCGTGCAAGCTAGGTGGCAGCCTGCTAGTGTCAGTGCTAGTGTCTGCTCGATGTGCCTATGGGAGTATGGGACTGGGTAGGCTGCTGGGCCGGTGGACGTGAGGTGGACGTGCTGGACGTCGCAGCTGTCGCCATCAAGATCAAGGCTGGTCCCGCACGGATGAAGTGGATTGCCCGCTCCCAGTCAGATGCTATCTTGCATGCGTGAGCGTAGTAACTGTCTATCCACCTGAGCGATACGAAGCTTTTAGCTGTGCGTGCTAGGCCCCGTCCAGTCATCGCACTGCGGCCGTACACAGCATTTATTGCCGGACGCAAGGCTCTGTTCTGGGCACAATTCGCGGCTTGAGCTGCCCCAAGGTCCAAGACGGACGCCTAATCTTCTGGGTCCAAACAGCCAGTCGGCGACCTGTCTACGGAGGAATTCTTATTGTACAGTGCACACCCATTCTTGATTCCACACACAGACCGAGAGCCGGGCAGACCCCGTCACTCTCTTCCGGGCCGTGGTGTGCGTGTGTACGTGTGTACGTGTGTGCGTGTGTGTACGGTACGTGCGTGTGTGCCTGTGCTGTTTCCTCAATCACCTCGGAGCAAAAAAAAAGCCCCCAAGCGTGCGAGACAAGGGCGTCCTAGGCCGTGCACTAGCTCCTTGGGCCCCTCCGCGCCAGGCCGAGCGGATGCTCCTTTGCAGCCGGGGGAGCCACCACGACGCAGTATCATCTCCTCAACCTGGCTGTGCGCGGCGCGCTGACATTGACCGTACTCCTACTGCACCACGGGGCATCCCTGGTGGCGACTGGTCAACACCACTGACGGGGGCGACATTCCTGCTGCTTCGTGCAACACGCGCCGCTCCTACCGCGGAGTAAGGCAGCGGAGAGCCAACGAGAAGGTCTTTTGGCTGCTCGGTCTTTTGGTCCGTCGGTCCTTCCTCTCCTGCACGAACCGCGTGCCGCGGCAGAGTAAGCAAGCGAGCGAGCAAACGGCAGCAGCGGCGGAATCATCAGCAGTCGCGCCTGTCGCACCTGTCGCACCTGCTGAACCTGCTGAACCTGCTGCACCTGCTGCATCTACAACAGCCTCACCGCACCGCCCGCCATCCCTAGCCATCGCCACCCATCGCCACCCATCGCCACCCATCGCCAGTCATCAACGCCCGCCCACTGGCCGTTTGTTGCTGAGGCTTGAGGCCGTGGGGGCCATCCGTGTACCAAACCACGCCGCATTTCCTACAGCGCGCGCAACCGCACCGCACCGCTCCACCAACAGCGTTGGCATCGGCAGTCTCGGCACCGTCGCACCAAGCTGAGCCCGCCATCCACCACCTCGAACCCCCTGGTACCACCCACCCCAGGCAGCACCCGCCGGTGCTACGCCCGCCCCTCTCCGCCCGGCTGATGCAACAGCCTGCGCGCCTGCAGCACCCCCAAGACCGTGTCGCAGCTTGTGCTGCAGTGTGCGCTGAGCTCTGAAATGTCCATATACTCGCAGCCTCACCAGCCGGCCAACGGCCTGAATGGGATTGGCGACATGACCGATGGCCAAGGCACCATCAACCCGGCAGCGCTCAACAGCGGCGGTAAGTCATCACTTCCCTGTGGCTCTCTCTCCCTCAGCCTCAGGTCTGTCTCGGCACCTCGTTCGGGGCAGCAAGCACAGTCTGGGTTGGTAGGTGTGTGCAGAAACCAGTTGCTAACGACGAGATGGAATAATAGCATTGCTGGCCTCCAGCACAACAAGTCCGCGAGGACTGAAGCGGAGCCGGTCGCCAGACGCCGAGTACGGCGAGTACCCCGGGGGCGACGATGATGGTAAGGCCCCGGCTGTTGGCTTTTGTTGTTGCCATTTCATTGTTATTGCTCTATTGCCACTGCCACTGCCACCGCTTGCCATCTCCTTTGCTGTCTCGCTGACTTTGTCCAGATGAGACCAAGCCCCGCAAGAGAGGCCGCCCGCCCAAGGTGCCGCGTCCTTCGGGAGACTATCCCAGCCATGGCGATCCGCTGGCCTATTCCTCACAGGTCAAGACTGTTGGTCCTGGCACCTCCACCACCCCCAACACCTCTGCCACCGCAACCAAGACTACGACAGTCAACCTACCACCCAACGTTTCTCCAAGTGCCGCAGGCGCCTCGGCATTGCAGGCGACCACCCCCCGAACTGTGCCCGCTAAGCCGACGACGCTCAAGGCGCTGCCCACGGTACGAGACCACACGACCGACCAGCTGACGGCTGAAGCCGACGAGTACGTGCCGCGCGACTTTGACGAAGCGGGTGACAAGAAGGTCGACACCCTGGGCTACCTACAGGGTGGGCGCGAGTACAAGATCCGCACCTTCACCCTACCAGGTCGCGGCCAGAAGCTGTTCATGCTGGCTACTGAATGCGCACGTTGCCTGCAGTATCGCGACTCGTACCTGCTCTTCAACAAGAATCGGTCGCTTTACAAGATCATCGCCAGCGTTAAGGAGAAGGAGGAGCTGGTCAGCCACGACATCCTGCCATACTCGTATCGCTCGCGCCAGATTGCTATTGTTACCGCACGCTCCATGTTCCGCCAGTTCGGCAGCCGCGTGATCAAGGATGGCCGCCGAGTGCGCGACGACTACTGGGAGGCCAAGGCTATCAAGCAGGGCTTCACCGAGCAGGATCCGGCCGGCGAGAAGCGTCCGGGGGCCGCCCGCGCCCGTGAAGCCGCTGCAGCCGCCTCTTTGCACGGCCGCACTCTGACCGCGTACGGCGACGTCGTCTACAGCAACGGGCCCGGCTTTGGCTCGTTGCAGCACCCGCCTGCAATACCGCCGGGCATGCCTCTTCCCAGTTTCGAGATCGCCTATGACCCTAAGTATCGAGACATCCCACGCCCACGCCAAGAGCTGACCGGCGCCCCCTATCTCGACACCATCCGGCCATCGTCCGAGGCAGAAATGGCCGGTCAAGCTGGTCATGCAGCCGAGTACAGCCGCAGCATCAATCAACAAGGCGCTTACCGCCGCAAGATTGTAAAGGACTATTGGCACCGTCCGCACGAGCCGCCGGTATCGACACCGCCAGCTCAGGACGCCGACCCGGCCACAGCAGGCAAAGAGCATGCCTTTGCCTCACCCCGCTTCGCTGACAGCGATACGACCGCCTCACAGGCAGGCGTCCTTCCACTACCTGCTGCTTCCGGCGTCAACCCCCCTTCCTTTGCCCATTCGCAGAATCCGCTGCAGTCACCCGTCCGACAGGCATCAATCTCCTCCTTTCCACGCGATAGCTCATCACAATTTGCGCCCCAGCTAGCCTCATATCCACGCTCATCATCAAACCTATCTATATCACAAACGGCTTCACAACAGCAGCAACAGCAGCAGCAGCAACAACAGCAACAACAACAGCAGCAGCAACAACAACAACAACAACAGCAACAACAACAGCAGCAGCAGCAGCAACAACAACAACAGCAGCAGCAGCAGCAACCGCAACCGGGCCTCTCCTTCACAGCCGGTGGCTACTCCCCACATACCATGACTCCACAGCCGCAGCAAGGCTGGGGAGGTCCGCCGTCTCAAGCTCATCAATCGCCTTCATTACACCGCGTCTCTACATCACACTTTTCACCAGGCTTGGGCCCTGGCCAGATTCCCTCGCCGCTGCACGCTGGCAGCCACTCGGGCCAATCAGCCCATCCTCAGCAGTCGATGCAGCCTCCACAGATGCCGATGATGCACCCTCAAGGCAGTGCCAGTGCCATGGGTGGCCAGCAGCTGCTCATGCCTGGTGCTGGCTTACAAGCTATGAACGCTGCTGCGGGCTACGGCGGTGTCAGCATGAGCCAGCGAGCCGCAATGTACGGAATGGGTGGCCAACAACAGTTCATTCCCCAGCCAGGACAACAACACTCGCAGGCTTGGCCTGGCCAACAGGGGCAGGCCCAAGGAGGAGGGCAGTGGGGAACCAACTTCCCCTAAGCCTGAGCGAGGATTTGGCCTCTCTAATGGCTGTTGCCCGCTTGGTTACTCCCTGGCTGGCCAGCACACCTCCTTCTGTCCATCTTGTACTGTCAGGCAATCGGTAGCCTTGCCTTGGAAAGAGACGCCATCTGAAGCAATATTGGTATGCCTCGAGGCATCAAGCGCAGAATTATTCTCTACACAAAGGGCGGGCTCGAGGGAACCTCATTTCATCTCCTTGTCAAACTGGATCATCAGATAAAAACCAGCCCACGATGCCCGGAGGCAGGCTCAGGCTCAGAAGACGTTTTTCTTTTCTTTTCTTTGTCTCTGTCTTTGTATTACTGATCATGTTGAGAGTCGAGGAAAGAGGTAACGTGTCACTCTGAAAGTTTGTTCCACATCTCCCCTTGGTGTGTATGATTCAGGGATAGCATGGGAGAGCAGACACAACCAACACTTAGCTTTCCCACTGCATTAGTAACACTTTCACCAAACAGTAATGGTTTAGGATTCAAGGGGGAAAAGAAGAGGAGAGCAGAAGAAGATGCAGAAGAAGAACAGTTCCTTGACTAATTTCAATTCCAATCACCCCACACCATAAACAGATATAACTGTTTTTCTCTTGCTTCGTAAATCATGTTTGCCATGTGCTATGCTTTCTATGCTTTCTATGCTTTCTATGCTTTCTTCTCTCAACAAACTCAAGACTGGGCTGGCCAGGTCTGGTTGTAACTGGTATGTAATTTACGGTATTAAACTACAGTATAAGAGTGGGGCCATCAGAACGAGGCGTCCAGGCTTGGCATCCTCTAACTTAAATTTTCCAAGGCAAATTTTATTGTCGCTTCTCTATTCTCGGCCACCTGGTCTGCCAACATGGACGCGTTGAGGTTGCTCTCGCGATCAACAGGTCTCAGAATAGCGCCGCAACAGAAGCCGCATACTCAGCATGACCAACCCCAGGCCCCGGATGCGGCTGCCGTCGACAACAACGACAGCAACCGCAAGAGAAAGCGAGAACCTGAGGATGAAGCCGCCGACGAAGTCAAAGCGGCCTTGACAGAAGAGCAAATCAGATCACTGCAGAGTCAGCACAAAATTCGGATTGTCAATTTGCGAAAACTGCATAAGCCTAATTCGAAAAAATCCAGAAAGCAGCAGAAGGAGGGTGCCCGATTGTTCCCCCCATTGTTGACCTCGTTTGCACAGTTGAGCCGTGAATACAGCATTGGCTCGTCATTGGACGACAATGTCAGGCTTCAAGGGTATCACCAGCCGACCGAGGTGCAGATGGCCACAATCCCGCTATTGCTCGATAATCTCGACGCACCGCCTGACTTGTTGACTATTGCTCCTACAGGAAGCGGCAAGACACTGGCCTATCTGATTCCATTAATTGAGAAAATCCGAAGGAACCACCACCAGGAGGGCTCGGGGCGTGTCCGACGAGTGCATGCCGTTATTCTTGCGCCAACCAAAGAGCTGGTCGGCCAGATTGTCAACGAAGCGAGGAAATTGACAGCAAAGACCGGTGTTACTGTGACCGAGATGAAGAAGGGCATCGTGCTCTCGGAGCATGCCTCTCACTCCCAGCCTGTTGATGACCCAGAATCTGATCAGGACGGCCAGCAAGACAACAAACAGGCGAAGCATGAACCGACTATAGTCAAGTCAGATATCATCGTCGCCACTCCTCTCAGTCTTGTCCACTCACTCGCAATCCCCGACGACGCGTCATCATCTAGCATTCAGCTGCCCACCATCACTACTTTTGTTCTCGATGAGGCCGACGTCCTGCTTGATCCTCTCTTCAGGGTCCAAACACTCCAGATCTGGTCTGCCCTGAGCTCGCCCTCTCTTCGCGTTTCGCTCTGGTCGGCCACCATTGGTTCCAGCATCGAAGACCTTGCCATGTCCAATATCATCACCCGCCGCCGCACACTTTCTCTCCCTACAAGGACCCCGCCAATTCTCCGCTGCATCATCGGGCTTAAGGACTCGTCCCTGCCCACCATCAACCACCGCCTGGTGTACGCAGCGACTGAGGCCGGTAAGCTGCTCGGCCTGCGCCAGCTCATCCACCCTTCTTCTTCATCATCTTCATCATCCTCTTCATCCCCACCTCTCCGCCCTCCCTTCCTCATATTCACCCAAACCATTGCCCGTGCCACCGCGCTGCACGACGAACTCAAATTTGACATCCCTACCCCTGCCGGCGGCGCCTCGCGCATTGCCCTGCTCCACTCCGACCTCTCATCCACCAAACGCGCCGATGTCATGACTCGCTTCCGCCTCGGCCAGATCTGGATTCTCATCACCACCGACCTTCTCAGCCGCGGCGTCGACTTTCGCGGCGTCAACGGCGTCGTCAACTACGACATCCCAACCACCTCTGCGTCCTATGTCCATCGTGCTGGTCGTACTGGCCGTGCCGGTCGCCAGAATGGCCTGTGCATCACCTTCTACACCCGTGAAGATATCAAGTATCTCAGGGCCATTGCCTCGGTTATCAAAGCCTCGCAGTCGCAGTCGCAAGCTGAAGGCCAAGCGCAAGTCCAAGGCATTGAGCCGTGGATGTTGGATGCCCTGCCAGACCTGACCAAGCAGGACAGGAAGGAGCTGCGGCAGCGAGGCGTGCAGGAGCGGCGCGCGATCAAGCAGAGCGACACTCCAGAGGAGAGGAAGAAGAAAAGCAAGAATCGGATTGGCACCAAGAGTGGCTATGACCGTCGTCTGGAACAGAAACGCTTGGCCATGCGCGAGGCATCTATTCGGCGGCGACAGCAGCAGCAGCAGCAGCAGCAGCGAGAGGCGGGAGAAGGGGAAAGGGAGGGCGGCGATGAGTTTGCTGGCTTTGAATAAACAGGCCCTGCAAAAGGCGACTAATATATATAGACAGACCCGTTCCATGCTATATAAAACAACAAATAAACCTACTGAATACATAGAGATAGGCATTCTCTCTGTCTCTCTCTCTCACACTGACTGTGTTTTGCAAAATCTAGAGAGCAAAAAGTTACATGGGTGACCTATTTTTTGCAAATCAGTCTGGCTACTAGGAAAAACTTGTATCACCATCATCAGTAATATGCAACGAATCAACCAAAAAGTGAAAAAAGAAATCAATCGTGGAAAGGGGATTCTGCTCTGGCAGCCTTTTTAAGTATCAAATTTTCCACGCCTTTTTCCATTTGTAGCAGTAGAAGAAAATGAGAAAGAAAAACAAAAAAACAGAAGAAGAAGAAGAATGCCATTCTGGCCCTGGTCAGTGTCTCCTTGTTTGATGAAGATGCTCACTGGTCGTCGGGTCTACATGGCGAGTGGAAACTGGTCCTCCACAACCCATTTTTTGCTTGTCCTCAAAGACTCACACCGGGGTGGTCGTGGTCTCCTGGAACTTGTGATATTTATTTTTTCCTTTGGGGCTCCTCGCTTCCTGCTTAGCTGCTCTGAATAAGGGCACATCAGTCGCAAAAAAAAAAAGAAAAGAAAAGATGGGTTTTCTGCAAACGCCTAGATGGCCTTAGTTCGGCTGAACAAGCTGCTGTAGACCGCATCAACCACAGGCTGGGCCGAAATCTGCCTACCGCCAAAGAAGCGGCCGTTGAGACCTTGGATGGCGTTTTCGCCGCCTGAGACCCTGTCAAATTTCAGATAGATATCACCCTTTGTGTTGGGATCAAGAGAGATATGGACAACGTGGCCATACTTGGACTCGCACTCTGCTCTGACGTCGTCTTCAAGCTCCTTGACCCAGGTCTCGCCCTCTTCCTCATCAGGGTCAAACATGTTTCGGAGCAGGACACATCTGCTGGCTTGGCTGACATTGACGGGAAGTGGCTTGGCCTCCTTCTTGGCGGGTGCAGCTCTAGGCTTCACTTCGGTGGAACTGGAATCGTCAGTTCGGGCAAGTTTTCTCATCAGGGCATCGCGGCTGTAGTTGCTGAAGTTTACCCCCGCGACGTCGGTATCATCGAGAGCACTGGCGCCGCCAGAGCCCTTTTCGTTGTCGCGACCGCCGGCGCGATCGAAGTTGCCACCAGATCCTCCAGCATGGGCGCCCCGCCCGCCAGAGCCGGAGAATGCCGAGCCCTGGAAGGATGTTGGTGGGCCTTGGCCTTGGAAGCGTTGAAGGAGGTTGGCTGTCGATTCAGGCGTGAACTTGTCGTTGCCGAGACCGACTCGAATCGGACGTCCTGCAAGGTCAAAGCCATTCATCTTCTCTAGTGCTTCACGCGCTTGGTTGGGGTCACGGAACCTGGGGCCATGTTAGCATATCTGCACAATTAAATGAATGGGATGGGGTTGACTCACTGTACGAAGCCGTAGCCACGGCTACGGCCACCTTCTTCCTTCTGCAGCTGGACAAATTCGAGCTCTCCAAAGGGTTCGAAGACATTCTGCAAGTCTTGCTCAGTGATGCTGAAGTGGATGTTGCCAACATAGAGTCGATGGAAGGGGATTGAGTTGTGATTGCCACTAACTGCACCCGCATTACGTGCTTGTCGATTCTTTTCTGCCTCAGTAAGCTGGGCAATGATTGGGATGCCGAGAAGCTTCTGTCCGGTAAGCTGAATGGCCAGCGGGACCGAGTCTTCATTGATAAACTCAACGTAGCCAACACTATGATCTGTTAGAAAACAAAAACAAGAGAAACGGCAGTCCGTGGAGGACAAGACTTACCCTTTGGAACGACCGCTGACGCGATCTTTGACAATCTGAGCTTCTTTGACCGGGCCAACCTTTTCGAAGAATTGAATGAGCTCTTTGGTGCGCAGGCGAGCCGCAAGCTGCTGTACAAAGACCGTTCTCCTATCGCGCTCATCTTCGGTCAGCTGGACTTCTGGAGTCTTGCTCTTGTGGCCGTTTCGCGGACTGGGAGAGCGCTTGCGGTCAGACCGGGGTCGGTGGTCGTCGTCTTCTCGGCGCGATCGCGGGCGATAGTGACGGTCGTCTCTTGGGGATCTAGATCGTTTACGGTAGTAATCGCCATCGTCCCGGTGGGAGCGGCGCTTGTCACCGTCTCTACTGCGGCTCCTGCGCTTGCTTCGATGCCCGCCGCTGTGTGCACTGCCACGGTCGCTTCTTGGGCTTCTCAGGCCATCGTCTCCATGCCGATCTCTGCGGCGCTCGCGGCTGCGATCTCGATACTTGCGATCATGTTCGTGGTCGCGGTTACGAGAATGGTCTCGGTTGTTCTCTCGATCGGTGCGCTCGGCTCGCCCATTTTTGGTCTGCTTATCTGCGTCCTGGCTACTGGGTTGAGCAGCTGTCGATTCTAACAGCGCCTCAACATCAAGGCCTGACATTTTGAGAAACGGTTGGTTGCTTTGATTCAGTCTAGATGGCTCAGGGCAAGGATGATTCACTTTCTGGGAGTCAGAGGGTATAAGCAGATTTGGGGCAGTAAAGGCAGACCCTTTAGATTGCTCCTCAAGTGGCCAGCTTTGTCCTCTATGGCGTGGACACAGCAAAGGAGTTGCGGATAATGCGAAACACAGAGAGCAAGTCCACCAGGAAGGCCGTTCTTACAAAGGACGTTTGAAGTCAGGCTGTAGTTGAGAAACGAGCGGGAAAAACTTGGCATGCTGGGTCACGTGTAGGATGGGCAATCTGCATTTGGCGCTAAACTTGTCTGGGATTCTGTGCACCCTGATCTGGTGTCTTGGCCAATGAAAAGCCGCATATCTATGTGGAGTAAAGACTATCAGTCAGCCAATTAATCTCTCAAAAAGCACGTGATGTAGAAAAGTAGCTCGGCTTAATAAGATAGATCACTCCGATGGCTGGCTCAGTGATTAGTCAGTCGCCCATATTTCCACCATATTTCCAATCCTTATGTAAGAATGGCGGAATTAAGGTTGTCTCTTGAAAGGAAACAAGAGGAAACAAGAGGAAACATGAGGGAACATGAGGAAACAACAACGGAACCGTTGAAGGATTCGGTAAGCACGAATGACACTTGACCCGAATTCACTCTAGTTTATGCTATACAACATGGAAATTGCGTCAAGACTGTGGGTGTATTCCGAACATCTCACAAATGGCGTCTTTCGCACAATTGACACGTAACTGCCGAGGGACGCACCTGCTGGGTACTTATTGGAGGTGCCTTCCCACCACAGCCAACAGCTTTCCTCCCATCTCACTGTTCCGCACTCACAGCAACTTCTCCACTTCGACCCCGCGATACCTATCACCCAGCATACACAAGATGGCCAACAGCAGCTTCTGGGATGCCGTCAAGCACCGTCGAACATACTATCAACTCTCGGATGAATCGGTGATCTCAGACGAGAAGATCCATCAGATTGTCAAAGATGTCATTACCTACTCGCCAAGCTCCTTCAACTCTCAGACTACTCGGGCACTGATCCTACTCGGTGCCGAGCACAAGAAGCTGTGGGAGGAAGTCGTGAAGCCAGCAGTCAAGGCTGTTGCTCCTGCAGAGGCCTGGCCAGCATCGGAGAAGCGACTGAGCGGCTTTGGTGCAGCGTACGGAACAGTTCTCTGGTTCGAGGATCAGAATGCCCTCGAGGGACTGCAGAAGCAGATCCCGCTCTACGCAGATCGATTCCCTCAATGGAGCGAGCACGCCAGCGGCATCCACCAATATGTGTAAGTGCAGACCAACAGTCTTTCGTCCATGATCGTCCAAGGGGGTGTGGCTGACGTTTAACCTGCAGTGCATGGACGGCCCTGGAGGAAGCCGGCTTTGGTGCCAACCTTCAGCACTACAATCCGCTCATTGACGAGAAGGTGCAGCAGCTCTGGAGCGTGCCAAAGGAATGGGTGTTGAAGGCCCAGCTTGTGTTCGGCAAGCCGACTGGTGAGCCGGGCGACAAGGCAACCAACCCCTTAGATGAGAGGGTGCTTATCCACGGCGGCAAGCTGTGAGCATTGAACGCTCATCCCCAGACTAGAGCTAGATCCAGACCCGGGACTCAAGTCCGATATTCTATATACTATTAACAGGAAGAAACATTGACCACTGACAAGTGTGAGATAGACCGCATCCTAGAGCGAGCGTAGAAGAGGAAGAGGAAGGGGAAGGGATGGGAAGAAGGAAACCGGCCTGACTTGGGCCATCCAGTAATCAGCCAATCTGTCTCGCTAGGACTTCCACGCCTGTTGGGCTCTAGCCGGGATGAAAAGAAGGAAACATCATCTCCACGACTCTCTGCTGTTTGGTTTGGTCTGCACTCGTCTGTACTCGTCCGTTCTCTCTCTCCCCGCTTAAGCCAAAGTCTAAAAATTCCCCGAATCCCCCGCGATGGCGGCAACCAGTACCATCTTCACACCAGAACTGCCCGTCCTCATCGTTGGTGGAGGCATCGTCGGCCTGGCCCTCGCCCAGGCACTCAAACAGGCGAGTATTCCCTTTGAGATCTACGAATGGGATGCCAATCTCGATGCAACCTCCAGAGGCGGCTGGGCCATCACCATCCACTGGGCTTTGGATGCGTTGAGGGAATGCCTGCCTCCAGCCTTGTTCGAGCGCGTCAAGGACATCCAGGTCGATCCAGAGCAAGGGAGAAACGACACAGGCAAGTTCCTCTTCCTCGACATGGCCACGGCCAAGCCCAAGTTTGAAGTTCCCCCCAGCACGCGCCTGCGGGTCAACCGAGGCTTGTTCCGAAACTTGCTCACCGAGGGGATCGATGTCCACTGGAACAAGATCGCCTCCGGGTTCGAGATCAAGACAGACGGCGGCGAGCGTGAATGGGTCGAGCTTTCTTTCCAAGACGGCACTACGGCACGCGGCAGCTTGCTCATTGGGGCCGATGGGGCCAACAGCCGTACCCGCCACGGACTCCTTGCTGGTAGGGGTGGCACCATCAGCAGCAATAGCAGCAGCAGCAGCAGCAGTAGTAGTAGCAGCAGTCTTATCCCACTGCCAGTGAAAGCCATGGGTGTCACCGCACGCATGACCCCGGCACAGGTCGCGACACTGCGTCAAATCGACCCGCTACTCTTCCAGGGCTGCCACCCACAAACTGGCGTGTTTATGTGGTACTCGATCATCAGCAGTCCTGAGATCAACGGCAGCAGCAGTAGCAGCAGCGATGAGTCTGCCTTCTACGAGGGCCAGGTCATCCTCTCATGGCGCTACAAACCCGGAGCCGACGACGACGAGGTACCTTCGACAAATGCGGCGCGTGTGGCCAAGATGAAAGCCCTGGTGCAGCCATTTGAGGCGCGGATCAAGGCTGTTGTGGAAGCTCTTTCCGACGATACGCCAGTGCTCGAGCTCAAGCTGCAGGACTGGCCGACTCGCGAGTGGGACAATCGCAACGGCCGGGTCACACTGGCCGGCGATGCTGCGCACCCAATGACCATGTACCGTGGCGAGGGGTTCAATCACGGCATTACCGACGCCGCCAACTTGAGCAGGCATCTCATTTCCGTCGTCAGCAGCTTGGCGGGGACGCAGCAGCCCCCAGTAACGGCGGCTGCGGCTTCGGCTTCGGCTTCGGCTTCACTGAGCGAGGCTATAACCAACTATGAAACAGAGCTGAGAGTACGTGGGCATGATGCCGTCCTACTGAGCCGACAGGCCTGCCTGGATGCCCACGACTTTCACAATCTAAACAGCAGCAGCCCCCTGCTCAGCAAACGGGCAAGGGTGCCGAAGCCCGGGATCGCAGCCGAGTAAAAATTACTGGTATATACATATATACATAACAACAGCAGACTTAGAATAGAAAAGACGACAATCATCTTACCCGTTATTCGTTCTTCTCCTGCCTGCTGACACGAAGTTGATCTATCTCGCGCATCTCGCTTTGTTTCAGAAACCAGCTCCCCTGTACCATGTCTCATAAACAACCCCTGTACATACACTCCCCTCACCTCCTCCCTCTGATATGGAATTGTACACCCGCATTGTTGTTTTTGGGCCAGACCTGGCGAAGAAAGAATAACTCCAGGTGAATGAGAGAAAACTCCGGTACTGCCATCACATCCCCACCAGATACAGGTACAAACACACACACACAGCTCTATTGATTGACCCGGTGCTGGTCACTTTCTAGAGAAACCCCTTCCTTCCATCCATGGGACTTGGTGTATAGCGCTTGACCTCGATCACTGTCGTCTTTGTAATGTACTGCTGACCCTGCCTGTCCCCTTGTATCGGAAGTATATTTTCTTCAGAATCAGATCCGAGCGCATGCGACTCTGACACAGCAGACCTATTCAGATCTCGCAGTGCCGTGGACCGATTTGTACTCTGACGATGGAGGTAGTGGAGGGAGGCGGAGGTGTCCTTTTTCTTTCCCGCCGAGTTGATGCCGTACGAGGAATTCGTCCCGCGTGTCTTTTCCCTCAGGAAGGTGAAAAGCGGTGTAAGACAGGGGAGGCAGGTGAGAAATATCTGGTTTTAGGGCATTAGTTTGCGCAATGCAGAAAAAAGGGAAAAAAGTCACTGAACGTACTCCAACATTTGTTTCGATTGTTCCCCAAAGAACGAGCATGGTTGAATTGCCGTTTTTCGATATGGTAATGATCTGGACCATGCGCATCACAGAGCATACAGTAGTGAAGGCGCCCAGGGCAAAGATGCCGATTAACCCGACCTTCTTCCTCGTTCCGATCTGAATCCTGGCCAGCAGGGGGATAGGCGCGAAGAAGATGATCAAGTCGCAGAAGATGGTCACCGAGGCAAGGGCGTAGAAAGTGGCCACGTTGGGTAGACACTTGCCCTCTGTCCTTGGCCGCCACGACTTCTGCACCGGCGAGCACTGGAAAATCAGGACCAGGGTGCCGGCCAAGTGGCTAAGAATCGCAAAGGCCATGATAGACCAGATGAAGATCCGGTATCGAGAATTGTGGCCGGAATTCGTGATCCTGAGGTAGGCAAAGCACAGGGCAACCTTGAAGCCGGTAATGCCAGCCATGTAAAACGGACGGCCAGCAAAGTTGATCTGACCGAATTTATCGTCAGCGTGGAATTCTTCTTGACACACACTGGAGAGGATGGGGGAAGTAATGCACACGTACTATAGAATACTTGTCCAGGTTGACCTTTGGTCTCAGGGCTACCGGTAGTCCCAGACCGTATCGACTTTGTCCAATGCAAAGTCCGCTGTATATGATGGAGCAGATCTGGTCATGTTCAGCACTGGGGCTCTCACTTTTCCCTGGCTGTTGCCCCGGCAGATAGTGCTCACCGCAGAGAATACAATGATATAGTCATCGATCCAGATGGAGCGGATCATCCACGCTCTGACATAGATCCGGAGCACGACGGTGACGACCATCAGCGTCGTCAGACTGATACAGACTCCAACAATCAGTCGCCATTCTGACAAGGCATTGACTTCCGGAGAGGCGTTGTGAACCCAGTCAACCGACATTGATACTCTGGTCTTGGTGTGCTCTCCCTTGGGCACAGTCGGCGACAGGCGGGAGACTGGCCCTCATTATCTGGGAGGCAGAGTCCTCCTCCATCTTGATACATTGTGAATTGCAACGCTGGCGATAGGCTACTGTCCTAGTTGCTTGGTATAACGAGAAGCACGCATAGAGATTGCTAATTGCTAGCTTCTATTGGAATAAACCATCACGCACGTTGCATTAATCGTTGCAGCGGACGTTTAGCGGGCTATTTAGCCACCGCTTCGGCGTCGCGGAACCACCACTAACGTCTCGCTTGGCGGCTTAGCCCGCTGTCGCTAGCCCCGGCGGGGGAAAGGCTCCGCCCCTTTCACTGCTCTACTGCCACGAACTGGTGATTGATCCTGGTCAGGCGTGTTTGATACCACCGGAACACTCGTCCAAGCGAGTCACAGTGCGCTTTGTTGACAACTATACCTGTATATCCCCGTTCTACGGGCAAGCGATGCAGTAGTCACGCCCCTGGTGGTACTACTCTGCCATGCGGCCACACCACCACACTAATAACTACACTAATACCTCCAGATCTGCACATGGAGGCCATGCGGGATGCATGGATGCATGGATTTCGACAAGGGTCCTGGTGCTGGCCCCTTCAGCTCGGCTGCAAGTAAGCGATCTTGTCAATACTTGGTGTCCAACACTTTGCCCAGCTTCTCGTCGCCCTGGTTTAATATTACATTACCCTGGCCTCCCAACCCTCGCCTTGCTGCCATTTGCCTTGAAACCGAAGATCAACAATGTCTAGCAGTAGCTCCAGTCCCAAGGTCGGCGGGTTTACAGACTCGCATGAGCTGCCTGAGAAAGAAGTAGCCAGCACAGAGAAAGCGATCGACCAGAGCCTGCAAGATCCTGATCGCGCCTATACCTTTCTCACTCAGCAGCCTGCTCCTGGCGAGGATGGGCCAGCGATCGACCTGCCTGCGCTGCGGCGCAAGGTGGACTGGCGGATTGTCCCGATTATGTTCCTCTGCTACACCATGCAATTCATCGACAAGGTCTCACTGAATGTGCGTCTCGTCTTGTGCCCCCCCTGTCTCTCTGATGGCGGTCCTTACTAACGACGACTTGGGGGATTTCAAATGGATAGTATGCTGCTGTCATGGGCCTGACCAAGGATCTCAATCTCAAGGGCAATGACTTTACCAATGCCGCTACATCTTTCTTCATTGCATATCTTATTGCTGAAGTGCCAAATGGTAGGCAGAGAGGCCTTCGCCTAGAGAACAGACCTTTCTTGACAGCAAAAAGAAAAAATACTGACCAAGCACCCGCACAGGATACATTCTCAACAAGCTTCCACCAGCTAAATGGCTGGCAGCGAATGTCACCCTGTGGGGAATTGCCACGGCATGTACAGCGGCCGCACACAACTATCGAGCACTACTCGCTGCTCGCATCTTCCTGGGCATCTTTGAGGCTGCGATAGCCCCCTCACTTATGCTCATCAGCAGCCAGTGGTACACCAAATCCGAGCAAGCGCCTCGCTTCAGCTTCTGGTATTGCGGCCTGGGAATCGGGCAAATCATCGGAGGCATTGTCAGTTACGCGTTCCAGCAAGTCAAGGTTGAGAGTTTTGAAGGCTGGAGGATCATGTTTGTCGTCCTGGGCGTGGTGACGGTCATCATTGGGGGGATCACAGCTCTCTTCCTTCCAGACACGCCCATGTCGGCCCGTTTTCTGACCAACGCAGAGAAGGCGGCCATCCTTCGCCACATCTCCTCCAACCAGACGGGAGTGCAGAACACGCACTTCAAATTCGCCCATGTCATCGAAGTCCTTCTGGACCCGCAGATCTATCTCATGACCCTCCTGACCATCCTGATCTCCGTCTCCTCTGGCGTGGTCACATCCTACAGCGCGACCCTGATCAGAAACGTCGGCTACAAATCCGACCAGGCCGCGCTGCTGAACATGCCGTCCGGCATCGTGTCCATCTTCTCGACCATCCTGGTTGGCGTGGGCGTGCGCTATGTGCCGGGCGGCCACCGCTGGGCCTGGATCGTGCTGTGCTGTGTTCCCGGCATCCTGGGCGGCGGCCTGATGTCGTTCCTGCCGTCGTCAGCAACCAACCACAACAAGGCCGGCCTGCTCGCCGGCGTCTATCTGGTCAACTTCATCGTCGCCACCCTGATCGTCATCTACCAGTGGACGGCCTCCAACACGGCCGGCCACACCAAGCGCGTCGTCAGCGTCGCCCTCATCTCCGGCTCCTTCTCCGTCGGCAACATCATCGGCCCCCAGACCTTCCAGGCCAAGGACGCCCCGCAGTACATCCCCGCCAAGATCACCGTCCTCGCCACCCAGGCTGCCGGTGCCCTCGTCGCCATTCTTCTCTTCCTCTACTATCGATGGGCCAATGCAAAGAAGGACGCTCGCAGCGCCGCCCACCGCCGTAACAATGATGCAGTCCTGAGTCAGGACAAGAGCCAGTGGGATAATCTGACAGACCGGGAGAATCCAGACTTCCGATATGTCTATTGAGGAGTCCATATGAAGATGAAAAAGAAAGGGGAAGAAGGGTAACTTAGAAGTTACCAGGTACCTGATTAATACTTTGCCTTGGGGGGGTACCACAATTCAAAATAGCACTTTCATTCTCCATATCTACCTAACCTTCTCCTGTTGTGCGGTCAGCTGGGCGGCCGTCTTACTAGCCAGTCATGTGGCCACTTTGTGTCGAAGGGAAAAGTACCTGACCCCTGAAGCTGTTACTTCTCAGTCGCAGAGCTAGTCTCTCTGAATATATCAAGCTCATCCCTATATTGCTGAGGAGCCTAGAGCACGCTGTTCCCGCAGTGTATGTCGTTTATTTAATACTTCATCATTCACGCCGGCATCCAACTTGGATTCTAGAGCAAACAGAGACAGGAACGAAAAGCTATATTCCATTACACGAGCTAGCAGACAGGAAAATCTGGCAACGTCACCCCTAGGTTTAACAACTACAACCTTAGCACTGATGATGCAGAATACAACTGCTCGAGAAGTTATATAAATGGAACGAATCACTTGATCTTCGTCGTGTTGCTAGATCATCAAGAGCGGCATCTCTTCTCCGAGTTCCAGGAGTGATGCTTTGAGCAAGAGACATGCCATCGAAGCGCCGTTCAAGCGGTGGGTAACACAACACCAGCCAATGCGGCTTAAGATGCAACACTGGTGCCATCTCCAATAAGCTTCCGGGCCATGTCGTTTGCTTGAGGCTTTTGGTTCATCTCACCGTTTCGACGCCTTGCTTTGCCCCACCACTTGCGTGCAAACCTGTTCTTCTGGGTTATGGTATCATCTGACTTGTCTGTAGCACCTGCGGTTGACTTTGATTTGGCAGTGTGACGGGATTGGCTTTCAAGCTCGACTGAACAGAGTACCGAAACCTCGGTGACTTTTTTCTGACTACTCTGGGCTGGTGCGTGATTTGCAACAGCGACAGAGTCATCGGCCGAGATGTTTGAGGGCACCGAACTTGATGGAGCCTTGCTGTTTACTCCATCGCTTTTTCCCTGACTCCTGTGAGCAGTACTGGAGGCTTCGCTTGCTTGACGCTTCTTCATGTTCTGATCTCTTCGGTCCTGTTTGGCTTGGCGAAGTGCTGTCTTCACATCAGGTGAATCAGAACCGCTGAGGTAGGCCAGGGCGCGCACCGTTGTGTTTCGACCCTAGCCAAGGTCAGCCAACGTGGAAACATCAGTCGGAGACAACTTACAACTCCAAGTGCAGCAAGAAGGAGTGTCATCTGCGAGACTATCTCGGCATATTTGACGACTGCTTTCTCCTGTTCTTCTATCGACGACGTAACAGGAGTCCCTTCCCGAACTTGAGCATGAGCTTTGGCAATCAAGGACTGTAGCATCTTCTCATCCTTGTGCTTAGGGCGGGGCAGCTTGTTGCCTGTTGGCTGCGGACTGGAAGGAGAGGCGGAGGCAACATGATTGATGACTACCTCGAGTTGTCCACTCTGGCTGCCAGTCATTTCAGCTATGATTCCAGTTGTAGGCTGCGGCGTAGTCTCAGCAGTGGATGCATCACTGGCAACGGCCGTTGTACAAGGGGTGGTGGAAAGCTCGGCGTTTTCGTCTCCAGCCTGGACTTCGGCACTGGCATCAGCACATCCTCCGGTTGAAAGAGACTTATTAGTCTTTTCGGAAAGGCTTTCCACTGGCGAAACTGAACGGCTTTTGGTGGCCATGTCGAAGCTCGAGATGATCTGGATGACAACATTAGTTAGCTCACGTCTTCTGTACCAGCAACGAGCTCTCACTAGTCACCTGTTCTAGATATTCAGTTGGGGAATGTCAATTGATCAATCAAAGACAGAACGGGAGGCAAGGCACAACAGATCACGATGGACTGGAGAGAGTGGTGCAGAGAAAAGACAGCCGGAGAAGAAAGAAGAGAGATCCAAATGGCCTTTTGTGTCACTGTGGAAGGGGCAACTGGCAAGAGAACTGGGGAAAGAGGGGCCAACTGGAAAGAAACTGTGGAAACAGGAAGCAACTATCATTGACAGTCACGATCTAGTGTGGTTGTGCTTCGCCAAACACAGCAAGAAGTGGCAGTGAGGGGAAATAAGGGAGGCAAACAAGAGGCAGCAGCGACTCACTCACCCAGGGTATCCCCTCGCCGCTCCTTTTCTCCGACTCGGGGGATGTAGGCTGCCGAATGAGTGGCACAGAGCAGATATTTCCAGGGATAAGAAGGATAACCGCTCACTTGCAAGAGCTGAACGCCACCTAAATGCAGCCGAGCTTATGGAAATCTCTAAGTAGCGTGCGTCCACTGCCCTCGTTTGTACAACATCAAAGGTGTTCCTCACCTCCTACCAGCTGTATACACTGCTGGTTTCTATCAGGCATCTGCAAGGCTCGCATGCCCTCCGATAACTGAGTATGTGTGCTCAAGTCTGACTGAAAAGCCACTCCAAAGCGCCGTTCACATCTCCTCCTGACCTCGACAGCGCCTGGATGTTGCGGTCAAAATCATGAAATCCCATTTCGTTGAGCTGCCGAAGCTGCGTGGCGTATCTCTCTTCTGGAGGCCGCGTATCAGCAGGAGCACCCACGCCAGAACCGAACAGATCCATCCAGTTTGGCTGTGTCCCATTTAGATTTCCTGCTGGATTTTCGCCGAGACCTAGATTCTGCAGCATTTGTTGCAGCTGTTGCGGGTTTTGGAGAAAGGGGTTGTTTGCAAACAGCGGATTTGCAGCGAAGGGGTTCTGTTGAGCCGCACTGTTGGTATTATTGGCGCCATCCCTAGTTGTAGTGCTTGCATTGTTCTGTGGCGGCTGCTGCTGCTGCTGGCCACCAAAAATGGAGGGATTGAAGAGAGCCGCAAAGGGGTTCGCTTGCTGCGCGTTCGAAGGGACGGCGTTGGGGGCACCGCCAACAGCGTTAGAACCTTGATTCTGATTGTTGGTGGGTGGCTGGAAAGGAAAGAGGGGGGAGAATGGATTGGCTCCTGTTCCACCTAGCGCCGCAAATGGGTTCTGTTGCTGCTGCTGTTGTTGCTGCTGCTGCTGATCTTGACTAGGAGTATGCGGACTCTGGGGATCTGTGGTGGTGGTAGCGCCTGGGGCGGGAAAGCCGTTGTCAGCCTGGCCGCCACCAAAGCCACCGAGGCCCCCAAAGCCGCCACCACCGCCACCACCAAACATCTGCTGCATTTGCATCATCTGGCGGATCGAGTCTGGATTAGTCATCATCTGCCGAAACTGCTCCGACTGCAGAATCTGACGGGCCTGAGGTCCCATGTTTCTGAGTTGCGGGTGAGCGTTGATCATCATGTCAATGAAGGTTGGATTGTTCATCGCCTCGCGCATCATCTGAGCAAAGTTTGGGTCTTGCAGTTGGCGGATAATGTCTTCCTGGGTTGGTGGATTCTGAAACAGGTCTGCGCTGGGCAGCTGCGTAAAGCCGGCATATCTGGCGCCAGTCAAGCCAGCGAGGGGGTCGTTGCCGGTGCCAGAGGCGAGATTTTGCGGCACTCCAGCAGCCGGGGAATTCGAGACGGAGCCGGTCGATGTAGACTGAGCTGCGGGGTTCTGTCTCTGGTTGCTCGCAGCACTCTTGACCAGATGCATCGAATTTCCTTCTTTTACGTTGTGTTGAGCGAGCGTGTCGCCATCCTTCAGCACCTTGCCACTGTAGATCAGGCGCTGAGAAGATACAGGCAGATTCGCAGACTCCGGCTCGGCCAATTTGGTCTTGAGCTCGAGTGCTGTTGTTGAGAGCGGCAGCGTGAAGGTGTACTTGTCACCCCGTGCGTTCTTGACATGGAATGTGACTGCGATGTCTTCGGGCGTGGAAGAGTCAGCCATGGTGAGGGGCGTGGCCCGCAGGCAATAATGGAGGGGAAATGGATAGAGATACTGCTGGTGGAGCTGGCCTGCTGACAATTAGGAAGGATACAGCCAATAGACAGGAGCAACAGCAGCGCACAACTAAGCAGAGCACTGTGTGAATAGAGTCACAGGACAGAAATAGAAGCTTGTAGAAAGGTGACGAACAGGCAACTAGTTACCTTACCTCCGCCTTGCTTTTCCTCCGCCCGTCATCGTCATCCTCCTGATTCGACCGACCCGGCATCCGATGGCCGAGCCCCGATGCCGAAGCGGGCCCGGATCCGGAGCTTGGCATTGCCCGAGCCTTGGCGTCACCCAAATTTTGTACAACCTGCACTTTGCCCTGGTAACTTCTGCATTATGGTGGCGAAGAAATTCGCTGTCTAGTCAGGCCGCTGACCATTCACTATTGTGGACGGGGGCAATGACGAGTACGGCGCTGCGCAAGCCTCTCTTTGACCACACCTAGCCCTCCCCATCCCGTCATCCCTCCACGTCTCTCCATCTGCCTGCGCGCAGCACTCGCCCACCATGGCGACGACCAGCTCCATGTTCATGTACAGCCTGACGATCCAGCCACCGTCAGCTATAACATCTGCAGTGCTGGGACAATTTGCTGGTACAAAAGAGCAACAAATCATCACAGCTTCTGGGTCGAAGCTCACCATCCACAGACCCGATCCGACCCAGGGCAAGGTCACGCCGCTCTTCACACAAGACTGCTTTGGCATCATCAGAACTCTTGCCAGCTTCCGGCTGGCCGGTAGCAGCAAAGGTGAGTCCCCCAAGAGCCCTATGCTTCAAAGGCAACCAGTGATCGCGTTGAACTAGCAGTTATTGCTTGCTTATCCGACGCGTCGACGAGGCTAACAACTGGCAGACTTTGTCATTGTCGGCTCCGACTCGGGTCGTATTACCGTGCTCGAGTATTCCCGAGATAGCAACCGCTTCAGCCGCGTCCACCTCGAGACTTTTGGCAAATCAGGCATCCGTCGCGTCATTCCAGGTCAATACCTGGCAGTTGATCCCAAGGGCAGAGCATGCATGATTGCTTCCATAGAGAAGAACAAGCTCGTGTATGTGTTGAATCGTAACGCCCAGGCAGAGCTCACCATATCCTCGCCACTTGAGGCACACTCGCCCTTTACTCTTGTCTACGATGTCGTGGCGCTAGATGTCGGTTATGAAAACCCCATTTTCGCTGCGCTTGAAGTCAACTATGAACAGTCGGATCAGGACCCAAGCGGCCAAGCATTCGAGGACACTGAGAAGGTTCTCGTTTTTTATGAACTCGACCTTGGCCTCAACCATGTTGTGCGCAAATGGGTCGAGCCCGTCGCTCGAGATGCTTCCAAGTTGTTCCAGGTGCCTGGAGGTGCTGATGGCCCTAGCGGTGTATTGGTTTGCGCTCTTGACAGCATTACCTACCGAAACTCCAACCAGGACGCCTTTCGAGTACCTGTCCCGCGCCGGCGTGGTGTTTTAGAGAACCCCGACCGCAAGCGACAGATTATTGCCGGCGTCATGCACAAAATGAAGGGCCAATTCTTCTTGCTTCTCCAAACCGAGGATGGTGATCTCTTCAAAGTCACCATTGAGATGGTCGAGGACGACAATGGTCAGCCCACGGGCGAGGTCAAAGCTCTGAAAATCAAGTACTTTGACACTGTCCCCGTTGCCAACAGTCTCCATATTCTCAAAAGCGGATTCCTCTTTGTCACTAGCGAGGCTGGGAACCATCATTTCTACCAGTTTGAAAGATTGGGTGATGACGATGGAGAGACGGAATTCACAAGCGAAGACTATCCTTCCGATCCTTTGGAGAGCTACAGCCCAGCCTTCTTCCACCCCCGTCCTCTGGCCAATCTTGCTTTGGTCCAAAGCATTGACTCTGCCAGCCCATTGCTTGATAGCAAAGTAGTAAACCTGCTGGACGAAGACGCTCCCCAGATCTACTCCATTTGTGGTGCAGGTGCTCGAAGCTCTTTCAAGACCTTGAAACATGGTCTCTCGGCCTCGGAAATAGTCGAATCAGAGCTTCCGGACCGACCAGAAGCGGTATGGACGACTAAGCTAACCAGTGCAGATGAGTACGATGCCTATATTGTTCTGTCCTTCAAAACCGGAACACTAGTTTTGAGTATTGGCGAGACTGTTGAAGAGGTCACCGATACCGGATTTCTGTCTACAGCACCAACCTTGGCTGTTCAGCAACTAGGCGACGACGCCTTGATCCAAGTACACCCCAAGGGTATTCGTCACATCCGAGCAGACAAGCGGGTAACCGAATGGCCTGCTCCTCAGCATAGATCAATTGTTGCCGCCAGCACCAATGAACGCCAAGTTGTGGTCGCTCTGAGCTCTGGTGAAATCGTCTATTTCGAGATGGATACCGACGGCTCATTGGCAGAGTATGACGAGCGTCGAGAGATGACCGGAACAGTTACCTGCCTCAGTCTTGGCCAGGTGCCCGAAGGCCGAGTGAGGAGCTCGTTCCTCGCGGTTGGTTGTGACGACTCCACTGTGCGCATACTCAGCCTTGACCCTGACTCGACACTGGAGAATAAGTCGATACAAGCTCTCACATCGGCGCCATCTGCCCTGTCAATCATGGCCATGACAGATTCCACGTCCGGTGGTACCACGCAGTACCTGCATATCGGCCTTTATTCAGGTGTCTACCTTCGTACTGTCCTCGATGAAGTAACTGGAGAGCTCTCTGATACACGAACACGCTTCCTTGGCTTGAAACCAACAAAACTCTTCCGAGTCATTGTTGGTGGCCAGGTAGCAGTGCTTGCGCTCAGTTCTCGTCCCTGGCTCGGCTACAGCGATCCCCAGACACTCAGCTTCATGCTTACGCCCCTTGACTATGTAGGGCTTCAGTACGCATGGAACTTTAGCAGTGAGCAGTGCCCCACAGGTATTGTCGGAATCCAGGGACAGAATCTCAGGTATGTGAAGTTATTCTTTCCCCCTATTTTTTGCATGATGAGTTCTACTATGCTCTTGCCGATGGCTGTTCTCAGCCAATGCGGAAATTCTATTCCAAATCCAATTGTTCCTTCTGAAGCAAAAAAACAATAATCAGTCGTCACTACAGCAGTTCTATTGTAGGACAGCACTAACTGATTGTCTAGAATATTCACCATTGATGATCTATCCAAGAATCTTCTCCAAGAAAACATACCGCTGCCATACACCCCTCGCAAATTCGTAAAGCACCCAGACTATCCGCTATTTTACATCATCGAAGCCGATAACAATGTTCTTTCTCAGGCCAGCAGACAGAGGCTGATAACAGAATCAACTGCAGTGAATGGTGACGCAGTACCACTGCCGCCGGAAGAATTTGGTCATCCCAAGGCGTCCGGTCACTGGGCCTCGTGTATTCAGATCATTGACCCAGTGGTTTCCAAGTCGGTAGTGTACACCCTAGACCTGGAGGACAATGAGTGTGCGACAAGCGTGGCCATTGCTCGATTTTCTGGCCAGGACGACGAGGCATTCTTGATCGTTGGTACAGGCAAGGATCTGGTGGTGAGTCCAAGATCTTACTCGGCAGGTTTCCTACATGTGTACAGATTCCACGAAGATGGCAAGGAGCTCGAATTCATCCACAAGACCAAGATTGATCATCCACCGACGGCGCTGCTGCCATTCCAGGGCCGACTTCTCGCTGGTGTCGGGGCTGATCTCCGAATATATGACCTTGGCATGAAACAGATGCTGCGAAAGTGCCAGGTCCAAGCAGCTGCCACCATCATCACAGGCATCCAGACGCAGGGCAGTCGCATTGTAGTTTCAGATGTGCAGGAGAGCGTCACATACTGTGTGTACAAGTTCCAGGAGAATAAGTTGATTCCGTTTGCCGATGATGTGATTGCACGATGGACTACATGCACGGCTATGGTCGACTACGAGACAGTTGCTGGAGGAGATAAATTTGGCAACTTGTGGCTTCTAAGGTGCCCTCAAAAGGCTTCTGAGGAGGCGGACGAAGATGGGTCTGGTGCACACCTTCTTCATGAGCGTCAGTACCTGGGCGGAGCACCGAATCGACTGAATCTGATGATTCACTATTTCCCTGGTGACATACCAACAAGCATACAGAAAACTCAGCTCGTTGCTGGTGGAAGGGATGTCTTGTTCTGGACTGGATTCCAGGGCACGCTGGGTCTACTGGTGCCCTTTGTCAGTCGAGAAGACGTGGATTTCTTCCAGAGTCTTGAAATGCAACTCGCAGGCACCAACGGCAACCCTCCCTTGCTTGGACGGGACCACCTCATGTACCGGTCCTACTATGCGCCAACCAAGGGTACCATTGACGGCGATTTATGCGAAACCTTCTTCCTACTTGCGAATGACAAGAAGCAAATGATCGCAGCCGAACTGGACAGGTCAGTTCGAGAGATTGAGAGAAAGATCTCAGACATGCGAACACGAGTTGCTTATTGAGCGCCCTAGTCGGTTTTATACCCATGATACCCACTTTTTGAATGCCTCCAAAGGCGCTTTCTCTTCAGCTGTTGATATGTGGCCTTTTATTTCCTCTCACGTCTCTTGCCAGGCTCGGTCTGCTGTTTCAGTTTGCTGAATCTTGAGCTGGATGCCCCCTTATAAGTCTTTTAAGACGCGGGAAGCATGAGACAAGATCAAGTATGCTGATGTTTGAGTGCGGTGCTACCAAATTCATAAGGGTGGCCATCGCAATTAATCCAGCATGACAAGCCCTGTAGATGGTCACCCCCTGGGTCGCTTGCGTCTCACGGAGGAGGGATAAGGTCTAGTCCATCTACATTCAACTCGAACGAGTCCAGTCGAGCGTAGTGGCCTGCCGCATCAAAGTCAAACTTTGCCCTATCACACTCGTCGAAATCAATTTCGGAGATGATAAGTTTACGGTCTTGCTCCCAGACAGGGCCGGCGATGGTATGGCCCATAGGATTCACAATGCAAGAACCGCCTCGGGAAACCCATTCCTCGGCTTTCGTCTCAGAAGCAGCAGTGCCGTTGGCCAAGCCAGCACCAGCACCAGCACCAGTCTTCTGGTGCCCTCCTCCATCAACGCTGGTGATCCATTCTGGAAGATCCTTAGCCTTGACAGCTTGGTTGCAGCTCAAGACCCAACACCTGCCCTCTCCCGCGATCGTCTGCAGCAGCGGCTCCCACGTTGGCCTCGCGTCAGCGGTCGGTGCCAGGAACAAATTCACGCCCTGTGCGTACAAGCTGTACCTGAGCAAAGGCATGAAGTTCTCCCAGCAGATAGCGGTGCCAATGACCACCCTGACGCCCTTGATCGTGACCGCAACCGCCTTCAGACTGCTCGGCTGGCCCTGACTCCAGACCAGCCTCTCCATCCCCGTGGGCTGCAGCTTCCTCCTCTTGCCCACTATCCCCTTGGCCGGGTCGACCAGCACGGCGGCGCAGTACATGCTCGCGCCGACGCGCTCGACCAACCCGACAACAAGAAAGACACCCGTAGCCTTGGCCACGTCCTCTAAGAACTCGCGCGTGCCGTCCCCCCGCCGGCCCGTCTGCTCGTTCACGGGCAGCTCGCGGTTCAGCCAGTCCTCCCCCGCACCAATGGCCGTGTCGCCCAGGTCGACGGCTTCCTTCAGGTAGGCATGGAACTGGTCGTAGCCCTGCGGCAGCCGTTTCCCGATCACGGCACCGAAGGAACACTGCCGCGGGTAGCCTCCCAGGTAAGCTTCGGGAAACAGCAGGATGGCCACATTTTGCTTCGCTGCGTCAACGGTGATCTCCTTGAGCTGCTGTAGCGTTGCCTCGCGCGTGGCCTGTGTGCTGGCCTGCGCAACAGCAACGGTGAGGCGCTGCTGTGGCATTATTGTTGTTATTGTTTATATTGCTGATTGTTACTTGTTTTTTTTTTTAAGTTGACTTCTACTGATAGTATATAGTATTATCAGCACCATCACTGGGCTCTGCTCTTATTTGGCCCTCGGTATTTGACCGGCAATTGCTGGTCACGACTTGGCTGGTTTTTTTTTCCCCGCCGCTCAGTGCCAAGTTCGTCGATTAATAATTAATGGAAAATTCCAGTCCAACAATCAATCAGCTTTGCTGGTGGAGTGAGCGTATGGGGAAGGAAGGTGTCTGGCTCTTTCCTAATTTTTGTCTGCGGAGCCGCTTCCGAATATTGACAAGCTCATTGATGCGCGTAAAATTCTTAGTCGAACTCATCGACTCGAGAGAGTTAATCCATACGACAGATAGGGTTAGGGTAAAGATATATTTGTGACGTTAGCAGATACGGTGTTCTCTAGAGATGGCATACAGTAGAGTGCTACTATAATGAACGTCTAACTAATCTTCATCTGTGTGTATAATGTCCTGGGCTTTTGAGCACACCTGGTGCTATCTATAATACAAGATATGGGGGGGGCAGTAGTGAGGAGATGGTGCTTGGGTGCCTGTCGACGGTCTTTTTCCAGCACGTTCAGGCGTCGTCGCTATAGGAGACGTGTTTAGTCTCTTCCAAGACATCGCCACTCCAAGGTTTGCATTGGTACACAGTTTCGCCGCACCGGAGGCACAGCCAGCCGTTGCCCTCTTCAGCCTCGATCTTGGTGGCCAGGCAGACAAAGCAGTAGATACAGCTGCAGGGCACGGTCTCGTACGGGTTGACGATGTCGGTGGTGGCGGAGCCGAGGATGCCGCCGCCGCCGCCGCCGGAGTTGGCGCCCATGATTTCGGCTTCCGAACTCGAGGTCGGGTTTTGTTCCTGGTAGCAGATGGCGCAGGTGCGTTCCGGCAGGAAGGCGAGCGGGCCGCGTTTGATTGTGGTGGCGGTGGTCTCATCAGCCTCGGCGTCAGGAGACTGCATCAGAGACTTGGTCTTTTTGTAGGCGCGCGACAGCCAGCGGCGCCAGCGGCTGATGCCGACGAGGGGCAGGACGAAGAGCAGGAACTCGGTGAAGGCGTGCCAGACAAGCTGCCGGTTGAGGTACTCGAACGAGACTTCGCGGCTGATCTGATTCGAGGGCGAGACGAGGCGCAGGCGCAGCAGCCGGTCGACCAGCGTGCGGTAGCGGCCGTTGACGAGGAAGACGAGGAAGGAGGCAAACGCGGCAATCGAGTGCGTCGTCGTGAGCCAGTTGGTTACCCGGCCGAGCAGCTGCACAGTCTCTGACGGCGCGGTGTACCCGCTGTCCTGGTCGACCAGCCAACCCTCCCACCGCTCCCAGCCGTAGCGACCCAGCACGGTGACGAGGCCGTACACAGCCTTCTGCCACCGGGTCGGCTCAGCCTGCAGCGCCAGGTCGTGCCGGGCATCGGCGAAGCGCAGATTCTGCATCGACGCCCCGTACGACGCGTTCTGGTCCCACACGCTCAGCTTGAACAGAATGGCGCGCAGGGCCAGCAGGATCTCGCTCGACCAGTCATCCTGCAGGTGCGGGCCAAAGAACTTCAGCCCCTCGCCCGCCTGCCCTCGCAGCAGCGTCAGCAGCTCCTCGTCCAGCAGCTCAGCGTCCACCTGGCCGACCCGGAAGGCCGGCCGGGTGCCCTGGCTGTGGGTTAGCGTGTTCCATAACGAGGTCAGCGGAGAGGCTGTGCGGTTGAGGGGCGGCGGCAGGCGCGACAGCGGACTGTCTCGCACTTGCTCCGTGAATGCGGCGTGGTGGAGTTGGGCATCGCGTTGCCGCTGCGCTTGCCGCTCCAGCACTCTCTGCTGGGCGGCGGCGAAACTGTTCGAAGACATGGATGATGTGGGTGAGTTTCGGTGGACCGAGGTCCCAAATTCGTAAGATACAATTAAAGTTGAGTTGACGCGCCAAGCAGCGGGGGCGTCCAATCATAAAGAGCAACGCCGTCTGCGTGTGGATAGTATGGATACAGTACGTTACACGTTACAGTGAGTCAGTTTCATTGGTGTTTGATTGGCCTCAGGTGAACGGCCCCCAAACCGACCAAACGGGCCGCAGCGCGTCAGGTGGGCAGGTGGGGCAATGTCAACTCTTATTAGTCAATCACACGCATTCTCCTGAATTTCTGCTTTCTTCGACATTCGACATTCACTAAATCTGTGAAATTTCACAGTCAACCAGTTACCACTGTACAGTCAATTCGACAAAATGACCTCCGGAAACATGGAATCAAGCAACAACGCTCTATTCGAATCCCATAAAAGGCGATTGCTCGTGTCGGGAGCAGTTAGAGCCATCGAAACTGGCCAAAATGATGAGCTCATCTCTGCATTACAGAAAAGGATGCTCTTGACCCAAGAGGAGACCGAGCGAATTTTGGCTTCGAGTGAAGATATGCCATACATGACGCTTGAGGCGGTGATTAACCATGGCTGGGATATTAATGAGCCAATAGGGGGTCCAACCCCTCCATATCTCTCGTAAGTCTGCTCTGAGGACTAGGCTACTTATCGAGTTTCCTATCAGCTAAACGCCTATACAGACAGGTTCTACACAACAAGACAGCTGTTAACTGGTTCCTTGACCATGGTGCAGATGTTAATGCTTATGCCGAGCCCCACCGCTGCACACCTCTTTCCTGGGCTGTTAAGTATGCATCTCTCGATATGGTTCAACTCTTGTTTGAGCATGGTGGAATGGCGGATCGTGGTGAGCTCGTCAACTTTGTGGTTGCACGACGAAATGCAGATCCATTAAAGATTCCAATGCTTGAGTTTGTTCTTTCTAAAGGCGCACCTCCTGATCATGTCCTGTATGAGCAATTTCCTCACCTTCAGGATCTGACTATGTTCCATATTCCTCCATTATCATCCTGTTCTGGGACTGGAAACGTGGAAGCAGTACAGCTACTTATACAATATGGCGCGGATCTGTGGAAGACAGCTCCCCTGGATGATCGTCTAGCAATTGACATTGCACGACAAAATGGCCACGAAGATATCGTCGACATTTTACAGAGAGCCATGCAGGCATCGGCAAGGCTATAGTCACATTGGGTCAGCGGACGCGGGTGTGGGATCTGGATATGGACAGCAAGCAAGTGCAACTGAATTGGTGCTATCTTTGTTTTGAGTTCGTGATGACTCTGTGCCATCGCGTTGGATATGGTGTTGGATATGGTGTTGGATATGGTGTTGGGCATGGCGTCAAGTTGCTAATGGTATTTTTTTGCTCCGCTTCTTCAGACTCCATCTGCTGCTAACTGCCAAAAGCCATCGCCGTGTGCGCCCAGCAGTCAAATGCCTATCGAGTGATCCGCAGAACCTAGAGCAAGTCGTGACTCGACCCATGAAGGCTGGCAGGAACTACTCCTGAGAACCTGCTCCTCCGCCTGCTCCTCCGCCTCCTCCTTGGCCTCCTCCTTGGCCTCCTCCTTGGAGTCATACAAGATTTTCACGGACCACCTGCAGCTCATAGATAGTTTTCATAGGCAGCCCCTACCAACTGCTCTCTTATGAGCTCTGGGATCTCTGCCTTCTAAACTCCTACCATCTTCTTAGCTTCCCTCCTCTGCAACCCTCGAAAATCCTAAACTGCACCCTCCAAGACCTCCTCCGAGCCCCCTCCTCTTACGTCCGCTCCTCCATCCAGGGCCAAAGGCTCTCACACTCTCAAACACCAACAACAGAACACGCTAATTCAATTCGCCCATCCCAACCCATTCCAAGGCCATCACATTACTGCCATTCGAAGAGCAGCCGGTTTTCCACCCAGGCCTGGGTTTTCCCCTCGATGCGACCAGCCATCACAGTCCCTTTACCCGCAAATTCAGGACTGGGTTCGTCTCCCTCGGCAAGCCAGTGGAATGAGTAACCTGAACGTTGGACATTGGCAAGACCGATCTCGGCCAACTTGTTGACAATAGTAGTTCTGCCTCGTTCAGGTGCATCGCCAATAGGCGAATTCCCGAGAACCTGGCCGGCGACAACCCAGACTTCTCCGTTGGCGAAATAGGCATCCCGTCTCGCAGCATATAGATTCGTCACCCCCTGCATATCCTCTTCTATATGCATTGGGCCGATATGTGCCAGAATGGCACCGTGGAGTGATCCGATCAGGACAACGAAGCAGCCACGGAGACCGTCGGTCCCGATGATGTGCGGCCACTGGTCGAACGCTTGGAATTTTGACTCTTGCATGTCAACGCGGTTAAACTCGCGTGCCCGATAGGCGGCAAGCACTCCGGCATACCCCGTCATGGTAGAGTAGATGACTTGTGATCCCTTTCAAAGTGTTGATGGCAAGTTAGAGTTGGGACTGGAGTCAAAATGAATGACGGGAGCACCAACAGGCCGAGATTTGAGACGAGTTAATGTCGAGGTTGATGTTGATGTTCAGGTTGGTGTTCAGATTGGTGTTCAGATTGGTGTTCAGATTGGTGTTCAGATTGGTGTTCTGTCTTGTTGAGGGATTGGAGATTTCCAACACCTGAGATGGAAACGCCCATCCTTTTATCCTGTTATCCTGCTCAACTGTGTGAGAAGTAGTTTGTTTATGGTATCCAGTCAACGTCTGGGCGGCTCGCCTCTTGCACTTAAGCCATATGCCACAGAACTCTCCTTATGCCAGTTATATCTGAGCAGTCATTCGTGGCTTCAAAAAAATCATGGAGGCCGCCTGGTGGTCACAAGCATGCTGGGCTGCAAAGTGGTGGCCTGGTTTCATGATTGCCTCAAGCCCTGTGTGGGGGCTACCGCCGACCTAGATAGGCGCGAGCACCAGAACCATAGGTCCTGCCATGGAGTTGAACATAAGCGGTTTGGCTATGCCTTTCGAAACAATACAGTAACTTACAAAGTCTCACTTTTTGTCCGCACCCGTCGATGGAATTTGTCAAAGTCTATCTTTCTTGCTAGGTGTTGGACCTTCCATCGCCATCGGTAATCATACATCCTCCCCCTTAAGTGTGAAGCCTCTGCAGTTCGGGTCGTTGACCAATTATATCACCCCCTACACGTGATCACCAGTGGCTCAACAAAATGGCCATGTAAGCTAGCACTCGCTCACCTCCATTCTTTCCAACATTTGACATTCAACACATCGCTTCATCTCTGCCAGAATGACCTCTGAAAACATGAAATGCGGCGGCGATGCTGTTCTCGAACACCAAAAAAAGCGAGGATTGGTGGCATCGTCACTTGGGGCTATTGAAACTGGCCAAAATGATGAGCTTATTGCTGTTTTGCAGAAAAGGTTACTCTTGACTCAAGAGGAGACCGACCGGATTCTGGCATCGACTAACAAAGAAATGCCATTCTTGACGCTTGAGGCTCTACTTGATCATGGCTGGGATATCAATGAGCCAAGGTCCTTTACAACCCCTCCCTTTCTCTCGTAAGTTTTCCCGAGGCAGACTGATGGAGTACCCTGTTGACTCAACACTGCACTGGGCAGGGCTGTCATTCAAAACGATGCAGCCGTTCGCTGGTTCCTTGACCATGGCGCAGATCCGAATGCATATGCAGAGATGTACCGCTGTACCTCTCTCTCCTGGGCTGTGAAATATTCATCACTTGATATCGTCAAGCTCCTATTTGAGCATGGCGGAATGGCTGATCACGGTGAGCTTGTCAATTTTGCGGTTCAAAGACAGCCAGGTGATCCGTCAAATATTCCGATCTTGGAGTTTGTTCTTTCTAAAGGCGCACCTCCTGATCATATTATTTATGAGCAATATCCTGATCTTTCAGGTTTGACCATGTTCAGCATCCCCCCATTGTCATCCTATGCCATGAATGGCAACACAGATGCTGTGCGGCTCCTAATACAATATGGCGCTGACCTGTGGAAGCCTACTCCCCTGGGCAATCCTCTTACAGCAATCGACCTTGCGCGGGATTCTGGTCAGAAAGATATCGTCGATATGCTTCATAAAGCCATGCAAGCACAAGCAAGGCTATAGTCAGTCACATCGGGCCACAGGACGCGAGTGTGAGTGTATTTGATACCAGCAGAGTTTGTGGCGTCTCTGAATTGGTGATGACTTTGCTTGGATTTCGGGTATGGCGTCGGGCATAGCGTCGAGCTGCTAATGGTATTTCTCCCTCCCTTCTCTTCTTTGCTTCCCGTAGAATTCATCATCCAGTAGCTGCTAAACCCTGTGCGGGGGTAACCGCTGATCTAGTAGGGGCGCATTCTGTGGGTTGATCGTAAGAGATTGGTTATACGTTTCGAAACAATACGGTAACTTACTAAGTTTCATTCCATGACGAATGCCAAGCCCGAGTTGATGATAATCATCCACAGACTTTTACGCGGCGCCTCCCGAGACTTAATTAGCGCGTTCGGCACGTGGCCATGTAGGCAAAAGTTACTTGACCAGATTACTATTATTAACTTACCGTTACCTCCAAGCCAACCCCTCCTGATGCCGTCCTTTGCAATAGAAGTTGAGGGTGAGGCCAACCCTCTGGCCAAGGAGACTGTTCTTTCCACCATCCAGAAGGCGTCCAGTCCCACAGCCACACAACAGTCTCTGGTTTCAGCCTCTCAACAGCTCTCCAACTGGGAGAAGACGCCCGGCTTCTACTCTCTGCTGCAGGACATATATGCCGACTTTGCCCTGCCACAGGAGGTTCGCCATCTTGCCATCATCCAGCTGAAGAATGGCATCGACAAGTACTGGAGAAAGACATCGACCAATGCGCTGGCCAAGGAGGAGAAGGACCGCATCAAGACCCGGGCGGTCGAGTCGGGCCTCCGGGAACCAGTCCCAGGCCTGGCCCTTCAGAATGCCCTCTTGCTGGCCAAGATTGTGCGGTATGAGTTCCCAAATGACTGGCCAGATGCAATCGTCAGTCTGATCCGCCATCTTCGCACAGCCGCTGAGAATTCGACCGACTATTCCTATACCTCGAACGTGCTTGTGATCACCCTGCACGTCATCAAGGATCTTGCGGCCGGCCGTCTGACAAGAACAAAGCGGAGCCTGCAGCAAGTCGCTCCCGAGCTCCTCCATGTCCTTGGCGGCCTCTACGTTGGCCTGGTCGACGCATGGACCACGGCTGGGAATCCAGACTTTGCCGCCCTGGCACGCAACAGCCACTCCGCGCTGAAAACGTTGCGAAGACTGCTGGTCGTTGGCTTCGATCACCCACACCGCGAAGACAATATCCGCCAATTTTGGCAGATCCTCAAACAGCACAACGAAAGCTTCTGGTCCCTCATTTCGGCAGCCCCCAACGGCGAGCTGGAAGTCATGGCTTTCAAGCATCTTCTTCAGCTGTCCAAGTTGTATCTCGACATGGCAAGACACCACCCCGCCTCCTTCGTTCTCTTGGATTCCATGCCAATTCTCGACCGCTCATGGAAGACGATCAAGTCCAACGATACCAAGCACAACCTCCTAGCGACTGGCAATTGGGAAGTCTACCTCAACCACGAAGACGATCTAGAGGACCCACGCGATAAGCTGGCCCTGAAAGGTCTGCTTTTGTTTCGCGCCTGTGTCAAAATGGCCTTCAATCCGATCCAGACGTTCAAATACCAGACGCCCCAAGACAAGGAAGATCGCAACACCGCTACCAACCGGATCAAGACTGACGTGCTCACCAACGACTTTGTTCTGGGCTTGATGGAGGTTCTTGTTACCCAGTACTTTGTCATCCGCCCGGCCGATCTTCGAAACTGGGAGGAGGAGCCGGACGAGTGGGAGAGACGGGAGGAGGAAATCGCCGACGCTTGGGAATTCTCGATCCGTTCGTGCTCGGAAAAGCTGTTTCTCGATCTCGTCATCAACTTCAAGCAGTTGCTCGTCCCAAGACTGATCCAAGTCTTTGAGCAGTATGCCAATGTGTCCAACACTGACATTTTCCTGAAGGACAGCCTCTACTCGGCAATCGGCATTGCTGCTGCCTGCTTGGATCAAGTACTGGACTTCAACTCATTTCTCACCAATACTCTTGTCCCGGAGGTTCAGCTCAGCCATGCGCACTACAATCTCTTGCGCCGTCGCACTGCCATCCTCCTGGGGCAATGGGTGCCCATCAAACCGGATAGTCTGGACCGCAAGGCAATCTATCAGATCTTCACCCACCTGCTGAACAAGGAGGATCCCTTGAACGATCAAGTCGTTCGCTTGACTGCCGGTCGACAGCTTCGCCTCGTACTCGAGCCGTTCGAGTTTCACTACGAGGATTTCGAACCCTTCGTAACCACTTTGCTCTCTAGCATCATGACTCTCACGAGCGAGACCGACCTGTCAGAGACGAAGATGGCCCTTTTGGAAACGGTGCGGGTAGCAGTGACCAAACTGGAAGGCCACATCGAGCCGTATGCAGATGGGATCATGTCCATGCTTCCTCCGCTCTGGGCCGAGAGTGGTGAAGAGCATCTGATGAAGCAAGCCATCCTTACCATGATCACCGCCATCGTCAACAGTCTCGGCCAGCGCAGCTATTCCTACCACGGCCCTATCCTACCCCTGATTCATGACTCGGTTCAGCCAGAGTCTGAAAGCATCGTCTATCTCCTCGAGGAAGCGCTCGAGCTCTGGGCTGCGGTGCTGACTCAAACTCCTTCAGAGAATCTGGCTCCATCGAAAGAGCTGCTGTCATTGCTAGGAGATCTGCTGCCTCTCCTCGACATGGGTTCAGAGCACCTTCGACAAGTCTTCGATCTGATCGAGTCCTACACAATTCTGTCACCATCTAGCGTGCTCGCTCCGCCCTTCCTAGCGCCTCTGCTGACTTCGATGAAAGATCTGCTCTCCGTACTGGCTTCTTCGCGAGCAAGAGACGCATCACTTGCTCCTCACGTTTTGGAAAACCTGGCTGCCACTCTGTCGGTCAGAGCCTACTTCACGCCAGAGACGTCTGCTCAAGCCGTCCAACATCTACTGAGCTCCATGGTACATTCGGGCTACCTGTCTCGGCTACTTGAGATCATCAAGGCCGCATATGACTACCACCAAGATCCACGCCCCAATCGCAAGCCGCCGGACGTGATTGGCCCCGCCGAGACCAGTCTTTTCACTCTGCTGTCTCGTCTAGCACTTGCCTCGCCTTCGCTCTTCATAGAGGCCATCGCAGCAACGGGCCAGGGAATTGACTGGTTGATAACCGAATGGTTGGCCCACTTCGACTCTATCGGCAATATCTCACGGAAGAAGCTGTGCACCCTGGCGATAACTGCACTGCTGACCGCTGCCACACCAGCACCTGTCTTCATACTCGACCACCTGCAGTCAGTTCTTGGTACATGGACCGATGTCATCACCGAACTCGGCCAGGACGCAACGGAGGAAGCTCAGGGGGACTATCTGTACTACGCCACACCCGCGGCAGAGCCTGAGTGGCCAGATGCCAGCCCTGAAGATGGACGCAAGCGAGTGCTGAACAACGAGGACCCCATCTATGCAACCAACATCAGGGTATTTGTGGCTGAGAAGCTGCAACAGACGATGCAGACCTGGCCAGGCGGTGTGGCCGCGTTTGAAGTCGAGTGGCTGGGCCGGATTGACGCCGCAGTGTTGAAGGCATTTGTCGACCTGAAGGTATTGTAGAGCTGACTACGGCACTGCCAGGTTCTGTTAACTGTTATATCTAACAGGTTTAACCAACAACCCCAATGGACTTTGGTGAGATTAGACAGCTGCAGCCGGTCGTAGCTTCCAATGAATGAAACAAGACGCCATCTCGCCAAGACTATGACGTTCGTGACTGCCAACCAAATCGCCTCGTGCCTGCTCGACTCGTCATTTCCAGGTAATTTTTCCTCTGGCTTGATTTGAATCCAATTAATTCACTATGAGAGAGCGGACATGCTTTCCCGTGTAAGAACCACCAAGGCATTGGGAGGACGTGGACAACCCGACGAGTGTCAATGGCGCCGTCAGATACAGTCACCACCCGCAGCGGTGCTCGCGTGTCGTCGTTGCTTGGGACGGCGCTGTTAACAACACTGACCTACCTTGGCTTTCGCTTCCTCCACGCTCGCTCGGGCAATAAGAACAAGACAAAGACAGCCCAGTCGATTGAAGATGACACAAGCTTTGCTGAAAACCCAATCGTGAGGAATTTCTCAGAGTCAAAGCCTTATCAGTCGGCAAAGTTTAGCTATCCGTCAATCAGGACCTTCTATCACCCCCATAAGCACCGCGAGAAGCTTCAGGCTATCGCTGAACTGCCCTTGCTCGTCTTCGTCCACGGTCTGGGGGGTTCGTTGGAGCAGTTTGGGCCTCTGCTTGGCAGCCTGGTCAACGTCGGACCATGCTTCGGCATCGAGCTGCCTGGCCATGGCAAGTCGGCCTTTGATCCCGTCAACTACGACGCATACGCATTCGATGCTTTTGTCGATCTGTGGCAGACTGCCATAGCGAGCATCTGCCAGGAACATGGCCACAACAAAGTCGTTCTCATCGGTCACAGCATGGGCTGTTCCATCTCAGCCGCTCTGGCGACAACAGCAGCAGCAGCAGCAGCAGCAACAACACAGGCTGGCCCTCGCGATTTCGACGTTGTTGGTGTGGCAGCCATCTGCCCCATGGCCAATCCGCCCAGTCAATCACAGACCAAGCAATTCCGCCGACTGCTGTCTCTTCCGGACTTTGCGCTTGACGCCTTCCGCTTCTTGGATAAAATCGGTGGTGTTGACAGCAAGAGCGTCACGCGCTTTGTTGGTGACGGTGCTGATTTAAGCCTCCGCAAGGCACAGCTCTACTTCAATCAGCAGTTCAAAACACCCGTATGGAAGCGGTCAGCGATCGGCTGCCTCCCCAAGTACGACTCCAAGGGTCAACCCCACGGTGGCATTGCAGGGAAAGACGTTTGGAGCAAGGTTGATACGCCACTCTTTCTTGTTGCCGGTGAGGCAGACACCGTCACGAAAGCCGATCAGGTCGAGCACATCGTTTCGTACTTGCAGCATCGGGCGCCACCGCCACCACCAGAGAGCGAACCAGGTGCCGATCGATCTTCTGGCCCGAAATCCGGTACCAGGACTACGGTCACGGAGCAGAAGTCTCACCACTCAGTCACCATCAAGACCGTCATCCTACCCTCGCCAGCCGCCCATGCACTCCCTTACGACCCGGCAGTCTACCGCACCCTGGCAGGATTAATCGAGGACTTCCTCAGCGAATGTGTATCACCGCATCTTGACCAGGGCTGGCAACTCCAATCGCTGACCACGACGGGGAAATGGGACGTGAAGAACCTGCAGAAGTGGCAGGCCACCTTACCCGTGTCCGGCCCAATCTGCACCCGACCACCGCCTCTCTCACCCAACGGTCTCTTCCGCGCTCTCAAGACGCTGCGCGAGCAAGACTCGATCCACACGCCAAAACAGTTCATTGCCAACTGGAAGGACAAAATCTACGCGGTGATCGACATTAGCCACGACCCGCCCATCTACGACACCAAGGCCCTGGACCGCGGCGGCATCCACTACCACAAATTCCCCACGGTCTCCAAGGTCCCGCCCACCGTGGCCGAGGTGGCCAAGTTCATTGACCTTGTCGACCGGATCCGCGCCAACATGGCTGCTGATGGCAACGGAGACGGAGCCGGACTCGGTGATGTATCATCATCATCATCCAAGGCCATCGCGGTGCACTGCCACTATGGCTACAACCGTACCGGCTTCTTCATCTGCTCCTACCTGATCGAGCGCCAGCACTTCTCCGTCGACGAAGCGGTTGACGAATTCAAGCAGGCCAAGCCGCCCGGCATCAAACATGACCATTTCATCGACACCCTCTACGTCAGGTACTGCGTTGGCCTGCAGAGGCGGCCCACCCTGGTACTTGAGGAGGATAGTGAAGGATGATGATGATGGTGTTAAACTACACGGCATGTACACATATATATATTTCATGAAATAACCCGCTGAATGAACGCATCGTATAAGACTGCTTATTTTTCTTCTTGTGGATAATAATAATAATAGAATAAATCTAAATCTGAACCAGATAGATCGGTGTATGCAAGACACTCAACAAGGCTCTGTATATATTAACCCCTATCCAATCCAATCCAATCCAATCCAATCCAATCCAGTCCAATCCAATCCAGTCCAATCCAATCCAGTCCAGTCCAGTCCAATCCAACCGAAACTCCCGACCTTTTGCGCCAACTAATTAGTACACAAAATTATCTATCACTGAGATATATATATATATATATAATGGTATATAAATAATATAATGTGAGAGGCTCGCTCTTTTTTTTTCTTTTTTTTGGGGGGGCAATCAAACGGATGTTGTGTGTTAAATTGGTGTTGGTATGATCGTCGTCGTCGTCGTCGTCGTCGTCGTCGCGCGCCGGCCAGTGAATAAGGTCATTGAGGACTGGTAATAATAGTAGCAGTAGTAGTAGTAGAGGCCGAGTCCAGACTGGTGGTCATGGTAGTAGTCGTCATAGTAGTCATGGTGGTGGTGGCACTTGCCAATGTTGTATTGGTCGTGCCCGTCGCGGTGGTGCCTGTGGTGCTAGCACTGCCACTGCGACTTGCGCGTGTCATATTGCCATTGCCATTGACATCGTCACCATCGTCGCCATCGTCGGCGGCAGCGAATTGGTAACTGTAACCATGGCTGTTGCTATTATTACTACTACTATGACTATGGATATGACTGCTGCTGTTGCTGCTGCTGCTGTTACTGTTGCGGCTGCTGCTGCTGCTGCGGTTACCAATTTCGATAATGCTGTTCAGCGGCGGATGCACGCCAAACAACGGGTGCTCATAGCCCAAGGGGGTGGCGGCGATGATGGATGCGGTTGATACGTCGAGCTCGTTGCCGACGATTCGGAGCACGGACTTGATCCAGAGTTGCTGGGCGGCGGGGATGACGATGGCGGAGTTGGCGATCATCAACGGTCGGACGGTGAGGAAGGGTCCGCCGAGGGCTGGGCGGAGGTCGTGCAGGCTGTTGTTGCTGCTGGTATTGATCATGGTGTCCGAGTTTTCCTGGCCAGGGCGGGGAGTGGCTCCGAGGTTCTGAAAAAAAAAGGGGGGTAAGTAACGGCTCGGGTGAAAACAAATAATAATAATAATAATTCGAGAAAAGAATAACTTACATAGAAGATAGACCGGCACATAGAGTCGATCAGCTCTTGCAGAGCCTCTATGGGTTTCAAGCCGGGGAAGCCGAGGAGGGCGAGATTGGACTCGATCTGGATTGGCGACATGTCCTGCACGCGCATGCCGGAAAGCCAGGCGGCACAGCGCAGGATCATGGCCTGGATGAAGGATCGGAAATCGCGGGCGGTGTAGTGTTGGTTGGAAACCCAGGCGTCGCGATAGCGGGACAGGCCTCGAACACCCGGGCACGGCCAGAGCACCTCGGTGTCGCTGATGTGGACGCAGATGCCCTTGTCGTCGACTATCTCCTCTTTCCAGTCCAGGGGTATGCCCCGGAGCCAGCCCTGGAGCCGGGATTCGGCGTCGAGGCTTTCCAGCACCAGGCTGCTGGCCATCGCCATCGTTGAGACGTTGACGGGCATGCTCAAGAGCGCTTTGACGCGTGCTCTGAGGCCGCACACTGGCAGAATCAGGCTGTTGAGCATGTGGGTCGGGTGTGTGCGCACGTGGATGGGGAGCTCAGCCCATGACAATGCGTGGGGATCGTTGTCGTCCACAAGATCCTGCACAGGCAAAGCTCGCATGGTGTGAGAGAATGCCAGCGGGAGGCGCGAGCGCATGAGCAGCTGTAATAGCTCGTCGTCCTTGGCCATTTCTGGGCCCTTTGCCCTCAGGAGATGTCCTGCCGCTGTGCTGTGGACTATCGAATGGGGGATCGGCGACGGAGTATCGAGAAAGGTGCCGATATTGGCCAAGAGGAGCACGGTCATGATCGTGCCGTCGCTGCGTGACTCGACAGGATCATTGAGCGCTTCGCTGACCTTGCGCATGGTGTCGCCATAACGGATGCGCGCCTGTCTTCGAAGCAAGGACGGCGAGTAGATTGACGATGACGCTGTCAGGGTCAGGGCAAGGGCGACGATGGCGAGCATGATTGGGGAGCCAGGAGTTGCATTTCGGTAGAATTTGGTGGTGTAGGGGAAGACGCCCTGGGAGGCATTGCATCTCGCCGCCGGCTCGGCAAAGTGGGTGATGAAGTGCTGCACCGCATTGGCCTCGATGGCGTCCATGTCTTCGGCTGACAGTTGCGATACCGAGAACTTGGTGTTGAGGTCGGTTGAGGTCGTCGGCGATCTGATGGATGCGGTGCTGCCTGTGGGAGACCAGGGAGAGCGAGGCTCCGAGGCATTGGCTCTGCGGACCGTCGACGCCGTTTCGTCCTTGAAGGCCAGGTCGTTGTCGTCTCTGTAGCCGAGGCATTCCTTCTTTGACTTGATGCATCGCTGGCACTTTGGCTTACCCTCGTCACACTTGACTCTCCGCTTGAGACAGGTCCTGCATCCTCGGGAGAATCCTCCGTGGAAGACCATGCCTGGGGTAGGAATTAGGATGGCACAAGGTCAGGACTTGGCTGAGAATACTGTGAGACAATCTCGCCGGGGCGGTGAAAGTGGCATCGTCGCCGCCAAGCAGGACCGACGACGACCAGGCAAGAGTGACGACGAACAGCTTCTACAGTCTCCGCGTTGATTACTGTCTACTGTCCACTGCCCACTGCTCACAGTAGAGAATTTGCGTCCGAGGTCTGTGTCTCTGTCTGTGTCTGGGTGTGTAGTAACGTGGGGCACTGCTGACACGCAACCACATCGACGTTGTATGATAGGCTGTCGCCCACTGGGTCGAGATCGCGCAATCCGTGTCCAAGTTTGTCCTTTGTTTACCCTGCCGCAATTGGCTCCAGCATTATGGCAGGCGCGACTTGCGTGAAAATGGCAGTTGCACATTTTTTAGAATGACGAAGGCGCGACTCGATAATCGTGACGACAACGGCGACGACAACGGCGACGACAACGGCGACGACGACGATAGCGACGACGATAGCGACGACGATAGCGACGACGATAGCGACGACGACCATGATTTTTTGTACACTTTCTCTGCCTATTACTTACTCTAGAGGATGATTTCAAGCTCCGGCCGCGGCACGCCCTGTTCCTTCAAATTGGGGTAGTACGGCACCAGCGAGTCGGCCGCCGCCACGTAGGCGTCGTTGTACAGTCGCCAGTACGGCACCCGCACCTTGCGGGCAGGGTGGAAGAGCCCGCTGACGATGTAGTTGAACACAATGCCCGTCCCGACAGCCATGCGGATGGCCTCGATGGCCTCTACAATCCTGTCAATCACATGCGGCGACGTCTCAAACAGGTTGGGCGTCAGCAGATTGAGCAGATGCACCATCGCGTCCTCGCACCCCAGACCAACCACGCCGAGGGCGACGTGCTTGACCACTGACGCTGCCGTTTGCCGATGCACCTGGTCCCGGTCGATGAGCGCGTCTTCGAGCAGCGGTGTGACCGCGTAGACGTAGTCCTTGGCCATCTCGCCAATGTACTCGAACAGGAACGACAGCGACTTCAGCACTCCGTTCTGCACGTTCAGCTCCGGCACGCGGTACTCGTTCATCAGCGCCGGAAGCACGGTGAAGGGGGCGCACGTCTCGGCAACGATGCCAATCGCCACAGCCGTACACACACGCGACTGGCGTTCCTGCACGCGCAGGTTGTTCAACAGCGTGGCCAACACGTCCTGTGGTCCGATGGCCTTGGCGATGAAGCCAAATGTGTTGTTTGCCGCGCGTCGGATGCCCTTCTTATGCGCCTTGAGCATGTCGAGCAGCTCGAAGCAGATGCGCATCCATTCTCTTGCATTGACTGATTCCGGTCCCCGATCGGCAATCCGACCGACCAGGTCGATTGTGTTCTCTTGCACCTTTTCGTGTCTGTTTCGCAGAATGGGCGTCAACCGCGGCAGCAGGTCTCGGATTGGTGGCTGCATCTGGTTGATGCCGACCACAGTGACAATTGATCGGAGAGCACCGAGAATCGATCCCAGTACTTCGGGGTATTCCTCGCCCAGATATTCGTACAGAACGACGCCGAGTTTTCCCATCAGAGCGTCCTCGCCGCACTGCTTCATCACCAGGGCAATGCGTGAGATCAGATCGGCGGCTTGTTGACGCACCGTGGGCGACTTGTTGTTGAGCCGCCACAGGATGGTGCTGACTATTTGCGGCAGATAGGGCTTGCATCGAGTGCCGAGGGCGTTGACAACGGTGCCAAAGCCATTGAGCATGATGATGTCTTCGATGCTCTGTTCCTGGAAAGCAAACAGCATGCCATCAACCAGCCGTTCTTCCAGACGCTCGCCAATGTCAGCTGCGCCCAGAGACGCGATCACTTTCTCGATCGTTTCAACCGTCATTTTGCGATATGCTTCCGACTCGTCCTTCAGGTTGTTGACGATTCTCTCCACAATCTCACTGACGCCGACTTTCTGTCCGATGTCAACGGTGGTCTCGACGACCTGGCGGTAGTTTCGCTTGTCCAAAGCCATTCTGCGAACCCAGAAACTTTTGAAGAAATCTTGTAGAACATGCTCCTTGAGATAGCCAGCAGTGACACCGTCGGTGCTGGCGCACTGAGAGATCACCTTCAGCACCACCTTCTTCATCTCCTCGTCAGGTGAGGCAAACTCCCGGAGCAGGATTTCCATGATCTGGCTGGTGTAGTAATTGGCATATTCTTCGTCCATCAGGGGGATGATGTAGCCGACAGCCTTGAGAAAGCCGGCCAGCCCTTTACCCCGTTGCTTCCTGGCACCTGTCCAGAGCGGGTTGAGAATGTCGTCGAAACTCTCGATGCCGTACGGATTGGACGCTTCAGCCAATGCGGCAATGGCAAGGGAGGTAACGGTTCGCACTTTGGCCTGCTCGTCACTGAGATTGTCTGCAATGCAATCAACCAGGCCCTTCAGATGCGGCAGCACCGCACAGCCCATCAGGATTGGAATCTGCTGGATGATCTTGACGCCAGTGTGTCGAGCCTGCCAGGACTTCTTGCTTCGGCACACCGCGCGTAAGAAGGGCAGTAAAGCTGGTATACCGAGTGCGGACGCCACCACGGCGAAAGCCCTGGCCGTTGTATTCCGTACATACTCGTCCACGTGGTCAATATCGGGCCTCATCGTGCTGATCATGTGGGCCAAGCCAGCGGCTTTCGCCAGATTGGAGATGATCTCTCGACCCTCGACACGAGCATAGTAGTCTTGGTCAATCAGCAGAGGCTCGATGACGACTAGGATCTTGTGAGTGAACGGCCTCACAAGATCATCCAGCTTGTACAAGACTCTGTCAATCACCTTGACCAACAAGTGGCGTTCCTGGTCTTCCAGTGACTTTTCCATCAGTAGCGGCAGGATCTGGTTGAACAGAGGGCCGGCCCCGAACTCCCGGGCGTGGTCTGTCAGATGGCGCAACGCGCTCTTTCGCATAGGCGGTGTCCCGTTCTTGACCTTCAACAACAGCCGCATGATCTTGCGCTCCTTGAGCTCGTCCATAGATATCTGATTCTCATCCACATTGTCCACAAGCTTGCCAAAGTATTGCATATCTTCTGCTTTGAAAAATTGTAGATCGCCAACGCCTGGGATTTCAGTCGGCAATTGCTTGCCGAGCGACCTCGGGTTCTCAGGCTCTTGCATCATGAAACCGCCGATGCTAGTTGTGGCTGGCGCTGCTGCTGCTGCCGCCGCGGCCGCCATCGCTCTCCTGGCCTGGGGCTTCATCGGCTCGTACCCTGGCGGTGGCTCTAGAATGGTGTATCCCTCACTTGGCAGCATGGCATCAAGCTCTTCATCAGACCACGGCGCGTTCCGGGACGAGATGTCTGTTCCAAACGAGACTACTGCCGCTTGCGAGGCTGGGGCTGCTGGTACAGCAGCACTGGCAAGCGCAGGAGCCTGGTCCCAGCGAGACCGCTTCGCCGGAGCTGAGCCATCAACTGCAGGGGCCTGATCCCAGCGTGAGCGCTTCTTCGTCTCCGTAGTGGTGGCATCTTGCGCGGCAGCAGCTGCGTCACCATCACCACCACCGCCTCCAACATCCCACCTCTTCTTCCTCTTTCGCCCTGCGGCCTCGACTGTCGAACCAGCCTCGGCATTCTCCTTGTCCACATCATCCTTGAGCGTTGGTTTGTGTTCACGCGCGTCGCTGCTGCCACTTCCACCATTGGCCTGCTTCTCAGCAATGAGCTTGCGAACACGCTCCTCTTCCCTCTCCAGGTCCTGCAGCTGCATCACTTCGCGGTACGTGGCGCCGGCGCTGGCGCCACCCTCAGCCGCAGCCACGCCTGCATGTTTGTTCGCGGCGAACGGGTCGGCGCGCGTCGGCGTCAGCGGGCCTCGATCAAAGCGGCGCTTCTGGTAGTCGGACTCGCGGTCTGCAATCCGGGCAGACTTCTCGCGGCCCAGCAGGATGTCCTCCTCCTCGGCGCCGCCCGTGGCAAACTCATTGATCTGCTCGCGCGACGCGGTGTAATTGCCCACCAGCCGGCGGCTGTTGTCCGAGTCTGGCATCTCTTCATCATCATCGCCATCCGCCACCGCGATCGATGTGTGGTAGCCGGCGAACTTGTCCACGCCATCTGCGTCGTCATACAGGCTCTTGTCGAAGTTGGACGTCAACGACGCTTTGGTGGATGAGTCGGTACGCTGGGATGACGGATCGAAGGTCTTGTTGGAGGATTTCTTGCTCGCTGCCAGAGCATTGCGCTCTTGCTGCATGCGCCGCACCTTCTCAAAGTCTGCGTCCGACATGCTGGGTGGATGGTCGCTCTCTCGCTCACTCGCTCACTCCCCCCGTTCCGTAACTGACAGTCGTCTGATGAAGAGGCAACAATTTCACAGGCCCTAATTGGATTACCTAATCACTAGTCTGTAAGAGTACTAGCACCGACTTGCGAAACCGACTAATCCAGCCTAGGTTTAGTGCCGTTGTTATCTTGCTCTTACGTAAGAAGTTGATCGTCTCACTAATAAATATCAAAACCACCACGTAAACTCGTCCGACTGAGTTGCTCATCGCTCCCCAGCTACAGAGTAAAATTAATAATGAGAATCAATCATGAACTCCAGTTCATTGTCGACATTGACGGCAGGGATACCCTACCCATCTCGATCTGACCGACTCCCCCCGGCTGGATCCAGTACACACACCCACACACTCACATACCCCAGACTTGCAACTGCCATGTCTGTCGCCAACCCATCTCCGATCATCTCCTATTTAGATAAATCACCATCCTGACGCTATGCATTGCATGTTGATCCAAATGATTGAGAGAAGCAACCAAGAAAGAAAGAAACAAAAAAACAGAAGAAACAAGCAAGGCTTTCATGTGCTGACGCTTTTGTTCACCATCCATGTCTTGCCGTTGGCCTCTTCTTCCACCACAAACGCCTCCCTGGCGTATTCCTCAATGCCTCTGTATCCCTCCCACAGCTCTCGTGCCTCATCAGTCAGTGCCGTGCCAGGCCCTCCTCTCCGGGACGAAGGGCCGTTCGAGTGGGCGGTCACAGTGTCGGCGCTGCCCTGTCGCTTGAACGAATAGTCGAACTCCGGGCCGGGGAAGTAGGGCGCGTTATAGGTGCCAAAGAGGATTTCAATGCCCGCAAGCTGCTGCCGGTAGCCCGTGGGGATGGGCACCTTGATCTGGATGCGCTCGTCAAAGACATAGTGGCAAGGGCGGTTGAGGGCACGGCCAAAGGCATTGCACACTTGGATCGGCGTCAGCATCTCAAACGCCAGCGCTATCCGGTGGCCATGCCACTTCTTCGGCCCGTCCTTGAATATTTGCAACACCGCGGGCCCAACGTCGTGCTCGGCATCCAGCCACGGCAGCTTCGTGTGCGGGTGGAAGGGCGCCCTCCACTCGAGGGTGCCGTCGTCCTTGAACTCCATCTGGAAGAGCGGGTACGGGAGACTGGTAAAGTTGTTGTTGTAGATGCCCGTGTAGACGAATGTTGCGGGCATTCCAAGCTGACGGATGTAGTTCTCCACCATGAACTTGGACGCCCACATGGGCAAGCCTGGCCACTCCGGGTTGTGCACAGAGTGATCGGGCATGCTGCTGTACACGTAATGCTGCACGTTGTGCCGCTTTGCTGCATCAGCCAGGGCCTTGCCTATCCATACCTCATCGCCAGCCTGGGGGAAGGTGTTGATGAAGGCATACTGGACGCCGTCAAACAGCGTGTCGATCAAGACGGTATTGTGAAGCAGCGATCCCTCCAGCAAGGTCACATTGGGCAGTGCCGCCAGCTCCTCGGCCACTAGGCCCTCGAGGGAATACACCTGGGCTCGGACGCCATATCCAAGAGCGGTGACAGAGCGGATGACGGAGGCCGCTTGCCTTCCGGTGCCGTTGACAAGCGCGACCGTCTTCTTCACCTGTGGCATAGAAGATGAAAGCGCGCGTGCGGCCGCCGTTAGGATATACGGTTTTTTTAGTAACAAATCAGAAAAACCTTCACTTCATCGACTCTGGGGGAGGGGGGGTGGTGGTGGTGGAGGAGGAGGAGGAGGAGGATGTGGGTGAAGACCCAATAGGATTCTAGCAGCCCATCCTCTATTGAGCAACAGAACCTTGAAGAAAAGAAGGGGATATATAAACGGTGGGGAGAAGGTGTCAGAACAGCAGCAAGCAAGCAAACAGCGGGAGAGAAAAAAAAACATGGACTCGAGCACGAGCCGTTGACAGGCGACGGGACCAACACGCACTTGACACACCGGCATCGCGTCTTCTGATGGAGACCAAGACCAAGGGAAAAAAGGCCCCCGTTAAGAGTGATGTGTAAGTTTTTTGCTTCCAGGTACTCAAAATTACGTACTGAGAACTCGCCAAAGTCCACCCGGAAGGCCGGAGAGCACTAAGTTGTAGTAATATTAATTATCACTGCCCACACAACAAAAAGGTATTTACAGTGTTAGTGCTAAGCCTTCAGTGGGACGAGTGGCTAGCGTCACGAGCGATTTATACTCCTGTACTACCACAGGACAGGGCTCTTGCCAGCCATAGGCAGCAGCCGGGCAGCCATAGTCAGGAGCTATAGGCGGCTTGGCGGGAAGAACATTCAACGCTCAGTCAACGCTCAGTCAACGCTCAGTCAACGCTCAGTCAACGCTCAGTCAACGCTCATTCAACGCCGAGTACACTACATCCACTAAACAGTATCACACTCTCCGACTCTTGCGGGGGATAGGGCGTGCACAGTTTAGTTCGTGCTGATCTCTACCAGCCGAGTCAACAGCATTAACTACACTAGTTATTCAATTCAAAACGCAACTAAGCCTGCCTCCTGCTCCGCGGAGGAGTGAGATAGTCTGTCTGCTACTAGTATAATTAACCTACTACATCCATACCCGATCTTCACCGACTCAACCTCCTTCAAAGGTCTCGTCATCTTGCACCATTTCTACCCGCAAGCAGACTCGAGAGCTGCTCCAAGGCTAAAAAGTCTAACTGCTTCGCCGTCCAGGCTTGACCGCCGTCGGACACACGGCCAGATCCTTGTCCTTCATGTCCCATTAGCCAATTCGCTGCCACCGATGTCGTCCAGCCCAGCGGCACACCAGACATCTGGCCTTTGGATTGCATGCAAATGCGCTGTGCCCAATTCGCCAGCATGCAAGTGTGCGCCTGCTTGGCGAAGGAGTCGGACATGCAGCATGTATCCCGCATTCGCAGCCAGAAACAGAGGCGTCCTCCCGCTGCCAGTGTAATTCCGTATGTGCACCGACGCTCCCCGTTTTAAGAGATATCGCAGGATCTTGATATTCGGACCTGTTGCAGCCAGATGAACAGGAGTATTGCCAGAGTAGTCTGCCTGGTTCATCAGCTGGCTGTCATGCTCGAGTAAGTCTCGGACCTTGTCGAGATCTCCGTTCGCCACTGCATATGCTATTGCCGTCAACTGCGTCACCGGCGAGGACAACGAATCAGTGGGATGCCTGAATATTGTGCCAGGATTCTCAGTGAGCTCTCCGCGAATGGAGATGGCCATGTCCCGTGTCACAGATTCCTGAGTGGCGCCAGGCACAGCCAGGAGGTAGGAGAGCTTCGTCAAGGCTGCTTCAGTGGTCATGTCTCCTCCTGCAACGACACCAGCTCTTCCTAGCGACATTCCTGTCGCGTACACGGGACTCACACTCCCCGTCAAGCACTGTGTAACATTGACGATAACTATCCCTCGACTAATGGCATCCGCGATCACATTCGTTAGAGCATTGTCGTGGCCGCTTGGTGCATTCCCAGCACCAAACGATTCCAGCACCAGTCCTCGCAGCTTCTCAGTTCTGAGCACGGCATCCACCATCTTGGGCTTGATACCTGGGAAAATCCTCAGACAAGCCACGTGGTGGATTTCAATGTCGGTAAGTATGCTGAACGCCTGAATAGTGGTTTGCCTGGCCACCAGATTCCAGTTGACGTTTGTCTCCATCGCGGTGATCGTCGCCAGCGGAGGTAGGTTCGGCGAGTCAAAGGCTTCGAAAGAGTTTGCCGAAACCTTTGTCGTCCTGTTGCCCCTGAACAGCGTCGAGCTGAAGCAGAGGCAAACCTCGGGTATAATGAAATGTCCAGCAATGTCCAGCGAGTCGAGCAGATTCTCCAACGCATCCGTCTTGCGTTCCGATAGAGGTACTTGGGATCCTGCCATCAGTCAGTCTGGCTCCACCCAAACAAGGGGTGAATATGGACCCGTGAGGATTACAGGCTTTCCCAGGTTCTGCAGCATGAAGCTCAGTGCGGAGCAGGTATAAGCCAAGCTGTCGGTGCCATGAAGCACGACGAAGCCGTCAAAGAGTGTATAGTTGCGGAAGATTGTCTTCGCAATCTCGGCCCATCCGTGACTGTCGATCGAGGACGAGTCAAGTAACTCTTCGAACTCCAGGACGGCATACCTGAAAAGCGATGTTAGCGCATATCTCGACGGGTCATGAATGCAATCAGTTAACTATACTTGCCGGATGTGCTTGCCATAGGACGATCGTGGTGTTCGTAGGCTCAGTAGTTGCCTCGACACCCCCATGCCATCTTCATCTTCCACGCGAACCTCGATAACCTCGGGAGGTGTGCCATCATCGAACTCACGCCTCCCAGCCATGCACCGCTCCAGGAAGTTCCTCGCTGGTACCAGACCGTTTGGCGATTTCTCCATGCATATTGTGCCTCCTGTCATCACAATCAAGATACATGCTTCGGGGGGCGACCGCCCTGTAAGGTGGGAGTCCAGCTCCGGCGATTCTTAAACATTCGGTATGATTAATTAGTCAAGAATCCCCATGCCACTACTGGTCCGGTTGGACGTAGGGGGTGATACCTGAAAGCCAGTGTGCCATAGTTTCCCCCGCCTCGCCTCAGAGAGAGAGAGTAGGCAACCGCGACCAAGCCAGACCAAAACAGGAAGGACCAGACTACAAGCGTGCAGCGGTTGTTTTACGGACAGATGGCAACCGCGACCCGCAACAGTCATAAAGAATGAGACAAATGTAGCACAACGAAGGCATAGAAAAACGAAGGTGAGCCAAGCTCCAACACGCTGCCACCTGAGGACCTTCCATGGTCCGTCCGTCCGCTCACCGCACCCAGCATCCTGATGGGAATTGAAAAAAAAAAAGTCATGGCCGAAGTCTATCCGATGCTTTGCCGCCCGACATCGCTTACCGCCGGACAGGTGTGAACAGGGATAGAATACGCTGCTGCATGCAAACCGTTGAGGTTTCCCAGCGCCAGGATGGCTAGGGTCCGGCGTCCTGGTGGAGGAAATCATCCAGAAGATGCCTTGGCTGCATGCCTCATGCTCACACTGCAAGTCCGCCCGTTGCACCCGTCGCTCAGGGGCACTTGGGGCCAATTCGCAGCCAATAGGCAATGAAGCCGAGGAATCTGGCAGGAAAGTCTATCCAGGGGTCTTTAACGTCGTCGATGTATCACAGAATCTTCTTTAGATCTTCTGCAACCACCCTCTTCTGCGCTCTTCATACGTCTGTCGCAACGTCTTGTGTGCACTGCTGTCCTAGGGCCATCCCCCTGATTAGCCCTCTGATTAGCCCTTTGCTCTCTGGAATCGTCCACATGGCACCCGCCCGGAGATGAACATCGGCTCCGTGCAGCTGTCATGACAAAGACGTGCGACGGGCAAGGTGCAAGATATTAGAACACCTCGGTCCTCCTCTCAATACAGGAAATGGAAGGCGAAGCGCTGTGCGATAATTGAGATTCAAGCTGAGCCTGAACCATGGTTGTGGCCGCGGCTAGTCGCGCACGCATGCTTGGAAGCCGTGCTCTTCTCTCGTTTCGCATGGTGACTTGCAAAGGACTGTCGATGAAGCGGCAGCAGGTAAAGTGAATCCCCTGCCCCTGTCGTGGTGCTTGCAATATGGCTTTTGGCGCGCAGAATGCCCTCGCTCGTACCCATTTATCCTTGAGTCGCCCTTCAGGGGCTGTTCGTGACTAGATGTTTTCGCCGCGCGGTTGGACCACGCTTTTCTTTCTGGACCTTGGTAGCCGTTGTGGGAAGACACACACACACTCTCTCTTCTGAAGGGCAAGAACGTGAAGAACGCCAGGAACGTCAGGAGCGTCCGGGTGAAGCGCACCTGCCGCGCTTGCCGCACCTGCCCTGCCGCCACTTACCTTGGACAACCAGCTCAGCACTGCCATCGGCCTTTGACGGCTCAATATACCGACTCTCGACATTCTCTTGCATCCATCCCAAGCGCGCCAATCATCTAGACAGACCTCAAAGACCTTGCGGACAGCGAGCCAGCCGTATATACCCAGGTTTGTCTCGGAAACAAAGCAAAGACGCATGAACCTGGCTGTCACTGTGCTATCTCAGAAAGATCAACTCCATATCTAGCCACGGCAGTGACAAGGACCTTTTACCAGGATATATTGACGTTTGCCTACCTTGCAACTGATGGTCTAATCAGACTCGTCACTCATTTTAACGACAAACTCGAACTCACTCCTTGAATGATAAGACACATCAAAGAGGAAAAGAGAGCTCTCAGCATTGGAGCATCAGTATCAACACTGGGACCATATTCACGCACTATAATCCATCCACTGCTCTGCTCACAGGAATACCTTCCCGTTGCCTAGGCAGCAGACACGCGTGCCTGAAATCCGCCAACTACTTCACCCCACCTCCTTGCCTCTCTCCCTCCTTTTCATCTCCGCTTCCTCTAACTCACCGTCTCTACAACCCACAATTCCATCAAGGTATGGTGCACTTCCATCAACCAAGACGTCTTGACCATTCTGCTAAGTTCAACTGCAGTCCAGCAGCCTTCACACGTCCTTTGATACCCATATCAGCATTGCGCAATGAGATTCAAGATGCAGTATCCCTTTCTGGTGTTTGCCCTACTTCTGAACCTCACAACTCCCGCCAACGCGTTCTTCCGCCACCTGTGTCATGGCCAAGTTGGTCTGGCACGTGTTGACCCCATTGTGTCACCTGGTGCCATCTCAGGACATGTTCATAACATCCAGGGGGCCAGCGGTGAGTCCTTCCAAAGTTGTTTGCTTGGAACAAGTTCTCATCACTTCCAGGCATGAGTCTCGAGCCAACAATTGACCAGCTCATGGATTCCAACTGTACCTCATGCTCGATCGTCCAGGATAAATCCGCCTATTGGTCTCCGCAGATGTACTTCCAGCATGACAACGGCACTTTCGAGCTAGTTCCTACCAGCGGCGGCCTGACTGCGTAAGTTGCCTGTTGAGATCACTGGCACTGACTAATATCCCCCCAGTTACTATTTCACAGAGCGACCCGACGTGGGAGACCAGATCCTGCCCTTTCCTCTCAACTTCCGCATGATGACTGGAAACAACCTCAAGAGAACCAATATCGGCCCAATTCCAGACCCAGACATGTCAACATGGGGTCCAAGTGACGAAACCCAAGAATCGCTGATGGAGAAATCGATTGGTTTCAACTGCCTCAACTATTCTCCAGGAAGCATACCTGAGGGATCGTTGGCATATCATTATCTCCGTAACAAGACCTTTCTCGATACTCAATGCCTTGACGGCGTCAGAGCCGAGATCCAGTTTCCCTCTTGCTGGAATGGCAAAGATCTTGACAGCGTTGATCACATGTCTCATGTGAAGTACCCAAGCCGCCTGCGAGATGGGCCTTGCCCGGCTAACTTCAGCACTCGGCTTCCGACATTGTTCTTGGAGACCATCTATCGAACCGACCTTTTCAGTGGCATTAACGGGCAGTTTGTCTTCTCCAATGGGGATCCAACCGGCTACGGATACCATGCTGATTTCATTGCTGGGTGGGAAGATGGTGTCTTGGAGGCAGTGATCAACAACCCAGCCTGCACAGGGGCTGATGTCTCGGGCAACCAGTGGGATTGCCCAGTATTCAACCTTAAGAGTGTTGATGACCCAGAGACCCTGAGTTGCAGAATGCAAACTCCTGATGTCCTCCAACACGAGGTGATCAACTTTGTCCCGGTACTGCCAGGCAACAACCCCATCCAGAGTGGTCCACAGTCGGCGACGGGACCTACTTCGCCTACCACGCGAGGAGGCCCATCAAGCAATCCTTCCGCGTACCAACCCTCTACCAGCACGGCTGTTGCCGATGATGCCACTACACTGTCTTCTAGTTCCAGCCCCCTGACAACTCCGCCAACCGCGAGCACAAATATCGTAACCAGAACCTCGGTTACCGTCTTGGCTGGTACGGTATACCAATGGGTTGTGATCGAGGAGATTGTCACAATTACAGTCACAACGAGTAGCCCTAGCCAGACCGGGCAGGCCAAGCGTCATTTTCACGGCGGGCACTACCACCATTGGCAGTGACGACCGAGACGAGTTACAGCTAGCGCTACGGCGCCCAGGGCTGCCAGTGAACGCGCACATGTCCATTCCTGCATGGAATCGAAGAGACCCCCGAAGAGGGCGCGGCCAGGTTCGGCTTTTTTTGTTTCGTTTCTCATTCTTTCCAGCCAAGCGCAAGTTTTTGATGGGTGCCTGACCAGGGGCGCTGCACAGTCCAGGGTGCGGCTATATAGCTGCCAGAGCATGATGAGTTGATTTTCTCCTTCTAGGCATGAAAAGTTGTAAACTAGCACCTGAAGATGATGAGATCATGAAAACACAGATGAAGGATTGATATTCACCCAAAGACAGATGAAGGATTGACATTCACGATTGACATTCACGATTGACATTCACGATTGACATTCACGATTGACATTCACGATTGATATTCACGATTGACATTCATGATTGACATTCACGATTGATATTCATGATTGACATTCACCTGCTTCCAATGCTTTCCTCCCTAAATGGCTGACCGTAGCTAATTGGCCGTGTGTAAGTGGCGAAACGGCTTACCTAAGAATGCGGGGCGTCTTTGTTTTGGTTTGTTCGGCACAGGCCGGACCCGTCATACATTTTTATAATCTGGCAACACCTCAAGTCAGTCCAGGCAGGGGAGCGAATCTTGCTGCTCATTGATTCAAATTTGATGACAGAATGTCTGTCCCGACACGTACACGTCTCGGTGACGATTCGGGGTCCATAAGAACGACAAGCTCCGCACTGGCCAGCAAAGATCCGGTCAAATGGATGTGGTGTGAAACACAATGGGTCAACTTGAGCCTGCAGGCAAGAAACCTGGGGGTGTCAAAGGTGCCATACTTTGATCCAGATACCATGATACTCTCCAAGGAAGTCAACGGCAAGATGTGGAAGCAATTGGTGAGTCACGCGCGCTGGGCAAATCCATCCCATCCCATCCTAGTTCTACTATGAGTATCCAGCCTCCTAGCCTAACACACACATGAATCATGATAGACTAGACTGTACACCGTTCTCGGCGAGAAGAAAGCACCATATGCGGCGCCTCTGCTGATTGATATTGGCGTCAAGAATCCGCCTGAACTGAAGTGGTACTCCTACCTGGAGGAGGAGAAAGGTTCGGAAGGTACGCACACACACAGAGACAAAGGACGGAAGGAACACAAAAAGGCGGTAGGAAGCTTCGCAAAGTACCAAGCTGACGGTTTTTGTCTTGCAGTTGAAATTTACGACCGATAAGCCGCGGCAGCAGGAGCAGCAGGAGCAACAACAGCAACAGCAGGAGCAACAGCAACAGCAACAGCAGGAGCAGGAATAGAATAGCAGCAGGAGCAACTGCAGCTGCTGCAGTTGCAGCATTGGAACAGCAACCCAATTCCGTGGCTCAATCGTCATCCGGCTTCCGTGGATGGCGGCTCTTGCTGGTCGTCGGCATTCTCCCGGCTTTGCCAGGTGAAGGCGCGCCAAAAGGAAGGAGGACCCCTCCCTGGAACCGAGCACGACAATTGGTTGAGCCGGCTAGGATGATTAAAGTTCATAAAAATCCCAAACAATTTCCAGGCTCTTTTTTACCGAGGGTGGAGCCCAAGTGCTTATCCAGGACATAGTTTGGGACCGGACGGGCGTTCCATTTAATGGGATTAGGCTTGGTCAGATTGACTAATACCAGTCAATGCAAGAAATTTAGAGGAATTTAGGCTTGTGCCTCATGCCTGCAGGTCTGCGGAGCCATGCCTGACTGACAAAAGGACCAAACGCCCTCAAGGCCAACCCCGCCGTCACTTTCGTTATTACACACTAGGTCCCCCACGTGAGAGCTTTTTGGTGAGGGAGTGACCCAGGGGCTACCGGATTTCAGCGGATGGTTCTTCCATACCCTCTCCAACACCCACCAGACCAGAGAGGCTGTTTGCCATTTCTTCCACTCAGTAGAACCCCCATCACCCCCGGTCTGAACTACATTCCGACTGTGCGCGGTGGCTTGGCTTCCGAGCTCAGCCCTAGGCTTCTTGGGTTTGGTCTGTCTTGTCTTGGACGTGGGGCGTAAATGGCGGTTTGTGGGTGAGCGGGCCACATGCAGTTGCTAGCTGCCAGTCTGTCTAGAATCGACCATGCCGTTCGACAGCATCACTACCACAGAGTCGCCGTCGAGCCGGCGGGCCAAGACTAACAAGCGCTCGACCAACTCTTACCCCAGCGATGAGTGGAAGAAGCACAGGGCGCTGATCACACGGCTGTACTTTGAAGAGGGCAGAACGCTGAAGGATGTGCGCGAAGTGCTGGAGAAGGAGCACAACTTCACCCCCAGGTAAGGATGACGATGAACTACAGCGCCCGCTGAACAATTGACCAATTGACCAATTGACCTATTGACCTATTGATTCTAATTGGGCCAGTGAGCGGATGTACAAGAGCCGACTCCACTCATGGGGACTGGACAAGAAGAAAAAGGAGCACGAGATGCTGGATCTGGTCAGACAGGGCCTGGAGCTGCAGGGGGACGACAAGGACAAAGTCTTCATCATCCGCGGCCGCTCCGTCACCCTGGCCGATGCCCTCCACTACTTCAATCGCAAGGGCATCAAGGATCCCACCACTCTGCTCGACCAGCCCCCTTTGGTTGGCAACCTCGATGTCTCCTCTGCAGATGATGGCGAGGCCCCGACCCCGCTCTCCACCGGCCCAGACTCGTCGATCGATGCGGCTGGCAGGCCAGAGTCGGACTACGACATGAGAGTAAGCCCATCAAGCCGACCGATCCTGGCTCTGACTTCGCCCTCGAGTAGGCAGACACAAAGTGCACGCTTTGCAGAGCAGCGACTGGCTTCAATACAGACAGCATTAGGCATCCGCGAGCTGAAACCATTGCCGGCCTTTCGCACTTTGCCGGTTGAGTCAATGCTTTCGATAGGAAGCGCAAATGTCGAAGAGAACCGTTACCTAGAGGCCCTTTCCCTGCAGCTCCAGGCACACTACCGCTCGATATTCATGTCCCGGAACATGTCCGTCAACAATTCGGCATGGACGGCCACCTCAGACGATGCGGATGCTGACAGGTTTTACCGTTCAATGTACCACGGCTACAACTATCTATGGAGCGGGCAAACAGAAGAAGCGTCAAAGTGCTTCCTTGCCGCCTTAGGGCTGATTGAGGGGTTAATTAAGGACAATCACGTCGCGTTCTTGATCTACATCATGGACCTGCTGATTAGACACGACGGGACTGGGCATGAGGAGCCACTGCTGAAGATGCTACAGCACGTGTCGGACACGGCCAGGACGGTGTTTGGCACAGAAACAGAGCCAATCTACCTGATTGCGCTGTGGCTAAAGAACGCAACCATTTCGCGGTCGTGGTTGGCAGAAGGACTGCTGCGCAAACTGCTGGACTTCTTCCAGGACTGCATCGGTTACTTCCACGAGGAAACTATTGCCCTACTCCAGACATTTGCGTCAGGGCTCTTGAATGGCAAGAAATACCAAGAAGCAGCCCTGCGCTTCCAGCAGCTGGTTGACGCCTTTGAGACCACTCAGGGCAAAGAGGGCTACGAGGTCTGTTATGCTCTCAGAAGCACTTCCGAAGCCTTCTTCCACATGGGCCAGTACGCCGAGGCCCTGCAGGCATTGAAGGTGGCGCTGGAGCGATCCCGGGGGCTCGACCACGAAGAAGAACGCGAGATCTATGTGCGCTGTCTTCGAGGCCTGGCCGAAATCTCGAACAAGCTTGGCCGACGCGAAGAAGCGATCGAGACGATGCAACATGTGGTGGAGTGCACGCGCGATGCATTTGGGCCCGACCACCCTTTTACCAACCGTGCCAGAATGCATCTCAAGTCAATGCAGAACGGCACCACAGCGGCGGACTCGGCCATCCCGCCCATGGTTTATCGATTGGGGCGAGGCGGCAGCGCAGCCAGGTCTTTATGGACGACACGAGCAAGTCCGACCAGGCTCGTTCCTTAAGACACCCTTGACTAATCCTAAATCGAGCCAGACATTCACGTCCGGGCTTAAATAAAGCACACACAGTAACACACCGCGGTCTTTTCTCGACCTGCTTGGCTGACAGAGCGAGCGCCGAGACGGGCGCTGGAAATAGACAAGCGAGCCCGAGTAAGTACCCCGCAGAGGCGCAGAGGGCGCCTAGATTGGGTTTTTCCTCACCGAAGGTTCTAGAGTTTTATTACTATAATTAATGCTAACAAGAGCATAGGTCACCACAAACAGCCCCGCGATCGATCGGACCCCACTCTTCGGGCACTGGCACTGGCCCCGTCTGGCTGACGAGCGGAGCCTAGAGCCGCTCCTAAAGTGCGGTGGCCCCTTTTTCGGCCCTTCGCGTGTTCCTAAGGCCGACGACATATGTCAGGGCTGTCCGTCCCGCTTTCTCTTGTTCGAGCCCCTCAATCCAGAAATACACACCTATACACCCACACCCACACTCACACTCACACACATATACCCCTATACCCCTATACATCTACACCCTCAATTCCCCGCAATCTCATCGAGTGGGAGCCATGGCCGAACAGAAGTACTACATCAAAGATGCAATCACCAAGACCGCCCCCCACCATGAGTCCTATCAGGCTCTGTGGGAAACGAAATGGAAGCCCTTGGTTTGTAGCACACCACCCAAGCCGGGCTGGATTAGAAGACGCAGCTGACAGACCCATGGCCAGGCCGCTCTGGGTGTGTACCCGTTCATGTTCGGCACCATCACCGACTTTGAGCCTGTCGTACAAGAGATTGTCAAGGTGGGGCAAGCCACGCGAGGGCCAATGCCAGGCTGACCATTGAACCAGGCAGGCTTGAAGGAGCCGTACAACTGGGATGAGCTTGCCCAGAAGTTCTTCCCCAAGGCTGAGGAGCTGGCGCAGATCGCTGCCGAGGCAGAAAAAGCGGGTGAGAAGGAGAAGGCGTCTGAGTACTATCTGTACGGTGACCATCTGCTGGCACAGTAAGGGCCCTGCTGACAGCATGCAGTCGCAGTTCGGCAGTGTACCGGATAGCTCGATTCCCGGCGCCGCGATCGGAGAAGCAGAAATACGCGTGGAAGGCAGGCAAGGAGGTCTTCTACAAGGGTGCTGCGTGAGTGTGGACAAAGCCAATTAGCTGGGACTGAGGCTGATGCTGATGCTGCTGACAGGCTGCTGGAACACCCCATCAGAGAAGTGCTGATCCCACACAAGCACAAGATCGAAGGCGAAGGCGACGTTGTGCCAGTTAACTTCCTTCTTCCCGCAGATGCGTCCCCATCGAATCCGCGTCCTCTGGTGCTGATCATCACCGGCCTTGATGGCTACCGGACCGAGCTTGCTGTCTGGCAGCAAGGTTTTAGGCAAAATGGAGTAGGGACATTGATTGCAGAGATCCCTGGTACTGGAGACTCTCCAGCAAACCCACAAGACCCAACAAGCCCAGACCGCCAGTGGGCTAGTGTCCTTGACTGGGTCAGCGAGCAGAAAGCAATTGACGCTACCAAGGTGATTGTCTGGGGCTTCTCAACTGGAGGCTACTATGCACTCCGAGTAGCACACACAGAGAAAGACCGACTACTAAGCGCAATCAGTCTAGGAGGTGGTGCCCATCATATGTTCGACCGGGAGTGGCTGGAGAACGTTAACAAGCTGGAATATCCATTTGACCTAGCAAATACCCTTGCATACAAATGGGGCTACTCAGACCTTGAGTCTTTTATTGAAGCAGCACCCAAGTTCTCACTGGTGAACGATGGCACACTACAGAAGCCTAGCACCAAGGTACTGTTGGTCAACGGTTCTGATGATGAGATTTTCCCAATTGAGGATCTCTTTGTCGCACTCGAGAATGGACGGCCCAAAGTGGCACGCATTGTTAAAGGCAAGAAGCACATGGGCGAGCCAGAATCGTTCGGCATCATTCTCCAGTATATCTACGGCATCCTGGGCATTGAGGCCAGCGTTGTGGACCAGTTGAAGCAGCTGCCATTTAAGCCAAAGTTCTGAGCAAGAAGATAGAGCGTTGGTTGATAGAGCTACAATCAGAGCTACCACGATATAAGCGAATCAAATGAGATCATCCCAGTCGATTCTAGTATTATAATACTGTCTCGTCGCCGTCTCTCTTTATCTAACTACTGTACTGGCCGATCACGATCTGTGGCGGCTGTTCCTTCCTCAATTTCTCATTCTTGACAAAGCTTGGACGGAGATAGGAGATAGGGTGATAGAGCAACGCGCACCCACATCGACGCCTTGGACTATTCGTCGCCGCCATCGCTATTCCCTCTGCACTTGGCTCTTGAAGCTCTCAACCCTCTCGAAACCGCCCCTTGACACCGGCCGCTGCTCCACGAGCTCGAGTTTGTCTGCGCACTCCTCACAAAACTCCCTCACCCCCGAGTCCCTCTTAACGAACGATGCTCCGCAGCGGCCAACGGCTGCCCTGGCGGCCGGCACTGCGGTACAATCCACATGCGCTGTGTAGAGACTGTCGCCGCCAGTTGCTGCAACGCAGTGCTACCGCTCTGCCGCACCCGTCGCTGTTGCTGTCGCCGACGCTGTCAGGCCTCTCGTCGCCCGTTGCGGAATCGGCGCCTCGATTACAAATACGCCACTTCTCTTCCCATCCAGCACGGCGGAAGGACAAGCCGCCGGAAGACGAGGAGGAGGATGCCAAGGTGAAGCAGCAGTCAGAAGGCGAGCAGCAAGACAGCAGCAGCAGCAGCCAACAAAGAGACGATGCCGCATCCGAGGCCAAAAAGACGCCGCAGACACCCCCGGATCCCATACCACAACCACAACAGCAGCAGTCTTCGGGCGATGGCAAGCCTGCGGTCGCTGGTGGGAGTGCGTCTAGTGCCAGTGCCAGCGACAGCGCGCCATCCTCCTCATCATCCTCATCGTCGTCGTCGTCGTCGTCAGCCACTTCCAGCTCCGCTGCCGCTCCTTCCGGGTCTAGCCCGGCCAGTCCAGCCTCAGGCGACGGTACTCGAGGTCGAGGCCGGCCGCGCACAACGCAGATCTCTAAGCCGACTGTGCCCCAGACATATCCTCAGATCATGGCCATTCCCATCGCCAAGCGCCCTCTCTTCCCCGGCTTCTACAAGGCTGTCACTATCAAGGACCCCAATGTTGTCGCTGCAATCCATGATATGATCAAGCGCGGACAGCCTTATGTCGGCGCTTTTCTCTTCAAAGACGAGTCTGCTGACAAAGATGTGATCGAAAAGGCCGACGATGTCCATGACGTCGGCGTCTTTGCTCAGATCACCAGTGCCTTTCCCGTGCATGGAGACGAACACAGCGTGACTGCAGTCTTATACCCCCATCGTCGCATTAAGATGACCTCCTTGATCCCGGCTGCTCGATCTGAGACTGGAGCGGCCACCGCTCAGGTGCAGCCGGTGCCTGAAGACCAGGCCAAGACTGAGGGTGCGACTGACAATGGCAACAATAAAGGCGATGTTGTTGCCAGCTTCGAGGAGAACAGCAAGGACGACAAGGCCGCTGTTGCCGTGTACGAACCGACAGCCTTCCTGCGAAAGTATGCAGTGTCGCTCGTTAATGTCGAGAACATTGCCGAGGCCCAGCACGACAAGAAGAGCGGTGTCATCCGTGCACTCACTTCTGAGATTGTCAATGTGCTCAAGGAAATCGCCTCACTGAATCCGCTCTTCCGCGACCAGATTTCTGACTTCAGCGTCTCCCAGTCGGCCGGCAACGTGATCGAGGAGCCGGCCAAGCTGGCAGACTTTGCTGCCGCTGTCTCGGCCGGGGAGATTGACGAACTGCAGGATGTACTGCAGGAGCTAGACGTTGAGCAGCGCCTGCACAAGGCCCTCACCACGCTCAAGAAGGAGCTGATGAACGCCAAGCTGCAGTCCAAGATCTCCAAGGATGTCGAGAGCAAGATCCAGAAGCGCCAGAGAGAGTACTGGCTCATGGAGCAGATGAAGGGCATTCGCCGCGAGCTCGGCATCGAGTCCGACGGCAAGGATAAGCTGGTTGAGAAGTTCAAGGACAAGGCTTCCAAGCTGGCCATGCCCGAGCCTGTCCAGAAAGTCTTTGAGGAGGAGCTGAACAAGCTGGCCCATCTCGAGCCCGCAGCCTCTGAGTTCAATGTCACGAGGAACTATCTCGACTGGATCACTCAGATTCCCTGGGGACAGCGCTCGGCTGAGAACTTTGGCATCAAGAATGCCATGACGGTGCTCGACGAAGATCACTATGGCCTGAAAGACGTCAAGGATCGCATCCTCGAATTTATCGCCGTTGGCAAGCTCCGCGGCACCGTCGAAGGCAAGATCCTCTGCTTTGTTGGACCTCCTGGCGTTGGCAAGACCAGTATCGGCAAGTCTATTGCTCGTGCATTGAACAGGCAGTACTATCGCTTCAGCGTGGGTGGTCTGACAGATGTTGCCGAAATCAAAGGCCACCGTCGCACCTACGTTGGCGCCCTGCCCGGTCGCGTTATTCAGGCGCTCAAGAAGTGCCAGACCGAGAACCCGCTCATCCTCATCGACGAGGTCGACAAGATCGGCCGCGGCCACCAAGGGGATCCCTCTTCCGCCCTGCTCGAGCTGCTTGACCCAGAGCAGAACTCGTCCTTCCTTGACCACTACATGGATGTGCCCGTCGACCTGTCCAAGGTCCTTTTCGTCTGCACAGCCAACATGACCGACACGATCCCGCGACCGCTGCTCGACCGAATGGAAGTCATCGAGCTGTCCGGCTACGTTGCCGATGAGAAAAAAGCCATTGCCGACCGCTATCTCGCTCCCCAAGCCAAAGAACTCGCCGGCCTCAAGGAGGTCGATGTCCAGCTTGACGCGTCTGCAATTGAGGAACTCATCAACAAGTATTGCCGTGAGTCTGGGGTGCGCAATCTCAAGAAGCAAATCGAAAAGGTCTACCGCAAATCCGCGCTCAAGATCGTCCAAGACCTGGGCGAGGACGTTTTGCCAGAATCAGAAGAAGCCGCGGCGACGGCGACGGCGGCAGCTGAGGGAGAAACAGCATCGCTTGAGTCGGACAGCAAGGACAAGGCAGATGTGAAGGAGAGCGAGACGACGGAAGAGGCGCAAAATCCGGTGGCGCAAATGAAAGTCCCGGACACGGTGCACGTCAACATCACCAAGGACAACCTGAAAGACTACGTTGGGCCGCCAGTCTTTATCTCCGACCGCCTGTACGAATCGACCCCTCCTGGAGTTGCCATGGGCCTGGCCTGGACATCGATGGGCGGCGCGGCCTTGTATGTCGAGTCCATCCTCGAATCCGGCCTCTCCCACTCGTCGCGCCCCAGTCTCGAGCGGACGGGGAATCTGAAAGCGGTGATGAAGGAATCGACCATCATCGCCTACTCTTTCGCCAAGTCAGTCCTGGCCAAGCGCTTTGCCGACAACAAGTTCTTCGACCACGCCAAGATCCATCTTCACTGCCCCGAGGGCGCCGTCCAGAAGGATGGCCCCTCGGCCGGTATCACCATGGCCACCAGTCTGCTCAGTCTGGCCATGGGCAAGGAAGTCGACCCCAAACTCGCCATGACCGGCGAGCTGACCGTGACCGGCAAGGTCTTGCGCATCGGCGGCTTGAGAGAGAAGACGGTCGCTGCCCGACGTGCCGGTTGCACACGCATCCTCTTCCCCAAAGACAACCTAGGCGATTGGGAAGAGTTGCCCGAGGTGAGTTTCTTTTCTTCTTTTCTCCTTCCTGTCCTTTTTTTTTTCTTTGTTTTTTTCCACATCTAGCTAACTCTTTGCTTTTCCCGCTGGGTGTAGAACATCAAAGACGGCATCCAGGGCCACGCGGTCGATTGGTACGGCGATGTCTTTGACTTGGTCTTCCCGGACCTCGACCACAACGCCGTGAATTCGCTGTGGAAGAAAGCCTTGCAGGAACCGTCGTCCTCCAAGAAGAAGACTAGCAAACGGGATAATAAGAAAAAGGAGGATGACTCTGATGAGTCTGGTGATGACGATTGAAAAAAGCGAAAAGAATTCATTCATTCATCATTTTGTATTACAAAAAAAGGAGCGAGATACAGCTAGAGAGAGAGAGAGAGAGAGAGAGAGAGAGAGAGAGAGAGAGAGAGTATGTGTGTGTGTGGTTGATGCAGCCTAAATGAACAACAGCACCCAAGGTGGATTGAGAAATGGAATGAATGGATGGATATATTTCCCCTCCTCCCCCCACGCAATCAACTTCTGTTTCCTTTGCTTACTCTCTCATATATATACACATATATATATATGGGCCATGATCGAATCACTTGAACAGAGCGAAGAAGAGAGAGAGAGAGAAAAAGGAAAGGAAAAGGCCTTGGGTATTATAAACTGGTTGTTGGGGTTGGGGTTGGTGATGAAAAGTTGTGGTGAGTGGGTGTGTTGTATTAGTATGTGTGTATGTGTCTGGGGGAGAGGAGGAGGAGGAGGAGGAGGAAGAAGAAGAAGAAGAAGAAGAAGAAGAAGAAGAAGAAGAAGAAGAAGAAGAAGAAGAAGGAGTTGCCAACCCAGCCAGCCTTAACCTATCGGTGTCATGCCATGCCGTACCATGTCATGCCAGGGGGGAGGAAAAAAGACGAGGAGATATATTTACATATATAAATCAACACACACAAGACACACAAAACTTCACTCTGCATCTATATTACTATCTACTACAGCTTGCAACATATATATATATATAGTGGGTTGGTTCCCTTACTCATTGCTGTCTGTTGTCTGTTCTTTCGCCGTTTCTGGTCGGTGTTTTTCGTTTCTTATTGAGATGAGATTGGTGGGACTGCTGCTACTGATGATGATGACGATGATGATGATGATGGCAGCAGTGGTAGTGATGATAGTGGAGAGAGGGGCCGTTGCTCTTCTTCCACTTGCTCTTGCTCTTGCAAATTGTAATTGTCATCGCTGCCGTCATTCTCATCATCATCATCATCATCATCATCATCATCCTCACTATCTGCGATCTCTGTGATTTTCCGCTTGTGCCGCGGTTGCTGCTGCTGCTGTTGCTGCTGCTGCTGCTGCGGATCAAGGTGACCATCATGCTCGTGATCAATATGTGATGGTGGTGGAGGAGGATGAGAGGGAGGAGGAGGTAGCGATAACAGTTGGAGCGGATCGCTGCTGGGCGGCGGCGGCGGCGGCGGCTGCTGCTGCTGCTCATTCACATCCACATCCACATCCACATCCACAACCGCATCTGTGGGCACAGCGACATTGCCATCACCGACCACCACTTCCACCTCCACCTCCACCTCCCTAACCCCGCCATCACAGTCAATCACGAACGGAACCGCCCTCGCCGCACCGCTCTTCTTCTTCTTCCTACTTTTCTTCTTCGTCGTCTTTGTCTCCACAGCATCAACCCCCCGGTGCCGCAGACGCACGACCTGGGCTATTCTTCGCCGCGCATCTCGATCCTCATCCTCGCCATCGCCATCGCCATCGCCATCGCAATACAGCAGCATAATGCGTGCGTAAATACCCGGATCCCACGCATGCCCCGCCAGTGCCGGGCGGAGGACTGCCCGGGCGCCTGGCTGCTGCTGAGTGGTGCCGCACTTGTTGAGCACGACAACGGCGAGTTGGCGCGATGCGGCGAGTGCGCTGAGGCCGGAGGATAGGGCTTCGATGGTCTGGATGCGGCGTGCGGCTGTGGCGATGGATAGGGGTGTGGATGTGGATGTAGATTTGTCGAGGACGGCGGGTTTGGCTGCTGCTGCTGCTGCAACCGCTGCTGGTGTCCAGTGGGGCAGAGAGGAGAGGACGAGGTTGGACAAGTCGTCGATGATGAGGAGCCGGGTGTTTGCTGGGGGAAAGACTGGGGTTGGGTGGAGGACGAGGGTGAGGATGTGGGCGAGAGAGGCGACTTCGCGATAGTAGAAGCGGGTTAGAAGTTGACTGAGGTCGATTTTGCTTTTCGTTTGGTTGCCCACGTCGTCGTCCCCTTCGCCGTCTGCCTCGCCGTCGCTATCATCTTGCCGTCCACGGCGGGTAATAATAATATCAACCAGACGCCGCCGAACAAGCGGTGTCCCAGTGCTCAGCCAGACAACCACCGCATTACCGTCTTCTGCATCGCCGCCGCCACTAGCATCATCACCGCACAGCACGTTGGCAGCCATCTGTAGGCCAAACGTAGTCTTGCCCACGCCCGGCGGCCCATAGACCTCGGTCACACGGCCATGGCGGATCCCAGACGATGATGATGATGATGATGATGATGATAATGATGGATTTCTGTGGCGGCGATGGCGACGATGGCGACTCTTACGAGTGCTGCTGCTGTTGCTGTTGCTGTTGCTGTTGCTGCTGCTGCTGTCATCGCCGCCACTGCTGCTTCCTCCTACCGCCGGCGCACCACCACCAAGCACAGCGTCAAGGCTGGCTAGGCCAGTGCTGATGCCCCGAGCGCGACGGATCTCATTCTTCAATGCTTCAGCACCAGATATCGTGGCGAAGCGATGGGGGGATGATGATGTTGTCGTCGTTATTGTTGCTGTCGCTGTCACTGTCGCTGTCGACAAGTCCCGTGCATTGCTGCTGTTCCTCAACAAATCACCGCCGCCGCCGCCGCCGCCGCCATGGCGCCCAATTACGATATCTGACAATGGCTTTGACCCGTCATGACGGTAATTCATCCGTCTGGCCAACCCACGTTAAATAAAACTAAACTTCTAGGCGGCGCGGCGCTCGTTGTTGTTTTGTTTTTGTTTCGTTGTTCCGCGTTCGGGTATAACTAACTTGGTAAAGTTACGGAGCTTTCCTTGTTAAGTTTGGCTTGCACGTGGGTAGTGTGTGTGCGCGCGCCCCGCGCTCCTTCCCACACAAACACACACACAGCTATGACGTGCTTATCCTCCCAACCAATAGCAAGAAAAAAAGCCAAGAGGTTCTGAGAAGGTCAGAGGCGAAGAGAAAAAAAAAATACGACGGCATTGACGGTTCATAGCTCTCATTCATAGAACCAAGACTGACTGGCTGAAGAATTATCACCATCACCATCACCATCATCATCATCATCTCGATCCATCTACCCATACTATTAGACTCCCCAATAACTTAAGACTCCCAAAGTCTAGCTCAAAGTAAAAACAAACATCTATACTTCAAGCGCTCGAAATTCGAAATGATCTTTCAAAAGAAAAACCAATCAAAGCACTAGAGTGTTGGCACGTTCTGCCAACTGTTTCGGTTGTAGAATATAGGGGGGTGATGGGAAGCATGGCTGGCTGCTGGCTGCTGGCTGCAGGCGCGGCGCCCAGAGTCCTCGCCCCTTTCAGCCACTTGTGCTCTCAATATTCTTCTCGTCAATCTCCTCTTGCTCTCTCTCGAGCTGGCTCGGGCTGGGACTGGGCGCGCGGACGCTCAAGGGCAGATCATAGGCGGAGGAGCTGAATCTAGCTCTCAGGGCCTCTTCACAGACCATCTCCTGATCGTATCGCGGCACCACCTTGACCATAGCATCCAGCCAATCTGACATGGTTTTGGGGCAGTTATGGCACATCTGCGTGTACTCCCAATACTCAGGGAACCAGCCCGAATTCTCCCAGCCGATGATGGCAACGATGCGACCGCTTGCATCAATAAGGATGTTGCGTGGACAGAGATTGCCGTGTGTGAACTTGAGCTGGTACTTCCTTTCTGATGCATGTGTGGCCTGAACCTCGTGCTCGCTAAACTCATGCACGGGGTGACCTCGCCGCTCAAAGTGGTGGAAGGCGTCGATGGTATAAAAGGGCCCAACCTTGTTACGGCCAAATCGTCGGTCCAATGCGCCGCCAAGGGTTGCATCACCGACCACACAGTGTTTGGGAGGCTGTATCTTGCGCAGCTGCTCAACAAAGCGGCCCAGGTCGGCGATGACCTTGGACCTCTGGTGAATGGGCATGTTGGGCCATACCTGGTCCAGCGGCGTTCCCTGCACAGCCTCGTACTCAACCAATTTCCCCTCTGGCCGATTGTAGACCGTGACGACCTTGTATGTCGGCACCGAGGTCTGCCGATCAACCAGCTTCAACGCCTGATACTCGGTATTCAGACAGTGCGTCTTGAACAACCGGTTATTACCAAGCCAGAGTATTTGCTCTCCCGTGTTTGGGTCAATTTCCTTCTTGGCCGTTGACTTGAGTTTCCAGCTGGTCCAGAAGGGCAGCGGGTCATACTCGTCTGCGGGCTCTTTGTCGTTGGAGGAACAGCATGGCAGCATAATGAACCGTTAAGGCGCGACAACAACAGAGCGGAGACGGAGATACGGCGACCGCGGGCGACGATCGATAGGTGTGTGGGGGGGGGCTGTCCGACAGCTCACCGGGTGCCGGCAGCGTGGTCGTGTGGGCGAGAGGAGAGCATGCCAGGCCTGACAAAGAGATCTTTACGGCTCCTGACGAGGCGGGCTGCCGTGGTGGGGGCCGAAGATGCAGCAGCGGCAGCGGCAGCGGTGGTGGTGGCCGTGGCGGCAGCGACGTAAAAGCGGTGTCGAGCGCTGGAGAGGGTAGGATAGGGTCTAATACTGTGCATGTTCCAATGAGCTGCAGTTTGTCATCGAGGAGGACGTGAGAAGCCGCCGCTGTCGCTTCGGCGCTGGACTTGAGCGGCCAATGCGACTGCCGCCATTTGGCTCTGGGGCTACTGCCATTATCGGCCTGTGCCTATGCGCGCCGTCGCTAGCCCCAGGACTGTAACAATACTGTACTCGTATTATACGGTCCTTTCTGTTTTCCACACACCCGCCCCACACGAATGGGGCAACAGCAGGACCACTAGGCGCGACGAGAGGGTCTCCTCTCACATACATACTAGCCACAACAGGTTAGTGGGTATATTAAATTCAAATTACACACGTGTACATGCACTTCATGTTTTCTGCCAAATTTACTATACTGTACACCTCGCTGTTGTCACCAGCCTCGATGCCTACATTAGTTCGTGTCGGCCTTGGACTCTTGGCAAGCCAAAACTATATCATCCTATCATTGCCTCTCCTCACATTATCAATGCAAAGGACAGGTCAGGCCACGAGAAGGGAGCGACAAGGTCAAGTACGCAGGTACGGGTGCATACGTGTACACATGCAAGGTCCACAGTACAGTACGTGTAATTTGAACAATTTGAACAATCTCTTGGCATCGCACTAACCAAGCAGGGTCAGTGTCGGTGTGGGATGATCCGTCACTTCTCCACAGACACGGGGCAGTAGCGCCATGCTGGAAGAAGAGAAGCATGGATGTGAGGTTGGGTTGGGTTGCATTCCAGCTGAACGTATAAAGTTAGTTATGCTTAAATACATCGACGCATCGACGCTGATGTCGTTGATCCTATTGCTTGCTCACGCCCTTGGCAGACTCCAGGTCAACCGAGCCGCGCTCTGCCGTCTCTTCGCTCTTGCGCACTGCCTGGATATGGCTCGTGCGACGGATGCGCTCCCACTCCCTCTCATCCTCTTCACCGTCAACCGTGTTGGCAGTGATATCCTCGGTCTCGTCATCAGGCTCCTCTGGCAGGAATAGGTTAAGGAAAAGCGCCAAAAAGGCAGTCACTGCGAACCCAGTCTCCATCACCAGCTCAATGGCATGAAAGAAGCCGCTGAGCGCATGATTGTCGCCTTCATATGTGAACACATACGCAAACTGTGTATCCGTCAGTAAGCAGTCTTTCTTTGGTTTGCAGCAAGGAGGGAGAAACTTGCCCATGAAGGCACCAAGGTCGCGCCAAAGCCAATTGACATACTGGCTGTCAGAATGAATCGGTTGCGGCGAGTAAAGGGTACGGTTGAGATAATGCGAACACCAGAAATTGCCACGGCCGAGAACAGGAAGGTCGTCATGCCACCGAGCACCGATGCTGGGATGGACACCAGGGCTGCCGCAAACTTGGAAAAGATGCCCATTACCAGCAGGAAGAAGCAACAGCAGTACCCGGCCTTGCGGTTCGCACATCGAGTCAGTGCAATCACACCGTTGTTCTGAGCAAACGTCGACACTGGCGTCATGGTGCACAAGCACGCGATAATCCCGTTGAGACCGTCGGCCAACACGCCACCCTGGATGCGAGAGTTGAAAATCGGACCGTCGACTTCCAGACGAGATACATCGCAAGAGGCAGTAATGTCACCAATGGCCTCCATCATCAAGACCAAGTAGACTGCTAAGAATGGTAAGACAAGTGGCCCGTAGAGTGATAATGGGAAGGTCTTGAGCCAGATGAAGCTGGCTACAGGAGCAGACTTGATGCTCGAGTCGTCAAAGTAGCCGCACGAAGCTGCAACGATGCAACCCACCAATAGGCCGACGATAACTGCGCAAGACTTGATGATGGGTGAGCCAAACCGCTCGCACAAGATGATGGTCAAGTAGACTGTGAATCCAAGGCCAATGAACTGCGCAGAACCCCACGGTGCGGCCATTGGCGCATTGTTGTTGGGGCAAAGCTGAAAGTTGCCTGTCGTCGGCCGCCCTTGACATGCACCTGAGCCGCCGGCCCAGTTCTTGAAGCCGGAACTGATGAGGTTGATCCCGATTAACATCACTGTCGGACCCGTGACAAGCGGTGGGAAGACCCTCCGCAGCACCTTGGAAGGAGCAAACGAGAGGCAAACTTCGAACAGGCCACAGATGGCGGCCGTTCCAATGATAGCTCCATAGCCTTGAGGGCAAGCCAGCCTGTTGCCCTGCTCGTCGCTGGGGCAGAATCCAGTAAGATACATCTGGGAAAGCCCTCCGGTCGCGACGGGAATGGTTGCAAACGAGGTTCCAACAACAGAGATCAGACCGGTGCCGATGTAGTAGGGTGTCTTATAGATGTGGAATCGGGTTATCTGGATTGCAGACAGGATCCCACACACAATCAGGGACGTTGATACCAGATATTGAGCCGTATCTGCGTCCAGATTTGCGCCACCCGAACCCGATAATATAATGGGCGGCGTGATCAGGCCAGCCAGCATGGACAGAGCGTGCTGGAAGCCGAGCAGAAGGGCCAACAAGATAGGCATGGGATCGTTCAATCCAAAGAATGGAGCCATCTGCCTCGACCTCTTCATGAATGGTAGGTTTGGCGTGAACAGGAAGGCATAGTCGTAGTCGCCAATGAGACCCTCCTTCGTTGTCAACGCCCTGATAGCCCTGCGCGGGACATCCTTGATCCGATCCATCAAGGGCCTTTTCACCCCTGTGTCTGGTCCGATACGGTCGGCTTCAGTCATGATGCTGCTGTTCTGCCCTGGAGCTTCGCTGAGGGCGATGGCTCAGTAGAAAACTTGGGGAAAGTCAGTCACGGATCGCACATGACCGTCAAGAAGGACAGTATGCAGGATGTGTCAAGCTTAGCTGAGCGTTTGGGGCGTGAGGAGTTAACAGGGCCGGATAACTTACTGAGTGCAACCCAAATCTTGCTTCGATGCTCTCGGGATCAAGACCTCGCCTAGCTCAGCTGCACGAGCTGCAAGAGCTGTCCCTAGAGAGTTAGAAATGAGCGTGATGAGTTGTTGATCGTATCCATGGTATCCAGGCACAAGGAAACTGTGTGTATGTATGTGCTATGCGAATGGGGATCCTCGCCGATGATGATATCGCTGGTATCGCTGGTATCGCTGATATCGACCGCTGCAGGACATCACCGTTGTCCATAGGCACCAGTGATGTAATGACTAATGAACAACGAGATAGACAGATTCAGAAATCTCGCCTGCCCGGCCGTTACGCGAATCTCGAGCAAAGATAAGAAGTACCCATCGCCGTTACTGGTCGAAACGGTATCGGAGTTGAGAGTGGGGTATTTGTGCCAAGACCCCGCATCCACATTCACGAGCTCATCTCCCCAGCCGTCCCCTCCATCATGGGCCACGCGGTGGTGATCCCGACCACTTTATCGCCAAGTTGATCATTCTTTCTTGAGATGAAATAGATAGTCACTCCATCAACCCGTCCAACTCCACACATGCCTGACCTTGTTGCGGAGGACAGAACTCGTGCTGAAACGATCAAAGGCTGGGACCGAGATCCGATCTGCAACATTATACGTGTAAATTCGCTTTCGGCCGAACTTAACCTAGGTGACCGTCGTCAGCCGATGCCCCGCGACGAAACTCGATATCTTCTGTGCAATCAAATCCTGTGTTACACCTGCACGAGCTCTTGGTCCATATCGACTCCAACATTTTACTTCTGCTTTCTCCTCTCATTTGCGACCGTCCTCCTCTTTCTCCTCCTTCTCCTCCTTCCTCGCCCTGCTTGGCCTTGTCTTCAGGACCAAGAATGAGGGGTAATAGGTAGAGGTTTGTTGTCACCGGCAAGGCCAATACCACCTGATATGTATTTCTTGGACTCAAAGTTGCTTGTCCGGCCCGGTCCTTGCAGGAGACGCAGGGTGAGATGGTGCTCTTATCCGCTTCCGATTGGTTTCAGACTTGACAAGGGCGTGTCTCGTCATTCTTGGTCAAGAGCTTATGGCCAAGCTCACCCGTTGTTGCATGTATGGCTTGGCATTCCAAGTTGGTGAGCATGACACCTTATTGAAGCATTCTTGATGATCGGGCTCGACTTGACTGCCGGCGACGGGTCTTGAATGAGGGTAGAGGTGACACCTGCGGCAGCGAGGTAGGATGGAAAGGACGTGACAGCGGTCAGTGACGTTTGGATTTCCCAGGTCATAGTTAATGCAAATAGAGGCGACAGCAGAGTAACTCGAGTTTCTGGAGATGCGTTAGTAACAGCCAACCAAAACATTTGGGACGGCCAGACCGAAGCTGGTTGACTCCTTTCGAGAGATAACGACATGAATGCGTGGGCTCCTGGATGTTAGCACCGTACTTACACCGTCAAACATGCACCTGGAACAATCGGCCTATACAGCGACTGGTAGAGCATTGAAACGGAGGTACGATGTCGTGCATCTCCTACATCCAATTGCATCAGGTCCGTTTCCAAGTCCACGGCAGGATGCCGCTCAACCGGAGGAGAGCTTAGTGGACGATGGAGAATACGTAGTGGTCGATGAAGAATACGATGTCGAAGCTATATGAATGGACAATTCTCGGGAAAGCCGAAAGAAGTCCGCCTCCTCGCGCCCGGCGCAGGTGTACGTGTCCATGTACCATTTAAGGGAGGAGCCACCGTATGCACCATATAAGGGAGGAGCCACCGCGTCACTGACATGTGGGTTCCTGCTTGGGAGGCTTGGAACTTAAATAGCCTAGATCTGCACACCTTCTGCTTTGATTGGCTGTACATTTTAGTATTGGGAAGGAGGCTGTAGCATAAGGAAGGCTCCCCTTGCCTAAGGGGATTTTCTGCGACGCGCCTACTTCTTCAAGCTCCTCCCTCACTCGCACCTTCCACTAAGCTGCACCTATCAGCTCTTGCTACAGTCCTCGTTTCAGATTTCTCTTTCTTCTTCTTCTCCTTCTTCTTCTCCTTCTTCTTCTCCTTCTTCTTCTCCTTTCTCAGGCAATGACTGAAAAGTAGCCTGCAGAAAATCATTTCAAGTCATGGTTAGGGTGTGCTACCTGACACATCAAATATTACACGTTCCAAGCAGTACCCAGCAATTAGGGATCCCTATGCGCTTGTGGAACCTGGCGTGATCGTTACTAACATCTTGTCCATCATAGCCACACTGGTAGTGTGACCTACAGTGGCAAGTGCGGTCGAGGGTATAAGAGAAGTTGCAGCATCAGTAGTAGTAGCACCAGCAGTGGCAGCATCAGGATTAGCAGGAACAAGGCTACCAGAAGCAGGAAACATATATCGGGGCTCTTCCTCCTCTGCTGGTATTCAAAGCAGTGACAATAATAGAGCCAACACTGATAGGGACTTGAGGATTGAGGTATAGTGCTGAAGGGGTTTGACAGTGTAAGTAGACCACACACTAAGTGGTCATTGTTGTAGATAGGCAAGTTGAGGAATAATAGTACACATATGGAAACCTCCCTATACTGTTGCTATGACTAGCAATGATTATCATGAGACTTAACCTGCAAAGTGAGAGAGAGGTTGACAGAGACAAAACTGCGGTGAGAGTGAGTGGCTGCTAGAAAAGATCCTGAAGAACACGAACTTCTGCAGGAAAAAGGAAGCAGATCTATATACTCGACTACGAACCAAAAGGGCAGTTACAAAGTACATGTACCACGGAGCAGGCGCAACTAACTTTAGTGCAGGTGGTGGAAACTTTAATGAGGTTATCCCCACTTAAAATCGTGTGGAGGCTGGCCTAAAGACGGGCGGAGCCAATCAATATCCAGCCTAATGGGTTTCCCTACAGCGTCTAGAAGGGCTTTCTTCGGTTAAGACGAGCGAGGCCATTGAAAACTCTCTCGTAACTGCCAACAAGGGCGAGAAGATCTTCTGCAAGTCAAAGGTGCCAGACGTGATGTCATTTGGGCCACGTAAGGAGCTCCTTGGCTTAACAGTGGATTATTAGTTTCGGTATAAAGGTCCTTCTTTGACCACGCAGGCCAGGGACTTTCGCCTTCGGTAGGGCCTAAAGTCGGCAACCCATGTGACCACCTGGGTTTTGGTCGGAAGTTCTCAAAGGGTCATACGTTGCTTCATGTCGGCGAAGAACTTCTGCCACCAAAAATTCTGCTGTCGAATGACTGAGAGAACTAAACGGGCAATAAAATCAAGGCATCTAACAGGAATCCAGGCATCGAACAGCGACAGCGCGCCGGGGCCCGTGTCTAAGGAGCAAGTGCAAGTTGCCTGAGACATCAGGGAGATTAAAAAATAATAAAAAAAAAAAATTCCAGGGCCTGGGCAGACGCAGCACTTCTGCTGCACTGTCCTTTCAGCACGTTGGTGGTGGTGTGCACCGGAGGAGGTCAGGGTACTTAGGGGTGGATCACTTGTTTTTGCTGAGGGCATACATACCACCAGTTGTTGTATATGTCATGGCTGAAGCGCAGTGTCGGCATCATCCCAAAACTCGGGCCTCTTGCCGAGAACGCACTACGAGATCGATCCCGGCCGAAGTGTGGGAAATTCACAAAGAGACGATCAAGCGCCTGTTCCACCAGCGGGATCCTGAACTTTCTCTCAAGGAGATCCGTGAACGCATGACCATCGAGCATAATTTCCAGCCCACGTAAGACAGTTTGCGTCCGTGCCCTTCTGCCCTATATCCCAAGAAACTAAGGCCGGCCACAGGACAAAGCAGTGGAAGATCCAACTGTCTAGATGGAATCTTAGGCGTAACATGAACCTGTCAGATGCTGCCCAGATTTTATGGCTGATCCGAGACGCCGAGACGCGCCATATAGATCGACAAGTTTCATTCTTTGATAGTGAGAAGACGCGGGAAGATATCAAGAACTATCTCAAGAAGACCACTCGTGTCAAGAGCGAGGAGGAGCTGCTCCAGCATGTGATAGACCCCCTTACCAGGCCAGACTACATTACCTTCAAAGATCTTCTTCCCCCCTCCGCAGCCGAAGGAGGTGGAACTCATGTCCGGCAGGCTCCAGTCATGGTCCCCATCAGTCATGAACCCAGGCATCAGCCAACACAGCCACCGACGACGTCTGTGGATGCTCATGAGTATGTCATCGTCAGCCCGCCGTCAGACCCCAGGGCGGCGTCTTCGACAGAAGATATCAAGACATCTGCATGGTCCCACAACATGCAGTTCCAAAACTTGGCAGATTATCCTCACCATCATCATCATCATCACCATCACCATACCTCCGTGCCCTCCTCCTCCTTTGACTTCCCTCACCACCAGAATCCCGAGACCCGGGTAAACCCGAGCTTGTATAACAACAATAACAACAACAATAACAATAACAACAATAGCAACAACAATCTATCAGCAAGCAACGGCCTCCTGGACCCAACTGGGTTTGGCTTTGCTATCGATGACATGGCTTTTTTCAACAGCCTGATGTCAGTCACGCCAGAGGTCTATCTTCCAAATGCTTATAGCCTTTCAGGGCAATCCCAAAACACCATGCCGACCAGGGTGATGGAAATGCTGGGCTGTGTACCCGAGTCAGAAGAGGCGGAACATCATTTGAAGACCCATCAATTCCTGTGGAAGTGCTGCGAGGCATGCATATACCTGGGGCAAGACTTCACCGTGGAGGGACAACAGAGCATCAATGACGCCGCCGAGATATATGAGCAGATCCTGATACTCGAACCGGTGGAAAGCCTGACCGTGCTCAACAACCTCCGGGCTCTTTTCGATGCCTATGGCCAGAGAAGGATAACTGACAGGATATTTGCCGTGGCCCTCAAGGCGGCAGAGGCCCGGATAAGGGTGGACAATCCGATCACACAGAGCATCAAATTTGTGAGCATGATTCCCGAGCAAGGTTCCAGGACCGGGCCGGCTGCGTACGACATCTCGCTGCTCAAGAACATTCACCGACGGTTCGCAGATACGGTGGGCAACTTGTCCAAGCTGGCATTGACGGCGCAGTTCCACGTCGCCTGGGCCCTGGCCGAGACCAAGCAGTACGACGAGGCCAAGGAGATCCTGATGCATCTCCAGATCCCCTGCGAGACCGTGTTTGGCCCGTGCCACATCCAGACCATCGGCTGCATTGCCACTCTCGCACGGGTGTACCACGCCACCGGCCAGAGCATCTCGGCCGAGCGCCTGCTGCGCGAGACCGTCATCGCCCGAGTGGAAGAGCGCTTTTCCAGCTCGCACCCTTACCTCTGGGAGGCCAAAAACCGGCAGGCCCTGTTTCTGATCAAGTTAGCAAAGACCGAGTCGGATCCTCGAAGGAAGAAGCTATATGAGGAGAATGCAGAGGACATACTCCGCCGAATACTCGAACTGCGCACCCGAGAGCTGGGGGCCAACAACCCGCGAACGACCATCACGTTCATTGCCTTGAGGCGCCTTCTCCTGCGACAAAACAGACGGGAAGAAGCTAACACTCTGTCCCAGTGGTGTACGCGTCTGGTTCAACCGCCATTATATGCTCATAACACATGACCTTCTCAGAATCACGGCCGTTGAGAAGGACACGACCATAATAATAATAATGTCATCTCAAGAATGAGGAATCCCTCGGGGTGTCAATCAACTGTCAATCAACTGAGGGAGTGTGGGCAATTTGAGGGGCAAACCACCCCCCCCCCCCTCTTCCCCCCCTCTCTCTCGCTCTCTCGCTCTCTCTCTCTCTCCACCGAGCACCACCACTGGCCCAGAAGATACTAAAAGTCACTATGCCGACTTGTGGCGACGGGGTTTTTGGTGAGTGTCAGCCCTATGGTGCCAATTGTAGCCTCCGCCAGTACCATCATCGTCGTCATCGTCGTCATCGTCACCTCCATCCTTTCCCTCGTCCTTGACATCGCCTCCCTGGCGATTACCAGCGCTTCCACCTGACTCTCTGGGCCCACGGGTCCCTGGCTCAGGTGCGTATCTGGCCGCGCCGCCGGGTCTGCGGGTCGGATTACTGTCCTGGATTGTTGATGTTGACGAATCATCCCGGTCGGGCTGGCTACGCCGTACTCCAGAAGCAGAGAGATCCGAAGATGCCGATCGGCCAGCAGAAGAATAGGATTTCGGTTGTTCTTGCGGCCCATCTTAGTAATAGAGTCCCATGGATATCTTTTTTTTTTCGAACTGGCAGCACCAAAAGAAAGGTCGCTCGCTGCTGGAAGGGGGCGGTGTGTGTGTGTGTGTGTGTGTGAAGGAATGAAGGAAAGACAGATACCTTGATAAGCAGGATTTTTGTGCTCCTTTCCTGACATGGCTTCCCTTGATCTTCTCTTTTTTTTTCACTTTGTCTTTTTTTTTTGCCCTAATGGAAATTGGCTATAGAAAGAAAAAGGGTATCAGAACAGGCCTGGGAAGAGGATGGTGGCGCGACAGTAGTGGTACAACTAGCGTGGAGTGAACCCGAAGGACACCAAGAGGGGAGTTTTTTGTTTTTTGATTCTGAAGAATGCTGGATGTCTGCTGCGTTTTTTTGCCAATAGAACGGTGTAGGGAGTGGTGGTAGGGCCAAAATGGCGTCTCTGGCTCCCTCCCTCTCTCTCCCTCTCTCGTTCTCTCTCGCGCTCTCCCTGTAGGGGTAAGCGCCATCTCGCTCTTCTTCCTCAAGTGCCCGAAGAGCGGGAAACTCAGCGCGGGGTCGGGTAAGGAGCCGGATCAAGGCCATAGTTGGGCAGGTCAACGGTCGTTTGGCCTAAAATTCTCCGTTATGCGGTGGTGCCTAACCGGTCAGGGCAGTAGGAATCGCATTGCTTCCTAGATCTGGCATGCCGGGGCAGGGATTGCGGGCAAACGCTGTTGCAACGGCATCATTGGACAGTAGAGGTGCATGGATATGCTGGCCGAGAAGGTTCTGCATGGCCCACTGGGCCAGTGGCGTGGTGCCAAAGTGGCGCACAACTGAGAAATCAGGTAAGCAATACACGTACATGGTCATGCCTAGCCTGCGAGCAATGAGAGTAAAAAGGGCCTAAAAGCTTAGTTCCCGGCGAAAAAGTAAAAGGGGACACACACTTGTCGAGCGTCCAAATATGGCAGCTCTTCCATATTTGCTTGGCGTCTCACACGAAGCGAGGCAGGAGGCGAGTAGGGCCAGGGAAACCGCCACCCACTCAACCCCCCCTCCCCTCCCACCCCACTGTCCACCACTTCCTCCCTCCTCCCCCCCTCGACAGGTCCGAGGAGAGAGAGAGGGTGATCACGCGAGATCATGTGTTCGTATCGCCCTGGGCCATTGCAAAATTACCAAAAACCAGGGCTCTACCAGAACGGGTCCTCGATTGTTGTGTAGACGCCTCCACAGCAAGCATCAGGTGGGTCGTTCGGACCACGAGTTCTGGCAATATACAGGTCAGTGTCTCGGCCTTATCAGCAAAAATTCGAGGTACCATAGGGGGACGGGGAGGGTGGGGGGGGGGGAAGAGGTGTGAAATCAATGGCAGATATGGCAGGCAGGCAGAGGCAGGGCAGACCTTGTATCTCGAGCGTGAACGAGAGTGGGACAGAGTCCAGATCAGCTGACTCATCGTAGCAGATCTGGTCACGGCAGCTAACGCCCACTTTGATTCCGACATTCTTCCGAGCGTCGGTCCACATGATATTCGGGTCCTGGGCGGCTGCCCCCAGACCGGTCGAGATGGGGCCACCAGCAGCAGCAGTTCGTCGCCTGCTCGCCTCTCGGGCGCGCTCACATAACCAAGTTTTCCACACTCGCATCGTGCCCTGATTTGGCTTCACAATGGGCACGGTGCTGAGGAAGAGCCCGCGACTCGGCCCCAGTCTAACAAGGCTTGAGTACGCGCAGAATTGGCCAAACAGCTCTTCAGGGTCTAAGTGGACCGAGTGCCTCATTCTCTCTGATCCGCCATCCCCTACCCCCCACTGGATTTGGACCATGTTTGCAAGCCATCTCGGCGGCACCAGCGCACCCACAGCCGGCCGCTCGGGCCGGAATCTGCTGTAAAACAGGCTCATGTTGGCGAAGCTGCCCACGTCGTCCAGGCCTTCCGGGACCGCATCTGCTCCGGCGGAAAAGCCGTCTGTATAGAGGTATGTGCAGAAGAGATGGGGGCCGAAGTAGCGGTTGGTTGGGTGGTAGGCCTCCAGGATGAGCTTGTATTCAGGCAGCGAGGGGGCCAGCACCATCCTGAAGTGGAGAATGCGGGCGACGACAGAGTGAATTCGCCGGCATACTACTGCAACTTGTAGAAGTTCCGCAGTCAGGAAGGGTGTCAGGATTGTGGCCAGGATTTCATTGGGCAGATCAGTGAGCCGCCACAGGGCTGTCGGCGCTGACATGAACGGCCGGGATTGCGGTCGACAGGATCCAGTAGCTCCCATTACTTCTGTCACTTCGGTCACTTCTGTCACTCTTGTCACTCTTGTCACTCTTGTCACTTCTGTCACTTCTGTCACATGTGGCTCCTTCTCCAAAAGTACAGGACCCAGGCGGCTGGTCATTTGGCACGGGTTAGGTGGTCGTTGTATGATCTTTGGCTTACAATCTATCCATGAAACTTCGCAGATTTCTCACCTTTGGCACGCTCATCAACCAGGTCGTCCAGGAATGCAGTCAGCAGAACCGGGGTAAATTAGCCACTGACAGGAAGTCGCCAATTGATTAGTATATCACGTTGTGGCCTTATCGATAAGCACTCCCCACGTGATGGCGCCGTCAAGGTCGACACATAGTTGACGCTTTCCGAGCCAAACATGAAGACAGTGTCGAAGTGCAGATTGAAGAGTTGGGAAAAGGCTGGAAAAGAAGGATTCATCAATGATTGGGTGTTGATCGGGGCCTGAATATTCTCCTGCAGCTCTGTGTCTTGGACGCGAGTGCATCTCGGAAAAAAAAACCCTCTATCTCTGCGACGATTGCTTATAATTAATACCATTCATTCACAGAGGGACAAAAACAAAAACAAAAAACAAAAATCCAGAAAGCAGACAATGTCCGAGAAAATCCTGGACGATATTTCTCACAGGCGGTACAACCCTTTGCGAGGCAGCTGGCTTCTTGTTTCGCCACATAGAACAAAGCGACCATGGCAGTGAGCAAACCCCCACCCATCCACCCACCTACCTCCCTACTTGTGTGTGTGTGTCAGAAACACGCGGGCCGCATTCTACGTACTGATAGAAAAATATTATTATGAAGAGGTCAGCAAGAACCGCCCGGGCTCATCGAGCTGCCAGAATATGATGCCAAGTGCTACCTCTGTCCGGGAAACACACGAGCTTCTGGCGACACGAACCCGCACTACAAGCACACTTTTGTCTTTGTCAACGACTATAGTGCGGTCAAGGAGACACAGGCCGACTATACCTCGCCCGAAGACGAGGGCAGCCTGGCAAGCGTCTTGCTTCAAGCCGAGCCTGTCAAGGGCAGATGCTACGTCTTGGCATTCAGCGCCGCGCACAATGTCACTTTGGCCGACATGAGCATCGAGGAGATACTCGTCATCGTGAAGACGTGGACCCAGATCTACCGGCTCCATCTGAGTCCGGACTCGGCGTTGCTGCGGGTAGCCCAGGCAGCAGATCCGAAGTTGCCGGCCTTGATAACAACTACTACTAGTGCTGGTGCTAGTACGTCAACAACCACTACTACTTCTACTACTAATGCAGCAGTGGAGGCGCCTAGGGACCAGTACCGGTGGATGCAGATCTTCGAAAACAAGGGCGCGGCCATGGGCTGCTCTAACCCTCACCCTCACGGCCAGATCTGGACCACGACCTCGTTGCCCGAGGAGGCAGCAATAGAGCTAGGCCAGCTGAAGGCGTACCATCGCCAGCACGGCGGGCACCACCACCTTCTGGTTGACTATGCAAAGCTTGAGCAAGAGCGAGGGGAACGAGTGGTGTTTCAGAATGAAACTTTTCTTGTTGTCTGCCCTTGGTGGGCGACTTGGCCGTTTGAGGTAATGATTCTGCCCACCAGACACGTGCGGTCGCTGGTCGATCTCAGCGAACAGGAACAGGCTAAGCTGGCAGAGGCGATCTCCGAGGTGACCAGGAGGTACGATAACCTGTTTGAGACTAGTTTCCCTTACAGCATGGGCATCCACCAAGCACCGCTAGCTGGCAGCGAGGAGGAGGTAGAGTGCTCTAGCCTGCATCTCCACTTCTATCCGCCGCTGCTGCGCAGTGCCACAGTGCGCAAGTTCCTGGTCGGATACGAGATGCTGGGCGAGCCGCAGCGAGACATCACGCCAGAGCAGGCGGCAGTAAGACTGAGAGCGTGTGGAGGAGAGCTGTACCGCAAGAAACTGCACGGCCAAGCAGCAGCACAGGAGTCCAACAAGGCGGCGCTGTCGACTGGACACGAGGCACACTGAGGGCCAGAAAAGGAAAAGGAAGAAACAGAAAAAGAGGCCATGCTATCATCGCACGTAGAAGTTGTACTGGGCAAGACTCCAGACCAGGCCGATGGAGGCGACAGTGACGGGGGCCAACCAGGGGCCCGAGGGCGTGGCAGTCTTGAAAACAAATGCCTCGGCGCCAAAGTGGACGAGCCCGATGATGTTGGTGATCATCTGCATCTGGTACCAGGCCGATTCGTGGATGTGATAGGCGGCAAAGAGCCTCACAATACCCACGGCTATGTTCCAAGTGGCAAAAGTGCGTGCCGAGAGCGGGGTGACATTGTCCGGCCCCCCGGCGGCCAGCGACACAACCGACGGTCGGCGGTCGGCTTGCGCATTGCCCTCCGATCGGTCTTCGATTATTGTCGTCGTTGTCGTGCGTGTTGTCATGACAGCTCCTGCAGCAGGAACCGACGACGCCGGGCCGGCATACAGCCTCTCAACATAGGCGCTGGTCTGGTAGCATGAGATGGCGTTGGTGACGGCAGTAACCCCGACCTGTAACAGCCATTGAAATTGTAAGCGCGCCTGCAATCTCAATCTCGTTCTAGAGCAGGGGGGGGGGGAATGAAATAGAGACAAGATTATATCTGTTGCAGAACGAGGTACTGTAGGTAGGAGGAGTAGGAGGGACAGACCAGGAGGATGTAGAGCGGCAGGAAGCCCTCAGATGCCGGCAGCAAGGCCAGGAGTGCCGACATTTAACTATTATGTTTATTGTTCTTCGTCTCCTCGATGTCCTCGTTGTTCCCGTCGCCTCCCTTGTGCTTATAACACTCAGGTACCGTGCATGTGTGCCGTAGTCCGTTGAACAATTAATAATGAAAAATGGGGGTGGAAACCCCTGGAATTAATTGATGTTCGAGCTTAACAAACTTTGTTATTAAGATTAATTAAGATTAACTTAAGTTAATTACCGCCACTTAAACTTTTTTTCATTCCGCCGGCCCGCTTCAAGCTTTCCCACTATAATAGTGTCGGTGACTACTGCACTGTAAAAACTTTGTCTAAACTATGTTGGGTTTTCGTATCGGAAGTGCATAATGCAGATGAACTACGCACTGATGTGCGCAGAAGTGCAGAAGTGCAGATTTGCAGAAGTGCAACTATGCAGATTTGCAGATGTGCATATTGGCTTGGCCGACCTTATGCGACTTTATCCGGAAGCAAAGAATAGGAAGGTTCGGGCGAGATTTTGATTGCTCTTGTGCGCACTACTACTGTACATCAGTTAGCGAAAACCAGGGATGATTTCCATGATTTAATTCAATTCGCATGACAAGAACTCTATCGCTTGGATTATCGGAGGTATACACTAAGTTAAACGTTTGACGGATTTCAAAGGCCGGTTGGTCTCGTGCTCTCGCTCTCTCTCTGTGTGTGCAGAAGACTTGGGCCATGTGACTTATGACTTTTGCACACAAGTCCGGCTTTCCAAATCCAAGGGCGAGATACTGTGCGGCCGATCGAAAATACCCACAGCACTCCGCACAATTCCGTTGAGACAGACTGCTCAAGCAAATTAATTAGAGATGCAGAGATGCGAAGAGGGATAGTCAACGGCCTCTGATTGGCTTGCATTTGAAATGTTGAAATACTGCAGGTTTGCCGAGAAATCGGTTGGGAGTAAACAGAGTTCCCACTGACAGGACAGGCCACGGAGCGCAGGCGACGACGATTTCCATTGTTGTTGCTGACGCTGCTACTGTTGTTGTTATTGCTCACTTAGTTTCAGCATCATGTGGCTGGACCTTGGACCCCTCGGTAAGCAGTCGCCACTGGCGGCCGCATTGCTGGGTGTTGGAGCCCTCACGGTGGCCTCGATTGCCTACCACACCCTCAGAGTGATTCTGAGCATATTCCTGATCCCAGGTGCACCTGTGCGAGCTATCCCCCCCAATACATACATTGTGTTCAAGTAATTAGATGGTGTGGCTAACACCTTATGGCACGCGTAGCTTAGCACATTCGGCCCCAAAGGCAGTTGGGCCGTGGTGACGGGTGCGTCGGATGGCATTGGCAAAGAATTCGCTCTGCAGCTGGCCCGGAAGGGCTTTAACATCCTGCTGGTGTCCCGCACACAGTCGAAGCTCGATGCCTTGGCCCAGCAGATCACCTCCTCCAACCCGAACGTGACCACGGCCACCCTCGCGATCGACTTCTCCAGAGCCACCGACTCCGACTACGCTGCTTTGGCTCAGGCGGTTGAGGACAAGCAGGTCGCTATCCTGGTCAATAATGTGGGACAGTCGCACAGCATCCCCGTGCCCTTTTCCGAGACGGATACACAAGAGCTGTCCAACATCATCAACATCAACTGCTTGGCAACCTTGCGTGTCACCCAGACTGTCTTGCCCGCAATCGTGCCCAATAAGAAGGGACTTATCCTGACCATGGGCTCATTCGGTGGTCTCACACCCACGCCCTACCTTGCCACATACTCTGGCTCCAAGGCCTTCTTGCAGCAATGGTCGACTGCGCTAGCGTCGGAGTTGGCGCCCAAGGGCATCACCGTGCACTTTATTCATTCTTACCTGGTCACCTCGGCCATGTCCAAGATTAAACGGGCCAATTTCCAGGTGCCAAGCGAGAAGAACTTTGTCAAGGCCGCCTTGGCCAAGATTGGCCGCAGGGGTGGGAGCATAGGCTACAGCTACTCGGGATCCCCATTCTGGAGTCATGCTATTATTGCTGCCTTTATCACCGGCGTTCTGGGCCCCTTGAACAGCTTCCTGCTGGAATTCAACCGCAAGATGCATGTTGATATCCGGAACAGAGCGCTGCGGAAAGCAGAACGGGAGAAAGCCAAGGGGAAGAAGGACTCATGAACGAGGGTCATGCATTTTAAATTCCTAAAACCACGTTACCTATTGCCATGAAGAGGCATGCAGATATTGATTGCTGTAGACAACACTCATATAGATGGTATGATACATGTATTGTTAATATTGTTAATATTGGCGAGTGGATTGCGCAAGTGCGAACTGCGCCCGCCGTAGTGCAACTTTCCACTCCCCAGAAACGAGCTGTCGCCGCTTGAACGGCTGAGCCATCCGATCGTGGTGCTCATCCGTCCTTCGTACGCACGCACGCACGCACGGTCATGGCGGCTCCGGCAAGGCTGTCTCCCGCAGCCAGCCTGCTGCGTGGCTCGAAGCTGTTTGCCCTGCCTCCGCCCATTCCTCTCCCCCCATCAAAACCATCCGCCGAACCAACAGCAGCCTCAGACACGGCGACAACCATCTACCCTACGCGTGCCGCCATCGTAACGCCACGAACATCGCTCCTCAGAGGCGATTGGGGTCTCAAGCGCGCTCTTCCCTTGCGTTCTACCACCGACACAAGCACTCCTTCAATTCGCCTGCCCACCGACATCGACTCTGAAGGCCATGTAACTGATTTCGAGTCTGCGGCCGACCATGTCCAGACGGTTGCCAAGTGGCAAGCAGTGCACTTCCAAATCAAGAATCAGCCTTCGTGGGTCGCTGACAGGCGTATATCCCGGCGGCTTGATGGTGGTGGACCCTCTGTCTTCCACCCGGGGCTTGACAACACCACGGTCAAGAGTCAAGGCACAGACGCCCAAGCAGCTGAACTGTCTGGTAGCTCTATAGAGGGCCCAGACCATCTACGCCAGTCTCTTGACCAGTTCCGCAACGACCGAGAGGCTCATGCACGCCAGACTGGGCAGCCCCTGCCTCCAGCTCCCAAGCCGCAGCCAAGCAAAAAAATCGATGCGAAGAGATGGAGATATGCTGGACCTTGGCTCGCCGGTCTCTCTGAGCTTGAGTTCGAGGCGTATTTGCGGAAGCTCGACAAGGAGAAGATTGCCGCATTTGAGGATCATCTCAAGGCCAAGATTCGGTTGCGAAAGGAGCGTGAGAGTGCGGCAAACGCAGGCAGCGGAGCTTCAGAGGCCATCCAAGTTACTGACCAGGATATGAAAGATGAGATCCGCAAATTGAGGCAAAGCCCCAGCACCTTTGGGCCCCAGATCGCAGACTTCCTCGACCTTCCTGACGGCCCAGCCAATGCGCCTGTCCTTGCGTCCCGCTCTGAGCCTCGATGGTCGCAACGCCCCACGCCGACAGTTGCTTCGCTGTCGTACCGTATTGTTGGACCGCCAAGAACCCATCCGTCAGCAGGCTTCTCCTACGTCACATCCAACCAATTTGCCAAAAATACTCCCGAATATGGCCCCCAATTGCCGACTTATCACCTCCCTGCGCGTCATCTCAAGGACAGGCGCGGCAGAGATGATGGCCAGCAAGTGTTGGGAATTGGTGGCTTCGTTGCCCGCAACACATCTAGTGGTTATCACGACGTTGCAGAATGGTGGCCCCGCAAGAACGGGCCGAAACTGGTGGCGGATTTGAAGGAGATCACTGTGGCCCAGGATGGTTCTATCGAGCTGGAAGCACAGCGAAACCTGGACTGGACTCTGCAGGACAATGTTCCCATCAGTAAACAGGAACGACAAGCTCAGCAGACACGCAAGGCTGTTGAAAACTTGCCCGAGGCGCCAAAGACAATGCAGCGGCTCGATGAGAAATCTGGCCAACCCCGTATTCGACGCCTTGTGGGAAGAGACCCCAGTGTGCCGACGGACGAGACAGAGGAGCTGTTCAAAGAACTCAATGCCATGACAAGAAGGCGAGTTTGATCTACATAGACTTCTAGTTACTGTACACTGTGTAGTAATAGTTAAAAATGACATCTCTCTCTCAAAAAAGGGGAAGGCAGTCAGGTGACCTTCGTGCCAAGATTTTAGCCAAGCCCACAGTCTTGGCGGGCGAGACACCTCGTAGACAACTTTTTTGACTGCACAAAGATCTAAATCTCGATATTCATCACCACACACCGTCAAGATGGGTCGCGTTCGCACAAAGACCGTCAAGAAGTCCGCCAAGGTCATCATCGAGCGCTACTACCCCAAGCTCACCCTCGACTTCGAGACCAACAAGCGCATCTGCGATGAGATTGCCATCATTGCCAGCAAGCGCCTGCGCAACAAGGTATGTCTCGACTCTGTTTCTGCATCTCGTTCTCTCTGAGAGGATTTGTCCCCCCTGTTTCGACGGCTGGTTCCCGCGATGGCTGCGTATCACTGTCTAACATGGCCTCAGATTGCCGGCTACACAACCCATCTGATGAAGCGCATTCAGCGCGGTCCCGTGCGAGGCATCTCCTTCAAGCTGCAAGAAGAAGAGCGTGAGCGCAAGGATCAATACGTGCCCGAGATCTCTGCCCTGGACTTCTCCCAGAACACCGAGAGTGGCCAGCTGGATGTGGATGCCGACACCAAGGACCTGCTCAAGAGCATGGGCTTCGACAGCATTCCGGTCAACGTCGTCCCTGTCACCCAGGGCGGTGACCTCGGCCAGCAGGGCGGACGAGGACGGAGGGTGTTTGGCACCGATAGGCCCGGACGCCGGGACTAGAGCGTTACCACCCACTTCGTGTTTCTGCTGAGAGAGGAGCAATAGGAAGAGGCCATGCCATTTTCAAAGGAAAACTCCCCCCAAGCCAGCGGGGGTAGCTATTGACTGGAGGAGGCAAACAAGTCAAAGCAGAATCCGCACTGCAAGCTACCAAACCCAGGGCTGCAGGCGACAAGAGCATGGTATCAGACCGCCACAGGTCCCAATCATACACACACGCAAAATCATACAAATCAGAGGTGTCGCTGAGTCGGTTGACGAAGCTTGATTGCCACAAACTCTTTCCTTTCCCTTGTGCATAGGGAAATGCTCGATCCTTGCGTGTGTTTGTTGCTCGTGTGGTTTGGCAACTGACGCTGGCAGAAACAAGGTCCGATATTGTTATGAGAGCAAGCGAGATTATGCGTGCTGCTCGTATTCAAGTATGTTGACTATAAATGTGTAGGAACCTGCCCACAAGACCGCCTCGAGTAATTCCTATGGTTCTGGCCGTGCATCGGGTTCATCATCGTCTCCACGCAACTGATCATGCTGCAGGATGCCCTATTTCTATTTCTAACCACCAACTGACAAAATAGTTTCTTGTGATAGGCTAGTTGTCTCAGTTGTCGTCGTGAATGAGATTTGAGTACATATGGGGGAGATGACGTGCCAAGCCGTGGAGTTGTCGGCAAAGTTTCTGGCAGATTCGAGAGGCTGCGTCTGATTCTTTTTTTGCCTCGACACCAACATCCCTGGCACAAGATGCCGGCGCATTGTATTATCAGACTTAACGGCAAAGAACAGAGGCCCATTGACTCTTAATGAGTGTGCTGTGTCCAGGGCGGTGCGGGGCCGCCGCCGCCGCCGCTCTCCCTTGTCGCCTCCTTCGACCAGGCACAGTAGCATCCCATCGATCATCAGATCCCTTTGGCCGCAAATCCCAGAAACGACAATTCTATAGCTCGCCATCGATAATTCACACCCCCAAACATCCCCGACGCCAGTCGAACCCAGTCTCGAGTGTGTCACCGCGCCGGTGCTTCTCCGCGTCGTCCGTCCAGTATGCAACCAAGGACCCGTACAAGACCTTGGGTGTAGGGAGAAATGCCACCGCCAGCGAGATCAAGAAGGCCTATTACGCTATGGCCAAGAAATACCACCCCGATACAAACAAGGACCCCGGTGCAAAGGAGAAGTTTACCGATGCACAGGCTGCGTACGAGCTGCTCAACGACGCCCAGAAGAAGGCGGCCTACGACCAGTTTGGGGCCGCAGCCTTTGATCAGGGTGCCGGCTTCGACCCTGGCGCTGCCGGTGCGGGCGGACACAATCCATTCGCGGGTGCGGGAGGAAACCCGTTTGGTGGTTTTGGTGGCGGGTTCGGGGCCAACATCAACTTTGACGACATATTCGGTGCATTCACCGGCGCCAACAGAGGTCGAGCTGGCCGCGGCTCGCCCTTTCAGGCAGAGGTTCTGGTAGGCGACGACATCGAGGTGCAGACCAATATTTCATTCATGGACGCTGCCAAAGGTGTCACGCGCAACATCACCATCACTCCGCTGGTCCAGTGCGGCACATGCAAGGGCAGTGGACTCAAGACAGGCCGATCAAGAGAAGAGTGCAAGAAGTGCGGCGGGACCGGGACGCGGGTCCATATCATGCAGCAGGGCTTCCAGATGGCCAGTACATGCAACGCCTGTGGTGGCTCCGGTCAGACTGTTCCCCGCGGGGCAGAGTGCACGCCTTGCTCCGGCAACGGCGTGGTACGACAGCGAACGACAGTGGAGGTTGACATTCCCGGTGGAGTGGAGGACGGCATGCGCTTGCGCGTGAGCGGCGAGGGTGATGCGCCGGCAACAGGTGCGGCAGACATGTCGCACGCCCGCACGCAACGCGGAGATCTCTACGTCTTCATCCGCGTGGCCAAGGACTCGCGGTTCAGCCGTAGCGGGGCCGACATCCTGCACACGGCCACCATTCCGCTGACGACAGCGATTCTAGGTGGTGAAGTCAGCATCCCTACGCTCGAGGGTGAAGTCAAAGTCAAAGTGGCTACGGGTACAGGCACGGGCGACAAGATCACGCTCAGCGGGAGAGGGATGCGGCGTCTAGGTGGCCGTGGCCCGTCCAATGGCGATCTGCGGGTCGAGTTCAAGGTTCAGATGCCCAAGTATCTGAATAATAACCAGCGCACGATTGTGGAAATGCTGGCAGACGAAATGGGCGACAAGACGGCCAAGCGAGTGATGAATCTCAATCAATACAAAGAGTGAGTCAGGCGCACTCTGTTGGAGGCCCCGAGCGAGACCACTAACCCGTGCAACAGGTCCTCCAGCACCACGTCATCCGGCACATCAAACAAAGCATCTGACCACAAGAACGAGGGCTTTCTGAAATCGGCATGGCACCGACTAACGCATCAACATGACAATCTAGAGCCTGACGAGGACAACAAGGGCAAGAGTAAAGACGAGGAGGAGCCGAAGAAGGCCTCGGGCTCTGGGTCTGGCTAAGATCCATGTGTATATCTGGCAAGGGAGGCCATATACCACTTCGCCACTTCGTGTACAATAGATAGGATGTATGTGCATTGAAGGATACGCACTATAGACTTGTACAACCGCAGTCCTGTAGATCCCGCTCGGCACATCACGTGATTCAGTGGAACTCGGGCTCGGACCGCGCTCGGGAGCCCGAGTGGCGTTAATAACGACGGAAGGAAAGAACAGCCGCCCAGTCATCAGATATCACCTCGCCGGTGTGTGACCACACTACGCCTCCAAATGGGCCGTGCTCTGGCTGTGCCGACGCTGTTCTGTTGCTGACTTGATTTGTTCTTGTTCTTGTTCTTGTTGTTCTCGTTATTGTCACATTGTCACAGGCATCCTTGCTGTCGCCATCCCCGTTGGCCGTCGCCGCTCCCGTTGCCGCCACGGACACTATCGCCCTGGCCGACATGACCCTTCCATTGCCGTTCTCTCCACGCTCCTTATCTTCCTAACTGAGGCACCCTGCAGCCCGGAGTCAGCTCTTACGCCTGCTGAGTTGCCCGCACCGACCTTCCCGCATCCACCCCCGCACATTCCTCCCCCCCCCCCACCTGCGACCATGGTCCAGGCTCCGATGCTATCTGCTCCCCTCAAGCAGACCAACGAAATCGATTGGGTAGGCCCGCTCAAGAACTACATTCGCGTCACGTACGGCGATGATCCCGACAAGTACTCGGAGGAGTGCGCCACTCTCAACCGGCTGCGGCAGGACATGCGTGGTGCTGGGGCCGACAGCGCCTCTGGCAGGGATCTATTGTACCGCTACTATGGCCAACTGGAGCTGCTCGACCTACGCTTTCCCGTGGATGAGAACCATATCAAGATCTCCTTTACCTGGTTTGCCCCCCTCCCCCCTGGTCGAGAAAAAAAGTGCGCTAATCCCCGCCCAGGTTCGATGCATTCACGCACAAGCCGACATCACAGTATTCGCTGGCATTTGAGAAGGCCAGCGTCATTTTCAACATCTCGGCCGTGCTCTCTTGCCACGCTGCGGCCCAGAACCGGGCAGACGACAATGGGCTCAAGACAGCCTACCACTCGTTCCAGGCCTCGGCTGGCATGTTCACCTACATCAACGAGAACTTTCTGCATGCACCCTCACAAGATCTAAATCGTGACACGGTCAAGACGCTGATCAACATCACCCTTGCTCAGGGCCAGGAGACCTTTCTCGAGAAGCAGGTGCGAGACGGCAAGAAGCCGGCGCTGCTTGCCAAACTCTCCTCCCAAGCCCACTATCTCTACTCCCAGGCTAAAGAGGGGTTGGAATCTGAGACGTCGAAGCCTGTGTTCGATCCCAGCTGGCTCAAGTTCATCCACATCAAGGCGCTGCACTTCCATTCGTTGGCCGAATTCTACCAGGCTGCCGCCGAGGATGAGGCCAACCAGCACGGTTCTGCCATTGCCCGATTGCAGGTGGCTGACAAGCAGGCGAAACAGGCGCTGGTCTTGGCTAAGGCCTTCCCAACCTCGCCGCCCACCGCTTCTGGCCTTGGCTCCGACACCAGCGCTAGTCTGCAGGCGATTGCGAAGAGAGACTCCGAGGTCGTGCAGGAGCGGCTCGCTGAGGCGATCAAGGACAATGACTTCATCTACCATCAGACCGTACCTGCCGAGGCATCCCTGCAGCCGGTGACCAAGATGCCAGCTGCCAAGGCCATCCCCGTGTCGGAGCTGTACCAAGGCCAGGATATCCAGCGCATCATTGGCCCAGATATTTTCCAGAAAATCGTGCCGTTGTCTGTGACCGAGTCAGCCAGCATGTACGACGAAGAAAAGGCGAAGCTGATCCGGTCCGAAGCAGAAAAGGTGGAGCAGGCCAACGGCGAGATGGCTGCAAGTCTGGACTATCTGAAGCTGCCGACCAGCCTGAATGTGCTCAAGGGCGGCATGGACCAGGAGATGAGCACGGATCCTGAATTCGACCGATGGTGTCGCGAGCTTGCCACCCACGCCCCGCTCGCTAATGCCTTTGACCAACTGCAGAAAGACAAAGCGGCCGTGCTGGACACGCTGAACAAGAGTTCCAAGCAGTTGGACATGGAGGAGAGTGTGTGCGAAAAGATGAGGTCAAAGTACGGCAGTGACTGGACTCAGCAGCCCAGCTCCCGGCTGACTTCGACCCTGCGCGGGGATATCAAAACCTACCGTGACACGGTTGATGAGGCATCAAACAGCGACAACCAACTCTTGTCGGCGGCTCAACAGTATGAGGCTGACTTTGAGGCCATGCGAAGTGCTGCTGACCGCGGCGAGACTGATTCCCTTTTCCTCGAGGCAATGAAGAAGGCTGGTTCGAAGATCGGGCAGAAGGCTCAGGACGAAGGCAATCTTCTAGATGCCGACTATGACGAGTCAGCGCCCTCAGTGGCCGACCAGATCGCCAAGGTGGAGGAACTGCTGAAGAAACTCAACCTGGTCAAGCGAGAGCGGATGCAGGTGCTCAAAGACCTGAAAGAAAAAGTGCATACGGACGACATCTCGAATATGCTGATCCTGAACAAAAAGGCGCTTGCAAACCATGAAAACCAACTCTTCCAGGCCGAACTGGAAAAGTTTCGTTCGCATCAGAATCGGCTCATCTCCACGGTGCATAAACAGTCGTCCTTGCTCAAAGAGCTGACCAAGACGTATGGCGATCTGCTGCAAGACCCGCGTGTGCGGTCGGACCAGCAGAAGTACGATAGCATTCAAAAGTCAAAGAGCACTGTGATGCACAAGTACAAGAAGGTGTTCAATGTGCATCAAGACTTGATCCAAGGTCTCCTACGGGCCCAGTCCTTTTACAGCGAGATGAAGGAGAGCGTCGACAGCACGCAGAAGAATGTGGAGACATTTGTCAGCAATCGCCGAGCAGAGGGTGCCCAGCTACTCAGCCAGATCGAGCAGACCAGGTCGAATGCTGCTGGTAGCCAGGCGGCGGCCGAGCACAGGCGAATGCAAGAGTTGATGGAAAGGCTGTCGATGGACCCCAAAGCCACTTCTCCCTCCAAGACTAACGCACCAACCTTGCCGCAGAAGTCGCCACCGCCTCGATCGCCGGCGTTGCCAACCCAACAAAATGCCGACCCTCGGTTCACCATCCCGCCACGAGAGTCTCCGGTGCCGGTGCCGGTGGTAGCCAACGGCCATAGCCACACACCAGCTGCACAGCCGGCACCGTCTCAGGTGCAGCCGCAGCCGCAGCCGCAGCCGCAGCCGCAGCCGCAATCACATGCCCAGAGCGCGTCGCCAATCGACAACCATGCATTCTCTCAGGGCGCAGCCGCCCCTATCTCGTCAGGCTACAACCCCATGGCCTATCCTGAACGCACCCTCACGTCGCCTATTACGTCGCCAGCTGCACAACCGCACCAGTCATTTCACTTCGCGGCTGGCGGTCAGCAGCCCAATCTAAACGCATTCTTTCCGCAACCGTCGGTGTCACCACAGCCTCAGCAGCAAAGCCAGTACGGTATACAACATCAGCAAGCGCATACGACGTTGAATTTTGCCGCGCCATCAAGTCAATTTGGACATTACTCGTATCCACAGCATCAACAGACACAGCAACCACAGCAGCCGTACGCACAAGGGTTCCCGCCGTGGCAGCAACAGGCCCTCCAACAGCCGCTTCAGGCTTTCAGTCCTGTGCAAGCGTACAACATGCCTCAGAACTATGTGCCGCCACCTCCTCCACCGGGCCCACCGGGTGGTGGATCGACAACACAGTACCCACCGAACACGGGACAGCCGTGGCCAAGTGGTCCCGGCGGATATGCCCAGTACCAACGGCCGACTCCCCAGTCACAGTCACAGCCACAGTCACAGTCGCAGTCACAGGGCGCCAATCAGTCAGGGCCCGCTGGTACGGATCCTTGCGCGGGATTGAGTGCATGGAAATAAGTGTGGAGCAATATTTTTCAGTCTGAGTCTGGTACACCTTGAGCGAACCGTAGCATTTTATTGATCTGCAATCACAGCATGTTTCAAAAATCATAGCAGTACTATATATGTCTTTTTTGTTGGCTGGAAGAAAAGGCGAGCATCATTGTCATGACGTACTGTATGTACGTATTTGTGTGTGGTATGTATATGTGGGACATTCGTTGTGGGAGAAAAAGAAAAAAAAGGAAATTTTTAAGTTCTAAAATGTTATATACGTAACCGACTATTTTATTTTAGTGTAATTTACGGGCACATTCCTTATTTGGAAGGTGGTTCCATGGTGACTGCCCTATCTTATCTTGGGTCAGTTGGGGGTGGGGGGGACCTTTTTTTACATTATCCACTTTTGTACACTGCGTACTGCGTACTGCGTACTACGTATTTCGTACCCAGCCCGTCAGTCAGCCCGTCAGTCAGCCAGCCAGCCAGCCAGTCATGTTGGCTGGCTGGCCTGACTTTGATGCACACACCACACAGGCCTGACTAATTAACTTTGTGTGTGGATATATAGCAAATTTATGATATATGGATGGATACATTGATGGATGATGGATAGTGAGAAAATGGGCTGTGTGTGTGTGTGTGTGTGTGTGTGTGTAAACGAAAACCCGTCGAATTTTTTTTGAAGAAAAAAAAAAAACACACACACACAGCCCAGTCTGGAGGGACTATGTTCCATCATCATCGTCATAGTTGGTTCAAAAATTCATTTTCACTATACCTTTTTTCTCTCTCTCTCTTGCTCTCTCCGCGTGCGCGCCGCCTGGGTAGTATTCCCAAAAAAAAAAAAAAAAAAACCGGTGCCGAATCATCGGGCTAAATTACAGGAGGAGGAGGAGGCGGGGGGTTGGGTTGGAGGGTCAAACTGTCAAAAAACTGTCTGTCTGACTGTCTGATACCCTACGTACCCTATGATGACAATGACAATGACAATGGATAATGAATAATGACTTGAAATGAATGAATGAATACCCGAGTATTTGCTTGTTTGCTTGCTTGCTTATCTGCGGGAGGGAGAAACTTTTAATTTTTTCTCTCTCTCTTTTCTTTTCTTTTTTTTCTTTCCAACTATGATGGCGGTGTGTGTGTTCTCTCCCCCCCCTTGCTTTTGCTTTTCCTTTTCCTTTTCCTTTTCGAAGCCGAGAAAAAAGAAAAGAAGAAAAACATGAAACGTCGCAGAATGGAAAGCCGGCCGGGTGTGTGTGTGTGTGTGTGTTTGAGATGCTCGTAATGCTTCGTACCCTGTTTCGGGTATACGCTATACTATAGCAAAAAAAGACTCTGGGGGGGGAGGCGGGGGGTGTTTTGCGATTTGCCCCCCGAATATGGCAAGTACAACAGAACCAACCGCCCTTCCCCGGGGGGCGGGGGTGGGGGCGCGGGGGGGAGGGGGGAAAGGAGGTCACTAAATGATTACAAATAATTTTTCTTTTCTTCTTTTTCCTGATTCATACGATGGATATGATATGATATGATAAAATGATGATTACGATAAATGATGCGATGCAGAACTAAACTGAGGCCATTTTTGCTTTTTGCCGGTTTTTTTTTTTCCTTTGCTCTAAAATTATCCGAGAGAGAAAGGGTATGTGTGGGGAAAAAGGGTAACAACCCCGGATGGAGGGGGGAGACGGAAAGGGGAAAGGGGATGGGGATGGAGATCGGGAGGGGGGGGGGGGGAAGGAACGGTCGATGCGATGGATGACAGCTAGCCAGGCGGGCGGGCGGGTCTGAAGAATCAACCGAACGAACGAACCAGCGAACCATTGAACCATCGAACGAACCCGAAATGATCAAGTCAGGATGATGACATGGCTTTTTTTTCCTGTTCAGACAGACTCCAAGAGCGGGAAAGGAAGTAGAAGTAGTAGTAGTAGTAGTGTAGTAGTAGTAGTGTGTAGTACGTACCCCCATGAGTAATCAATCAGTCAAGTCAATGCAACTCCAGAACTGCACTAGAAGTAAGTTTAGTTAAGATGACAGGTGATGATGACGACAACGATGATGATGATGATGATGATGGTAGTATTGGTAGTAGAGATAGTCAGTTTAGTCGAGAGAGAGATTAGGTGGTCGGACGGTCGGGGGTGAATGCGGTCCCCCCCCCCTTCTCGGAAGAAATGGTACATAATTTTTGATTATGATTGTTTCTCCTGGTTTTATCTTACTTCGATAAGGAGTACATATACATACTAGGAGGAGGAGGCCTGACTTAGCCGCAAGTATGCGGGGGGCAGAAAAAAAGGGGGGGCAAATGAAAACATGGGGAAATGACACGGGGGGTCTTTGTCTTTGTCTTGGTCAAGACTTGTCTTGGTCTCGGTCTCGGTCTTGGTCTTGGTCTTGGTCTGGGTCTGGCCTGGTCTGGTCCTTTCCACAAAGTCTGGGGATGGATTAAATTGATTTTGGTCATTGCTTGATTGATTGATTAATTGATTGATTGGATTTTTTTTTAGTGTAATTTTTCCTTGATATTTAAAGTTAGCGCAATCTGAGTAATTATTAATAACTTACTGCTTACTGTGTAGTATGTAAGCAGCAACAACAACAACAACAACAACAACGCCATGCAATGCAACGATAAGACAGGAGAAGAAAAGACCAATGGAGACCAATGGCCTGTTATTCTGTTGTCACTTGTCAATGAAACATACATACATCTACATGACTTGGATGGGGGGGAGGGGCGGAAAACCTCCCTGTTTGCCGGCGGCGAATTTAATAATAATAATCAGGATGATGACGACGAACGATGATAATGTGGAGAGGAGAAAGAACCAGGCAACCCATGCACGTGTATCAATTTAGTGGTATGGGGGATTTTTTGGGGTACAGTAATTATTTCATTTTTTCATTTTTTCATTTTTTTGTCTTCGGCGAAATTGACGGACGGCAGGCATGATGCACCGGTCGGGTCGGCAGGGGCGGCGGCAGTGATGGTGGCGGTGGCGGTGGCTGTTGGTGGCTTGCTGCGTCGGGTACTGGTCGGGTACTGGTCGGATACTCGTCAGTAATATGCGGTACTTGCATTGCCTCCGCTGGGCCGACGCCACAAAAAAAAAGGAAAAAAAAAATGATAAGAGAGGGAGGACTACAGTACAGTACACGTGCACAGGTAAGGGAGGGGTATCCTGCAGCCCCCCGCTGCTGTTGCTGCCGCCGCCGTTACATTGTAATTCAATCAATCGATCGATCAATCAATCAATCAATCGATCAATGAAATAACGAAAATTACTCATAATGCAAATACAATAATGTAGCAAGCAAGCAAACAGGGGGGGGGGATTTGAAAGAAGAGAGAAATAGAGAGAGATAGAGAGAGTCCAGACTATGACCAGGGTATGAGCCAGCGACCCAATAGCGGCAAGAAACAGATCGAGGAACTTGAGAGCGCGGATGCGGGGAGACAATGTCCGACGAAGCCAAAAAGGAATAAACCAGTAAAGCAGACAAGGGGGGGGGTGTGTGTTAGTCAACTGTTGGTGTGGGTTGTGGATGGGCCTGCTGGTGGATGGGGATGGGCTTTCTGGTGATGATGGGCTTGGCTTGCCGGTGGTGTGGGTGGTGTGGGTGGTGTGCTGGCTCATTTGGCAAGACCGGGGGGACGGGGAAAAGGGCAAAAAAGGGCATGGGTTTTCCGGTTCCTGTAGATCATTGCAATCAAATCAGCAGTGTTGAGGAGCACCACACACCAAATTTCCAGCAAGGATAGCCCACCTGAGAAAAAGGAAACAAAACATGGGGGGGAGGGGGGAGGGGAAGAGGGTCAAGGCGCCCTCGCTGCCTGGCATGCAATGCAGCCCATGTGCTCAGATGATCATCGGGCGTTGGAAATTTGCAAAGAAACACGGCAGAACAAATCAGAGAGACAAACTCAGCTCAAGTCATCCAGATTACAGGCTCACAATACGTGTTAAAGCCAAGATTCTACAGAAAAAAAGTACACAGGGTAATTTAATGCCCATCCCGGCTGGTCATTCCAGAAGCATTCCTTGCGGTTGTGTAATAACGTATTCGTCATCGTCACCCATGCTTTAACCAGGTCTTTCCGTCTATTGTAGTCAACTCCTCGCTTGAAACCCTTCGTTTCCTGCCCAAAAACAGACTGCACTCAACGCGAGAAAGGAAAAAATGGCCGAAGTGGCGAGTAGAAGTGGCGACAGTGGTAGTAGTAGTAGTAGTAGTAGTAGTAGTAGTAGTAGTAGTAGTAGTAGTAGTAGTAGTAGTAGTAGTAGTGGTGGTAGTAGTAGTGGTAGTAGTAGTAATAGTAGTAGTAGCTCCAGCAATAGCAGCAGTAATAGTAGCTCCAGGGTGGCAGCAATAGCAGCAGTAATAGTAGCTCCAGGGTGGCAGCAATAGCAGCCCAAGTAGAGACAAGATTTTAGCGGGCAAAGTCGCCATTAACCGACACCGACGCACTCGACTCGCCCGAGCTCAGCCCAGTTGGGAGATGTAGCATCTCGTGAACCTTGGGCAGCTGAGGAACTGGGAGCTTTCGTTGACTGCCCGTGACAATGTCTGAAATGCTGGGGCCTGTCGGTCGCGGCGGCTCAATATGCGAGTACGAGCCGTCTGCTTGGGGCTCCATCGGGGCCAGCAGTGGGGTGTGGCTCAGGGAGAGGTGCCGAAGGCCTGGCAGCTGCAGGTCGCTTCCATGCGGCCGCAAACGTGGCGAGTGGCCGGGTGTGGCAAGAGGCGTGTGATCAGGAGTAGGCGATATCGACTCGTGCGAAAACGTGGGCGACGACGGCGCGGTCGAATGCGGCGAATTCGGTCTCGATCGCTTCACTCTGTGCTCATCCGAGTACATCTCCTGCGAGTGCGAGCGAGACATCGACTGAGAAATGGCATAAGCCGACAGTGAGGGCAAGCGACCATTACTGGGGATGTTGCGGTGACTGAACAGATGGTGCTGATGCTGATACGGCATTCGTGCCACATGCTCCTCTCGCTCTACCTGAGAAGCCGCTGTCGCAAGCAGGTTGATGTCCATCACATTGCCCCGGTCCAGTGTGATCGGATTCAGATGCGAGGGCGAGTGCACTGTGTGCGAATACGAGTGAGGAGGCGACACATTGGGTGACGGCGACAGTGAGGTAGGTGCCGATCGAGGCAGCGCCTTGTTCGGCGGCGGCATCATCTGCACTTGGTTGGCATATTGAGAGTTGGAGCCGTCCTGCAGGCTGGCCACAGCGGCAGCGGCAGCAGCAACCTGGTGTGCCTTGTTGTTGCGACGCGAATTGGGGTTGTTATGTATCCTCGAATGTCGAGTCAACTCGTCCGATCTGCTGAAGCGTTTGCTGCAGCCTGGGAACTGGCACGCATGTGGCTTCTCGCCCGTGTGTGTTCGGATGTGGCGGGTTTGGTGCTCGAGGCGGTGAAAGGCCCGGTCGCAGAGCGGGCACTTGTAAGGGCGAGGCAGGTCCTGACGCTCGTTGCTGGCAGGCTGCAGAGGAGCCACAGCGGAAGGAGGAGGAGGAGGAGTACCGACGGCGGCGGCCATGGTCTTCTGCTTGTCCGACGGCGGCAGCGAGCTTGGGGACTGGAACTCCGAGTCTGAGGAGGCGGCGGCCGAGTCAAGAGGGGGAGTATTTAGCAGAGTCGACGAGTTCATCCGGAGGCGCGGCTGATCAAGTCGTGGGGGTTGGACAGCAACACTGTCTGGCTGGGGAAGGTGCGGCGAGTGGAGGTGGCTTGGGAAAGTTGAGCGAAGGCGAAAGAAGAAAGAGTCGACCTGGGAAGAGTGGGAGGGTACAAATTGAGGCTGCAGGGGTGCGTGAAGTGGTGGAGGGAGGGAGCCAAGAGTGTGGGTGGCTGCGGAATTAAGGCTTTTCTGGGGGCCACGTTGAGTAGAGTTTGGGGGGGGGGAGAAAGTGTGGTGGATGATAAGTTGAGCGTTAACACTGGCGAGCGATGGCGATTCCGGTGGAATGAATTACAGGGGGCCCAACCAACCGAGGGTGCTGACTGTTGTTTCGTCGGCGCTGGTCGGTGCGTATCGCACCAGTGTCAAGTGCCGGTTGGTATTTGAAGCTGCAGGCAGCCTGCAACTTGCACCAACTTTGGAATTGCGGGCTCTGTGCTGAAGCTAGACAGGACGAGGGCAAGGAAGCCAGCCGCTGCACAGTGATGAATCGGGGAATCCAGGAGGGTAATGTACCTCGCTGCGTTTTGCCACGGCAGAGTGACTTTTAAGAGAGGACTGACACCAGCCGGGTACGATAAGGAACCGGGAGATGGCACTACCACAGACCTCGGAAATGGCCATTCAGCGCTTTTCCGGCTGTGGGTTTTGCGGGCTGCCCGCACCGCCAGCTCTCTGGGGTATTAGCCCCGGTGCATGTCAGCCCACGCCGGAGTTTCGACGCCTCCGTACCACTCTTTCCGGCGCCCACTTTCTACTGGACAGTTAAAAAATCTACTGACATCTACTATGAGCAACTGACACGACCCTCTTCCTTCTCTTCCACATCCCCAGAGCGAGTGTTCGCACGGAAAGGGAAGCAAAAGTCAAATGCAAATGCCGTCAAGGGTGCAAACACCGCTCTCCGATCCACTGCACCAGTGCACGAGTCGAACGGCCCTGCTAATTGGATTTTTTTTTCTCCCTCTCCCTCTCTCCCCTCTACAACAATGAGTCGGTGCTCGAAAATCTGCACACCAGGCTAATCACTCTTGCGGCTCCAGTCCAGGTCTGGTCCAGTGCTCCAGTCTGGTCCAGTCTCTTGCTCTGGGTGGGTTACGGGCCCCAGTTTAGCATGTCGAACGGTGAGGAATAATTAACAATAATAATACACTGTAATAATAGGATGCCGCGCGCACAAGGGCAAGTTGGCAGCATCCCAGAATGTGCGGCGAATCAGACCGTGCTTTCGCTGTCAAGTGTTGTTGCCTTTGTTCGTTTTTGTCGGTGCATGACGAAGGACACCCCACTATGGCCAGGGATGACGTGACTCATCCTTGGTTTGCCCCGTGCTTTTTTGATTTGCCTTGATCAAATGCTCTGTTTTTCTCTTCTCCCCCCTCCAGGGGCAAAATTGGATTGGCATGTGCTTCTTGACTAAAAAACTGGCCTATCTGATAGCGTGGCCACGACGAGCCAGGATGGGATTAAGATTCCCGCCTGTGCTACACACCATAATACCTATCTACACCAGAGACACAGCCCAGATACTTACTCACAAACTCGAAGATCAATGAGTTAATGGTCCTGTGCCTGCACTGCAATCATACACCATGCTCAGGCCACTGCCCCTCGGCGTGCTGACCCTCCCCGTGCTGACCTCGGTGGTGCCATCCGTCGTGGTGACATCGTCGATGATAACTTTTCAGTCGCCGCCCTGCTCCACATGCTTGGTGACTGACTACATGCGGCATTGAGCCCGAAGTGACAGGTCTCTCCAGATGGATATGGGTACCAAGGCGGGGTGCAGGACAGCCTAGTCCTCTGGTCTGCATGCTCATATGCTCACTTCGAGAACTTTTTCCTGCCCTCTACAACTGATAGACAGCACACCCAACCATCCCTTCAGAATACGCCGCTGATCGTTCGTCTCCTATAATCTCCAGTCGTTCATCGTCAAGACCAACCAGAGAAGCTGCTGCCACACTGAACAAGACCACCCTGCTGTCATTCATGGCTGGTATAGTCATCATCATAATAATCATACTGAGTAATATTCCTACAATCACAATAATTTACACACATTTACACACATTTACACACATTTACACACAACACAGCACACTTGTCAGTTCTACACGTACGTTGTCTGCTAGCAAACCTTGTTCGTCTTTGCTTGGACCTCCGTCTGAAACCCACATTGGTACCTTATCGGCATGACCGTGGCGCGATCGAGTTTCAGTACTATTGTCCGCTTGATGTGATATCCTGCTCAATGCTTTTCCAGGCTTCGATCACATGCCATACACGTAGTAGGCTCCAGTCAATTTTTTTTTCTCGCTGCGGGCCGTCGTTGTAATCAGTAGTAGTAACTTACCAACTGACTCCTCTTATTCTTGTCTGAACCAGCAAACAATTGCACATGGATTGAAATTGGGGGGTGGAGTATGTGGGATAATCAAGACCATAAGCCAACGGACTCCATATTTGGCACCAAGCTCCTGCACCCAGCTGTGTTAATCTGAAAGAGTCTTACCTTTACAATGGCCGCATGCGCATTGTCTGAGCATGTGGCAAGGCATCCTTGCCTGGCCCAGCCTGAACACTCAGCAAACCAGGGGCTAGGAGGTATGTGTACATTGACTTGTTAAGAGCACCCTCCTATCTGGGCCGAGGAGGAGTCGAGGATAGACATCCCAATTTCCCCAGGATACAAACATGTGGGCGCGCAAAAGAGAGAGGGAGAGAGGGAGAGAGAGAGTGTGTGTGTATGTGTGTTTTTTGTTTGTCGCCGTCCAACTTCTGTGTGAGGAGGACGACGGCAGCACCAGGTGCAAATTTTCTGCCAACTGTAACTAGTCCAGACGAACGCGCCTCCTCCTTCATGTTGCTTCTGCTCAACGGGGCGCGGGGAGGGCGTCGGCAGCAATTGGCATGACTCTGCATCGTCTACAACACCACACGAAATGCATGAAGAAAGAAAAAACTCCCAAGTTATGTCAAGATTGCTACTCATTAATATTCTCTCTGTGTGTGTCGTTCAGGAGAGAGAGAGAGGTTTGTCTCCTGCCAAGAGCTGCGGGTGCGGGAATAGCCTAAAGCTGCAGAAATGACGTCGCCGCATTTAGCTTCTCCTGAGAGATGAAAGAAAGCGAGCGAAACGCGCTGCGCAGAGGCCGTTGACGACATGCTGCTGATTGACGAGACACAGTTCCTTGCGCATGTTAACCACAAACCGGCGCCGACAGTTGATTCCCTTCTTTTTTGTCTGACTCCCTCCCCTGGCTAGCGGTCGCTCCTTCCCCGCTCTCGCGCGCGCTCGGCATGGCTCCTTCCCGGCCACAGCGGACTGTGGAAGACCTCCGTTCTGAAACAGCGAGCACAATTTTTAATTCCAAGGAAAAAAGTTCTCTCGCCACCGCTTCGGCAAACGGCGGCGTGTCCAAGCACAAGAAGGCCACAGCAGCTGTTCCAACTACCTCTTCGAAAAAACTGGCTGCTGCCACGGTTGCTGCCACTGCTGCTGCTGCTGCTGCCGCGGCGGCGGCGGCCGAGGCGGCGGCCGAGGCGACAGCTGCGGCACCTACACCTACAACCACTATTGCTGCCACAGAGATTGATCCCACCGCTCCTCGCGTATGCCTCGGCCCGCTCTTCATTCCTTCCCGCCCTCTTCATACAGGCAACATCTTTCTTGGTCACAAGCTAACGTGGACGACGTCTATAGATCGACTGGACCTCGGTCTCTGTTGCAGTCCTCCACACCTACCGCACCGCCTACCGTTTGCCCACCCAATCCTCCCACACACACCCTCATGCCGATCTGATCTACAAGTCATCCAGAACGGCACTGCGCAGCCCCTCCGCCGTCCTCGTGCGCCAAAGGCTACGTGACCTGAAGCACCAACGCAGGAAAGCCGCTCGCCGCCAGCCCGCGCATCACTCCCTCACCCATAATCAGAATCATAATAATAATAATAAATCTCGAAGCCGAGGCACAGAAAAGGACAGAGACACAGACTCGTCTTCGAATTCAGACAATCTGCTCAAGCCATATGCTGCAGCCGCGGCCCATGCTGAAGGCCACACCCCGTCCGACAATCACTCTGCCTCCCCCGCCGCTTCCACTCCTGGCGCTGCTGCTGCTGCTGCTGCCGACCAGTCGCCTGTGCGTCCAGCCATCATACCCGAGTATATTGGTAAACAGCCTCCTGCATCACTAGCCACGGCCGTGCGCAAACACTTCAACGCCCAGCAGTTAAACGAAGCTACCGTCGTTTCAAGATTCACCTACATTGCCAAGCACGCCCACAGCGATCATACTGCCAATCGGACTGACGGCTGTGCTGGCGACGGAGACGGCTGGTGGATGGGCACTCACGGGAGGGAGATACGTCGAGGCCATGGCGGAGATGTTGGCTTCCGCCTGCGCTTCACACCCTAACCCCGATCCTGGTCCAAGGGATGGATGTTTATGTTATATAAATCTAGTATAAAGTCAAAAAGGCGCAGGGAGACATCAGGTTCTATTGACATTTCTGCATTTGGAGGGATTTTATCGGGCACCTTTGGCTCTGCAAAATTTATGAACGGCCTGACTGACTGGTGAACTGGCCCACCTGATTGACAGGTTCCTGGTCGTTCGTCGCTGTAAATGCTGGAGGGGTGTACGTATCTGCACTAGACTCAGCTCCAACTCGATATCAGTCGGCCGTTGCGATAGATCATTTTCTCTTGGTCTGGATTCACCCTTCTGTCAGGAGCTAGTACGCATTCTTTCTCTTTCCTGCTAGGCAGAGTTTTGTGACATTGACATCTAATCGGGTCTTACATCTGCGGTATATTTCTAGATGGGGATTTTATGGCAGGAATGGCTCGTGTCTGCACCTGGCTGGGTGGCGTGGTCCGTTGCGTTGATATCTGATGGACTGACAGGCAGTGCTTCTTCTGCTCTTGCAAGGGTGATATATTCTTCTGCTCTTGCAAGGGTGATATATTCTTCTGCTCTTGCAAGGGGTAATATAGTCCACCATTCAATCGCCGCCGGGTACAAGTCCGTCTTTTCTTTCTAGATTAGTGTCGGGAGAGACAAAAGAGAAATACTTAAGCAACAGCATACAAAATTGCTGACTTCTGTGCTGATCATGGTTGGCTGTGGGCAGTGCTCATAAAGACTGTCTGTCCTATTCGCTCGCTGATTCAAGGACTTTTTGGATGGGTCTTCCAGAAAATTCCCCATAAATAAGAGGGCAGGGTGGCTCTCATCTCAAAAGTCCGTTGCTGTTGGTGAGTGAAATGTCCGAAGCATGGATCTGTCTCAGTCAGCGGACCATAGCCGAGCGCGAAAGAAAAGGCTCTGGTGCATCCAGAATGGAGTTTCTTTGCGCTCATATTGGATATATGATTCGGCTGCTCGCTGCGCCCCATTCCGACGGATTCAAGGCTATCGAAGATTCAGAATGTTTGATCAGAGAAAGACGGCGGGCGGCATCAGTCAACAGTTCTCAGCCCCTTGCGATGTGGTGTTTCAAGCGTAGCAAGAGAAGCTCTTGTGCGTCAGACATCGAGAACTGGTGCCCAACGAAGGCAACGAGTAGAGGCGAAGTATGAACCTTTTTAACCCTTTCCTGGACAATCAGCGCCCACCGAAACTGGTGTGCGAAACGATGCAGTAGCTGGCCGCCCGGGTTGACGGCCGGACGGACCGGGCCCTGGTGCTGTTGGTGGTGAGGACTTTCTTGTGTCCTAGCTCGGTTAGGGTCAAGCAAGGCAGATGGGGGATTCAACCCCAGCGGTGCCATCCCGCAGGTGTTTTTCGCTCAAGGGACAAATCAGATATCCGCCGCAACGCTGTGGGCACGGCGTATTGGAGCCTGCACCTGTCATGGGGTGAAAGGGCTTTATAATCACACCATGACTACGGTAGGCAGCCCACGCATGACCCCGCCTTGCGATCCAAATACAGAATCGCCTAGATTTGCTGGCACCGTTGGACATGTAACGGTGGAACAGATGCACCTGCCGGTAGATACGCAAGTGCGAGCAAGTGCGAGCAAGTGCGAGCAAGCGCAGGCGGTGCATCTCAATAATTCCTTGCCTGGGTCGATAGGATACTCAGTTTTTCTCTTTGAGGAGAAAAATGGGCTCCAAGCGGCGGCCGATTGGGTGTTGGTCACGGCCGCGACTGCCTGGCAGAGCGAGGGGCGTCACTGTAGTAGTGCACTTTCCCTACTTAACGGGCGCCACAATTAGGCACAGGACTGTAGTGTACGTGCGTACTTGACAATTTACGATCAAACATCCCGCAAGACGATCGATGAACACAGCATAGGGCAAAGCGAGACGCCTGTGCGACGGTATCAGAGTCCAGGACAAGAGGTTACTAGTATCATCAATCACTTCAATCACCAATATAATATCCAAGCGTGTTTGCTGGGATCGCTTGGGGGGGTTTGAATGGGGTTGAATAAGTCGTGGTTGGGCAGCAGCCTAGCCCAGTTAGACTCCACCCCTCCCCACACCCTTGCACCTTGTGATCATTGATCCACAGCGTACAGGAAGGAACTTGCTTCGCCCCTTGGCACTGTGATACGCTGCTCCTGGCGAGTTTGCCCAGCACGGACTCAATGATTCCCGAGCCTTCTTCTTTTGTTCTTCTGGTGCGGATACCAACAAAGGCTGTCTTACAATCTTCTATCGAAGCACGTCGAATGATCCCTCAGCACTCGGGGCCGCCTTTCCGTTGTTGGGCCTGAATGAAAGCAGCGGTGAGCGAGAAGGAACCCGATCGAGCCTGCCTTCAAGTAATGCCTGCCGCCTCATTTTGACAATCCCGGGCAGCCACATCGGACCATCAATTTTACTCTCTCACACTCTCTCTCACACACACAAACATACTGTACTCGCACACAGCGGCCCTTTCTTCCATCTCCAGCTCTTCTCCGCCGGTTGATCATCAGTCTCACGTTCGCCCGCCTCGGTCACCGTTAGTTCAGCGACGAGAATACTCATCTTAAGCAATTGCCTCCGTCCCCGGTCTGTACCTTGGAGACCAGGGCACAGCTTCTGTCCCGTTTTTGGTGCGACTTGGCTTCAAGAGCCAATCTATTTCCTCGATTTGGACCTGTTGCAGCAGGACTGTGCCACCTGATGTTCCCTCAGAGTGTAGCACTAGGCGTGCTCCAGTAGCACAGTGTCTTCCATGGGCTGTTGACGGCGACGTCAAAAGATGGGAATGCGACCTCAGGATGCCGCCGCCTTGCCTCAACAACGCCTAGCTGCCCCAGAGCCTCCTCATCAACAATCCAAGCCTATCTTCGGTTTGGGAATGTTCCAGAAGCTCCACCATCTTTTGTCTGGGGATGAACCTCTCGACAAGGCTGTCCATGACCCAGGAGACGTCTCCTGGCCGGACAGCCCCCTGCCGAAAAACAAGAGGGATTGGCCGATGAGGCCTGCAGGTCTGGCGTTGTCGCGGCAGGACACGTTAAGACAGCGAGATTTTGATGATCCTGATCGGTTTTCTCATATTCTATCTTGGAATGAAGGATTACCACGGCCTGGATCCAGCTCGCCCCATCTTTCGATGAGCTTGCCTCTTCACCGCTCAAGCTCGACCCCGGCACCCCACAATCCCGCCCGAGCATCAGCCCCGGACGTGCCAATCTCTCACACAGCTCTCGATTCCAGCGAATCCTCCTTGCCTGTGTCATCAAGTGGCACACAAGCCCAACACGTCACTTTGACAGACCGAGGAATCGAAGAAACCTCACGGCCCTCGCGGTCTCCCTCAGTCACATCCTCAGTCCTCTCTCGTAGCGAGTCTCTACTGGATTCCGAAGACAGGGCACAACTAAACGCGGAGCTTGACACGCGATGGATTCTCAATCTCAGCATGCATTTCCGCGACAAGAGTGATCGCGAAAAGTTCTTTGTTACTTACGCAGAAAGCCCCAACAAGTGGCGAAGAGTGACGATATCCTGTGACTATCGCAATGCAGAGTCAGGTTCGCTAGAAACGGATCTAAAGCAGCTGCAGTTCCAACGGGATAAGAACTTGATGATCTACGAATCCATTCGTGATTCCCTGCCGGAAATTCAATTTTACGACACGGTCACCAACCTGAAACTCGAAACGAGCGATTCTCGGTTGCATGTACATGTCACGGAGGACGTAAACGAGATTATTCAGTATCCGGCTCGGAGCACAGTTGCCCACCTACTCGATGATCGTGGTAAATCCGGCCCAAAGGAAGTTCGAGAGTCCGAGCTTAGCTTCGAGTCACATCTCTCTGGTTTTGTGTACAAGGTTTCCTACCACGGACGGACTTGTATCAAGAAAGAGATCCCAGGACCCGACACTATTGACGAATTCTTGTACGAGATCAATGCTTTGCACGCTCTTCGCCATTCCACCCGTGTAATTCAGTTGGAGGCTATTGTTTTTGATGATTCTCTTGCCCTGGTCAAAGGCTTACTCATCAGCTACGCCGAACGAGGTGCTGTTGTTGACCTCCTCTACGATCATAGAGGGAGGATCCCGCTTGACGAACGGCTGGGATGGGCTCGAGATGCCATAATCGGATTGAGTGAAATCCATCAGGAGGGTTACGTCCAAGGCGACTTCACTCTTTCCAACGTTGTGGTCGACGCTGAAGGAAATGCAAAGATCATTGACATCAATCGGCGAGGCTGCCCAGTGGGATGGGAGCCACCGGAGATTCGGGCCAAGATTGCCAGTCACCAGCGTATTTTCATGTATATTGGTGAAAAGTCTGACTTGTACCAACTTGGAATGACGCTCTGGGGACTGGCGGCTGATGATGATGAGCCAGAGCGACAGGATCTGCCCTTGCGTGCCCAAGAACTGCCAGACGAGGTGCCGGCCTGGTATAAGGAGATTGTCAGAATCTGCCTGTCAGAACAGCCGAGAGAGCGATGGTCTGCCAAAGACCTCATCAAGCTGTTCCCGGTCGAGCTGGAGGCGGCAACAACAAGAGAGCCACCCCAGCGTGCGAATTCGGAGCTAAGTTTCAGGAGGCAAACACGATATATTGATCCTTCGGCAGCCGTGGAGAGAGAGGATATTGATCAATTCCGGAATCAGTCTCCCAATGGGATGCTGGCTTATTCACCTCAGAGCTCAAGAGATGACTACACCTTCACATACCCGCGTTCATCTGACTACGAGCGTGGCAGTGCAACTTCTGGCTATGAGCGTCCTCGTGGAAGGAGACCTCCAGCTAATCTGGGCCATTTGTCCCCCCGCGAGCGCAGGGCGTGGTCATGTGGCGAGCCACCATCCCCTGCCGACTCTGTACCTGAGGTCGATGACGACGCCAATATTCTAGAGATTACACCCGGAAGACCGAACGAGTACGAGAAGATCGAGCTAGAAGGTAAACCATTTTTGATCGCAAGAAATACCTTTAGCGATGCCGAGATGAAAATACTGGAAAATGCGGCTACTCTGGATCAATCTCCGGATATGCCAGATTTGCACACAGGAGTAGCCACCGATGTGCATGACGATCCCGTTTTGCGCCAGAATGATGTCAACACAACATCACTTGGTCCGATCGCCTCGACGGCATCCGATGAGACATTGGAGCACAGCTCTGCAAGAGCCCCTGAACTCTCTGGCCACCATAAAGCAGAGAAGTGCAATGAGATAGCGCCCCAGTCCTCCATTGGGCAACACAGCAACACGGACAGGAGCTCTGAGAACCTGACTGGTGACTACCTGTGTTCACCCCCCTTATTCAATGAATCATGGTATTCATCCGTATCAGCACTTCCACCTCCTCTGCAACACGCAGACAGCGTGTTTTACGAGCCTTTCTTCGCCAAAAGCGAGGCGGAAGCACTGATGTGTGACCTAGCGGGCCCGGAGTCGGCCGTTGAAAGTCGGAATGCAAACCGCGGGTCGGGTGCTCAGATCCAGCAGCAGTCATGTGCGCAGGATTCGTCTGCTGTTTCTTTCCATCCACCGTCCCTGCAGAGGTCAGATACGGCTTTCAAAGTTGGTTGCGCTCCAACAACAACGGTAGCTAGAGAGGAGCAGACTGATCCCAAACTCATGTTGCTGAATCAAGCCACGAATTCTCCGGAAGCGGCCAAGTCGACTGATTCTTCGTCAAGATCAGCGGATCACATGGCAGAAGCCACATCTTCCCTCTCTCAGACTCTGTTATCCGACAACGCCGACTCTGGTGCGAAGGTGTCTTGAAGAAGCCTTGGTTCCACCTTATGGCGATTGGATTCCCTGCCGAGCCAAGTATATTGAGCGTCATCTATGCAGATGTGCGACTCGACATTGTCTCTCGATTCTGAACAGATGCACTCTCCACACATTTTCCTTGCTTTGTATGAATAGTCAATGGTCAAACTTCTCTTTACTCATTGTGCCTTTGTGTGCATATTAAAGGTACAGCTGGATGGGACACGGGCTTGGTGGACCGGTGGCATTTCAGATATACCCATTTTTTTCACTCTCCTTTGAGCCACTATCGCTCCAACACTGCAGGCATTATACCTGTCGATCTATCAACTTTTAATCTCCTGGGTGTATGCAATGCATGGAAGTACAGCAACTACAGACTCACGATTTTGAAGCAATTCAAGTGCACAATCCTGCCCCTGACCTTTGGAACAGGGCTTTGTAGACGACAAATCTACATACAATCAAGGCTGCACATGGACAGGATAGATCTGACTCTCCCTGAAGCGAGAGAGAGGGGTGGGGAGGTAAAGGCAAGTCAACAAAACAAAACAAAACAAAACTCGATGGCAGCATCGTGTAAATGGGAGGAATCGATTTCCAGTTTATTTTTTCAACCTCGGAGGAGATGAATTTACGAGTTTAAGAGGCGGTTATGAAGTGGAATGAATTGAAATGAGTGAATGTGAATATGAATATGAACAGGAAGGGGAAGGGGAAGGGGAAGGGTAGTTTGGGTGTTTGGTCAACACATTATTAGCTCATGCAGGAAGAAGAGACTATCCAGATGGTAACTTGTACCATGATGATGAATTACATCTATTCATGATTTGTTGCTGAAGTGTACAGTTCAGTTTTTTTTTGTTTTTTTTTTTTCACCTTTCCACGACACACGCCCCTCTCGATTAGAAAATTGAATTTAGAAAGATTTAAACTCAGTCAGGATGGATATGATACTTTGGGGGGCGCGGGGGGGGATTGTTTTGACACTCCTCTCGACTACTAGATAGACCCTTTGTCATCAATTAATTGATCTCCACTTCCATCTGCAAACAAAAGGGGGTTCGACAAGCCTGACTTGGGTTTTGCAAATTTGCCATCCATGTCATACATACTGATTGTATCTTTTGTGTGTGTGTGTGTGTGTGTGTGTGTGTGTGTGTTAACATCACAGGCCTGATGGCGACGCTGATGATGACAATGTCGACGACGACGACGACGATGACGATGATTGCGCGACGACCGACGACACCCAAGCGGGATCGAGGAGGAAATAGGACGCACCGGGGGGCTCGAGCCAGGCCGAGTAGCCATGGAAGGTGGTATTGGCGGCTGTCGGACCGACATTGATCAGATGGTTCTTCTGCAGGAAGGCCTGCTGCGGGGGCCGCAGGCTGGCCCCGCCCGAAGATGCTACAACGGCGCGTGGGCGTCCGTCGATGCGCCGCGGCGGGGATTCCCAGAATGTGCGGAGTCGGGCCAGGGTGGTGGTGGTAGTAGTAGTAGTAGTAGTCGTAGTAGTCGTAGGATTTTGATCAGAGTGGGCGGCGGCGGTGGTGTCAAGATGATCATCAGGGTCAGTCTGCTGCTGCTGCAACAGCAACAGTAGTTTCCTCCGCTTCTGCAGCCGCTTCTGCAACCACATGGTCTTGTCGACAATCTCCTCGTCGTTGTTGTTGCGGCGCCTCTCCAGCCAGTCCTGGCAGGCGGCAGGCATGCATGCCTGGATTTCGGGCGCTGACCAGCGCGCGCGCACAAAGTCGTCGAGTACCGTGCCGGACAGGTGGTTCGGGTATTGGTTCGCGATCTGATAGAGTGAGAGATTGGCCGGCAGTGCGGTGTCCGGGCTGGGGTAGTCTTCCCAGATCGGGACGCCTTCGCCGCGGCCCTTGAAAGACGCGGCTTTGGCCGTGGTCTTGGGTTTGGCTTTGGTCTTGGTCTTGGTGTTGTTGTTGTTGTTGTTGTTGTTGTTGTTGTTGCTGCTGCTGCTGTTGTTGTTGTTGCTGTTGTTGCCTCTGGCTCTGTCTGTGGTTTCGCCTTGGCTTTGGCTCTTCTGGCTCGCAGGTGAGGATCGAGGGGGTGTTGAGGAATGTATGGCTGTTGGGTAGGGAGGAGGAGAAGGGTTATTGTTTGCTGCCGTTACGTATCCTGGTCCAATTGATAGGACTTGTTGTTGTAGAAGTTGCTGCTGCTGCTGCTGCTGCTGCTGCTGCTGTTGCTGTTGGCTGCCTTGGATCATTTGGGGATGGTCGACAAACGGGTCTTGTGGATGCTGTGGTGGCCACTGTTGGTAGAATTGTGGGGATTGATGAAAAGCAGCAGCTGGCGGTTGTGATGGCATGAAAGAAGGTTGCATGAAGGAGAATGGCCCATAATATGAGTCAGGATGAGGCACATAACCATTGTAGGTGGTCATTGGATTGAAGATAGGAGCAGGCAGGCTTTGCGACACGTGTGGCTGAGGAAGATAAAAGTTGCCATGTACTGGGGCAGAATATGAGTTGGGAACTGTAACCTGGCAGGACTCTGGATCAGGATACTGGGAGAAAGCAGGGCTGGGGCTGTTGGTCTGCAAAGGTCCCGCTGCTGCTGCTGCTGATGCTGCTGCTGGCGGCGGAGACCCCGCTGGCCATGATGCCATGGAGGATTGAGGCAGGTCTTCTTCAGGCATGATGGTCTCAAAGTATGAATGTGCTGCCAGCAGAGAATGTCACTAGTAAATAGATATTTGGCAGAGTCTGAAAGAGTCTGGGGCAGCAGTAGATATGGAATCTGGAGGATTAAAAGGATAATGGCAGAAATGGGTACCAGGGCAACGGGGCTAAGAAAACACAGGCAAGCAACAGCATTACCACACACACATGCACACTGGCTGTGCTGTTGTCAAAGAGATTCCCTCACAATTGGACAGATTTCAGAAGCACTGAATTAGCAGGCAATGAATTGGTTTGTTGATGGAGGATACAAAGACAGGATGCAACTCATTGTACTGGCTGTGATAATAATTGCTGAACAGAAAACAGGAGCGCATTGTTTCTCATCTGTTATTGTCATCTCATCTACTGATGATATTCATTACCTTGTACAGTTGGTGCCCATGGAGCCTGCGCAGTACGATCGGCTCCATCGGCCACTCAGCCGACCTCGAGCTTGAAGAGAGACCAGACGCAGCGGGCATTTGCAGTGTTTTGTGAGAGGCAGAGACGCAACGCCATGGGCGGTCTGATATTATCACAAGTCGATTTTGAGATCAGGAAGAGGAGAGGGAGGGAGTTACTGCTTTGCAGACGTTAATTCTAGCTATGGGCTCCACTCTCTGATGGTGGGGACAACTTGACTATTTGAGACTATCGGAAAGTTTACTCAAACGTCCCCCCCGAATTAGATGCGAGCCCTGCATCTATTCCAGATGCCTTCATTATCCCCCCCCCGGAAGCTTTGCTGGAGGTGTATTTGGGCTCGCATCGCAGATTACAAAAGAAAAACCATTGGCAGTGACACCTGCCTATCGTATCGAAATGACAGCGTCGTGAGCAATGACCTCACGGATCAGATATCTGGTATGACCGCCATGATATCTTCCAGGAGTTCCTTCTCCATCTCGCGCATAATCTCGTGGATGAGTCCGGGAGACGGAGCTGCAACACGGCCCTTGCTCACCATTGCCTTCTTTCTCGGCTTATCTTCACCCTCATCACCGAGCTCAGCAGCAGGACGCTTGCCAGGAGTGCGCTTGCCAGTTGCAGTAGTAGTGCGGCGACCAACCGCTTCACTGTCAGTGCGCGATCCGCCCACAATCAAACCTCCACTATTTCCCTGGATGTGGGAATTCGAACTTGCCATGGTTGGCATTGCTGTGGGGTCCCTGGCCGACACTGTCGTTGGGTACTTCTGAGCCAGTGACTTGTAAGTTTCGTTCATGAGCCAGCCAAACCTCAGGGCTTCTTGATATGAAGCGGGGCGGTGGAACGATGGCAGAATGTCATCTTTGGTGAGACCAAAGATGTCGCAGGGAATGTCAGGGAATCTGATGGCATATTCAACCCCAGCTTCTTTTGGAACAAAAGGATAGTAGAGAGGCACGGTCACTCGGCCATAGTTTGTGGCCACTTCGATTTGTCTGAATCTGATCGGGTGCAGTTCTGGGACGTGATGACCCTTGATAAATGGCTCGTCAGGCAGATGGAATCTAACCCTAGCGCTAGTTTGGTAGTTGTCTGGGATGACGGTAGGGCTGAAGATACTCCGGGCTTGAGGGATGTCACGATAAGGGCGTGTTGCAACAACCTTAGACAGTGCGCTTGTCTGTGATTTGGCTCCTCGAACATGTTGACCTGACTCTGCATGAGCAGTCGCACCGGGCTGGCTTCGATGCTCCGCTTGTGTTACTGTCTGACGTGATCTGTCAATACCAGCTGCAACCGTGGCATGCTCAACACGATGATCCATCGAGTGTTTGGGCAAAGGACAGACAGCTAGCGAAGTGAGAGCAGAACGACGACGATCGACCGGCGTTGGGCGAGTAACGGTTCCCATCGGGGGGATGCCAGTGGCCACTGTCTTGTGGGCCAAGTCTCTTGCTGGCTGGTCGCCTTTTCTAGCCTCGTTCTGACCCTGAGACTTGACTCGGGAGAGCAGACCAGGATGGTAGATACTCTTGGTGTGAGGAGCAATTGAGCCGACACCGCTGACTTCGTCTTCCACAGCGGCCATTCTGAATGGAACAGCACGCTTCCTCACATTCTTGTCACCAGGCGCAGCTGAGTCGCTGCCGCCGGCTTGGTCTTCAACCGGAGGGTTGAGCTTCAAGGTAATAGTAGTACGCTTCTTGACAGGCTTCTCACCAGAAGCAGCGGGACCGCCACCGCTGGCTTTGTCGTTTTCAACCGCAGCCATTTTGAAGGGAACAGCCCGCTTCTTGACACTCTTGACAACTGGAGCAGAGTAGTCGTCGCCGATTGTGTCTTCCATCGCAGACATTTTGAACGGAACAGCTTGATTCTTGACATTCTTGTCACCAGGCGCAGCTGAGTCGCTGCCGCCGGCTTTGTTATCAACGGGACGGTTGAGCTTGAGGATGACAATACGCTTCTTATCATTCTTCTGACCAGGAGTCACCGAGTCACTGCCGCTGGCTTTGGCTCCAGCTGAGGGGGGGGTCTTGAAGCTAACAGCATGCTTCTTGATACTCTTCTCACCAGGAGCAGCCGAGTCGCCCTCACTGGCTTTGTCTTCAAGGGGAGCGCGGACCTTCAAGGTGACTATACACTGGCCAACCTTCTTTTTGCCAGAAGCAAGCGCGTCCTCCATATTGGATTCAGCTGAGGCCTTCGTTGGGTCAGAGCCTCGAGGAGGACTGAGTTGTGAAGGGGGTGCGCGAGGGGTTGAAATGGGGGCAGGAGCTTCGTCTGGCATCTTTAGAGAGCCGTTAGGCTGAGGTGAGGACATGGTGATAGGATTGATGGACGAGCAAGACGTCAAGTGGGCTGTCTGGTTGGGAGATAAAGAGGAAAGAGGCTCATTCAGACACGAAGTAGAGGAGTTGAGAAGACTGGCGATAACGCGATGAAGACGCGTTTTCGGTGGTTGCCCTGGGCAAGCCAAACCTGCCTGCCTAGACTCCACAAAGCTCACGGTCAGTCACATTTGCGGCATCTGCGGCAGCGGCTGGGTAACAGGTCATAAGTTGATCCCTGCTGGCAGCTGGTCGAGATTCCTGCCAATGAAAACCAGTCTCCCCTGGCCGGCCATTTCCTCATTCTCTTCGACTTCTTGAATCTCAAAGATCTCGCGTACCCCTTGTATTACTCTGGCTGGACCCCCAAGGACAGAAATATAGCCCTTGGTGCGGTGGATCTCATGCCCCTTTTCTTCACCATCGTCCCACAGCAGTGTTTGCAGCCAGCGTTCGAGGACAGGAAGCTTTTGTTCATCAAATGCCGGCAGCGTGATGCTAGCCGTCGAGATGGTCGGGTCTATATGTGAATGGCCTTTGGCATTGAACGAGGGCATTGATGGAAAGGTGGAATAGGCGTGGAGGTCGAGCACAGTGCCGGAAAGAGTGTCAACCTTGGACCGACTAGTCTCGACAATCGTGGCGAGGCCGTTGATGGAAGTGATCCGGCTCCTTACAGCTGACAGTTCATCCTTGGTGACAAGATCTACCTTGTTGAGGATGATGACATCTGCATGCGAGATCTGGAGATGAGCTGTCGACATGAGCGGCCCTGCATGCTGGTGATGATCTTCTTCGCGAGGCAGCTCGTCAGCCGTTGGGTCGTCAAGACTCTTCAGAATATTTTTAGCATCAACCACAGTTACAATGCCGTCGAGAAAGATGCTGCTGCCCAAGCCCTCATCCATCCAGAACAGCGGAGCCAAGTTGCCTGGATCAGCAACACCAGTGGTTTCGAGCAGAATATAATCGAATTTCCGGTCGGTCTGCCGCTCAACGAGGGACTCGAGAGCTGCTACTCCAGAATCCTTAACGCTGCAACAGATACATCCATTGGCAAGCGGAATCCATTCCTGGCTCTGCTGGTCTCCTTGGTTGACCGTCAGAGACTTCTCGATGTCAGCGGTATTGCCGAACTCTGCCATCCCATCCCCATTAGCAAGAATTGAGGGAGACGACAGAGACACTACCAGCCATTTAGAATCACTGCAATCTTCTTGCCATGTTCAGCAGTCAGGATGTAGTTCAGGAGGGTGGTCTTCCCAGCTCCCAGATATCCTTGCACACAGTCAGCAGTCCTCCCTTACAACCCAGCAGATAGGGGGAGATGCATTTACCCGTGATGATAGAGATGGGCACCTTCGTGTCTGGCAGGTTCCTTGCCTTCTCTGACAGCTGTTGCGGGATCTCGGCATTGACATCAACAAGCATGGGTGGCTCATCGCCATCTCCATTGGCTTCCATTATTCTCTGGCAAAACAAGACCTGCTAAACTCAGGGGGAAGGATAATAGATGACTGGTCACAACTCATCAGTTCATAGTGATGTGAGCCAGAGGTTTGTGTTTCTGAAGTTGAGTTCCTCCAATATTTCAATGTTGAGGCAAAACACGCTAGTAATGATCTGGCACGCTAGTACTAATAGGGTTGTACAGTCTAAGTAGGTAAGTTAGCCGAAAGGCTGGAGAGGCAGGTTAGCCGCCCGCGCTTCTCGACCACCACAGTGTCTCAGCATTGGTGTCGCGCTCTCTCTCTCTATTCCTCATCCCTGCCATACTCCAGCCCTGCTGACCCCAACCGAGGTGACCATTATCCAGGGATCATTATTGCTCGCTGTCGCTGTCGCTGCCGTCGTCACCGTCACCGTCACCGTGGGTACCGCCAACTTCTCTATCCCAGAGGCGTCGCGCTGCCCGACACTACCAACTCCATCACCGTGGTTCTATTGCTGGAGTCTCTGTGAAGATGAACAGATGACACTGTGAGCGAATTGGGTCATCGAGAGATCGACGACGGCATCGGGTCGCAGGACAGGAAGCAAAGGAAGCAAAGGAATAGCGGCAACAGCGAGTGGGCTTGACACACCATGACCGCTGTTGCCCCAGGGCGCACAGGGGTCTCTCCCTCCAGCTCACCACGCCTACCCTCGCCGCCGCCTATGCCCGAGCTTCAATTTGGCCCACAGAGCCCTGTGCTTGGTTCCAGTACGCAGGAGCTTCAAGCAGACGCGACCAGCAAGCCGGACGACTCAGCTCGGCGGCGCATCAGACCCGGCACACGAGCGGCTGACATGGCTCTTGGCCCTCCGCTGGTGCCTCTGAATCAGGTGCGTACAGGACGAATTATTGAATTGGTTTTTTTCTTTTCTTTTGACGTGGATTGCGCCCTGGCATACCTTGCATATTCTGGCCATTATCCTGGAGTTCAAGCTAATACAATATGTGCAGCTTGATTCCCCCTTTCAACTACAGGAGCACCTGAAGGCTCTCTATGCCAACCTAACTCACGGCCAGAGCGAGGACCACGTGACGCCAATTACACGTGAGACCGCCCTGTCTATTGCAACACCTCCACAGATCAACGACGGGGAATATGTCGACAAGAACCTGTGGCTGTACGAGCTGTGCCGGTTCCTGACCATGAAAGCCAACTACGTGTCTTGTGCACTGATGGCCGACAGCGACCCGTGCACTGCACAGTCATGCCCCGAGATGAGGGCTTCCGAGTGGCAGTATCTTTGCGCGGTGCATGAGCCGCCAAAGTCGTGTTGTGCTATTGACTATGTCAACCACACCCTTGACTGGGCCGCCAACGTGCTCACTAGCCCGAAGCACTTTCCCTCACGGCTACAGTTGGGCGGTGACCCTGGCAGTGCTTTTCAGAGTATGCGCCAGCTCACCAACGTCTTCCGCCGTGTGTACAGGATTTTTGCCCATGCATGGTTTCAACACCGCGAGGTCTTTTGGCACATTGAAGCGACCTTTGGCATCTACATTCTCTTCAAGACGATCTGCGAAGAGTACTCGCTGATTCCAAAAGACAACTACACCATACCACCCGAAGCCGAAGGTCCACGCGACGAGGCAGAGACTGTGCAAATATTTGGCAACGAGAGCATTGCCTTGCCGCATCAGAACGGGCATGATGCCGACCAGACAACGACCGTTGTCCCCGGCGCAACCACACGTCGCCACAAACACACTCCTAGTACAGGTTCCCATGTGGCAACGATTGCAGAGGGTGCAGAAGAGGAAGAGGAAACTGCGTCTTCGCCATCCAAGCAGAAAAAGAGATCTCCAGAGCGAAGTACAACACGTGAGAGTCTCGGCAAACTCAACATCGGCACAACCGACAGCACCTTCCCGTCCCAACCAATCGAAGATCCCACGCCCACATCTGCCCAAGCAGCCACCAAAGACCCGCTGGATGCCGCGGGCAAGCTCACAAATCAGGACAAGGACATTGAATCAGAAGTGCGGAGCCCAACCGGCGGCAGCATCCGGACAGGAGGCCCAGATCTTCTCGGTGCAATCCTGAGCCATATGGATGATGAGCCTGAGGCTGAGAATACAAATGAAAATGGTGTGAAAGCCACTGCGCTTAGCCAAGACCACATCGATGTAAAACCAACCAGCGACACCACACTGGGCGCGGTGAGAGAGGGAAGCGGAGGAGCACCAACTGCAGCGGCGGCGACGACAGCGTCTGAAGTCGATCACCACGATGCAGATGAAGAGGATGTGGAAGAAGAAGACGTCGAAGATAATGAAGCCATGGAGCGAATCGACCTTCCTGATCGGACCACGACTGTTCTAACAACAACCGACAAGATCGGCACGTCAGAAGAACCGACGGAGGAGCCAAGCTCGATAGAAAAGGAGAAGGCCCAAGAGAAAGCCAGCCCGGCTGTTACCACCACCACTAGTACTACTACTACTGCTACTATTACTACTGCTGCTCCTGCTGCTAATAACCACGCCGAGGACAATGACGAAGGCGAGGAGGTGGAAGTCCAGCTGGAACAAGCCAAACCCGTTGAGGAAGCCAGCAGTGAGAAGGCGGCGGCCAAAGAGGACACCAAATCTCGGCGTGTGCTGCCCGATGATGACAACGACGACGACGACGACGAGGAAGACTCACCACAAACACAACAACAGAAACAAGAAACGGACTCGCAGGCTGCCGGTGCCGGTGCCGGTGCTGGTGCTGGTGCTGGTGCTGGTGCTGGTGTCGAAGTCACTGTGTAGACCCTTGTTCGCAAGAGCTAGCTAGCTCAAGCTTTGTATTTTCCCTGGGTTGATGGATGAGTGGATGGATGGATGGGTGGATATTTGGTAGGTTGGCTGGCTGGTGGTTGGTTGGTAGGTTGGTAGGTTGGTTGGTTGGTCACCTTGAGTGTGATTGACCCTGGCCCCCCCGGGCAAGGAGACATGACAAAGGTGTCAGTTATTCAGTCAGTCAGTCAGTCAGTCAGTCAGCCAGTCAGCCAGTTCAAGACAGGCATGCACACAAGAGCAAATGTATACCTGCACATGTATCATACATACTTGAGTCAGTAAGTAGTCTCTGCACATGCTTTGTTGGGTGTGAGGAAGCAAGCAAGCATGCAAGAAGAAAGCAAGCAAGCAAGCAAGCAAGAAATTAAGTGTGTTTTGTCGTCAATAATCAACCAAAAAAAGATGATATCAATATCAATATCAATATCCAGATTCTGAAAAATGAGCTTCACAAATAAACAGACATATGTATATGTACATCTGGAAGTTTTGAAGGTATTCTTCCATCTTTCCCTGCTTTATCATATTAACACACTGCCACAAGTGCTGACTGACTGGCTGGCTGGCTGGCTGATGTATTATCTCATAATGAGAAATACATAAATATCTCCTTCAACCTCAACGTCTCTGTTCTTTCTTCATGCTCTCTCTCTCTCCCTCTCTCTCTGTTTGTTGTTGTAATTTGTTGTTGTTTCCCCTCGCCCATCAGACCCCGACCCAACCTCATCACCTCCCCCATCATGCAGAAAACTCTGGTCTCAAATGCGCCATCTTGGGCTGAATCAATGGATGCCACTGAGCCAGGAAAACAATGGCCCACATCAGATAGCAACTCGCGGCCGAGAGGATCAGAGTTGATCGCCAGATTCTGTTGTTGTTTTTTTCGCAAGTATTATTATCACCATCACCATCATCATCATCATCATCATCATCATAACCAATATCATTTCATATCAGAAAAAAACAGGAGGTAGATCGATTTGGAATTCGACTCCGTGGGAAGGGAAGAGAAGGGAAAGGAAGGGAAAGGAAGGGAAAGGAAGGGAAAGGAAAGATAAAACAGTGTACATACGTCAGATTCTCGCCCTTGGGACTCAGGAACCAACTGGCCACGCTGAACAGGACGACGATGATCAGGCCGACGACGAGAGCCCACCTGTTTGTTTGGGGGGTTAGTTGTTTATGCATTAGTGGGTGTTTGCTTCGTCGCGGGGATAGGGCGCGCATGTGCTCTTGTGTGTGTATGTGTGTGTGCCATCCTCCCTTGGGGACGAGGGAAGTGTAGTGCTTCCTTCCTTCCTTCCTTCCTTGCTTGCGGCTTGCGGGAGATGTGCTCGGAGTGGGAGTGAACATACCCTGTTGCCATTTTTCGAGTGTATGTATATGTGGGAGGTAAATGGGGCGAGGGTCAAGTGAGGAAGCACTCGGAGTGCTCGGAGTGGAAGCGAGCGAGGGGCGGTTGTCGCAGTAGCTGAAGTAGTGGTAGTGGTGATGTTGTCGGGGGTGGGTGAGGGTCGCGGTGGTGGCGGCTAGCCGGCTAGCTTGTGGGCGGCGCACAGGCAGAGAGGATCGAAGGCAGAATCAACAGCGGGTCACACAGAGGCAAGCGTAGACAGTCAATCGACGTATGCTCCGCGCGACGTTGTAAGTTAATGTTGGCAGCTTGAGAGGTAGGTACGAATAAGAGATAGGGTTAGGGTTGGCTCTCCACGTTCCTGTCATCTGTAACAAAGCAAAGACGACGCACGGGGATATAACAGAATTTGCAACACAAATCAAATTCTACCAATTTGACCACCCGCTCGGTGGGCTGCCTGAACAAAAGCGTCTAATGCGCCATCCTATTCGTTGCATTCACTATCCTCACCCCCAAAAGTCACTCAACCGGCCGACCCTGGCCACGCTGGTGTATGGCACGGCGCCAGGCTTCCTTACGCCCCCTCACGGCTTTGGCGGTACGACGCTTCTTGTTCGACCTGCAGCTGGTCGATGACTGGGGCAAGGTCCGACAGAATCTCATATGCTCTCTTGTGGTACTCAAGCTGAGCGGCAATGAGATCTGCCAAGTTACGAAGTGGCTCTGGGGTGTCGAGGACCTGGCAATAACAAGTAAGCATCTGCAAGATCGCGGGGGTGGAATTTAGAGAACAAGACTTACATTCTTCATCACGCCCTGGGCCTCCTCGACCTGGCTGACAAAGTCATCTTCTTTGGCCTCGATCTCGGCACGGGCATCCTCGCTGAGCTGTGTCTCGTCGTCAGGGTTGAAGCCGTGGCCAGCCTGCTGGGCCTTCTTGGCAGCCTTGGTGCTGTCGAGGAGCAGCCTGCTGTTCTCGACATTCCTCCTGGCCTTGGTCGCAAACTGGATGTTGGTGTTGAGCGTGGTTTGCCAGCCAGCCAGGAATCTGGCCTGGATCTGCTGGTCCTGAGCCAGGCGTGCCTCGCCCACCTTTTCCTCAGCCAAGGCGTATTTCTCCAGCGCGTTGGCCAACGGGTCTTCCTTGTTGCTCGGCTCGCTTTCCTTCAGCAGCTGCGACGAGGCAAGAGAGGCGCGGGCGATGGCATGGTTGAATGTTTTGGGCTGCGGCTTGGATGACGCAGGTGCTGTGAGAGCGGCGCCAGCCTCGGCAGCGGATGACGCTTTGGATAGGAGGGTGACCTTATCTTGGATGCTGCGCCCGAGATCCTGGAAGGACTCACGCAGGTTGGGTGGGTAGTCGTAGCCTTCGTTATTGTATTGCTTCCTGCTATCGGTCAGCCGGAGAATTCTAACAAATGCATGTGAATGCGATAACATACGTGACTTCAAGAAGCTTCTGGTGCACCGCCTTTAGAGCATCGACCCGCTTCTCAAGCTCTGTGTATTCAACTGGCAGTTGAGTCTGGCACGGGATTGACCATCAGCAACTGCACTGGGTACCTCATGCGAGGCCGACCGACTGATGACTGACCTTCTCATCGGCCTTGCCAAAAGACTCTTTGAGATACTGCTGACTGCGCTGAGCAAACGGGGTGACGGTCGAACTGTAGGCCGAACTAGACATCCAAACAGTTAGCCATATCCCGCCACGAACAGAGCCCGGGGTGCGACGGTTCCTCTCTCTTGGGTCCGACAGTCGGTACTCTGGCTGCCCATTCCACCACCACAGGGGCGACAGGGGCGACAGGAGCGCTTCCCAGTCGAGGGTGCACCCCAGATTACAACCCAAGGCCAACAGTGAACCCACATACCTAATGTTCTTGCCAAAGGCTTGAAGAGTCTGCATTCTGATTTTTGCAAAGGTCGATGTCACCTGATGTTTTGCAGCGGCAGGGTATCAATGAAATAAGGGACGAGATCAGGTAGGTTGGCAGACAATACTGTAACTTTGTTGACGCTGCGATGTTGTCGCCTGCCAAGCCTCTGGATGGAATACTGCCTGTTTTTGGTGGATGAGTTGCCGCTTTACACACGTACTTGCCCCCATCGCCCCCTGCGCAAGGCGAATGCTTGAGCCCCTCTTTTGGCCGCTTTTTGGCTAAATCCCCGCAATGTGATTGGATGGCCATGCTTGCTTGCGTGCTTTCTACCGAGCCACCTCGACAATTGACTTCCTCTGACATACACGTAGAACTAGCTTGCTGACATAGTACTTACCTCCTTTTCACCACGTTCTTCAAATATCTAAGCTAAGATTTGTAAAACAGGCGCGATATTCACAGTCGTACTAGAGATGGCACGACAGATTCCAGATTGTAGCTAACTGCAAAGGCACAAAGTCAATCATCGCATACCTGCAGAACTCGGCCGATGCGTTCAGAGCAGAGCTGCGCCTTGGAGAAGATGTGTTTTGCGCCGTTACAGAGAAGGGTAGTCAGTGGACACGTTATTCCCCACGTCTGCAGCTGTCACAATGGCATCTAACAACCAGAACTCAAATATATACATTATTACAAGCGGAGCTGGAGTCATTTCTATTTGAAAAAGGGGTGTGTATGAAAAAAATACTTCTTCATTCAAGAGCCGAAAAAACAAAAACAAAAAACAATCAGCAGCAGGGATTCGCTGGTGGTCACCCACCCAACTACTAACCTACCGGCATATGGCTTAAGTTCGTTGAGCGAACGGGGAACGCTGTTTTCCATATCCTATGGCCGATTGCGGGGGAAACAAGCACATTTCAAATATATCAATAGTAGGTATATAGGTATATGAGCTCCTCTGTTAAGTGAGATATGAACGACCATATTCTTGGCCTCGCAGTCAGATGGCATTGCATTGCATTCTACGACTTGGTGTCGAAAATGACTTTCTCACTTGACCTACATTCATCCACACCCCCTCACAGGGCGGTCTCGTCTGTCTTGGCTACGAGCTGTGTGCGGCCACCACTACCACTGTTCAGGCCAACGTAATGATTAATCCAGTCCAGCACAGTCTTATGCCAGACCAAGCTATTTTCCGGCTTCAAGACCCAGTGGTTCTCGTCCGGGAAGCTGAGGAAGCGGCTGGGGACACCTCTGAGCTGCAGCACGTTGAAGGCGGACAGGCCCTCGGCAATGGTGAGCCGGTAGTCCAGCTCGTTGTGGATGACGAGCATGGGCGTGGTCCAGTTGGCGGTGAACCGGCTGGGATCCCACTTGTCGTAGGTGCTCTGGCGCTCCCAGAGCGGGCCGCCGAGGTCGTGCACGGGGAAGTACTGCTCGTCGCTGGCGACCTGGGCGGTCATGGAGAAGACACCGTCGTGGCACACCAGGGCCTGGAATTTCTTGCCCAGCTCGTGGCCCTGGATCCAGTTCATCATGTAGCCGCCGTAGGACGCGCCCAGGGCGACGGCGCGCGAGGTGTCGACAAAGTGCCCCAGCTGCGTGTCGATGTACTCGAAGCCCTTGACCAGGTCGACGTAGGGCGAGCCGCCCCAGTTGTTGCGGATCGCGTCGGTGAAGGCCTGGCCATAGCCCGTCGAACCGGTCGGGTTCGGGCACACGACGACGTAGCCCTGCTCGGCGAAGACGGCTGGGTTCCAGCGCGTGGACCACTGGTCGTTCCAGGCGCCCTGCGGCCCGCCGTGAATCAGGTAGGCGAGCGGGTACTTGGTCCCCGGTTGGAAGAAGGACGGCTTGACCACCCACGCGTGAACCGGCCGGTCCTCATCGCCCTTCCACCACACCTCCGACACTTGGTCAGCCGACAGGCCGAATTTGGCGTCTGAATTCGACGCTGGTGACCGCACGCTCACGCGATCTCCGTTTCGCGGGTCAAGGTAGTAGTAGTAGCTGTTGTTGACCAGACTGTTGGCTGACACCAGGAGGACCGGGCTGGTCGCTGACGCCGGTGTCACGGCCAGAACCGCGCCATCGAACGTCAACTTCCTAGGATCGTATCCTGGCTTGCCAGCTTGGCCAATATCCACACTGTACAGAACTACTCTCCCCGTGTCCTCGGCCTGAACGTGTAGTGCCTCGCCATCGGCCGACCACGATACAGCTTCAGGCTGCCACTGCCATGGCTTCTCGTCTGGTGTCAAAACAGTCACTTTGGCACTGCTGACAGAGCTCCCGAGCTGTTGGACAACGCCGATCAGGTTCCTATCGCTCTCGTATCCATCCTCTTTCATCTTCAAAAACGCAATACTTTCTCCATCTGGCGAAAACACAGGCGATGTGGCCGCCCCATCGATCCCAGGCACTTTCAGTTCGATTGGGTCAGGCGTGGTCATCTCAGCAAAGTCTGCCAGTGGCACAAAGTAGAGATTGCATTTTGTATGAGTAGCTGGGTTCAGCTTTGGGTCTTTGGCAACGAACGTAAGGCCTCTGGGGCCAATATCAAAATGATCGGTGCCGCCAAAGGTCGGGATCGGGCTCTCGAGTTTTGACTCGCGGCTGATAGCATTGGCAAAGCCCAGCAGGTGGTAACGACCCTCGCGGCCCGTCACTTTGGGCGTTGACTTCTCCAGGACGGCAGTGAAGATGGAGGCTCGCTCGGCTGTGATGTAGGTGTCCCAGTGGCGGACGAAGAGGCTGTCGTAGATCCGCGCCGTCGACCGGGCTTTCTGCGCGTCCTTCGGATTCCACAAGCTGCCGTCCGGGTTGGACTGCCCAGACACGGCCACAGCCACCCTGCCTGGTGCCAGCTCGAATACTTTCAAGTTCGACACTGGCCCGGGCACCGTCCCGGCCACGTACGTCCTGCTCGGGGCACTGGCATCGCTTACAACAAACGAGGTGTTGCCATTCTCGCCCTCCTTGAGCCAGACAACCTCGTGCTCAGGACCAAGCCATCTGGGCTCGCTGACCTTTGGATCCTTGCTGAGGACGGTCTCGGAGCCGGTCTCGGGGTCAAGCACCCGAATCTCGTTGGTTTTGGAATGAGTGTCGAAAGAGTATGACGTCTGCGTGAAGAGCAACAGTGATCCATCTGCGGCCGGCACAGCAGCTGATCTCCTAGGGGCGCTCAGTAGTACCCTGGGCAGTCAGTCATTAGTCATTTCTTGTTTGCCCGGGGTGGGAAGCGGTGGCTAACTCTGGGGTGAACTTCTTCCTTCTGATCGTCATTATAGGAGAGCGTTATAACAGAACACGATTTCAATAAACTCGAGATCCGGATGTACCCAAGTGCTGGCTGGTCCTCATTTCGACGCGTAAATACGAGAGGCTGGGGGGTGTCAGTGAGTACTCCAGCACTGCTTACATAATGCCACCATCGCTTGCAACGACTACTATGCCACAAGCACACATCTCATGTCTCGAACTTGGGAATTCTACACTCTTGGTTCAGATAGAGAACATTAATTGATTGATTGATTGATTGATTGATTGAACCTTCACAAGTAGCTCATCGTCTCAGCAGCTGAGTGTGACTTTCATTGAGATAGCTTAGCCTACCGCGTTGGCACAATGGCACTTGCTACGGCAGTGAAAGGGGACTTGAAGGTCCATCAAGTTGGAGATCCTGAACAGCCGTGCCATGGGGGACCTTGTGAACTGTGTCCATCCAGCTGTCCCGGGCCGGGCCGGGTCTGACCCCAACCCCCAACTTCTGGCGTTGACCGACACCGACGACCGACGACTGACGACCGACGACTGATGACCAACCGACCTGGACCTCCTCAAGACTTCAACCCCCCGGGTGTCTCACTCTGACCTGATAGAGTAACACTAGTCATCGGATATGCAACATCCCCTGCATCTTGCCCCGGATCTGGGTACTTGCAAACTGTTTACTTCTTCTTATAGCCTTGCTGCACGTCTTGGCAATCCACAAGCGGATATATATCTCCATGCTTTATTCAACTAGTTTGGCGTTGCTGCTGAAGCCAGATCCGAGATAGGTTGTCAACCCCGTTCTGCTTTCCACCTGCGGCCATCTTCAAAATACTGGGTGCCCCGTTTATCCACAATCTAGGGTGAAAGGATGGCAGTAGAACAGTATGACAGACTGTTGACAGCGATGACAAAAGCTCACGATCCTCCTCGGCTTTAGCACTCGACTGAGTCAAACTCAATGCTGTTCATAGCCGGATCAAGTGTAGATGCACATCTTTATTGCTTGCTCAATCTCATGTCTTGAGTGTCGACCAAGGGTCAACTCGATTGCCGTGCTAGGCTGTTCTATGTCTCTGTCTCTTTCACAGCAAACCGACTTCCCTCTCTTCAGGTCCATCATGCAATATTGTCCGATCTTCACCTACACCTACACGGTCTCGACAGGTCTGATCAGCATGGCAATCGCGTATCTGGGACGGCGGTATCAGGGAGAAAGGGCCGTTCGGGGGGCAGGAGAGACGAGGACTTAGAGGCTGAGAAGGACTCATGGTCGGTTGTTGCAGCCCAGCTGGTTATCGCGTTATCAGTCGTACCCGACAAAGCAAGAACGGATTTAAGCTTTTCCGTTCCGGTATTCCAACGCACTTGCCGTTGTGGGGAGCCGACCAATCGGAGTTTGGAGCCTGCGCCCTCTTCCGACACACTCCGACAGGAACATTGCCGAGCCAAAAGACACACGGCTGTTGGGTCGTTGAGTTGTGGGCTTCTTCTTTTTATTTTTGCTTGGGGCTATTTGCAACGAACGACGTATCATTGCTTCGATTCTCTCGCCTGCTGCCCTGATACCGCTTTTTTTTCTTTTATAATTCTCCAGCTTAGAGTTGTGGAATTTAGAGACCCTGGCATCGATCGCTCCTGCCGCCAATAAGCTAATATTTACTGCCTGCCTCTGTATTGGCCGAATCGGGAAAGGCCACCTTCCTCCCCTCTCGAACAACGACAACGGACGGCATATTTGACCAGTGAGCAGCACGCGACCACGAATTCTCTCTTCTTGCCTGAGAACTGCCAAAGGGAAAACATAGACGGAGAAAAAAAAGAGAGAAAAAAGAACAAGACAACACAATACAATACAATGCCTGAATACGACTTCCTTGTTGGCACCTTTAACACCCCCCACATCTACACGCTCACATTCACTCTCGCAGAGGACAAGAGCAGCAGCGGTAAGGGCTCGTTAGCAATTGCAAAGCGCCACGATGCCATTGGATCGCATTCATGGCTACATCTGACCCCTCCGTTTAACACCGCCGAGCCCTTTCCTGCTCAACCGCGGGGACAGTCGACGGTCCCCAGGCGGAACCTGTACGCAACGGCATGGACGGAGCCGCCCAGCGTGGTGGCATACGCAATTGAATCGCCGACCAGCATCAAGCTGCTTGGCCAAGGGCGTACAAAAGCACGGTCGGGATACGTGACAGCGAGCGACAAGGCAGTCTACAGCGCCGGAGGGGCCACCGGTGAGGTCTTTGCCATCGACCCAGCCACCGGAGGCTTTCTTCCTCCTCCTCCTTCTCCTACTGCGCAGCCGCAAGGACAAGCTTCATCTCAACCTACCACCACAGCCTCCACACAGACATCGTCTCTGTCCTCGACAAGATCATCACTCTCGTCCTCGTCTGCATCGCTGCCAGCATCATCATCCACATTATCATCATCATCAACCTCAGCATCACCCTCGATAGTCGAGCCACTGCAAATTCTCTCCTTCGTCGAAGCAACCGGCAACCAAAAGGACGACGGCAGCGTGCTGGACTTTGGCGGGCTGCGGCACGGCGCACACAGTGCCGACCTCAGCCCGGACGGCTCCTTCCTGTACGTCGCCGACATTGGCCGCAACGCGATCTGGACCTACACGATCGACTCCAAGCACGACGGCAAGGTCGTCCTGGCCGAGAAGCTGATCAGCCCGCGGCCCAACGATGGCCCGCGCCACGTCTGGCCGCACCCAGCCGGCAAAGTGGTGTATGTGCTGCAGGAGCACAGCAGCCACGTGGACGTCTTCGACCTTGCCACCACCAGCACCAGCAGCACCAGCACCAGCACCCCGTCGACTTCACCGATCCATCTACAACACGTCCAGGGCGTGCGCATCATCCCCGACGCGCTCAATGAGACAGCCTTCTGGGCCGACGAGGTCCGCAACAGCCTGTCCAACGGCGCCGCCCCACGCTGGCTCTACGCCACCACGCGCGGCCTCGAGGCCAGCACCAAGGGCTGGCTGGCGGTCATTGCCATTGATGCCGACGGCCATGTCGATGCCAGCGCTGGCAGCAACAACAACGGTGTCGTCGCTCTCTGGGAAACCCCGACCAGTGGCGGCTGGGCCAATGCCGTCCAGCCCGGCCCAACCGTCGATGGCGTCGAGTATCTCGCCCTGACCGATAGCGAGCAGGGTTGGGTCTTTGTCCTCGGCTGGGATGGCAAGGAAATCACTGAGGTCGCCCGCCAGAAGCTCGATCCTGGTGCTGGCGCTGCGACTGCGGTGTGGTTGTAAGGGAAGAGGAGAGGAGAGGACAGGAGAGGAGGGGAGAGGACAGGAGAGGAGAGCGTGCGCAAAGGAAAGGAAAAAGGGCGGGAAGGGGAGACAAGGAGTTGGTTGTTGTTGGTGTTGTTGTCGTTGTTACTGGCAAGGAAATCCAACTCCAAATCCAAATTCCATGGAAAAGAGCAGTTCATGATCGATAATATACTTTTGATCTCCATCTAACCCAATAACTAACCGTCTATTTTATAGTCCTTCAAACTCGTCCTCGCCATCTTGACCATCGGCATCGGCATCGGCATCCTTGGCCTTGGCCTTCTCCTTCTTCTTGCGCTCCTCTTCCTCCTCTCTCCCCTTCTGCACTATCCTCCTCCGCTCCTCCCTCATCTTCCGCTGGCCAAGGACAAACGCTCCCAACGGGGAATCCTCCCAGTTGACATCCTTCAGAAAGGCATCGACCTCTGCCCGGTCGCGGGGGGCAAAGTTGACCTTGTTGCGCCTCTCCTCAATCCACCGGGCATTAGCCTCTGATTTCTGCACGAGCAGAAGCAGGGCCTGGTTGAGCTTGCCGTTCCTGTTGCCGCCGGAGGACTTGGACGCGGTCTTGAGCCAGCGCTTGAGCATGATGATGGCGGGCAGCTGCAGCTCCGGGTAGGCGATGCTCTTGGTCCACAGGACGAGGAACTCGGAGAAGAGCTCGACGACCTGCTCGCCCACGCCGTCTTGGTAGACGCGCGTCTTCAGGTATGTGGTCGGGGCGCGGATGTTGGATTCAAAGTTGAGCGGGCGCAGGGTCGCCGGTTTGGCCGGGCGTTTGAGTTCGGGCGAGTTGAGGACTTCGAGGAGGGCGGAGGACAGGGGAATGTATGTGCCGGTGGCGTTGGAGATGCGCAGGAGCGAGCGGATGAGGAGGAAGCGCAAGGGGAAGTAGGTCGAGGTGGGGATCAGCCGCATCACGCCCAGAGTGACTTGGGTCAGCGGGTAGATGAGTGGCCGCAGCTGTGACGGCTTGCCGCTTTGCGCCTCAACCAGCGAGTTGCAGTGGCTGGAGAGAACGCGCGACCAGAAGTCGAGAGAGTGAACAAACTGCCAGTTGTAGATTTGCTTATACGAGTCCTTGGTGGGTTTTGCAATGTGGCCGCGGAGGTGGATGGCGAGCTGGCGGATGAACTTGAATGCCGTCGTGTAGCTGATCTTCTGATCGATCCCGTAAATCTCTGCAGCCGAGTTCTTCATCAAGTTGACGCCCGGCAGGGTGAGCTCGGTGAGATTGCGAGCGCCCTTGACGATGCCCTCGTACGTGGACTTGAGCACCGACTCACGAATGCCAGCGTCGCCGATGACCATGAGTCGGCGGATGATGATGAAGGCAGAAATGCGGGTGGCTTCATCAGACCCGTTGTCAGCCCAGATGCTGCAGATTGCCTTGACAATCAGCTTGAGCTGCTTACGGAGCTGAAGCAGGTACGGCAGAACCGGCTCGAGAGACTGAAGTGTGATGCGGAGCGTGGCGGCATCCGACAGCTGGCCAAGCAGCAGATAAAGTGAGGACGCGTGAGATTTGATAATCGGCGACAGGGCCTTGAACTTGGGTGTATCTGTGGCAATGTGCACCTTGCCGGACGCGGATTCTTTGACGGGCAAGTGGTGTTGGAGGACCGGATGAACGTGCTTGAGGGCCAGCATCAAGACTTGGTGATAGACAGTTGAGTTGGGGATCGAGTAGCGCGCTGACAACTTCTCGTCTGGGTCATCCGACTGCACGGCCGCGCGGAAGGCGAGCACGACTTCCTTGGCCGATCGCTGCGAGTGCTGCTCGGCCAAAGCCTGTTTCCACTTGGTGAGCATGGCCGGCGTGACCTCGGTCACCGTCGCCTTGGCCGTCTTAGCCTTCTTCGACGGTCGTTCCTCGTCATCGGCAGAGTCGTCGCCTGAGCCCTCATCGTCCGACAAGGCCAAGTCGTTGCCAAAGTCGAGCAGCTCAGCGTCGTTCTCCTTCAGGTATTTGTAGAACTCCGGGTCTTTCTCAGCGAGGGACTTGAGCTGGCCGACATGGTCCTTATCTCCATCGTCATCCTCTTCTTCATCGTCGTCGTCATCATCATCATTGTGACTGTCTCCTTGCTCATCTGCCTGCGCCTCGTTGTCCGAGTCCGGGTCTGCGGTAACCGCTGTCGTTCGTTTGCGCTTCTTGCCCGTCACTGTCGTGTCTTGTGGCAGGGGTAGCGGCTGCTGGAAGAACTTGTCATCGTCCATGTCCTCAGCGCCATCAGCCTCGGAGTTGTGGCCATCGGCGCCGCTTTCCTCGGCCTCGTGCTCACGTCGCTTTGCTGCATCGTTCTTTCTCTTGTCATTCTGCCGGTGCCGCTGCTTGATTTTGGCAAATTCTTTGCGCCGCTCAAGCGTGTCTTTGAGCTTGTTCTTCTCGAACTTCCTGGTGGCCTTTGGTGCCTTTTTGCCCATCTCGCCGTGCTGGGAGCCGTTGCCGAACAAATAAAAAAAGTTCAAATATCTGGAGAAATCTGTTGCCCGCCACGTCACGTGCAGAGTCACGTGCCAACCAAGACTATCAGGCTGCGCAGTACACAAGGCTGCAAACCATAACCTCCGCTGGTGACAGTAGAGAACTACAGTATCATCTAGACGTGGATTGCGCTGTTTTCTGCGCCCAGTCGAGGATGTACGTTCCGCCGGCCTCGTCACGGGCACTGTCATACGCTCCCACGCCGTTCGGCTACGCCCCAAATGCGTCGCTCTCGGCCCAGATCAGCCTCGACGAAGAGGTCAAATTGACAGACTCGTCAGCCGAGCGTGATCTGATTGACTCCTTGGCCGAGATCTACAGCATAATCCACACCCTGGACGGGCTCGAAAAGGCCTACATCAAGGATGCGCTGTCAGAGAAAGAGTACTCGGACCTGTGCTCGAAGCTGCTGAAGCAGTACAAGTCCAATCTCAGCAACGAGCAGGTCTCGCGGGAGTTTGCTGATCTAGATACATTTTGCCAGAGATGGGATGTGCGTATGGTCACGTCATATCATCCACCAGCACTCTCACCCAACTGACTCTCGTTAGATTGAATGTCCCTGGGCGAAAGAGCGTCTCAAAGTCGGCCTGACTGCGGACCAAGTGTACATGCCGCAAGCTCACCCGCCGCAGCCCCACGCGCCGGCAGTCACAGTGGCCTCCGGTGCTCTCATCCTGGCCGCAACCGAGAACTTCATCACCTTCCTCGACGCTCTTCGCCTCAACATGGTGTCCAAGTCTCAGCTCCACCCTCTTCTGTCCGACGTTATTCAGTCAGTCAACAAAGTGACCGACCGCGACTTCGAGCATCGTGGCAAGATCATCCAGTGGCTCATCACCTTGAACCAGATGAAAACAACGGAAGAGCTGAGCGACGAGCAAGCTTCGGAGCTTGCCTTCGACATGGAGCAGGCTTACAATGGCTTCAAGGCCATTATCCATTGATCAGCCCGTACCGTCTCGCCACTGCCACACTCCCCACCAACACTGAACTTCCGCTGGTGTCCCATCAGCATTCTGCCAATCATCGTAGCCAATATCCACTCCCTCCGTTACCAAAGCGAGACCGCGATCAAGAAGCAGGCTTTTCAATAGTGCCTGCTCAGGTTTGTAGTGCTCTCGCAGCGGGAACTCGATCACGACCCTGGAACATTGGTCTGTCGCTAGTGAGCTCATGATCGCATTGACCAGCAGATATGGGTGCTCAGGCGAGTAAATTGGGTCGGCGGCGATGATTGTGTGATATTTCTCAGACTCGTGCTGCGGCATGGTCGACTCATCCGACCAATCGAGCACTCTCGTGTCTGCTTCACCCCCGCTTGCGAGGATGAGGTCTGAGTTCAAGCTGACATTCTTGGCAAGATTTGGCACAATATCCGGCAGGTCGGTCAGCACGACCGAGGCTCCCCAAAGACATGCTGCACTGATGCCAACCAGCCCAGTGCCGGCCCCCAACTCAAGAACACGACCCTTGTCACACGCCACTTCTGCCTTGAGGGTGGTAAGACGCCTTGCAAGCAGAAGAGATGATGCCCAGGTCTTCAATCCCAGATTATCTCCAGTGAGGGACGGTTCGTGAAGCTGGATTACGAGAGTCTCGTTGACTCTGAAAGATCGAGTCTGGCTGGGAGCCGCATTTCTTCCCGACCGCTCACTCAGTCGGAGGCTGGCCTCGTTCCAGATGCGCTCTTTGATCTCATCGTCCTGGATCCAATCCAAGCTGGAGGCAATGATGGACGTCAGATATCGGGGAACTCCTGCCGGCTCTACCACCGGTTGCCGCTGGTCTTGCTCATGGCCAAAAGCATAAGGTGTTTCTGCCAGCAAGTCGAGTGTCTCCAGCAAGCTGTCTGCTGTTGGTTTCTGATAAAGCTGGGGTAAATCAAAGACTGCCAAGTCACCAGGTCAACGTCGCCTCGAGGACGGACCGACACAACCTACCGTGTAATCGCGTGTGCCTGTCTCCCTCTGCTGGACCACTGTCGCTGTCTGTCATAGTAATGGCCACCGCCTGGGCCCCTCAAGTGAGAATGTGAGAATGTGAGAGTGCTCTTAGTACTATTGAGATTCAGACAGAAAGCTTGGCATTTTTGTCAACTGTAATGTGACAGAACGTTCTCTCGACCCAAGTAGTGATACAGGAAAGCCGTACGAGAGAGCGTAGCAAACGATATGATTCTATTCCCCGTTACACACCATGACTAGCACATCCGCAACAACAACATCGACGTATACTCTAGGACACTCCGCCGTCGTCCTGGCATCGCATAAGCAACGGAACATCCACAACAGCGCCGCCTTCCTGCTGCCGCATCTGGCCCCGCATTTTTCTCTGCTAGACGTCGGCTGCGGGCCTGGCACTATCACGGTGGGCTTTGCCGACGTGCTCTCCCAGGGCAATGTCATCGGGATCGACGCTTCCCAGGACGTCATTGCTGAAGCCGTCGCTACAACCACCACCCAAGCACAGCAGCAGCAGCAGCAGCAGCAGATCAGGCGAAACCTCACCTTCGAAGTAGGCAATGTGCTTGATGGGCTCAAGTATGCAGACAACACCTTTGACGTCGTGTACACGCACCAGACGCTCATCCACCTGCCATACCCGGCCAAGGCGCTTCAGGAACTCCGGCGCGTGCTCAAGCCCGGCGGCATTCTGGCCACGCGGGAGTGCACGAATCTGCAGTGGTGGCCGCCGGACCCTGGGCTGGAGCTGTGGGGGTTAGGCATGCAGAAGATGATGGAGTCGACTGGGGCCGTGGGGCTGCTCAATAAGGGGGCCATCCAGGCTCTGGTGCGCGAGGCCGGGTTTGATAGAGGTAATATGCTGGTGGGCGCTGGGGTGACGGTGTTTGGCACAAAGGAGGAGAGGAAGTGGTGGAGCGGTGTGAGTGTGAGCCGGCTGCGTGAAGGCGGCATTGCCAACAAGTGGCCGTTCTTGACTGATGCTCAGATCGACCAAGTTGTCAAGGCTTTGGAGGAGTGGGGAGAGGCAGAGGATGGGTGGTACGTTGCGATACAGAGCGAGATATTGGCTTGTAAGTAGGTAGACCAGGGAGAGTGGAAACGAGGCAAGGGAGAGTTCCAGCGATTGTCAATAATCCTCATCATCATTACCAACAGAGTCTTGTTAAAAACACTTCTCCTTCTGCTGTTTCGGCATTCAATCTGCAACCCTAATGGCTCTTCCCCAGTCACCGCGCGCGCTGTGGAGGCAGACCCTGTACCGTATGTCGTGTCAAGAGCGAGTCTGCCGAGTTCGTCTCCTTCTGGCCAATATCGAGGGCGAAACTGCCGGTCTGTTTTTGCGTGTCTGCCGCAGCCAACGCATCCTAGTTGGCTCAAATAATGATACAATCTCCAAGCGATGTGCTTCGAACGTCTTTGAATGTCTGTGCGCTGTTGTGTCCGCTCCTCATGATTTGCTCTCAGTCTCCCGTCGTCTTTTCGGATCATACTGCAAAAGCTTTTCAATCAAATCCACGTGGGTCATGAGCATCCGTCGGCAGCAGTAGCGTCGGCAGCCCAGGCGATTCATGGCCTCGCCATCGCCCATCCCGGTCTCCAGCATCTTGAGGTACCGTTCGTAGAGATCGCCAACAACTTTGCCGCAGGAAAAGCAGCGCACCGGGATGATCATTGTGTGAGGATGTGGGGAGTGGTGTCGAGAGGGTGTACGAAGGGCGCAGGTGGTGGGTGGTGTGAGTGTTGCTTGCAGGAAGGGTGTTCTAAACAGGAGGGACGAGTAGTACATAAAATTGTAAATTTTAGAGATACGGTGGGCGACAAAGCACATTTGACGCAAGACCCACAGATGACCCACTTCTACCATTTGGACCCACAAAAAAGTTTCGAAGGCACAGACTCGTTTTTCAAGTCCTTTGTCTTTGTCGCTTACAGTGGACTTCTCTACTCGCACCAATGGCCAGCACCAGCAAGCGCAGTGCAGACGAGGCATTTGAAGATGTCGGACCAGCTGATCCAACGGATGAGAAGAAGCGCACGAAGCGGAGAAGAAATAAGAAATCCAAGGGAGAGCAGAACGGAGACGTCAATGCCGCCGCAGTTGCAGCAGCCGAGTCGACGCTAGGTGGGCAACGAAGTGCTGAAGACAGAGGGTCACATGGCTTAGAGAATGCTGCCCAAGCACCAGCCACATCCGGAGGGGCCGAGCCTCATGGAGGAATGAGCAAAAAGAAGAGAAGACATGAATGGAAGATGAAGCAGCAGGCGCAGGCGGGAGCATCTTCGTCACCGGTCTCCACGAAGACATCCACCGCGCCGCCGGAGCTTGAGAAAACTCCAGAGCCAGCCGCTCAGCCAGATATACCTGCGTCAACGCCCAAGGGCAAGAGACGTCAGCAGAAGAAAAGGAAGAGCGACGTAAGCGAGGGGACACTGCAACCTGTCCACGAAGCTGGCAAAGACGGCCAAGATGGAGAGCAGCCTCCAAATGGTCCCATTCAAGGTCAACAAGAGCGCACTCCCGTCAAGACCATGGGCAGCCATTCCGTCGAAACAGCCAAAAAGGCCAAACGGCGAGATAATAAGGAGCGGAAGCTGCTGAAGCGTCAGTCGCCACAACAACAGCCAACAGAGGGCGATACTGAACATGACCCGGCGTCTGCGTTGCCACCGCCAGAAGCGCCATCTGTCAATCTGGACCCTGATGCCGGTGAGAGCGCCTTGAACAACACCCAATCTAAGAAACGAAGGCGACAACAAAAAGGGCCAACTACTTCTCACCCTCATCTTTCCAACCCGGACTCAAACAGTCCTGAGGTAAAGGCAGTACCACTCGAAGACCGCATCACTGTTCCTGACGAATTCGAAAACAGACAGCTCATACCAACAACCAATGGAGATGCATTGTCGGCTGATAATGACCAGCACAAGATCGCCCTTGAGGGTGACGATAGCCAAGCTCTTATCATTTCTACAGGCGACAAAGTTCGATCCAAGAAACACGGTCATACCAAGTCATCCAAACACCAGAACAAGCAATGGTCAATTTCAGAGGGCGTTGGCGGTCTCTTCATCGACCAGGATCCCATCTTGACGGCCGATGATGAGCACATGATCATTGCCACACGAGCCCAAGTCAGAATCTACTCCCGGGCCACTTCACTGCTGGTACGGAAGCTAGAGGTGGAGCCAGAAGAAGACGGTCCCATTGTTTCATACTCGCTGATCAAGGCGAATGACGCCTTGCTGGTCGTTGCTACGTCTCGAGGAGTGGTTTCCATCTGGAATTGGACGCAGGGCATCATTCTCGACGAAGGTCTGACTGGCCCTGGGCTGAAACAGATTGTGCCCTTCTCTCACGACGGAGCCATTTCGATCGTGGCAGTACATTCAAAAGATGGCAAGGATACTGTCAAGATCTTCAATCTCGCGACCGGGAATGAAGATGCAGAGGATGTTGCCAAGATCTTTGAGGGCAGGGATATTGAGCGCATCCAGCTCTTCGAGAGTGCCGGAGCTCTTATCATCTCCGGTCGCTCTCGATTCGAGATTGGCCTCTGTCGGAATTTCCTTACGACTGCGCTCAATGGAGACAGCTTCAAGTGGTTTAGGCTCAGATTGCCCGCAAACGCCGCCTCATTCGATGCGCGTGTAGGTCCTAATGCCGGCAAGCGTTCGCTTGCTCGACTCGACTTGGCCGTGGGCCTATCGACTGGAGATATCCTCAACTACACTGATATCTTGCCTAAACTCATCAGCCGGGCTGGCGACGTTGAGCCCCAAAAGCTCTCCTGGCACCGAAACTCGGTCAACACAGTCAAATGGTCTCGAGATCTCACACATCTTATCTCTGGTGGGAGGGAGACCACTCTTGTCATCTGGCAGCTTGACACCAACCGCCAGCAATATCTGCCTCATCTGTCAGCACCAATTCTCAATGTGGCTGTGTCGGAGAAAGGATCGGCCTATGCTCTCAGACTGGCAGACAACTCTGTCATGGTCCTGTCCACTGCCAATCTGACCCCTGAGACTAATGTCTCCGGCCTAGCGGTGCCAGTGTATGGCCCCGTCATTGCTACTCTCGACCCCAATTCTCCTGAGAAAGTGCTGTTGGCCTGTCCCGCAGCCGCACTTCAGCCCCTCCGTCAAGAAGACCAGAACACGTCACTGCAGACTTACGATATCCATACAGATAGTCAGCTGGGGCGGCAGGCCCTGACAAGAAACCTGACCACCGTTGTCAACGTTGACCCAGACGGCCGCCCACTGCGTGAGCCAAACGTCAGCCAGATTCAGACTAGTGCTGACGGCTGTTGGTTGGCAACAGTTGACGAGTGGAGACCGCCTCGCCACGACCTCGACGCCACTCACCTGTCCGACGAGACACAAGCACGGAAGCAGGAGTGCGAGATCCATCTTCGCTTCTGGGCGTACAACATCGACCAAGCAGATTGGGAACTGGTCACCCGTGTTGATCAGCCAAATTCATCTGCACGCATTCTCAATGTGCAGACCAATCCCACTAGACCTGAGTTTGCTGCTGTCGGTACTGACGGCGTTGTTCGTGTGTGGCAGCCAAAGGCTCGAGTGCGCGACGGCGTGCGTGTCCGAGATGGGCAGGGCAAACAGCTGTTCACGTGGATGAACCCATATGCCGTCAACATCCCCTTGCACGGTTACCAGGAAGCCAAGTCGGCAGCTCTTGCTTACTCTGAGGATGGCTCCACCATTGCTGTTTCGCTGGAACTGGATCGAAAGGGGTCACAGTGGACGTATCTTGTTGATGCGTACACCGGCAAGATTGTCCATTCCATTCCTGACCTGGTGACTGCGGGAGAACGATGTCTGGCTTTGTCAGGCCGCTTCCTGCTCCTTCTTTCACGAGCGTTCTGTGTGTACGACTTGATCACCAGCCAGGTGATTTGCCGAACCGAACTGGCACCTGACTTCCACAGCGCGGCGTCGTCTCGCTTCCTGGCTGTCAACAGACTCGACAACACCGCCGCCTTTGCTCTCTGTCGGGATGGAAAGCAGAACTCTCGCCTGACTGTCATCGATATCAACAAATTGGATGAAGGGGCGGTGCTTGAGACCAAGATTCCCGGCCAGACACGTGCGCTGTTGGCAAATCTAACCACCACCGGATTCGTGATTATCGACAGCTTTCACCAGGTCAGGACAGTGAAGCCGCCCAGCTCGTCGCGCGCTCTGGTTGCTTCCAGCTCTACGGCAGCAGCAGAGGAGGTGGCCAAGGGTCTGGACCGGCTGTTCGGAACGACAAAGGCTGTGACTGACCGGGTGAACACTGATACTGGCGACAACCAACTGCTTCTTGAGAATGGGCCTCAGATGGTCACAGGCCAGAGCTTGGCAGAGGCCGTCAGCTTTGTGACCTCGGCGCAGGCACCAAACATGGAAGGGTTGTTTGAGCGGGTTGCTAGAGCTGTTGTCGAGGTGTAATTTTCGATCCGTTGTGTTGTCATTCATGTCATGCTATGCCTCGATATGAATCATGGTTACGATCGCGGCGATTAGATTAGATCGGAGAGATACTTATCTCCGGTGGACAGTACCTGAGAAACTTAAAATGCACATTCTATACTCAAGTTTCCCTCACACACACACACACAGAGAGAGAGAGAGAGAACGAAAGAGAGTTATATATAATATCGACCGTCTTGACTAACTTACTAACCTGCCCTTGTTTCCATGAATCGACGGCCTTGCACACTACTACTACGTCACCGCATCTTCTCTTCCCCATCACCCCTCCTCCACCCCTCTAACAACAACAATACCATCATCATCACCACCACCACCACCACCATAAAACGCACCATGTCCTCCCAACCACAACCACTCACACTAAACAGCACCCTCACCCAACCCTCAGGCCACCCAATCCCCATCCTAGGCTTCGGGGTGTACCAAACCCCCGCCGCAACCGCGGAGCCGCTCGTGCTACACGCGCTGACGCGCGCCGGCTACCGGCACGTGGACTCTGCGCGGGCATACCGCAACGAAGGGCCGTGCGCGCGGGCGATCGCGATCGCAGCCAGCGGGGGGGGGATCCCCCGCGCCGAGGTGTTCTTCACCAGCAAGATCCCGCCGAAAGCGATGGGGTATGAGCCGGCCAAGGCAGCGATCGCGGCGACGCTGGCCGAGACCGGGGATGCGCTCGGCGGGTACGTGGACTTGTACCTGATCCACGCGCCCTACGTGCCGCCAGGGTCCGGCCCCGCGGCCCGCCTGGGCGCCTGGCGCGCGCTGGTCGAGGCCCAGGCCGCCGGCAAGATCCGGTCGATTGGCGTCAGCAATTACGGCGTGCACCATCTGGAGGAGCTGGCCGGGTGGATTGCAGCCGCGGCAGCGGCGGCGGGGGGGGATGTGGCGGCCGCCGCCCTGCCGTCGCCATCGGGGATCGCTGATGCAGAAGAGGAAAAAAAGAGCAACGCGCTGATTGGCAAGTCGAGGATCTCGGTCAACCAGGTGGAGCTGCACCCGTGGCTGCCGCGGCAGGACATTGTCGACTGGTGCAACGCGCACGACGGCGGTGTTGTGGTCCAGGCGTACAGCCCGCTTGTGCGTGGGGCGCGCGCCAACGAGCCCGTGCTCAAGCGCATTGGCGACAAGCACGGCGGGCGCACCTGGGCGCAGGTCCTGCTGCGCTGGAGCTTGCAGCGCGGCTTTGTTCCCTTGCCCAAGAGCGAGACGCCCAGTCGCATTGAGGAGAATGCACGGGTGTTTGATTTTGAGCTGGACGACGACGATCTTGCTGCTCTGTCGTTTCCTGATAGTTATGCTCCTGTTGCCTGGGATCCTACAGTGGCCAAGCTGGAGGAGTGAAAAAAAGAGATAGTAGATATTAAAAAAAAGGGGGCTTTTCGCACTGTAGTGGTGTTGTACAATTACTAGTTGATATCAAGTTTACAGAGCTTTTCTTTACTCAGCCTGCGATCGCTGCCGCCGGTTGGGTCAAGTCTTCCCCCCATGATACCAACACACCAATTATCGCTAATACTCTTCTCTATCAATAAGGTCGAATGAATCCGCCACATGGCTTGCTGCGCTTGCTGCGGCTGCTGCGGCTGCAACTCCTGCTTACCCCACATACGCTCTGATCTGGTCGATGATGAACTTGGATCTCTGGAGCAGTTCAGCGTCGGCACCGACATCCTTGGCATTGCGCACAAACGCCTCCAGCACTTCCTCCACGCGGGCGACGCCGGTGTCACTACCAAAGGGCACGCCGCCGGCCCTGGTGCTGTCGGACCACCACTTCTCCACCACGTACAGGACTTCCTGGACCAGGACCTTGCGCACGGTGCCGACAAAGGGCGGGTCGTTGTTGTAGAACATCAGTTCGAGCACGTCAAAGAGCTGCTCGTAGCTGACCTCCAGGCTGAGGAAGATGTCAGTGACCCAGTGGGCCGGCGCGACGTTGCGTTGGTTCTGGTGCGAGTACGCCATCAGGGTGGGCAGGAGCATGGGCACGGGGAAGGTGAACTCGGACAGCCGGAGCTTGGAGCCCAGGTCAATGACCTGCTGCGCAATGGCTTCAAACGGCTGGGCCGTGCCGTTGGCCACCGTCTCGTCGTGGATTTCTTGCAGAAGCTGTTGCCATGTCTGCTTGATCGAAGACGGGTCGCGGTGGTCAGCGGCTTGGTAGATGAGGAGACAGACATCGTAGTAGCCAGCCGCGTTGGCGTAATTGTTGAACAGAGTGCTGATATCGAGCACGGGACCGTCTACCTGGCGGAGCACCTCATCGCGGCGGTCGGCGGGCAAGCGAGGATCGTCACGCAGCCGTTGCAGGACTTCATCCTGGATGTTGGCGATATCGAGGAGTTCGGAGATCTGCTGCAGCAGGATCTGCTTGTTCTTGCGATTGGTACCTTGTGTGTAGGTAGATGCATTTGCGCGCGCGCGAGAGAGATATTCAATGCGGCGGTCAAGACCAAGATCGAACGCGGACTGCGCCAGTTGGAGCTGCACCTGGGCCGCGTCCTGGAATTGGTTGGTTTGACCGTAGTACCGCCAGAGCAGGTCGGCATACTGAATGTCGTCGGCCGATTTCCGGTGCAGGTACTTGACAATAAAGGAAGACTCGGTTGCCAGGATGCGGTCTTGCCAGCCCTGTGACAGATACCAGTCGTACAGATTGGTGAGGAAGGCCTCGTCGTTGGAACGCGCAATCACCTCATACGCTTCGTTCCGACGCACCGCTGCCATCGTCGGCCGTCCTTCCACAAAGGTGGGCTCAGCCTCGATGCTCTTGTCGACAGCAAGCACGATATCGTGGATCAGGTCATAGCACCGCCTTCGCTCGTCGTACTTTTCCTTCCGCTTATCTGGCTCAGGCTTGCCGTCCACCAACCAGGACAGTGCATCATTGGCCTTGTCACGTTCATATGCCACTCTCAGTGCCAGCTGAATGGCTCCGGCGAAGAAACTCAGCTCGGTGAACTGCGCGACTGCAGACCGCAGATAGTCATTCGGCAGGCTGTGGGCAACCTCTTCAAACAGCTTCAGACTCTCGTTGAGGAGATTGCGCGCAAGCTCAGCGTTGGGGCCGGCCTCGGCAGCGCGCTTGAGCTGCTCCTGTGCTTTGAAGATGACAACGTCGTCAGCACTGCAGAAGCTGCCACATCTACGACGGATGGCATCGGCCACTGTCTCGACGTTGGAGCCTCGGGCAATGTTGCGATTAACGATGGCCTTGACCAACTCTTTTGCAAGGTCGAGCCCCTTCTGGGTGCTGAAAAGCTCCTCAAAGGTGAGCTTGACAAAGGCTGCCCTTGCGCCTTCTGGCAGCAGGCTGACAACTTCGGTAAGGCTTTCTTCAAACAGGACCAGGACAAAGGACAGTCCTTCGATCGTGCTCGATACGAAGCCAACAAGAGAGTGCAGGGCACGGTGCTCGCCTTGCAGGGCCACTTCGTCTTCCCGCGTGCCTGTCTGCGGCAAGTCATCAGGTCCTCCGAGGCCTCGAATGAAGGATTTGTTCTGGTTGAAGAAGCGCTGGAGCTGAGAGAGATCTTCCTGTACCGCCCGCAGCTTTTCCAATGCCACATTGGGCAGCAAGTGCCAGCCCTGCTTCTCGTCTCGCTTCTCTCTGACGATGGGCGTTCGCCACGTAGCCCTCAACAGGCGTGACAGGTACAAGGCAATGGCCGAATGCCGAGGTGACGGCCGAACCAGGTCGACCAGGGGCATATTCTTGTCAGTAATGGCGTTCTGGTTGATGCTGGGCTTGCCGCCGAAGTCAATGAACGTTTTGCGTGCAACCTCCAGAACCTCGGGATCCTGAACGCGCACCGATCGAGAGTCCTGACCGTTCTCCGCGCCTTGACCACAAGCAACCGACAAAGCAGTCACCAAGGTCTCGTTCCGGCCATATGATCTCATCAAATTGTTGATCTCGGTCTGGAAACCCTCTGTGTTGCTGCCGCCCTGTTTGATGAGCGCGGCAAAGACGTCTACCAGTCGCCGCCTCTTGAGGATATGAATGCCGGTGTTGGTGAGAATGGCAATCTCCGGGGCGTCGCCATCAAACTCAGTAGCAAGTTCGTTGCCGAAGCCTCGTGGGGTCTGTACGGGTGGCCTGAAGGGTACTGTGATTCCAATATCCTCAGCCCGACTGTTCAAGTCGAGCCACGTACCGACTTCAGTGGTCAAATTTGGTTGGCGCATCTCAGAGTTGTGGTATAGGCGGGGAGTATCGGGGGCAGCGACGAACAGTTGATCCACGGCCGAGTTTGCGTTCTTGTTATGAAAGCAGAAGAAGTAGCCAGGCGGATATCTGGCAGCCAGGCGCGCGCCGCTCAGAGTGCGTATGGGCGCGTGAGTGCTTGGTACAACACCGTGAGAGGGCAGACTGCCCGGGGAGGTGAGCGGCAGGCTGGATTTCGCCTCTGGTGGCAGTCGTATGTGGCCGGCCCGCATGTCAACCGGCGGCCCTGATTGACTGTTGGGCCAGTAGCTTGACGAGCCGCTGGTGCTGAGGTAGATGCGATAGCCAGTGGCGGTGGTTGCACACAGGGCAAAGCGGGACGCCTCAGATCGCGGGATCGCAGCGATCGAGACAATGCTGATTCGCGAGTTGAGCACCTCGTTGGGTGGGACGAGGTGGGCAGCGCCGTTGTAGATGTCCGTGGCTGACCGGGTGAGGGCGTGGCTAAAGTCGGTGCCTTGAATGTGGAATATCCTGATGGCGGACTTGGAAGACAGAGTGTAGAGCAGATCTCTCGAGTCGTCGACAATCATCTGCTGCACATACTCTTCTGCCGCGGTGAATGTGAGGGCCATGGCCAGAGACTTGCGCAGAGTGCCCGTCCGGGTCAGCTTGCCACACTTGGGCGAGAACCAGCCATCTTGCTGCTGGTAAGTAAGCTCGTGGACCTCGTTGTCGGTGGTGCCGCCAAAGAAGATCCGGCCTGTCTTCTCCGAGTGGGCAATGCAGGTGGCAGAGATGCCTCGGATGCTGGTCGACAGTCCGGTCTGGAAAAGGCTCATCTGCTTGGTTGATTCGTCGACGCCGAGTCCGAGGATGGTAACCTCGGACGTTGTGGCAATGATGATGATGCTCGTCACCGTTGCCAGAAAGACACCTGGCTTTGGCTTGCCCAGCGTGACGGCTGTGATGCAGCTAGTCAAGCCCTCATACCCCAGCAGCTCCGGCTTGGTCTGAGTGTAGTCCCACATGTACAGGGCATTGTCGATGCTGACCCATGCATACCGCAGAGGCGCAAACAGGCCCATGATGGTTGTGACTTGTGCGCGGTTGTATTGCTCAAAGATCTGGTCGGGGATGGTGTACATGCGCACCTTCTGAAAGGGCGCCCATGCTGGCGACGCAGCGATCTCATAGCCAGACGACGAGCCTTGTGAGTAATAAGTGTCGAGTTCGGGGAAGAAGTCGCAGTCGTGGGCAAAAGCCTCGTTGATCGTGCGCGCCGCGCGTTCTGCTGGCTTCAGAGCCTCGGCGGAGCGTGACGAAGAGGCCGGCAAAGCACCACCATTGGGAGCTGCGGTGACTGCCAATGTCGGAGAGGTCGCAGCCACGCCGGACGACGCGCTTGGAGCGACTAATGCCTGCCGCGCTCCGAACGGCGAACCGGACGTGTGGAAGGAGGCTGGAGGAGGATATGGCGTCTTGGGGGCCGGCGTGGAGGGGTATATGCCTGGCACTGGCCGCATCGGAGTGGCCAAGACCGAGCCTGAGCGCGCAGATGCCATGGCGGCAGCGCCTCGCCGGCGGCGTCTCTGCTGCCAAGGGCGCGATCAGGAAAGGTCCATATAGGTCTTGCGGGCGGCAACAGAGTGGCGCGAGGGGCGAGGGATCAGAGAGCCGGCGGCAGGGAGAGTCGGGGACAGGAGTCAATCAGGGAGATGAGGAGGCCACGGCTATGGAGAATCAGCGCGTTGGTGATGAACAAGTGCTGTGGTGTTGAGAAAGATGGGGACATTTCTGAAAACAGTGCCAAGACTGTCCAAGCGCGAAGTGCCGCCGCTTTAAGAGTTGGCCAGTGCTCCACGCACACAACCACTACACCAATGATCTGGGACAAGAATACCAATACTGACCTGTCAGGTAGCTAGAGATGCCTGATTGCCTGGCCCAGATGCATCCTAGACTCTTTGCCTTGCACATAGCCAGGCACACTCCTTCTTGAGCTGAGCAGTAAAGCAGCATGATGCCGCGTCCTACTGCAGTCAAGTTCTATACATTGACCTCTCTGCGTTGCAAGCATTAGATATTGACTGGTATTGACAACATTGACAATATTGACTGATAGTAGGTCAGTTCATACACAGGCATACCAGCACAAGCCAGACAAACAAGACAGCCCTTTCTTTTACCCCTACTGTTTCACACTTCCTCCCAGCAGCACAACCAGGTCAAGCAATCAAATACTCAATCCATTCACAGGAGCAGTTCCTCGGTTCATTTCCACAGCCCAGCCGTGTATGTGTTGTATGTGTTGTCCTCTACATCTGCGGGGTAGTATCACTCAGATGTTGTCAGCAAATTCTGGATGAGAGCCTGGCCCAGGGGTACCTATATCAAAACTAATCAGATTCAAGAAGCTGTACATGTGCCTGTCCCTTTTGACTAGGATGAGACAGCGAACTCAGGTACGGCCAGGTCCGTGTTTACTCTTGTCCTGAAGCGAAGACCTGCTCCGATCAGAAAGACACTTGGTCAAGGGATGGACCGGACCTAGTCAGTTGATCATTCCCCCCAGCTGCTACGCGATGTGCCATCGTCTGGCGGATGCAACATGACCACATGAGATGATGGATGGGTAAAGGGCAATCTACGATATGCACCTGGTTGTCCGGTCAGTTGGGGTCAGGAGAATGCATACGCCAAAAGGTGAAGATCGAGGAGCGGGGACGAATCAAAGGGCATAGAAAAAGCAATCCTGTCGGAGATTCTGTCAATCTGGGAACAACTGACCTCACAGTGTGATCTCTAATCAAGAAGTCAGCAATTCAGGATAATATGCATTCCGATATGCATCCAGCCACTTATTGGGCACTTTGGCCAAGAGCTGGTTTCCACAGCTTAAACTCTCCCGACCAATTGGTGGCCAGCCCGGGCCTTTCTAGAGCCTTTCTAGGGCCTTTCTAGGGACTCTCTAGGGACTCTTCATTCACACTTGCACCACTTCCTAGTGTACTGGGTGAATGTCTTGCTATCAGTTGACCGGCCATCAAAACGGTTCTGGCAAACGCTTGAACGGCCAAGGTGCCAAGGTCGGCCCAGTCCTTTTGACTGTAACTTCGCAGGACTGGATATGAGGATATGTGGATGATCTACGGCCTGTCTTGGCCCTCGTGCCTCTGTACTCTGCTGCAGATTGGCTAGTTCCTTGCAGGCCAGCTGCACGACACTCGGAGCTGCGGTTCCAATAAGGGACCTAGCGTGCCTTTGATCAACTGCAGTACTACCTCAGGCCAAGAATCAACACCAACCATTCAAGTCGATTGACTTCATAATGAAAACATTTATAAGGCAGGCTGTGCTCGCCTTGATGGAGGCCATGATTCTCCTGAAACAGAGTCCTCCTTGATCACCAATAAGCGCTCACTCCCATCGAGTGAAAAAGTGAAAAAGTTAGGCTGCGCGAACTGCTGGTCATTCACCAAGATGCATGCCCTCAAGATCACCGGCTCGATGCTGAGCATCCTTGCTTTGGCACTGGCCTCACCTCTCCCCAATCCTGTTGCGGCGCCAATGCCAGCCCCGAGTCCGGTACATCAAAAGCCCAACCCAATTGCTGTTTTTTGTCCTTTGCAATGCCTGCTAACACCTGGAATTTGATGTAAATCTAGCCCGGCATTCCCTCGGAATCAACTGCAAGGTCGCAACTGAGCGGGCTCACCGTGCGGGCTGCTGGCTCGTCGAGCGGATACAGCCGTGACCTGTTCCCCCACTGGATCACGCAGTCCGGCACCTGCAACACGCGTGAGGTTGTTCTCGAGCGTGACGGCACTGGTGTCGTGCAGAGCAGCTCTTGTGCTGCCACGTCTGGAACATGGGTCAGCCCTTACGACGGCGCAACCTGGACGGATGCCAGCGACGTGGATATTGACCACATGGTCCCTCTGTCCAATGCCTGGATTGTGAGTGCTTGCTCTCGATATGTTTCCCCCTTCTCTCTCTCTCTCTCTCTCTCTCTCTCGGGTACAGGCGAGGATGGCTAACCAACACTTGTCTAGTCTGGAGCGTCGTCCTGGACAACAGCAAGCCGCCAGGACTTTGCCAACGACCTGGATCGTCCGCAGCTCTGGGCTGTTACCGACAATGTGAACTCGGCCAAGAGCGACAGCTCGCCTGATGAGTGGAAGCCCCCGCTCACCAGCTTCCACTGCACCTATGCCAAGTCCTGGGTTGCTGTCAAGTCCTACTACGACCTGAGCGTGACCAGTGCGGAGTACAGCGCGCTCAGCGAGATGCTGGACACCTGCTAGCCGAGCGAAGACAAGCGCCCGCTGCCGTTGCCGATTTCGAAGGGTGATTTTTTCTTCTCTTGTGCAAGGAGATTGGCCTAAGTGTCAGCCGCGTGCGGTGATGCTGATACATCCGACTACCATCTGGTTTGATGCTGTAGTGACAGTTTATAAATAGGTCAGCTTGTCATCTGAAAGTTTGTGATTTACCAAGATCCGCTCCCGCCCAGAGTGTTGTGTTTCGTTTCATTTCAGTTGCTTGACCCTTGATGTTGCTTATGTTTCGACTCGCTCCTTCGAACAGGCAGGCGACTTGAACGGGGGGTATTAAGCTCAGCGATGGCCTACCAGTACAGGTCCTAAGTGAGACATATACCTGGGGATAGTACACGTACAGTCCACACATACAGATCACACCACATCAGGGGGAAACGGCTCAGCCGAGGTGTCAGGGCCTGGAGGAACCAAGCACATGATAGATGTCCAAATTACCAAGCCTCTGATCCCCCAAGCCACCCAACCGCTAAGCCTGATTGGGCTCAGCGTGATTGCCAGCTCAGGGGCGCCACAGGGAAAGAGCTGGGCGCCTAGAGAAGAAATGAAATGAAGTTCAGCTCATTCATCACAATTTCGACCTGGAGAGAGAGAGAGAGCGCGGGCACATGAGCAATTAAACATGCTCTTGAGGGAGTTGAAGAAGAATTCTATAGCGCAGTCGAGGAGAGAGGTAAGTTGAGTTGAGTTGCGGGAGTGAAAATCATGATTCATGGAGAAGGAGAATTAAAAAAGACAGAAAAACTTTTCCCCGTACAGTGTAAAAAAAAGCCTAGGGCTGGCAGGCACACCCGCAATTACATGTATTAAATTTACTGGGGGAAGGAGCTAGTGGGTTAAGCTTTCACTTCCCCCACGAATTGCACGAATTGCAATCAAGTGGAATTTCGATCACTGCCAAAGCTGGTAATTATGTGGACGACCTCTTTCACATGCAGCCGAGAGTTATACGGGTTTGACTGGCGCTGGGCTATAGTGTTGAAAAGAGAGCGGATGTTCGTTTCCCGAGAGAAGGGGGGGGAGGGGCGGGCGGCCACCCTAAAAAGGTTGGGAGAGAGGATGGACAAAGTACCAAGGCAGGAGAGACATGCTCAGGATTCTTAACTTGCTGGTGCTTGCTGTTTGTTGTTGTTGTTGTTGTTAGGGTTGCAGGAGAAGACGAAGGAGAACAGGAATAAGAACGAGAAGGGCAACCAGGATGACTGCTTCCACGGGGACTGAGAGCCCACCCCTGGACGTGGACCCAAGCGCACAGCCTCTGCTTGATTATGATATCGAACGCCAGGCACTCCTGCCAGAGGACGAGCAAGAGAACGACAGAGAGGACAGAGGGGACAGAGAGGGCAGGGACCGAGAAATAGAAGAGGACTCCGACAACGGCGCCGTCGCCACTGTGATCCAGGAGAAAGAGTCGCCTGTCAAGAAACGGGCAACGGCCTACCTGGATGGGCTCCGTGGTGTTGCGGCGCTGGGCGTGTTCACGCAGCACCTGATGGGGGGAACGAAATCGAACCACGGCTTCGGCGAGAACGGCAACTACATCCTGATCACCTTCCCCTTCATCCGGGTCTTCTGGTCGGGCGGGGCAGCAGCAGTGGCCATCTTCTTCGTGCTGTCCGGGTTTGTGCTGAGCCAGACGTCGGTCAAGCTGGACCACCGCGGCCAGCAGCGCGAGTCCAAGCGCAGCCTGATCTCGGCAGCGATCCGGCGGCCGATCCGGCTGTACCTCCCTTGCTTCACAATCGGCCTGCTCATCGCGCTGGCCAAGTACCTGCCGTGGGACATCTACCCGGAGCTGGGGTACTCGCCGCGCAGGGAGAACATCGGGGTCGAGCTGGCGCACTGGCTGGACACGACGCTCAAGTACTTCAACCCCTTCCAGCGGCACGGCTGGAAGTACGGGGTGTACGAGTACGTGCTGATCCTGTGGACGATCCCGATCGAGCTCAAGGGCTCGTACATCATCTACATCCTGTCGGCCGTCGGCTGCTTCGGCATGGTGTCGGCCGAGTGGGCGGTGTTTGTCATGCTCAGCACGGCCGTCATCATCATCCACTTCGGCCTGTGGACGTTTGGCTGCTTCATCGGCGGCCTGGTGCTCACGCTCAACCATCTGTACCAGCTGGACGACAAGTGGGTCTTTCGGCGGTTCCCCCCCGTGGTCAAGACCGTGGCCGCGCACGTGCTGCTGTTCGCCGGCTGGTGGCTGCTGTCGGAGCCCGCGCCGGACGGGCACCCGGAGTGGTCGAGCGACACGCCTGGGTGGCGCTACCTGACCAGCCTGATCCCGGAGTCGTACGACCAGGACTCCTTCTACCGCTTCTGGCACTCGTATGGCGCCATGCTCTTCGTCTGGGGCAGCCTGCATCTGCCCTGGCTGCAGGCCGTCCTCAACACCTGGCCCTTGCAGTACCTCGGCCGCGTCAGCTTCATGCTCTACGCCATCCACCTGCCCCTGATGATGGCCTTTGGCAATCGCATGTCCCGCATCTTCGGCAACGTCCCCTATGGCGCCGAGCCCGTCTGGTGGGACAACATGCTGTACGTCCCCAAGGCCGGCCCGCTCGGCCTCAACCTGCAATGGGACTTCATCTGGGCCGTCCAGCTGGCCTTCACCCTTGCCATGGCAGAGCTGGCCACGCGCCTCATCGACGACCCCTCGGTGCGCTTAGGCAAGTGGCTGGTCAGGAAGATAGGACTGGAGTGAACAAGGACGGACGGACGGACGGACGATATAATACAGAACAATAATAATAAATGACACACACACTTGAATGACCATTCCGACTTCTACAAGGACAGTTTATTGTGTATACTGCGTAGGCCGGTGATCGACGGGATAAAAGATCTATACAATTAACATAAACTCAATGCACGTTGAGGCTCTTGATACGAACCTTGTAGGCTCACTGTGACACTGTCTCATGGCATAGGGTTCGAAGTTGACTTTCGGGAACTCTTTGACACACCTAGCGTCTCCTCTTCCCTGTGCAAGAAGACTCCATCTGTCACCTTAATCTCCTTCGTCGGAGGGAACGGGGCTCTTGAGGAGGTTGTTATGGAACGAGGCTCTTGAGAAGGCTGGTAGGGAACGAGGCTCTTGAAACGGCTATTGTTGTTTCCTCAAGTCAAGGTTGCCATCATGGCCTTGATGATGCGTGGACTAGGCGCAGCTGACCTTGCCCGGGCTATATTTTGCACACAAGATGTATTAGAAAAAAAATGATCCCGAAAATCAACGGACCAGCGACATCCTACCTCTCCTGTCCTTTCTGACCTCGAGAATCTCATCCCCGCGGTGCTCGATGATGACTTCGCCTCTGGGCGACGGGGTCCGTTCTCGGATGCGTTCAATCTTGACCACATCTTCATCACGGCCATGGCGGCGCTCCCGGCGAATAGCACGCCGCTCTGCCTCCAGCCGGCGGATTTCCTCCTTGATCTCGCGATCGGAGCGGCTGGGGCGCCTGTCCACCACAAGCGCCAGTGGGCCTACATGGACCGAGTTGGATTCACCGACTTCTTCGTCTGAGATGATCTTGGTCTTTTCAATCACTGTCTCGCTGTCTCTTGAGTGCGACCTTCTCCGCGTTCGGTGCGTCGGCGCTGGCGAGACCTCCTTCTCAATCACGGTCTTTTTGACAATCGTCTCCCTGCTTACCGACGAGCCTCGTCTGGACCGGCGTCGAGAGTGCGACCTGTGCGACCGATGCGACTTGGGAGAGCCTGAGCGCACAGTCAAGGCGTCCCATTCCTGCACAGACCTGGCTGCTTCGGAAATCGGGATCGTCTTGACCTCGGTCTTTTCCACAATCTTCTCTTCTCGCGCCACTTCTACAGGTGGTGGTGGTGCCCGCTCCTCGGTATAGGACTCAATCAAGCGAGTCGTGGTCGTCGATGCTGTCCTCGTCAGGACCATATTAATGGCGACGTCTGTGGGGCGTTGGCTTACCTTCACGCTCGCGATACTCCTTGGACCTGGCGAAAACCTCGTCGATATTTTCCGGCCCGAGAGCCTTTTCGATCAAAATGGTTTTCTCATCCTTCTCCAGTTAGCCCTGAACAAACACAAACACACAGTCTTGGGCGGGGGGCAAACCTCTTCATAAAAGGGATATCCCAGGTCAAAAAGAGCCTTGGTGTGCACAAGACGCTTCGGCATCCTCGTCTTGCCTTTTCTTGGGTACGGCTTCTCCACCTTCTCCTCTCTGATCTCTTCAACAAAGTCCGAGTGTCGCTCACGTGAACGAGACCGTGCGCGCGACCGTGATCGTGTGCGTGATCTCGACCGGCTCGTACTTCGTCTGCGTCGGCGCACCCACTCCCTTTCTCGGAATTCCCTGAAGCCGTCGTCACCGTAGTATTCCGGGTCTTGAATCCTGACCTCATCGTAGTACCCTTCGGCCCTTCGCGGGGCCCTGAGGGGTTGCGGGCGATAGTCATAGAAGTTCTCGTATCGCGTAGCCGGGCGGCGGTCGAATGTATCGAGGCTGGACTGGCGTCGAATGAGATGGCCAGGTCTCACGGGCGGCTCAGGCCGTTCAGGCCGGAAAGGAACCAGGACGCCACCGGAAGCCCGCGGGTCCTCGCGGTAGAAGTCCTCCTCATCGTAGTAGCGGCGGTCCGAGTGCACGCCACGTGGGCCGTACCGGTCATCTTCAAAGTACCGCTCTCGATCATAAGCCGCCGCTGCTGGCCTATGCGGGGGGGCTCGATACTCATATGCTGGCTCGGGCACTGGCGGCCTGCGGTAGTCGCGCTCACGTGCGAAGCGGTCACTATCCCACCGCTGGGGAGGAGCATCACGATATGCCAAGTCGGCTGACGAGTATGCAGCGCCTTCGCGGTATCTCGACATGGCAAGAACGCAGTTGAGAGAGAAGGAGCGACCAACTGGGATTAGCGTCGGCGGCAAAGGTGGGGGATCGCCAGAGATGGCAGCGACAACAGAGGATCTGGCGGCGGCAGCGGCGGCAGCGGCGGCAGCGGCAGCAGCGGCAGCAGCACTCAGTCTATGATGGCAACAAGGAGAAATCAGAGGCAACAAGCTGACAAGTGACGAGTGACGAGATAGAGGAGATATTCAGGATCGTCCGGCTCGTGTGTCAACTTGGGAAGGTTGGGAAGAGAAGAAAGCGGCTGTGGTGAGGAGGAGTCATGACGTCTCACCATCCAGAACTAGCCATCCCATCCCTGTCCCCGGCGTCGCCTGTACAGCTGGCGAGGCGCACTTGACGCCATAATTGTAACACCGGCGCTTCCAATCAGTCCAGTGCTAAGGCCTATTTTCTCAGCACAGACAAAGTCTGATGTCAGAGGTCTCTACACCTGCAAATCTCTGTCTTGGCACTCCTGAGTGTTGGGTCAACCCACTTCGCACTTTGAGGACGACAACGTGTGTGAGGACGCCACTGACATATGACCTACATACATCCAGCGAGCGTGTTCACCTCAAATCTGCTTCCTCTCCGGCACCAGACGATGTCGCCTGTGTTCCCACCTGACGTTGACGTGTCTTGATTCAGACCATACTCCAAGCTGCTTTCATGTGCGACCATCGGGCAGATCTTCGAACTCCAGTCGCCAATAGGCAATACGCATCTCACAGATCGATCGCAGTCATAAGTCCCTAAGCCAGGGTTCGATTGCGCTAGCCCTTTCGCGCTTCCTGCAGCTCGCCTAACCCACAAAGAAGGTGTGTCTGAAGTGCTCTTTATGAGGCCGTCAAGCAACAGGTCCCAGTAACGCCACTATTCCTCACATATATGCGTCTGAATCCTTGGAGCTTTTTAAACAAGATCACTTCGTTCTGGCAGTGCGACTTTCCCCTACATTCTTTTGGCCACTGAGTATTGCCTTTGCGTGTCGAAATTGACCATAATCTACAGCCCTGGTTGATGCCGATTGCCTCCATATCTGCAAGCAAAATCAGCATAATAACAGGTTGTATTTTGCCGTCCAACACCAGCTCACCAGCTCCTTTCTGCTGGTGATGAGTGCTTGACTCTTGGCTCACTGATGGAATGTCGACGGCCAGATGACGCGAGTCTAGAGCAGATCTGCTGATACCCTTGAGCGACATGGGTTCGGCCCAATTTGCCTGGTAGGGATTTGCCATCTCAATTCTCCTTCACTTTCCGGCTAAGAAGCTTCGTCAATCGATAGAACGAGTCAACCCCCATGAGAATGCCTGCACATGAGCGTTTAGTCCAATCACTCCGGTCAGGGACAAGACAGCATACCAAAGCCTAGATAAGGGCCATACAGCATTGTCAACCTCGTGACTTCTTCAGACGTGTATCCCTCCCAGCTCAACATCTCGACTAGACAAGTCAACGTTGTGAGGCTGGTTTCCAACGCAAAGATGAGGAGCTGTAGAGGCAGCATCGGATCGTTGTTGGGCAGTGCGCGCAGCATCCATATCGTGACTGGCAAGTGGTACACTCCCTCGAGCCCGATATAGACCCGGAACCAATTGGGTGGCGCGATGAAGAAGCGGTCTCGGTAGGTCTCAATGTAGAACTTCCGGATGCTCTGGCTGACAGCTGGGACAAGCGCCGAGGGGTAAAATGGCACAAGGTCAATGACTGGGCAAGGCACCATCAATCAGCGCCCTGTTCTCTCAACGTGATGGTGAAAAGCCGGCCAGTCCTTACGAAGCATCACTGGGATGTGGATCAGAAAGAAGACAAAATAGAGAATATCGAGCCTCCTGTACAGGGGAGGCCGCTGTTCAAACATTCTGCCTGACAGGTTTGGTAGCCAAATGGATTTCTACTGGACAGATAGGTACAGTCAGTCAGTAGAGCAGACAGAGCACCTGAGAGGACAGCGACGTGAGAGGCTAGTCCTGGTCGGGATAAATATGCACTAGGACAATATAGGTATAGCTCATCTTCATGTCGGTATGTCGGTTGTTGTTTCTTTCCGAACTCCGGTCGAGTTCTCTATCGATAAGGGCGCTCTACCAATACAGAAGCAGATAGATAGAGAGAGCTCTGTGCGTCCAGACACGGCAGTACATATGCTGTGTATGCCATCTGATCTTCCTGCACGCAAGAGCATAATACCAACCGAACAAACTGAACAGTGACCACAAGCAGGTAAGTTAAGTGTTACAGAAGATCGACCGACCATTTCATGATTACACAATTACACAATCACACAATCACCACTGCCCCTCATTGATTCCGTGCTTGACACCCGAAAGGCGTGAATTGGTAATCTAATACTAAAATAAGTTTCAACACTACGAGGCAGGATTAAGTATAAAGGGCAGACAGACAGAACATCGACGTTGACATTGACGTTGAAAGCCTGAAGGAAAATACCTAACTCAAACAACAGGGCAAAAAGCAACAAGAGAAAGAAAAGAAAAGAAAAGAAAATGTCTTCGTCGTGGAAACCAACCAACATCCTCGTCTTCGGCGCCACGGGCGTAATTGGCAAATTCCTGATCGCGGAGCTGGCCAAGGCAAAGAGCTCGTTCGGCCGCATTGCCATCTTCACATCTCAAAACACAGTCGACACCAAGCCGGAGGCGATCAAGAAGCTCCGGGACAGCGGGGTTGAGATCTTCACCGGCAGCCTGGACGACCACGCCCGGATCAAGGAGGTATACAATGGCGGCAGCAGCAGCAGCAACAACAACGACAACGCCCCCTTCGACACCATCATCAACGCCTTCGGCCGCGCCGCCATCCTGGCGCAAATCCCGCTGATCGACCTAGCCGAGCAAACGCCGACGGTGCGACGGTTCTTCCCCTCGGAGTTCGGCACGGACATCGAGTACGACGCGGCGACGTCGCCGGGGGAGCCGACGCACCAGGACAAGCTGGCGGTGCGGGCGCACCTGCGCGACCACACCAAGCGGCTGGAGTACACCTACCTGGTGACGGGGCCGTACGCGGATCTGTACCTGGGCCCGCCGCACCGGGCTGCGCCGGAGACGGGCTCGTTTGACGTCAAGGCGCGCCGCGCCGTCGTGCTGTACGATGGCAAGACGCCCGTGTCGCTGACCAGCATGGTTGATGTCGGCCGCTTGCTTGTGGCCGCCCTGCGGCTGCAGCCGCCCGAGCTGACGCGGAACCGCGCGCTCAAAGTGAACTCGTTCACCGCCTCGCCCAATGAAATCGTGGCCGAGTTTGAGAGGCAGACTGGCGGCGGCAGTAAGTGGGAGGTGGTGTACACGCCGAGAGAGGAATTGGTCAAGCTGGAGAAGAAGGCCTGGGAGCAGAAGAACCCGGCCGCTGCGCTCTTCACGCTGCGGCGCATTTGGGCTGATGGCCAGACGCTGTATAAACAGCGCGACAATGAAGAGCTCGGCTTGACCGACACCCAGACGCTGCAGGGCGCTGTCAAGCAGAGTATCGAGCAGCAGACAGCCGCATGAGATTGATTGACTTCTTTTTTTTTTCAATAATCTAGATGATGCACCATAACGATGATTGGGGCGGGGAAGCTGACTATGATATGAATCTCCAGGTTTGAAGTACCAATAAGACAAAGCACAGATTGAACCATATACTCCTAGAACCCCTTATCGTACATCCACTTGTAGTTGATCCCTTTCTGCACGGGGCTCCTCTGCTCCCTGTCGGCCACGCTGGCGGCCGCATTCCTCCTCCGCGATGGACTCCAATCTCTCAGACTGGTGCTCCTTGCCAGCGAAGTGTCCGACGACCACACACCCAACACGGGACTGGTGGTGGAAAGATCAAAACTTGGCTCGCTGGACCGATCCTGGCTCAGGTGCAGCGCCTTGTGGAACAGCGGGCTGGCAGTGACGTTGGAGCTGCTGAGCCCAGGTGAGAAAGGGGACCCACGGGAAGTGCTGCGTGCGAGTGAGGCGCCCGATGAAGCATTTGCCGGCACTGGCGAGCCGAACGTGAGCGCATGTCTGCTGGGGCTTGACAGCGGCGAGGGCGAGTAGTTGCCCATGGTTGAGAAGCGGCCTGTGGTTGTTGTGGCGCTACTAGCTGCTCCTCCACCTGTTGTTGTTGTCGTCGCCTGTGTGGAGGGAGAGAGGCTGGCGGAGGACGAGGACAGGCGGCGGGTGTAGCGCGGCGGGGTGATGAAAGGGGACGGGGCATTGCTGCCGCCGCGAGAGTTGGACTGTGGAGTGGCCGTGTTCGAGGGAGGCAGGCCGAGGAGGTGCCTCTGGGAAGGGGTGAGCGGGATGTCGTCGTAGGTGGCTGGCTTGGCGAAGGGCAGCAGCGGGCGGAGGGAGAGCAGGATGTTGGCAACAAAGAGGAGGACGAGGCCGTAGAGTGTGTAGGACGCAAGGCTGGCGGCCGAGTCGGGCTCGACTGGTGTCAGGCGGCGCAGGGCCCAGGAGAGACTGCAAACACACGGTCAGTCACAGGGCTGGTCCGCAATTGTCGGTGCAACAGTACCTCTGCTGAAGCGTGTTATAGAAAGCGGTGATGAGTAACAGAGCACCGGCATTGAGCGCGGCAGTGTTGACATTGCTTGCACTCACTGCCGCCTTTGACTGTCGCCGCACGACTTCGGCCAGGTAAGGGTGCCTGAACGTGCCGGGCGACGGTTTTGCAATAGGCGTTCTAAGTGGCACCGTAGTGCCCGAGCCCGATGGGGAGCCAAACGGTCGGGATGGCAGGGGCGACGACAACGGTGTTGTTGTCGTCAGCGAGGTTGAGGACATGTTAAGAGGGAAACTATACAAGCGTTAAGGGCGGTCACGGCCAGTGGCGGTGGGCGGGTCACACTTACCTGCAAATAAAACAGACTGGACTTACCTGGACACTTGCGGTGCTCGCTGTGGCCGGCTACATTAGTTAGCCAGAGACTGATAGTGGTCAAGAGAGGGAGAGCTTGATCTTGATATTCAGACGATAATTACTGTACGGTATATAATACTCAATAGTACTGTATCAAGCAAATTTTGATAATTATGGTATAGGTAATACACTAAATATACGTACTCTCATAGTATTATTCGGTAACATCTCTCTCCATTTTGGGCCACTGCTGGTATTGTCTGTCACGTTTCATCCAGTGGTATTGTCATGTTTCATCCTGTTTCCCTTGTTCCATTACTTCACTCAAGAGTCGAGACAAGACAGTATAAGATCTTGTATTGATGAGAAAACCACTCATTCTAGGCAAGCATACACAGTACATGGTATAATAGTAAAGGAGAGAATCATTCAAATCACATTAGCGCTTGCTCACTCACAACCATAACTCACAAAGATGACTAAGCCTCTGCTTTGTTTATCCTCCCTCAAAAACAGAAAAATGCGACCAATCAGAAACGAATATATGCCTCCCACGCTTTTTGGGGGTATCATCGACCGGCCGTAAATCCATCATGGCATGCATGAATGGTCGTTGACTGCTGTAGGTTCTGTGTCTCTTACTCGAGCGACTGGACTCCCATTTCCATCATGTCGCTCTTGCTCTGTACCAAGCGCCCCCATCCTAGCGCCTTGAAGTAGTCTGTGTGTGGCAGTCCATAGACAATGTCGAGATCCATGCCATACGGACTGTGCAAAGGTGTGCGGAAGAAAAAGGCCTTTTGCGACTGGATCTGACCATGCCTCAGCGAGAGCAGGAGCTTCAGACGTGATTTGACCAGGTCCGAGTGTGTGCCAGCCTCGCGCCAGTGCTCACTGTGCTCTTCCAGGATCTCGAGCGCACACACCGCCATTTTCTTGAGCCCGTGCTCACCACCTTCGTCTTGATGCTCAAAGATGTCTGAAATCGGTCCTGCCGCAGTAATGACATCTATGGCTGCAAGCACTGCCATAGCCGCAATCGGGCTGCTTCTCGTCATGTGAGCCTGCTGCATCGTCGGCCCGCCATCGACGTCCATCCGGTTGAGCAAGTCCATCGTCTGGACCGCGTGGTTGTACGTATCCTTGACACAGCGGTCTATGGATTCTGCGCTCAAGGACCGCCACGCCACATATCGGTTCAGCACCATGGCCACGAGATGGTAGAAGAGATGTATCCCACATGTGCCAGAGCTAGCCATGTTACCACTTGGAGGTCGCATCCCGCTGCTCCGAGTCGAAATTCTTGCTTGAGGAGAATCCGAGAACTTGCTGCGTAGTGCTCGATCCACCACTAGTAGCCGTGATTTCATTCTGCGAAGAAAAGCCTCAGACTCCTGTGGCTTATACGACGCCGTCAGGCTCAGATTCTCGATCGTATCGTTCAAGATCATAGCCAGCTCCAGCAAGTAAACGAGCGGTCCATGCCCAGGCTGCGCATTCCAAGCTTGTCTCTCTGAACCGCTGCATCGGAAGACCGGAAGAGCGGGAATCATGCCTGATTCGTAGGACCGGTCGTCACACGGCAGTCGCAACGCGCACTCGAGATGAATCCTGTTGTCGGCGTCAAAGCTGGTGTATGCGTGGATATAGGATCCCACATGGCTGACCCAGAAGAGCCGTCGCAGAGACTCCTTCGCAATTGCCGGCTGCAAATTGAACCATGGGCCAGATTCCGACACCAATTTCTCCAAGCCTTCTTCAGTGTTGATACCCAGTTGGTAGCATATCTCGATACACCTTTGGTTGAGCTGCTTTGATTTCAATGGATTGCCACTCGAGCTCGCCTGGAAGGAGAGAATCAGGTTGGTAAGTGCATCATAGCAAGAAGGCGACGCCCCTTGTCCGATCAGACAGGCCTCTGCAATCCGGTGAAAGGATGGACTCCGTTCATCTTCGCTGGACTGATCCGGGTTAGAGAAGGTCGTACAAAAGGCCATCATGGCGTACAAGACACCCCGAGCATCTATCGGCCTTGACTCATCCACACTTGCCAAGTTCGCAAAAACTGTCGTTGGCAGGAGGTGAAACATGATGGTGTCAAGATTGCCCATGGCCTGGCGAACATAGCGCGACGTCAAGCGCGCATCGACGACGAATGGGTCGACAGTGGCAGAAAATCCGGGCACCGGCTTTGCATCACTCTCTATCTCTGATAATCTGCCTTGAGCTGGCAAGGGTAGAGCCTGGCGAGCTGGAGACTTGTCCGCAGTTGTTACAGACAGCGTCCGTCTCTTGGGTGGCGGCTCCTCATCAGACCTGGCTGTCAATGTTGGAGACAGGTGATTGACATTGGCTGACACAGAGGGAGTCGGGTGCGATGATACAGTTTGTTCGCTCGGTGTTTCCGCTGACGGGCTTGAGGGGTTCATGTCCCCAGGTAAATCCTTCTGAGGCTCTGGTGTGACTGGAGAGGAGGGGGCGCCCTTCTGAGAAGATTTGCTATAGAAGAGAAATCAGGGTCTGAACACAATACTATAAGACCGTCCGCAGACATTACTTACCCAGTCTCAAATTTGCACTCTCGGCCAAACTTCTGGCATTGAGCACACTTGGGCACTTGAGGCTCACACCGGATTTTCTTTTCTCGACAGGTATTGCAGGCCTGGCCTAGTCGCTTTCTAGGTTTGCCGGCCTTGGTTGTGCCCCATTTGGGATTGACAACAAGGCCATTGATGGCTTTGGGACAGAGAGTACCATCGTCATAGACATAGCAGACTCCCTTGCCATGGACGTACTCTTGTCTCACAACAGTCTTGGTGCGGGTGCCATCGTGATGGGCCAGCCCATGGATGGATACTTCCTGCGACGATGACGAAGACAACGACGCCACGTTTTCATCTTGTGCCTGGGCTGGCGGTGTGCTGGAGAACTGAGCACGAGGCTGTGACTCGGATCGCGAAGGAGAGTGCCGGCCACGAGGGAAAACAGGAGGTGGTGGGCCGGAGAAATGGTCGTCGGTGTGCAACCGACTCGGTGAGGGACCGGATAAATGCTCGTCATTATGCAACCGACTCGAAGACGAACCAGGCGATTGCTGTTTGGGCTGCTGTGCAAAGATGTTTATGCTGCTGAATAGATCTGGGCGGGGTGGGCGCGTGGATTGGTTGTGAGGTAATGACAGTGGGGGTGCATCCTGAACACCCGAGAGGAAGTTGCTGAAAGATGGCAGTTGCGGCCGTTCGGCAGGCAAAGAGCCTCCTCCTGGAAACTCATTGGCATGAGAAGTCCTTGCCATCAGCATCCCTGCTCCTGGAATGATGCGATGGATACAACCCGATATAGTGAGGGAACTGTGTCCCAAGTCTGGTGAAGCGAGTGCTTAGCAGGCTTCGGTATCGCCATCAACGCGGGGAGCCACGCAACGAGAGCCCGGCCTGGGGAGTTGGAGCACCCGGTTGGGAATCCTCCATATGAGATTAGGGCTGCTGGCCGTATAGGACTGATGACACGCAGAGACTTGAGAAAAATAAATAATAAAGCAAAATCAAAAGACCACGACGCCGGAGGGGTATGGCGGGTATGTCGGGTATGGCGGGGATGAATGTCGACAGGCTGTGAGTGCCTAGGCAACTTGAGGTGCGCGAACGTGCCACGGAAAGAGGGGGGGGCTAGTCCGGCAGCGAAGCGTCAGTAGCACGACAGCAAGACCAAATACGGCTTGCTGCAGCCCGGGGGGGGGGGATAGAGTTGATTAGAGAGTTGATAGATTAGATAGGAAGCGATCAGTCTTTGTATGCGCTCGGCGAAGCATTTGCGCGTGTGAGAGAGGGAAGAGCTGGGACTGAGATAGAAGAGTGCTAAGGTTGCGTAGATTGACAGACAATATCAGGAATATTTAGAATATTAGAAATGATGATTAAATTATGAGGGAGAGCTGACGGATCGGGTGGAGACTGCGAGGGTGCTCGGTAGGGTCAGGGCCTGCCCTTGCAGGAATGGTTTGCAGAAGAACATGGAGAGAAGGGGACAACCATCAGCATCGGTGGGGAGGGCACAGACTTTGCTGAGGGGCGACGCGGGATGTCTGGCGCCAGTCCATGCTGGAGCGAGCTAATGGCGGTGCAGATCGCCGAACAGAGTTTACTTGTAAGCCTGTCGCTTAGCTGCCCTGTCGAAGGGTGTGGTCAGTCTACACTACAGCACAACATTTCTTTCAAATAGACTGGTAAGCCAGCAAGCAGGAACAAGCATTTCACGGGGAGTTACCTAACGGTGGATCTCGCACGTGCAGGGGGTCCCTGTTACTGCAGCACGGGCGGCGGCCTACAGGCTTGAGTAATTTTGAATTATGTGCGGTGGACCCTGCGGGCCCAAATGGCAAAATGCACCCTCAATGCGCCTTCTGAATGCAGGCGCAATGCGTGCTCCGTGCGTTGTGCCCCCCCGCCGTCCCCCTCATGCGGGCTTGGGCCCTGCGCAGTCGGTTCCATATCTAGACAGACCGTTGCCCGGTGGCATGATGGCTCAAACGGTAGCTCAGCCGGATCGCCTGAGTACAAAGTGCGCTCCAGTCCTCCTGCCTTGCTTCGTTGATACGAAGCGCGGCTTCCCATCCGGGCTCTTGGCGTGTGTGATGAAAAGGCCCCGCTAGATTGACAGAAGGCGGCGGCTAATTCGACAGCATGCGGGTCAAGTTGAGAAAAGTGACGTAATCATAGTTATGGCACGGGTCGATGGTGTCCGTGCTTTGACTAAACCAGGCCGCATCCCAAAAAGCTAGCCTGATCAAGCCTTCATACACCATCCTTGCCAGGGTTGACCAGTGGTTGTTACCGCAGGACTGGATTGTGCGTCTGATTGAGTGTCAGCCCGCCACCAAAAAAGTCTGACTGCACCCGACTCAGTTGAGACGATCGATGTACGACAGTATGGCCGTGAAAAACAAAGGCGAATTTACCGCCCCCCCCCCTCTCCCCTCTCTCTACACTATAAGCGTCCTCCTAGCCTAGGACCTAATTTGAGAAGGATGTTGGCGCTAAGTCAAGCCCGCTAACCCCACGAAGCGCCACGAGCTCTGGGCGCTCTTCCGAGCACTCTCCCATTCCGTCAATTAGGTTGATTACTTTTTCCCTTTGTGCCGTGTGCCATGTGCGGCAAGTGCCCCCCTTCGCCCCCTCCTTCCTCCTCCACGCGCAGCACTATCAAGCTGCCAGTGGAGTCCTTGACTGCGGCATGCACATGTCGAAGCCATCCTTCATCCTTTGTTGACCCCCCCCGTAGGCTAGTCAAAAGCCAAAAGTGATGTTTATCAGGGGGGGCCGGGCCAGACAGAGGCTGCTGGCTGCTGGATGAAGCCTGGTCGAGATACGAGTGCTAGTAGTCCTACTGTACTATGCTACGGACTATGTATGCTGTGGTAGTATGCATCATACGATCGACGACCGAAACAGCACCCTCACTAGGTGTAATAGCGGCAGCGACCACGGCGCTTGAACTTGCCCTGGAATCAAAGAGGCAGCCTGGCGAACATGGATTTTTAGGGTGTAAGCTAGCAGCTAGGCGGGCAGGCGGCAGCAGTATAATACCATACTGTACACGTATAGAAATACCGCCAAGGCCCGTGGGAGTAATTAATCCGAAAAGGCGAAAAGGCGTCAGCCAAAGGGCAGGAAGATTGACCTCAGCCCCCGTCAAATGTAACTCTCGCGCAATTCAAGCCCAGTCTCAACTCGTACACAGCAGACCCGTAGGGTTGCCTGTTGCCACCACACACCTGTAGGATGTACAGTAGGATGTGCCTCTGCCCAGCAGGGACTCAGCAGTTTAAGCACGCTCATAGGCTCCGTCGCCGGCGATCAACACGAGCACTGCCCATTCGGCGGCGGCCCGGCTCAAGCGTACTGACCCAGGCCTGTAAAACTGGACCATCCCTCGTTCCGTACAAAGCTTGAAGGGTGATTTACTGCATTATGCTTGGCTATAGGGTGGATTGCTCGTATCGACGATGCAATTCTCGTCGTTTAGCGGGGCCTCCCAAGGCTCCAGCAGCCTCCAGCAGCCTCCAACAGCTTCAACAGGCTCCAACAGGCCCCAACAGGCTTGAAATAATTAACTTACATAATTAAACTGCCACTGCATCCCTGGTGTGAGATCTTGTCTGTGATCGGATTTACGGTATACAGGGTTTCCGCTTCTTTTTGCCTTCTTTTTCTCAGTGGCAACATCTTTGCTCAAAAGGTTGTTGTTCTTCTGACAACTTGCAAGCTGGGAAAAGGATGATGATGGGCTGTTGCTTTTGCTTTGCAAGAGGTAACCACACACCAGCGTCTCTCCTCTCCTCCCCTTCCCCCATCTCTCCAACCCCGCAGTTTGTAGCGCCGCTAGTTTCAAACTTACCCTCTGCGTCAATGTCGCCTATCGCGTGATAGTAGGCCTGGCCTAGCTTGGGGATGCGCTCGTATTCGCGGGTTGAATCTTAGGGGAGCGAACATGAGATGAAACCACGCGGCCGGCGGAGTTCTAACCCATTGAGACAAGCTCGAGAGAAACCCTTGGACAGAGTCACGAATCGGCCTAATTAGGAGAATGGAATTGGTCTCAAACCCAGATCCAGGGAGAATAATCGAAAGAATTAGGGTTTGGTTGTGTAGTGTCAGGGTGCTGCTTTCCTTCCCTTGGGGTTGGCACAGCTTCCCGCGGCAGGCACACGATCCATGGGCATCAAGGCAGGGGTTGTAATTACGGTACAGACCACTCCCACCACCACCATCACCGCCGCCGCCAACCACCCCACGAGCCACACCCACCGCCAGTGGTCCACCACACACACACACAACACACACACACACACACCCCATTTAACCCTCGCAACTCGGCATGGCCTTAACTTAATCGAATCACTCCTTTTTAAACTCGTTGGTAAACTTGCAAACTTTGTCTGCAAAAACTTGGAATTCCTGCGCCGGTTGGACGAGGCAGCAGGAGACTTGCTTGCACTGTTGGAAAAGCGAGAAAGAAAAAAGAAAAAAAAAGAAGAAACCAAGACAAAACGTTGTCTGCACGGCTGTCACGGACTCACGGGAAATTCTAATGTCCTGTCCTTGTCTTGTTCAGAGAGCTGTCGAGCCGTCCCCGTATCATTGACATATGCGCCGTACATCTGCTGTACAGACGGGCCGCGGCCACGTATCTGAACGGTCGCTTACTGACCTTGCATGAGGCCACAGCAATAAGGGTCTCGCGCTCAAACCATCAACGATCGGTAATTAGTCCGGATCTGGGCGCCACGGGGTGGGTCGCTTCCACCTCTTGCTGCACCAAATGCATCGGGGAACGGAAGCAGCCGGTGAAATCCCGATGCATCTGCACAAATCAAGCCATGCTGAGGGCTGGGAGGGCCGGCCAAATGCGCAATCTGCAAAACAGAGCGGCAGGATTGGCTCATCAGAATGGCCCATGTGGCTACCTGGCCTGCCGTAGCCACGACTGGCAATTCCACGCCGAAGCCTCTGTCTGAGGATAGTCACCAGCGAGGTGCTCCCGTTGACTATGAGTACAAACTGCTCCTATACCGGGTAAAAGCCCCTTGAGCGAAGGCACACCCCTGTGCGGTGGACCGCTCTACCGCTGTGCTGTCGTTCAAGCTTACTTTCTCAATCCTGGATGAGACACAACCGGCTCACATTGTGGAACTGGTTCATCGACTTCGGAATCGTGCTGACGGGATCCCCGTGCGTTGGTCGACTGAATCAGTCAGGTGCTCCGACACGTGGAGATGCCAGATGATGTACACACACCCGCATATGTACGTACTCACCCAGGGCTCGTGCATACTGACCGCAATGAGTTTGTTCCTCGGCTGCGCACCCATCAGCCATCACCTGGCCTCGCAATCAATCGAATCGATCCCTGGTTGCAAGCTGAAACTTAGTCAGGCTGCCATGCCTGTGATCTGATCAAACTTCCAACTGGGGCAGCTGAGCAGACCAAGAACCTTATGTGAAGGTGCGCTGGTCTCTCTCTACATCTGACTCAGCGATCGGTCATCAACCCCCAGGAACTCTTGCTCATTGCCCACCTCGAAATCGTCAATGTGCAGCCGTCACAACAAGAATTAGATTCTCTTGTTCCCAGTCCTCCAGCCCTGCATTACCCTCCCCCCCCCAAAAAAAAAATCAATTTACCTGTGATCCTCCCACGTGCTACCACAATGTTAAGCATTCCCAAGTCTCCCTTGCGAGAATCAGATCTGGTGGGGAATTGTCTTTAAGACAGAGGCGAATCCTTCGACATGAATCTGGCAGAAGCATTGCTGATTCGGGTTGAATGAACAAGACGAGCCATTCATTGAAGTCGGACTCGAGTTTGGCCATTAGCTCTGGGATCGACAGTCCGTCCCAGACCGTTGACTGCTCTAATCTAAAGCTTTCTGGACCCAGGATACTTTCCACTTGTACCAGGAAATCATCCAGAACATTTCCCACGTCGGTCATTGTGGGCCAATTGTCCCTGTGTGTCGACATTCCTCTTGCATCCTAACCAGGTGAGACCAGAATAGTTCCTGCTGATACATTTATAGCATCACCGCTTCTGGTAATCGGATTGGTTTCTGTGTCACTGACTTGACTGGTTGTGGTAGTTGAAGGAACTCAGCAGCCAAGTATTATTATCATTGTCTTTCCCACACGCTCCCCTGCCGCTTGACCAACCTCGACCTTGTGCCAGATAGAAATTCGCCATTCGGCCGCGTCAGCGTACCTTGATCGAAAGGCTGTGCTCAATCGAAATCAGGATTGTTTGACAGCCTAGCGTCCTCTTGGTATATGTGACGCAAAATGTCGTGCCCAATAGTTGGTAAAGGTTAAGAGGAGTGTCTAGAGATAATGTTGAGAAAGTCGCAACCATGTCCCAAAACCGTCGCCACTGGCGCAAGTCATCAATGACTCTTCGAGGATTGCACATTGCTGTGCCGAGCAATGGTCTGGCATGCGCCCGGCTCATCCGGATTCATTTTCGGTACTTGTCCAGAGCACCAGGGCCTCTCATGCCTTCCAAGCCCGCTTCGATTTCCGTGCGCGGCTTTCCTGCCTCTTCGACCTGGGGAGTACCAAGCGGTCTGGCCCGCCCTTCACTCATGTGCTTACCCTCGGCGCCGGTGTCTTTTCTCGCGTCTCTGAAGAGTTCATACGTCGTCGTGCCTGGGACTTTGTCTGCAAGGCCGTGTTGACGCAGAGACTCTTTTCTCATGTCGACCTGGCCACCATCTGCCAGTCGATGCAGCCTCGCATTGCGTTTTGCTGCCCGGATGGAGGTGAAGGCGTATGTGAAGAGTAATCCGGCCATGACAAAGGCAGCGATAGGCGCAGTCAACGAGCGCGGATTCAACGCTCCACGCATAGGTGGCCTAGTAGGCCCTGGTTTACGAGCTGGCCCCGGTGTGGGCGACGGGCCGCTGCTGGGCGGTTGTGAAGACATAACATGTGTGTGTTGTATTATCCGCAGCCTGTTGACACGTTGGATTGATTGGGTACACTGTCTGTACGATCACAGGAGTGGTGGTGGTGCTAGTCCTTATATATACTAGTGTGGCTTGGCGCAGTGCAGGCAGCCAACACTCACACACTCACTTACCCCTCCCTCTCTGCACGATCCGTGGACGAGAGGAACAATCAGATACGTATCAACCATCATCCATTCTATTCCTATCGTTACCAGGTGCACCCATAGAGCCCCACTTCAAATCATGTCCAAGAACGTGAAAGACCGATGCAACTAATCATTATAATGGTACCATACACAGCAAGAGAGACATCCAGGAGTCTCGTGGGACGCAAGCAAGAACACGAAAACACGAGCAGCATAGATCGAGAGGGTCGGACTTCTGCCATGAAATCTCGTCCCGTCTTGCACGCCTTCTTCTTCTCCAAGAAAGTGGCTACTTGTATGGATAACATATAGGGCGAGGCAAAGTGATAGCTATCATCAAACCAGCAGATACGAGCGAGCATACGCAATACAGAACCCTTCGGCAAGAATTCCCGCCACCATTCTCAAAACCAAGAAGGTCAAGAAGCTATAATCACTTGGAGAGGGACATGGCAATTCACCATGGAATCATCTTTAATCCGGGCTTGGGAAGCCGTCATAGATCAGTACGACGGTTTCAGACTCAACTTGGTTCAGGAGAGTGTGGATAAAAGCTGCTATCAAGTCTCACGGTGATTCAATTCACCATCTGATGCTGCTGTCAAGCCCGGTCATTCGGCCTATCTCCTTGCAGCAGATTCAGATGGAACAGAGATTTCTAGAGGGTGTCCAAGTGCGAATGAGTTATGTATCTTCGCTTGCCTAACGCGCGTATTGTTTAGTTCAATAAGAGTACCGACCTACCGACCTGACCTTCAAGTAGAAGTCTTGCTGGAGGTGACACATTTGATTCGATCATTGATCTGTCTGCCTATCTGATTGAATCTCCTAGATTGCACGTAGTAGTCAGTTGGTTCGATCATTGATCCGTCTGCCTATCTGATTGATAGAGGATTGCACGTAGTAGTCAGGGCAGCATGGCGTCGGCATACTGGACATAAATTCGGATCGCATGTCGCCGCCAATTACAGTGGTGTGAGGTGTGGAGACCGAAAACATTCTGATCACCTCCTCCGTCAACGGCCGATCCAATTTCATCTGCTCACCAGCCAAACCCCCATCATTATTGCTGCCAATCATTCCCGCGGGTCACTCTTTTGACTCCCAGACCACCTGTCCTTGTCCTGTCTGGAGTGCCAATGCTGCGGTCATCCAACAACGTCCACGCCGATGCGGCCCATCCCACGTGCTCCTCTCCTCGGCCAGCCCTCGCCCTCGGCCTGGACTTTTTGCCGGTGTCAAGTCCAACGACAAGCCAGACAGCCCTTTACTAGTCGCGCAAAGCCCACGCGCTTTCCGCGTGCGGGCAGAAACAAGATATTATGGGCAGCCGGTGGTGCTAGCACCCTGACGGGCGGACTGTTCTTTTTCTCCGAAGAACTGTCGCATGCCTGGAACGCCACAGAACGAAGCGCTCGAGTGGTGGCAGCCTTGGCTGTGTGCATCAACGACTACCGTGTCACACTGAAGGAGCAGCATGGTGACGCCGAGGAGGATACCCGCATACTGAAAGCCTGCCACAAACGATGTGCGGAGCGCACACTGAAGGTTCTGGAGCAGAACGGGTCCATCTTCATCAAACTCGGCCAGCATCTGTCGTCGATGGGCTATCTGCTGCCGCTCGAATGGACCGAAACATTTATTCCTCTGCAGGACAAGTGCCCGGTTTCATCGTATGAGTCGATCGAAGAGATGTTCGTCAAGGACACTGGCAGACGCATAGAAGACGACTTCTCTGAGTTTTCTCAGCAGCCCATCGGTGCTGCCTCACTCGCCCAGGTGCATACTGCCGTGCTGAAGGACTCAAACCAGAAGGTGGCCGTCAAGGTGCAGCATCCCAGCCTCGAGGAATGGGTACCGCTGGATCTCGCACTGACCCGGTTTACGTTTCAAACGTTGAAGCGGGCCTTCCCGGACTATGACTTGGAATGGCTGAGCAACGAAATGGAGTATTCGCTGCCTGAGGAACTCGATTTCAGAATGGAGGGCGCCAATGCCACGAGGGCCAAGGAGTTCTTCGCCAAAAACACCAACTTTCCGCTCATCATCCCAACTGTCATCTCCGCAAGCCGGCGGATCCTCGTCATGGACTACGAGAGCGGTGCGAGGATAGACAACCGCGATTACCTCGACTCCCACCACATATCACGCACCGAAGTGAGCGCGACTCTGGCCCGCATTTTCAACACCATGATCTTCCAGTGTGGCGCGCCTTTGCACTGTGATCCTCATGGCGGCAACATCTGCATCCGTCACAATCCAAAGCGGCGGTACCCTTACAACTTTGACCTTATCCTCTATGACCACGGGCTCTACCGAATGCCGGAGGACAAGATGCGCAGAGACTATGCCAAACTCTGGAAAGCTGTGATCGACTCGGACGAGAAGAACATGCGCAAATACGCATATGAGCTTGCCGGCATTACCGATCAGCAGTTTCCGCTCTTTGCCTCGGCCATCACGGGCCGAGACTACCGCGTCTTGCTGAAGGGCAAGGTGGCCAGCACGGCTCGAGATGCAAACGAGAAGGAAAACATCAATATGATTTTTGGCGACGACCTCCTACGTCAGCTGGTCCAGCTGCTCGGCCACGTGCCCCGGATTATACTGCTCATCCTGAAGACGAACGATCTCACAAGGAGTCTGGACGAGTCCCTGGGCTCGCCAGAACCGATGCGGCCGATGCTGGTCCTGGCCAAGTATGCCACCTGGACCATCTGGGAGGAGCAAAGGGATATAATCCGCAGCAAGGGCAGCCTATTATGGCCATCCAACATGGCACATCTGATTGTCGCCTTCTTCGGCCTTGCTCGGGTGGAGCTCAAGCTCTTCATTTTTGAGCGATATCTCTCATTAAAGCGGCATTTCCACTCTGGCTAGGGTGTTTAGAGGCGTCAGAGCACTCTGAGTAGAATAATGTATATATCCATAGATAGATTTTCATGTTGTACCCCCCCTTTGATAGAAGAGTAGTCCCGCCGCACGTGGTGGGGGACAAGGGCATAATTTCGAAGCATCCATCCATCAATTCAAAGCTATTATGGTCTGAACCCTCCCTTCCCATTCCTATCATGTTCCATCCATGCTCGACAGTCGACTCTATAGCTCAAGAACAACGGGCCCCCCTTGCGCCGGCAGCTCCTCCCTCAAGTCCTGCAGGCGACGCAGCTGCACTCCTCCCTCAGCATCAAAGTTCTCATCCTCAAGCCATTTTTCAAAAGCCTTCTTGAGCAGCGGCCAGTCCTTGTCAATGACGGAAAACCAGGCGGTGTCCCGCGACCGGCCCTTGTACACCATGTGCTGCCTGAACACGCCTTCGAAGGTGAAGCCAAGGCGTAGGGCAGCCTGCTTCGATGGGCCATTGTGACGGTCGCATTTCCACTCGTACCTGCGGTAGCCCAGGTCGTCGAAGACATGCTTCATCATCAGATACATGGCCTCGGTCGCGGCCTTGCTTCGTTGCAGCCGGGGCGAGAATAGGATGTTGCCCACCTCGACGACGCGGTGGTCGACGTCAAGGCGCATGTAGCTAGCCCATCCCGCAGCTGTCTGTTGCTGCTGCTGCTGCTGCTGGGTGTGATCGTGATCGTGATTGTTGCTGTTGCTGTTGCTGTTGCTGTTGCTGTTATTGACAATGATGGCCATAAAGTTCAAGTCCTTGGATTCCGCCTTGGTCGTCACGGCTTGCTGGAAGTCCTCGAATGACTGGTAGGGCTCGTCGCCCAGGTACGTCCAGATGTGGTCGTTGCCCTTGACCTCTGGCCATAGATCAACGGCGTGGCTGGCTGTCAATGGCTCCAGGGTGACGGTCTTACCGGTGAGTTTGATCTGGCCTGGTCGCTGGGCTTGGCTGGGGAAGGGGGCCACAGCAGGTCCGATGTTCTGGCCCCATCGTGCTGGGCTGGTGTTAGCATTGGGGGGGGGACGAGGGGGGTTGTTGGAGGGAGGAGAAGCCGTTTACTTTTCTGGCTGCTTGACATGCTGCTGTTGCTTCTCCTCTGGGAGAGAGTAGGGAGACTGGGTGGGAAGAGCGATTCACGCGGAGATGGAAGGACGAAACGGGGACCGGGATGGTGGAAGGAGAATAATGGGGAGTGGAGGGAGGGGAGGCCAGACTTGTGATTCAGTTGACCTAGTCTAGGTATGTAGCAGGGCGTCCTCGCAGCGATCCATTCCATCTTTGATTAGGATGGATGTGAGTCATTGCAGATGTGGTTGGGTCAAGTTACCTAGAGGCATGACCATTCGACATTGAATATATTGGAATAATAATAATAATAATAATGGTGATAAAAATAATAAAAATAATATGTCCGATTGTTATTCATGAAATTAATATATATTTTTATTATACAATACTCGCCCACATGTCAATCCATCTGATATTATGTTAATATGCACTGACCACAATACCAATGTTAGCTCATGACCTAGTATGTGGGCAGCGCAGGCAGCGGCAGCAGGAAGACCGAGCTAGGAGTGGGAAGGCCAAGTGTGGACGGACGTCACCATAGACAATCTGAGGCAGTTACGGTCGGAAGAGAGATATGTAACGGGAAGGAACGAACACCACTCACCGCCACCAGCAAATGATGGCAATTACAGTTGATGACCGTCTGGAAATATGGCAATATAGATAGATACATAGCAATTAAATAAATAACATGATACCGGTGATATCCCAAGATAGTATTGCATACAAGGGCGGCGTGTTGGATGGATCTGATCTAATATAATCTACGGATCCATAGATCAAGACGCGTTGAGCTGACGACTCTCTCTCTCTTCCTTTCGATCTTCACACACAGTTCACCCCCTGTATATACTCTACACACGATGGACTCCCTACACTCTGCCGAAATCGATCATGCCTTCAGCCAAGTGCCGGATCTGCTGCAGAGAGTGCGCACAGCGATCAAAGACCATCCCCAGCTCGCCCCGCTATTCGTCGACATTGCCCGCTTTCATTTGCAAAGCTCAGAAGACCACGATGCCTCTCCAACGAAGAAGAGGAAACTCGACAATGGCGTGGCTCAGGCACAAAATGGTACACAAAATGGCAACGCTGCCGCCCCCTCGCCCGCGGGTCCACCCACGACTCTGCTCGACATCGTTGACGTGTCCTGGTCGATGCCGCAACGCAAGAAAATGCACCTAAGAATAGCCGTGGATGGAGGAGACTCGGGCAGTACAGTAAACACGTTTAGCCTGCTGGCCATCGACCCAAAGACGGGCCGTGTCGAATTGGTGGCATCACTGGCAAACTATGCACGCGTGCTGTGCCTGCCAGTGCCTGAGAAGCCTCAAAGGTTGTTCAACTATTGTTTCATACCAAAGCCCAACGCCGTGGCGGCGGTGCCTGCGGCCGAGTCAATCGTATTCACCCTGCCAGCACCGCCGCTCAAGAATGCCACTGTCGCAGCCGAGTGGCCATCACATATTCCACGGCCAGGTGGCGGAGAAAATCCACTGGAGGAGATCCTCGCAACAATATCCTCGATACAAGGGATTGGCCTTGACAAGCCTGATGCCAATCTATTCGTGTCCGTATTTCCGGACGTGCAACGAAAGAACGAAAAGGCATATCATGTCAAAGCGCATGTCGGCACCAAGGACGGCTATCTGTTCTTCCTGTCCACCGGCATCTTCTTTGGCTTCAAGAAGCCCATCAAGTTCATCCCCCTGGACATCATCGAATCAACCTCATTTGTCCGACCGGTGTCTAGGACGTTTGGTCTCGCCATTACCTACAGCGAGGACGGCAAAGAGAGCGAAGAAATAGAGTTCGATCAGATCGACAACACCGAGCATGGCGGCATCAACGAGTACATTCAGAAACATGGCATCCAAGATGGCAGCTTCTCAGAATCACGAAAGGCAAAGCTGGTGAGCAAAGACAAGGCTGGCCAGGCTAACCGCACTGGGGCCGATGGCGAGGAAGGGCAAGACGATGACGGCCGCACTGAATTAGAGAAGGCAGAGCAGCAACTCCAAGACGAAGAGGACGAAATGGAAGAAGACTACGATCCGGACGAGGCAGATTCAGGCAGTGATAGCGAAAGTGATAGTGGAGATGAGGAACAGGTTGGCGCCAAGCATAAGGACTTGGTGGCTGAGGAGCTCGGCAGTGAAGCGGAAGCCGTAAGCGACGATGAAGATGGCGGAGAGGCAGAGGATGAAGATGAAGAAGAGGCTGAAGACGCTGAGGAAGAAGAAGAAGAACCCGCCCACCAGGTCAAGGCGCCCCGCCATGGCTTCCTCACACAAAGGCCGCCTCCAGCGGCACGTGCAAAGGCAGCAAACGAACCGGATCCTGAAGATGAGGATCAACTATAATCCCGTAGGGAGCTATACCACAACACAGCATTAACTGACCTAGGCCATGTATGTCATTACGTGAGATGTCTGGAGAATTTTAGACTGTTAGTGCTGTGGTAACGGACGTCAAAAAGTGATGATGCTTGGCGTTTGTTCATACACAACCAGCCGCCTTCTCGACACTTTCTCTGTTGACTGGGACGGCGAGAGGGGGCGATGTGAGGATAATCGAAAATGCATGAGATAGTAACTCTTCAATTTGGCCAACGAAGCAACTACCTCGCAACTCATTTCTGGAATGTGCAAGTAAATATATGCCTAGATGCCAACACCATATCTTGGCTGTCACAGGGACACTGACGGCGGTCGGCAGGAATCGTACTTCACCTACACGGGCCAGGAAGAATCACCTGTCAACCATGACGTGCACTTCAGGGCGGGACAGACCCCTGAGGGGGAAGATACATATACACCTCGCACGGTGATTTACGACCTCAAAGGCGGCTTTGGCACACTGCGGAAGATCAATGCTCTTTATGAGGTCGAGAACGACGAGAGAGACCCTCTGGGTGCCCTGTGGGACGGAACAACCTCGACGCAGCAGGAGACCCGAATAGAGCCATCTCAGTACCAGGTCAACCTCGAACAGGGACTTCCCACCTTCCAGCTGCACGACAGGGATGTGCGGTACTGGTCAGACTTCAACCGAGTATACTTGCACCCTCGATCAGTCGTGCAGTTGAACGAGTATGAGCTCAACTCGCAGATAATGCCGTTTGAGAATTGGGCGGCTGGCGAGGACCTCTTCAGCCAGACGGACAAGGACTCGGACCTGCTGGACAGGGATGTGCGACTGTTTGCAGAGGAGTGTGATCACATGCAGGGATTCCAGATCTTCACTGCCACCGACGATGCATGGGGAGGATTCTCAGCCAAGTACACAGAGGTCCTGCGCGATGAATACCCAAAGACGAGTATCTGGACCTGGGGAATTGAAGACACCACACCAGCAAGGAGGGATGTTGAGCAGAGAAGAGTGGCAAACACAGCACGTTCCTTGAGGTCTTTCTCTCAACAAGCGTCGGCCTACATCCGGCTTGCAACACGTCCTGTGAAATTGCCCTCATATGTGAATCTGACAGGCGGCCCTTCTTCGGATTGGAGGACAACAGCGTTGCTTTGTTCAGGACTTGAGACGCTGACACTGCCAACTAGAATACGCGCTGGACACAGCAGATACGCTCCGCTAAGTTTTTTCGAAGACACATTAAACGTCAACGGGGGTCAAAATATCTATGAACTGTCAATGAGCGTCAACTGTCAGGGCAGGGTGCCTCAGACAGGGGAGCCGCAGCAGCAGCAGCAGCAACTGGCGCCGCAGGAACGAGAAGAGCACGAGCACGCCACTAACGGCGGCAGAGCAAATGGCCGGCCTGCACACGAACCGGCCATTCTCGATCTCAGCCTTCAACCAGCTAAAGGCTGTGCAAGCGAATCCACTCACACCTTTGGCCAGATCGAGGTCTCCCGTTGGAGGGAGCAAAGCTTGTTCCCGAATCGGACTGAGAACCGTGCTGGGGGGCAGGCCGCGGCTGCACAGCAACAGCAGCAACAGCAACAGCAACAGCAACAAGACAGCAATAGAAGACAGCAAGATGGAGTACGAAGAAACCATCACCACCAATTCACCACAAATCTGGTGTTTCCAAACTTAGACAGCTTTGCAGCAGATTTGTTTTCCACATCGTCAACGGCGGGGGCGGGACTGGAAATTACTGCGGCATTGAGCACTTCATCGCGCATGAAAATGAATGTGCTCGCCATACGCGATGGCTCCACTCGTGTTGGTGCTGGTGCTGGTGGTGTTGGGCTGGACGAGAGGGAGTCCCTGTACAGCGACCTCACTAACCTGGCATACAGCTACTCCTTTGGGTGGGAGAGTGATTCCGATTCTGGAGAAGATGGTTAGTCAACCTAAGGCCCCCTCCCCACCTCTCTCCCCTGACCCTTGCTGGTGCGGCGGCCATTGCCGTAATCGATGGTAGTGTAGGGGGAGGGGGGGTGGGTGGTAGGAGTGGTGGTGGTGTGGCCCCAAAGATGACTCAATTTGGAGGAAGTGGCAAAAAAAATATGACAGCGTTCCATGTCGCTTCCCTCTCGGTCTCGCTCGCCGCCCGTGTGTGAATGTACGTGTATGTGAGTGTGTGTGTGTGTGTGGGTGCGGGTGGTGGTGGATGGTGGGGGTGTGGGGACCGAGTTCAAGAGGGAAGTGGCCACCCAGGCGCCCTCCTTCCCAGGAACCAGTTCTCGAACCGGCTACTGCGGACTTGGGCGAATACGATGCACACACCTTCTGGAGCGTTCCGCACGCACGCACACACGCACACTCCATTCTTTTTCATGCCAGGGGCAATGCAAGTTGTGGATTTCCAAGCAAGAAATCCAAACACGTGCACGGTAAGGCGTCCCAAAAAACCTGTCTTTTGAGAGCCCCAAACCCACGCTTCTGTAAGGTCCCCCCCCAAGCGGCAGCACATGGCCGATCAGTCCAACAACCCCTGTAGCCACTAAACCTTGTACCTGAGCATTGCATTCGGTCCTTCCTTTCGTCTGTTTCTCTCTCTCTCTCTGGCTCCTCCCCTCCTGCCGTAGTTCAGCAAAACAGACTCTCCTGCCCGTACTTTTGTCTCGGTCTCTCGGTCTCTCTCTCCGTCTGCGTCCCGCATAACCCCTTATTATTAACTCGTATTCATGCTGTCCCCTTAGACATAGTACGTGTAAGAATCAGTTTTTATTGATATTATTGTGTGGTAATAAGACTCGGGTGATAATTTATGCCAAGTGCGAGGTGCGTGAAATTAACCCAACTAACTGGACTGCCTCAAAAAAAATTGTTTCGCCTGCCTGCCTTGCCTGGCTGCCAGCCTGACCGACAGACAGCCCGACAGCCCGACAGACCGACCGAGGAACATTCGAGAGATTATTGTTCATCGTAAGGAGAATAAAAAATTGCCCTGGATCATACCATACTGTTCCTAGCCAGCTGTCAGCCCGCTTGCTAGATTTCGCTTAATTCGGGTGACCGGCAGCTCCGATGTCTCCTGCTACAGCGCTACACCTGTCACTTTTGATGAAGCAAAAATGACTTAGCCCCAGGGCAGGGCAGAGGAAGGAGAGAGGAAAGGAAGCAAGCCGCCAAGTCTATGATGGCATGGGCAAATTCCCGCGAGATATGACAGCAGGTCCATACTGTATACAGAATAAATGACGTGAATTAGCGGTAGCAGTTGCCAATGTTAGTCGATTCGAGGATTTAAAAAGAAAGGTGGGGTTTAAGGCGAATATAGTGGGAATTATGATGCATGGTGCAGATATCTTCTCTGTAAAGAGAGGATTGAGTCTGTTGGTAATCACTGGAAGCGAGAGTTAATGCTGGTTGAGGGTTGCAGTTGATTGATTGTTTACAATTACGATAATGATGATGATGATGATGATGAGAAAACGTGCATGGTTGTGGTGGTTGTGGTTGTGGTGGTGGTGGCGAGTCAGCAGGAGGGGCGGGAAGTAAATCCTGTACTGTACAGTGTACTTTTTCGGGCGTAGGATCCAGTCCAGTTATTTGATCACCGATGCCGGGTCTATTGCATTGGGCGCTGGCAAAAAACATGGGGGATGGTGTGATAGCAATGGCGCCAAGCCCAGATTAATCTTCCCAAGACTTTCGCTAACTAGACTACTGTAAGCACCGACAGAACTGATGCTGCTAGGCTAGGTGAGCAGTTGGCGAAAAATGACCAATATTGCATCCCATCCAAGACTAACACTAACTAACTGCGTCCTGTATTTGCCCTTTGCATAAGCATAAGGAAGGGAGGAGGGGCCGGGTGGTTTGCTGTGGCTTGTTTTGTTCGGGGTGTCGGGATCTAAAAATATGCCAACGTGTGCGAAGGCGTATGAGGGTGGGTGTGTGGGAGTGTGTGTGTGTGTGTGTGTTGGGGCGGGAGAGAAAGGAGTTCTCATTTGAGGCGTGATCAGATACGTAGAGGAAGAAAAAAAAACCTGGGCGTGGGCACGAAAAGAGGCGGGAGAGCCGTACGGGTAATTCTTGTCAGAAGTTAAGAGGATGCAGGTCTTACCTGCTTTGCAGAAATTGGAGTGCCCCGCATATTCAGGAGAACTGACGCGATAAGTGGCTGAATTCCGACATAAGCTTCATGCCAAGGCGTTTTGAGGGACAGTTTGACTGGACATCATGTTCGTCATGAAGGGGCACTCACTGCTGAAAGGTGAAGGCTGTTGCCAGCTTTTTGGCAGCTTCCTGTTGCAGGAGACGAAATAAATGTCCGAGAAATGGGAAGTTGGGTTTTCGTAGGTCATGTCGTCAGGTCAGGTCACTGGAGGTCAGGGATACGGACTTCACTCTCTGTCGTTCTTTCCACCCGCGCCTCCCTTCGATGCCAATCGCAGCCTGCTTCAAAGGGAGGAACCATATTTCCCCGTTTGGCAGGTACTCTGCAGAGCAAGGGGGCTCTTACCGGTCTAGTGCTGCGCCTTGACTATTCCAATTCGCGTTAGCCCGCTCTCTTGGCGCGGGCCACCTCCACTAACCCCTGGCAGTGCGTTCAATTTTATCAAACTCTGTACTAGCGTGGCCATAACAATCTCTGCAGCTGGGAACGTTTCCTGCCTGCTGGAGTGTGGACAGCTGGTGACCGACGGGAATGGGGAAGGGGGCGCGCGAGGGGCGTGCCCTGACCGTTCTCCACCCGTGATCAAGGTCGGCTTGAACGGGTGGGCAGGCATGCTGGACTCCACCCACCGAATACTCTGCCTGAGGGGAGAGAGAGGACAGGGCCTCATATACAAAAGCAGTGAGAGATCCTGGTGTTCAGTACTCATTCTTGATCACTCACAACAGTCCCTTCTTCTAGGTGTCATTCGTTTCACAGAGCTCACTCGTTATCGGCTCTTGCAACCCTCTTCGTCTACCCGCGTTTTTCTACAAACCGACGGCAATAACCCACCCTCTTTACTCGCCTCCCCATATTACATAATAAACACATCTCGCTTTCATAATGAAGTCCGTCGTCGCCCTCGCCCTCGCGGGCTCCGCCTTGGGCAGCGTCATTGAGCGCGGCCAATGGGTCCAATGGACAAACACCACCACCACGGCCAGCACCGACACCACAACGACAACGGCAACTGGTAAGTACCACCAGCCAGGCACTTCGGCAGGGGTAGCGGTTGCGGTGAGACCTGGCTAACGCGTCAGCAGAGTCCTCCACCTCCACCACCGGCTGGGGTGAATGGTCAACTACCGAGAGCACTGACACGACAACTACAACTAGTAAGCATCACCAGCCAGCCCGTGCGGCTGGGATGTCTGCTGGGATGCAATGTTGCTGACACGTCCACAGCCACTGAGTCCTCGTCCACTGCCACCGACGGCTGGGGAGCATGGTCCTCCACTACTTCTAGCAGCGTGGCCACCGAGACAACGACGGTCACGAAGGACCCCTGGGCTCCATGGTCGTCTACCTCCACCAAGCCTGCGGATCCTGCTACGCCAACCGCACCATGGGGAGAATGGCAACCAACTCCATCGGTGACTGACCCATCCAAGCCCCCGCCACCACAGCCAACCGGGGGTGAGGAGTGGGCTGGATGGACCGGCGGACCTGGTTCAGGCAGTGGCTCCGGCTCCGGCAGTGGCTCCGGGTCTGGCTCTGGCAGTGGTTCTGGCAGTGGTTCAGGCTCCGGCTCTGGTTGGGGCTCTGGCAGTGGCTCGGGCAGTGGCTCGGGCTCTGGCAGCGGTACTGGCTCCGGCTCTGGTTGGGGCTCTGGTAGTGGCTCTGGCTCGGGCTCTGGCTCAGGCTCCGGCAGTGGTTCGGGCTCTGGCTCCGGCTCTGGCAGCGGCAGTGGTTCGGGCTCTGGCTCGGGCTCTGGCAGTGGCTCAGGAACTGGTTCAGGCTCAGGCTCTGGCTCTGGCACTGGCAGTGGCTCGGGCAGTGGCTCGGGCTCTGGCAGCGGTACTGGCTCCGGCTCTGGTAGTGGCTCTGGCTCGGGCTCTGGCTCTGGCAGTGGCTCAGGAACTGGCTCAGGCTCAGGCTCTGGCTCTGGCACTGGCAGTGGTACCGGCTCAGGCTCGGGCACTGGCTCTGGCAGTGGCTCCGGCAGCGGTTCTGGCTCGGGCTCTGGCTCTGGCAGTGGCTCAGGAACTGGCTCAGGCTCAGGCTCTGGCACTGGCAGTGGTACCGGCTCAGGCTCGGGCACTGGCTCTGGCAGTGGCTCCGGCAGCGGTACTGGCAGTGGCTCCGGCAGCGGTACTGGCTCTGGCACTGGCTCTGGGAGTGGTACGGGCTCAGGCTCGGGCACTGGCTCCGGCAGCGGTACTGGCTCCGGCACTGGCTCCGGCAGCGGTACGGGCTCAGGCTCTGGCTCCGGCAGCGGTACGGGCTCAGGCTCTGGCACTGGCTCTGGCAGCGGTACTGGCTCGGGCACTGGCTCAGGCTCTGGCAGTGGCACTGGCAGCGGCTCCGGCAGCGGTACTGGCTCTGGCTCTGGCAGCGGTACTGGCTCTGGCTCTGGCAGTGGTACTGGATCTGGCACTGGCTCAGGCTCAGGCTCAGGCTCAGGCAGCGGTACTGGCTCTGGCTCTGGCAGTGGTACTGGATCTGGCACTGGCTCAGGCTCAGGCTCAGGCTCAGGCTCAGGCTCTGGCAGCGGTACTGGCTCTGGCTCTGGCAGTGGTACTGGCTCTGGCACTGGCTCAGGCTCTGGCTCTGGCAGCGGTACTGGCTCTGGCTCTGGCAGTGGTACTGGATCTGGCACTGGCTCAGGCTCAGACCCTGCATGGGGTTCATGGTCTGGCAGCGGCTCCGGCACTGGCTCCGGCAGCGGTTCTGGCTCGGGCTCCGGCAGCGGTTCTGGCTCCGGCTCTGGCTCTGGCAGCGGCAGCGGTTCTGGCTCGGGCTCCGGCAGCGGTTCTGGCTCCGGCTCTGGCTCTGGCAGTGGCAGCGGTTCTGGCTCGGGCTCCGGCAGCGGTTCTGGCTCCGGCTCCGGCTCTGGCAGCGGCAGCGGTTCTGGCTCG